>OX451738.1:895800866-897259042 GCA_948472305.1 Vicia faba
CAAGTCATACCATGGATCATCAGAAAGAGTATCACATTGGATTTAGCGTGTTGACTGGGCTGAGCAAGGAATGGGCCTAACAAATTCAGTGCTACACCCCCTGGATTGCTTCTAACAGGCCTATCTCTTTTCTTTTCTATTTTAATTCTTTTTTATTATTTATTAATTATCTCTTTTTTCATAAAAATAACACAACAAAATCATTTTTTTTAATAAAAAAAATCATAAAAACATAAAAAAAAATTAGTTTTTGCATAAAATATTCTATTTCTTTAATTAATTAGTTTAATTAAAATTAGGGCAATTTAATTCTTTTTATTATAAAAATAATTAGAATTAGGGTTTAATTTTCTACATAACCTAATTATTTTTTTCTCAAAAAAAAAATAACCTAAACTTTATTTTAATTAGATCTTTTACGTTTTCTAATTATTCTCGCATTTAATTCGCCGCGTGCATTTTTTAATTTCCTTTTTATTATTATTGTAACTTCTCTGAGTTTGTAATAGTAATTAGGGTTTCAATTCTGGATCTTTATTTTCGGTCAAAATAATTATGTATCTGCAAAAGCCCTGTAATAGCTAGGACTTTAACTTTCTCGCTTTTAATTTTCCCAAACTATAAACTGCCTAGATGTTAATAGGATTGTATGGAAAGACAAGCTGAAAATTAATACAGTAGAAAACCCTAAATGTGCAAAGATAAATTAACTGAAAATTACACTCGCACATGCTCACTCATAGGGTTTACTCCACTCCGGTTGCCATCGGTAAACGGTCATGAAGTATAGGGTTTGTTAGTGGTTGTCCTCTAGCCCCAAAATATCTAAAATGACCCATTCGGATGTTGCCTCGGAAAAAGATCATTAAGGCTTTAGGATGATTACTAACATTTCCTAACATTTCTTTCGTGATTGTATTTGTCCCTTCGAATGTCCCTAAAAAACTCCAACAACGATGCTACCTATTTCTCAATAATGGGATAGCATTGTCTAAAATAAAAATGAACAGACTTTTTCGAGTAGGTAGATTAGTTCCTAGGTACTTGCTCAAACAAACAAATTTTTCTCACACAAACACTTTTCAAACAAATTTTTCAAAAACAACTTCCTATTACTCTTGAGGACAGAAACAAGGGTTAAAACGAAGTAAAACATAACTTTTCAAAGCAAGAACACACAAGCAATTTCAAAATGAGCAAGTACCTAAGAGCCCGTGGAAAACCACGGATAGAAAGGGTGCTAACACCTTCCCTTTCTATAATCTACCACCCGTACTCAGAAACATCTCGAAAAAGGTTTTTTCTGTTCTTTTCCTTTTCCTTTATCGGATGAAATAAAAGTCGGTGGCGACTCTTGCTTACCGTGACATTTTGTGAACAAAAAACACAAACCAGTGTTAACAGTCGGTTCTGCCACCGTATCACAGTTCCGAAACTTTTGTGTTAAATATCCTGATTTCTTGAAATATGTTAAGTCTACTATACTTGATCAGGTGAAAGAGAAAGTTGTATATGCTTGGGTAGACCAAATTATACATTTGGGTAACACAACAACTAATAGAGTGGAATTGGCACATGCCGTGTTGAAGAAGTGGTTGTGTGATTGCAAGGGGGACCTTTGTAGAGAATGGGATACACGGTGAACTAAATCCCCCAAAACCAACATAATGAAATTCAAACAACTTCCGGAAAGGCAACCCTCTATACGCACAATTGATTAAACAACATATCCTGTGCAGGATTAAATTTCATCTATCATGAAGAGAAACAATCGAAAATGACGGGGCCAAATAGTTTAAAGTATGGGTGTAAAATTAGGACAACTTACGGGCTTTCATGTGCATGTGTTATTTCTATAAAAAATGAACCTCAATTCTCCCATACATATGGATGAGGTTTACAATCATTGGAAAAGACTACACTTTGATGACTACGAGTCGGATAAGGACGCTACATCCAACATAAGCATCACATCCGAGTTGGAAGTGATAATGGATAGGTTTTATAAAGTTAATGGCTCTTTAAAATTGCATCATAGAACTTTTGAGAAAAACTGCCTTTCCAGAAACCACCGATTTGAAACATCCATCGTAACTGGTAAAAATAAAAGGTGCACCTAAAAAATCAAAAAGTTCTCAGTGTGACGGTTCAACAAAGCGTACTCCTTCTTACCATGAAATTGTTGGTTCAATATTCCAGGATTCTCCAACCCCAAAATCCAAAACAAGTGCTAACAAATGAGCTCGTGTTTCCAAACCACCTCGTATACCACCTATTATGAAACAACCACAACCACCACTGATTATCTACATTGATGAGATGCCGCTTTTTATGCACAAACACATTGAACGAATCGTGGATTTGGGGAGTGATGGTGATTGCAGGTGTCGTGCTGTGTCTGGGTTACTTGGTAAAGGAGAGGAAAATCACACTCTAGTGTGCCAAACACTAATTTTAGATTTGATAGTGCATAGTAAACTCTACACTCGCCTATATGTGACTACCAATAAATTTAATAAAGTTCATTATGCTTTTGCTTCTAGTCTTACCGTTCGCGCACCAGTTTCTGAGTGGATGAGCTTCCCTGAAATGGGTCATCTTATAGCAACTGCATATGAGAGGGTTGAAGAAAGGAAAAACAAAAGAATGGGGGTTTGAATTGGGGTTTTTAAAAGAAATACAGTAGACATGTTAGTTATCCTGGTCCGTTTGAACTCAAACTACTCCAGTCCACCTGCCAAGGTTATTTCGCCTCTCTCAAACGAGGTCTTAATCAACTAATCAAAACTTGATTACATAGATACAATGACTATTGTCAATGTCTTCTTGAGTTTAAACCACAAATTGGTTTTCTCAATGTATTACAAGATAAATCAATTAAAGGTATATACAAAGATGTTTTCTAAACAAAAATATATCATAAACAGTGATGTACACACAATTGAAAAGCACAAGATAGAACTGTATAAGAATATTTCTCTTTTGGTGCGCACTAGAGTTGTGTAGTATTTCTTCTTCAAGTTTTCATTATATAGGCGATGCATGAGAGACACGAGAAGATGCTTTTGGAAGGTTGATAAACTGTAGTTAATGTACTTTCCAATAATATAGATCTTGTCTTGGTTCAGACGTTACTTTTGATTTGTAATAAGTGAGTTGTAACGCTTCAGAACATTGCTTTCTTGGAATCATATCATAATAAGAATATTACTGTTGAGACTTCTTTTGATCTTCCAGAACATTACTTTATCAGAATATCCGAGTTATGCTCACAGCACTGGTGCAATCAAAAGTTGTAACATTAGAGCTTCTTTATTTAAGCGTGTTATACTGATTTGCTTCTAAGTATGATGTGTCACAACAGAACTTTAAAAACTTAACTCTCTCATCTTCTATGCTTCTTACATCATAATTTATCTCCATATTAAAATACATTATTAGAGAAAATATTTGTTCTTTATATATATCATGTGTTTGTTATCATTGAAACTCTTACAAGGATGTAGAACCAAACTATGTTCTAACAATCTCCCCCTTTTTGATGATGGCAAAAACTTGTATGTTTTGATAGATTACTTAGGAACATAAAGAGTTAAAGTCTCCTCCTGAGTTGAATACTCAAATAAAGAAAAATTACTTCCCAGAAGATGTTCTGATGAGAGCTTTGTGATGGAGGTTTTAATACGTCCATGTGACAGAAGTTACTTTCAGAGGTTGCTCTTCAAGAGATTTTTCCTATTTTGCTTTCAAAGGATAAAAACATAGGATATGATATTAAAAATGTTTGAGACCGAGTCTTGATATTGTTATATTCAAAATATCTTACGTTCTCCCCCTTTTTGTCAAGAATCAAAAAGCAATAAAAACACGTAAATATAACAAAAAAGAATTTTGTATTTCAAAGTGGATTAAGAGAAACATAAGGAAATAGATAAACAAAAGATTGAAATGGGAAACAAAAAGAAGAAATAAAACAATCTTTCAGAGCTATGGTTGAGGAGGTGGAAGTCGTGTTAACAAGGCTTCCAATAAACTCTTGCTCTGATTATTTGATTCCTCTTGTTTCCCAAGCATCCCCTTAATTTCTTTGCTAGTTTCATCCTATTTGTCTAGTCGTTCCTTAAACACAACATTTTATTTCTTCAACACCTCCATAGTTTTCAACACAAGAAAGGAGGATGTTGTTTCAGCAGAAGAGACCACATTCTAAGAATTAACTGCACCTGATTCTTTTTTAGGAGATTCTTCGACAGCCTTGCCTTTCTCTTGAAACATGACCAGAGGAAGAGATTCAGGAGACTGTTTGTTATACTCTGATGTCTGAGGAGCTTCCCAAGGGGTGATTTACAGAAAAAGGAGGGGTTTCTTTACCCAGTGTCTTAGAACTTGATCCTTGAAGACTTTTAGACGATCGTAGTAGTTCTGTTGAGCGATTTCATAGTTGAGCTCATTTAGCTTCAGAGATTCAGAGTTAAACCATTTTCCGAATTGATTCTAGTGAGAATCAGACGTATTTGGGTTAAGATTCTCCATGCAAGCTAGCTTTAATGAGTTAACCCATTCTTGTATTTCTGTTTCAAAAATTGGCAAAGATTTACCAACATCTGATTTGGATATTTTTGGTGTTGGTTTAGGAATGACTATTTTATGGGAACTTGTGACAAGATTTTCCCAAGCTTCTTAATCAATGAGTGTTTTGAGGGGATCTTCTGGATAGTTATTGGGAGAGGGAGAGTCATAACGAATTATAGGTGAGTTAGGTGGTGTTGAGATATAGGGAGATGGAAGATATGGATTGGAGAAGGTTTGTGATAAAGTTGTGAGGATTATTGGTGGTTGAGATATTGTGAGAGGGAAATTGATGATTGGGATGGATGTTGTGGTATTAGAGTCAAAATTTGGATTTTCAGTTTGGGGACCTTCAAACAATGGATCAAACTGATCAATAATAGAGAGGAACTTATGCAAGTTCTGGCTGAGTCTGATCAAAATGGGTAGAAGGTGGATCAATCAGAGGATTTTTTGTAGGTATAAAGGTGTCAATATTAAAGTCAAAATCATCAAGGTTTAAGGAGATGGGTCTTCAGAGGGTTTTGGAGAAGCGAGAGTTTTAGATGTTGATAAAAATATTGATTCAATAACAGAAACAAAAGACGAGTTACGTTTCTTTTTGGCTGTTTTAGGGTTTTTTTGAGAAGTTCCTTCTCCACCAGCTTTCCTTTTTCTTGATTTTCTGGGATAAACTATCAAAGGTTGTTGCCTTAGATTAAGAATGTTCACATCTAGAATTGTACCATCACTCTTGTAGGCTTCCAGGCACTCTCCGGGTTGTGATGACTTCCTTGGTGGTAATTGTTGGATCATTCTTAATAGTTTCAATAATCTTCAGCTTCTTCAAATTCTTGGCGTTTAGAGGCTTTTCAGCATATGCTTCCAGAACATTTGCTTGTTGAGCCTCAGTCAGATGTTCTACCAGTCTGTTTTTTGTTAGAATATATGAAATGAGTCTTCCTAGAGGAATATAGTCTCTCTTTGTTCTTTCTTCTTCGCTTGTTTCTTTGATGCAAGTCTTTGGATGATTGAACAAAATATATGAAAGATGAACTTTTGCTTTGGTGGCGATGAAGTACAAGAGGTATTGTTGATCAATGTTGATGTAGTCTGGAGAGCTGGTTGCTTTTCTGTGATTAATGCGCCCTAGAATTATTTTGGACCAAATTCTAAGACAATCCTTCAGATCTTTGATTTTTTTGGATGGTTGTCCAGAGGAGAAAATTTCATTTGAGACAGTGGTTAGGTCAGAATATTTTTCTACCATATCACTGCATCTTATTATGTTGCCGTCATAACCTATATCCTTCCCAATAAGATCTTCAGTGGTGATGATCTTCTTTCCCGTAACATAAGACGTTACCTAATGATTCGAAGCGGTGGCATGGATCCAAAATTATTTCACTAATTTTGGAAAAACTGGATAACGTGAAGATATGGAACAATTGCTGATTTGACTTGTGCCTCAATGCATCAACTCAATTGTTTCAGTCCCTTCATATTTTGAACACGTGTTCATCCTTAGAGGGTGATTTTGCATTTAGGGTTGACAGATGTTGATATTGTGAACTACTTACTTCTATCATAGAAATGAAACATTTTTGCAGGATGTTTAGATCTTCTGGATAGTTCCTGATACAACTTTCCTTCTCACTTCTAAAAACTATTGTTCAGATGTTCACAAAAAAAATTAAAGCATAAAGTTCTGAGAGTTAAATATATAGAATCTACATTTTAATTATGGACATAATTCCATATTGAGATGATTTAGAATGAAATTAAATCTATCTTTAGGAAGGGGTTTAATGAAGACATCAGCCCATTGATGGTATGTGTCTATAAATTTTAAAGAAATAATTCCCTTCTGACTATAGTCCCTAATAAAATGATGTTTAATTTATATATTTAGCCCTAGAATGTAAAATGGGATTTTTTGAAAGACAAATAATAGAAGTATTATCGCAGAGGATAGGAATGTTACTCTCATATATGTTAAATTCTTCAAGTTGATTCTTCATCCAGAGCATCTGTGTACTGTATCTAGCTGCAAATATATATTCATCTTCGGCAGTTGATAGTGCAATAGGGGATTGTCTTTTGTTGGACCACGAGATTAGATTTTCTCCCAGAAACTGGAAGCTTTTAAAAGTGCTTTTATTTTTGTTCTGTCTCCGACAAACTCACAGTCACAGTACCCTACTAATTTATATTCTCTGGATTTTCTCTGTAGAGCTTATGTTCTACCTTCTTACTTACCTCTTTACTTTCCAGAATGCATGTAGGATGCATAGAAGTTTCGGATGGCTTACCTCTTACTTACCTCTTCAGAACTTCTTTGACATACTTGCTTTGATGAATGTAGGTTCCTTCTAGAGTTTGATTAATTGGATACCTAGAAAGAACTTGAGTTCACCCATCAAGATCATTTCAAATTATTCCTGCATAAACTTAGCAAATTCTTTTCCCAAAGAGGATTTAGTAGATCCAAAAATTATATCATCTACGTAAATTTGACAGACCAAAATTTCCTTTTTAAATAGTTTACAGAATAATGTTTTGTCCACCTTCCTTCTGGTAAAATCATTTTCTAATAGAAAATTACTTAGTATTTCATACCAAGCTCTGGGAGCTTGTTTCAGACCGTATAATGATTTTTTAAGTTTATAAACATACTCTGGATGTTTTGTATTTTCAAAGCCAGGGGTTGGTGCATATAAACTTCTTCATCAAAAAGCACTTTTAACATTCAACTGATAAAGAGTGATGCCATTATTTACAGAAAAATAAATTAAAAGTCTGATAGATTCTAACCTAGCGATTGGAGCAAAGGTTTCTGTATAGTCTATCCCTTCTTGCTGACTATAACCTTGTGGCACCAGTCGTGCTTTGTTTCTGACTACTTCTCCTTATTCGTTTAGCTTATTTCTGAAGATCCATTTGGTTCCAATGATGTTAAAGCCTTTTGGTGTAGGAACCAGATCCCACACATCGTTTCTGGTGAATTAATTTAGTTCTTCCTGCATTGCAATGGTCCAGTCATTGTCTAGAAGAACTTCTTCAATGGAGGTTGGCTCGATCAGAGATACTAATCCCATGAGTGATTCTTTAGAATTTCTGAATATTGATCTTGTTATGATTGGGTCATTTTTCTTTCCCAGGATCATGTCCTCTGGATGGGCTAAGCTACTTCTAGATTGTCTCTTCTGGATGGGGTCTTCAAAAGTTATTGTGATATTTTTGACATCTTCTTCTGTATTAGGCTGAGATTCTTTATAAATAATTTATGATTATCTGTCTTCAGTACTTGTAAGTTGAACTTCTATATCTGCAAAAGTTTTTCCCTACTTTGACTTTTAAGAGCCAGGCTTATCATCAAATCTGACACTAATAGATTCTTCCACAATTCGTATTTCTATGTTATATACTCTATAACTTTTTGAGCGTTCAGATTATCCTAAGATGAGACATTTTTGTGCTTTAGAATCAAACTTTTTGATATGTTCTTTGGTGTTTAATATAAAGCAAGTACATCCAAAAGGATGGAAATAAGAGATGTTAGGATTTCTGTTCTTCCACAGTTCATATGGATTCTTATCCAGAATAAGTCTTATAGAGATTCTATTCTCAATATAACACATTATGTTAATTGCTTTTGCCCAAAAGTTTTTAGCAATGTTTGTCTCATTGATCATGGTTCTGGCCATTACTTATAAAGTTCTATTTTTTCGTTCTACAACTCCATTTTGTTGAGGAGTTCTTGGACAAGAGAAATCATGAGAGATGCCATTCTCGTTAAAAAAGTTTTTAAATCTTTTGTCTTCAAATTTCCCACCATGATCACTCTGACTTTAACAATTCTAAATTTTTTCATTTTGAATTTGGTTACAAAAGGTAGAGAACACAGAGTATGACTCGTCCTTGTGTCTTAAGAACTTTACCCATGTCCATCTGCTATAGTCATCTACGATCACTAATCCATACTTCTTACCACTTAAGGATGCAGTTTTCACTGGCCCAAACAGATCTATATGCAGAAGTTCTAATGGTCTAGAGGTAGAAATAACATTTTTTTATTTGAAATGAGATATTACAAACTTGCATTTTTGACATGCTTCACACAGAGCATCTGATCTGAACTTCAGGTTAGGAAGTCCTTTGACACGATTAAGTTTGTTTATCTGAGATATTCTTTGCATACAAACATGCCCCAATCTTCTGTGCCAGACCCATTGCTCATCGTTAACAGACATAAGACATTTTACATTCTGACTTTTTAGTTTAGAAAGTTTTATTTTATAAATGTTGTTCTTTATCTTACCATTAAAAAGGATAGATCTATCTTTCTGACTAACTGATCTACATGATTTTTTATTAAAGATTATATCATAATCGTTATCACTTAATTGACTTATGGATAACAGGTTATGCATTAATCCATCTTCTAACAGAAGATTAGTTATAGAGGAAAGTGTACTGGTACCAATAGGTCCAGAGCCAATAATCTTTCCTTTCTGATTGCCTTCGAAACCTACATAGCCTCCAGATTTAAGCTCCAGACTTTGGAACATATGCTTTTTTCCCATCATGTATCGAGAGCATGCAGAGTCGAGGTACCAAGATTGGTGTTTCAACTTTGTTGTTAAAGACATCCGCAACATAGACAGATTAATCCTTAGTTACCCATATCTTTTAAGTCCTTGTTTGTTAGAGTGTCCAAAATTCTGTTTATATTTTGGTTTTGCAGAATAAGCATTACTAGTATATTTTATATCATGTGTATGTACATATGTAAAGTGTGAATATAGAGGTGTGTGTTTTATAACTATATCATCAACTTTCTTTGGTTGGGATGTTTCTTCTCCCCTTGGTTTTACATATCCTATACCTTTTCTTTTGTTTCTGCTACCTTTTCTTTTGTTGCTTGAAAAACTTTAGGTTCATATTTTTTATTTGATTTAAGAGCAATAGACTTACCTTTCTTCTGGGGCTCATCTTCTTCAAGTTCTATCTCATGACTTCTCAATGAGCTGATAAGTTCTTCAAGAGATATTTTATTCAGAACTTTGGCTAGTTTTAAGGTTGTGACCATAGGTCTCCATTTCTTGGGTAAACTTCTGATGATTTTCTTACATGATTTGCTGTTGAGTACCATTTATTCAGAACTTTCAGTCCGACAACCAAAATTTGAAACCTTGAGAACATTATTTCAAATGTTTCATATTCTTACATTTTGAAGGCCTCATACTTCTGAATGAGTGCAAGAGCATTGGATTCTTTGACTTGTGTGTTACCTTCATGTTTCATTTTCAAAGAGTCAAACATGTTTTTAGTTTATTCTTTGTTCGTGATTTTCTCATACTCGGTGTATGAGATAACACTCAAGAGGGTTGTTCTTGATTTGTGATGATTTCTGAATTCTTTCTTTTGTTGATTTGTCCTTCTCTTCGTGTCGATATTCTGACCATTTTTGTCAACTGGGTGATTTTATCCATCAGTTACCATTTCCCAGAGATTAGCATCATGAGCTAGAAAAAAACATTCGATTATGTATTTCTAGTAGTCAAAGTTCTCACCCTCAAAGATTGGAGGTTTGTCGTTGATTCTGTCTTTATCATCATGATTATCATTGTTGATGATCTGACATGATCCCACCATAGTGTTTTTCTTGCTAGGATCTTTTTCTGACACAGTGAAGTGTTTGCATCCAGAACCAGGCGCTCTGATGCCAATTGAAGAATGGAAAAACACAAGAAGGGGTGTTTGAATTAGGTTTTTAAAAAATAAGACAGTAGACACGTTGGTTATCCTTGTTTGTTTGAACTGAAACTACTCCAGTACATCCGCCAAGGTGATTTTGCTTCTCTTAAACGAAGTTTTAATCCACTAACCAAAACTTGATTACACAGATACAATGACTACTATCAATGTCTTATTGAGTTTAAACCACAACTCGGTTTTCTCAAGGTATTACCAGATAAATCAATTAAAGGTGTGTACAAACATGTTTTCTAAACAAAACTATATCACAAACAGTGATGTATACATAACTAAAAAGTACAAGATAGAACTGCATAAGAATATTTCTCTTTTGGTGCGCACTAGAGTTGTGTAGTATTTCTTCTTCAACTTTTCATTATATAGGAGATGCATGAGAGACATGAGAAGATGCTTTTGGAAGGTTGATAAAGTGTAGTTAATGTACTTTAAAAAAATATAGATCTTGTCTTGATTCAGCTGTTATTTTTTATTTATATTAACTAATCTTTAATGCTTCAGAACATTGCTTTCTTGGGATCATATCAGAAGATGAATATTACCGTTGAGAGTTCTATCGATCTAACAGAACTTTACTTTATCAGAATATTAGAGTTTGGCTCGCAGCGTTTATGCAATCAGAAGTTGTAACATTACAACTTCTTCATTTA
This sequence comes from Vicia faba, assembly GCA_948472305.1. Taxonomy (NCBI): domain Eukaryota; kingdom Viridiplantae; phylum Streptophyta; class Magnoliopsida; order Fabales; family Fabaceae; genus Vicia; species Vicia faba. The sequence continues at coordinate 895,811,843 of OX451738.1, forward strand.
AGCGTGTTACACTGATTTGCTTCTAAGTATGATGTGTCACAACAGAGCTTTAAAAACGTAAGTCTCTCATCTTCTATGCTTCTTACATCATAATTTCTCTGCATATTAAAATACATTATTAGAGAGCATATTTGTTCTTTATATCTCATGTGTTTGTTATCATCAAAACTCTTACAAGGATGTAGAACCAAACTATTTTCTAACAAGGGGTGTTTCGACTTGACAAGGTATGGTTTTTCGAAAACATTTTTTCCACTTCGGACTCCCCTGCCTGAAGATCTATCAAGATGAATCATGTGTATTTGGTACCTTAGATCACGCCATTTTGTTCAGGTTTATTTGAAACCGGGTTGTCCTATACCAGCTACCTCCATGGAATGGATGACACATCATGAAAAAGAGGCGGAAACTTAGTCAGATGAGTTTTTGGATTTCATGGTCGATTTCACCAATTTGATGGAGCTTGAGAGAGAATAAAATAGGTATAAGTCGAAGAAAGAACTGTTTTTAGATTTAATCGACGATGATTCAATCAGTGTATTTTAGAAGGTAATCGAACAATTTTTTGAATGTTTAATCGAACCATTTTTTGAATGTATTGTCGTGCATATTATAAAATCTATACTTTTTAATAAATATATAACATATTATATATATTTAGTGTTAAATTTGTTTATTTTTTCATGCACTTTTGTACACAATAATAATTCTGAGTTCTGTTTCTGCATTAATCGGAAGTGCACTTCCGAATTAACCTTCAATTAAAGAAAAACAACACAGGGCTTATTTCGGATATGAACTTTCAAATTAACCTCTTCTTTTTATTAAAAATTGTGGTGTCTTCAGATGTGTATCTCCGTAAACCGCTATTTTGATAAAAATAAGGGGAATTCAGAGGTGCAATTCTGAAATATGTCTTGATAAGATTTCTTTGATCCATATTGCTCCAAAAAGGCTATAAATTGGATCTTCCATACCATTTCTTTACCATTCATATACCACAACTAAAAATGACACCAACATATTCAAACCTTGGTTTTGTCTACTTCAGTGGTGCGCAGTCACCACTTCAATTCAGATTCTCGCAGGACACATTGTTCGTCGAGCTCATTACCATACCGCATTCTCTCTTGCAATATCTGTTGGATTAAAATATCCAGCGTCAACCTTAGGGATTTGAAGGGATTAACATCCCCCATGGGCGCTTACATAGGTGTGTTAGGTGGACTAGGTAGGCCCATTTTTGGATTCACTATAAGGAAAGAGAGTAGCACCTTGGCTACAAGCGATTACTTTTAGCGCAGTGGTAAGCGCTTGATCCAATTGACATGGTATCAGAGCAAGAAGTTATGCATTTAATAGCAGATGAAAATACAATGAGAAACAAAACAAATATAACTTAAGCAACAAGAAAACCGAACAAAAACAAAAGAAACAAAAGACTAGAACTAAGGTTGTGCAGGAGGAAGATGTATGAACTATGGTCTTCAGATGATTAAACAGAAGGTGAGGTAGGTTGATTCTAAACATGGTTGCTATGAAGTATCATAGATATTATTGATCAATGTTGATGTAGTCAGGAGAAATTGTTGGTTTTCTATTGTTGATGCATCCCAGAATGATTCTAGCCCATATTATGAGGTAGCAATCTCTTGAGAGACTTTGTGTATATCAGATCCTTTTTATGCCATGTCACTGCATACTCCAGTTCCATCATTCCCAATGAGCGTCGCAATGAGATTCTCAGTAATGAAGATTTTATTCCCCATTACAGACGAGATAACTTGCAAATTTGATACTTTTACATGAACCCAAAATTCTCTGACAAGTTTTGGAAAGACTGGACCAATTAACCTATCAAAGAAACTAGTCCATCCTTGAAACTCAACATGAGGAACAAGATCATACCCATTTTCTTGCATACTTTTGAAATAAATCATAAGTTCACAGAGAAGTTCAAGATTATCTACCAGAGTGAGGAGAGTCCTTTCGGGTTCAATGTAGTTTTCTACATTTGGGACTGAACTTGAATTAGGAATAGTGGTTGAAGGAGTAAGACTTTGTTGTTGTTGAGAAGAGGAAGCCATTGTTCACATATCTTAGGGTTTTAGAAGAAAAGAGGGGAAAAGAAATTTCATAGGAAACAAATAGTGAGTGAGAGTTGTGGTGAAAAGTGATTGTGAGAGAAGTGTATAAATAGCCAAAAAACATGAAATTAGTTGCAATAAAAAAACATAATCATATATAGTAATAAATGATTTTTGACGAAGGGGATAACGTGAAGATATTTTGAAACAGTTTCCGATGTCACTCGCGCCTCAACGCATCAACTCAAACGTTTTGGCCTTTCATATTTTGAACATGTGTTCAGCCTCAGAGAGTGACATTACGTTTAGGGTTGACAAATGTTGATGTGGTGAATTGTACGATGCTATGTTGAAATGAAACGTTTTGGTTAAACGTTCAAATCTTCTAGATAGTTTTTGATTCAATTTTCCTTCTCACTTCAGAAGAACTATTGCTCAAATGTTTACAAAAAAATCAGAACATTATGAGATTTAAGCATACAAAAATAGCATATTCATTTTGGACATAATTCCAAATTGAGATTTTTCAGAATTAAATTAAATTTATCTTTAGTAAGGGGTATTATCAAAGAGTATAGCAATGTTACTCTCGTATATATGATAATCTTCAAGATGACTTTTCATCCCGAGCATCCGAGTACTACATCCAACTGTAGCTATATATTCAACTTCAGCAGTTGACAGTGCAATGGTGGATTTTCTTTTGCTAGAGCGGGATATTAAGTTGTTTCCCAGAAACTGGCAGCTTCCAGAAGTACATTTTCTTTCTATTTTATCTCCAGCAAAGACTGCATCATAATATCCTACTAATTTATATTCTCTGCATAGACTTAGAAAATTCTTTGCCCAATGAGGCTTTAGTAGATCCAAATATAATATCATCTACATAAATTTGAAAAATCATAATTTCATTTTTAAATGTTTTACAAAACAAAGTTGTGTCCCCTTTCCCTTAGCTAATTCTTTTTCTAAAACAAAGTTACTTAGTCTTTCATACCAAGCTCTAGGAGCTTTCTTTATACCATATAATGATTTCTTAAGTTTATAAACATACTCTGGATGTTTTGTGTTTTCAAAACCCGGGGATTGGTACACATATACTTCTTCATCAATGTAACAATTTAAAAAATCACTTTTGGCATCCATCTGATAGAGAGTGATATCATTATTCACGTCTGTGATACAGTGGCAGAACGGATTGTTTGAAATGTTGGTTTGCATTTTTCATTTTGTGTTCGCAAAAATGTCGCGGTAAGCTAGAGTCGCCACCGATTTTTATTTCATCCAACCAGAAAGGAAAAAAGTACAGAAAAAATCCTTTTTCGAGATATTATGAGCACGGGGGGTAGATTATAGAAAGGGAAGGTGTTAGCACCCTTTCTATCCATGGTTTTCCGTGGGCTCTTAGGAACTTGCTCATCTTTTTAAATTTCTTGTGTATGTGCTTTGTTTTATTGAAATGTTTGACTTCGTGATAACCCTTGTATCAGTCCTCAAAGGTGTGACGAAGTTGTTTTGAAAATTTGTTTGAATTGTGTAAGTGTGAAAAGTTTTGATTTGAGAAACTACCTACTAGCATCTACTTACTCGAAAAAAGATCGTTTCTATTCTTGTTTCCTTTAGACATCGGTATCCTTCTATTGAGAAATAGGTAGCACCGTCTTTAGAGTTGTAAGGGTCAATTCGAAAGGGACGTACGATCACTAAAGCAATGTTAGGACACCTTACTAATAACCCTAGAGTCTTAAGATCATATTCAAGGCAAAATTTCTGAGGAAACATTCGAACGGGACATTTGATCTTTTTAGACAGGAGGGCAACCATTAAGACACCCTATACTTAATGATCGTTTACCGAAGGCAACCGAAGTGAGAGTATACACTAAGAGTGATATGTGCTAGTGATTTGTTTCAGTTATTTAATCTTTGCACATTAGGGTTTTCTAACCGTATTAACTTGTCATGCATTCTTGTCATACAATCCTAGTAGCATACATCTAAACAATTAAATATTTGTAGGAATTAAGAATGCGAGAAAGTAAATCTACGCTATTACAAGGCTTCGGGGTGGGGGATTAATTACATAGCCAAAAACCCGGGGAGAAAGCGATGAGTAAAAATCCCTAGATTAAACTATTACAAACCATGAACAGTTACAAAAATATTGGAAAAAATAATAAACACGCACGCGATGAATCAAGTACGAGACAAACTAGGGTTTTGACCCTTGACATAAACCTAATTGTGGTTGGTGAAAAAAATATTTTTGTCATGTTTTGTTATTTAAGAAAATAAAGAAATTATTAAAATAAAAAGAAAATCCTAATTCTAATTAGTTAAAAAATAATTTAATTTATTCTAAAAAAACCTATTTTTGTATTTTTATTTATTTGAGAAAAAGAGAAAATAAAGTTAAATCAAGAGTTTTAACCTAATTTCTATTTGATTTTATTTACGAAAACAAATTACAATTTCCTAAGTTAAACTAAATTAAATTAATTTTGATAATAAAAAAAACTAATCCTAATTTTTTTTGTGAATTATTGATTTTATGACTTTATGAACAAAAAGATTAATTTGTGAATTAAAAAAATGAAAATAAGTATTGAAAGATTTAAATAAAATAAAAGAAGAAGAAAGGAATAATGGGCCTGCTTAGCAATTGGGGGGTTGGAATATGAATTTTCTGGGCCCAAGGTTGGTGGCCCTAGTACGCTACGTGGGATCCAGCGCAACTGGCTTTTGAGAGTCCACCATACACTACCTTTGCTGGACCGTTGGATCTGAATCAGGGACGATTCACTGGCTGGATCTTGTGAGCGTATGGTATAGGCCTGGGCAGGAGATGCATGGAATCTGTGTAAGATAAATCAGAAAATATGAAAATGTTTGGACCTGGGATCGAACCCAGGTCCTCACGCTTACCACCAATTACCCTTGCCAGCTGCGCTACTGGGATTAGTTGTTAATACAATGAAAACACAATATAATAAACCAAACAAGATTATTGGATCGGAAAAGCGTGCGAGTTTTAAACAGACAAATAGATGGTTGCCACGTTATCTTCTTCTACCTTCCTTCGTCGTATTAGATATGCGACCTATACCTACAGACCATGGTTGTAACTAAAACCTGCGTTCATCAAACATCAAAGAATACATATGATAAATGGATTTAGAGACCAGGGATCAATTGGTCTTGATTTCACGATCATCCCAAAATGGAGTTTGAAACCCTAGGAATGGCAGATGCACATATTTGTACTTAAACTTCAATCAAAGCATGCCAATATATTGTAAACATGATAACAAACAAAAATACATAACAAAAATATGTTTATAATGCATAAATCATGATAATCGAATTCCAAGAAATAGGCTAAACCGTGATGCTCCTCAAAGTGTTTCAGGACGTGGGGAGGCTTGCTTGTGATTGCAACATGTTCCTGAGACGTCGAGCAACCGATTGGTAAGGTTAGGATGGCTTGAGATGGCTTGTATCTTGGAATTTGATCTGCACTTTTCGTTTGAAATTTTGAAGTTTTTTCTGCCTCTTTCACTACTGCTCAACCTCCTCTCTTGCCTTGGATTCCTTCTGTATATGTAGTGCAACATATTAGGTCAACAAAAACGAATTGAATCTTGCCCATTATGAAGATTTGATTTGGTATTTCATGGCATATGTAATCTTTCCAAATTTGTCCTAATCATTCTCTTTTTGTTCCAATTATCATTGATTTGAACTAGTCTTGCAAGCTCATAAAATCTTGGTTGCTAACATGTCAAAAAACCCAATCAAATCAAATCTTTGATAATTTTAATCATTTATTTTATTTAATACAATTTTTAATTAATGAAAAATCAAAATAAATTTAAAAATGAATAAACCAATTGGTGGATAAGCATTTGAGTCGTGGACCACATTATCATTGAGGTGCAAGCATAAAAAGTTGGGCCCATTTAGCAAAAAAATGCAAATTTGAGCACATTTGACTTTTGGCAATTTTTAAAAAAAGGTCAATTTGGCCAATGCATAACTCTCTCAATTTTGACCCTAGAGAGGTTTTCTTAGACTTTTTAGAAAGCTTAGTATGTCCTCTAAGAAACCCTTTCTGGTCTCATCTCAATTGAGTCTTCCATGTTCATTTATGAAGCTTTGACCCAAAAAGGTGTTTTTGTTGACTTTCCAAAATGACCTATAATGTCAAGATTCATATCTTCTTGTGAGTGCATATTTTGAACTTGGGAGCTGAAGATGAATTGTAAGGGATTGCATCCTCTTCAAAATGAGCTTTGGATGGGTCATTTATGATAAAGTATGAGAAGTTATGCTTGGGCAAAGTTGAGTTGACTTTTCCTACAAAACCCTAATTTAGCAACTTTTGGGTTTTGATGAATTGTGATCAATCCTTGAGGAATCATGATCAACCCTTCATCAAATGATGGATAATAATTTAAAATAAGGATGTTGACCAAAAATCTTGAAGTTTGATTGTATGTGGGCCACAATTGACTTTTGACCTAGCACAATCGATTTTCCGGCCTTTGAGTAATTGGCTGAGCAAACTTCTTCTGCAAGGCTTGAAACTTGACATGGATGACCTTGACATCATATTAGGACAATGGTGGGCATTTGGGATCCTTTGGACTCAAGCATCTTGATGAAAAAGGAAACCCTAATTTGAGGTAGACTTCTTTAGGAGAGAGTTTGTCTGGTCAACTTTGAACTTTCTTGAGCAATTTGGGGACCTCACTTGCCATGTGTTGAGAAATATGGGAGGGAAATTTGGTGTACAACAACAGCAAGTTGCTTTTGTCGCACCGATGATTACTCTGTTTAGCTTCAAGTGTTGATCATGGACCTGCTGGAAATTGTTGGTAATAACTGTCTTACCTGAAAGAAATACATGGTTAATTATGTGTGATGCATGAGATGCATTGTATGATGATGTTCTTAAAATAAATGAGACTATGTTATATGCAATGTATGCACATGTCATGATGTATGAACATGAACTGCGAACGTAATAGACTTAGTCCTGGAAAATAAATCCCTGACTGGTGTTTGGAGAGTATGAGAAATGGTATTCTTGACTGCTGTAACAAATCATAGTTCCTCTGCTTCTGTTAGGGATGGTGAACAATGATTACTATGCTGTGGATTTGCCCCTTGTTTACGGATATTCTGTCGAGGAAAGACTCTGTCAGAGGATAACTTTGTGGGGAATAACTCTGTTGGAGAGGAGATACCTTGTTGATAGATATGTTGTCTTAGAGAAATAACTCACCTGGGGATGAATTTCTGGTTTTGGTAATAACGAATTCCATTGGAGATTGAATTTCTACTTGTAAGAGAAATAAACATTGCTTGGAGGAAAATTTACTGAATCGCTCGCGATTGTGAACCTCAGCTGGGAAGAGTTATGTCCTATTCGGGAATGCTAACATCACTGTCTTTGGATACTTTTTACTCTGTGGGGAGTGTATGTACCACTACTCATGTTCTCAAGCTGGATCTATCCTGGTACCTGATGGGAAGAGTAACTGTAAGGTTTGGGCACTTATTGTTTTCCCTGCTCCTAGAATTACGAGTAATTGTATTTTGTTTTTCATGTCAATATTTTTGAGCAACAATTATTGTCAAATGCATATATCAAAAAATGAACCATTGGCCGTTCTAGCAAAACAAAACAGGAAAAAAATCAAAACTTTTGAAAATGACTTGTATTGTATTTTGATTTTTTTTCTCTCCAATTAATAAAATGCAGTATTGGTTTGTCTTACTTGTTGATAATGTAGGTAAAAGCAATGAGGTTTAGCAAGTTGCTTCATGGGTTCATGAGTTTATTTCCATGCTCTTGTCAAAAGCTTGATAGATTCAAACCTCACCATTGAAGTTGTTTTTAAGTTGATATGAAATTGGTTTTGGTGGACATAGGTCCGAATTTTCATCCTCAACAATTTCTATTCACAAAGAAAGAATATTGGCACAAAAAGTTTGTTCAAACTTGGCAAAGTTCCACCAAGCATTCTCTTGATCTAGAGGCTAGGGTTTTGGACTTCAAATAGGCATATCTTTCTCATATTTTGTCATTTTTGAGTGATTCCAAAAACATTCTTCTCTTAAAATAGTTACCAACAAATCCCTTCAAAAGCTCCAAAGAGTTTTCATGTGGAAGGAACTTGGTAAAGAAGAAAGATCACAAGTCATCCAATTGAATCCCTAATTTTCCATATGTGACTTCAAATTGTTATAACTTAGCCAGTTTTTATCACCTTGAGCCCATTCTTTTTCCATGGTGATCTTAAGGATGTTTACTTCATGCCTTCTTTTATGTGCAAAGTAAGAAAATGGATGGAAGTTGCCTTAAGAATGCAAACAATTATAGGTCATTTCATGATTTTTGGCCAACTTCAACAAGTCATAACTTGCTCAATTTTTGGAGATTTTGAGTGGTTCAAATTGCAAAATGTCATTCAAGAGATCTACTTCATTCCATATAATTGGTTCAAGAGAAAATTCTAAGTGGAAAGCCATGTTTGGATGCAAGAGATTATAGGTCATTTTTTAAAAAGAATTTGAAATATTTCTAAGTATGGAAAGTCAACTCTTTTTCTCCAACTTTGACTCCATGTAATTTTCAGCTCAAGCCTCCAATTGATTCCATTCTTTTTACATTGAAAAGTTTGTTACCTCATTTTTCCAAAGCATCAAGAATCATGCCTTAAGACTCCCTGAGATGGAAATGCCATTGTTTCAAAAGTGGTAACTTGGAATTGAAGTTTCCCTGCAAGTCAGAATTTGAATTTCATGTTACAACCTCTAAACCTCAAATTACCACGCGTTTTGGGTCTAAACATGATTAGCCAACTTTCCCAAGTGGATTAGTGCATCAAAACGCAAGAATTGGATGAGTTTTGGTGAAGTTTTGATCACACGTTACTCGTGCATCAGGTTTGCACGAATTCCCTCCAAAATTCTTCATTCACTCTTCCTTTTGATCCCATTTGCTTCTCCTATAAATACATATACTATTCCATAGAAGTCCAGTTTCAGAGCTCTGCAACTCAACTTTAATTGGTAGATTCCTTCATCAATTCTTCAAAACTTTGGTACCATTGTGTTGCTCTCATTGCCCTGGTTCTAGTTGCAACACTTACTTTTATCTGGAAACACGTTTTGACCATGAATTTTCAAATCCCCTTTCAAAAATTTCTTTCCAAATTGCTTGAGTTACAGTTTGTATAAAAATGGCACGAGGGTATCGTTATCTTCGTCTTGAAGATACGAAACGAATGGCATATGTCTGAGCTTCTGATTTTACAATTTGAGAGACCTGCAATTCGTGAGGCTGGAGGTTGAAGATGACCAACATGTCACCTTCTAACCAATGAAAGTGTGCCATTTGTATTTTTTGAATTTTTGATTTTACATTTGATTCAGTGCATTATTCAGTAAAGACCATGATATGCACAGAGCGCCAAATCCCTTGGATTTGATTACTAACGCATTTTAACTCTCATCCAATGGTCCACATCTTTTTCTTTTATTTCCTTTTTCTGATTTTTATATTTTAATTGTTTTAAATTTCAAAAAATCATAGAAAATTCATTTTTAGTCCAAAAAATCCAAAACAATTATGAAAAATATTTTTGATTATTTTCTTTCTGATTTTTATTTTTTCACAATTTAATTTTGTGTTTTGGTATTTTTTATGAATTTTGCACTTATTTTATTTATCTAAAATGTTTAAAAATACTTTCACACGTTTTTAAATTCTGAAAAAATTATGGAATGATCCAATGACATTGTGACAAATATTGGTGACTTTATTTTATTTTTGTTTCTGACTTTACTATTTTTGTTTATTTTACCCATTTATTTTAATTTTTAAAAATAGTTTCTGACGTTTAAAAATTTCAAATTTTTTTTTATTATTACTTGACTTATTTTCTGATTTTTCTATGGTTTTATCTTTCATTTCTTGATTCATTTGAATATAATTGACTTTTTCCCCATTATTTTCCTTTTTTAAAACATTTTTTTAACCCTTTAATGCATATATTAAATATATTATTATTTTGTGAATATTTTCTGGCTGTCTTGGGTTGATTTTTTTTATCATGGCTTTATTAACATCATTGGATCCATGGTGTTGAGTCTAACTCCATAAAAATGGAGGAATGATTTTAATAATAGTTTGATTAAATATTAATTCAAATGTGGTTTTCTTTTTTACCCTAATTCCCATTCATCTCAACCCCTCCTTATTGCACTAAGTGTTGTTGGATCATGATCTCTATATCATGTCTCAAAACAAATGGTGCATAGATTGCTATTGACTGGCCTCAAAATAGGTGCGACTTCTATATAAGTCCACTTACGATTGCTTAACATAGCGCTAAATTTTGTACCGATTCGAATAAATGATCATTCGTGGCCCAAACTTATGATTGCAAGCCCAAGTATGTTAATTTGATCTCTTTGATCCAATAACCTTGAGATTCATTGTGTGGAGGCTTTGGTTCTACCAATCCTCTAATGGATCTACAACACCTTTGGTCAATGCGGATCACTTAAACATCGTTGATCATTAAATAGTACTAGTGAGAATTTCAAATCGATGATATACTTGACAAAAAGCAAATGCAACTTGTTGTCTGGAGGCTTTGGTTCTACCAATCCTCTAATGAGTTCCAAATGCAAGTTTCAAGATGGTCATCCAACTAACCAATAATTATTGACTTGTTTATTTTATGCTTTATTCTTTTTATGCTTTATGTATCATTATTTTTTAGCATTTTACATTTCATGCCATTTTTTATCTTTGCTCATTTGAGCATTTATTTATTCTTGTCATTTTTACTTTGCTCACTTGAGCTTTTCTTTTCTTTTCTTTTCCTAAGATACTTAATAATCAACATAAACCCTAAAAAAAACTCTTAATGGTACTTGGACTATTTGGTTACTATCCTTGGCATTATAGAGCAGTGGACTTTTCTGAATTTAGGATTAGAAACCTTGGCCTATCTTGGAGACCTTATGATCTTATCTGATTTATTTTGTCTGGAGCTCTTGAGGTTTACCTCAAGACATTGGGTTGCTTGTTTGTTTTTGTGTGCAGGTTTTTATGATTGCATTCTTGATTTGTAATCTGGAATTCACCCGTATACAGCCGTTACTCTGCCCAATTTTTGTGAAGACTTAACACATTTGAAGAGGTCTAGTATCTTTTCTTGCTTGGTTTCAATCCAAAGAATGGGAATTCTATCTTGACTCATAATGTCAAGTTTTTGGCTTCTTGTTGATTAGATGGTCCTTATCCTTAACTTTTACCTTATGCTTTAGGATAGTCTCTTCTTCTCCTCCCATCTTCTTTAATTTCAAAAATCTTCTCCCTCCTTTTGAAAACTCTTCTTGTTTTTAAACTTAAACACTTTCATAATAAACTTGGACTTAGGTCCATGCATTTTAAAAACATTTTCATAAATAAACCTCAATCAATTTAATAATAAATTGACATTTTTTTGATGAGAAGACTAAAAGTCAACCAATCTCATTTCAAACCATTTTTGCCACTTTGGCTTTTACCCTTAAACTTTTTCTTAAAAGATTAGACTCTGGTCAATCCTTGTAGTGATGCAAACAACTATACTTCTACAATATGTGGTGAAGAGAGACATTTTCCACTTGGGTGTTGAGTGAGGCATTGTTGATTTTAAAATCCAAGCCATATCCTCCACTTTTAGATGATGCAAATTCTCCTTTCTCATGATTGTGGTTAGTAAGTATGTTTTCCACACGGACAATGACGATGATGCCTTATCTCTTAAAATTTACCAACACACTTATGTTTCAAATATTTTAAAAGAGGAACTACGTGTACCCTGATCCCCTATTGCACGAAAGGTGGTATGTAGGCACTAAAGGTTCGCAACCTCGAAAAGTGCAAAAATCATAAAAATATATTTCTTTTCTCACCTCCACCATCCAATTTATATACAACACATTTTTATAGCCAAAATATACAGATTTTACAAAGAGACTCCTGCGGAGTACCGTAGATGTTTAGGGTGCTAATACCTTCCCTTTGCATAACCAACCCCCTTACCTTGAATCTTTCCCCCTTTTTTGGGTTATTCGCTCTTTTCCCATTCCTTTGGAAACAATAAAGCACGGTGGCGATTTTTATTTTGATTTGTATAAAGTCTAGTCAATCTAATGGATTAGTCTTGAACATTTCTACCGCTACAGAAAAATGGTGACGTCACTGGAGATAGATTGACCTCTTGCTGGTCCATCCCTAAGTGGGTTAAGCCTATCTTTGTATATATCTGTATATGTGCAATTGTTGTTTATGTGTTATAATTTGTATGTATGTTCGTCTGAATTTTTCCTGGTTTTCAGGGTGCTTGGTGATTACTCATAACAGGGCAAACTTTAAGATAGGACGGGCGGTATAGTCATGTTAACTTTGAGGGAGTAATCCCAAAAAAGGAGGCATGAGATCCCCTACTCAGTGGAGGCCCCTTTGACTTTAGTGTCATTTACCGAGTAATCGAGAAGACGTACTGCTTTCGACCTAGGAGCCTGTTGAAACTGAGGACCGTAGAATACCAAACCCATCTTGGCCTTTTAGGTGTAGTGCAGAAGCTATGATGGAGTAATCCGGAAATAGTTGTCACGCAATACTACGCTCGGACGAGTCTTTCTTGAGAATATTACTAATTACCGAGTTAATCGGGAAGTTAGTAATATCCGAAGGAAGGATGTAGACTTTGGGAACCTCTAGAACCTTGTTCAGCAGGTGATAACTCTTATACCAACACTGTATGGGCAGTACCTTCGACCTCATGCTCGTGACGTTGAACCTATGAACCCTATATGTGTGATCTTGTGTGTGATTGTTGCATCATGCATCCATGCACTCATAAGCATCTTTTGAAGAAAACAATATTTCAAGGGATTTACAGGTTGACTATTTCTGAATATCTCAGGTACTTTTTAACCATGAATTCTGAAAAGAGAAAGATCGGGAAATACAGTTTCAAGGATCCCAAGATAGATGAGATGATCAGTCTGATTCCAGAGATTGAGTGTCCTGCAGACTTTAGGAAGAAGTATGGATCCCTTATTCCTATCATGAAGCTGAAGATGAAGGAGGGTATTCTCTCGACCTTGGTCCAGTTCTATGATCCGGTGTATCACTTCTTTACTTTTCTCGATTATCAGTTGATGCCTACACTGGAGGAGTACTCTTATCTATTGGATTTACCCGTTACCGATAGTGTTCCTTTTACTGATTTGGAGGGTGAGCCAAAACCACATGAGATTGCTGCTTTGATTCATCTGGGGAAGCATGAGGTGGAAGCCCATATGACTACTAAAGGAGGGATTAGAGGATTACCAGCTCAGTTCTTATTGGAGAAAGCTCATTACTTTTCCAGAATGAAGAGTACGATTTCTTTTGAGGCCATCTTTTCTTTACTTGCTTATGGTTTGTTCTTATTTCCTAACGTGAACAAGTTTGTCGACATTAACGCTATCAGGATTTTCATGATTGGAAACCCGGTTCCTACACTGTTGGGTGATGCTTATTACTCTATTCATCTTTAGAGTTCTTATCATGGAGGAATGGTTATTTGTTGCACGCCTTTGTTGTACTGATGGTTCATCTCTCATATGCCTCAGTCTGATGCCTTTTGGGATGTCAAGAAGGAACCCCGTTGGGCTCCTAATATCATGGAACTTACTCACTCGGATATTGATTGGTATCATCGAGCTTATCATGATATAGAGATTGTTGGCAATTGTGGTAGTTTCCCCAATGTACCTCTTCTTGGTACAAAGGGAGGAATTAACTATAACCCTGTTCTTGCACGGCGACAGCTTGGATATCCGATGAGAGATAAACCGAACAATATTCATTTGAGTATTTTCTTTCTGAAGGAGGGAGAAGACCACAAGGAAGATAGGGAGCAGATTGCAAAGGCCTGGCGTCACATTCATAAGAAGAGTAGCAAGGATTTGGGGCCTAGGGGTGTTGTTTCTTTAGAGCCATATCTTCAGTGGGTCCGATCGAGAGCCATTCAATTGAAAATGTTGTATACTCGGGAGACACCCATGCCTGATTTATTTGTGAAGACCACTCCTCCTTTATTCGATGATCTAGAAGAACTACAGCTCGCTTTGGTTTGGATGCAACAGGAAAGGGATGCTTGGAAGAACAAGTTCCAGACTTTATAGAGTTCCTATAGATCCGAGTTGAAGGAGAAAGATGATTTAATTGAGATCCTTGAAAGTCGAGCGGTGGAGTATATGGAGAGGCAAGGGGATTTATTTTCCCCTAAGTCTCAAACAGGTGCTAATTACTCACTTCATGCTTCAGATGATTGGAAGGAGGTTGCCATCAGACAGGTGGAAGAAAACCAGAGGTTGAGGGCTCAGATTGCCAGACTCACAGGGAAGTGCCAGCGTACAGATTGATCTCTATCAGTTTCTTTCTCTCAGGATTTTTAGATTGTATCTTCATCTTTTACTTGGGATCATTGAAACTTGTAATCCATTTTGGGAGTTATTATAATAAATTATTTTCAATATTTCAAATGTGTTATTGTTTTGATGTTTGCGATATGTCTATAAATCTTAAATCCCTTGAAATATTAAAATGATGGAATAAAAATAATCATGTGCATTGCATGACATGCATCATATTACACATATTTCTTGCATTTATTATGCATACCCAGGTGCCTTACCCATCTTGTTTACTTCAATAGCAAACTGACTCATCACTACAACACTCGGGCTAACTTCAAAAAGAAGATGGACAATTTGTAACAGGAGAATCGTGAGCTGCACGAAGAAGTTTCTACTCAGAAGGCTGGCTTGGCCAATTTTACTACTCTGATGGAAGCTCTGGTGGCTGCTCAGAATCATCCACCGAGTGTTCAACCTCAACCAACAAGGGCAAATGCTGAATTTACTGCTGTTTCCGTATCTGCTACTCCGGTTGTTGTTCAGAACCGTATGCCTCAGGGTTATCCATGGGGAATGCCGGAGAATTTTGCACCTAAAGGTTTCAATTTGGGCTCCCAAGATGCTCCAGTGGTTCCAAATGTTGTTACTCCAGCACCTCCTGTGGTGCATACTGTTCCTGCTGCACCTCCTTTGGTGAATTTGGTTCCGTTTGAAGATGTGTGTCGTCCTTTCCCTCCGTCGAGTGAAGATTTGGGTCTTTATGACAGAATGGATGATTTCCAAGAGCAGTTTGATAGAATGCAAACAGAGATGAATGCTCTTAGGGGAAAAGAGTTATTTGGGCAGAACGTGAATGAGTTATGTTTGGTCCCAAATGTTAAAGTGTCTTCTAAGTTCAAGGTCCCTGAGTTTGAGAAGTACAAGGGCAACACTTTCCCTCATGCTCATTTGGTGATGTATGTAAGGAGAATGTCAACCCACACCGATGATCAGCGTCTGCTAATTCACTTTTTCCAGGATAGTCTAATCGGCGCAGCATTGAAATGGTACATGAGTTTAGATAACGCCAACATCCATACCTTTAATGATTTGGGAGAAGCATTCATAAAATAATACAAGTACAATGTGGACATGGCACCCGATCGTGACCAACTTAGGGCCATGGTTCAGAAAGATAGAGAATCGTTTAAAGAGTATGCGCAGAGATGGCGCGAAGTGGTTGCATAAGTGATTCCTCCCATGGAGGAAAAATAAATGACTAAAATTTTTCTGAAGACGCTGAGTGCCTTCTACTACGAAAGAATGGTAGCAAGTGCCCCGAGTGATTTCATAGAGATGGTAGTAATGGGTGTCCGCCTAGAAGAGGCAGTAAGAGAAGGTCGTTTGACAAAGGGTGAAGGATCTGGAGGTATGAAAAAGCCAGATTATGGGTTTACAAAGAAGAAAGAGGGGGATACCAATGTTGTCATACAAGAGAGGAGAGTGAATGCTCCAGGAAGGAATTTTCAGCGTCACCAGCAAGTTGCTTCAGTGACTCCTGTTATGAATACCGCTCCAACTACCGTTGCTTATCAAAGACAATCCCAATAAGGGAACCAAGGGAATAATCAGAGAAGGGAGAATTATGACCCTATTCCCATGAGTTATGCAGAGCTACTACCAGCATTAATTCAGAAGAAGTTGGTTAAGACATGACCACCTCCAGCAATACCATCACCTTCGCCTTGGTATTACAAAGTAGACCAGACGTGCGCCTTTCATCAGGGAGAACCAGGGCATAGTGTTGATAATTGTTATCCTTTGAGGACCGACGTGCAAAGGTTGGTGAAGTATGGAATTTTATCTTTTAAAGACATGGGACCTAATTTAAAAGACAATCCTCTGCCCAAACACGAGGGAGTGAGTGCTGTGAATATGGTGGCCGGTTGTCCCCTTGATTTCCAGATTTTTGAAATTAATCTGGTTAGAGGGGATTTGGTAAAGATGCACACAGATCTATGTGAATTTAGTTATTATATGCATGACCATGCCGGTTGTGCTGTTTGCAGTACAAACATCCAGGGTTGCGAGAAGATAAAGGCTGATTTGCAGGAGATGATGGATGAAGGTTTAATCCATATAATCAGGCCTAGGGCAAAATATGAGGAGGAAGTGAATATGGTTTATGGATGTCCAGGTGAATTCAGAATTTTTTAAGTAGAGCATTTGAATGAAGATCTCGTATAGTTGCATGATACCTTTTTTCGTACTGCTGGTCAGGTGGAACACCAATATGGGTCTTGCATAGTTTGTTGTCGAGACCCCCGAGGATGTTCTATTGTGAGAGAGGGTGTTCAACTGCTGTTAGACAATGGGAATATCAAGATCACAGGTCAGAGAGATGATTATCACGAGATTGATATGGTTGAAGTTTGTTTGATGGAAGAAGAGTCAGACGAAGAATATGCCTCCTCGGGTGAGTATTTTTCTTCACACAATGATTTGTTTGCCGAAAATGACCTTTTGAGGGATGATTGTGTTGAGGAAGGTGTAAACGTCATTGTACCTTTTTTTGGTGCACCCGCTCATCTTGAGGTGGAGTACCATAGCAAACCAGCTGTTACCCCATTGGTAATTAGTCTGCCAGGACCTGTTCCCTATAAATCGGATAAGGCTTTGCCTTACAAATACAACGCTACAAGCCGATGCCAGATGTTGAGAATATAGCTGATAATAGCAGGGTGACCCGTAGTGGTTGTGTGTTTGCACCGGTTATTCGAAAAGATGTTGTTGCTGGAAAGAAAATTGCTGAGAATGATGAGCCTAAGAAGGCTGCAGGAGAGACTAGTGGAGCCATATTAGAGAAAGAAGTGGATGATATCCTGAAGGTAATTAAGATGAGCGACTACAAAATTGTAGATCAGCTATTGCAGACTCCTTCAAAAATATCCATCCTGGCATTAATGATGAATTCCTCCGCTCATAGAGAATCATTGATGAGAGTACTATACCAAGCTTTTGTAGAGAATGACATGTCGTTGCATCAATTCAACAGCGTAATTGGAAACATTACATCATGTAACAACTTGAGTTTCTGCGATGATGAGTTACCAGATGAAGGGAGGAATCACAACCTGGCCTTCCACATATCCACGAACTGCAAGAATGACTCGCTATCTAATGTGCTAATTGATAACGGATATGCGTTGAATGTTATACCAAGAAGTACCCTCATGAAGTTAAAGTATCAGGGAACACCTATGTGCCCGAGTGGCATCATTGTGAAGGCTTTTGATGGGTCGAGGAAATCTGTCATCGGTGAAGTGGACTTGCCCATCCATATAGGACCACATTTGTTCTTGATAACTTTCCAGGTAATGGATATTATTCCCGCGTATAGTTATTTGTTTGGACGACCATGGATACACGAAGCAGGGGCTGTAACTTTAACTCTGCATCAGAAGCTAAAGTTTGTGTGTGAAGGGAATGTAGTGATCATAAATGGGGAGCAGGCGTTGTTGATATCCCATCTATCCTCTTTCAGTATTGTAGAAGCGGATGAGGCTGTTGTTGGAACCCCGTTCCAAGCCCTATCCATTGACAACATAAGGAAGAATGAGAATTTTGTGGTTTCTTTGAAGGATGCGCAGCAGGATGTGCGCAATGGTCATAATGCAGTTTGGGGACGCCTTGTGGATCCACCCGTGAACAAAAACAGAGTTGCTTTAGGTTTCTCTTCGAGGAATGGTAATGGAGAAAGTTGGAAATCAAAGTCATCTGTAAATAGTTATCATGATGTTTTCCACAGTGGAGGCTACCCCCATCCGATTGGTTCTGGAATTAATGTTGTTGAAGAGGATGAAGCAGAGCAGGAAGCACCTAATTATGTGACGCATGGAGTCCGAGTTCAAAACTGGGACATCGTTGATGCTCCTTCTTGCATACATGTTTCAAAGTAATTTTTTTTGTTAATTTGTTTCTTTCTTTTGAAAAGCTTTCACTCTGCCCGAGGTGGAAGTATTGATGTTGTAGGGCTTATCTATTTTCTATAATTGATAAGATCATTAATAAAAGTTGTCTTTGCTTCCAAATTATGTCTTTTATTTTCTGCCTTTTTCTTGGGAAATGGTAATAAATAAATTAAAAAAACCTTTTCAAAATAAGTAATAACTGAAAATTAATCTGCATGATCACTTGTTATATGTGTCAGTTTCTAAAAGCAATCATAAATCACATGTGCAGATTAATTAAAAAACTCGTTGAATACAATGACCCTGCACCCTCTCTCAACTTTGATTGTCCTGTGTTTGGGGCCGAAGAAGAAGATTATGATGAGATTCCAGAATAGGTCTCACGGTTGCTTGAGCATGAGGAAAATACCATTCATCCATATAAGGAGCCTTTGGAAGTGGTTAATTTGGGTTCAGAAGAAGATCGGAAGGAGGTTAAGATTGGAGCATCGTTGTATCCTGATGTGAAGAGCGGGTTGATTGAGCTGTTGAAAGAGTACGTGGATATTTTTGCTTGGTCTTATCAAGATATGCCTGGTCTAGATACAGACATTGTTGAGCATCGCTTGCTGTTGAAGCCAGAGTGTCCGTCAGTTAAATAAAAGTTGAGAAGAACCCATCCAGATATGGAAGTAAAGATCAAGGAGGAGGTCCTAAAGCAGATTAATGCTGGTTTTCTTGTGACATCAGTGTATCCTCAATGGATTTCCAATATTGTCCCTGTACCAAAAAAATATGGAAAGGTCCGCATGTGCGTAGATTACAAAGATCTAAATAAAGCTAGTCCAAAAGATGATTTTCCATTGCCTCACATTGACATGTTAGTGAATAGCACAGCAAAATTCAAGGTATTCTCATTCATGGACGGATTTTCCGGGTATAATCAAATAAGTATGGCTCTAGAGAACATGGAAAAAACAACGTTTATCACACCCTGGGGAACATTCTGTTACAGAGTGATGCCCTTCGGGTTGAAGAACGCTGGTGCAACATACCAGAGGGCTATGACAGCCCTATTCCATGATCTAATGCACAAGGAAATCGAAGTATATGTTGATGATATGATTTCCAAATCCCAAACTGAAGAAGGGCATATAGAAGATTTGTTGAAGTTGTTTAGGCGTTTGAGGAAGTATCGTCTCTGCCTGAATCCAAATAAATGCACCTTCGGAGTTAGATCGGGGAAATTGTTGGGTTTTATTGTTCACCAGAAAGGAATTGAAGTTGACCCTAACAAATTCAAGGAAATTCAAGAAATGCCAGCGCCAAGAACTGAAAAGCAAGTCAGGGGTTTCCTCGGGTGTTTGAATTATATCTCCAGATTTATTTCCCACATGACTGCAACATGTGAATCGATCTTTAAGTTGTTAAAGAAAGATCAGGGTTGTGTGTGGACAGATGACAGCCAAAGAGCGTTTGAAAGTATTAAGGAGTACCTGCTTGAACTTCATATCTTTCTCCTTCATGTAGAAGGAAGACCGTTGATTATGTATCTGACAGTGTTAGATAAATCCATGGGTTGTATTCTGGGACAACAGGATGAAACATGAAAGAAAGAGTTCGCCATTTATTATCTCAGCAAAAAGTTCACTGATTGTGAGTCGCGGTATTCTATGCTAGAAAAAACATGTTGTGTTTTGGCCGGGGCGGCAAAGCGTTTGCGGTAGTATATGTTAAATCATACTACTTGGTTAATCTTCAAAATGGATCCAATCAAGTATATTTTTGAAAAGCCTGCTCTTACTTGGAGAATTGACCACCGGCAGATGTTGTTATATGAATATGATATTGAATACCGCACTCAAAAATCTATCAAAAGTAGTGTGTTGGTAGATTATCTTGCTCACCAGCCGGTGGAAGATCATCAGTCTGCAGGATATGAATTCCCGAATGAAGATGTGATGTTCTTGAAAGTGAAAGATTCTGATGAACCATTGCCCGAGGAGGGCCCCAACCCTGAATCTCGTTGGAGTATGGTATTTGATGGAGCTGTGAATGCTTATGGTAAAGGAATTGGTGCTATGATTGTCACTCTTCGTGGATCGCATATTTCTTTTACCGCGAGGTTAACATTTGATTGCACTAATAATATGGAGAAATATGAGGCTTGCATCATGGGTCTTGAGGAAGCTATTGATCTCAGAATCAAGATTTTAGATGTGTATGGTGATTCAGCTTTGGTAATAAATCAGATTAAAGGAGAATGTGACACTCGTCACCCTGGCTTGATCCCTTACAAAGATTATGCTAGAAGATTACTACCCTTATTCAATAAAGTTGAATTCCATCACTTTCTTAGAGATGAAAACCAAATGGCAGATGCTCTGGAAACTCTGTACCATGTAAATGCTTGGAATGATATACCCCAAATTAAAGTTCGACGGCTAGATAGGCCCGCTCATGTGTTTGCGACAGAGGAGGTAGCAGATGAACAACCTTGGTATTATGATATCAAAAATTTTATTCAGACTTAGGAATACCCGTTTGATGCGTCAAAGAAAGATAGAAAGACACTGAGAAGATTGGCAGGCAGTTTCTTCCTCTGTGAAAATGTGTTATACAAGAGAAATTTTGACATGATCTTGCTCAGATGCATGGATAGACACGAAGCAGACATGTTGATGCATGAGATTCATGAAGGTTCATTTATCACTCATGTTAATGGACATTCAATGGCTAAAAAGATGCTAAGGGAAGGATATTATTGGTTGACAACGGAATCCGATTATTACAAATTTGCAATGAAGTGCCATAAATGCCAGATTTATGCAGATAAGATCCATGTGCCTACGACACTTCTCAATGTGATTTCCTCCCCATGGCCTTTCTCTATGTGGGGTATTGACATGATCGGGATGATAAAACCCAAGGCTTCAAATGGACATCGTTTCATCTTGGTAGCAATTGACTACTTTACCAAATGGGTAGAGGCTGCTTCATATGCCAACGTTACCAAACAGGTGGTGGTGCATTTCGTCAAAAACAATCTTATATGCCGATACGGTGTGCCAAGCAGAATCATCACTGACGATGGCTCAAATTTGAACAACAAGATGATGACGAAACTGTGTGAAGAATTCAAGATTTTCCTTCATAATTCATCTCCATACAGGCCAAAGATGAATGGGGTTGTTGAAGCTGCTAATAAGAATATCAAGAGAATTATCCAGAAAATGGTTGTCACTTATAAGGATTGGCATGAAATGCTCCCTTTTCCTCTGCATGGATATCGAACATTTGTTTGCACTTCAACAAGAGCGACCCCGTTTTCCCTAGTATATGGAATGGAAGTTGTACTCCATGTCGAGGTAGAGATTCCCTCGCTACGTGTGATAATGGAAGCCAAATTGACAGAGGCTGAATGGGTTCAGAACAGATTTGACCAATTGAATTTGATTGAAGAGAAGAGAATGACAGCTTTGTGTCATGGGAAGTTATATCAGAAAATAATGAAGAAAGCATTTGATAAAAAGGTTAAACCTCGTGAATTCAAAGAAGGCGACCTCGTGCTCAGAAAGATCGTGTCTTTCAATGCTGATTCTAGGGGCAAGTGGACTCCCCATTTTGAAGGCCCGTATGTTGTCAAGAAAGCCTTCTCTGGTGGTGCATTAATTCTTAAAACTATGGATGGCTAGGAGTTCCCACGTCCCATGAATGCTGACGCAGTCGAGAAATACTTCGCCTAAAGAAATAAAAGAACAACTCGCTAAGTTGAAAACCCGAAAGGGCGGCTTAGGCAAAAAGGAGCGTCTCGGTAGGCTGAAAACCCGAAAGGGCGGTCTAGGCAAAAATTAGAGACATAAATAGAATAAATTTCCCGCTAAGTTGAAAACCCGCAAGGGCAGCTTAGGTAAAAGTTAGGTATTTTCTTGGCAAGTAACTACGTCTGATGAAACTTGACCACCAAAGCAACAATCTTCTCATATCCTCACCATACTTCAATGGAGGTTGCTGCTCAAGATTTAAAAAGTTGTTAGGGGGGATCATGGTCATTGTATCTCAATGTATCTTTTCCATTATGTATTACCATTTCCCAAAATTTTGTAATCATCCATGGAGTCTCGCCATTTGCAGACTACCATTCTATTAATGAAATTCGAGCTTTTGCCCAATTCTTTGTATTCTTAATTTTATTTAGCTTGCAAAGACTTCATTTATTACTGATATTAACTTTTAAAGAAAAGAGATTAAAAAGCAAAATTGACTTTTAAAAAAAAAGATCTTTACAATTCAATTTACTTTGAGATTTGTGATGAAACAATGACAACAAAAATGGTGATCCCAGGGATGAACAAATTCTGGTTGCTTCAAGAAGATTTACTTCCTTCATAAAGGTTTTCTCAGGTCATTTTGCTGGTATGTGCGCAATCTTTGTGTGTTTCCCAGATAGTTAAAGGCAGTATCAGTGGGTACAAAGTACGGTATTTGGGTTGGTGATCCCATTATCCCCAGTCAAGTCTTGATTCGCTTTTGATTTTGGGTTTGCATGGTCAGAAGCCTTCGTCCCAGCTTCCTCAGCAAAGTCTTCCCTCATATGATGAAAGGTTTTATTCCCTTGGTGTGTTGAGGTGTTTCTCTTTTTACAGTATCGGCCCTAGTGTTGACTTCTTGATCTCCCGGGAGGGTTATCCCAGGGCATCTCTTGTTGGAATGAGGGTTCGTGGTGAAAATTTTCAACCCGCAGTTTCTTTTCTCTTGGGAGGTAGGCTTGATTTCCCCTGTGAGATTTGATTGTTTCGACGTCAGTTTGCCTTATTTAAGGTTGATTTTGCAATCTCCAATAGGCATGTTAATTTTGGAAAACTGTTTCTCCGATGAACCCGGAAGAAGGGTGTTCTATCCCAATGTCTGTTTGATTTAAGCTACAGTCGGATTATGTTCACCTCATTGAAGTAGATGCAATAGGTTTGGTTTCCGCAGCCACGTTCACCTTTCCTGGATTGATCTTTCTGATTGAAGTTTAGCCCAATGTTGTTAGTAACTGAGGCGGTTTCGTTTGTCTGCACTGATTATGTATTCTTTTTATCACCATACGCACAATAGCACTCGTACATTCATACATGCATCATAAATTTCTAAAATCATCATTCATGGATATTGTGTTTCTGATCTTTACTGCAGCGCTCTTTGTTTGGTTGAATTTGGTCTTCCCTCTTGAGTTTATTTCTCAAAGGATGAATCCGCTTTGTCCGTCTTGTTCCGGTATTTTTCTGAATTGGATTTGTGGTTGCATGACGATGTCGTGTATTATGGATTTCTGAAAACTTTGAATTTTTACTTGTGCATTTATTTTGCACAAAGAGACTTTATCCCCTCAGCAGGAATATTATAGCATTTCTCTGGGAAGTCATATTTTTGTCCTTAGAAAGTCATTTCTCTTGGCATTTCCCCTTTGACAATAAGTGAAAGTCTCTTTATTTGAGACAGGTTACATATTACCCTTTCCAGGCAGATCTCCTTGGTTAAAGAAGAAGTTGAGACCCGTTCTTAGCAGAACACCAGAATTCTGGGAAAGCTTGATATTTTCTCTTTCTACCTTCAGTAAACGTTGGTAGTACATTGACAATGAATGTCGGTGTTTGTTATCTTTTTGCTATCTTCAGTGAACGTTGATAGTTCATCATCAGTGAACGGCGGTGGCATGATATTTTCTCTTTCTACCTTCAGTGATTGTTGGTAGTACATCGGCAGTGAACGTCGGTGTTTGTTATCTTTTTTCTATCTTCAGTGAATGTTGATAGTTCATCGTTAGTGAACGGCGGTGATATTTTTCTATTTCTACCTTTAGTGAAAGTTGGTAGTACATTGGCAGTGGACGTTGGTGTTTGTTATCTTTTTGCTATCTTCAGTGAACTTTGATAGTTCTTCGTCAGTGAACGGTGGTGGTATGATATTTTTCTCATTCTATCTTCAGTGAATGTTGGTAGTACATCGACAGTGAATGTTGGTGTTTCTTATCTTTTTGCTATCTTTAGTGAACGTTGATAGTTCATCGTCAGTGAACGGCGGTGGTATGATATTTTATCTTTCTACCTTTAGTGAAGGTTGGTAGTACATCGGCAGTGAACGTCAGTGTTTCTTATCTTTTTGCTATCTTCAATGAACGTTGATAGTTCATCGTCAGTGAACGGTGGTGGTATGATATTTTTCTCTTTCTACCTTCAGTGAAAGTTGGTAGTACATTGGCAGTGAATGTCAGTGTTTGTTATCTTTTTGCTATCTTCAGTGAACGTTGATAGTTCATCGTCAGTGAACAGCAGTGGTATGCTATTTTCTATTTCTACCTTCAGTGAATGTTAGTAGTACATCGGCAGTGAACGTTAGTGTTTCTTATCTTTTTTCTATCTTCAATGAACGTTGATAGTTCATCGTCAATGAACGGCGGTGGTATGATATTTTCTCTTTCTACCTTCAGTGAACGTTGGTAGTACATCGGCAGTGAACGTCGGTGTTTTTTATCTTTTTTCTATGTTCAGTGAACGTTGATAGGTCATCGTCAGTGAACGGAGGTGGTATGATATTTTCTCTTTCTACCTTCAGTGAATGTTGGTAGTACATCGGTAGTGAACGTCGGTGTTTGTTATCTTTTTGCTATCTTCAGTGAATGTTGATAGTTCATTGTCAGTGAACGGCGGTGGTATGATATATTCAGAGAACAACGATAGTACATCGGCAGTGAACGTCGATGCTTGTTATCCTCCTCTCTAATTCTATTATCGTGGTTTACCAGTGATTTATTTTCCTGGTGGGATTTCTCTTTTCCTTCTGCATTTTGTGTTGCCTCCCCAATGCTACTTTGTGTCTCTTCTGTACATATGCATTCATATGCATAAACATTTGCATGGCATCTTAGGGCCAAAAACAGGGTTTGTTTTATATTCAAGTGTCTTCGATCACGTCGACACAAAGATTTTTATCCTTCGTATCTCCGGATAGAAGAAACTTAAATAAGGGAAGCTGTTGTACCCCAATTTTTGCCCCTAAGATCCCTTCATCATACCACATTGTTTCAATCACCACAAAATCACATTAGGGATTTTGGTTCTTCTCCCTATCTTTAGCTTTGCTCTTTGAGAAGTTACCAAGAACCTTGATTTGTTTGCTTTAGTGATCATAGACATTATATTTTGATTTTTTTCTCTAATTAGTAAAATGAAATATTGGTTTGTCTTACTTGTTGATAATGTAGGTAAAAGCAATGAGGTTTAGCAAGTTGCTTCATGGGTTCATGAGTTTATTTCCATGCCCTAGTCAAAAGCTTGAGAGATTCAAACCTCACCATTGAAGTTGTTTTGAAGTTGATATGAAATTGGTTTTGGTGGCCATAGTTCCTCATCATTATCCTCAACAATTTCTATTCATAAAGGAAGAATATTGGCACAAAAAGTTTGTTCAAACTTGGAAAAGTTCCCCCAAGCATTCTCTTGATCTAGAGGCTAGGGTTTTGGACTTCAAAGAGGCATATCTTGCTCATCTTTTGTCATTTTTGAGTGATTCCAAAAACATTCTTCTCTTCAAAGAGTTACCAACAAATCACTTCAAAAGCTCCAAATATTTTTCATGTGGAAGGAACTTGGTAAAGAAGAAAGATCACAAGTCATCAAGTTGAATCCCTAATTTTCCATATGTGACTTCAAATTGTTATAACATGGCCAATTTTTATCACCTTGAGCCCATTCTTTTTCCATAATGATCTTAAGGATGTGTACATCATGCCTTAATTTATGTCCAAATTAAGAAAATGGATGGAAGTTGCCTTAAGAATGCAAAAAATTATAGGTCCTTTCATGATTTTTGGCCCACTTTAACAAGTCATAACTTGCTCAATTTTTGGAGATTTTGAGTGGTTCAAATTGAAATATGTCATTCAAGAGATCTATTTAATTCCATCCTTTTGGGCCAAGAGAAAACTCTAAGTGGAAATCTATGTTTGGATGCAAAAGATTATAGGTTATTTTTTAAAAAGAATTTGAAATATTTCTAAGTATGGAAAGTCAACTCTTTTTCTACAACTTTGACTCCATGTAATTTTCAGCTCAAGCCTCCAATTGATTCCATTCTTTTTCCATTGCAAAGTTTGTTACCTCATCTTTCCAAAGCATCAAGAATCACACCTTAAGACTCCCTGAGATGGAAATGCCATTGTTTCAAAAGTGGTAACTTGGAATTGAAGTTTCCCTGCATGTCAGAATTTGAATTTCATGTTACAACCTCTAAACCTCAAATTAGCACGTGTTTTGGGTCTAAACGTGATTAGCCAACATTCCCAAGTGGATTAGTGCATCAAAATGCAAGAATTGGATGAGTTTTGGTGATCTTTGGATCACACTTCACTCGTGCCTCAGGTTTGCACGAATTCCCTCCAAAACGCATAATTCACTCTTCCTTTTGATCCCATTTGCTTCTCCTATAAATACATGTACTATCCCATTCATTTTCACAAGCTTAGATAGCCAGAATCACCCTGCCAAACTTGCTTCACAACTCAGAATTCAGCTACTTCGAATCCTATTATCAAGCCTTTTTTAATCAATTTTCTCCATCAATTCACCTTCCTTGATCTTTCCTGAAGCTAACAATACCATTACATTAAAGAATCGTGCCCTATATTACTACATAGAAGTCCAATTTCAGAGCTCTGCAACTCAACTTTAATAGGTAGATTCCGTCATCAATTCTTCAAAACTTTGGTACCATTTTGTGGCTCTCATTGCCCTGGTTCCAGTCGCAACACTTACTTTTATCTGGAAACTCGTTTTGACCATGAATTTTCAAATCCCCTTTCAAAAATTTCTTTCCAAATTGCTTGAGTTACAATTTGTGTAAAAATGGCGCGAGGGTATGGTTATCTTCGTCTTGAAGAGACGAAATGAATGTCATTGGTATGAGCTTCTGATTTTACAGTTTGAGAGACCTGCAATTTGTGAGGCTCGAGGTTGAAGATGACCAACGTGTCACCTTCTAACCAATGAAAGCGTGCCACTTGTATTTTTTGAATTTCTGATTTTACATTTGATTCAGTGCTTTATTCAGTAAAGACCATGATATGCACAGTGTGCCAGATCCTATGGATTTGATTACTAACGCGTTTTGACTCTAATCCAATGGTCCACATATTTTTCGTTTATTTCCTTTTTCTGATTTTTATATTTTAATTGTTTTAAATTTCAAAAAATCATAGAAAATTCATTTTTAGTCCAAAAAATCCAAAAAAACTATGAAAAATATTTTTGATTATTCTCTTTCTTATTTTTATTTTTTCACAATTTAATTTTGTGTTTTGGTATTTTTTATGAATTTTGTACTTATTTGATTTATTTAAAATGTTTAAAAATACTTTCACACATTTTTAAATTCTGAAAAAATTATGGAATGATCCAATGACATTGTGACAAATATTGGTAACTTTATTTTATTTTTGTTTCTAACTTTATCTTTCATTTCTTGATTAATTTGAATATAATTGACTTTTTCCCCATTATTTTCCTTTTTTAAAACATTTTTTAACCCTTTAATGCATATATTAAATATATTATTATTTTGTGAATATTTTCTGGCTGTCTTGGGTTGATTTTTTTGATCATGGCTTTATTAACATCATTGGATTCATGGTGTTGAGTCTAACTCCACAAAAATGGTGCATAGATTGCTATTGACTGGCCTTAAAATAGGTGCGACTTCTATATAAGTCCACTTACGATTGCTTAAAATAGCGCTAAATTTTGTCTCGATTCGAATAAATGATCATTCGTGGCCCAAACTTATGATTACAAGCCCAAGTATGTTAATTTGATCACTTTGATCCAATAACCTTGAGATTCATTGTATGGAGGCTTTGGTTCTACCAATCCTCTAATGGATCTATAACACCTTTGATCAACGCGGATCTCTTAAACATCGTTGATCATTAAATAGTACTTGTGAGAATTCCAAATGGATGATATACTTGACAAAAAGAAAATGCAACATGTTGTGTGGAGGCTTTGGTTCTACCATTCCTCTAATGAGTTCCAAATGTAAGTTTCAAGATGGTCATCCAAATAACCACTAATTATTGACTTGTTTATTTTATGCTTTATTCTTTTTATGATTTATGTACAATTTATTTTTTAGCATTTTACATTTCATGCCATTTTTTATCTTTTCTCATTTGAGCATTTATTTATTCTTGTCATTTTTACTTTGCTCACTTGAGCTTTTCTTTTCTTTTCTTTTCCTAAGATACTTAATAACCAACATAAACCCTAAAAAAACTCTTAATGATACTTGGACTATTTGGTTACTATCCTTGGCATTATGGAGGAGTGGACTTTTCTGGATTTAGGATTATAAACCTTGGCCTATCTTGGAGACCTTGTGATCTTATCTGATTTATTTTTTATGGAGCTCTTGAGGTTTATCTCAACACATTGGGTTGCTTGTTTGTTTTTGTGTGCAGGTTTTTGTGATTGCATCCTTGATTTGTAATCTGGAATTCAACCGTATACAGTCGTTACTCTGCCCAATTTTTGTGAAGACTTAACACATTTGAAGAGGTCTAGTATCTTTGCTTGCTTGGTTTCAATCCAAAGAATGGGAATTCTATCTTTACTCATAATGTCAAGTTTTTGGCTTCTTGTTGGTTAGATGGTCCTTATCCTTAGCTTTTACCTTATGCTTTAGGATAGTCTCTTCTTCTCCTCCCATCTTCTTTAATTTCAAAAATCTTCTCCCTCCTTTTGAAAACTCTTCTTGTTTTGAAACTTAAACACTTTCATAATAAACATGGACTTAGGTCCATGCATTTTCAAAACATTTTCATAAATAAACCTCAATCAATTTAATAATACTTTGACATTTTTTTGATGAGAAGACTAAAAGTCAACCAATCTCATTTCAAACCATTTTTGCCACTTTGGCTTTTACCCTTAAACTTTTTCTTAAAAGATTAGACTCTTGTCAATCCTTGTAGTGATGCAAACAACTATACTTCTACAATATATAGTGAAGAGAGACATTTTCCACTTGGGTGTTGATTGAGGCATTGTTGATTTTAAAATCCAAGCCATATCCTCCACTTTGAGATGATGCAAATTCTCCTTTCTCATGATTGTGGGTAGTAAGTATGTTTTCCACACGGACAATGACGATGATGCCTTATCTCTTAAAATTAACCAACACACTTATGTTTCAAATCTTTTAAAAGAGGAACTACGTGTACCCTGATCCCCTATTGCACAAAAGGTGGTACGTAGGCACTAAAGGTTCGCAACCGCGGCGGGTGCAAAAATCATAAAAATATATTTCTTTTCTCACCTCCACCATCCATTTTATATACAACACATTTTTATAGCCAAAATATACATATTTTACAAAGAGGCTCCTGCGGAGTACCGTAGATGTTTACGGTGCTAATACCTTCCCTTTGCATAACCAACCCTCTTACCTTGAATCTTTCCCCCTTTTTTGGGTTATTCTCTCTTTTCCCATTCCTTTGGAAACAACAAAGCTTGGTGGTGATTTTTATTTTGATTTGTATAAAGTCTAGTCAATCCAATGGCTTAGTCTTGAACATTTTTACCGCTACACCGGTAATAGGCATTTTTGTACAAAGAGGCGAACGTCCTAGTAAGAGAACACCGCCGAAAGTTAAAAATTATACAATTTGTTTGAATGAAAGAAAAACAGCTATGTGAAACAACCCCATTGGGTTCCAACTCTGCTATTGCCTTTATATCTTCAAGCGTCTCATCACTTTACTACTTGGCCGAAAGTGGATCAGATTGATTGGCGTCGTTTGAGCTTCATAGTCGATACCGAAGTCTGGTTGCAAGATGATCCAATGAGACATAGTGTTACGCTTTAATCCATAATTTTTGCCTAGACCGCCCTTTCCGGGTTTCAGTCCACTGGGATACCCTTTTTTGCCCAAGTCTCCTTTTCAGGTTTTTGACTTGTCGGGTGTATAGTTTTCATTTTCATCCCTTACTTTTTCCCGAACCATTCTGGTTCGCCGGGAAGCCCTTATTTTTGCCTAGGCCAGTCAACCTAGCGCGTCTTTGACTATGCATAGTATCTTTTGACTATGTTTGCATTGACGGGGTGAGGAAGGTCGTCACCATCTATGGTGGTTAGAATCATATCTCCTCCCGAGAAAATGTTCTTAACCACAAATGGCCCTTCGTATGTGGGGGTCCATTTGCCCCTGGGATCACCCTGTGGTATTATAATGCATTTGATCACTAGATTCTCGACTTGATATTCTTGACATCTGACTTTCTTATTAAAGGCCTTGATCATTCTCTTTTAATACGTATGACCATGAAAGATAGCAGTAAGTCTCTTTTCATCAATTAGATTCAGCTGATCAAGTCGGGTTTGGATCCATTTGTCTTCCTTAAAACCCGCATCCTTCATAATCCTGAGAGAGGGTATCTGGACTTCGATGGGTAGGACTGCCTCCATGCCATATACCAGAGAGTAAGGCGTTGCCCCTGTCGACGTTCGTGCTGAGGTACGGTACCCATGAAGAGCGAATGGTAACATCTCCTTCCAGTCTTTGTATGTCACCGTAATATTTTACACAATTTTCTTGATGCTCTTGTTAGCCGCTTTAACATCCCCATTCATCTTCGGCCGGTAGGGAGAAGAGTTATGATGTTGTATCTTGAACTGTTTGTAGAGCTCGGTGATCATCGTATTGTTGAGATTTGTATAATTGTCAATAATAATCCTCTCTGGTACACCATATCGATAAATCAGATTGTGTCGGATAAACCACGCCACGATGTTTTTGGTTACCATAGCAAAGGAAGTTGCCTAACCCACTTCGTAAAGTAATAAATTTCTACCAGAATGAAGCGATGTCCGTTAGACGCAGTAGGTCTGATCTCGCCAATCATGTCGATGCCCCACATTGCAAAGGGCCAAGGATCTGTCAAAACATTCAGGGGAACCGGAGGTATATGCACCTTATCAACATAGACTTGGCACTTGTGACAGGTTCGAGAGTGTTGATAACAATCGGCTTCCATAATGGACCAATAATATCCAGCCCGTAGGATTTTCTTTGCCATGGTGTGTCCACTGGAATGAGTTCCAAAGGTACCCTCATGTAACTCTGCCATGATCCTTTCTGCCTCGCTCTTGTCCATGCATCGCAGTAAGGATGAATCATGGTTACACTTATAGAGGATTCCATTACTGATGAAGAACTTCGCAACGAACCTTCTCAGAAACTTCTTATCATTAACAGATTCCCCCTCGGGGTATTCTTGAGCCTCAAGATACCTCTTTACTTCGTGGAACCAGGGTTTATCTGCCACTTCTTCGGTCTCAATGTCACAACAATGTGCGGGTTCGTCCAACCTCTCAATGGTAATCTGGGGAGCTTCATTGTCCCACCTAACTTTGAACATAGAATACATGGTAGCTAGCGCGTCCGCCAACTGATTCTCCTCTCTTGGGAAGTGTTCAAAGGTTATCTCTTCAAAGTGTGGGAGCAATGTCAATACATACTCTTTGTAAGGAATAAGATTCGGGTGCTTCGTATCCCACTCACCTTTGATCTGAATTATCACCAGAACGGAATCTCTGAATACACTCAAGAACTTAATCCTCAGGTTAATAGCAGCTCGAAGACCCATGATACATGCTTTATACTCTGCCATGTTGTTGGTGTAGTTAAAACATAATCGGGCGGTGAATGGAGTATGACAGCCCTCGAGAGATATAATTACAGTGCCAATGCCATTACCCAATTCGTTTTAGGATCCATCAAAATACATAGACCATCGGGATCCCTCCTCGGGTCCTTCATCTGGTCCAAGTTCTTCGCAGTCGGTTACCAACATGATATTCTCATCTGGGAACTTGAAATTCATGGACTGGTAGTCATCCATGGCCTGATGCGCCAAATGATCTGCCAATACACTCCCCTTGATTACTTTTTGGGTTGTGTATTGGATGTCGTACTCGGTTAAGATCATCTTCCATCTTGCTATTCTTCCGGAGAGAGCGGGCTTCTCGAAAATATACTTGATCGGATCCATCTTTGATATCAACAAAGTGGTGTGAGTCAGCATATACTGTCTCAGTCGGCGAGCAGCCCATGCCAAAGTGCAGCAAGTCTTCTTGAGTAGTTAGTATTAGGTCTCACAGTCGGTAAATTTTTTGCTAAAGTAGTAAATGGCATGCTCTTTTCGGCCAGACTTGTCATGCTGCCCCAGCACACACCCCATTGAATTGTCTAGCACTGTCAAGTATAAAATCAAAGGTCTTCCTTCAACTAGAGGCATCAAAATTGGTGGTTCTTGAAGGTATTCCTTGATTCTGTCAAAAGCGGTCTGGCATTCATCATTCCACTTCACCACTTGATCTTTCTTCAACAACTTGAAGATTGGCTCCCAAGTAGCAGCCAGATGTGAAATAAACCTGGCGATGTAATTCAGACGTCCCAAGAAACCTCTAACTTCTTTTTCTGTGCGGGGAACCGGCATCTCTTCTATGGCCTTTACCTTTGCAGGGTCCACCTGAATACCTTTATCACTGACAAGAAAACCCATAAGCTTACCAGACCTTACCCTGAAGGTGCACTTGTTCTTATTCAACCTCAGCTTGTACGTCTTAAACCTGTCAAACAGTTTCTAGAGATGATTAAGGTGCTCTTCCTCAGTCTAGGACCTGGATATCATGTCGTCAACATACACCTCGATCTCATGATGAATCAAATCATGGAACAAAGCAACCATGGTGCGCTGATAAGTTGCCCCAACATTCTTCAACCCAAAAGGCATTACCTTGTAGAAGAAGGTTCCCCACTGTGTAACGAAGGTTGTTTTCTCCATGTCTTCAAGAGCCATCTTGATCTAGTTGTAGCCAGAGAATCCATCCATGAAGGAGAAGATTTTATGCTGAGCGGTGTTGTCGACTAGAACATCAATATGAGGAAGGGGGAAGTCATCTTTGGGGATGGACCTGTTCAGATCTTTGTAGCCCACACACATACGTACCTTACCGGCATTCTTAGGTACCGGAACGACGTTGGCAACCCACTACGGATAAGAAGTGACAGCTAAGAATCATGTGTCGAACTGTTTCATGACCTCTGTCTTGATTTTCTATGACATTTCAGGGCGCATACGGCGGACCTTCTGCTTTACCGGAGGGCAGTATTCCTTAGTTGGCAGTCGATGTATCACAATATCAGTGTCCAACCCAGACATGTCTTCATAAGACCAGGCGAAGATCTCAATATAGTCGTGTAGCATCTGTATTAACCGTTGTTTGACACTAGGATCCAGATTCACACCTATTTTAACTTCTTTCCTGTCTTCCTCTGTACCCAAATACACTGACTCAACTGGCTCTTCGTGAGGCTGTATGGCCCTTTCTTCCTGCTGTAATATTTTAGCAAGTTCTCCACGCACCTCACAATCGTCCTCACCTTCATCCTCGGCTTGGTTGATCGGATTTTTGAAGTCATTAGTAGCAGTAGCAGAGTCGTTATCAATGGGATCTATATGTGATATGGATCTGTAGTATGATACGTGAGTGTGTGTAAGAAAATAGCTGTTTTAATAAAGTGAGAGACATAAAAGAAAAACAAGGAGCGCAAAATTTGTAACGCAAGAAACGTCCAATGCTTTATGAATGATATATTAAATGAAAAATAATAATCCCTCACAAGAAAAGCCAAGGTTCCTTAGGAAAGGCACCGGGCCGTAAAGTTTCAACTGTTTATTACAAATATTAAAGCAAAAGTCAATTACTACGGAATAAAAGAAATAGGTATAAAGTCTTTCACCGTCCAGGTATTCAGTCCACTGTTGGTTGTTGGGTAGATCCAGTTGTCGATGTCTGAATCTTCTTCACTGTCCTCAATTGCATTAACTCCCTGATTGCTGATGTGTAGAGGAGGTCTTCCAATCCGTGCGTGCCTAACACCCCTTTGAGCCCCTGTAGTAAAGCCCAAACCAAATTTGTCTGTTTTGTGAGTGAAATCAGGGATTTAAACCAAATTGGTACCACTACGCCAAAAATAAGCTTTAGCATCACACATACGAAAGCGCTTTTAGGAAAAAGCGTTGCTGTAGGTATTAAAAAAAATTCGCTTAAAAAAAGCGCTTTCAAAGGGTACCTTAAGAAAGCGCTTTTCAAAAGCGCTGCTAAAGGTCACCCTTAGAAAGCGCTTTTTGAGAAGCGCTGCTAAAGGGTGCCTTTCAGAGGGAACCTAAGAAAGCGCTTTTCAAAAGCGCTGCTAAAGAGCAGCCTTAGAAAGCGCTTTTCAAAAGCGCTGCTAAATCTGGCCTTTAGAAAGCGCTTTTAAAAGCGCTGCTATAGGGTATGCTATGAAAGCGCTTTTTTATGAAAAAGCGCTGTTATACATGACCATTAGAAAGCGCTTTTAAAAGCGCTTTCGTAGGTTGTTTTATAATAAATTTTAATGTTTTTGATTAAAGCTGTGTTGTGTGTTCGTACTGGCTTTTGTGTTTCCTCTCTTCCAAACCCTTTCGTTCCCGTTCCTGTTCCTGTTCTTCGTCCAAAGCGATTTTTCACGGTAGCCACCATCGTCAACTGTCATCGCCGCCCACGAGTCGTCCCTCTCTTCACAAGGTTCGTTGATTATTATTTTCTTCTCATTTACAGTGTATTGGTTTTTGTTGTTGTTTGATGATTTTTGAAAGTTTCCTAAAACCCTTTGATGATTTTCTAATGATGTTATTAATATGTTATTTCATTTTGAGTTAATGTTGAATGAATTAAACTTGGTGTTGATTTTGATTGTTCCTAATTTTGTTTGAAAACATGTTGGATTTGAATTTGTGATGACATTGTGTGATTTGGTTTTGAATGACGAACTCGGTTATGGTAATGTTGTTTATCGTGTGCACATGGAACACTTGTTTGAGATGAGTTTTATTGAGCATTATTAGGATTACATAGTTGTTTCCCGGAATTTGGTTCGGTTGATTTTAGCTTACTTTGAGTTTGATTTTTCATATCATGAACTTGAATTGGATAAGAGCTTGAATTTTTGGTTCCCGTTAGGTGATTATGTTTTATAACTTATTGAGCGTTTATTGAATAATCGGGCACGGAATATATTCTTGGAAGCCATAGTGACATACAAAATTCTTGTTTCATTGATTAGCAGGCACAGTTAGTGTTTCTCATTCACACTAGTTGGACGGTAGCTAATTGTGATTCCCGATTAAGGCTCTCCGTCTTTTGATGTTTGTTTAATGTGTTTTGGAAATTAATCGGTTTCTTTAACTTCTTCAGGACCTTCCGATTCAGAGCAACATATCTCACCGGAGAACTCAAACGTGTCAAATCGTTAGAAAACAAGAGAACGGTCAGGTGATTGTTTCTTCTTTTCAATCTATACAAAATATTATTGTATAAAATCTTTTTACCTTGTCAATGAATTAATATAATAAAGTTTCATCTTTTTACCTTCACTGAATTTCTTTGTACATGAGATGTGAGAGAAAAATGATTCTACAGATTTGATATTATTAGATAGATCAAGAAATTTTTGCAATTTTAGGTTAGGAAAATGGAATACGGTTCAGTTTGGATGGAAAAAGTACAAGGGTTTACGATTCTGAAAGAAAATGAAAACGCGATAGAATTTGGAAAACATAGTCGCGTAAATTGGAAAATGGGTATATAGGAACATGGTGGCTGGTGGAGAACGGTCGTGGAATTTGAGCGAGGTCGGTTCTTATGACCGCCGTAAGACATGAAATGTGACTTGTACCTTCCACCAAAGGGATTCTATATATTTTGCCTTTACATAACCAAAAAATTGACGACGGTTGGCTCTTACGGCCGCAAAAATCGTCGTAGAAATTTCATTTAAGTTATTATCTCAATTTCATTGAAATTAAGGGAAGGTGTGCCCTTAGATCGATAGGAGAACTCCTTAAACAAATTTATCTCTCCTTCTCTTTCACTCATTTTTATTGTAAATTGTGAATTCATTGATTGTGCAATCAACATATTGAGATAATTTTCTTATCAATAATATTTTAAACAATTTTTTGTTGAGTTGATTGTAATCTATAAAATTGCAATTGATTTTTCATATCAACAAAACCAAAGAAAAATCTGATTAAAATTGATTTCACACCAAGTGTTCGACAAATTGATTAAGTTAAGTTTTTGTTTAGCTCAGATTGACTCAGAAACCGTAAACCATGGATAAGACATGGATGTATTCCAATCGATTGTCGAAAGAGTACGAGAACAGGGTATCAGAATTCGTTAAGTTTTCTGTTGCGCATGCCGAAGACCCCGGTCGAATGACATGTCCTTGTTTGTGTTGCTGTTATGGGAATCGGGTTGACGCGGTTCAGTTGGCATCGCATCTAATACGGTATGGAATTGATAGAAGTTATACATG
Organism: Vicia faba; assembly: GCA_948472305.1. Taxonomy (NCBI): domain Eukaryota; kingdom Viridiplantae; phylum Streptophyta; class Magnoliopsida; order Fabales; family Fabaceae; genus Vicia; species Vicia faba. Next base: position 895,848,786 of record OX451738.1, read on the forward strand.
TTGGAATATGCATGGTGAGAAAAGTGATGGGAATGATGAATCGGGGGATAATAGGACCTATGCTTTAAACGACAATGGCACAGATACATACGATTATGATCGAGTTGAAGAGATTGCAGAAGCGCTTGAAGAAGATCTTAATGATTGTCCCAAATTGTTCGAGAGGTTGGTAAGCGATGCAGAGAAACCGTTGTATAATGGTTGTAAAAAATTCACAAGATTGTCTGTGGTATTAAAGTTGTACAACTTAAAGGCGGGCAATGGATGGTCGGATAAAAGTTTCACAAAGTTATTAGCCCTTATGAAAGATATGCTACCAGAGGATAATGTTCTCCCCAATCAAACGTATGAGGCCAAAAAGATGTTGTACTCTATTGGCATGAGCTATGACAAGATACATGTCTGTCCAAAAGATTGCGTTTTGTTTCGAAACGAGTATGCATCGTTAAATGAGTGTCCTATATGCAGTGCCCCTCGATATAAGAAAAAGTTGTCTCCGGCATAAGTCTTATGGTATTTTCCTATAATTCCGAGATTTAGATGGATGTATCATAGTGAAACCGATTCAAGACATTTAACTTGGCATGCAGATGAAAGAATTGTTGATGGAAAGTTTCGACATCCGGCAGATTCACCACAGTGGATGAAAATTGATAATGATTATCCTGAATTTGGAAAAGACGCAAGAAACCTTCGCTTGGCATTGTCTACTGATGGAATGAACCCACACGGTATTCAAAGTATCTCGCATAGCACATGGCCTGTAATTATTATGATTTATAACCTACCTCCGTGGCTATGTATGAAGCGTAAGTACATGATGTTATCTATGTTAATTTTTGGGCCTAAACAACCAGGAAATGACATAGACGTATATTTGGAACCTTTAATCGAAGATTTGAAGATTTTGTGGGAGAACGGTGTGGAGGTTTATGATGGGTATAGGAAAGAAAGTTTCAACTTGAGGGCGATGTTGTTTGGAACAATTAACGATTTTCCAGCCTACGGAAATCTATCCGGGTATAGCAATAAAGGTGAAAAAGCGTGTCCTATCTGTGAAGATGGAACCGATACAATGCGATTGAAACTTTGTCAGAAGAATGTCTTTCTCGGTCATCGTAGATTCTTAAATTCTAAACATCAATATCGTGGATGGAGAAAAGCGTTCAACGGAGATACCGAACAACGTAGAGCTCCGCCTGGATTGACAGTTGATCAATTATTTGAAAAGGTGAAAGATTGAGTATTCAGTTTGGCAAGCCTTTTGCACATAAAGTTGTTACAGGTGGGTGGAAGAAGAGGTCGATTTTTTTTGAATTTCCATATTGGAAATCTTTGTACGTAAGACATTTTCTTGATGTTATGCATATTGAAAAAAATGTATTTGACAGTGTTATTGGTGCGTTACTCAATATAAAAGGGAAGTCTAAGGATGGTCTTAAAGCAAGGGAGGACATGGTAGAGATGGGAATAAGAACTGAATTGGGACCCGTGAAAAAAGGAACACGAACATATCTACCACCTGCTGTTTACACTCTATCCAGAAAGGAGAAAAAAATATTGTGTAAGTTCCTAAGTGAGGTTAAAGTTCCAGAAGGCTACTCATCAGATATTAGAAGACTTGTGTCTATGCAAGACCTCAAGTTAAAGAGTTTAAAGACGCATGATTGCCATGTTATAATGGAACATTTTCTACCGATAGGTATACGTTCTATTCTTCCAGAAAAAGTAAGAAGCGCAATAACTAAACTGTGTTTTTTCTTCAAGTCAATTTGCAGCAAGGTGATCGATCCTGAGATCTTACCAACATTGCAAAAAGAAATAGTTGTTACTTTGTGTGATCTTGAAATGTATTTCCCTCCCTCGTTTTTTGACATAATGGTTCATCTTGTCGTTCATCTTGTCAAAGAGACACAACTGTGCGGACCAGCTTATATGAGATGGATGTACCCTACTGAACGTTATATGAAAATATTAAAAGGGTATGTGAAAAACCAAAGTCGACTAGAGGGTTGTATTGCTGAACGATATATTGTTGAAGAAGCGATTGAGTTTTTTACTGAATATCTGTCAAATGTTTAATCAATTGGACTCCCCAAATCTCACATTGTTAAAAAAAAGAAGGTAAGAAGCTAATTGGAAATAAAGTTGTGACAATATCAATGGTTGAACGGGATCAAGTGCATTTGTATGTTCTGCATAATGAGCTTGAAGTTGAGCCGTATGTTGAAATTCACAAGGGTGTTCTTCGAGGTTTAAATCCGAATAGAAATGAGAATTGGATTGTACGAGAGCACAATCGAAGTTTCATACCATGGTTTAAGGAACATATTTATTCAAAGTATCGTTCAGATCATGCTTCAGTAACAGAAACATTGAGATGTTTAGCATACGGTCCAAGTTTAATTGTGTTTTCTTATAGCGCATATGCAATTAATGGATACACATTTTATACCAAAGAACAGGATGACAAAAGTACTATGCAAAATAGTGGTGTCACCTTGATCGCTGAAGCAATGCATATATCAAGTGTGAAGGACTTAAACCCAAAATTTGCAAACCTGTCATATTTTGGGGTTATCGAGTGCATTTGGATGATTGATTACGAGAAGTTTCAGATTCCTATATTTGGTTGCAAGTGGGTTGAAAATAATAAGGGCATACGAATGGATAAGTCTGGTTTTTTGCAAGTGGATCTTAATAGGGTGGGGTACAAAGATGAGCCTTTCATTCTAGCCTCTCAAGCTAAACAAGTGTTCTATGTCAATGATCCGACAAGTACGAAATGGTCTATAGTGCTACTATCTAACAAAGTAATTGATGAAAGCATTGGAGATCAAAGTGATATTGGTGTTAACATTGAATCTTTAACCATAACTGATCAAAATGATAATGAATCATGTATTAGAAACGATCATAATGAGGGTATTTGGATCAATCCAACTGTCCGCGTTGTTAAGAGACGAGTAGAACACATTCCTACCAAGAAAAGAAAGAGACCTTAGTGAAAAGGGTAATAGTATATATAACTTGCCATTTCATTTTTATATTTGTCATTTCATTTTAATTTGCCATTTCATTTTTATTTGTCATTTCATTTTTATATTTGTCATTTCATTTTTATTTGTTATTTCATTTATATTTGTCATTTCATTTTAATTTGCCATTTCATTTTTATTTGTCATTTCTTTTTTATATTTTTCATTTCATTTTAATTTGTCATTTCATTTTTATTTGTCATTTCATTTTTATATTTGTCATTTCATTTTTATTTGCTATTTCATTTATATTTGTCATTTCATTTTAATTTGCCATTTCATTTTTATTTGTCATTTCTTTTTTATATTTTTCATTTCATTTTTATTTGACATTTCATGTTTATTTTTTTTCATTATTACAGGTCAAATGGCTAGTAATCAAGATAATGCAAATGCTCCTGAAAATGCTCCTGAAAATACTCAAGAAAATACTTCAGAAAAAGATATTACACGAGGTATTACTATTATGAGGGGAATCATACGTGATAGAGATAGAGGAGTAACCTATAATGTAGAATGGAATGATAATGACCAATTAATTGGGTCTAATGCTGCAAAGTTGACAAGCTACATTGGTACGCTTGTTCGTATACACATTCCGATCACCACTCCTAGATAGAAAAGAGGAGAGTTGGATGAGGCTAAGGAGAAAGTTTGGACTGAGATAAAGATACATATATGGTTTTTGTTATTTGCTTTATCTTGACGATAATATGTGTTTAAATTTCTTTTACTAACACACTTTATGCGTATGTTTTTTTGTAGAGGTCTTTTAACATTGAAGATACCCGTAAAAAGTATATAATGGGTTTGGCTGGAAAAAGACACAGAGGGTGGAGAACATTTTTAACCAACAAGTATCTTAAAGATGATGAAGGAAATTTTCTTGAAGAGGATCCAGAACGTCCAAAGAAGTATGAGAACTTCATTACACCTGAAGAATGGGTTGGTTTTGTAGGCCAAAGAAGAGATGAGAATTTCAAGAAAGTGAGTGCTATAAATCGCGAGAGAGCGTCAAAACCCGCATATCCATACAAAAAAGGGCGTTTGGGATATGCTCGCTTAGAGGAAAAAATTGTAAGTAAATATAAACTCTACGATCTTATTAATTCTCTCAATGTGTTATATAGTTGATGATCTTAAGACCTCCGTCATTGTGTAGTTAGAAGAGACGAAAACTGACGCAACATCACTACCGGCACATTTGTTGTGGAAGGAAGCCCGTGTGGGCAAGGATCAAGCTGTTAATCCCAATATTCAACATGTGTATGATGAATGTGTAAGTATAAGATTGTGTCTTTAGTTAAATCAATTAATGTTTATTAATATTTAAGTAATTTTTTATCTCCACTAATAATTTTTTATATATAATTGAATTACAGGAGACCTTGTCCCAATCGGTATCCCCAGGTGAGGATCCTCACGATACCAGGAGCGTACTTAGTCGAGCACTAAATATTGCTGAGTATCCGGGTCGGGTGAGGGGTAAAGGTCATGGTGTGACTCCAACCTCTTTGTATAAGCATCCAAGGAGAAGAAATCCTAGCAATGCAGAAGTGATGCAAACATTGCAGGATTTACAAGCTCAAGTTCGTGAATTGCAGAAGGATAAAGAGAGATATATGGCGGAAAAGAGCAGTTCACACTTGAAAGAAACTAGTGACAAAGCTAGTATCAACTTTCAGCATAAATTTCCCGAGGTAATTTTCAATATATATCCGTTATTACTATAGAATATTTTTAGTCACTTCTAATGGTTATTATTGGTTTAGGGCATTTCATCTTGCCAGCTCTACCTATTGTCACCGACTTATCGACTAGTTGGCAAGGGAAAAGTCCATAACAGTTCGGGAGATTTACTTCATAATAGACCGCTTCCGGATGGTCACATGAAAGTATCGGTTGACATTGCTTTAGATATGGATGCGTTGCTGCCGGTACCTGACATTGTTGCTGAGACCACATTGCTGCGAGATGCAATTGGATCTTTTGTTGCATGGCCATCCGACCTCATTTTCATAGATGATCAGGTATGTTGAAAATAATTATGAATCTTTAAGTCTTCAACTGTCAGTTCTGACCTCAGTTATTTCCACGGTAATTATAGACTCCTACAACACCCGCATCTAAGGGTAAAGGGATTTTGCGGCACGACGAGTCTGACGTATCACAAAAAGAGGTACGTTTAAAGTGTTAATTATATGATCCGAATAAAAAACTGCATAATTTTATAATTTAACCGAGTTTATATGATTTTTAGGTACCTTTTCATGGGTCACAACAAGTGAGCCAGAAAATCGTTGGCGTACCACCCAAGAAAAGGGTGCCTACTAGATTTTTCCCTCGATACCGGCAGTGTCTGGAAACAATAGTGGGAACAACAAATTTGATGGATGGTGGTATTCGTCAAATTGATATGGATCAAGGTATTTTTGGTTTTCCTTGCACAGAAATAATTGGACATGAGGACGTGGAACAGATTTTCCATCATAAAGAATTGGGCGTCAGTATTATGCACGCATACATCCGGTAACCCCATCTTTATATTATGTAATTAGCTGAAATCTTTTTTAAACATTTTCAATGAATATACTCTAATATTAATTATGTTTCTATTTAAGGCTGTTATATGACAAATTGATGCGCGGGAATCAATTGTCAAACAGATTCCATTTTGTGTCTTCCTCCCGTGTCAGCGGAGCGACAATTGGTAGGGAACCGGATTCAGTAAGAGAGCACTTAGTCGAAAGATTCATGGCAACTGGTAGCACAAAAAGCTTATATCTTTGGGCGTATAATACTATTCCTACAGGGTTAGATTTTCATTCTCAATTCATTTTAATATTTGTAATTTTTGCGTAGAAAAATTTCTTCTAAACTATTGTTTTAATTTATAGACGTCACTGGTTGTTGGTTGCTATCGATCCTATAAAAGAAGTGGTCTATTATCTGAATTCGGTTGACGGTGATTGGACAAATTATCCGGATATGAAGTTAATGATTAATACGTAAGTGAGATTATTCTAAATATTTATGTGTATTTATGTATTTAATTATTTCTGTGACATTGTTCTAAATATATATTTTTAATTTTGTTAGAGCGATACAAGTATTCCAGTGTCAAAGAGAAGCTCGGGTACGACGGTCTAAATCAAACAACATTAATTGTATCAAAGTGCAGGTATATTAATTTCCACTATTTTGATTATAATATTTACGCTATTTGATAAAACAATACAACTATATATTCTTATTTGTTTTTCTATGTAGTTTCCTCAACAACAAAACGGTATAGATTGCGGATACTTTGTTATGCGGTTTATCAAATAAATCATTCAACTGAATCAAATAGAGATTCCAGTCACGGTATGAATTTATAACTTAGAATTTGTTTTATTATTTCTCGGATATTCCATATAATTTTTTACTTTTAACTAAATCATGCATATTATGTTTTCTTATGTAGTACTTCGATGAGTACAAATGTGCATATTACACGAAACTTCAGTTGGAAGAAACCAAAGAGGAGTTGTGTCAATATTTTATTGAGCAGAGAATAATATAAGGACTGATTTAGTTGTTGTTAGAGTTGATTTTGTAATACTGACTTTGAGTTAGAATACAGATAACAATGGTTTATATATAATTTGAGATACAAACATAATTTATGATTGATTTTGAGCAATGATAGTTTCTTGTGTTATACTTGTGTACTAAAGTAGTTGATAGAATAAAATGAATTTAGTGAAAAGTATTGAGTATTGGTTTTGTTATATTGAGTATTGGTTTTGTTATATTGAGTATTGGTTTTGACTCAGAAACCGTAAACCATGGATAAGACACGGTTGTATTCCAATCGATTATCGAAAGAGTACGAGAACGGGGTATCGGAATTACAATGCATTACCACTATTTATGAATTACAGGTTATGGCAAACAATGCAGGTATATGAATGATATAAATAATACCTCTAAAAAAAACACCCTATGAAAGCGCTTTTTGGAGAAAAGCGCTTTCATAGGTAGACCTATGACAGCGCTTTTTCACATAAAGCGCTTTCATAGGTAGACCTATGACAGCGCTTTTCCAAGAAAAAGCGCTGCTAAAAGACAACCTATGGAAGCTTTTTTCCAAAAAAAGCGCCACCAATGAAAGCGCTTTTTCATAAAAAAGCGCTGCCAAAATCCTACTTAAGAGAGTGCTTTTTAGAAAAAGCGCTACCAAAAGCCTACTTAAGAGAGCGCTTTTTGGAAAAAGCGCTGCCATAAGGGTACTGAAGAGAGCTCTTTTTAGAAAAAGTGTGGTCATAAGTAGACCTATGAGAGCGCTTTTCATTAAACAAAAAGCGCTGCTAAAACCTTTAGCAGCGCCACCTTAGAAAGCGCTTTTAAGCGCTTTTAAAGGCCAAAAAAAGCGCTTCCGTAGGTCTTTTTTGGCGTAGTGTACATCCACCTTCTTTAACTACAGCCCTGGCATCCTTGAGAGAAGCCGTCTTCAGTGGAGGTTTGTTGGTAGTAACTTCAGTTGATGCCGAGAACTGAGGGACCTCTTTGAAATTCTAACAAGGAGTCTCTATGAACTCCCCGTCCATCTCTACATAGCAAAAGGAATTGAGATGACTCACAATATACTCTTCTTCACCTTGCACCGTGACAATCTTCCCCTTCACCGGATACTTCAGAATTTGATGGAGTGTGGAAGTAACTACCCCAGCCTTATGAATCCAAGGACGAACCACCAAGCAAGAATACGATGGTCTAATATCCATTATGTAGAAGGTGGTCCCAAAGGTCTGAGAACCCACTTTGACAGGGATGTCCACCTCCCCGTGCACCATTCTTTTTTATCCATCAGAAGCCCTTACCACGATGTTACTCGGTTTTAGAATCAAACCTTCACAATCCAGACGGTCTAACGCTTTCTTTGGCAGAACATTCAGTGAGGACCCGGTATCTACCAGCACATGGGCCATAGTGGTGCGCCTGCACTCGATCAAGACATGCAGAGCATCATTATGATTTCTTCCTTTCGGTGTCAGATCCGTATATAAGAAACCCAGCCCATTGTCAGCAGTCAGGCTGGCCATGCAATCTTTGAACTGATCAGTTGAAGTTTCCTACGGCACATGTGTAGTTTTGAGAAATGCAATCAAAGCATTCGCATGGGCTTCAGAACATAATAGCAGGGACAACATGGAGATCTTTGACGGGGTTTTCCCCAGCTTCTCGACCACATTGTAGTCGCTCTTCTTGATAATCTTCAGTATTTCCTCTATTTCCTGTTTAGAAGCTTCCACAATGATCTTCTTAAGTGTCTTCGTTCGGGCAGGCTCACCAATAATTTCTTTGCCCCGAGTCCCAGATGGCTCAACATCAGGGGTGATAACTGGAGTAGGAACAGGAGAAATGTCAGGAGTGCTGGTTGGAGCAACAGTTGGAATAACGGTAGGCTTGATGATAGTCTTAGGGGAAATCTCGGGATATAAGACCCTTCCACTTCGAGTAACCTTACTAGTCCCGACAATATTACTGACATCAGTATCAGCTTCTTCAATCTTCAGATCTTGCTTAACCTCATGATAATACATGTCAGCACCATAATGCCATGGGATAGCCTTGTCTGAGGTGTACGGAATGGGACTAGGAATAATGATTATTAGCGGAGTAATTCTTTGAACAGGTGTAATCCTAACAGGTCTTCTCGAGGAATCCTTGGAAGGATTGGCGGAAATGGTTATAATGGCAACGTCTTCAGCGGGAATCCTAGTCTTCTCGAACAAAATCTCTTTATTATCAATCAGGCGCTGAACACCTGATTTCAACAAACGGCAACCAGTAGGCGTAATTGAACACATGTGGCGACCTTCACCATAACCCGGAAATAAACCGGCCAACAACAAATTCTTCTTAACAGTCATCAGAGGAGTAGAAATTTCTTTAATATAGGTCACAAACAAATCAGTGTAAACAACATTAACTCCACGACCATGTTTGGGCATGGGAGCAGTTATAACATTCGGCTTTTCTGGAGCATCAAACTCTATCTCCCTTCGAGCAAATCTTGTACTTTATTCCTCAGGGCCCAACAATCGTTTGTATCATGGCCTGGACTCTCAGAATTGTAGGTGCACTGCGCGTTGGGATTGTATCTTGGAGAAGTAGTGTTTGGATTCTTGGGAGCCTCTCTCAAGGTCGCCAAGTTGGATTTTAACAGATGAGGCAGAACTTCAGCCAAAGTCACATTGATGCGGGTAAACTGTCGTTGTGGTCTTTCCACCCTTTGTTGATTGTTGCATTATGGAGTAACTGTGGGTCTTTGTATCACTACAACATTTAGAGTTTGACGGTGTTCATATCTGCTTTGGCCCCTCGGGCTATAGACTGCACTGGCTTCCTTCTTACCAGCGAAAGGCTTCTTTACCGAACTCGAAGAGGCATCCTTCTGTATCTTACCACTTCGAATTCCAGATTCTACTCTTTCTCTAGTTAAAATCAGCTCGGTGAAACCAGATGATGAGCTACCGATCAAGTGATTGAAAAATGGACCAGATAGCATCCCCAGAAACATATCAACCAACTCCCTATCAGACAAATGGGGTTGAACTCTTCTAGCCAAGTCTCTCCACTTTTGAGCATAGTCCTTAAAACCTTCACCTGCACCCATGGACATACCCTGGAGCTGACTACGAGTGGGAGCAAGGTCGGCGTTGTATTGATACAGCTTGTAGAAAGCAGCGGCAAGATCTTCCCAGTTTCGGACATTAGCTTCTTCCAACTGGTAGAACCATTCAAGTTGAGTCCCTGACATACTATCTTGAAAGAAATGCACCCACAAATTTCTATCAGCAGTGTGGGTTTGGATTTTCCTGACATACGAGCGGAGATGGAGTTTTGGACAGGATACTCCATCGTACTTGGCAAAAACCGGAGCTTTGAACTTATGAGGGATGACCACTCCCGATACCAATCCCAATTCTCTAAAGTCCAAACCAGGTATTTTCTGAATTTCCATAGCACTCAGACTGTTTTCTAGCTGCTTGTACCTATCCTCAGCAGGAGGATATTGTTCATCATTGTAATCAGTATCGTCTTCAGAAACTGCAGGACTAGGGTCCTTTTCCCTTTCTTGATTCTCCCCTTCTTTGGACAAGGCGGTCAGATCAACTGGTTTCCTCAACCTTTCTCCGAATCTTCTACCCATATTCAGAATACCAGTCTTCTTCTTCTTTTTCTTATCTTTCATAATAAGGGTCTTCAGATCCTCTTGCCCTTTAGCCAGACTTGTGAACATCTGTTGGAACTGGGCGTTCTGCTCCTGAAGATCTTTGATGGCTTGATCGGAAGACATTTCTGCTGAAATAAACAGCGAAGAAGATGAGAAACCTGTAGGGGTACCTGTAATGATGTGCATGATAATAGGATGCGCATGTAATGATTTCAAAGACTTTGGGTGATTTAAATTTGCAAACCAAAATAAATGAAAACTTTATTAGTTTAAACTTGTAGGGTTCAATAATGCCTTTAAGGTGTTACAAAGAAATAAATAAAACAAATCTAAAACTAGAAAAAGCAAAATCAAAAGTCCCATGGACGCTTCCTCTTTGTGCTGATCTAGTCATTGATCACTCTTTCTTCCTCGAGCTGCCCGGTGAGCTTGAAAACCTTCCTCTCTTGCTCATGGAACTGCTCCCGGTAAGTGTCCGGCTCATTCCTCAGCTGAATCTAAGACCTCTGTAACTCCCCAGGATCAGTGGGCATGAAAGGATAGAGAACTGTGTAAGGGATGCCTTCTTCATTAGTGGGCTCCATAATCACTGGTAATACGGCCTCATAAGGCATCATATGCTTTTGGGCACGAGCTCGGACCCATTGGAGATAAGACTGCATAGGAAGGGAGGTCTTCGGTCCTAACTCTTCGGGGTCAGATCTGTTCACCATTCCCCAAGCTCCTATGAACCTTCGGCGATGCTCCTTAACATCCTCTTTATAGTCAGATACAATGTCCTCAAGAAGTAACTCATGGGGACCATCTCTTTGAGCACGACCAAATTGTCGCAAAGCTAGACAAGGATTGTAAGTAATACCCCCTCTGATACCAAGTAATGGGACATTAGGGTACCCCCCACAACGGTCAATAATAGCAGTGTCTTCCATAGCCTGGGAACACCAAAGAATATATGTATGAGCAAGTGACATTATTCTGTATGACCAACCCAAACCTTCTTTGTTCTTCAGCACAGACTTAGAGATGTGATAAATAAACCACCTTGACAACAATGGCATGCAACACATAAGAGTCCCTCTTCTCTTTATAGTACGAACATGGAGAGCATGCAAGATATCTCCAAGCAGGGTAGGCACAGGGTTGCGAGAAAGGAAAATCTTGACAGCATTCACATCTACAAAGGAATCCGAATTAGGGAAGAGAACCAAACCATAAATAAGAAGATCCAAGACATCTTCAAAAGCTTGAAAATCCAAATCATCCCAAAATAGTTGAGCCTGATCCATCAGAAATTTGGCTAAAAAACCTTCGACCCCATTTCGAGTTTCCCAATTGGATACCACATTATCCCATTTCAAATGTAAAGTTGAGGCTATGTCTTCTGGCCTAGGAACTTCTTCCATACCTGTGAAGGGTACCTGTTCAAGAATGGATATGCCCAATAGATGAGAGACCTCTTCCAAAGTGGGTACCAGCTGGTAATCTGGAAAGGTGAAGCAGTGATGCACGGGATCGAAGAACTGGTAAAGTACGCTCATCATTTGTTCATCAAGGTTTGAAGTAACCAGGCTGAGAAGTTGATAGTGTCTCTTAATGAACATAAAAGTTTCAGAAACTCTTGCTGCTAGCTCTTTAAGTTGGGCAGGTATTTGCACAAAGTTGACTCAGATGGTATTTCTACGCACGGAAGCCGTGATCTGCAAAACGGAATAAAGATAAATTCCCTTGGTCTTTGAAATGGTTAGTGTAATGAAACATGAATGCCAAGTTATGATGCATGCTGTTATGATAAACCACAGGTATAGCAAACACAGATATTGCATACACAGTCAAATCACACAAAGCCCTTAGGTTTAAGGCTTACATGAGGTCAAAGGTAATACCCTCTTGAAGTTAAGTTGGTTTCAAACCTGTCCTAGCAAAGTAAACGGGTTCTAGAGGATCTCAATATCACTGACCATCCTCCATCGGTCATGGTTTCAGCTCACACAACCTTTTCTTGCGGCCGAAATTATTCCGAGAGTATGGTCTCAATGATTGTAGCATCGAGTATCAACCAGTTCTCATCTCTACACTGAGGCTGGCTATCTCGCTACTTTCTAATGGCCAAGTTAGGCAATTAAAGGTTCTAAGGTTAGTTGATGCTTAATGACACCATGCAGCGGCCCCGTATTCTCCTCGTTTCTCCATAAGGGATACCGATACGAACCAATATGCCACACCAGCGTAGCTACTACTTTAACCGTATCATTCTACGCCGTAAAGTTCCCTCACAGTCTATTGCTACTTACCTAAAAGTTATCCCCAGATCCGGGTTAGGATCTTTAGTAACCCCAAACAAAACCCTTAAAAGTAAAGCAAACAAAGCAATCAAGAGAAGCAATTATGATGAACTAGATCCTAAGGTATACCCCACTTATTAAGTCCCCAGCAGAGTCGCCAATTCTATGATACCGTGGCAGAACCGACTGTTTTAAATGTTGGTTTGTGTTTTGCGTTTTGTGTTTGCAAAATGTCGCATTAAGCAAGAGACTCCACCGACTTTTATTTCATCCAACCGAAAAGGAAAAAAGTACAGAAAAAAACCTTTTTCGAGATATTCTGAGCACGGGGGGTAGACTATAGAAAGGGAAGGTGTTAGCACCCTTTCTATCCATTGTTTTCCATGGGCTCTTAGGTACTTGATCATCTTTTTAAATTGCTTGTGTATTTGCTTTGTTTTTTTGAAAAGTTTGACTTCGTGATAACCCTTGTACCAGTCCTCAAAGGTGTGATGAAGTTGTTTTGAAAATTTGTTTGAATTGTGTAAGTGTGAAAAGTTTTGATTTGAGCAAGTACCTACTAGCATCTACTTACTCGAAAAAAGATCGTTCTTGTTCTTGTTTCCTTTAGACAGCGCTATCCTACTATTGAGAAATAGGTAGCACCGTCGTTGGATTTTTAAGGGTCAATTCGAAAGGGACATACGATGACTAAAACAATTTTAGGACACCTTAGTAATAACCCTAGAGTCTTAAGATCAAATTCGAGGCAACATTTCCGAGGAAACATTCGAACGAGACATTTGATCTTTTTAGACAGGAGGGAAACCACTAAGACACCCTATACTTAATGATCGTTTACCGAAGGTAACCGAAGTGAGAGTATACCCTAAGAGTGATATGTGCTAGTGATTAGTTTCAGTTATTTAATATTTTCACATTAGGGTTTTCTAACCGTATTAACTTGTCATGCATTCTTGTCATACAATCCTATTAGCATACATCTAAATCAATAAAATATTTGCGGGAATTAAGAATGCGAGAAAGTAAATCTACGCTATTACAAGGCTTTGGGGTGGGGGATTAATTACATAGCCAAAAACCCTGGGAAAAAGCAATGAGTAAAAAGCCCTAGATTAAACGATTACAAACCATGAAAAGTTACAAAAATATTGGCAAAAATAATAAACACGTGCGCGATTAATCAAGTATGAAACAAACTAGGGTTTTGACCCTTGACTTAAACCTAATTGCGGTTGATGAAAAAATGTTTTTGTCATGTTTTGTTATTTAAGAAAATAAAGAAATTATTAAATTAAAAAGAAAATCTTAATTCTAATTAATTAAAAAATAAATTAATTTATTCTAAAAAAATCTATTTTTGTATTTTTATTTATTTGAGAAAAAGAGAAAATAAAGTTAAATCAAGAGTTTTAACCTAATTTCTATTTTATTTTATTTATGAAAACAAATTATAATTTCCTAAGTTAAACTAAATTAAATTAATTTTGAAAATAAAAAAAAATTAATCCTAATTTATTTTGTGAATTATTGATTTTATGACTTTATGAACAAAAAGATTAATTTGTGAATTAAAAAAATAAAAATATGTGTTGAAAGATTTAAATAAAATAAAAGAAGAAGAAAGGAATAATGGGCATGTTTGGCAATTTGGGGGGGGGGGGGGGTGGAATATGAATTTTCCGGGCCCAAGGTTGGTGGCCCAAGTACCCTACGTGGGATCCAGCGTAATTGGCTTTTGAGAGTCCACCATACACTGCCTTTGCTGGACCGTTGGATCTGAATCAGGGACGATTCACTGGCTGGATCTTGTGAGCATATGGTATAGGCCTGGGCAGGAGATGCATGGAATATGTGTAAGATAAATCAGAAAATATGAAAATGTTTGGACCTGGGATCGAACCCAGGTCCTCACGCTTACCACCAATTTCCCTTGCCAACTGCGCTACTGGGATTAGTTGTTAATAAAATGAAAACACAATATAATAAACCAAACAAGATGATTGGATCAGAAAAGCGCGCGAGTTTTAAACGGACAAATATATGGTTGCCACATTATCTTTTTCTACCTTCCTCCATCGTATTAGATATGTGACCTATACCTACAGACCATGGCTGTAACTAAAACCTGCGTTCATCAAACATCAAAGAATACACATGATAAATGGATTTAGAGACCAGGGATCAATTGGTCTTGATTCCACGATCATCCCAATACCTGTTCTTGGCCTAATTTCGCTTGAATTAGGAAACCCCAAAATGGAGTTTGAAACCCTAGGAATGGCAGATGCCCATATCTGTACTCAAACTTCAATCAAAGCATGCCAATATATTGTAAACATGATAACAAACATAAATACATAACCAAAATGTGTTTATAATGCATAAATCATGATAATCGAATTCCAAGAAATAGGGCAAACCGTGATGCTCCTACAAAGTGTTTCAGGACGTAGGGAGGCTTGCTAGTGATTGGAACACGTTCCTGAGACGCCTAGCAACCGATTGGTACGGTTAGGATGGCTTGAGATGGCCTGTAGCTTGGAATTTGATCTGCACTTTTCCTTTGAAATTTCGAATTTTTTCTGCCTCTTTCACAACTACTCAACCTCCTCTCTTGCGTTAGATTACTTCTGTATATGTAGTGCAACACATTAGGTCAACAAAAACGAATTGAATCTTGCCCACTATGAAGATTTTATTTGGTCTTTCATGGCATATGTAATCTTTCCAAATTTGGCCTAATCATGCTCTTTTTGTTCCAATTATCATTGATTCAAATTGGTCTTGCAAGCTCATCAAATCTTTGTTGCTAACCTGTCAAAAAACCCAATCAAATCAAATCTTTGATAATTTTCATCATTTATTTGATTTAATTCAATTTTTAATTAATGAAAAATCAAAATAAATTGAAAAATGAAGCAAACAATTGGTGGGTAATCATTTGAGTCATGGACCACGTTATCATTAAGTTGCAAACGTAAAAAGTTGGGCCCATTTAGCAAAAAAATGCAAATTTGAGCACATTTGACTTTTGGCAATTTTGCAAAAAAGGTCAACTTGGCCAATGCATAACTCTCTAAATTTTGACCCTAGAGAGGTGTTCTAGGATTTTTTAGAAAGCTTAGGATGTCCTCTAAGAAACCCTATTTGTTCTCATCTCAATTGAGTCTTCCATGTTCATTTATGAAGCTTTGACCCAAAAAGGTGTTTTTGTTGACTTTCCAAAATGAACTATAATGTCAAGATTCATATCCTCTTGTGAGTGAATATTTTGAACTTTGGAGATGAAGATGAATTGTAAGGGATTTCATCCTCTTCAAAATGAGCTTTGGATGGGTCATTACTCACAAAGTATGAGAAAGTTATGCTTGGTCAAAGTTTATTTGACTTTTCTTGCAAAACCCTAATTTAGCAAATTTTGGGTTTTGATGAATTGTGAGAAATCCTTGAGGAATCATGATCAACCCTTGATCAAATGATGAATAATACTTCAAAATAAGGATGTTGACCAAAAATCTTGAAGTTTGACTGTATGTGGGCCACAATTGACTTTTGACCTAGTAAAGTCGATTTTCGGGCCTTTGAGTTATTGACTGGGCAAACTTCTTCTGCAAGACTTGAAACTTGACATCGATGAACTTAAGAACATGTTAGGACAATGGTGAGCATTTTGGATCCTTTGGACTCAAGCATCTTGATGAAAAATGAAACCCTAATTTGAGGTAGACAGCCTTAGGAGAGAGTTTGTCTGGTCAACTTTGAACTTCCCTGAGCAATTTGGGGACCTCACTTGCCATGTGTTGAGAAATATAGGAGGGAAAATTTTGGGGTACAACAACAGAAAATTAAATTAAAGTCTGATAGATTTTAACTTGGCTACTGAAGCAAAGGCCCCTGTATACTTTATCCCTTCTTGTTGGCTATAAACTTGTGCAACCAGTCGTGCCTTGTTTCTGATGACTTCTCCTTGTTCACTTAGCTTGTTTCTTAAGACCCATTTAGTTCCAATGATATTCAATCCTTTTTTTTTTGGAACTAGATCCTGTACATCATTTCTAGTAAATTGATTAAGTTATTCATGCATTGCAAGTATCCAATTATTGTCTTGAAGTGCTTCATCTATGGAGTTTGGTTCGATCAGAGATACCAATCCCATGAGAGATTCTTCAGTATTTTTGAACGTAGATCTTGTTCTGATTAGATCATCCTTTTTTCCCAAAATCATATCTTCAGGATGTGCTAAACTGCTTCTGGACTGCCTTTTCCTGATGGGTTCTTAAAAAGTTATATAGTGTTGGTGTTGATGTCTTTTTCTGCATTGGGCTGAGTTTCTGAGCTTTTGTCTTCAAAATATCTTTCTTTAATAACTATAATTTTAACTTCTATATCTGCAAAATGTTCAACCTGATTTGACTTTTGAGATCCAAGCTTATCATTAAATCTAACACTAATGGATTCTTCCACAATTCGTGTTTCTGTGTTATATACTCTATAACCTTTTGAGCGTTCAGAGTATCCTAACATGAAACACTTTTGTGTCTTAGAATTAAACTTGTTCAGATATTCTTTAGTGTTTAACATATAACAAATACATCCAAATGAATGGAAATAAGCAATGTTGGGCTTTTTGTTCTTCCACAGTTCATATGGAGTCTTTTCTAGAATAGGTCTTATGGAGATTCTATTCTAAATGTAGCAAGTTGTGTTAACTGCCTCTGCTCATAAGTGTTTAGCAATGTTAGTCTTATTGATCATGGTTCTGGCCATTTCATGTAATGTTCTATTCTTTTGTTCTACAACTCTGTAAAGTTCTATACTTTTATAAAAAAAACTTTTCAAAACTTTTATTTTTGAATTCACCACCATGATCACTTCTGACTTATACAATTCTAAACTATTTTTCATTATGAACTTGGTTAGAGAAGGTAGAGAACACAGAGTGTGACTCATCCTTGTGTCTTATGATATTTACCCATGTTCATCTTCTAAAGTCATATACTATCATTAATCCATACTTCTTGTCGCTGATGGATGCAGTTTTCACTGGTCCAAACAGATCTATATGCAAAAGTTCTAATGGTCTAGAGGTAGAAACAACATTTTTAGATTTGAAAGAGGGTTTTGCAAACATGTCCTTTTGACATGCTCCACACAGAGCATCTGAGCTGAAGTTCAAGTTAAGAAGTCCTCTGTCCAGATTGGGTTTATTAATCTAATATATTCTTCTCATACTAACATGCCATAATCTTATGTTCTAGACCCATACTCATCTTTAACAGACATAAGACATTTTACATTCTGACTCTTTAGTTCATAAAGTTTAATCTTATAAATTTTGTTCTTTCTCTTACCATCAAAAATGATAGTTCCATCTTTCTGACTAACTGCTTTGTAGGACTTTTGATTAAAGATTATATCATAACCGTTGTCACTTAATTGACTTATGGACAACAGATTATGTAATAACCCATCTACTGAGAGAACATTAGTTATAGAAGGAAATGTATTGTTACCAATAGTTCCAGAGCCAATTATTTTTCCTTTCTGATTGCCTTTGAAACCTACATAACTTCTAGAATTAAGTTCCATATTTTGGAACATATGCTTTCTTCTTGTCATGTGTTGAGAGCATCTATTGTCCAGGTACCAATACTGGTGTCTCAACTTTGTTGTTAAAGACATATGCAACATATATGATTTTATCCTTAGGTACTCATATATTTTTGGGTCCTTGTTGGTTAGACTTTCCAGAATTCTGATTGAATTTTTGTTTATCATAAGAGTTCACATAATAAGATTCACTATTTTATTTTATGTCATGTGTGTGTCCATGTATGAAATGTGAATTTAGGGGTGTGTATTTTATGACCATGTCATCAACTTGTTTTGGTTGATATGGTTCTTCCCCTTTTTGTTTCATATATCCTATACCTTTTCTGCCATTTCTACTAACTCCATAGATCATTGAGGCCATCTTGCTTCTATGTATGTTTCTAGCTAAAAAAATTTGAAAGTTGTGATCATATTTTTTATGATGTTATCAGAACTATTTGAAACAGATTCTTTCTGAGATTTTTGTAATTTGTTGTTAATGAAGGAATTTTGATTTTTAAGTTTAGAATTAATTTCTTTTAGCTCAGAGTTTTCTGTTTTTAGTTTCCTAGTTCCTTTAGTTTCAAATAAAAAACCGTGTTTCAGGTTCTTTTATTTGATTCGAAGTTGTTGATATCTTTCAAGAATTTTAGACATACTATATTCTAATTGAGATCTAGAGAGTTTTGAAAATACCTCTTCTGAGTCTGATTCTGATTCTGATGCATCTGTGTCTTATGATATATTGGCCATTAATGTTATATTGGCTTGTTCATCTTTTGATTCAGATTCTACTTCAGAAGATCCTGAGTCATCCCACATTGCCATAAGATTTTTCTTCTTTTCTTTGAAGAACTTCTGTTTAGACTTTTTTTTCCTGAAGTTTGGGGCAGTCGCTTTTGTAGTGACCTGGATCTTTACATTCATAGTACACAAAATCTTTATTACTAGACTTTATTTATCCAAAGGATGATTCAGTTTGATTATTTTTCTTCTAAAGTTTCTAAATTTCCTTTGTCTGTGCTTCCATAGCTAATGGACTCTCCTGGAGAGAAGAGATAACTCGTCTTCTTCTAATGAGGATGCACTAGAGCTTTCTTCTTCTGCCTGAAAAGCTTTAGTTTCATATTTTTAATTAGATTTAAGTGCAAGAGACTTAACTTTCTTTTGGGTCTCATCTTCTTCTAGTTCTATCTCGTGACTTCTGAGAGAGCTGATTAGTTCCTCTAGTGATATGGTGTTTAGATTTTTGGCTAAAATAAAATTTGTGACCATATGTATCCATTTCTTGGGTATGCTTCTAACAATTTTCTTTATGTGATTTGTTATGGAGTATCCTTTGTCTAGAACTTTCAAACCAGCAACCAGAGTTTGAAACCTTGAGAACATTGTCTCGATAGTTTCTTCTTCTTCTATTTTGAAGGCTTCGTACTTTTCAAAAAGTACAGGAGCTTTGGTCTCTTTGACTTGTGTGTTGCCTTCATGTGTCATTTTTAGAGATTCAAACATATTCTGAGAAGTTTCTCTATTGGTGCTCTTCTCGTACTCAGTATATGAGATAACACTCAAAAGGATTGTTCTGTCTTTGTGATGGTTTTTGAATTCTTTCATCTATTCATCATTTATTTTCTTCCTGAAGATCTTCTGACCTTTTGCATCGACTGGATGAACATATCCAACAGTAACCATGTCCCAGAGATCAGCGTCATGAGCTAGAAAGAAACTCTTTATTCTCTCTTTTCAGTAATCGAAGTTTTCTCCATCAAAGATTGGAGGTCTTCCATTGATTTTGTCTTTCTCATCATGGTTGTCTTTGTTGTTGTTTTGACTTGTTTCTGTTGTACCCAAATTTTTTCCCCTAAGATCCTTTCATCACACCATTTTGTTTTAATCACCACAAGATCACATTAGGGCTTTTGGTTCCTCCCCCTATCTTTAAGCTTGCTCTTTGAGGAGTTACCAAGCACCTTGACTTATTTTCTTTGGTGAACATGGATATTTTTTCTTTGATATTTTGCTCTAAATTAACAAATACAATATTGGTTTGTCTTACTTGTTAATAATGTAGGTAAAGGCAATGAGGTTTAGCAAGTTGTATCATGGGTTCATGAGTTTATTTCCATGCCCTAGTCAAAAGCTTGAGAGATACAAACCTCACCATTGAAGTTGTTTTCAATTTGGTATGGAAGTAGTTTTGGTGGAAATGAGTCCTTATCATCATCCTTAACAAATTCTATTCACAAAGGAAGAATATGGGCATAGAAAGTTTGTTCAAACTTGGCAAAGTTCCACCAAGCTTTCTCTGGATCTAGAAGTTAGGGTTTTGGACTTCAGAGGGGCATATCTTGCTCATCTATTGATATTTTTGAGTGATTCCAAAAGCATTCTTCCCTTAAAAGAGTTACCACCAAATCACTTCAAAAGTTCCAAATAGTTTTCATGTGAAAGGAACTTAGTGAAGAAGAAAGATTACAAGTCACCCAGATGAATCCCCAATTTTCCATATGTAACTTCAAATGGTCATAACTTGGTCAATTTTTATCACCTTGGGCCCATTCTTTTTTCATGAAGATCCTAAAGATGTGTACTTCATGCCTTCTTTTATGAGAAACGTGAGAAAATGGATGAGAGTTGCCTTGATAATGCAAAGGATTATAGGTCATTTCATGATTTTTGGCCAACTTCAACAAGTCATAACTTGCTCAATTTTTAGAGATTTTGATTGGTTGAAATTTCAAAATGTCATTCAATAGGTCTACTTCATTCCATATTTTTTGATCAAGAGCATATTCTAGGTGCAAGGCCATGTTGGATGCAAGAGATTATAGGTCATTTTTTAAGAAGATTTTGAAATATTTCTAAGTATGGAAAATCAACTCTTTTACTTCAACTTTGACTCCATGTAACTTTCAGCTCAAGCATCCATTTGATTCCATTCTTTTTCCATTGCAAAGCTTGTTACCTAATCTTTCCAAAGCATCAAGAATTTTGTCCTAAGACTCCTTGAGGTGGAAATGCCATTAGAATGAATTTGGTAACTTGAAACTGAAGTTTCACCATAAGTCAGAATTTGAAATCCATGTTTTGTCCTTTAAACATTAATTTAGAACGCGTTTGTGATCTAAACTTGTTTAACTAAGTTTCCAAAGTGGATTATAGCCTTGAAACACATGGATTTGATGAGTTTTGATGCAAATCAGATCACACTTTGCTCGTGTATCAGGTTCACATGATTTCCCTCCAATTTACATCATTCCACACGCTTGAGCATTCCATTTGACTCCCTATAAATAGAGGGTCATCCCCCCATTCAATTTCCCAAGCTTAGATAGCCAGAATCACCCTACCAAACTTGCTTCACTACTCAGAATTCAGCTACTTCGAATCCTATTCTCAAGCCTTTTTAATCCATTTTCTCCATCAATTCACCTTCCTTGATCTTCCCTGAACCTAACCATACAATTATATTCAAGAATCGTGCCCTACATTGCCCCATAGAAGTCTAGTTTCAGAGCTCTTCAACTCAACTTCAATAGTTAGATTCCTTCATCAATTCTTCAAAACAGTGGTATCATTGTGTTGCTCTCATTGCCTTGGTTCTAGTTGAAACATTCACTTTCATCTGGAAGCACGTTTTGACCATGAATTTTCAAATCCCCTTTCAAAACTTTCTTTCCAAATTGCTTGAGTTACAGCTTATATAAATTGGGCGTGAAGGTGTGGTTGTCTTCATCTTGAAGAGACGAAGCGAATGACATAGGTCTGAGCTTTTGATTTTACAGTTTGAGAGACCTGCAATTCGTGAGGCTGGAAGTTGAAGATGACCAACGTGTCACCTTCTAACCAATGAAAGTGTGCCATTTGTATTTTTTGAATTTCTGATTTTACATTTGATTCAGTGCTTTATTCAGTAAAGACCATGATATGCACAGCGCGCCAGATCCTTTGGATTTGATTACTAACGCGTTTTGACTCTCATCCAATGGTCCACATCTTTTTCTTTTATTTTCTTTTTTCTGATTTTTATATTTTAATTGTTTTAAATTTCAAAAAATCATAGAAAATTCAGTTTTAGTCCAAAAAATCTGAAAAAATTCTGAAAAATATTTTTGATTATTCTCTTTCTGATTTTTTTTTCATAATTTTTTTTTGTTTTTTGGTATATTTTATGAATTTTACACTTATTTTATTTGTTAAAAAATGTTTAAAAATACTTTTACACATATTTAAATTCTAAAAAAATTATGGAATGATCCAATGATATTGTGACAAATATTGGTGAACTTATTCTATTTTTGTTTCTCACTTTACTATTTTTTACCATATTTGGTTATTTCACCCATTTATTTTAATTTTTTAAAATAGTTTCTGACTTTTAAAAATTCCCAAAAATTTTGTAAAATTACTTGGCCCCTTTTCTGATTTATCATTCATCTTACTTTTCATTTCTTGATTAATTTGAATATAATTGGTATTTCCCTCATTATTTCCTTTTTTTTAAAACATTTTTTAAACCTTTTAATATATATATTAAATGTGATATTATTTTGTAATTATTTTCTGGCTGTCTTGGGTTGATTTTTTTATCATAGCTTTATTAACATCACTGGATCCATGGTGTTGAGTTTAACTCCACAAAACATGGATGAATGATTTTAATAATAGTTTGATTAAATATTAATATAAATGTGGTTTTTCTTTTTACCTTAATTCCTCTTCATCTCTTTCTTTTCTAATTGCACTAAATGTTGTTAGAGCATGATCTTTATATCATGTCTCAAAACAAATGGTGCATAGATTGCTATTGACCGGCCTCAAAATAGGTGAGACTTCTATATAATTCCACTTACGATTGCTTAACATAGCGCTAAATTTTGTCCCGATTCAAATAAATGATCATTCGTGGCCCAAACTTATGATTGCAAGCCCAAGTATGTTAATTTGATCTCATTGATCCAATAAATTTGAGATTCATTGTATGGAGGCTTTGGTTCTACCAATCCTCTAATGGATCTACAACACTTTTGGTCAACGTGGATCACTTAAACATCGTTGATCATTAAATGGTACTTATGAGAATTCCAAATGGATGATATACTTGAAAAAAAGCAAATGCAACTTGTTGTGTGGAGGCTTTGGTTCTACCACTCCTCTAATGAGTTCCAAATGCAAGTTTCAAGATGATCATCCAACTAACCACTAATTATTGACTTGTTTTACCTTATGCTTTCATTCTTTTTTATGCTTTATGTACTATTTACTTTTAGCATTTTTCATTTCATGCCATTTTTTATCTTTGCTCATTTAAGCATTTATTTTCTTGTCATTTTTACTTTTCTCCCTTGAGCTTTTCCATTTCTTTCTGAAAATACTTAATAACCAACTCAAACCCTAAAAAACTCTCAATGGCACTTGGACTATTTGGTTACTATCCTTGGCATGGTGGAGCAGTGGTCTTTTCCTGGACTTAGGATAAGAAACCTTAACCTATCTTGGATACCTTGTGATCTTATCTGATTATTTTGTCTGGAGCTCTTGAGGTTTACCTCAAGACATTGGGTTGCTTGTTTTTTTTTTGTGCAGGTTTTTGTGATTACGTCCTCTGTTTGTAATCTGGAATTCACCCGTATACAGGCGTTACTCTGCCCAATTTTTGTGAAGACTTAATACACTTGAAGAGGTCTAGTATCTTTGCTTGCTTGGTTTCAATCCAAAGAATGGGAATTTTATCTTGGCTCTTAAATTTCAAGCTTTGGCTTCTTGTTGGTTAGATGGTCCTTATCCTTAGCTTTTAGGATAGCCTCTTCTACTCCTCCCATCTTCTTTAAGTTCAAAAATCTTCTCCCTCCTTTTTAAACTCTTCTTGTTTCTAAACTTGAAAGACTTTCATAATAAACTTGGACTTAGGAACATGCATTTTCAAAAAAAATATTTTCATCAAAAAACTTTAATCAATTTAATAATACTTTGACACTTTTTTGTGAGAAGACTAAAAGTCAATCAATCTCATTTCAAACCATTTTGCCACTTTGGTTTTTATCTTTAAAACTTTTTCTTAAAAGGTTAGACTCTTGTCAATCCTTGTAGTGATGCAAACAACTAAACTTCTACAATATGTAGTGAAGAGAGATATTTTCCACTTGGGTGTTGAGTGAGGCATTGTTGATTTTAAAATCTAGGCCATATCCTCCACTTTGAGATGATGCAAATTCTCCTTTCTCATGATTGTGGGTAGTAAGTATGTTTTCCACACGGAAAATGACAATGATGTCTTATCTCTTAAAATTAACCAACACACTTGTGTTTCAATATTTTTAAAGAGGAACTATGTGTACCCTGATCCCCTATTGTACGAAAGGCGGTATGTAGGCACTAAAGGTTCGTTACCGCGGCGGGTGCAAAAATCATAAAAATATATTTCTTTTCTCACCTCTACCATCCATATTTATACAACACATTTTATATAGTCAAAATATACAGATTTTTCAAAGAGGCTCCTGCAGAGTACCGTAGATGTTGAGGGTGCTAATACCTTCCCTTTGCATAACCAACCCCCTTACCTTGAATCTTTCCCATTTTTTGGGTTATTCACTCTTTTCCCATTCTTTTGGAAACAATAAAGCGCGGTGGCGATTTTTATTTTGATTTGTATAAAGTCTAGTCAATCCCATGACTTAGTCTTGAACATTTCTACCGCTACCGAAAAATGAGGACTTCACTGGGGACAAATTGACCTCTTGCTGGTCCATCCCTAAGTGGGTTAAGCCTATCTTTGTTTATATCTGTATATGTGCTATTGTTTATTATGTGTTATATTTTGTATATATGTTTGTTTGGATTTCTCTGGTTTTCAGGGTGCTTGGTGATTACTCATAAGTCTTATACCCGGACTTGGGAAAAGTTTAAGATAGGACGGGAGATATAGTCATGTTAACTTTGAGGGAGTAATGCCAAAAAAGGAGGCATGAGATCCCCCACTCAATGGAGGCCCCTTTGACTGTAGTGTCGTTTACCGAGTAATCGGGAAGACGTACTGCTTTCGACCTGGGAGCCTGCTGAAACTAAGGACCGTAGAATAACAAACCCATCTTGGCCTTTTAGGTGTAGTGCGGAAGCTATGACGGAGTAATCCGGAAATAGTTTTCACGCGGTACTATGCTCGGACGAGTCTTTCTTGAGAATATTACTAATTACCGAGTTAATCGGGAAGTTGGTAATATCCGAAGGAAGGATGTAGACTCTGGGAACCTTTAGAACCTTGTTCGGAAGGTGATAACTTTTTAGACCAACACCTTATGGGTAGTACCTTCGACCTCATTCTCGTGACGTTGAACCTATGAACCCTATATGTGTAATCTTTTGTGTGATTATTGCATCATGCATCCATGCGCTCATAAGCATATTTTGAAGAAAATAATATTTCAAGGGATTTAATGGTTGACTATTTGCGAACATCTCAGGTACTGTTAACCATGGATTCTGGGAAGAGAAAGACCGGGAAATACAGTTTCAAGGATCCCAAGATAGATGAGTTGGTCAGTCTAATTCCAGAGATTGAGTGTCTTGCAGACTTTCGAAAGAAGTATGGAGCCATTATTCCTATCATGAAGCTGAAGATGAAGGAGGGTGTTCTGTAACACCCTCTAAAACCCCGCATAAAATTTTGCAAATAATTAAAATCATATTTTCAGAGTACATGTACTAACGAGGATGTCACAATTCTCTTTTAATAAAACGAATTCCTGTCATGCATAATCTTAGTAGTAACTCATACATGTTTACACAGCGGAATAATTTATTTAATAAAACCAAAGTTATAATATTTTCAATCATCAGGGATTAACACCTGGAATATATCGACATCATATTATAACCAAATACTAAGGAAATAAACGAGTCTGACTAAAGCAACTCGACAAACAAACATTCCCGGAGTTACAACTATCAGAGCATGACCCGGACAATACTAAAACGAAAAATAAACTAGAACGACAAGCCTTCGCCAAGCACCTGAACGAAGCTCCTCAATCTGAAATATTCAACAGTAAGGGTGAGCATCTCAATTATACATTTGATTATACGTTCATAACAATCAATTCAGGAAATCATAAGCATCGCCCAATAATTAGCATATTTCATAGTTTACAAAAACCTTTACAATTCATATACCCATGATATATTGCTTTTCATATTTGAAAATAATCATCAGACATCGTCAACCATTTAGCAATCATACGTGCATACAAACAATCAAATACAACATTGGAAAAATCATCCATTCATGTTATATTCAAGGTAATGCAACACACCCATGCATGTGGTACCACTTTACCGCCCCATTAAATCTCGGGTCACGGATAACTCACCGTTCCATTATATCGCGGACACGGCTACCACCTCAACGTTCCATTAAATCGCGGACACGTATATTGGCCACCATGTTAATTCCACACAATGGGAATTAACAAATGCAACATGATATGTAAGTATGTAACACTCAGCATACTATGAACATCAATCAACATATCATGCACATCAACAACATCAATCATAACAAGATATGGATAGCATGTAATCACTCAGCATACTATTTAAACATCAATCATGTCAAGTCACATCATAAATTCATGCTCGATAACATTATCCAAAAGCATGGCAATAAAATCCAAAATCAAGCACTGAAAACAAAGTTCAGAAAAATCAACACAGTAGCCTCAACACGGGTGCCCGTGTTGTGCAACACGGCCCGTGTTGGGCAACACAGAAGAGCAACACGGGTGCCCGTGTGGTGCAACACGGCCCGTGTTGTAACATATTCAGAAAAAGACAAACACATCATCCTTATCAGTACAGGGGGAGCAACACGGGTGCCCGTGTTGTGCAACACGGCCCGTGTTGTGCAACCAGAAGATCAACCAGAAGAGCAACACGGGTGCCCGTGTTGTGCAACACGGCCCATGTTGCTGAGCGCGTACAGAAATTTCCTGTATCTGCAGCAGCTCAGAAACAGCAGCCAAACGCGGGAAAACGCCAGCCAAAACGCGCATTTCGGTACCCAACGACATCGAGTTTGTATAATTCAAAACAACACCTCAATTTCCTAATTACCAACAATCATTATAGTAACCTTAACCGGGGTTAATCGTCCTTTTTTTTTTAGGGAAATCTGATAACACTAAGGTTATCCCTAAACCTCTAAGGTAAACTCACGATCATGCAGATATACTCCCAATCCACCATTTGGAACCTAAAATTCCTAATCGATTCATAAAAATTGGGAACCTAACCCTTTTCTAACAAGGTTCAAACCTAAGGGTATCGATTCCTAGTAACATCTAACAATTGGGGTTTTCCCTACGATTACCCAAATCAACCGTACATAAACCCATAAACAAAGGTAAATCGAGTAATAGCCCCCCTTACCTTATCAATTAACAGCTTTGAACTTTTTGAGCGATGTTCTTCGTTCTTCGTACCTTCAGAGCTCTATTTCCCAAAATCCCAACTTCTGTTTATCGTGAAAAATGAGAAAACTAACTTGAGTTCCAAAACATAACTTTACTTCTTTTGCACCCCCACTCTTTACTAACAACATCCAAGCCCAATAACTTAAAACTCAGCATTTTCTTATTTCTTTCATTTTCCTCCATATTTCAAAATAAATAATTCCTTTTTATTTTATTAATTCTAATAAAATAATTTCCCAAATTTAAATAAACCAAATAATTGAAACTGGGGTGTTACAACTCTCCCCCACTAAAAGAGTTTTCGTCCTCGAAAACATACCTTAGACGAACAGTTCCGGATAAGCCTCTTTCATCTGGCTCTCCAGCTCCCAAGTGATATTTCCATCTGCTGGACCTCCCCAAGCAACCTTCACTAATGCTATCTCTTTACCTCTTAACTGTTTCACTTCCCGATCTTCTATCCTCATAGGCAATGTTTCTACTGTCAGGTTATCTCTCACCTGTACATCATCTACTTGGATTACATGAGATGGGTCTGGAATGTATCTCCTCAGCTGAGAAACATGAAAAACATCGTGCAAATTCGCAAGTCTCGGAGGTAAAGCAATACGATAAGCAACTTCTCCAACTCTTTCCGTAATCTGAAATGGACCAATAAAACGCGGAGTCAACTTCTTAGATTTCAACGCTCGACCAATACCCGTCATCGGAGTAACTCTCATAAACACATGATCTTCAGCACTGAATTCTAAATTCTTTCTCCTCTTATCATGATAACTTTTCTGACGACTCTGAGAAGCTCTCATCTTCTCTTGAATCAATTTGATCTCTTTCAGTAGTCTGCTGAACAATTTCTGGCCCAATTACTGAACTCTCTCCCGATTCATACCAACACAAAGGCGTTCTACACCGTCTACCATACAATGCCTCAAACGGAGCCATACCAATACTCGAATGGTAACTATTGTTATAAGTAAATTCAATCAATGGCAAATAGCTATCCCAAGCTCCACCCTCCTCTAAAACACAAGCACGCAATAAATCTTCTAACGATTGAATCGTCCTCTCCGTCTGTCCATCAGTCTGAGGATGGTAAGCTGAACTCAA
This sequence comes from Vicia faba, assembly GCA_948472305.1. Lineage (NCBI taxonomy): Eukaryota > Viridiplantae > Streptophyta > Magnoliopsida > Fabales > Fabaceae > Vicia > Vicia faba. The sequence goes on from OX451738.1 coordinate 895,877,500, forward strand.
CCTCAATTTAGTACCCAAAGCCTTCTGCAATCCTTCCCAAAATTTCGAAGTGAATCTCGGATCTCTATCTGACACAATACTAGAAGGAACTCCATGCAAACTCACTATTTTCTCAATATATAACTGTGCCAATCTCTCCATTGAGTAATCCATTCGCACCGGTATAAAATGAGCAGACTTAGTCAACCTATCCACAACGACCCATATCGCTTCACAATTCATAGGAGTCCTCGGCAACCCAGATACAAAATCCATAGAAATACTATCCCACTTCCATTCTGGAATAAACATTGGTTGCATAAATCCAGACGGCTTCTGATGCTCAATCTTCGATTTCTGACAGATTAAACATGCATACACAAATTCAGCTATTTCCTTTTTCATTCCCGGCCACCAAAACAATTTCTTCAAATCATGATACATTTTCGTGGCACCCGGATGAATACTCATCCCACTGCGATGTCCTTCCTCTAATATACTCTTCTTGATTTCTGCGACATCAGGAACACAAACTCTATCGCCAAATCTCATAACGTCATTTTCATCAATTCTAAACTCACCACCTTGACCTTGGTTGATCAATGTCAATTTATCAACTAAATTAACATCAGATTTCTGCCCGATCCTGATCTCTTCTAGAATACCACTAGTAAGTTTCAACATACCCAAACGAACACACTTCGGAGTACTTTCACAAATTAAACTCAAATCTCGGAATTGTTCAATTAAATCCAATTCACGAACCATCATCATAGACATATGCAAGGATTTCCTGCTCAAAGCATCTGCAACCACATTTGCCTTACCAGGATGGTAATTCAAACCAAAATCATAATCTTTGAGAAATTCCAACCACCTTCTTTGCCTCATATTGAGCTCTTTCTGATCGAAAAGATACTTCAAACTCTTATGATCACTATACACTTCAAATCTCGAACCATACAGATAATGTCTCCACAATTTCAAGGCAAACACAACTGCTGCTAACTCTAAGTCATGAGTAGGATAGTTCCTTTCATGAACCTTCAACTGTCTCGAAGCATACGCAACTACCTGTTGATTCTGCATTAAAACACCACCTAAACCCAACAGAGATGCATCACAATAGACCACAAAAGATTCCACCGGATTCGGCAAAATCAGAATAGGAGCACTAGTCAATCTCCGCTTCAATTCTTGGAAACCTTTCTCACAATCAGAATCCCAAATAAACGCTTGTCCTTTACGAGTCAATTTCGTCAACGGCAATGCTAACTTTGAGAATCCTTTGATAAATTTTCTGTAATAACCTGCAAGACCAAGAAAACTTCTGATTTCAGAAACAGTCTTCGGCGCTTCCCACTGAGATACCGCTTCTACTTTTGTAGGATCCACTGCAATACCATTCTTAGAAATCACATGTCCAAGAAAACTAACTTCATTCAGCCAGAACTCACATTTGGACAACTTTGCATACAACTTCCTATCTTTCAACAACTCTAACACAATTCTGAGATGTTCCGCATGCTCTTTGTCATTCTTGGAATAAATCAGAATGTCGTCAATAAAAACTACCACAAACTTATCCAGATACGGATGAAAAATCCTGTTCATATATTCCATGAAAACACCAGGTGCATTAGTAACCCCGAACGGCATAACAGAATATTCATAATGCCCATACCTCGTTCGAAAAGCAGTCTTTTGAACATCTTCCGCTTTCACACGAATCTGATGATATCCCGATCTCAAGTCAATCTTACTGAATACACTAGCTCCAATTAGTTGATCCATTAAATCATCAATCCTCGGTAACGGATACCGATTCTTAATGGTTACCTTGTTCAATTGCCTGTAATCAACACACAGTCTCATGGAACCTTCTTTCTTCTTAACCAACAATACCGGAGCACCCCAAGGCGAAACACTTGGATGAATAAACTTCTTCTCCAGTAAATCTTCTAACTGACTCTTCAATTCTGCCAACTCAGACGCAGACATACGATATGGCGCCATCGACACCGGTCTCGTACCAGGAATCAATTCTATAGAGAATTCCACTTCTCTCTCAGGAGGTAACTCACCAACATCATCCGGAAAGACTTCTGGAAAATCACACACCACTGGCAATTTGCCACTCCTGACCTTTCCTGTTGCATCTAACGAAGCAAGTAACATAAACACATTAGCACCGTCTTCCATTGCTTCTTTTACCTGCCTAGCAGTCATAGTCAAATTCTCGACGCCAACTGCCTCTGGGAAAATCACCGTCTTAGCAAAGCAGTTCAGATGAACCCGGTTGAATTCCAACCAGTTCATCCCAAGGATAATATCAATTTGTTCAAGCGGTAGGCACACTAAATCCATACCGAACCCTCTACCAAAAATCTCAATAGGACAATTCCTACATACAAGTGAAGTTGTCACTGAACCCGATGCAGGAGTATCAACAACCATGCTACCTCGCATACCAGATATGTCCAGTTTCAACCTCTCAGCACAATCCACAGAAATGAAAGAATGAGTTGCACCAGTATCAATAATTGCAACTAAAGGTGTGCCATGAATAAAACACGTACCTTTAATCAATCGATCCTCTGGAGTAGTCTCAGATCCAGACAAAGCGAACACTTTTCCACCTGACTGATCCTTCCTAGGCTTAGGACACTGCGGACGAATGTGACCTTCTTCGCCACAATTGTAACAAGTAACAGACTTCCCTTTGCAATCAATAGACAAATGACCAGCCCTTCCACATTTATAGCACTTCTTCTCATCACTCTTAAAATCTCGAATGTGATGACCAGACTCACCACACCTGTAGCATCTGATAGGAGCCTTAGAATCTCCCCCACTAGGCCTTTTCCAACCGCCTGATCTCTGGTTATCTCTACCATATGGCTTGCCACGGTCCATATGTTGCTTTCCCCTTTTATCAACAGCCCCACGAGAGTGAGACGACCTATTCTTGGTAATATCTTCTTCCAAGATTCTGCTACAATCCACCAGATCAGAAAATCTACGAATACGCTGGTACCTGATTCCCTGCTTAATCTCATCTCGGAGACCATTCTCAAATTTGATACATTTAGAGAATTCTCCAGCCTCATCATTGTTGTAGTGTGCATAATACTTTGCCAGCTCAGTGAACTTAGTAGCATATTCACTAACAGTCAGATTGCCCTGCTTAAGCTCCAAAAACTCAATTTCCTTTCTTCCCCGAACATCTTCAGGAAAGTACCTCCTCAGAAAAGCCCTTCTGAAGTTAGCCCAAGTCAGTGCCTCTCCATCCTGAACCATTTCAGTCCTTGTGGCAACCCACCAGTCGTCGGCTTCTTCTGCCAACATATGCGTACCATATCTGACTTTCAGATCTTCAGCACAATCAATCACACGGAAGATCCTTTCGATTTCCTTCAGCCACTTCTGAGCACCTTCAGGGTCATGTGTACCTTTGAACAACGGAGGATTGTTCCTTTGGAAATTTCCCAATTGCCTATCAGCACCAATCACGCCTCCAGTTGGGTTTCCAGCAAGTACACCAGCTAACATCCCCAAAGCCTCAGCTAGTGCAGCATCATTTCGTCCGTTACCTCTTCCAACCATGTTCCTGAGAATTAAAACATACTCCACGTTAGAATACAGTATCGACAGTGTTACCTTACACTAATCGCATACAAAAGGGATGACTGACTCAAGACTCTGGTCGCAACGACCGACTATGTTCTGATACCACTATTGTAACACCCTCTAAAACCCCGCATAAAATTTCGCAAATAATTAAAATCATATTTTCAGAGTACATGTACTAACGAGGATGTCACAATTCTCTTTTAATAAAACGAATTCTTGTCATGCATAATCTTAGTATTAACTCATACATGTTTACACAGCGGAATAATTTATTTAATAAAACCAAAGTTATAATATTTTCAATCATCAGGGATTAACACCTGGAATATATCGACATCATATTATAACCAAATACTAAGGAAATAAACGAGTCTGACTAAAGCAGCTCGACAAACAAACGTTCCCGGAGTTACAACTATCAGAGCATGACCCGGACAATACTAAAACGAAAAATAAACTAGAACGACAAGCCTTCGCCAAGCACCTGAACGAAGCTCCTCAATCTGAAATATTCAACAGTAAGGGTGAGCAACTCAATTATACATTTGATTATACGTTCATAACAATCAATTCAGGAAATCATAAGCATCGCCCAATAATTAGCATATTTCATAGTTTACAAAAACCTTTACAATTCATATACCCATGATATATTGCTTTTCATATTTGCAAATAATCATCAGACATCGTCAACCATTTAGCAATCATACGTGCATACAAACAATCAAATACAACATTGGAAAAATCATCCATTCATGTTATATTCAAGGTAATGCAACACACCCATGCATGTGGTACCACTTTACCGCACCATTAAATCTCGGGTCACGGATAACTCACCGTTCCATTATATCGCGGACACGGCTACCACCTCAACGTTCCATTAAATCGCGGACACGTATATTGGCCACCATGTTAATTCCACACAATGGGAATTAACAAATGCAACATGATATGTAAGTATGTAACACTCAACATACTATGAACATCAATCAACATATCATGCACATCAACAACATCAATCATAACAAGATATGGATAGCATGTAATCACTCAGCATACTATTTAAACTTCAATCATGTCAAGTCACATCATAAATTCATGCTCGATAACATTATCCAAAAGCATGGCAATAAAATCCAAAATCAAGCACTGAAAACAAAGTTCAGAAAAATCAACACAGTAGCCTCAACACGGGTGCCCGTGTTGTGCAACACGGCCCGTGTTGGGCAACACAGAAGAGCAACACGGGTGCCCGTGTGGTGCAACACGGCCCGTGTTGTAACATATTCAGAAAAAGACAAACACATCATCCTTATCAGTACAGGGGGAGCAACACGGGTGCCCGTGTTGTGCAACACGGCCCGTGTTGTGCAACCAGAAGATCAACCAGAAGAGCAACACGGGTGCTCGTGTTGTGCAACACGGCCCGTGTTGCTGAGCGCGTACAGAAATTTCCTGTATCTGTAGCAGCTCAGAAACAGCAGCCAAACGCGGGAAAACGCCAGCCAAAACGCGCATTTCGGTACCCAACGACATCGAGTTTGTATAATTCAAAACAACACCTCAATTTCCTAATTACCAACAATCATTATAGTAACCTTAACCGGGGTTAATCGTCCTTTTTTTTAGGGAAATCTGATAACACTAAGGTTATCCCTAAACCTCTAAGGTAAACTCACGATCATGCAGATATACTCCCAATCCACCATTTGGAACCTAAAATTCCTAATCGATTCATAAAAATTGGGAACCTAACCCTTTTCTAACAAGGTTCAAACCTAAGGGTATCGATTCCTAGTAACATCTAACAATTGGGGTTTTCCCTACGATTACCCAAATCAACCGTACATAAACCCATAAACAAAGGTAAATCGAGTAATAGCCCCCCTTACCTTATCAATTAACAGCTTTGAACTTTTTGAGTGATGTTCTTCGTTCTTCGTACCTTCAGAGCTCTATTTCCCAAAATCCCAACTTCTGTTTATCGTGAAAAATGAGAAAACTAACTTGAGTTCCAAAACATAACTTTACTTCTTTTGCACCCCCACTCTTTACTAACAACATCCAAGCCCAATAACTTAAAACTCAGCATTTTCTTATTTCTTTCATTTTCCTCCATATTTCAAAATAAATAATTCCTTTTTATTTTATTAATTCTAATAAAATAATTTCCCAAATTTAAATAAACCAAATAATTGAAACTGGGGTGTTACATGTTCTCTCGACCTTGGTCCAGTTCTATGATCCGGTGTATCACTGCTTTACTTTTCTCGATTATCAGTTGATGCCTACACTGGAGGGGTATTCCTATCTATTGGATTTTCCCGTTACCGATCGTGTTCCTTTTACTGATTTGGAGGGTGAGCCAAAACCACATGAGATTGCTGCTTTAATTCATCTGGGGAAGTCTGAGGTGGAAGCCCATATGACTACCAAAGGAGGGATTAGAGGATTACCAGCCCAGTTCTTATTGGAGAAAGCTCGTTACTTTGCCAGAATGAAGAGTACGGTTGCTTTTGAGGCCATCTTTGCTTTACTTGCCTATGGATTATTCTTATTTCCTAATATGGACAAGTTTGTCGACATTAACGCTATTAGGATCTTCATGATTAGAAACCCCGTTCCTACACTTTTGGGTGATGCTTATTACTCTATTCATCTTCGGATTTCTTATCATGGGGGAATGATCATCTGTTGTATGCCTTTGTTGTACCGGTGGTTCATCTCTCATATGCCTCAGTCTGATGCCTTTTGGGATGTCAAGAGGGAACCTCGTTGGGCTCCTAAGATCATGGCACTTACTCACTCGGATATTGATTGGTATCATCGAGCTTATCAGGATGTGGAGATTATTGACAGTTGCGGTAGTTTCCCCAATGTACCTCTTCTTGGTACTAAGGATGGAATTAACTATAACCCTATTCTTGCACGGAGACAGCTGGGTTATTCGATGAGAGATAAACCAAACAACATTCATATGAGTAGTTTCTTTCTGAAGGAAGGAGAAGACCACAGGGAAGCTAAGGAGCAAATTGCGAAGGCCTGGCATCACATTCATAAGAAGAGTAGGAAGGATTTGGGACCTAGGGGCACTGTTTCTTTGGAGCCATATCTTCAGTGGGTCCGATCGAGAGCCATTCAGTTGAAGATGCCATATACTCGGTAGACACCCATGCCTGATCTATTTGTAAAGACCACTCCTCCCTTATTAGATGATCTAGAAGAGATGCAACTTGCTTTGGTTAGGATGCAACAGGAAAGGGATGCTTGGAAGAACAAGTTCCAGACTTTAGAGAGTTCCTATAGAGAAGACTTGAAGGAGAAAGATGATTTGATCGAGATCCTTGAAAGTCGAGTTGTGGAGTCTATAGAGAGGCAAGGGGATTTATTTTCCCCTAAGCCTCAAATAGGTGTTGTTTGTTCACTTCCTGATTCAGATGATTGGAAGGAGGTTGCCATCATACTTGTGGAAGAAAACCAGAGGTTGAGAGCTCAGATTTCCAGACTCACAGGGAAGCGCCATCATACAGATTGATCTCTATCAGTTCCTTTCCTCTGTATTTTAGATTGTATTTTCATATTTTACTTGGGATCATTGAAACTTGTAACCCATTTCAAAGTTATTATAATAAAAGTTTTCAGTATTTCAAATGCGTTATTATTTTGATGTTTGCAATATGTCTGTAAATCTTAAATCCCTTGAAATATTAAATGATAAAATAATAATAATCATATACATTGCATATCATGCATCATATTGCAAAAGTTTCTTGCATTTGTTATGCATATCCAGGTGCCTTACCCAACTTCTTTACTTTATTCAGCAAGCTGACTCATCACTACAACACTCGGGCTAATCTCAAAAAGAAGATGGACAACTTAGAACAGGAGAATCGTGAGTTGCGCGAAGAAGTTTTTGCTTGGAAGGCAGGCTTGGCCAATTTGACTACTCTGATGGAAGCTCTGGTGATTTCTCAGAATCAGGCACTGAGTGCTCAACCTCAACCAACAAGGGCAAATGCTGAAGTTCCTACTGTTCTGGTATCCGCTACTCTGACTGTTGTTCAAAACCGCATGCCTCAGGGTTATCCGTGGGGAATGCCATAGAATTTTGCACCTGAAAGTTTCAATTTTGGCCCCCAAGATGCTCCAGTGGTTCCAAATGTTGTTACTCCAACACCTCTTGTGGTGCATATTATTCCTGCTGCACCTCCTTTGGTGAATCTGGTTTCGTTTGTTAATGAAGATGTGTGTCATCCTTTCCCTCCGCTGAGTGCAGACTTGGGTCTTTATGACATAATGGATGACTTCCAAGAGCAGTTTGATAGAATGCAAAGAGAGATGAAGGCTCTTAGGGGAAAAGAGTTATTTGGGCAGAATGTGCAAGAGTTGTGTTTGGTCCCGAATGTTAAAGTGCCTGCTAAGTTCAAGGTCCCGGAGTTTGAGAAGTATAAGGGTAACACTTGCCCTCGTGCTCACTTGGTGATGTATGTAAGGAGAATTTCTACCCACACCGATGATCAGCGCCTACTGATTCACTTTCTCCAGGATAGTCTGACCGGCGCAGCGATGAAATGGTACATGAGTTTAGACAGCGCCAACATCCATACTTTTAAAGATTTGGGAGAAGCATTTATAAAACAATACAAGTACAATGTGGACATGGCGCCTGACCGTGACCAGCTTAGGGCCATGGTTCAGAAAGACATGGAATCATTCAAAGAGTATGCGCATAGATGGTGCAAAGTGGCTGCACAAGTGATTTCTCCTATGGAGGAGAAGGAAATGACTAAAATTTTTCTGAGAATGCTGAGTGCTTTCTACTACAAAAGAATGGTAGCAAGTGCCCCGAGTGATTTTACAGAGATGGTAGGAATGGGCGTCCGCCTAGAAGAGGCAGTAAGAGAAGGCCGGTTGACAATGGGTGAAGGATCTGGAAGTGTGAAGAAGCCAATTTATGGGTTTACAAAGAATAAAGAAGGGGATACCAATGCTATTATACAATAGAGGAGGGTAAACTCTCCTAGAAGGAATTATCAGCGTCACCAACAAGTTGCTTCAGTGACTCCTGTTATGAATATCGCTCCAACTACTGTTGCTTATCAAAGAAAATCCTCTGCCCAAACACTGCGGAGTGAATGCTGTGAATATGGTGGCCAGTTGTCTAGGTGACTTCCGGATTTTTGACATTAATCTGGTTATAATGGATTTAGTGAAGATGCACACAGACCTCTGAATTCAGTTATTATACGCATGACCACATCGATTATGATGTTTGCAGTACAAATATACAAGGTTACGAGAAAATAAAGGTTGATTTACAGGAGATGATGGATGAAGGTTTAATCCATATAATCAGGCCTAGGGCAGAGTATGAAGAGGAAGTGAATATGGTTTATGGATGTCCTAGTGAAATCAGAATTTTTGATGTGGAGTATCTGAATGAAGATCTCGTACAATTGCATGCTACCTTCTGTAGTATTGCTGGTCAGGTAGAACACCAATATGGATCATGCATAATTTTCTATCAAGACCCCCGAGGATGTTCTATTGTAAGAGAGGGTGTTCAATTTCTATTAGACAATGGGACTATCAAGATTTCAAGTCAGAGAGATGATTATCACGAGGTTGATATGGTTGAAGTTTGTTTGATGGAAGAAGAGTCAGAAGAAGAATATGCCTCCGCGGATGAGTATTTCTCTTCAGACGAAGATTTGTTTACCGGAAGTGATCTGTTGAAAGCTGATTGTGTCGAGGAAGTTTTAAATGTCATTATACCTTGCTTTGGTGCACCCGCTCACCTTGAGGTGGAGTACCATAGCAAACCAGTTGTTACCCCATCGGTAATTGGTCTTCCAGGACCTGTTCCCTATAAATCAAATAAGGCTATGCCTTACAAATTTAACGCTACAATCTTGGAAGATGGGGTGGAAGTTCCCATCCAGCCAATGTCAGATGTTGGAAATATAGCTGATAATAGCAAGGTGACCCATAGTGGTCGTGTGTTTGCGTCGATTATTCGAAAAGATGTTGTTGCTGGAAAGAAAATTACTAAGAATGATGAGCCTAAGAAGGTTGTAGGAGAGACTAGTGGAGCTACATTGGAGAAAAAAGTGAATGATATCTTGAAAATAATTAAAATGAGCGACTACAAAATTGTGGACCAGCTATTACAGGCTCATTCAAAGATATCCATCCTAGCTTTATTAATGAATTACTCCGTTCATAGAGAATCACTGATGAGAGTACTAGACTAAGCTTTTGTAGAGAATGACATGTCGTTGGATCAATTCAGCAACGTGATTGGAAACATTACGTCATGTAACAACTTAAGTTTTTGCGATGATGAGTTACTAGATGAAGGGAGGAATCACAACCTGGCCCTCCACATGTCTATGAATTGCAAGAATGATTCGTTGTCCAATGTGCTAATTGATAACAGATCCGCGTTGAATGTTATACCGAGAAGTAATCTCATGAAGTTAAAGTATCATGGAACACCTATGCGCCCGAGTGGCATCATTGTGAAGGCTTTCGATGGGTCGAGGAAATCTGTCATCGGTGAAGTGGACTTGCCCATCCATATAGGAGCACACTTGTTCTTGATAACTTTCCAGGTAATGGACATTATTCCCGCGTATAGTTGTTTTCTAGGACGGCCATGGATACATGAAGCAGGGGATGTCACTTCAACTCTGCATCAGAAGCTAAAATTTGTGCGTGAAGGGAAGGTAGTGATCATGAACGGAAAGCAAGCGTTGTTGATATCCCATATATCCTCTTTCAGTATTGTAGAGGCAGACGAGGTTGTTGTTGGAACCCAGTTCCAAGCCCTATCCATTGACAACATAAGGAAGAATGAGAATTTAGTGGTTTCGCTGAAGGACGCGCAGCAGGTTGTGCGCAATGGTCACAATACAGTTTGGGGACGACTTATGGATCCACCCGTGAATAAAAATAGAACTGGTTTGGGTTTCTCTTCGAAGAATGGCAAAGGAGAATGTCTGAAGTTGAAGTCTTCTGTGAACAGTTATCATGATGTTTTCCGCAGCGGAGGCTACCTCCATCCGATTGGTTATGGAATTAATGTTGTTGAAGAGGATGAAGCAGAGCAGGAAGCACCGAATTATGTGACGCATAGAGTCCGAGTTCAGAACTGGGTCACCATTGATGTTCCTTATTGCATACATATTTCAAAGTAATTTGTTTTGTTAATCTGTTTATTTCTTTTGAAAAACTTTCACTCTGCCCAAGGTGGAAGTATCGATGTTGTAGGGCTTACCTGTTTGCTATAACTGTTAAGATCATTAATAAAGGTTGTCTTTGCTTCCAAATTATGTCTTTTATTTTCTGCCATTTTCTTGGGAAATGGTAATAATAATAAAAACCTTTCAAAATAATTAATAACTGAAAATTAGTTTGTATGATCACTTGTTATATGTGTCAGTTTCTAAAAGCAATCATAAATCACATGTGCAGATTAATTAAAAAACACGTTGAATACAATTACCCTGCACCCTCTCCCAACATTGAATGTCCTGTGTTTGGGGATGAAGAAGAAGATTATGGTGAGATTCTATAAGAGGTCTCACGGTTGCTTGAGCACGAGGAAAATACCATCCAACCATACAAAGAGCCTTTGGAAGTGGTTAATTTGGGTTCAGAAGAAGATCCGAAGGAAGTCAATATTGGAGCATCGTTGCATACTGATGTAAGGAGCGGGTTGATTGAGATGTTGAAAGAATATGTGGATAGTTTTTCTTGGTCTTATCAAGATATGCCTGGTCTAGATATAGACATTGTCGAGCATCGTTTGCTGTTGAAGCCAGAGTATCCGCCAGTTAAACAAAAGTTGAGAAGAACCCACTCGGATATGGCAGTAAAGATCAAAGAGGAGGTCCTAAAGCAGATTAATGCTGGTTTTCTTGTGACGTCGGTGTATACTCAATGGATTGCCAATATTGTCCCAGTATCGAAAAAAGACGGAAAAGTCTGCATGTGCGTAGATTACAGAGATCTAAATAAAGCTAATCCAAAAGATGATTTTCCATTTCCTCACATTGATATGTTTGTGGATAGCACATCAAAATTCAAGGTATTCTCGTTCATGGACGGATTTTTCGGGTATAATCAAATTAGAATGGATCCAAAGGACATGGAAAAAACAACGTTTATTACACCCTGGGGAACATTCTATTACAGAGTGATGCCCTTGGGGTTGAAGAACGCTGGTGCAACGTACCAGAGGGCTATGAAAACCCTATTCCATGATCTGATGCACAAAGAAATCGAAGTATATGTTGATGATATGATTTCCAAATCTCAAACTGAAGAAGGGCAAATAAAAGATTTGTTGAAGTTGTTTCAGCGTTTGAGGAAGTATCGTCTCCGCTTGATTCCAAATAAATGCACCTTCGGAGTTAGATTTGGGAAATTGTTGGGTTTTATTATTAGCCAGAAAGGAATAGAAGTTGACCCTGACAAAGTCAAAGAAATTCAAGAAATTCCAATACCAAGAACTGAAAAGCAAGTCAGGGGTTTCCTCGGGCGTTTGAATTATATCTCTAGATTTATTTCCCACATGACTGCAACGTGTGAACCGATCTTTAAGTTGTTAAAGAAAGATCGAGGTTGTGTGTGGACGAATGATTGCCAAAGGGCATTTGAAAGTATTAAAGAATATCTTCTTGAACCTCTTATCTTGCTCCCTCTCGTAGAAGGAAGACCGTTGGTTATGTATCTAACAGTGTTGGATAAATCCATGGGTTGTATTCTGGGACAACAGGAAGAAATAGGAAAGAAAGAGTTCGCCATTTATTATCTCAGCAAAAAGTTCACTGATTGTGAGTCGCGGTATTCCATGCTAGAAAAAACATGTTGTACTTTTGCTTGGGCGACAAAGCGTTTGCGGCAGTATATGTTGAATCATACCACTTGGTTCATTTCCAAAATGGATCTAATCAAGTATATTTTTGAAAAGCCTGCTCTTACTGGGAGAATTGCCCGTTGGAAAATGTTGTTGTCTGAATATGATATCGAATAACTCACTTAAAAAGCTATTAAAAGTAGTGTGTTGGCAGATTACCTTGCTCACCAGCCGGTGGAAGAGCATCAGTCTGTAGAATATGAATTCCCCGATGAAGATGCGATGTTCTTGAAAGTAAAAGATTATGATGAGCCATTGCCCGAGGAGGGTCCCGACCCTGAATCTCATTGAAGTATGGTATTTGATGGAGCTGTGAATGCTTATGGTAAAGGAATTGGTGTTGTGATTGTTACTCCTCATGGATCACATATTCCTTTTACTGCAAGGTTAACATTTGATTGCACTAATAATATGGCAAAATATGAGGCTTGCATCATGAGTCTCGAAGAAGCTATTGATCTCCGAATCAAAATTCTAGATGTGTATGGCGATTCAGCATTGGTAATAAATCAGATTAAAGGGGAATGGGACACTCGTCACCTTGGCTTGATCCCTTACAAAGATTATGCTAGAAGATTACTACCCTTCTTCAATAAAGTTGAATTCCATCACATTCCCAGGGATGAAAATCAAATGGCAGATGCTCTGGCAACTCTGGCTTCCATGTACTAAGTAAATGCTTGGAATGATATACCCCGAATTGCAGTTCGACGGCTCGATAGCAGATGAAAAACCTTGGTACTATGATATCAATCATTTTCTTCAGACTCAGGAATACCCGTTTGGTGCGTTAAAGAAGGATAGAATGGCACTTAGAAGAATGGCAGGAAGTTTATTCCTTAGTGAAAATGTGCTATACAAGAGGAATTTTGACATGGTCTTGCTCATATGCATGGATAGACACAAAGCAGACATGTTGATGCATGAGATCCATGAAGGTTCATTTGGAACTCATGCTAATGGACATTCAATGGCTAAAAGGATGCTAAGAGCAGGTTATTATTGGTTGAAGATGGAATCTGATTGTTAAAAATTTGCAAAGAAGTGCCATAAATGCCAGATTTACGCAGATAAGATTCATGTACCTCCGACACTCCTCAATGTGATTTCCTCCCCATGGCCTTTCTCTATGTGGGGTATTGACATGATTGGGATGATAGAACCCAAAGCTTCAAATGGGAACCATTTTATTTTAGTAGCAATTGATTACTTCACCAAGTGGGTGGAGGATGCTTCTTATGCCAATGTTACTAAGTAGGTGGTTGTGCACTTCATTAAGAATAACCTTATATGTAGGTATGGTGTGCCAAGCAGAATCATCACTGACAATGGCTCGAATTTGAACAACAAGATGATGATAGAACTGTGCAAAGAATTCAAGATTGTCCATCACAATTCATCTCCATACAGGCCTAAGATGAATGGGGCTGTTGAAGCTGCTAATAAGAATATCAAGAGAATTATCCAGAAAATGGTTGTTACTTATAAGGATTGGCACGAAATGCTCCCTTTTGCTCTATATGGATATCGAACATCTGTCCGCACTTCAACAAGAGCAACCCCGTTTTCTCTAGTGTATGGAATGGAAGTTGTACTCATTGTCGAGGTAGAGATTCCCTCGTTGTATGTGATAATGGAAGCCAAGTTGACAGAAGTTGAGTGGGTTCAGAACAGGTTTGACCAATTGAATTTGATTGAAGAGAAGAGAATGACAGCTTTGTGTCATAGGCAGTTATATTAGAAAAGAATGAAGAAAGCATTTGACAAAAAAGTCAAACCTAGTGAATTCAGAGAAGGCGACCTCGTGCTCAGGAAGATCATGTCTTTCAACGCTGATTCTAGGGGCAAATGGAATCCTAATTTTGAAGGCCCGTATTATGTCAAGAAAGCCTTCTCTGGTGGTGCATTAATTCTTGAAACTATGGATGGCGAGGAGTTCCCACGTCCCATGAATGCTGACGCAATCAAGAAATACTTCTCCTAAAGAAATAAAAGAACAGCTCGCTAAGTTGAAAACCCGAAAGGGAGGCTTAGGAAAAAAAGAGCATCTCGGTAGGCCGAAAGCCCGAAGGCCGGTCCAGGAAAAAATTAGAGACATAAACAGAATAAATTTCCCGCTAAGTTGAAAACCCGCAAGGGCAGCTTAGGAAAAAGTTAGGGAATTTTCTTGGCAAGTAACCACGTCAGATAAGACTTGATCGTTGAAGCAACAATCTTCTTAGATCCTCACCATACTTCAACAAAAAGCTGCTGCTCAAGACTTCAAAAGTTGTTAGGGGGAATAGTGGTCATTGTATCTCAATGTATCTTTTCCATTATGTATTACCATTTCCCAAAACTTTATAATCATCCATGAAGTCTCGCCATTCACAGACTACCATTCTATTGATGAAATTCGAGCTTTTGCCCAACTTTTTGTGTTCTTATTTTTATTTAGCTTGCAAAGATATCATTTATTGATGATAATAACTGTTAAAGAAAAAGGATTAAAAAGCAAAATTAAATTTTCTAAAAGAAAAGAGACCTTTACCAATTCAATTTACTTTGGGATTTATGATGAAACAATGACAACAAGAATGGTGGTCCCAAGAATGAACAAACTCCAGTTGTTTTAACAAGATTTACTCCTTTCAAGAAAGTTTTCTCAGGTCATTTTGCTGGTGTGCGTAATCCTTGTGTGTTTCTCAGATAGTTAGAGACAATACCAGTGGGTACAAGATGCAATATTGGGTTGTGATGCCATTATCCCCAGTCAAGTCTTGGTTCGCTTTTTGGGTTTGCATGGTCAGAAGCCTCTGTCCCAGTTTCCCCAGCAAGTTTTCCCTCATATGATGAAAGTACTGACTTCTTGATTCCCCAGGAAGGTTATCCCCGGGCATCTCTTGTTTGGAGTGAGCATTCGTGATGAAAGTTTAGGGTTAGGCTTGAATTCCCCAGTAAAGTTTGGTTGTGTCGACGTCAGTCTGCCTTATTTGAGGCTGGTCTCGAAATCTCCAGTAGGCACGTTGCTTTTAAAAATTTGTTTTCTCCATTAAAATCAGAAGAAAGATGTTTTATCCCGATATTTGTTTGATTTGGTTACATTCGAATTATGTTTCTCCTCAGTAAAGTTAACACATGCAATGGATTTGGTTTCCGCAGTTGCTTTTACCTTTCTTGGATTGATCTTTCTGGTTGAAGATTAGCCCAATGCCGTTAGTACCTGAGGCGGTTTTGTTTATTTGAACTGATTATGTATCCTTTTACCAGCATATGCACGATAGCACTCATACATTCATACATACATCATGCATAACTAAAAAAAACATTGTTCATTAACATTATGTTCTGACCTTTTCTGCAACGCTCTTTTCTTAGTTGATTTTGGTTGTCCCTCTTGAGTTTATTGACCAAAGGATGTATCTACACTGGCCGTCTTGCTCTAGTTTATTTCTGAATTGGATTTTTGGATCTCTGAAAAATTTTGAGTTTTGGTTTGTGCATTTATTTTGCACAGGAAGACTTTATCTCCTCAGCAGGAATATCGTGGCATGTCCCCGGGAAGTCATATTGCTATCCCCAGAAAGTCATTTCTCTTTGTAAATCCCCTTTGACAATAAGTGGGAGTCTCTTTATTAGAGACAGATTACGTATTACCCCTTTCCAGGCTGATTTCCTTGGTTAAAGAAGAAGTTGACACCCGTTCTTGGCAAAACACCAGAATCTTGGGGAAACTTGATATATTTTCTCTTTCTACCTTCAGTGAACGTTTGTAGTACATTGGCAATGAACATCGATGTTAGTTATTTCTTGCTATCTTCAGTGAACGTTGATAGTTCATCGTCAGTGAACAGCGGTGATATGATGTATTTACTCTTTGTTACCTTCAGCGAACGTTGGTAGTACATTGGTAGTGAATGTCGATGTTAGTTACTCTTTGCTATATTCAGTGAATGTTGATAGTTCATCGTCAGTGATCGGCGGTGATATGATATTCTCTTCCTACCTTCAGTGAATATTGGTAGTACATTGGAAATGAACGTCGATGTTAGTTATTTTTTGCTATCTTCAGTGAACGTTGATAGTTCATCGTCAGTGAATGGCGATGATATGATGTATTTACTATTTTCTACCTTCAGTGAAGGTTGGTAGTACATTGGTAGTGAACGTCGATGTTAGTTACTCTTTGTTATCTTCAGTGAACGTTGATAGTTCATCGTCAGTGAACGGCGGTGATATGATGTATTTTCTTTTCCTACCTTCAATGAACGTTGGTAGTACATTGGTAGTGAACATCGATGTTAGTTACTCTTTGTTATCTTCAGTGAACGTTGATAGTTCATCGTCAGTGAGCGGCGGTGATATGATATTCTCTTCCTACCTTCAGTGAACGTTGGTAGTACATTGGCAGTGAACGTCGATTTTAGTTATTTTTTTCTATCTTCAGTGAGCGTTGATAGTTTATCGTCAGTGAACGTCGGTGATATGATGTATTTACTCTTTGCTACCTTCAGTGAACGTTGATAGTTCATCGGCAGTGAACGTCGGTGTTTGATATCTTTTTGCTATCTTCAGTGAACGTTGATAGTTCATCGTCAGTGAACGGTGGTGATATGATATTCTCTTCCTACCTCCAGTAAATATTGGTAGACCATCGGCAATGAACGTCGATGCTTGTTATCCTCCTCTCTGATTCTTTTCTTGTGGTTTACCAGTGATTTATCTTCCTGGTGGGATTGCTCTTTTGTTTCTACATTTCATGTTGCATCCCCAATACTACTTTGCGTCTTTTTGTTCCATTCATATGCATTCATATGCATAAATGTTTGCATGGCATCTTAGGGCCAAAAACAGGGTTTGTTTTATATTGAAGTATCTTCGATCACGTCGACACGAAGATTTTTAACCTTCATATCTTCGGATCGAAGAAACTTAAATAAGTGAAGCTGGTGTACCCCAATTTTTGCCCCTAATATCCCTTCATCATACCATTTTGTTTTAATCACCACAAGATCACATTAGGGATTTTGGTTCCTCCCCTATCTTTAACCTTGATCTTTGAGGAGTTACCAAGCACCTTGACTTATTTTCTTTGGTGAACATGGATATTTTTGCTTTGATATTTCTCTCTAAATTAAAAAATACAATAGTGGTTTGTCTTACTTGTTAATAATGTAGGTAAAGGAAATGAGGATTAGCAAGTTGTATCATGGGTTCATGAGTTTATTTCCATGCCCTAGTCAAAAGCTTGAGATATCCAAACCTCACCATTGAAGTTGTTTTGAATTTGGTATGGAAGTAGTTTTGGTGTCCATGAGTCCTCATCATCATCCTTAAAAAATTCTATTCACAAAGGAAGAATATGGGCACAGAAAGTTTGTTCAAACTTGGCAAAGTTCCACCAAGCATTCTCTTGATCTAGAAGTTAGGGTTTTGGACTTTAGAGGGGCATATCTTGCTCATCTTTTGATATTTTTTAGTGATTCCAAAAGCATTCTTCTCTTCAAAGAGTTACCAACAAATCACTTTAAAAGTTCCAAAGAGTTTTCATATGGAAGGAACTTAGTGAAGAAGAAAGATTACAAGTCACCCAGATGAATCTCCAATTTTCCATATGTAACTTCAAATGGTCATAACTTGGTCAATTTTTATCACCTTGGGCCCATTCTTTTTTCATAATTATCCTAAATATGTGTAATTCATTCCTTATTTTATGAGCAAAGTGAGAAAATGGATGGAAGTTGCCTTGAGAATGCAAAGGATTATAGGTCATTTCATAATTTTTGTCCAACTTCAACAAGTCATAACTTGCTCAATTTTTAGAGATTTTGATTAGTTCAAATTGAAAAATGTCATTCAAGAGGTCTACTTCATTCCATCTTTTTTTATTAAGAGCAAATTCTAGGTGCAAGGCCATGTTTGGATGCAAGAGGTTATAGGTCATTTTTTAAGAAGATTTTGAAATATTTCTAAGTATGGAAAGTCAACTCTTTTTCTTCAACTTTGACTCCATGTAACTTTCACCTCAAGCATACATTTGATTCCATTCTTTTTCCATTGCAAATCTTGTTACCTCATCTTTCCAAAGCGTCAAGAATTTTTCCCCAAGACTCCTTGAGGTGGAAATGCCATTAGAATGAACTTGGTAACTTGAAATTGAAGTTTCACCATAAGTCAGAATTTGAAATCCATGTTTTGGCCTTTAAACTTCAATTTAGCATGCGTTTGGGATCTAAACATGTTTAACCAAGTTGCCAAAGTGGATTAGAGCCTTGAAACGCAAGGATTTGATGAGTTTTGATGTAAATCAGATCACACTTTGCTCGTGTATCAGGTTCACACGATTTCCCTCCAATTTGCATCATTCCACGCGCTTGATCATTCCATTTGATTTACTATAAATAGAGGGTCATCCCCCATTAAATTTCTCAAGCTTAGATAGCCAGTATCACCCTGCCAAACTTGCTTCACAACTCAGAATTCAGCTACTTCGAATCCTATTCTTAAGCCTTTTTCAATCCATTTTCTCCATCAATTAACCTTCCTTGATATTCCCTGAACCTAACCATACAATTACATTCAAGAATCGTGCCCTACATTGCCCCATAGAAGTCCAGTTTCAGAGCTCTGTAACTCAACTTCAATAGGTAGATTCCTTCATCAATTCTTCAAAACAGTGGTATCATTGTGTTTCACTCATTGCCCTTGTTCTAGTCGCAACATTGACTTTCATCTAGAAGCACGTTTTGACCATGAATTTTCAAATCCCCTTTAAAAACTTTCTTTCCAAATTGCTTGAGTTATAATTTATATAAATTGGGCGCGAAGATGTGGTTGTCTTTGTCTTGAAAAGACAAAGCGAATGGCATAGGTCTGAGCTTCTGATTTTACAGTTTGAGATACCTGCAATTTGTGAGGCTGGAGGTTGAAGATGACCAACGTGTCACCTTTTAACTAATGAAAGCGTGTCATTTGTATTTTTTGAATTTTTGATTTTACAATTGATTCAGTGCTTTATTTAGTAAAGACCATGATATGCACAGCGCGCCAGATCCTTTGGATTTGATTACTAACGCGTTTTGACTCTCATCCAATGGTCCACATCTTTTTTTTATTTTCTTTTTTCTGATTTTTATATTTTAATTGTTTTAAATTTCAAAAAATCATAGAAAATTCATTTTTAGTCCAAAAAATCTGAAAAAATTATGAAAAATATTTTTGACTATTCTCTTTCTGATTTCTATTTTTTCACAATTTATTTTTGTGTTTTGGTATTTTTTATGAATTTTACACTTATTTGATTTGTTAAAAACTGTTTAAAAATACTTTTACACATTTTTAAATTCTAAAAAAATTATGGTATGATCCAATGATATTGTGACAAATATTAATGGTCTTATTTTATTTTTGTTTCTGACTTTACTATTTTTTACCATTTTTGGTTATTTCACCCATTTATTTTAATTTTTAAAAAAGTTTCTGACTTTTAAAAATTCCCAAAAATTTTGTAAAATTACTTGGCCCCTTTTCTGATTTTTCTTTGGTCTTACTTTTCATTTCTTGATTAATTTTAATATAATTGGTATTTCCCTCATTATTTCCTTTTTTTAAACATTTTTTAAACCTTTTAATATATATATTAAATGTGATATTATTTTGTGATTATTTTCTAGCTGTCTTGGATTGATTTTTTGATCATAGCTTTATTAACATCATTGGATCCATGGTGTTGAGTTTAACTCCACAAAAATTGGATGAATGATTTTAATAATAGTTTGATTAAATATTAATCCAAATGTGGTTTTTCTATTTACCCTAATTCCTCTTCATCTCTTCCCTTTCTAATTGCACTAAATGTTGTTAGAGCATGATCTCTATATAATGTCTCAAAACAAATGGTGTATAGATTGGTATTGACCGGCCTCAAAATAGGTGCGACTTCTATATAAGTCCACTTATGATTGCTTAGCATAGCGCTAAATTTTGTCCCTGTTCAAATAAATGATCATTCGTGGCCAAAACTTATGATTGCAAGCCCAAGTATGTTAATTTGATCTCTTTGATCCAATAACTTTGAGATTCATTGTGTGGAGGCTTTGGTTCTACCAATCCTCTAATGGATCTACAACACTTTTGGTCAACGCGGATCACTTAAACATCGTTGATCATTAAATGGTACTTATGAGAATTCCAAATGGATGATATACTTCACAAAAAGCAAATGCTACTTGTTGTGTGGAGGATATGGTTCTACCAATCCTCTAATGAGTTCCAAATGCAAGTTTCAAGATGATCATCCAACTAACCACTAATTATTGACTTGTTTTACCTTATGCTTTCATTCTTTTTTTATGCTTTATGTACTATTTACTTTTAGCATTTTTCATTTCATGCCATTTTTTATCTTTGCTCATTTGAGCATTTATTTTCTTGTCATTTTTACTTTGCTCCCTTGAGCTTTTCTTTTTCTTTCTCAAAATACTTAATAACCAACTCAAACCTTAAAAAACTCTTAATGGCACTTGGACTATTTGGTTACTATCCTTGGCATGGTGGAGCAGTGGACTTTTCTCGGACATAGGATTAGAAACCTTGGCCTATCTTGGATACCTTGTGATCTTATCTGATTATTTTATCTGGAGCTCTTGAGGTTTACCTCAAGACATTGGGTTACTTGTTTTTTTTTGTGTAGGTATTTGTGATTACGTCCTCTGTTTGTAATCTGGAATTCACCCGTATACAGCCCTTACTCTGCCCAATTTTTGTGAAGACTTAATACACTTGAAGAGGTCTAGTATCTTTGCTTGCTTGGTTTCAATCCAAATAATGGGAATTTTATCTTGGCTCTTAAATGTCAAGCTTTGGCTTCTTGTTGGTTAGATGATCCTTATCCTTAGCTTTTACCTTATGCTTTAGGATAGCCTCTTCCACTCCTCCCATCTTCTTTACTTTCAAAAATCTTCTCCCTCCTTTTTAAACTTTTCTTGTTTCTAAACATGAAGCACTTTCATAATAAACTTGGACTTAGGTCCATGCATTTTCAAAAAAAACATTTTCATCAATAAACTTTAATCAATTTAATAATACTTTTACACTTTTTTGTGAGAAGACTAAAAGTCAATCAATCTCATTTCAAACCATTTTGCCACTTTAGTTTTTATCTTTAAAACTTTTTCTCAAAAGGTTAGACTCTTGTCAATCTTTGTAGTGATGCAAACAACTATACTTCTACAATGTATAGTGAAGAGAGATATTTTCTACTTGGGTGTTGAGTGAGACATTGTTGATTTTAAAATCCAGGCCATATCCTCCACTTTGAGATGATGCAAATTCTCCTTTCTCATGATTGTGGGTAGTAAGTATGTTTTCCACACGGACAATGACAATGATGTCTTATCTCTTAAAATTAACCAACACACTTGTGATTCAAGATTTTTAAATAGGAACTACGTGTACCCTGATCCCCTATTGCACGAAAGGCGGTACGTAGGCACTAAAGGTTCGCAACCGCGGCGGGTGCAAAAATCATAAAAATTTATTTCTTTTCTCACCTCCACCATCCATTTTTATACAACACATTTTATATAGCCAAAATATACAGATTTTTCAAAGAGGCTCCTGCGGAGTACCGTAGATGTTTAGGGTGCTAATACCTTCCCTTTGCATAACCAGCCCCCTTACCTTGAATCTTTCCCCCTTTTTGGGTTATTCTCTCTTTTCCCATTCCTTTGGAAACAATAAAGCGCGGTGGCGATTTTTAGTTTGATTTGTATAAAGTCTAGTCAATCCAATGACTTAGTCTTGAACATTTCTACCGCTACAGTTTCCACCATAGTGTTTTTCTTTATTAGGATCTTTTTCTGACACGGTAAATTGTTAGCACCCTTAACCAAACACTCAAATGTCAACTGGATGATAGAAAAACACAAGAAAGGGGGTTTAAATTGGGGTTTTTAAAAAAATAAATCTTAAAACCACATTGGTTATCCTCGTTCGTTAGAACTGAAACTACTACAGTCCACCCGTCAAGGTGATTTTGCCTCTCTCAATCGAGATCTTAATCCACTAATCACAAATGATTATAATTCACGAAGACAAATATCAACGTCTTCTAGAGATCAAACCACAACTTGGTTTCTCTGGAAATTACAACTTTTAAACAAATATACTTTGTTTACAAATGTTTCTAATAAGTTATATCACAACTGTGATTTTTACACAAAATTGCAGCACAATTATAATTCAAGAGATAAAAATAATAGAGACTTTTGGTTGCTCTTGTTTGATATGTGTGTAAGTGTTATTTGGATCCATCTTTATCGTCTTCTTTAAATAGAATAAGTATTTGATCCGTTGCAGACATAAGAACTTATTTTTGGAAGGTTGATTATTTGAGGTTTTAATGTTCTTTCCAAAAATACTGGTCATGTCTAGTTCTAGCCGTTACTTTTGACCCTGTAATATATTGTCATAAATTTAATGTTGGATCTTCAGTCCTTTCAGAGTTTCTTGCGCTTGAATGCATGTAATCAAAATTTTGAATATGACAGACACGTTGAAGCTTCTTTGTTCTTCAGAATTTCAGTTATCAGAGTTTAACTTGTAACTTGGTGCTTCAAAAGTTATAACATCAAAACTTATTTTCTTCAAGCATGTCACTTGGATTTTCTTCTAAGTTGTACGCATATTCTGATCAGAGTTTCAACGCATGATTCAGTCATCATCTTCAATGCTTTTTCTTCAGAACTTGTCTATACATTTAATCAAACGATTAGAGAGCATACTTGTTCTTCATAATAATCATGTAATTGTTATCATTAAAACTAATACTTAGAGGTTATGTGGGGTACCTTTCAATAATTCTCTTCTAAGAGTCCGATTGAGATGGATGCGAAGTTTCAAAGATCGGCAGAAGATGTTATCAAGATATTGCGCCGTCCTCAACTACCTGTTTATAACAATATGTAACTTTAATTTCCTGCATAACTATTTATGTAACTTCTTTGAATTATATTGAATGAATGTTATGAATTATGTTGAAATTTTGTTCTACCCATGGATACTTTCGGATATGCATTTCCGAAAATGTTTAACATGTGACTTTGAATATGCATATCCGAAGTAAAGTTAATAATTTACATTGGTGGTCTATCCGGAGATACACTTCTAAAATTTGGAGATATTTTAAAATTTTCACCATAGATGTTGAAGAAATGCACCAGATATAAAAAGAAATTCTCTTATATTATTTATTTTTGTTTTTATAATACAAATAAATCAATGTAAAAAAATAATAATAATAAAACTACCTAGAAGCTTCACTTTCAACGCTAAATTCTTATTATATAATATCTTCCATAATTTTAATTTTAATGTTTCCTTGCTCCATTTGAAAGATGTTTACCTAACTTACTTGTCCCCAAGATCTTCAACTCTTCAACATTATGTACTTTTCTAACTTATCCCTTTGCTTTAGCTACCCTTTTTAAAATTATGTATTATGCATGACTCGATATCAATAACTCACGAAAATAAATTAAAAAGAAACCATTATTAAAAGTATAGAAAAAAAAAGAATACTGTGATATAAAAAATCTACAACTTATCCGTAATGAAGTATCTGGGACCCCCTTTTTTTGCATTATCTTTATCCATTTTGTCCTTCTGTTCAATAATTGAATTTTAGTGATTTCTGAAAATAATTCTAACAATATTTTTGTTGTTCTTGTGCCCAAGCAGAAATTACTTTATTTTTGTTTTGTTATATATAAACTTATTTAATAAAAAATAATATAAATTTAATCAATTAGATGGTTAAATCGTATGATATTGTTTTATTAATTATGTTTCGGATCGGCTTGAATAATTGATGTTAGTTTTGATTGTATTGGGATTCAATAGTTTAGTTGGCGGTTAAAACTTTGTTTGACATCAGGCATGGTAATTGCAAATACTCTGACGCCTAAGTTTGTTACATAGAAGCAAAGAAGCAAAAAAGAAGTTCTAAGTTTTCAAGAGTGTGTATTTTAATTGTGAAATTTATCTCCTTTTTATAGGTGGATTTTGTTAGATAATATGTAACAGACATTTTGTTATAGTTAGGTTAGAAGTTGTTTAGTCTATTTATGTTTTATTATTATTTCTCTTTGTAACTCTTATTTTTGTAACTCTGGTCTTTTTCCCTTCTCCCTACTTTGTTATATCTATTATTAATATGATATCTAGAATTTGTTTTGATCGTCCACGAATTATTTGATACTTTAGCTTTGAATTTCCAAATACAAAAGTTTGAGATGTGTTTGTTTTGATTTTTTAATGATAAGTTCTTTTGAATGAAAAATCTTTCCGTTGAATCGTTATATTATTCCCAGCACATTGTATCCCACTTTTGTATGTCTGAAGATCATGATTGAGTTATTATTCCCATCACGTTGTTTCCCACTTTTGTATGCATGAAGATCATGATTGAGTTATTTACGACTTCAGTTGATTTTCTCACCATTAGTTATGGTATTAATTATTCTTACCCCCTTTCTCTCTCTCTTCATATCTCTAATCAGTATAATATTGTGGGTCAAATTGAACCATCTTCTTCATTATGCATCCATATTTCTTAATGGGTCGTGGTTATTATAGTCGTCAACCCCAGTGGGAACAATAGTCCCCCAAGCCTAGTCCGATGAATATAGGGTGTGGCTTATGATTCAAAACCATCATTGTGACAATCTCAATGTATATTTCATCCATCATTAACATGTCTAATTGTTTTTCGATCTTTGGTGTTACTTTTTCTCTTGTCGTGAATGATGAAGTTCTTGCAGATATCTCACCCCTGATTCCTACCACATGTCATTTATATTGTGTAGGTGATGGCACATTACATGGCATGGTATGATTGTTTCTTGGGAACAATATATGTCATTATTGTTTTGATGATGTCATATTTAATGGCATGGTACTTGTTTACTAGTCGATTAATGTTCAATATCAAAGTTAAGTATTTGTTTTATCGTATCCACAAGGACTAGTGTGATATCAAAATCGTTCAACAGTTACTATATTTTAAGCGGATGTTTTAAAAGATATTTGATTTGTAAGTTATCGAATGTAAAAACATATAATTGATAAAGAAAGTTCTCAGAGAGATAAGTTTGTTGGGATAGGATTTCATCAACCGATTAAATATGTAAATCACTTATCAGTTATATACAATCGAAGCATGCATCAATATCATCATGTATCGCTCACAAACAGAGTTTATGCCTAAACTTCTGATGAGGTTTCTACCCTATGGTTTAATCGATGATCTCTCAGCCTATTAAACAATACAGAAACATTAAATCAATACTTACGGTGAATATTAAACGTAAATCTATGTCTAACATATAGAGTTTAACAGACGATTATCTTGGATCAAGATTAGAATCGTATTTATCAATATCAATTCAAATCCATAAAATTAAACAGTTAAACAAAGATAATATTGATATAGATTCATAAATGGATTGCATATAACGCCATGATCAATTAAAATACAAATTGTTTTGGTGAACTACGACCAATCCCAACAAGAGAGGGATTTAGCTACTCATGGTAGCTTGATGCACAATGGAAGAATTAAGATAAACGGGTATCAACAAAGATTTCCCGACCCTTGATGCATATCCAAATCCTCTTCATAAATTCTGTTTTCCTACTTCCTATTATTTATTGATATTATAGAGGATGATACAAGATAAAAGATTATGTCTTAATTGAACTGATTTTGTACGTGTATATAAAAATCATGTTCTGTCAAGTTTCCTTGGTGAAATAAGTTCGCTTAGCGAACTTACTTTTCCTCTTCCTTAAGTATTTTCGAACCGCCTTCTGAAACTTCCAAATTACGCTTAGCAAAGTTTAGCTCGCTAAGAAAACTTCTTTCGTTGATCCTCGCTTCAAGTGAAGTTCTGTTGATTTAACTCTGTTTCACTTTGCTAGTGCTCAATATACCTCGCTTAGCGAAATGTTTGAATTCTAGTTTTTGCAACTTTTTGTCATGTCTTCGCTGGAGCTCACTTTCTCTCGCTTAGCAACGGTTCTGATTTGTGAATTTTTTTTAAAGGCCATATTCTACACAAATGTAAACCATACTAGAGTAAACTTGCACAAAATTATTCTATTTCAATAATTGGGGTTTTCATGTTAAAATCTAATAATTCAAGTAAGATAAATTCCATGTTTAATGTGATAATTCACCTTGATTCAAACACTTATCAAACTCTCCCCAACTTGAATCCTTGTTTGTCCTCAATCAAAGCCATTAAATGTTTAGTTGAAAGCAAGAGTTTTTATACCACCTTTCATATGACCAATCAAATTTTTCAAAGAAGTAATCAAGGCATATGGTTCAAGTGTCAAATTTCACACAAAGTTCATGTCCAACAATTCAATACAATAAACATGCCTACCATGAATCACACATATCATTTTTTTTAATAAGTGGAAATCATGTGAGATTTTGAACTCTCATCTGATAATCCTGCTAACATCTAGATCAATTCATGCATTCATCTAAATAAATCATGTTGATATGCAGAAACATAGATCACTAAGGTCATTACATAGTTTTAATATGGTCTGGGTACCAAGGAAGAGTCATTTCTATGGATAATGGAATTAAAGTGGTTTTTATTTTTCTTTCTTTAGAAAAGTATTCACCATATTTAATATTCTCCAACATGTTATTTATCCAATCTTTTCTTGTACCTATTTTGATTTTTTTTTATATTCCTTTCTTTTCCTTGTTCACCTTTTTCTTTTTCCATGTGTCACCTTTCTTTTTCTTTCAATTTTCAATTCTTTCATTTTTTTCAACTATTCTATTTTTGAAAAAGGACTTTTCTCTTATTCTTCCCAACTTGAACAAGAACTTATTCTTGGTTTGAATGCTCTTCTAACATTTTTAAACGATATCAATGTGATTTCCAAGTTTAATTCAATAAACTTTTAGAATATATCATATATGAACTTTATGTTTTTTTTATGATAGAGAATGATATCCACTAAGTGCTTTACTTAATGAATTATTCGGTTCATAGATGATAGATTCATGCTATTTGGCTCAAAAAGGGGTTTCAAATTCCCACTGACTTACAAGGGAAAACGAGGTTACATTTGGCTTTATGGTTGTGCTCAATTTTATTGAAATGCCTTGATCCTTTCTATGCTTCCACAAATATCGACATGAATGCAAGATTAAGCATGAATCAAACGAGTTTAAAAAAGAATTTATCAGTCCCCTAAGCATATGTTAAACAATGGAAAGCTACCTCACATTTTGTGGTTTAAAACTAAGTGATTCAGAAATGAGACATGTTATTGCATAAGATTGTATGAACTGATATTATGCAGACTACTAGTTTCATGTTCATGATAAATTCTATGAAAGCAATGAATAATTACCTTGGGTTATGAAATTATTTCAAAGTTGTATCATTACTATTGCACCTTTGTTGATTCATGTAACTTGGTCTTTCCACTCCTTGACTTTAACTCAATTAGAGGACATATGTTTTAAATATACACATCATAGATTGAACATAGGACACATCCATAGCCAATTTCTATTTAAAAGTACATAAAACACTGAAGTTAAGTAAAGAGAATGAATGGAATTTTTTTTGATTCTTCTATGTTCGCTTAGAGAGATATGGATCACTTAGTGAACTGTGATAAAAACACCCGCTTAGCAAGAACGAGTTCGCATAACGAACTTTGTAGAATGTAGTTTTGCCATAATTCTATTGTTCTTCTTTCATGTCACTTTGAGATCAATTTATGCAAAGAGAAAGCTATAAATATGTAAAAGGTTGTGTTTCCTCCTAACAAGCGCTTATTTAATGTCATTAGCTCGGCGTCTATTTCGAGCAAAATCAAGGTGTTTTTATGAATTCTTCCAAGCATATTTACCAACACCATTTGGCCTTGATTTTTCATTTATTCTCTTTAATTTCATGCCTATTTCATCAGGAGCCTCCATTTTGGAGCAATCTTCCTCGTTTTTCAATTGTTACATTGCTTGAAACAATTTGAAATAAACCTCCTCATTGTGGGACCCCACTTTAATTATTCCTTCATCTATATCAATCATCATTCTGGCTGCTTTCATGAAGGGAAAACCTAAAATCTGAGGGATGTATTTTTGTTCTTCAATATCCATCAAAATAAAATCTATCAGGAATAGGATCTCTTCAAGTTTAACCACAATAATTTTTACTATTCCAACTAGTTTTGTGATATATTTGTCTGCAAGTTACAAAGTCATTGTTATAGGTTTATGTAAAACGGTGGGAGAATTGACTGTTATACTGGTTTTACGTTTGTATTCGCAAATGTTGCGGTAAGCAAGAGTCGCCACCGACTTTTCTTTTATCAAACAAAGGAAAGAGTGAAAAGAACAGAAAAAGACCTTTCCAGATTATTTCTGAGTAAGGGGGGTAGATCATGGAAAGGGAAGGTGTTAGCAACCTTTCCATCTATAGTTATCTACGGGCCCTTAGATGCTTAGCTCATTTTGAAATATATTATGCTTTATATGTTTTTAAAAGTATTTTTGAAAGCGCCTTAGTGCGACGAACTTTGTAATGTTTCTCGGAATGGTAGGGAATGTATACAAAGTATTTGAAAATGTTTTTTGAAAGAAGTTTTGTGTAAGTGTAAAAATTGTTTGAGCAAGCATCTAACAGCTATCTACTTCACTCAAAAGGTCTTTTTCTTTTCCTCTTTTCCTTTAGACAGTTCTATCCTACTATTAGTGAGTAGGTAGCCCTAGACGTTGGATGTTTGAGCGACATTCGAAGGGACGTTTATACAGTCACAAAGGAAACTGGGCAAGAAACTTTAGTAACTACCCTAGAGTTTTAAGATCCTATCGAGGCAATGTCGAGAGGGTCATCGAGGGACTTATCATCTTTAAATCGGAGGGTAGCCACTAAAATCTCTCACGTTTCGAGAGATGTGACTGTTTTTCCAAAGGAAACCAAAGTGGGGGGGGGGGGGGGGGGGGGGTACCCTAGAGGTGCACTGTGCAATTATGTTTGTATTCAATTATTTCTCTTGTGTTAGGTTTGCTAGCATTTGATTTTATGTTCTTGCCATACAATCTTATTAGTCATGCGTCTAGACAATTAATAGTTTATATTAATTAAAAGTGCGGAAAGATAAATCCTAAACTAATACAAGGCTTTGTGGAGTGGGATTAATTACATATCCAAAGCTTTGGGGGAAATAAAGCATTAAATATTAAGTCTTAATTATGCTATTACATCTAGTAGGCAGTTACAATAGTATGAAAAATAAAATGCGAAAGATAATAACACGTGCGAATTGAAAGGACATCTAAAAAATCATAAGAGAAAATATTTTGTTTGTTTTTTGTTTTAATTTATGAAAATGGTTTAAGTTAAAAAATAATTGATCTAGATCTATATTTAAAGAAAAAAAGGTTAATTATTAAAGAAACATGAAATTTAAAGAAAAGAAATTAATTCTATGTTTTTTTTGGTATTTTTGTTACGAAAAGGAAAATGAATTAAAATGAAATTAAACGTATGTTCTATTAATTTTAATTTAAAATTAATGTTAAAGTGATTAGTTAATTAATATACGAAAATTAAAATTTAATTAAGAAAATTCCTAAATCTATTTTTATGTGATTTTTATATTTGTTTATTGATTAAAATAAAAAAAAGGAATTAAAAGAAATAAATAAAATGAACAAAACAAGAAAATAAATATGGGCCTAGTAGAAAAAGTAAACAGGGGGTGCAATCATAATAAATCCATAGGCCCGAATCTTTGAAAGCTTCATGTCCTAACCATTGTGTTTTCAGATTCTTGCGTGGAACCTCTGATTCAACCATCCATAGTTGTTCTATATAAACTCAAATAAACATTAACATTTTATGAAATGTGATTAAAATTAGAGATTCAAAGTTTAAAATTTTACCAAACCGTTGTTGTCAAATGGGGGCATGATAGGCGTGTGATGGAATACTCTTGGGCCTTGTAAGACTCTTGGGGACTTTAGGAGGATGTTTTGAGGTTTGGTCTCGATCGAGAGAGACCGGAACCTTGATATATGAATTGCACCAATTCTTTGATTTTTGGAGAGCTTTTTGAAGAGCTTTTGGAGAGCTTTTTGGAGAGGAATTTCGTGCTCTCTTTGGCTTGTATTTTTGTGTATTTATAAAGGGAAGATAGGAGTGAACAAACATGGTAAAGAATCAATGCATTCATGGCCTTGCAGACAAGGATAAAACCCATTGAAAAATGTCCATATTTGTGATATATTTGCCTCTTTTGTAACTTGCATGAACCTGGTCCCTTTGGATGTATCTTTCACGAAAGTATGGGCCATCTACTAGATCAAATCAAATCCGAACGTCATGGCCCATTATTCTTTGTATTTTATTTGATTTAATTCATATTTAAATGAATAAAAATTCAAATAAATAAAAATCAAAATAAAAAAATGCATGGATACATTTAGGGGTCCTTGGACACATCATGAACATATTTTAACTCCAAAAAGTTAGGCCTAATAACTTAAAATCACAAATTTTCTCAATTAAGATTTCATGCATTTTCTTGAAAATTGCCCAACTTATGCACTTCATAACTTGCTCAAATTTCATCTTTTGAATATGATATTGAATTTTTGGAAAGCCTAAGATGTCCTATACACATTTTCTTTTAATCATTTTTGCATTTGGAGACATTATCTTGATGTAAGTTGCCTTGACAAAAAGTGTCTTTTGTTAACTTTCTGAAAATGACCTATACTGTATGAGATCATATCTTCCAAATGAAGCATCTTTTGGACTTGAGAATAAAAGAAAAGTTGTAGGTAATTGAATTTTCTTCAAAATAGGCTTTAGTTAAGGGAGAAGTTGATGAAGCATGTGAAAGTTATGCCTGGTCAAATTTCAGTTGACTTCTCCTAAGGAAACCCTAATTTGACAATTCTTGACTTTTGATGATCTGAGGACAATTCTTGACTTTCCTTGATAAAATGATGAATACCACTTTAAAATGTTGACGTTGACCAAAAATCTTAAAGTTTGACTGTAGATTGGCCATAATTGACTTTTGACCTAGTATAGTTGATTTTCAAGCATTTGAGCAGTTGACTGAGCAAACTTGTAGTGCCAGGCATGAAAATTGGAATAGACAATCTTGATGAAATATTAGGGACCATGGAAATCATTTTAGGCATTTGGAGCTCAAACATATTGGTGAACAGTGAAACCCTAGTTGGAAGTCCATTGCTTAGGAGGAGAATTTGTCTGATCAATTTTTGGTTAACCTTGAGCAATTGAGGACCTCTAGGAGCATGTCTTGAGTGGAATTGGAGGGAAAATTTTGGGGTACAAAAGATTCCCCTGTTCAATCGTCTTAAACTCAATGATTTAGATTTGCTTGTCTTCCTTTCGTATTCTGAAGGTGGGAGATGATTGAACACTAGAGTGCCTAAAAATTTGCGCTCACCTGTGCAAGAGGTAACATTGTTGGTTGACTGTACCAAGAATAGGCTTATAGATGCCATTAGGAGAGGTGATGGAGAGTCGTCGAAGATGGGATTATAGATGCCATCTAAAGTAACTATTGATAGGAGTATCAAAATGAACCTACGTATAGCTTTATCTGAATGAAATGCTGGAATGAGCCCTTGTCAAGTCACGTCTTGAAATATATGAGAAAGAGCCTGGGTAGGGATGCTTCGGGATGAGTCAGTGTGAAATTGCGTCTAGAAATATATGAGAAAGAGCCTGGGTAGGGCTGCTTTAGGATGAGTAAGTGGGAAACTTCATCTAGATATATATGAGAAGGAGCCTGCGTAGGGCTGCTTCGGGATGAGTACGTGTGAAACTTCATCTAGAAATATATGAGAAGGAGCCTGTGTAGGGCTTCTTCGAGATGAGTCTGTGTTAATCTTTATCTGGAAATATCTTAGTAGGAACTTGTGTAAGATTTCTTCAGGATGAGCCTGTGTTATACTACATATGGAAATGTCATAGTAGGAACTTGTGTAAGATTACTTCAGGATGAGCCCCTGTGAAGCTGCATCAGGATGAGCCCTGTGAAGCTTCATCTAGAAATATATTAAAATGAACCGGTGTAAGATTACTTCAGGATAAGCCCGTGTTAAACTTCATCTGGAAATATATTAGAAGGAACCCGTGTAAGATTGCTTCAGGATGAGCCCGTGTGAAGTTGCATCTGGAAATAAATTAGAATGAGCCTGGGTAAGATTGATTTAGGATGAGCCCGTGTGAAGCTGTATCAAGAAATGTTTTAGAAGGAACCCGTGTAAGATTGCTTCAGGATGAGCCCGCGTTAAACTTCATATGCAAATATATTAGAAGGAACCCGTGTAAGATTGCTTCAGGATGAGCCTGTGTGAAGCTGCATCTGGAAATATATTAGAAGGAGCATGGGTAAGGCTGCTTCAGGATGAGCCCGTGTGTAGCTGCATCAGGAAATGTATTAGAAGGAACCCGTGTAAGATTGTTTCAGGATGAGCACATATAAAGATGCATTTGGAAATTATGAAAAGGAACCCGTGTAAGATTGCTTCAGGATGAGCCCGTGTGAAGCTGCATCTGGAAATATATTAGAAGGAGCCTAGGTAGGGTTGCTCCAGGGTCAGCCCGTGTGAAGCTGCATCAGGAAATGTATTAGAAGGAACCCATGTAAGATTTCTTCAGGATGAGCCCGTGTAAAGCTGCATTTGGAAATTGTGAGAAGGAATCTGTGTAAGATTGTTTCAGGATGAGCCCGTGTAAAGCTGCATCTGGAGATCATGAGAAGGAACCCGTGTAAGATTGCTTCAAGATAAGCCCGTGTAAAGCTGAATCTAGAGATTGTGAGAAGGAATCTGTGTAACATTGTTTCAGGCTGATCCCTTGTAAAGCTGCATTTGGAAATATATTAGAAGGAGCCTGGGTAGGATTGTTTCATCTGGTCGTGTAGATAGTTTCCCTATCTTGTTTCGGGAATTGATCCACAATTAGTTGTTTGCAGATAGTTACCCTGCCTGGATTCAGGAATTAATCTAGAACTGTTTTTCTTGGTTGTTGAGATAGTTATCCTATCTTGTTTCAGGAATTAATCTCTAACCTGATCTTGTAGATAGTCACCCCATATTGTTTCGGGAATTGATCCATAATCGGCTATTCACAGATAGTTGTCCTATCTAGTTTTAGGAATTAATTGGAACGGTTTCAATTGGTTGTTGAGATAGTTACCCTGTCTTATTTCAGGAATTAATCTCTAACCTGGTCTCGTAGATAGTCACCCTTCCTCGTTTCGGGAATTGATATTCGTCATCTGTTCACAAATAGTTGCCCTGTCTAGTTTCAAGAATTAATTTGTGGCCTCTTTTTGGCTAGTCACATAGATAGTTTCCCCGTATGGTTTCGGGCATTAATCTGTGACCTGTTATATTTGTTGGTAAACCTGTCTTGCTTTGGGAGTTCATACCACTTGATCGTGTAGATAGTTTCTCCATATGGTTTCGGGCATTAATCTTTGACCTGCTATGCATAAGTTAATAGTATTCGTCTGTCTGTGAATTCAACCTGAAAAGGTAAAGTCAGTTTCATGTGATATCATGATGTATGAATTGCATGATGCTCTCAAAATAAATGAGAATGTTATATGTATTTCAGTTACGCATATGTTATGATGTATTGTAAATGTTGTATGACTGCAATATGTGAGTGTATCAGTTGCTCTTTATGGTGTCGTTGTACTAAGAGAAGATAAATCACTGGTTCTACTGGGGATGAAGAATGTGATTCTTCAATATTTGTTGAAGTGGAATTGTTGGGAGATGAGCTTCCATCGCTAAAGAAATAAGCTCTATTAGGGAAATAAAACTCCTTAAACTACTTGGGGATTTTTATGAAACCCTGTTGCGGAACCCAAGAAGTTTATGAACCAAGTCGAAGAAGTCTCCAAGGTATTTTGGATATTATTGATGCTTTTGATCTATTAAGAAGATGTCAGAATGTCTGAAATTTTTAGGTTATATACTGAAGACATGATAGTGACTTTGCGTGAGGACGTCTCTATCTCCATACCTATTAGGTGAAGGGGTGAAAAACACAAGAAGGGGGGGGGGGGGGGGGGGGGTTGAATTGTAAAACTGAAATCTTAAAGCAATTGACAAGATATTTTTATCCTGGTTCGTTTGATCTCAAACTACTCCAGTCCACCCGTCAAGGTGATTTCGCCTCTCTCCAACGAGGTCTTAATTCACTATATTCAACTGAATATTACAGACTGCTTTAACAACTGCTAAAGCCTTCTTGATTCAAACCACAATCCGGTTTGTCAAGGCAACACTTTCTTACAAAGGTATAAAACAATGTGTGTGAATGTTTTCTACAAAACTTTATCACAACTGTGATGTATACACAAATTAAGCTTAGAAACTAGATTGCTAAACACTAATGGAGTATCAGAGTTTGTGGTTTAGCAAAACTGGTAGATGAAGATTATTGTTCAGCTTTGTGCGTGTAGAGAATTGGAGAGCATTAGCCATTATAATCTTCGAAGCTTTGTTTATATAGCACTTGAGAAGATGAACGTTGAATGCAATATTCTTGATTCAATGCTAATAACAAGCTTTCCTTTTTGAGCAGATCTTGTCTGGAATGAGGCCGTTGGAATTGATTAGCTTTCAATGCACAGTACCGTTGCTTCTTCAATGCACGTTCTGGCTTGGCTCATTCTGATTCTGCTTCGCTGCTGATGAACTATTTTGTTTCTGTATCAGAGTGTTTACGCGCAGTTCTGTTCATCAAGCTTCAGCATGTACATGAGTTGATCATCTGATCTTGACATTCTGATTCAGCAACTTCTGATACTGGTGTATGAAATCAAATTCTGATGCTGAAGAAGTGATCTTGCTTATTTTAATCAGCGTATCTGCAAGTCAGAGCATAGTAATTTTAGGCAGCATATAATTCAAACATGAAACATATAAATACTATATCTTTTCACTTTGTTATCATCAAAACTCAAATATAGGGTAGTAGATTCAAACATTGTTCTAACAATCTCCCCCTTTTTGATGATGACAAAAACTAGATATTTTAAAAAAAATAACGTGAAAAGTATCTGGGAAATGTTTCAGAGATAAGAAGTAAGGAGAAATAAGAGTTAAGAAATACTCCCCCTGAGTTTGTTACTTCCCTTTGATATACGTGTTCTTCAGGATCAGATCTTTTTCTTTCTTTGAACATCAGATTATAAGAGTCTTTGACTTATCAGAGAGCAGAGCTTCAGAGCTTTTCCTGTCAGAGCTTTGCTTCGGATCAGAGCGTTAGGTCGATCAGAACTTCATATTTGATCAGAGCAACATGAGCTTCTACATTTTGATCAGAGCTTCTAGCTTCTAGTCTTCATAGTGTTCAGGAGCTTCCTTGTGCCTGTAGACTTTTAAACAAAACAGAAAAACATTTCAAGTAATAGAGTTAGAATGTTTGAGGATTTCTGTCTAGTTAGCCGTTATTGATTTTAAATATCATTCGTTCTCCCCCTTTTTGTCAGCAATCAAAAAGTGTTAGTGATGTGCTAAAACAATTTAGATCAGAAAAACAAATTATATTAAAATAGTTCAGAGCAAAAGAACATTACACAAACATAGTCAAAACAGTACATCAGAAAATGAAGAAAGCATGAAAAAGTTATGCATGAAAAAGATTTAAGGTTGAGGTGGCATGCGTGAGAACAGGCTTTCCAGCATCGCTTGAATCTTTTCAGAAGTTTCATTCTGCTTCTGAACCATGGTGACAACAGTGTCAATTTTGCTGTCCTGTACATCCATTCTTGCTTTCATTTTCTGATCATTGTCGTCCATCCGCTGCTGGAGACGCAAGTCATTCAGCCTTAATTCTTCCAGAGCCTGCCTGTCCAAGGCAGCTTGAGAACTTTCAGAAGGAGGAAGCTTCTCAGAACTTTCAGCTACATCTTCTGCTGGATTTTCTTCCTGAAGGGTCTTGTCCTCTGATGGTTGCACCTGTGCAGCTTGCTCTTTCTCCAACCAAGCTTCACTGTCCAGAGGAAGCACAACTTCTTGAGGCAGCTGACTTTCAACTTCCTTCAGCAGCTTGCTGAAGTTCAGTTGAGCCTGCTCATAGTTGACGTCCTGCAGCTTGAGTGCTTCAGCACGTACCCATAATCTGAACTGTGACCAGAGCTGATCAGAAGCAGCTGGGTCAATCATCTCAGGACAGACTTGCTTCAAAGAAGCAATCCATTGCAGCATACCTGTTTCAAAATTCAAAATACCAGAGCCAACATCTGGTTGCTTTGGTTTGGGAATTGCAATTTTGTGTCTTAGATCAGCAAGACGTTCAAGACTTGTTAAGTCAATGAAGATCCTGCTGGGGTTTTCAGATGATTGGTTTTCAGAGGTTTGCTGAGATGTTGTTTGTTTTGGAGGAGGGGTATCAGAGTCAGAGTCAGATATTTCGATTGGAGTGGTAGGAGTTTTTGGAGGTGTCGATTCTAAGGAGGATGGCAACTGGGGCCTGACAATGGTGGTTCCACATGGCAACTGGATTGCCAACGGTGAAGGTTGAGGTGAGTGAGGGTCAGAATGATGAGGAGAAGGGGTTTCAGAATGGTGAAACTCTATTTGTGGTGAAGGTGGATTATTTTCTGGTTGAGGAGGTGGAATC
This sequence comes from Vicia faba, assembly GCA_948472305.1. Taxonomy (NCBI): domain Eukaryota; kingdom Viridiplantae; phylum Streptophyta; class Magnoliopsida; order Fabales; family Fabaceae; genus Vicia; species Vicia faba. The sequence goes on from OX451738.1 coordinate 895,914,754, forward strand.
TCTGATTGCTCAGGGATCAGAGGTTCTTTTGTGAGAGGTTGTTGTTGTTGTGGTTCTGGTTCTGGTTGTTGTTGTTGTTGTGGTTCAGGTTGTGGTTCTGGTTGTGGTTTTGGTTGTGGAGGAGGAATATTTGGTGGTTCAGAATTTGGTTGAGCAGAAGCATGTTCACGCTCAATATCAGCTAGCACTCGATCAAGTGCTGGTGTTGTTGAAACAGTTGGTTGTTTGGGAATTTTAATTCTGGTTCTTCTGAGTTGTAAGGCCTCAGAAGGGTCTTCTGGTATGGTTTCATCAATGGTGGGGATTGGGATTGATATTCTGTGAGAGGTTTGAGGAGGAGCAACAGATGTTGGAATAGTAGATGAAATTGAAATAGGGGCAGCAGATGAAATACCTCTTTTCTTTGGAGTCTGATGAGATGATCCTTCTGCTGGTGCTTTCCTCTTCTTTGTCTTCTTCTGAGTCACTTCAGGTTGGGGTTGACTCAGATCTTTGATCTTCAGCTTTGAACCTACATCTTCTGCCTTGTATGAATCTGGATACTTGAGAAACATATCTGATTTGGATTCCATTTCAGAAAATATTGGGAAATCACTCAGAGGCACTCTTCTGCTGGAGATGTCAGCAGTTGAAGTAGCTCTGGGTTCCTTCTGAATATTTTCTATCAGCTTCATCTTTTTCAGGTTCTTAGCATTCAGCGTTTTTCCAACAGTTGGTTGTTCAATAGTGCTCAGCATTTGAGCTTCGCTCAGATACTCTATCAGCTTATTCTCTGTCAGAATATCTGATATGAGCCTTCCAAATGGTATCCAGTCCCTTTTGGTCCTTTCTTCTTCTCTAGTCTCTTTCACACTAGTCTTGAGATGGTTGAACAGGAAGTGTGCCAGATTGATCTTCACCCTCTGATCAATAAAGTAGATCAGAAATTGCTGATCCACGTTTATATAATCAGGAGAACTTGTTGGTTTCCTGTGATTGAAGCAGCCCAGAACAATCTTGGCCCATACTCTGCAGTGATCCTTCAGATCCTTAATTTTGCTGCTGGGCATTCCAAGAGTGAAAATTCTGTTGGCTACCACACCTATATCAGGGCATCTTTCAGCCATGTCCACACAACGGACTCCACCACCACTTTGACCGATTAATCTAGCAATGAGGTCTTCAGAAATTACAATCTTCTTTCCCATGACAGAAGAGATGACTAGATATTTGGAAACCTTGGCGTGAATCCAAAATTCCTTGACAAGCGCTGGGAATGTTGGTCCAACCAACCTATCGAAATACCTCTCCCACTTTTGAGCCCTAATTTCTTCAGTTAGGTTAAATCCATTATCCTTCAAACTTTCGAAGTCGACGATTAACTCAGAGAGAACTTCAAGATTCTTTACCGGTGTGAGAAGAGTTCTGATAGGCACCTGATATTGCTCAGAAGTTTCTTTCTTCTGATTGCCTGCAGAAATGCTGGAGGATGCCATTGTTCTCACACAAAAGCTTTGAGAATGATTTGAGAGAAAAGGGGTTTGAAGGAGATAAACTCAGAAATATGCAGAAAATACTTGAATGATTATGAGAAAGCGTAAAGAATAAGAATGAAGAATAATGTGCTTAAATAGAGTTTTCAAAAATTATTTTTGAAAAATTAAACGTTTTTAAGAGAGAGAAAAAAATAATGATTGCCATTAACAAGCGTGATTACTTTGCATTAAATGCTTGCTGATTTTGGGGGATTTGAGAAAGATACTTAAAAACGGTTACCAGACATGTGTCTCAATGCACCCAATCAGCGCTTTGCCTTCTCAGAAGCGTGCACGCGTTCTGCTTCAGAGATTTGCTGATGATTGGATGACACTTGTTTGATGTAGTGATCAGCACGTCTGTCTTTGAGATTAGACTCTCAGATCTTTAGACTTGCATCTGATACAATCTGCATGTTCTATCTTTCTGAAAGGAGATTGATCAGAAGTTCACAGCAAAAATAATTACATTCTGAAAGTAAATATATGGAATTAAAACATTTTCACTCTGGGAATACTTTCATGCTGAGATGTTTCAGAATGAAATTGAACCTATCTTCTGAAAGGGGTTTAGTAAAGATATTAGCCCATTGATGGTCTGTATCTATAAATTTTAAGTTTAAAATACCTTTCTGAATATAGTCCCTAATGAAGTGATGTTTTATTTCTATATGCTTAGCTCTAGAATGTAAAATAGGATTCTTACTTAAGCAAATAGCAGAAGTATTATCACAAAGAATAGGAATGTTACTCTCAAAAATCTGGAAGTCTTCAAGCTGACTTTTCATCCAGAGCATTTGTGTGCTACATCCTGCTGCTGCTATGTACTCAGCTTCTGCTGTTGACAGAGCAATTGTTGATTGCCTTTTGCTGGACCACGAGATCAGATTTTCTCCCAGAAACTGGCAGCTTCCAGAAGTACTTTTACGTTCCACTCTATCTCCAGCAAAATCAGCATCACAGTAGCCTACTAAGCTGTAATCACTAGATTTTCTATAAAACAAACCCAGATTAGTAGTACCTTTCAGATACTTGAAAATTCGCTTAACAGCTGTTAAGTGAGATTCTCTAGGATCTGATTGGAATCTAGCACAAATACATACGCTGAATAAGATATCAGGTCTTGAAGCAGTCAGATAAAGGAGAGAACCAATCATACCTCTGTAGACTTTCTGTTCTACACTTTTGCTTACCTCTTCTCTTTCCAGAATGCACGTGGGATGCATTGGAATCTTTGATGGCTTACATTCTGAGAGGTCAAATTTCTTCAGAAGATCTCTGATGTATTTGCTCTGATGAATGTAAGTTCCTTCTGGAGTTTGATTGATCTGAATTCCTAGAAAGAATTTCAGTTCCCCCATGAGGCTCATCTCAAATTCTGCCTGCATACACTTAGCAAATTTTCTTCCAAGAGAAGGATTAGTAGAACCAAAAATGATATCATCAACATAAATTTGACAGACTAAAATGTCACTCTTAACTGTTTTACAGAATAGAGTAGTGTCCACTTTCCCTCTGGTGAATTCATTTTCAAGCAGAAAGTTACTTAGCCTTTCATACCAAGCTCTGGGAGCTTGTTTCAGACCATACAGTGACTTCTTTAGTTTGAAAACATGTTCTGGATGTTTTGTATTTTCAAAACCTGGGGGTTGGTGAACATAAACTTCTTCTTCTATATAACCATTTAAGAATGCACTTTTGACATCCATCTGATACAGAGTGATGCCTCTATTAACAGCAAATGAAATTAAAAGTCTGATAGATTCTAACCTGGCGACTGGGGCAAAGGTTTCTGTATAGTCTATCCCCTCTTGCTGACTATAACCTTGTGCAACCAGTCGTGCCTTGTTTCTGACGACTTCACCTTGTTCATTGAGCTTGTTTCTGAACACCCATCTTGTTCCAATGACGTTGAATCCTTTTGGTCTTGGAACGAGATCCCATACGTCGTTTCTGGTGAATTGATTCAGCTCTTCTTGCATTGCCAGAATCCAGTCATTATCCAGAAGTGCTTCATCAATAGAAGAAGGTTCAATCAGAGACACAAGTCCCATAAGAGTTTCTTCAGAGTTTCTGAAGCTTGCTCTTGTTCTGATTGGATCTTCCTTTCTTCCTAGGATAGTCTCTTCTGGGTGATCCAAACTGCTTCTGGGTAATCTCTTCTGAGGTTGATCAGCAGCAGTTGTAGGATTTCTAGCATTGCTTCTTTCAGACGTTGAAGGAATGTCTGTGTTGAGAGCTTCTGACGACTTGTCTTCAGAACCTGCAAATTCAATTTCTATACCTGCAAAAATTTCATTCTGCTTTGACTTTTCAGAGTCAAGCTTATCATCAAAACGAACACTGATTGATTCTTCCACAATCTGTGTTTCTGTATTGTATACTCTGTACCCTCTTGAGCGTTCAGAGTATCCTAACATGATACACTTCTGTGCCTTAGAATCAAACTTGTTCAAATAATTCTTCGTATTCAATATAAAGCAAGTACATCCAAATGGATGAAAATACGAAATGTTGGGCTTTCTGTTCTTCCACAATTCATATGGAGTCTTTTCCAGAATAGGTCTTATTGAGATTCTATTCTGAATGTAGCACGCTGTGTTTATTGCCTCTGCCCAGAAAGTCTTAGCAACGTTTGTCTCATTGATCATGGTTCTGGCCATTTCTTGCAATGTTCTGTTCTTTCGTTCTACAACTCCATTTTGTTGGGGAGTTCTAGGACAAGAGAAATCATGCAGAATGCCTTTGTCATTAAAGAATGACTCAAAATCTTTATTTTCAAATTCTCCACCATGATCACTTCTGACTTTAACGATTCTAAGATCTTTTTCATTCTGAACTTGGTTGCAGAAGGTAACAAACACAGAGTGTGACTCGTCCTTGTGTCTTAAGAACTTTACCCATGTCCATCTGCTATAGTCATCTACGATTACTAACCCATACTTCTTACCACTGACTGAAGCAGTTTTAACTGGTCCAAATAAGTCAATGTGCAGAAGTTCTAATGGCTTAGAGGTAGAAACAACATTTTTGGATTTAAAAGAAGGTTTTGCAAATTTGCCTTTCTGACATGCTTCACACAGAGCATCTGAATTGAACTTCAAATTAGGAAGTCCTCTGACCAGATTGAGTTTGTTAATCTGAGATATTCTTCTCATGCTAACATGCCCCAATCTTCTGTGCCAGATCCACTACTCGTTGTTAACAGACAGAAGACATTTTACGTTCTGACTCTTTAGTTCAGAAAGTTTGATTTTGTAAATGTTGTTTTTCCTCTTACCATTAAACAGGATAGTCCCATCTTTCTGACTAACAGCTTTACATGATTTTTGATTAAAGATTATATCATAACCGTTATCACTTAATTGACTTATGGATAACAGATTATGCATCAATACGTCTACTAGCAGAACATTATTAATAGAGGGAAGATTTCCATTACCTACAGTTCCAGAGCCAATTATCTTTCCCCTCTGATTGCCTCCAAAGCCAACGTGGCCTCCAGGCTTAAGTTCCAGGCTTTGGAACATATGACTTCTTCCCGTCATGTGTCGTGAGCAGCCAGAGTCCAGGTACCATGACTGGTGTTTCTGATTTGCTGCTAAAGATATCTGCAACATGTATTATTTTATCCTTAGGTACCCAGATCTTCTTGGGTCCTGATTTGTTAGTTTTACCAAAACTCTGGTTGAATTTTGGTTTCACAGAGTGCTTACTGCTAGTATATTTGATGTCATGTGTGTGACCATACACAAAGTGTGAATTTAAAGGAGTGTGTTTAATGGTTAAATCCATGACATTCTTAGGTGTAGGAACCTTACCTAGGTATCCTATTCCTTTCCTGCCGTTTCTGCTAACTCCATAGATCATTGAAGCCATTCTGCTTCTATCTATGCTTTTAGCAAGGAACTTCTGGAAACTGTGATCATACTCCTTGATGATCTCATCAGCGTTGCTGGGAGTTTCAGAAATTGGTTCCTTCTGAGAGTTTTGTAAAGAGTTTTCTAATTTTGAAATTTTATCTCTCAGCTCAGAGTTTTCCAATTTGAGACTCTCAGACTTATTAGAGTCAGATTCAAGATTCCTTTTCAGGTCTCTGAATTTAGCTCTAATCTGCTGATAACGTTCCAGAATTTCATTGAGGCTTTCAGCAAGTTCAGCCTTTGTAAAATTAACAGCGAAGTTAGGGAATACCTCTTCTGTGTCTGAATCTGAGTCTGATTCAGAAGCTTCACTATCATCTGGAATGTTAGCCATGAGCGCTATGTTTGCCCTTTCATCATCTGATTATGAGTCAGCTTCAGATGAGTCAGAGTCATCCCATGTGGCCATGAGACTTTTCTTCTTCTCTCTTCCAAACTTCTTTTTGGGCTTTTCCCTCTGAAGCTTTGGGCAGTCACTCTTGTAGTGTCCTTGCTCATTGCACTCGTAGCAGATGATGTCTTTTGTATTTGGCTTCTTGCTACTGGAGGAGCCTTCAGATCTTCTGTATCCAGAGGAAGAATCTGTCCTTCTGAATCTGGAAGAAGACTCGTTCTGATCAGATCTTCTAGGATTCCTGAACTTCCTTTGTCTTTGCTTCCACAGTTGATTTACTCTTCTGGAGAGAAGGGAAAGTTCGTCTTCTTCTGATGAGGATCCATCAGATGTTTCTTCAACTGCCTGCAAAACTTTAGACTCAGATTTTCTGTTAGATTTTAAAGCTAAAGGCTTACCTTGCTTCTGAGGCTCGTCAGCTTCTAGCTCTATCTCATGACTTCTGAGGGAGCTTATAAGTTCCTCCAGAGTGATTTTGTTGAGATCTTTCGCTAGCTTCAGAGCAGTAACCATAGGCCTCCACTGCTTGGGTAAACTTCTGATTATCTTCTTGACATGGTCAGCAGTAGAGTATCCTTTGTCCAGAACTTTGAGACCAGCTACCAGAATCTGGAATCTAGAGAACATAGTTTCAATGGATTCAGATTCTTCCATTTTAAACGCCTCATACTTCTGAATGAGCGCCAGAGCTTTCGTTTCTTTGACTTGAACGTTGCCCTCATGCGTCATTCTGAGAGAATCAAAGATGTTCTTAGCTGTGTCTCTGTTGGAGATCTTTTCATACTCAGTATAGGAGATGGCACTGAGGAGGATGGTTCTGGCCTTATGGTGATTCTTGAAGTCACGCTTTTGTTGATCAGTCATTGATTTTCTATCAATCTTCTGACCAAATGCATTCACAGGGTGCGTGTATCCATCTGTCACCATATCCCACAGATCAGCATCATGTGCTAGAAAGAAGCTTTCAATTCTGTCTTTCCAGTAATCAAAGTTTTCTCCATCAAAAACTGGAGGTTTGCCGCTGAATCTGTCTCTGTCCTCATTGTTGTCATTGCTGAAATGAGAGTTGTTTCCTGCCATTGTGTTTTTCTGACGCTGGATCTTGTACTGACACGGTTAAGTGTTTTAGCTCAGAACCAGGCGCTCTGATGCCAATTGAAGGGGTGAAAAACACAAGAAGGGGGGGGGGGGGGGTTGAATTGTAAAACTGAAATCTTAAAGCAATTGACAAGATATTTTTATCCTGGTTCGTTTGATCTCAAACTACTCCAGTCCACCCGTCAAGGTGATTTCGCCTCTCTCCAACGAGGTCTTAATTCACTATATTCAACTGAATATTACAGACTGCTTTAACAACTGCTAAAGCCTTCTTGATTCAAACCACAATCCGGTTTGTCAAGGCAACACTTTCTTACAAAGGTATAAAACAATGTGTGTGAATGTTTTCTACAAAACTTTATCACAACTGTGATGTATACACAAATTAAGCTTAGAAACTAGATTGCTAAACACTAATGGAGTATCAGAGTTTGTGGTTTAGCAAAACTGGTAGATGAAGATTATTGTTCAGCTTTGTGCGTGTAGAGAATTGGAGAGCATTAGCCATTATAATCTTCGAAGCTTTGTTTATATAGCACTTGAGAAGATGAACGTTGAATGCAATATTCTTGATTCAATGCTAATAACAAGCTTTCCTTTTTGAGCAGATCTTGTCTGGAATGAGGCCGTTGGAATTGATTAGCTTTTAATGCACAGTACCGTTGCTTCTTCAATGCATGTTCTGGCTTGGCTCATTCTGATTCTGCTTCGCTACTGATGAACTATTTTGTTTCTGTATCAGAGTGTTTACGCGCAGTTCTGTTCATCAAGCTTCAGCATGTACGTGAGTTGATCATCTGATCTTGACATTCTGATTCAGCAACTTCTGATGCTGGTGTATGAAATCAAATTCTGATGCTGAAGAAGTGATCTTGCTTATTTTAATCAGCGTATCTGCAAGTCAGAGCATAGTAATTTTAGGCAGCATATAATTCAAACATGAAACATATAAATACTATATCTTTTCACTTTGTTATCATCAAAACTCAAATATAGGGTAGTAGATTCAAACATTGTTCTAACATTAGGGAATGTATCCTTACTGTTGTACCCCAAAATTTTCCCTCTCATTTATCAAGATTTTTCTCACAGGACTTCTTGGACTCAAGACAAGATTAGGGTTTGGTCAGCTCAGGACACCTCATCTTGCACTGATGACCTGAAATTAGGGTTTGAATTTTCACAAGGATTTTTGGACCACCAATTCTTCATGTGACTTTCATACACCATCTTGGACCCCTAAGATTGCTCATGACAAGTTTCAAGCCTTGAATCACATTTTTGCCCAGTCAATTGGACAGTTGACCTAAAAATCAATTGTATTGGGGAAAAAGTTAACCATGGCCAATTTACAGTCAAACTTCATAATTTTTGATCCACAACAACATTTTAGACTCATATGAACCATTTTATCAAGTTTGGATCACAACTCCTCAAGAAATTTGATCAAATCATCAAAAGGGCCAAATGGTCAAAATTAGGGTTTTGACTGAGAAAGGGCAGTTTCTGATTTTTAACCTAGCCAATGAAAAATTGGGTTCAGGAATGATTTCAATGACTCAATGGCATCATCTTGACCTAATCACATAGTTCAAAAGATCTCAAGTACATAGGATTGACAGATGAATTTTCCAGTCAACTGATCAAAAGTCAACTTTACACTGAAAAGTTAAACTTTGACTTTCTGGTCAAAATAAAGTGCCAAGGGTCATAATTCATCAAGATATGTCAAAATGTGAAACTTGTTGACCAATAAACCTAAAATTGAAAATTAGGGTTTTAATTTGAAATTTTTCATAACTTAGAATTTTTCTAAGTATGGAAAATTTCTTATTTTTTCCCAACTTTTCACCACTTTTTCACCATGATGCATTTGGATTAAAAGGAAACTTCCAACATGAAAGTTGTAGTCCTCCATGAAATATAAAACTTTTATCACAAAGTTTTCCCAAAATATGCTAGGATCTCAAGATATGAATTTGTGAATAGGGGTCCATAAACTTTTTAACTTAGTGAAAATTTGCCCTAATTTAGGCAGGTTTTTGACCTAACTTCATGGGCATTTTTCACCTAGTTCCAAGAGGTATATCAAAATGCATTTCAAAGATGGATTATAGAGAACATTACAAGCTTTCCAAAATTTCCAAGAACTCTCCAAGATCATTTGTGGTTAGGGAGAATCAAAGAAGAGAAAATGGCATTTTGTCACTTTGGTTCAAGCCATTTTCACAATGCACCAAGTTGCAAATCTGATCAAGCATGCTTGTACCTTGAATTACAGGTCCTAAATCCCTTCTACATTCCATAATTAAATGCCAACTCAATGGATAATTGCTTTATTTTGGCATTTGAAGCATTGTACAAAGAATAAATCCATAAATGGCATAAAGGGCACATTGCCATTTTCATAAAGCAAGCTTTTTGCAACTTTACAATTCTTGAGCCATGGACCTGTTCTTTTGTTACAAGAAATGTCCACAGATACCAAGCAACTTGTACCAACTCTCTGCAGCTAGCAAGCAAGTAGTACAAGCATTTTGGCTTAAGTCACTTCAACTTTCTTCAAATGCAAGAAAAGTGGCAAAAGAGATCAGAACTTCCCCATCTGTTAAAGAGTGGACTTGGCATCATTCAAAACAACTTCACAAACTTATCTCAAGCTAGAACACGAATGCTTATGATCTGAAACTCTCCCAAACTCAAAAACACATTTTTTTGCCAAGACATAGCAGTTTCTGCAAAACTCTTGCCAACTTCATTTTGGCTCGTGCGTTTTTCCTTTTAACCTTTGAAACACTTCATCCACATCATATCCAAACTATCCAAGCATTCATCCTGCAACTGTGAGCCTTGTTTCAGACATCACCATTTTCACTTTTGAAGGTTGCAGCTTGACTTCTACAGGGAGTTTCAAGAATCCTCAAGGCAAGCTAAGCATTGGAATAGCTTGAGGGAACTTAAAGGAAGCACACATGATCCTCAGGCCTCACTCAAAGTCCCCACATTTCCATATCTAAATCCAACTGAAGGAGGTATTTTTCAAAACTCTATCTCTTTATTTAAGCATCCTCAAGCCACGATTTGTGAAGCAAAAATGTAGTCCTTAACTTGGTGAAGTTGTACATATGCATATTTGTCATTTATATCAACTGTGCCATGAGAATTTGAAGCTTGAAGTTCATGAAAAATTAGGTCAGGAATTAGGGCCACTGAAATTCTCCCTGATCTTTTAGAGTTAGTTTACAAATCTTATATCATTGAAATCGTGATAAAAAATGCTACATGTTTCATGTTGCAAGTTTTTGTTTTTGTGCAAAGAATAGAGAGTTGCAAGTTTGAAAAAACGCGTGCAGGGAAGAAGCCAAAGACAGGGACGAAGCTGATGATCTGGGCTTTTTGCAACTTTGGCCTTTTTGTTTCTGCTTTTTGCACCCCCCTGCATTACTTTTGCACCCCCTTTGTATATTTTGTATATTTTTTATATTTTCTTTTTATTTTTATGATTATTGATTTTAATAATTTTTTCTGAATATTAAAAAGTCACAAAAATATTTTCTTAATTTTTTGCAATTTTATTTTATTTTTATTATTTTTTTCCACATATAAAATAATTTTATTTTAATAAATAGAACTTATTTTCTTATTTATTTATAAATACATTTAATAAAAATACTATACATATTTATTTTATTATTTTTCACATAAAAATAATTATTTTCACACATATTTAATTTTTCATATTGTATATAATATTAGGCATTATTTTCTTATAAAAAAAAATAGACAAAATAATAATATAGAACATATTTTTCTTTTAATAAAAAAAACTAGGGTTTCACCCTTTCAAAAATAACAATATTATTTTACTTATTTTTAGGACTTAAATAATTTTATTTTTTCATACATAGAATTAATACAAGACATTTTTGCATAAATACATTTTATTTGCATATTTAAATATTTGTATATTTATTTATCTTATACAATAATTCAATTGGGTTGTAATAGTTATTTTAGGGTTTATTTTGTGCAATATCCCCATTCAAAAACTTGTATCTCCCCTCCCATAATAATTGTTGTAATAGTTTAGTCTACTTTACGCAATTTAACACATTTATACTTGTGTAGTAAATTAGGGTTTTGCATGATAAGACAAAAATTAAACAAATAGAATGACCTAATACAAGACAAACAAAAGCATGTAAAATGACACACATTGCACACAAGCACCCCTAGGGTTTCACCCACTTGGTTGCCTAATAAAATGGCCATGGTATGCATGCAAAGTATCTTGGCAAAGCAAAACAAACAAAAGATCATAGTCCCTTGATGACGCTATCAAAAGGTTTCCTAAAACAAAATGATCTTGGTCCCTTAAAATGCTAAAGATACTTGGCAACATTGCTATCATGGTCATACGATGACCCACGCCCGTCCCGTTTAACATCCTAAGATAGGGTTGTTTACCAAACCAATGGTAAATCAACAATGTCAAAGGAATACAAATGTACAAGAAAGACTTTTGAGTAGGTAAATATGCTTCTAGTCACTTGATCATTTCAAAACAATCCTTGCTATTTTCAATAAAAAACACACACATTTTCAAAAAATTTCCAAACAACTTTCAAAACATTGAAACATTTTTCAAAAGACAAACATCTTTGTATACGAACGAGAATCATTACACAAATTGCCTAAACAAAGGCCTCTTTTCAAAATACTTTCAAAACCACACAAAGCACCATTTCAAACAATTGCAAAAGCAAATCAAGTGATCTAAACAAGTAACTAAGAGCCCATGGAAAACCATGGATGAAAAGGGTGCTAGCACCTTCCCTTTTCATAATCTACCCCCCGAACTCAAGTAAACATCTCAAAGGTCTTTCCTGTGCTTTTTTACCTTTCCTTTTGGATAAAATAAAAGTCGATGGCGACTCTTGCTAACCACAACATTTGCAAACACAAACGCAAAACCTCAAGTCAGTTCTCCCACCGCATCACAGAACTTTAAAAAACCTTGACAACTCTTACTAATGACGAACTCTGCGAAGATAGTCCCCTAGGGGTGGTTACTCTGTGGGGATTTTATGGATGGTTTGAATGTTATCCCAACCCCTGGAGTCTTGAGTAAATGTTGATCAGGGTGATAAGCCTTCTACTGATAGACAAGTGACGAGATGACGAGACATAGTCGTACGCTAAAGAAATAAGTTCTATTAGGGAAATAAAACTCCTTAAACTACTTGGGGATTTTTATGAAACCCTGTTGGGGAACCCAAGAAGTTTATGAACCAAGTTGAAGAAGTCTCCAAGATATTTGGGAGATGATTGAAGCTTTTGATCTATTAAGAAGATGTCAGAATGTCTAAAATTTTTAGGTTATATACTGAAGACATGACAATAACTTTGCGGGAGGACGTCTTTGTCTCCATACCTATTAGGGAACATATCCTTACTAATGACGAACTCTGTGAAGATAGTCCCCTAGGGGTGGTTACTCTGTGGGGATTTTATGGATGGTTTGAATGTTATCCCAACTCCTGGAGTCTTGAGTGAATGTTGATCAGGGTGATAAGCCTTCTACTGATAGACAAGTGACGAGATGAAGGGACATAGTCGTACGCTTTAATCCCTAACTTTTTCCTGGACTGTCCTTTTAGGTTTTCAGTCCAGCAGGATACCCTTTTTTGCCCAAGCCGCCTTTTCAGGTTTTCGATTTACCGGGTGTACAGTTTTATTTATATATCCCTAATTTTTGCCCGAACTCCTTTGGTTCGTCGGGATTCCCTTACTTTTTCCTAGGCCAGTCAACCTAGCGGGTCTTTTTTCATGCGTAGTATTTTCTGACTATGTCCACATTCACAGGCTACGAAAAATTGTCATTGACCATAGTAGTAAGTGTTGTCGCACTGCCAGAAAATGTTTTCTTGGTCGCACGTGGCCCTTCATGTTCAATGCCCCAAGTGATTCAGATGGAGGTCTGCCCTTGGCTATTCGGTGCTTTTGAGGGATTCCTTGAATTTTGACTCTACTACCCCAAGATTAGTTTAGACACCATGTCATGTCTCTTGATTATGAAAGGCCTGTTATTGGAAATGTCTTTCCATCTGAGGTGATTTTGTTCATTGAGAGGATTTTCGTTTATTGAATATTCGTCGTGCGAATTTCTCTGTTGTTGAACAATTAGTTATATGCAAACAGTGGTATTAAAAATGCAAAGTTTATGTCTGTCTTGAAGTTTTTGAAAATGCATTTTTTAGTAAAACAAAATTTACAAGAATGTGATATCAACTCAGGATTTATAGCAAGCCTTACAGGAGTCAGGAAACCTTTTGTAACAATATGCTTTGGAACTAACCCATGCTTCAGGTAGGACTTTTAGGGGTTGTAACTTGGCCTGGTTCACGGTTTAAGAAACAAACGATAAAAACTTGAAATTTATTTGTACCCAAACCGTTCTTCGTGATGTTCTTCAGTCTTATACTCTGTTAATTCTGCGTTTAAATCCCAATTGAGTCTGGAATATTTTCCCTGATACTCTGGTGATGGTTCGGATACTGAAAGTTTATTTGAGAAGGCAATCATCATTTTTTTTGTAATATTTTTATGGAGGATTCGTATTGAGCTCTTTTTTTTATTTTATTATCCCTACCTTTTGCAAGAACTGTTTCTTTTGTGATTACAGTCAGCGGGATACCCCCGTTGTTTTTTTCTTAAGTCTCCTTCATAGGTTTTGACTTAGCGGGCTTTTATTTTGAGAGATGATAACTGCCTATTTTAATGATTATGTGGAACCATCACCATCTTTTTTTGGAAGGATACCTCTGACACTACTCGTCATGTACGAAGGGAAAGCTTGTGATTGAATGCACCATTGAATTAACTGAGAAACTACCCCGCCCCAGGTTATGATTAAAGGTTTCAATTTGTATGAAAAAGAAAACTCCTACTTCTTAGGCTCAAAGGGGTTGACTAGGGATTATCTTCCTTATAGATCCAATGTTTAGGATTTGAAACAACGCATGTGCATCATCAACAATGTCGATTCAAAAGCACACTGTATGAGATTGTGGTATCATTTTCTTTATCCTCCCTATAAAGGCTTACAACATTCAATCGAGAGTCGAATATCACAAAAAGGAAGTAAAAGCATAGTTTCGGTATAGTGAAAATGAATGGATTAATTCAAGACAAACATATGCAATGCATTAATGGAACAAAGTTTGACATGAAATAAGTGTTCGAACAATCAAAATAAAATTACAACTTAAAATTTATAATGAACAAAAAAGCCTCTTTGTTTTAACTTGTCACTTCAGATGGTGCCTTTGAGGGATGGCAAAAGAATTCAATCTAACCATCTTGTGTGAACTCTAGCACCCCTTTGTCGATCAAGTCCTAAATCTTATTTTCTAATGCCCAACAGTTATTCCTATCATGTCCATGACTATTGGAGTGGTATGCACACATTCCATCTTTAATGTGAAGGGTTTGGTCACATTAAAGATGGATGTCCTACTTTTTTAAAGAAACAAAAAATATATTGTCAATGAATTGGTCAAATTCTAATGATGAGAGTGAAGAAGAAATAGATAATAATGTGATGGCTTTCACTTGAAAGTATGACTCTAGTAGTGATTCTTGTGATGAAGAAGTCACTAATGAAGAGTTAGCTCCAACATACAGACTATTGTACACCAAATGGGAGTAAGCTTGCAAGGTGGGAAAGAAATAAAAGAAAACTTTTAGTGTTATCCTTTAGGAGAAAGAGAAACTTATTTCAACCATCACATGTATAGGAGAATAAGTAACTCTATTGAAATCCAAGCTTGAAAATATGACAAAATTTGTTTATATGTTGAAAAATGGTTCAGATATATTAGATGAAATATTGGTAGTTAGGAATATTTCATGGAATATGATGGTTATGAGGTTTGGCTACAATTCCATGGACAAATAGATCAAAATTCCTTATAAGAAGTTTGTTCCTTATGAGAAGAAATTGAATTTCTGATGGTGGGCCATATGTCTCCACAACCTGATCGACATGTGTTCCCTTAATACAATGGTTATAAGAACTTTTATTAGAGATGTTATAATGGAGGAAGACATGGGCACCTAAAGCCCATATGTAAGTGGAAAGTCTTGGTGGAAATAGATGCATATTTGTGTGTCTGGATGATTTTTCAAGATACACGAGGATTAACTTCATTAGAGAAAAAATTGTCACTTTTGATGTTTTCAAAGAGTTATTCCTACATATTCAAAAGGATAATGGGAGATAAATTTTAAAGTTAAGGAGTTACAATGGAATGGAATTTTAGAATTCCAAGTTATCTGAATTTCCCTCAGTTGAAGGGATCAGTCATGAATTCTCTACTCCTATTACACCTCAAAAAATGGAGTTGTAGAACACAATAATATAACTCTTCAAGAAGCTTCTAGGTTAATTTTACATTCCAAAAATATTCCTTACCATTTATGAGCTGAAGTTATGAAAATGGTTGTTACATTCACAATAGAGTGACCATCGGTTCTAGAACCAAAGCTATCTTGTATGAACTTTGGAAAGGAAAAAACCAAAATGGTAAATGCTTCCATGTCTTCGTTAGCAAGTGCTATATTTTGGAAGATCATGAGAAAAGAAAAAATATGGATCAAAATATTTATGAGGGTATATTTCTAGGATAGTCTATTAATAGTAGGGCCAACAGGGTATACAACATTATACCAAGACAATGATGGAATCCATAAATGTTGTCATTGATGATAATCCAGATGAAAAGGATGTAGATTATGTATCGCCTCAACAGACTGATATCCCAACAGATGTCCTAGATAACATGTCTGACAATGAGTATGAAAGCACAAATTCCAACACCAATAAGGGACCAGCTCATCAACATTCACCATATTCTTAGCATTTGGATTCTTTGCAGTTTTGGAGCCAGCAACATCTTCCTTAGCAGAAGAGTCCTTCTCAGCAGATGATGTCTTAACATCTTGTTCAACATTAGCTTCCACTTCTTCTAGAATAGATGTAGTAAACTTGCCAAGTTCACTTTCAGTAACATCTTTCTTTAAGATAGATGATTTAAAGGCATTTTAATGATCAGTGCCTTTGTCAGCCTGAGCAGGCATTCGGGCAAGAGGAGTAGAAATCCCAGGCACAACAAATCCCTCATTTAACACCCTATCTACCAGCCTTTTAATACTCCTATTAACATTAACGGTGTCTTCTTCTGACCAATCATCAGTAGTATTAGAAGCATTATCTTTTGAAGTGTCAAACTCGTCTTTGGATTTCTTTGCATGGGATGATTTGGGTTTCTTGAACTTCTTCTCAAGAGGAGGAAAAGTTGTCAGAGGAGCAATGACCAGGACTTTATCAAGGGAGAAATCCTCAGGATGGTTGACAAACTTTGACCTAGAAGCCTTGGCTTCATCAGAAGAGAACTTTGAGGGAGACGAAGCATGTTGTTATGACATCTTTGAATATTTTTGAACAGTGAGATGAAAAATAACAAGGGTTCTTTTTTTGTAAAGAGAACGAAGAGGTTGTGAAAATTGAAAGAAGTAATGTCCTAGCGTGTGGGAGAGTATTTTAGAGAATCTTGAAATGATTTCTTAAGATACTTAATTTGTTGGAAACATAATAAATGATATAATATCACTTTAATGATATTCCCACACGCCCTTAATTGCTACAAACCCCCATATATGCAGATCCCTACTTTTCCTCTTAAGTTCTCAAACTGGTTTTCATCCAAAGCCTTAGTGAAAATGTCAGCCAGTTATAAATCAGTAGCTACATGTTCTAAGGCCACAATCTTTTCTTCAACAATCTCTCTTATGAAGTGATGACGGATATCAATGTGTTTGGTCTTGCTGTGTTGAATATGATTTTTTGATATATTTATGGCACTTTGATTATCACAAGATAATGTCATGACATCCTGTTTGACATTATATTCTGTCAACATTTGTTTCATCCAAACCAACTGAGAACAACTCCTTCCTACAACCATATACTCAGCCTTAGCAGTGGACAGAGACACATAATTTTTCTTCTTACTGAACCGAGATATGAGATTATTTCCCAGAAAGACACATCCTCCTGATGTACTTTTTATCATCAGCAGTTCCTGCCCAATCAGCATCACAATAACCACTTAAAGCATAGTCAAATCCATGAGAATATAGCATACCATAGTCACTTGTCCCATTCACATATTTAAGAATTCTCTTCACATGGTTGGCATGGCTAACTTTAGGATCAACTTGATATGTAGCACACACCCCTACAACAATGATAATGTCAGGTCTGCTAGCTATTAGATATAGAAGACTGCCTATCATACTTCTGTAAAGACATTGATCCACACTTACTCTTTTTTCATCTTTAGACAACTTCAGATGTGTGGAAGCAGGTGTTCTCTTGTGACTGGAATTTTCCATTTTAAATTTCTTTACTATATTCTTCGCATATTTTCTCTGAGATAAGAATATGGAATCTTCCATTTGTTTAACTTGTAGACCAAGAAAGTAGGTTAACTCACCAACAAGGCTCATCTCAAATTCTGATTGCATTTGCTTGACAAAATGTTGAACCATCTCATTTGACATACCACCAAACACAATATCATCAACATAAATTTGTGCAATCATGATCTTCCCTTCTTCTTCCTTGACAAAAAGAGTTTTGTCTATGCCGCCTTTCCTATATCCATTCTCACCATGAAATTATGTTAATCTCTCATACCAAGCACTTGGAGCCTGCTTTAACCCATACAGAGCTTTCTTCAGTTTGTACACATGGTTAGGAAAGCTTGGTTCAACAAATCCCTTAGGTTGTTCAACATAAATTTCGTCATTCAGATATCCATTTAAGAAGACACTCTTTACATCCATTTGAAAAAACTTAAATCTTAGAATGCAAGCAACTCCTAAGAGTAGTCTGATTGATTCAAGTTTGGCCACAGGGGAAAAGGTTTCATCAAAATCAACTCCTTCATTTTGAGTGTATCCTTATGCAACTAGTCTTGCCTCATTCCTAGTAACCACCCCTTTTTCATCGAATTTATTCTTGTTCACCCATTTAGTGCCAATCACATTTGTCACTTCAGGTCTTGGAACCAGATCCCAAACTTCATTTCTTCTAAATTGTTCTATCTCTTCTAGCATAACATTAATCCAAAACTCATCAGTTAAGGCTTCTTTTACATTCTTATGCTCGATTGAAACAAAGTAAGAGTTTGACATCCCTTATCTTGATCTAGTAGTAAATCCTTTATTTACATCTCCTATAATAAGTTCATTAGGATGATCTCTCTGAGTTCTGATTGAAGTCCCTTTATTGAGTTGACTGGGCTCAGGATCTTCTTGAGATGGATTTGGATTAGTACTTCTGTCATTAGATTCTGTTGGAATGTTTAACAAAGATGTTCTAACATCTTTTAAGACATTTTCTTCATCATTCCATCATCTATCATCAATAATAAAATTTATGGATTCCATCATAACCTTAGTTCTGGAGTTAAAGACTCTGTAAGCTCTGATATTTATAGAGTAACCCAAGAATATTCCCTCATCACTTTTGGGGTCCATCTTCCTTCTCTATTCACGATCAGCTAAGATGTAACATTTACTTCCAAAAACTTGAAAGTATTTGACACTAGGTTTCCTTCCCTCCCATATTTCATACAAGGTGGTTGAGGTGCCTTTTCTTAGAGTGACTCTGTTATGGATATATCACACAATATTCATAGCTTCAGCCCAAAAGTGGTAGGGTAACTTCTTAGCATTAATCATAGCTCTGGCAGATTCCTGAATAGTTCTGTTTTTGCGTTCCATAATCCCATTTTGCTGAGGAGTAATGGGAGAGGAAAATTCATGACTGATTCCTTCAGAAGAACAAAAATCAACAAATTTATGGTTCTCAAATTCCTTTTCATGATCACTTCTGATTCTGATGACATGACTATCCTTTTCTCTTTGATGTTTTTGACAGAGATCTTTAAAGACTTTAAAAGATTCTGATTTTTCTCTGAGAAAACTTATCTATGTGTACCTAGAGAATTCATCTACAACAACATAGACATACATCTTTCCACCAAGACTTTCAACTTGCATAGGTCCCATCAAGTCCATGTGAAGAAGTTCCAAAATTGTTGACGTGGTGAGATGTTGGATCTTTTGATGTGACATCTTATTTTTATTTCCAATCTGGAATTCACCATATACTCTCCCTTCTTCTATCTTGATCTTAGGAATCACTCTCATGGATTCTATAGATATGATTCTTTTCATTGCTTTCAGATGCAAGTGTCCCAATTTTTGATGCCACAGTTTAACTTCATTTTCTTTGGATAAAACACATGTCGAGGAGAAGTCCAAGTCTTGAGGAACCCATAAATAACAATTGTATTTACATTTGATTCCTTTCATAATAACTTCATTCTTCTCATTGCAAATGGGACATTCTGTCTTGGTGACTTATACTTATTAGGTTAGTTATTAACCCTTTAACAAGTAACACATTATCAAGTTTTGGGACTCCTGAACACTCCAACTTTCCAACTCCTTTGATTTCACCTTTGGCTCCATCACCAAATGTCACATAATTGGTGGATTGAGATTTGATATTTGCCAACAGATTATGAACACCTGTCATGTGTCTAGAGCAACCACTTCCAAAGTACCAGTCATCTTTGGTTGAGACTCTGAGAGAGGTATGAGCTATGAGACGAGCAACAATAGTATTGGGAACCCATTATTTCTTCTTTTTGCTATTTTGAGAGATCTGATCAGTCTTGGGAAGAGGAGCAGTTTTAGGGTACCCATACAACTTGAAACATAAAGGTCTTATGTGACCAAACCTTCCACAGTGGTGACACCTCCAAGGATGAAATTTCTCTCTGGTGTGATTAAATTTTTTCTTGCCATGATGTCTTTTCTTGCTATGATGTTTTACATGGTGTTGAGACATTTCATTCGACATCTTTGGTTTAGACTTAGAATGAGTGGAATCTGATGAAGGTTCTTCTAAATAAGGTTCCTTTTCCTTATTAAACTCTAGACAACTCTTGTCTCCTGACACTCTTCCCACTTGAAGAATTTCATCTAATGTGTCAGAACCATTATTTAGCATCTTGAATGATTTGACCATTCTGTCAAGATTTGAATTCAGAGAAGTCACTTCACTTTCCAGACAAGAGATAGTTTCCAGATGATCTTTCCTTTCTGCCTTTAGTTGATTTATGAGAGATTTCTGTTTCTCCCCTTCTTGGAAAATTTTTGCACTTCTGAGACACAGTTCTCTGTAAGAGGCAGCTAACTCATCAAAGGTTAGTTCACCATCACTAGAATCTTCATTAGAAACATATTTTCCTATCAATGCTTTAACATACTTGGAAGATTCGTCTTCAAGATCACTCTCAGAGTCCTCTTCAGACCAAGTAACAAATATATTCTTCTTCTGTTTCTTAAGATATGTAGGACATTCAGCTCTAATGTGACCAAAACCATCACATCCATGACAATGTATTCCCTTCCCTTGAGTGGATTTTTCTTCAACCCTTTTTCTTCCAAACTCATTTGATTTATGGATGTCAGATGAGATGTTCTTGAAATTTGATCTTGGGTTCCTATCCATCTTCTTTATCACTTTGTTAAACTATCTTCCAAGCAGAACTAAAGCATTATATATTCCTTTATTTGTATCCAGATCACAATCCTCCTCTTTATCTTCAGTATTGGTTACAAAAGTTATGCTTTTGTTCTTCTTTTCAGATATTTCATTGATGCTTAATTCAAATGTCTGAAGGGATCCAACAAGTTCATCCACTCTCATCTTGTCAATGTCTTGTGCTTCTTCTATGGCAGCCACTTTCATATCAAGTCTCTTGGGGAGAGACCTAAGCATATTTCTCACTAATTTGTCTTCGGGTATTTTTTCTCCGAAACCACTAGATGCATTAGCAATCTCAAGAATGTTCATATGGAAGTCATTAATACTTTCATCATCCTTCATTATCATATTTTCAAATCTGGTGGTGGGAAATTGAAGACTTGACATCTTAACTTTGGATGTGCCTTCATGGGTAGATTGAAGAATCCCCCAGGCATCCTTAGCTATTTCACATTTGTTTACTAATATGAAAATATTTTTGTCAATTCCATTGAATATAGCATTCAAGGCTTTGGAATTTCCAAGTGTAATTTCATGCTCTTCTTTAGACCAATCTTCTTCTAGCTTTAACTCAGAAGTAGGTTCTCCATCTTCTCCCAATTTAACAGGGTGTTTCCATTTTTTTAAGACAACTTTCCAAGCCTGGCTGTCCATAGATTTTAGAAAGGACACAATACATGGTTTCCAATAGTCATAATTGCTTCCATCTAGCATGTGTGATCTATTCACAAATCATCATTCCTTGTCCATAGTACCAGAAAGTATCTTCTCTAGATCTCACCCAGATAACGAGCAGTATGCCTGTTCTGATACCAATTGAAATTCTGGTATCAAATATGTGATGTCGAAGGATATGTCACGACACAAATATCTAAGGAAAATATAAAATGAAACAATATAAAAGAAGTAAAAACACAAGGGATTGTTAACCCATTTCGGTGTACAGCAACACCTACTCTGGGGGCTACCAAGCTAGGGATAAGTCCACTAAATAATATCAATTCATAGACCCTCAGTAAACAACCATTTTATGATCTAATCACTTAATCACTACCCGTGCTATACTTCTACCTAAGACACACCTAGGTATGAGGCCCTACTCAAATCTCTTCAATTACTAACAGTGAAAAACAATAGAATTATTAAGTTTGAAAAACTTCAATCATTCAATACTTAAAAGCTTATGAATGATCCATAATTTACAACTCAATTAACAAATTACAACTCAAGTATTGAAACAATACTAGATTGTATTACAATTAAAAGATTCAGACTTTTAAACACAAAGAATATATTTTTCTTCAATTGTTGCAGTTGTACGAATAAGGTTGCAAGTCCTTATAAAGGCGCAACAGCTTCTTTATGGGCTTGGGATGAAAAATAAATATTGCAATATATTTAATCCCTTGAATATCTCCATGAAAGTAGGCCAAGATATAATCCAGAAATATAAGACAGATCGGAAAATATTCCTCCATATTTTTCACAAGTTATAAACCAAAAAACCTGAATAAGGCGCGCTTAAAAATAGGAAACAGAAAATCTGAAATAACACGTTCAGATCAGAAGGCAGATGTTAAGACGTCTGCTTTGACGTCATTAAAAATAAGTTGAGATGATTTACTTCAAATGTCAAGACATTAAGCAAAACATTACTAAAGCAGTGTTTTACCAAAATTGCTGCCAACAAACACTTACAAAAAGGATATCAGAATACATGTCTAGAGGAAATGACACGTAGCAGGAAAGAGGCCGGAAGAAATGACTCTTTACAAAGATATCACGAATGCGTGTTTGGAGTAGGTAGCAAACATATACGAAGAAAGATATCGAAAATACATGTTTGGGGTCGGTAGCAAACATATAACAAGAAAGAGACCAGAGGAAAGGACTCTTTACAAATATATCACGAATGTAAGACTCAACAGTAAGGTTATTGGGTAATGACCACGTTTTGGAACAAAAACACTAGTGAAAAATGTTTGGGCTTCAGTATGGTTACTGGACTATGTATCGACCAGGTGGTTGGAACGACAAACATTTCAATTTATATACATCGTTAGGGTTACTGAGAGACGAGTATTTTGGAAAAAATATCATGGTATGGTTACCAACGTCGGTAGGGTTACCGGGAGGCTTCAATCAGGTGATTGGGAAAAAATGATATCAAAGTGGCTAACATCGGTAGGATTACCGGGTGTCACAATTGGGTTATTGGGAAAGAAAGCCATAGTGAGGTCATTATTGTCGATATAGTTATCAGAAAACAAATGAAGTAGTAAGGTTGATAACATTGATGGGGTTACCAGAAGACATCAATAAAGTGATTTGGGATAACAAGGATAGCAAGGTTTCTAGCATCGGTAGGGTTATAGGGAAGCTTCAATAGGGTTATTGAGACAACAACAATAGTAAGGTTTCTAGCATCGGTAGGGTTACCGGGAAGCTTCAATCGGGTGATTGGAGAAGGTAAGTATTTTCAGGTTATGAACATTGGTAAGGTTACTGGGTAACAACAAAACAAATTGGTGAACAGTAAGGTTATTGACAACACTAGAGTTACCGGAAGGAACCAATAAGTTTATTAGGAAAACAAGGATAGAAAGGTTTCTAGCACCGGTAGGGTTACCGCAAAGACGACCTTGCAAATAGAAAAGAGACTGACTATAGGGATCTAGAAGAGAGTTTCCAAAACATATTGGACTTTGAGTTATTGCAAATATTGAAGAACTAGGATATCCCTGAGGCCAAAGGCGGGGGTGCAATTCTTCAAGAGTGGAAATTATTTGAATTACCACACACCAAGTATGGATACTCAAATATTTGAGAAGCAAGAAAAGTTATACACGAATTCTGACTCATACTCTAACTGCAGAGAATACCACTTGCAATTTCTAATTGATAGAATCTCTTCAGAGATACAAAGGGTGCTTGAAAAAGACTTTAATCTAGCTTATGCTTCAATGCATGTTTGAGATATTTTTTAGCGTAAAGCTCTAAATAAATGAAAATGCTACACGCTTTTAGAAGATGCAATGTAATTCCATGATGATTACTATATGCAAGGTGTCGGAGCGAGGATATCTGTTGGGAACTCAAAGGATAGAATCCCATCTTCCGACTTCTGCTGAAGAAAACCCACAACTTGGAATTAAATCTTGATCTCAGCTAAGGATAAGAATCCCAAATTCAGTTGTAGATAATAATCATTGCTTCTAATGGAGGAACATCAATAAATGTATCTAAGTCTCTGATGAGCCGAGGATAACGATCCTGACTTCCCGACATGCTTTTCAAATTCCCAAGTTGTTTAGCCCGCACATGGACTTAATTTGATTAACCCTTGAAGAAGAGGAAATGTCCCTGCATAATTTCTTGCCCCAGTCTGTAGGGTTTTTTGAAGAAAGTTTCCTCGAGAGGACTTTCTGATATCTGTACCAGCAAGATAAATAACCCCAGTGTTGTGAAATTTAGAACACGGCTTCTGGATAAATAAAGTTGGATATGGTTTCAACAATTCCAGAGTGAACGCCCATGCATCCTCATATTCTGAAAATATTCTTCTTTACTCAACGAATTCTCAAAGAAATTTGTAAAATCTTGACACGACTGCCCCTAGTTTGATTGCACTTTGAGGGATCAAACTCCGATCTGAATGCCTCAGATTGGCTAAACACTTACTCAACATAGTATTCAACGTGCTTTCCTCTGCTCAACCGATTCTTGACAAACATTTTCTTCATTTCATGCTCATAGATAAATGAGAAGCTCGCAGAGTTATGAAGATAACACAACTCTAGGGTGGCTGACTTGCATCTTGAAAGTATGCCACTTCACAATCGTACTTCTCAACTTGAATTGCCTCATGTTTGAGCAAATACTTGAAGCAATCCGTCCCTCGGGGCCAACTTAAAGTAATGCACCGCTCGACGGAGACTCTGGGCAATCAACCTTTGCAATCTACTTCAGATTATTTCTTAAACTAGTATTCTTTTACTCAAGAGGGTCAATAAAAGGTCTTCCCCAAATTAAGGTAATTTTTCAAAATGATTTACCTCTCAACGTTATCCTGAAGCAATTTATCCCTTGGCATAATCAAATTTTCATCTGATACTCATTATGCAAGCTTACTTGATGTTTAAGCACCTATTCATATGCAAAGAATGTTTATTCTAAGAATGATAATTTTAACGCAAAGCTCATGTTTGTCTTGAAGTTTAAAAACTTTTATTGAAAAGATTAAAAATCAAAGAAATTCGTGTGAAAGAAAGTAAAAAAGATGGCGTGATACCAACTCAAAAGTTTTAGCAAGCCTCATAGGAGTCAAATTACTGTACTCTCGCTACAGTTTGCTTTTAAATTAACCCATGCTTCAGTTAGGACTTTTAAGGGTTTCAACATGGTCTGGTTTACAGTTTTTAGAAAAAAAGGATTTAAGGCTCAAAATATTTGGTGCCCACCCATTCTCCGTGATGTTCTCCTGCCCTAATTTCAGTTAACTCGATGCGAGTACTCATCTCTCCAAAGAGTTTAGAATGGCTAAGGAGTCAGTGAGGTTTCTGGGAAATAACAGTCAACCACTTTCTCAATCCTCTGATTTTCCATCACACGACTTTGTCCTTGCTCAGAAATTTTCATTATTTCCATTAGTTCTTTGTTTTGCTATTTCTTTCTTCTTGGTTTTTTTTTTGCTTCTTCTTTTTTGAACAAGTCGCTTGATTTTTGACTATCTTCGATTTGTTGGAAGTGAGTGTGACTGTCTAATTATTTGGTAGATGAGGGATACCCATTGTTGTATCATTGTATGTTGACCTCCTGGCGTGCGAGAGATACCCACTGGGATATCGTTCTCTTTGATGCACACTGCTGATAGATGAGGGTTGACCATTGTGGTTTTGACTTTCCTAAACCTTATGAAGGATAACCATTACTGTATCCTTAGATGTTTAGTATTGATGAGTTCTTAATGCTCGATCATATTAACTGAATGATTAAGTAAGCTTACTTGATGTTTAAGCACCTATTCATATGCAAAGAATGTTTATTCTAAGAATGATAATTCTAACGCAAAACTCATATTTGTATTGAAGTTTAAAAACTTTTATTGAAAAGATTAAACATCAAAAAACATAGTGTGAAAGAAAGTAAAACAGATGGAGTGATACCAACTCAAAAGTTTTAGCAAGCGTCCTAGGAGTCAGAATACCGTACTCTCGTTACAGTTCGCTTTTGAATTAACCCATGCATCAGTTAGGAATTTTAAGGGTTGTAACGTGGCCTAGTTCACATGTTTTAGAAAAAAAGGATTTAAGGCTCAAAATTTTTGGTGCCCACCCATTCTTCGTGATGTTCTCCGGCCCTAATTTTAGTTAACTCGATGCGAGTACTCATCACTCAAAAGAGTTTGGAATGGTTAAGGAGTCATTGAGGTTTCTTGGAAATAACATTCAATCACTTTCTCAATCCTCTGATTTTCCATCACACGACTTTGTCCTTGCTCGGAAATTTGCATTATTTCCATTAGTTCTTTGTTTTGCTATTTCTTTCTTCTTGATTTTTTTCTTCTTGATTTTTTTTCTTCTTTTTTTTTGAACAAGTCGCTTGATCTTTGCATTGTCTTCGATTTGTTGGAAGTGATTGTGACTATTTAAGACTTTTGTAGATGAGGGATAACCATTGTTGTATCGTCATCTGTTGACCTCCTAGCGTGCGAGAGATACCCATTGAGATGTTGTTCTCTTTGATGCACACTACTGATGGATGAGGGTTAACCTTTGTTGTTTTGACTTTCCTCAACCTTCTTAAGGATAACCATTGTTGTAACCTTAGATGTGTAGTCTTGATGAGTTATGAATGCTCAATCTGATTAACTAAACACTACCCTGCCCTAGGTTAAATGTAAGGTTTTTTCTTAACAAGAAATGAAACTCCTACTTCAAGGCTCAAAGGGGTTGGCAAGGGTTTCACTCACTTATATCTCCAGTGTTTGGGAATTTGAAACAATGCATGTACATTGTCAGCATGGTTTTACTCAGAAGCATATCGTCTGAAATTCTTTGTATATTTATCATCATCCTCCCTCTAGATTTTTTTGCTTTATTAACAAGAGTTGAATATCAAAAAGCATAAAAAAATAAATGAGTGACTACAAATGGATTAATTCAAGACAAACATATACAATGCATTATGTCTAATATTCAAAAACAAACAAGTTTCACATACAAGAAAGTACTGAAAAATAAGAAAGATTACAAATGAGAATGCAGAATCAAGCTAGAAATTTCCATATTGAGGAGATTTGACTCCATATGGACTTGTTGCTTCAGAAGATGCGCTTTGCGGTCTTGACCATCATTGAGTCAAAGGAGAATTAAATTATTACGCAGGCCCTCTGGGATGAACGTGATTGATTTAGAATCAATGAGCTTATGAACTTTGCCTTTGAAAACATTACAACCTTCGATCGTGTGGCCATGTGCCCCAGAATGGAATTCACAGTATGCATCGGGGTCATATCCCAAAGGATAAGGAAAAGAAGGAGGCTTAATATCCTTTAAATCCACCAAATAATGTTGAAGCAAGTGAGAGAGAAATTGACTATGAGGCATAGGAATTGGATCATGTAATTTTCTTGGCCTTATCAGATTCTCCCTACCTCGTTGCTGACGGTTCTGTCGATAGTTCCGCTTCTGAGGAGCATATTTCTATTATGGAGCATTCTGATTAGGGACCTAAACTAGAGGACAAGCAAGAGCTTCATCTTCATCATTAGAAACAACACTTCTTTCTCCTTCGAAAGTAGTAACATCCTGGATTTTACCAGTCTTAAGACCGTGCTCAATTCATTCTCCTATCACAATCATTTTTGAAAATTCATAAGCACATCCAACCATTAGATAAGGACCTTGCAGAGTATCTTAGAACATATCAACAATTTCTCGCTCTAAAAGGGAAGGTTGAACTTTGGCAGCTAATTCTTTCCATCTTTGTGCATACTGTTTGAATGATTCATCAGCCCTCTGATTCAAACCTTGGAGTTGAATTCTGGTGGGAGCCATGTTGCTGTTATAATTGTACTGCTTGAAAATTCTTCAGTTAATTCTTTCCAATTTCAGATGTTAGTTCTTTCAAGACGAGTATACCACTCAAGAGATGCTCCATTGAGGCTATCCTGAAAGAAATGCATGAGAAGCTTGTCATTCTCTGCATAAGGAGCCACCTTGTTGCAATAGGCCTTGATGTAAGTCAATGGATAAGTGGTACGCTTAGACTTCTCAAAAGTGGGGACTTTAAAATTGGCAGGAATCTTGATACCAAGAACCAAGCACAAACTAGAAGCATCTAAACCAAGGTAGTTATGACCCTCAATAGCTTTCATCCTTTCCTCAAGGATGTGAAGCCTTTTCTCAGACTTGGTCCCATCAATTGGGAACCTGAAGGTTTCATATGACGACTAAAAAATATTCTCATGGTAAGGAGATCCATTGACAGGGATCTGAATGGTATTCTTGACATTTTGATTCAAAGGAACCTCCCTTTGGTTAAGATTAACACCTGGTGTATTAACGTGATCAACAGTAGCAATTGCGACCCTTTGAACATTTTGTCTCAACTCTTCTTGTCCAAGGGTGAGGTTCTGTATAAGCTGCATGAATTGGACAATCTGAGTCTCCATACGTGTCCCAATCTCAATTATATCTTCCTGAAGTTGATCAATGATGACGACGATGTTGAGAAGTCAATCTTACGGTCTTGAGATTCTGAATAAGAAGTCCAAGTTACTGTGAGTATCTATGATGAAATGGATGAAATGCATGAGAATGATTGGATGATAAGAGAAATAAACTCTTATCATGATTAATGTAATGCAACACCATAGGTTCAAAAGTTCAGCACAACAACTATATAATAGGATAACATCTGTACAATCATCTGGATAAATGACGTATAAATATTTTGAATAACTATTGTATAGTTTCCAAACATGCTGAATATATCAGGATCAAAGATTCAGAAAATAAACAAAGAACCAGGTCACAATACAGAACAATACGATCACCATCTGAACATAGTCACCATCTGTACCTGTGATAATCAATCATCCTGCCCTACTCACAGGTGTAAACTAGGTCAAGTTAAGGTAGAGATAACTCAGAATCATGGGTATTCCAGAAGCCACTATCATCGAAACACCTATGTGAAACGATAACCCCTCATTTGTAATCTCATCTGAGTGTGGACGACATAAGTGTACTAGAAAACCAAATTTGACTAATCGTTCATGTTCCAATCTATTTCTAGTGTCCTAGTTCACTCCGGCCTCGGTACTAGGCCTTTTACCTCAATAGTAATGCCCACCCAACATGGAAAAACAGAATCCAGCATAATAGATAACCAATATGGAAAGTGGTAAAAGGAAATGCAAACATATGCTCAGATAAACATGTACAAATGAATAAACTGAAAGCATAGAAATAAACACCGAAATAAAAGAAAAACAATATCTAGGATCGACTCTGAGATGGACCAGCATTTGGTCAACCTTTCCCCAATGAAGTCGCCAGCTGAAACAACCGGCTGAACTTTCAACTGATAATGAAAACAATGAAGTCGCCACTGAACGTTTTATCCCACAGGAAGGGAAAGGAAAACATCGAGTAAACATGAGAAGGGAGAAATCACGGTCAAATGATTGAGAGATCGGGTAAGAGAGTTTGTTACTTGAGGGGAAGGTATTAGCACCCCACACGCTCGTAATACTCTATGATATCCACTATTGTTGTTATAATCAAAGGGTGTGTTTCAAATCTAACGCTTAAGATATAAAAAGAAAATGCAAAGAGGGAATGCATGCAAAAGAAAAGAGAAAGTAATGTATGGAAAATAAAGTTGTGATCGTTTGGGCCTTACCCCAATTCCTACGTATTCTTTTTGAGGAATCAGAGTTACCGTAGTTTGGCTCACTTGTTTTGGTGGGTTTGTGTTTTTTTGTTAAATTCAATCATTCCACTACTGCTTGACCTTTGGAGACTTACGACCTGTAGCGGAAAGGAACTAACATGCTCTTAGAAGAGAAAAGCCGGTTGGTAAAAAGAAAGGAGTTGGTTAGTTTTTTTTACCTTAAGAAAGGGGTTTAAGTTGTTAGAAAGCGTTTTTATTAGTTTAATAAAAAAAGAAAGCTTTAGTTTTAAATGCAAGGATGCAAAAAAAAAAATCTAAGGGAGACTATCTAGAATCTAATCCCTAATGTTATCATACAATGATGGACCTATGTCAAGGATGAATGTTATCTATATTAGCATGCATGGATTACTATCCTAAGGTATAGCTTGAATCTGGAACGAAACAAGAAAATCCTAAGGGAGCATGGTATATGCAATGAAAGCAAAGGAAACACGTACATGGCGAGACTAGTGTATCCCAAACAAGCAAACGAGAATCCGTACATAGCGAGAATAATGTGTCTCAAAGTAGCAAGCTCGAACAAAGGGAGCATATACATGGAGAGATTAGTGCACACTAGTTCAAGCAAAATGGCCTAACTAAGATATCGGGAATCGAGCTAGGTAAAGAATATAGTAGGGATGCTTTAGCCAGGGGTTATATCAAACTAGGCAAATAAGCGGGAAAAAGGATGAAGCAGGAAGCTTTAGCCATGAGGTCATATCAACCAAGGAAAACAAGCGAGAAGAGGATAGGAAAAACACGGACCGTCAATGTTGTCCAATGTGAGCTCAAGACAAAGTGTGGGGAATCAATTACAAATCTCTTTTCTATATGACTGACTCGATACAAAAAATCGGCACACCAAAGTGTCAACGTACAATATGAGCTAAGGATAATACAGACTAGAATGCACTGGGGTTGATTACGAACCTGTTATGCTCTCCTCCTTTTGAGGACTTATCATCTATAGTATATGCAAGCACAAAGTGTAAACACACCTGCAGAATACCTACTTCAAAGGTAGGATTTTAAACAAGCAGAAGTAGCACACAAAATGCACCCAATGCAAAATTTCCTATTACCATAGGGTCTGTGTTTATGGTTTATGTGATATGCCCTACGATCATTAGTTTTTCCTATTACCATAGGGTTCCTCCTTATATTCTTTTACCCTAGTTAGGAGCATTTTGAAATGGATCGCTCTTGATTAAACCAAATCTTGAGATCTCCTTTGATGCTAAGTGTCTATTAGTATCTAAAATTGTACATTTTTGAAAAGTAATTTTGTTTGATGCACATGCAAGTTTTGAAATCGAAGTTAGTTATGGAATAGAAATGTATGATTAGAGATGAAGATTCGAAGAGGCGAAGTGGTTAGCAATAATTTTAACAAACATATGAGTCAATTTAATTCAAATTTTGCTGAGTATGTGTTGTACCCCGAAATTTGCCCTCTCTTTTTCTCAAGGAATTTCCTCACAAGAATTTTCAAAAGTTCAAATTTGCACAAGTACAATTAGGTTTTCAAACATCAAATCAAAAAAGAGCATGCCTACTTCAATTTCACGTCATTCGATTATGATTTTGACCTCTTTCGATGCAAGCTTGGCTTACATCCTTCGATTGAGCAATTACCCCTTTCCTGCATGCTTCGATTCATAAAGAAAAGGGGCTCCCACCATACTAGCATACACAAGGAAAAATATTCCCTATAGCTAGCATTCATATTAGCACCCACAGGGCATTGGCTATCTTCATACTGGCTCTGACTGGGAAAAGTCTCCCTTTGAAAAACTAGCTTTCGATTCACAAGGGCAACGCCTATCTTTATACAAGCCTCATTTAGGAATTTAGGCATCCTGCATACATCCTTCAATTGCACCCTTTGCATCCTATATGTTTGTGTTGGTACCCATGGCAATAACCTCCTGCATGCAAGCTTCGATTGCACCATTGGCCCTACATGTTTGCTTGGTTCATAATGCAATGGTTTCCTGCATGCCTATTTCGATTGTACATTTGATTCCTGCATGCCTATTTTGATTGGACATTTGATGCATGCATGCCTGTTTCGATTGGACAAGCTTCGATAGGACAAATAACTCTTTCCATGGTTGCTTTGAATTCACCTTCATGTCTGCTTCGAATGAACTTTTAGCATTGGCCTCCTACATGATGCATAAGGCAAGGGCCTCATGCATGCCTTCCTGCACAAGGCAATGGCTTCCCTTCATGCTAGCACCCACAAAGCAAGTGGCCTCTTGCATGCAAGCTTCGATTGAAGCAATGACCCCTTACATGTTTGCTTTAATTCACAAAGCAATGGCCCCTTACATTGTTTGTTTTGACCCAGGAAGAAAATGCTTCGTTCCTGCTTATTTCAAATCACCAGGCATGAGCTTCCATCATGTATTGGATATTTTCATACTAGTTTTGAATGGACAATATCTCCCTTTGAAATAGCTTGCTTCAATTCCACCTTTGAAAATCTTCAACACACAATTTCTACACTATGACACACAATTGTTGTTCCATTCAAAGGACATGTTTGGTGGCCCATTCGAAGGACTTGCAAGACATACCTAGATATCCCATTCGAAGGACATATTTTGGTGACCCATTCATGGGGCATACATTTGGCCCCTTCGAAGGATGCACAAAAAGGGCCCATTCAAAAGACACTTTGATTGGAAACAAATATTGTTATCTGAAGAGGAGTCTGGTCGAAGGTTGGGCCTCTGAGGTCAAAACGAAAAGATGAAATATTCAAAGATGCTTGCTGCAAGTCCAAGCCTGATGCACTGGCCATAACACTCGAAAATTGTTGCATAGCAGTCCTGTTACACTGCTCCCGTATTTGCACCAATTTGGCATACAAATAATGCCCCTCGTAAGCTACAAAAATAGTATACCCAATTTGTTCAAATTATTTTGTTTTCCCTCCTAAA
This sequence comes from Vicia faba, assembly GCA_948472305.1. NCBI lineage: Eukaryota > Viridiplantae > Streptophyta > Magnoliopsida > Fabales > Fabaceae > Vicia > Vicia faba. The sequence continues at coordinate 895,947,267 of OX451738.1, forward strand.
CCTCAGCCAACTTCACCTATAAATAAGAGGCTCCATAACACATCTAGGGGGATGAACAACACATCCAGACATTCCAACTCTAAATAACAAAAGGCTCCGTATCAATTTCTCAAAACTCTTAAATACTCTCAAACATTCCCAAACACTCCAACTCTAAATAACTCATATCCTTTCATACATTAGTGAACACTTCGATTCACTCCTCAACTTCCAAATAACTAACCTTGACTCATTCCCCAACTACAACATAATAGTCTTTTGATCCACTCTTTGGACTGTTATATAATAACCTTTGATTCACGCACCACTATCACATACCCTCCTTCGATTCAGTGAGTATGCAAACAAAGCAGCAATTGAACTAGCTTTAGGAAGATTCCAGCGAAGATCCATCCACCACCAAGGAAGACACCTGCAACTCCTTCGATCAGTGCTTCAAGAGGTAAGATTCCTCTAAACTTTGAACTTTTTTTTTCATATAATCATTATTTGTACATATAAATAAAAGGAAAATGTAGATATCCCATTTAGGAAGTTCACCATGCCCTAAATTTCAATCCTCATTGCTTGTATGTTACAAATCTCAACCCTGACTAGTTAGACTTTGGATTTTGATGCCCCTATAATCTTGCGCTAACCCCTGGCTTGTAGATTTTTAAAGTTACACTTGGTAGTTTCATTTTCAAGTTTAGACAAGTTTTCATTATCCTTCGATTGGCTAAATATTGAAGCCTTTCGAATCTCAACTTGGGAGTTTTTGTATTCCTGCCATCGAAGGAGGCAGCAAGGAGGATGAAACAAAAGGTGTACACTCACGCTAACTTCCAAGACAATCGAAATAAACAGAAAAGGACGAAACCAAAGGGTTCTCATACTGATTCCCAACCCTAATCGAAGGAAGCCAAAGAAGAGGGAATTGAAGGAGTCTACCGCCTGGATCGAAGGACTGACTTTTTCTCTTTTTTTATGTTATTTATTATTTTCTTTATATTTTCTTGATATTCAATATGGTTGTAATAGTGTAGGATATTTATTTTCTGCATTTTTATTGCTTTATACAAATGTTAGTAATTAGGATGTATGGTAAGATAAAACCAACAAGTAGACAACCAAAAATCAAAAGACTAAATGCATGCAATCAAACATATTTTACGCACATTCACCTCTAGGGTAATCTCACTTGTTGCCTCGGAAAGTAGTCATGTCCCTCGAGTATGGGCGTTTTAGCAAAGACCCTTGATAAAAGATCGTAGTCCCTCGATGTCCCTCGATGTTGCCTTCGGTAAACGATCTAGTCCCTATACGAAATTTCTAAAATGTCTCATAGGATGCCTTATATCACTATACAAACGACCCATGCCCGTCCCTTCACATCCAACGTTGAGGCTTCTTACCAAATCAGTGGGAAGATAGAAACATCTAAAGGAGGAGGAAAAAAACATTAAACCTTTTGAGTAGGTAGGATGCTCGTAGTTACTTGCTTGCTCACAACCAAAAACATTTTCACACCAACACTTTCAATTGAAACCTTTTCAAAAGTCAAAGCTCTTTGTACACATTCTTATAGAGACGAGAATCATTACAAAGGCACTTTTCAAAATCACTTTCATCCTCCACAAACAACTTTTTGAACTATTTTCAAAACCAACACTTTGTACGCATTCTTATAGAGAAGAGAATCATTACAAAGAAGTTTTCAAAATATTTTCAAACCTACACAACAAAAGCACATTTTCAAACAAAAGCAAGTGATCTAGAAAGCAACTAAGAGCCCGTAGATAACTACAGATGAAAAGGGTGCTAACACCTTCCCTTTTCATATCCTACCCCCTGAACTCAAGAAATAATCTCTAAATGTCTTTCCTATTCTTTTCAACCTTTCCTTTGTTGGATAAAAGAAAATTCGATGGCGACTCTTGCTATCCACAACAATTGCAATCAAACTCAAAACAACCAAGTCAGTTCTCCCACCGTATTACAGAACTGGCGGCTCTGCTGGGAACTATTTAAAAGTGGGGTTACCTTAGGGATAGATCAACTTTTCGTGCTTTCCTTGTTTGACATGCATGCTTTACATTATGGTTCCTTGTTTGGGCTTTTTTTTATCCTCCCCCCGGATCTGGGGCACCTTTTAGGTAAGTAGCAATAGATTATGGAAACTGTATGGCATAGACCGATATGGTTGAAGCAATGACTATGTTAGTTTGATGCATTTGTTGGTACTGGTATCCCTTGTGTTGAACCGAGGAGAAAACGGGGCGGCTGAGCGGTGTCATGAAGCACTAACTGACCTTGGAAACTTAATTGAACAACTTGGCCATTAGGAAGTAGTGAGATAGCCGGTTTTAGTGGAAAGCTGAAAATTGGTTGATACTCGATACTACACTCATTGAGATCAGACTTTTAAGATATCTCGGCCGCAAGAAAATATTGATTATGCTGAGACAATGCCTAAAAGAAAGGTTAGTGATATTGAGATCCCTTAGAACCCGGTTACATTCTAGGACAGGTTGAGCCAACTAAACTTCAAGAGGGTACTTACCTACAAACCTCATTGCAAGCCTAAACCTAAGGACTTGTTTGCTTTGTGTGTATATGGTTTGTTTGCTTTTTTCACATATACATAACATCATAAACATCATAACATCATAAGAATTCTCACTAACCATTTCAAGGATTTAGTAATTTATCTTTTCTATTCTTTGTAGGCCATGAATCCCATTTGAAGGAATACCATCCGAGTCAACTTCATGAAAGCACATCCTCAACTCCAAGAATTAGCATCAAGGGTGCCTGGAGATTCTCCCTTCACCAAGAAATATGGTCGACTTCTCAGCTTTGCTACCTCAAATTTCCAAATATAAATGATGTGTGTACTCTTCCAATTCTTTGATCCCATGCATCATTGCTTCAGCTTTCCTGACTATCAGTTGGTTCCTACATTAGAAGAGTTCTCTCAATTGTTAGGAGTTCCTGTGCTGGATCAAATACCATTCACCGGTTTAGAGGAGACTCCAAAGCCTAAAGTCATTGCCGAAGCTTTAAATTTGAAGAGACCTGACATTATAACAAATTGGAAGACAAGAAGCGGAGATGAGGTTTTCCTAGCCAAGTTTCTATTGGAGAAGGCTTGTTTTTTCTTGGAGGATATGGATTTTCAGGCTTTTAAAGATGTCTTGGCCCTCCTAATCTATGGTTTGGTTCTATTTCCCAATCGGGACCAATTCATAGATGTGAATGCCATCAAGGTTTTCCTCTCCCGTAATCATATACCTACTTTGCTTGGAGACATCTTACATTGTTTCCACACTCGCACCATGAAGAAAAGAGGTAATCTCTTGTGTTGCATTCCCTTACTCTCTATGTGGTTTACTTCGCACCTACCTCGATCAACAATAAAGAACAAGCAAGGCTTGACATGGTCTCAAAGGATGATTTCAGTCACACACTCTAATATTTATTGGTGTTCTCCATCCTTGGAGGACACCATCATCATTGACCGTTGTGGGGAATTCCATAATGTCCCACTCTTAGGAATTAGGGGAGGTATCACCTATAACCCTTCTCTTGAATTATCGCAATTTGGGTATGCACGAAGAGATGGTCCTCATGATGCACTCATCCAATGTTTGGTATTCGACTATGAGGGAGACGACCAAGGCTACCGTCAAAGGTTCATACGAGCTTGGAGAATGGTAAACAAAGTGGATAGCAAGACATTGGGGCGTAAGAATTCCATTCCTTTGGAGCCTTATCTAAAGTGGGTACGAACTCGTGTTCAAATTCTTGGTATGCCATACCCTGCCATTTTACCTATCATCATGGAGCTAGTTGTTGAAGGAGATGTCCCGTATACTATCCTTCATCCTACCATGCCTACTTCTCTTTAAGATTTGCAAAGAGCTTGGATCCAGCTGAAGGAAGAGCGAGACACCTTCGAAGCCTGGTTCTAAGCAAGTGAAAAGAAGGTTTTGGAGCTTACAAGACAACTTCATGAAGAGCGAAACTTGAATGCCTACATAGCACCAAAGAGGATGTGTTCGACCTTTTTGTCTTAGGAGTTTATTTTTCTTTATTTCCTCCTTGTAAGCCCAAGAGGCATGGTCGTAATCAATTTGAACTCATTAATGAAATTGATGTTTTCCTTTTGTCTAAAAAAATTTAAATCTTCTAAATCCTTGAAGACATTGCACCCACGTACCATGCATCATGTTATGACAAGCTTTCCCCACACAGGTCTCTCATCTGCTTAATATTCATTTCAGAAGAGATGGCTCTAGAACAGACTATCAAGGACATTTAGACTCAAAATGCTCAACTTCAAGAAATGTTCTTGAGCCTACCCAAGGGGCACGAAGAAGTGAAAGCACTCCTCACTAGGGGCATACCCATGGAGAATCCTGAGGACAACAAGGATGACCAGTTGAAACGGCTACAAATTAAGATAACCACAATGAAGATCCAGATGATAGGACAAATGGTGGGTCAGATGGCTCTTATACAAAACTTGGCTCAGGGACAAGAAGAGCTGAGAGTCCTTGTCAACAAACTTCATCAAGACGGATACAACCATATGAAACAAACAATCGAGACTAGGGATCAAGTCTTTAATCAGTCTCCCATGACACAAGAATTCATTTTGATGGAGAGTAGACCTTTCCAAATTACTGCTACATCGCGAGCCCAACAAACACCTCGCCAACAAGGATAGAGTAATCGACATAAATAGATTGCATCAAATAGGAATTATACCAAACTCGACATGCCAATATCGCAAGTCTTACAACACATGTTGAATATGAATTTGTTCATAACAAAGAATCCTCCTAGGAATCCTAATACTGCTTTTCCCCGTTACAATCATGGAGAGAGATGTGCGTACCACTCTAACAGTCCTGGACACGATACTAACCATTGTTGGACGTTGAAAAATAAGATTAAAGACCTAATCAACGAAGGAGTGTTGGAATTTACACAAGACGTCCAACTGGAGCTCTTCTGTCATCCCTCAAGGGCATTCATATGAAGTGACGGTCTAGGCGGAGGAATTTTCTGTTTATTCGAATTTTCAGTTGTAATCTCTTTGTTTGCTTAAACAATTATCTTTATGTCAGACTTTGGTTGTTCTCATTAATTCATTAAATATGTTTGTCTTGAATTAATCCATTCATTTTCTATGATTTTTACTCCCTTTATGATATTCAGCTCTTGTTTCAAAAAGTTGCAAACCTTTAGAGGGAGGATGACAAAAACAATGCCATAATCTCATACAATATGCTTTTGGACAGACCTTGATGATGATGTACAAGCGTTTATTTCAATTCCTAAACACTGGAGTTATAAGGAGGGTAATCCCTAGTAAACCCCTTTGAGCCTAAGAAGTAGGAGTTTTTTTTCACAGAAATTGAAACCTTTAATCAAAACCTGGGGCAGGGTAGTTTCTCAGTTATTTCGAATGCGCGTTCAATCGTAAATTTTCACTTCATACACAACGGATGACATCAAAAACATTCATATGGAATCAAAAGATGGTGATGGTTCCCTATCAAATAGGCAGTCATTATCTCTCAAAAGAACAAGCCCACTAAGTCAAAACCTACGAAGGAGACTTAAGAAAAAATGGGGCATCCCACTGGCTGTAATCTCAAAACAAAAACAGTCAGGCAAAAATCAGGGATAATAAATCAAAAAGAGGTCACTACAAATCCTCTACAACATGAAAAACGTTGCAAAAATGACTTCCTTCCAACAAACTTAACTTGTCTGAACCATCACTGAAACGTTATTTCAGACTCAATTGGAATTCAAACGCACAATTGACTGAGTTTAGTACTGAAGAACATCATGAAGAATGGGAGGGTACGAATACACTTTGAGCCATATCCTTTGTTTCTTAAAACATGAACCAAGCCATGTTACCACCCTTCAAAAATCCTAATTGAAGCATAGGTTAGTTCGAAAGCATACTGTTACAAAAGATATCCTAACTCCTGTAAGGCTTATTGCAAATCCTGAGTTGAATTCATAATCCTATAAAACTCTTTATTTCTTAAAACTGCATTCTCAAAACTTCAAGATAAGCACAAACTTTATATTGTTTGAATATCGTTGTTTCCATATGGTTATTTGTTTGGCAACAGAGAAATTTGCATGACGAACATCCCATGAACGAAAATTCTCTCAAGAAACAAAGTCACTTCAAATAGGAAGACACTTCCAATGACAAATCTCCTACAAGCAAGGGGGCATGACATGTCATTATCCAAACTCATTTGGGGGAATTTAACTCAAGATTCTAAGAAATCTCCCATGAAATGTTGAATAACCAGGGGCAGGTCTGTATCTTAATAACTTTGGTCATTGAACGTGAATTCCAGCAAAGGGTTACGTACGAACAAGGAAATATTTTCTGGAAATACTGCAACACGTACTACTAGGGGCAGTGACAAATCTCCCACAAATTCCTTTTTCATATGGTGATCCCCAGTCAAGTCCCCACAAAGTCATCTCTACAAGGTTATCCCCACAGAATAATCTTCACGGATAAGTATGTGAACCCCTCAAGGCCAAATTCATGGATATCCCCACAAGGTTGGATCCAGGAAATCCCCAGCCAGAGTTTCAATCTCTGGAAAATCTTCTTCCCAGCTGAGTTGGTCTCAAGAAGAATCCTCGAGGAGTTCTTCCAAAAGAAAACACCTCCCAATATGGTTTATTTCCCAAACAAACTATAGATTCCCCGACGGGAGTTTTCCTCTCATACTTTTAAAAATTGAAGGACCACAACTTTTAATCCCCAGTGAAGTCATCAACAAAGCTCCTCTTCCCCAATGGAGTTTACCACTATTCCCAGTGAGTTGCTGCAAAGCATGGAAGCCGATCAGATAACCGTTAACTCCTTCGTCCCCAACAAGTTGTTAACTTCCATTCTCTCCAATAAAGAAATAACTCCTCAGTAGAGTAACAGACAACTAAAACTCCTGAACTCTTTTTCCCCAAGCGGAAATAAACACTCTCCACAGAGTTTTCCCTCAAACAAATTCATTATTCCCCAACAGAGTTCTCCTCAAACAACAAAACAGGAATCCCCAGCAGAAACATTCTAAAACAAGGTCTGAAGGTGTGCATACTCCTCATCCCGACGACAATTCGGGATTCAGCTTCCCAAGACTCCCCAACATTTGTCCAGGATTTATTTTCCCAGACAAAAAAATACACTTCAATAACATTTCACATTTCATACGTCATAGCATATGCATACGAAATGCATATAGCGCAATCTCATTTGTTTTGAGAAACATCATTACGCCATGCATTTCATACATCATGACATCGCATGAAATTGGTTTTACCTTTTCAGGTTGAATTCACATACAGACGAATATTACCATCAAATACAACAGGTCAAGGATTAATACTCGAAACCATACGGGAAAACTATCCATGTGACCAACAAAAAACAAGTTCCAGATTAATACCTGTAACAAGCTAGGATAACTATCTGTGGACGACTGATTATAGATTAATAACTGTAACTAGCCATGAAAACTATCCACATGAGCATATTGAAGATTAATACATGTAACAAGCCAGGAAAACTATCTTTCTTTCTAAAGTCAAGGATTTATACATGTAACCAGACAAGACAACTATCTCTACGGCCAACAAAAAGCAAGTTTCAGATTAATGCCTGAAACAAGATAGGAAAACCATATGTGAATGACTGAGTCTAGATTAATACCTGTAACAAGCCACGACAACTATCTACATGAACTGATTGAAGATTAACTCCCGAAACCAGCTGGGAAAACTCTCGTTCATTCAAAAAGGTCAGATATTAATACCTTAAACCAGACAGGACGACTATCTCAACGACCAACAAAAAGCAAGTTCGAGATTAATACCTGAAACAAGATAGGAAAACTATCTGTGAATGACTGATTTTAGATTGATACCTGAAACAAGACATGACAACTATCTACTCGACCAACTAAAGCAACCCTACCGAGGTTCCTTCTTATTTCCAGATGCAGTCTTACCCGGACCCATCATGAAGCAACCCTATCCAGGTTCCTTCTCATTTCTAGATGAAGTTTTGCATGGACTCATCATGAAGCAACCCTACCCAGGTTCCTTCTCATTTTCAAATTAAGTTTCACACATACTCATCCTGAAGCAACCCTACCCATGTTCCTTCTCATTTCCAGATGATGTTTTACACGCACTCATCATGAAGCAACCCTACCCAGGTTCCTTCTCATACATATCTAGATAAAGTTTTACACGGACTCATCCTGAAGCAACCCTACCCATGTTCCTTCTTGTACATTTCCAAATGAAGTTTAACACAGACTCATCATGAAGCAACGCTACACAGGTCCCTTTTCATACATTTCTAGATAAATTTTTACACTGACTCATCTTAAAGCAACCCTACCCAGGTTCCTTCTCATTTTCAGATGCAGTTTCACACAAACTCAGCCTGAAGCAACCCTACCTAGGTTCCTTCTCATTTTCAAATGCAGTTTCACACGGACTAAACCTGAAGCAACCCTACCCGGCTTCATTCTCAATTCCAGATGAAGTTTCACATGTATTCATCTTGAAGCAGCCCTACCCAGGCTTCCCTCTCATATATCTCCTAAACAGCCCTACACAGGCTCATCATAAAGTAATCTTACACAGGTTCCTTCTAATACATTTCCAGACACGGCTTAACACGGGTCCGTTCTGGCATATTATTCAGAGTTAAATCAACCAAAGATTTATTTTGACACTCCTCCCAGTTACAGTCAAACTTAGACTTAGTCTAATTTCGATCAATAATCACCTTTGTATGGCCTCTATAAGCCCATCTCCGACAACTCTCAACCATCTCTCCAAATGGCATCTTTAAGCCAATTCCCTACACAATCAACCACCATGTGATACAACGGCAAAACCGAATGTTTAATACTGGTTTGCGTTTTTTTTTGCAAATGTCGCGGTAAACAAGAGTCTCCATTGACTTTTCTTTTATCCAACAAAGAAAAGGGTAAAAAGAACAGAAAAGTCCTTTTTTCAAGATTTTGAGTAAGGGGGGTAGATTATGGAAAGGGATGGTATTAGGACCCTTTCCATCTGTGGTTTTCCAAGGGCTCTTAGCAACTTGCTCATTTTTTGAAAACGATTTGTGTTTGTGCATTTTGAAAGATTTTTGTTTGCTGTATGGTAACTCTTGTATTAGTCCTCAAGAGTGTGATAAAGCGCTTTTTGAAAAGTGTGTAAGTGTGAAAAATTTAGATTTGAGAAAGTACTTAAGAACAGTCTACCTACTCAAAAAAGGATGTTCTTTTCCTCCTTTCCTTTAGAAAATGCTATCCTATTATTAGTGAGTAGGTAGCCCTATCATCGAATGTCGAGGGACAATCGAAGGGACGTTTTACAATCATGAAGGCAATTTATGGAGACACTTTAGCAATGTTTATTTTAGGAACTAGATCATTTACCAAAAGGCAACTGTAGGACCATCGAGGGACTATGATCTTTTTTGATTTATGGGTCTTTACTAAAACGTTCCTGACTCATGACTGTTTTATTTAAAGGCAACCAAAGTGGGAGATACCTTAGAGGTGTGCATGTGCAAGTGTGTTCATATTAAGTTATTTATCTTGCATTATTAAATTTGCTAACGTTTTAATTTTCAGTCTTATCATGCATGCTTAATTACTAACAGTTAATATTTACAGAAATTTTAAATCCTAGGTTGTTACAATGCTTTGGGACAATTACATAAAAAGTGAAAGAAAATAAAATGCTTAATTTTAAATCTAAACTATTACATCCCATAATCAGTTACATTATTTATATAAAATGCGAGAATAAAAATAACGTGCGCGAAATAAAAATTACGTCTAAAAATCCTAAGAAAAATTCTAAGTAAACAACAAAAATCTTTTTGGTTTTATTTTTATTTATTTCAAGAAAAATAATTAAACTAAATCTAAATTTAATTTAAGAAAATAAATATTGAATGAAATTACTCTAATTCTAATATTCTTGCATTTTTTATTAAGAAAACATTTGAAACATAAATTAAATCCTAAATTCTAGTTCATTTTGAAATAAGAAAGCAGTTAAAATTTAATTAACTAATTAATTAAAGAAATTCATTTTTTTAATTAAAAAAAGTCTAAGCCTAATTTTTTTTGTGAGTTTTTTTTATTATTTTCTTAATTAAGTAAAGAAGATAAAAGAAATTAAAACATTATAAAAAAAAATAGATGGGCCTGAAATAGTAAAAAAAAGTGGGGGTGTGGTTGTTGAATTTGTTGGCCCATGAAGGGAGAGGCCTAGATTTTCTTCTGGGTCCAATGTGGATTGGTCTTGATGGTACATGGTGAGCCTGCAGATGGAGTGCGCTATATCTGATCAGATGGACATCTGATGGCACATGTCTGATGGTGTATAATGCACATCAAGCTACGAGGAGCACCGAATCTGCATGAAACAAGTTAGAAACTATAAAAATGGAGCTTACTGAGGCGTTGTGATGTTTCAGGGCTTGGTAATGATTGCAAAAGCTTTAGGGAGCCTCTAGGAATGTATTTGGATCTTTTGTTTGGACTGAGAAAGGTTGGAACCTAAAATGAAGCATAGAGCAAGGGCCTCCTGCAAGCCTTCCTGCACAAAGCAATAGCTTCCCTTCATGCTAGAACCCACAAAGCAAGTGTCCTCTTGCATGCAAGCTTCAATTGAAGCAATGACCCCTTACATGTTTGCTTTGATTCACAAAGCAACGACCCCTTACAATGTTTGTTTTAATCCAGGAAGCAAAGGCTTCTTTCCTGCTTGTTACAATTCACCAGGAAGAAGCTTCCCTCATGCATTGAAAATTTTCATACTAGTTTCGAATGGACAATATCTCCCTTTGAAATAGCTTGCTTCGATTCCACCTGTGAAAATCTTCAACACACAATTTCTACACTATGACACACAATTGATGTTTCATTCAAAGGACATGTTTAGTGGCCCGTTCGAAGGACCTGCAAGACATACCTGGATGTCCCATTAGAAGGACATATTTTGGTGACCCATTCAAGGGGAATACATTTGGTCCCTTCAAAGGATGCACAAAAAGGTCTCATTCAAAAGTATATTTGATTGGAAATAAATATTGTTGTCTGAAGAGGAGTCTGGTCGAAGGTTGGACCTATGAGGTCAAAACGAAAAGATGAAATATTCAAAGATTCTTGTTGCAAGTCCAAGCCCGGTGCACTGGCCATAACACTCTAAAATGGTTGCACAGCAGTCCTGCTACACTACTCCTGTATTTTCACCAATTTGGCATACAAATAATGCCCTTCGAAAGCTACAAAAACAGTATACCCTATTTGTTCAAATTATTTTGTTTTCCCTCCTAAACCTCAGCCAACATCACCTATAAATAAGAGGCTCCATAACACATCTAGGGGGCTGGACAACACATCAAGAGGTCACTGGTAGTTCGAAAAAACTCTGGTTGTGAGAAAATTATCAATTTCTCAAAACTCTCAAATACTCTCAAACATTCCCAAACATTCCAACTCTAAAAAACTCAGATCCTTTCATACATTAGTGACCCCTTCGATTCACTCCTTAACTGCCAGATAAATAACCTTCGACTCATTCCCCAACTACAACATAATAATCTTTTGATCCACTCCCTTGATTGTTTTATTATAACCTGTAAGTGTTTAGTTATTGGCATGTATTTTTGGTAAAACCAGGTGTGTAAATGTCATGACTGATGTCATAACATTCTGGATTATTAGGTACTTTATGCAGAAAAAGTATGGCATATAGTAGCTACTGTGTATGAGTGTGTATCTGAGCATTTTGCAAAAGATCACATTTATTGCCTTCTACCAAAATCAGTAAACAGGAATTTTGATGTCATAACAAATGTTAAGACATCCTGTACTGATCTAACAGATTTGCAGTTTGGTTAATTCTGAGATTTTTCAGGAAGTTGGTTCATTCTTTCCAGAACAGAATCTCACGTGGACTTTAGGTTAACCTAGCTCAACCCTAATCTGGTTGATAAAGTCTTGTGACCAAGTCTTAAGGTTAAACCTAATTAACCCTAGCTTTTTATGGAAACCCTAACTGAAGAAACAGCTGCTATATATTCAACAGGATTGTTGATTGGAAAATAACCTTTGGACTGAAGATCAATTAGGAGCTGTATAGTTTTAACTACTGTAATCCAAGCAAGTATCATTGTGATAAGTGACTTGGAATAGGTCTTGATTGTAAGGGTTTTTGTATCACTCAAAGCTTTGAAGCAAGAGTGTTTTGTGTCTCTTGACTAAAGCTTTGAAGCAAAGTCAAGTTAGGTTTGTGTATCACTCAAAGCTGTGAAGCACGAGTGTTTGTGTTACTTGATTAAAAAGCTGTGAAGCATAATCAAGTGTATGTTCTGAAGAGTGTCTTCATTATTTCATTAGTAAATTGTTTTAAGTATCACTGCTGTGATTGAGGGGGAGTGAGTAGGAACTCAGGTTTAAGTAGAACTTAGATTGAAGTTGCATTGGGTAGGTCTTAAGTGAAGGAGATAAACTGGTTTGTTTATTCCTGAATTAATATCTCTTATAGTGGATTTCCTCCCTGGCTTGGTAGCCCCTAGAGTAGGTGTTGTTTCACACTGAACTGGGTAAACAATTGATTGTGTTCTTTACTGTTTTTATTTACTGTCTTATAGAAAGTCAGATACGGTGTCATAACATTCACTGTGACATTGAGTATCTGCTGCCAGAATTTCAATTGGCATCAGAGCAGGCACCCTGCCTGTATTACTGGGTGAGATCTAGGGATATCACTTTCTGGCACTATGGACAAAGAAGGAGTTTTTGGAAATAGACCACCCATTCTGGATGGAACAAATTATGACTACTGGAAACCTCGTATGATTGCCTTCTTAAAATCACTGGACTAAAAGGCTTGGAGAGCTGCTGACAAAGGATGGAACCATCCCACCATAACTGAGAAAGATGGGACAATCAGTCTGAAGCCTGAGGAAGAATGGAGCAAAGAAGAAGATGAGTTAGCCCTGGGTAATTCCAAAGATTTAAATGCCTTGTTCAATGGAATTGATAGAAACATATTCAGGCTTGTACATCAATGTGAACTGGCCAAGGAAGTGTGAGACACTCTCAAAACTACCCATGAGGGCACATCCAAAGTAAAAATGTCAAGGCTTCAGATGCTGACTACCAAGTTTGAGAACCTAAGGATGAAGGAAGATGAAACCATTCATGAGTTTCACATGAACATCTTGGAGATTGCCAACACCTCAGGAGCTTTGGGTGAAAAGATGTCTGAAGAAAAACTGGTGAGAAAGATTCTCAGATCCCTGCCTAAAAGATTTTCAATGAAGGTAACTGCTATAGAGGAAGCCCAGGATATCAACAAGTTAAAGGTGGATGAACTCATTGGGTCTCTTCAGACTTTTGAGATGGGGATCAGTGACAATGCTGACAAGAAAAACAAGAGCATAGCACTTGTATCCAACTCTGAAGATGAAAACAAGGAGGATGAAGAAGAAAATATTTCAGAAGCTATAGCCATGCTTGGAAGACAATTCAACAAACTCATCAAGAGAATGGATCCAAAGTCAAGGTCAAATGTTGAGAACATCCCTCTGACATTAACAGATCTTATGACTCCAGCTGAAGACCAAGGTCTGAAGAGAATGGAAACCAAGGCAGAGGAATTCAATGCCATGGTTGTGAAGGATATGGGCATATTCGAGCTGAATGTCCTACCTTTCTTAAGAAACAAAAGAAAGGAATGACTGTTACCTGGTCTGACTGTGATTCAGAAAGTAATTCTGAAGAAGAATCTGCCAAACTAGTTACTGCACTAACTGGTGTGTGTACCTCTGAAAGTGACACTAGTGATGAGGAAGTGACATTTGAAGAACTGGCTGATACTTACAAGAAATTATGTATCAGAAGTGCTGAAGTTTGTGTGCAAAATGAGAGACAAACAAAACTCATCATAAAGTTGGAGGCTGAAAAAAGGGCAGACCTTGAAACTATAAGTCATCTAGAAGGGGAAGTTCAAATGCTGAACTCAAAACTGAACCAGATGACCAAATCTGTCAAGATGCTGACAAATGGAACTGACAAATTAGAAGAAATCCTTCAGGTTGGACAAAATGTGGGAAACAAGTCTGGTCTAGGATTTGTGGCAGCAAAGAAATCTGGTACAGACAAGAAGATCAGGCCTGATAAACAAATGTCAAAGAAGATGTCACAACATAACACTCAACATCGGGAACAGAGAAATATGAAGAAAAAGTACCAAAGATGGAGATGTCATCATTGTGGGAGGTTTGGTCACATAAAGCCTTTCTGCTTCAGATTGTATGGATACCCTAATCAGAACCCAGGTGTCAAACCTAAGTCTAACAGGGTACCACATACTCCTCAATGGAAGAAAAAGGCTACTGCCCTGATAGCCCACACTTCCCTGAGAGTCTCCGCAAAAGAAGACTGGTACTTTGACAGTGGGTGTTCTAAGCACATGACTGGAATCAAGAACCTTCTCAATAATGTTAAACCTCACACCACTAGTTATGTGACCTTTGGAGATGGTGCTAGAGGTGAAATCAAAGGAGTTGGTAATTTGGACTGCCCTGGAGTTCCAAATCTGAATGAAGTACTATTGGTAAAAGGCCTGACTGCTAATCTCATTAGTATCAGTCAATTATGTGATCTAGGATTCAAGGTCAACTTCTCAAAATCTGAATGTCTTGTAATTAATGAAAAACAAGAAGTTGTAATGAAAGGAGTCAGATTTAAAGACAATTGTTACTTGTGGGAGCCTGAGAACACTAATTACTCCACTGTGTGTTCTATTGCCAAAGAAGAAAAAGAGGTGAAACTGTGGCACCAAAAACTTGGCCATCTTCATAGAGGAATGAAAAGGAGTATCTCCATGGAGGCAGTCAGAGGGATTCCAAGACTGCAAATTGATGAAGGGAGAGCTTGTGGTGAATGTCAGGTTGGTAAGCAGACTAGGATGTCACATCCAAAGTCAAGACATCAGATCACCTCTAAGGTTCTAGAACTTCTTCATATGGGACCAATGCAGGTGGAAAGTCTTGGTGGAAAGAGATATACCTATGTGGTGGTGGATGACTTTTCCAGATTCACCTGGGTTAACTTCATTAGGGAAAAATCTGATGGGTTTGAAGTTTTCAAAGAACTGTGCAAAAGAATTCAAAAAGAAAAAGAAGGGTGTATTGTCAGAATCAGAAGTGATCATGACAAGGAATTTGAAAACAGTAAGTTTAATGAGTTCTGTTCCTCAGAAGGAATTAGTCATGAAGTCTCTTCTCCTATAACTCCTCAACAAAATGGAGTTGAAGAGAGGAAAAATAGGACCATTCAGGAATCTGCCAGAGCTATGATACATGCCAAAAGACTTCCTTTTCATTTTTGTGCTGAAGCTGAATACATTGCAGCTGGTAGTAGCTGTTCTCAAATTATCTGGATGACACAGATGCTCACTGAGTATAATGTCACACCAGATGTTATGACATTATACTGTGACAATCTGAGTACAATCAACATTTCCAAGAACCCTATTCAGCATAACAGGACCAAGCACATTGACAGTAGACATCACTTAATCAGAGACCTTGTAGAGGAGAAAACAATTAATCTGGAACATGTTGCCACTGAGCTACAGCTGGCTGACATTTTTACCAAGGCACTTGATGCAAATCAATTTGAAAACTTGAGGGGCAAGTTGGGTATTTGCCAACATGAGAAATTGTAGCAATTAATTTTGCTTAAAATAAGGGTTGAAGGAGTTATTTTTGTTAAGTCTATTTTGAGTGGGTTAATCATTTGTTTTCCCAATTCTTTCAAAGTTATTAAGAAGTTGAATAGACACTCATTTGCCTCCTTCCTCTCTCGAATTTGCAACAAATCCCTTTCTCTCAATCAAAGCTTTCTCTCTAGTTGCTACTGGTTTTCTAAGTCAATTAAAATGTCTCAAACATCATCCTCATCCAAGACGACCGTTTCATCTTCATCATCTGATCAAGATTCTCGGGAAATCACCTCATGCATGGATTCTGAAGTCCTGGAGATTACTCCTCTTAGAGAAATGGCAACTAACCCCTCCAAGGTCAAAAAGCTGAGAACAAGGCATGCAGGAAGGTCTCAAGCTACTTCATCCGGTAATCCCTCTAAACCTTCATCTTCTGTACCAAATAGGGAAGGGTCAACTTATGTACACCAAGCAATAGCTAGGCTTGTTACAAGAATACTGAGTGAGAACCACTCTGTACCGGGGATCTCTGTTCCATTAAATCAAGAATCAGCAAGCCCAAATGTTGAAGCAAATCCAGATGTCTCTGAGAATGTTGAGACACCAAATGACAACATTCAGATTTTATTTGTTGTTTTTATTACCTACTTTGGATAACTGTATAACATTTAAGTACATGTATCTTTGGCCCATTTGTGGCTAAAGAGGGGGAGATATTTTGTGTTAATTACTTGGTAGACATCATATTTTTTCTGCAGTCATATTCATTCTGCTTCTCTCTATTCTCTGATTGCTTAGGAGTTTTAGCCAAAAATCTGCCAAAGGGGGAGTTTGTAAGTGTTTAGTTATTGGCATGTATTTTTGGTAAAACCAGGTGTGTAAATGTCATGATTGATGTCATAACATTCTGGATTAAAAGGGTACTTTATGCAGAAAAAGTATGGCATACAGTAGCTACTGTGTATGAGTGTGTATCTGAGCATTTTGCAAGAGATCACATTTATTGCCTTCTACCAAAATCAGTAAACAGGAATTCTGATGTCATAACAAATGTTAAGACATCCTGTACTGATCTAACAAATTTGCAGTTTGGTTAATTCTGAGATTTTTCAGGAAGTTGGTTCATTCTTTCCAGAACAGAATCTCACGTGGACTTTAGGTTAACCTAACTCAACCCTAATCTGGTTGATAAAGTCTTGTGACCAAGTCTTAAGGTTAAACCTAATTAACCCTAGCTTTTTGTGGAAACCCTAACTGAAGAAACAACTGCTATATATTCAACAGGATTGCTGATTGGAAAATAACCTTTGGACTGAAGATCAATTAGGAGCTGTATAGTTTTAACTACTGTAATCCAAGCAAGTATCATTGTGATAAGTGACTTGGAATAGGTCTTGATTGTAAGGGTTTTTGTATCACTCAAAGCTTTGAAGCAAGAGTGTTTTGTGTCTCTTGACTAAAGCTTTGAAGCAAAGTCAAGTTAGGTTTGTGTATCACTCAAAGCTGTGAAGCACGAGTGTTTGTGTTACTTGATTAAAAAGCTGTGAAGCATAATCAAGTGTATGTTCTGAAGAGTGTCTTCATTATTTCATTAGTCAATTGTTTTAAGTATCACTGCTGTGATTGAGGGGGAGTGAGTAGAACTTAGATTGAAGTTGCATTGGGTAGGTCTTAAGTGAAGGAGATAAATTGGTTGGTTTAGTCCTGAGTTAATATCTCTTATAGTGGATTTCCTCCCTGGCTTGGTAGCCCCCAGAGTAGGTTATGTTTCACACTGAACTGGGTAAACAATTGACTGTGTTCTTTACTGTTTTTATTTACTGTCTTATAGAAAGTCAGATACGGTATCATAACATTCACTGTGACATTGAGTATCTGCTGCCAGAATTTCATAACCTTCGATTCACTCACCACTATCACATACCCTCCTTCGATTCAATGACTGCCCAAACAAAGAAGCAACTGAACTAGCTTCAGGAAGATTCCAGTGAAGCTCTATCCACCCCCAAGGAAGACACTTGCAGCTCCTTTGATTAGTGCTTCAAGAGGTAAGTTTCCTCTAAACTTGGAATTTTTTTCATATAAATATCATTTGTACATATAAATAAAAGGAAAATGTAGATATCCCATTTAGGAAGTTAATCATGCTATAACTTTCGATCCTCATTTCCTGTATGTTGCAAATCTCAACCGTGACTAGTTAGACTTTGGATTTTGGTGCCCCAATAATCTTGTGCTAACCCCTGGCTTGTAGCTTTCGAAAGATACACTTGGTAGTTTCATTTTCAAGTTTAGACAGGTTTTCGGTATCCTTCAATTGGCTAAATATTGAAGCCTTTTGAATCTCAACTTGGGAGTTTTTGCATTCCTGCCAACGAAGGAGGCAGCAAGGAGGTTGAAACGAAAGGTGTACACTCACGCTAACTTCCAAGCCAATTAAAAGAAGCAGAAAAGGACGAAATCGAAGAGCGCTCATACTGATTCCCAACCCCAATCAAAGGACGCCAAATGGGGAATCGAAGGAGCCTACTTCCTGGATCAAAGGACTCACTTTTTATCTTTATTTATGTTATTTATGTTTTTCTTTATATTTTCTTGCTATTCAATATGGTTGTAATAGTGTAGGATATTCATTTTCTGCATTTTTATTGCTTTATACAAATGTTAGTAATTAGGATGTATGGCAAGATAAAACCAACAAGTAGACAACCCAAAATCAAAAGACTAAATGCATGCAATAAAACACACTTTTCACACATGCAACTCTAGGGTAATCTCACTTGTTGCCTCGGAAAATAGTCACGTCCCTCGAGTATGGGCATTTTAGCAAAGACCCTTGATAAAAGATCATATTCCTTCGATGTTACCTTCTGTAAACGATCTAGTACCTATACGAAATTGCTAAAACGTCTCATAGGTTGCCTTCTATGACTATACAAATGACCCACACCCGTCCCTTCACATCCAACGATGGGGCTTTTTACCAAATCAATGGTAAGATAACAACATCTAAAGGAGGAGGAAAAGAACAATAGACCTTTTGAGTAGTTAGGATGCTCGTAGTTTCTTGCTTGCTCACAACCAAAAACATTTTTCACACCAACACTTTCAATTGAAACATTTTCAAAAGTCAAAGCTCTTTGTACGCACTCTTATAGAGACATGAATCATTAAAAAGGCACTTTTCAAAACACTTTCATCCTCCACAAACACCTTTTTGAACTATTTTCAAAACCAACACTTTGTACGCATTCTTATAGAGACGAGAATCATTACAAAGACGTTTTCAAAATATTTTCAAACCCACACCACAAAGCACATTTTCAAACAAAAGCAAGTTATCTAGAAAGGAACTAAGAGCTCGTAGATAACTACGGATGAAAAGGGTGCTAACACCTTCCCTTTTCATATCCTACCCCATGAACTCAAGAAATAATCTCTAAAGGTTTTTCCTATTCTTTTTAAACTTTCCTTTGTTGGATAAAAGAAAAGCCGGTGGCGACTCTTGCTATCCGGAACAATTACGATCAAACACAAAACAACCAAGTCAGTTTTCCCACCGTATTACAGTATGCTTTCATAGTTAACCTTTCTTCAATTAGGACTTTGAAGGTTGTAACATGACCTTGGTTCGTGGTTTAAGAAACAAAGGATATAAGGATCAAAATTTATTTTAACCCGCCCCATTCTCCTTTATGTTCTTCAATCCAAAATCTAATTAATGAGACAGATGCATTCAATCTCGAAGAGAAATTTCGTAGTCGCGTAGATGATGAGAAGCATATATAAAGATTCAAGCACCAATGAAAAATATTGATAAGATTCAAGCATTGATGAGAAGTGCTATACCCAAAAAATTTCCCTCTCAGTTTCTCAAAGATTCTCTAACAAGATCTCCATTGATTAAAGACTACACCAAGATTGATCAGCTCAAGATACCTCCCCAAACACTGATGACTCAAAATTAGGGTTTGAGTTTGTATCAGGACAATTGGACCTTTAATGCTTCATATGATTTTCATAAATCATTTTGGACTCCTTAGATTACTCATGTCATGTTTCAGGCTTTAGATCACATTTTACCCAGTCAATTGATCAGTTGACATAAAATCAACTATATTGGGAAAAAATCAACTATGGTTAATTTACAGTCAAAACTCATAATTTTTTATCCATATCAACATATTAAACTCATATTAAACATTTGGTCAAGTTTGGATCACAACATCTCAAGAAATTTGATCAGATCATCAAAAGGGCAAAATGGTCAAAAATAGGGTTTTGACTGAGAAGGTTCAATTTTTGACTTTTTGACCTAGCACATGACTTGTTGGTCTGAGACATGATATCAAGAATCCAAATGCATCATTCTGACCTAATGGCATGGTTCAAAACATTTCTCAAGATCAATTAATTGATAATTGAAATTTGGTCAATTGATGAAAAAGTCAACTGTACACTGAAAAGTCAAACTTTGACTTTTAGATCAAAATCAAGTTTCAAAAATCATATTTCACCAAGACATGTCAAAGTATGAAGATTGTTCAAGAAATCAAAATTCAAGATTTCTCTGGAAAAAGTCAAAGTTCTAAACACTTAGAAATTTTTCTTAGTGTTAAGAAAAATATGATAATTTCATAACTTCGTGCCAGATTTTCACCATGATGCAAGATAATTAAAGAAAAACTTACAACAGGGAAGTTGTAGATATCAATGAGATTAGAAACATTGTAGGGTAGAACTACTTCTAGAAATTCTTGGATCTCAATTTATAAATCCAAGAATACATGTCCATGAAACTAAAACACTTTGTAAAATTCTAGGCATTTTAAGTCAGAATTTTAACAGAACTTTTGGACCAATTTTCATAC
The DNA here is from genome assembly GCA_948472305.1 of Vicia faba. Classification (NCBI taxonomy): domain Eukaryota; kingdom Viridiplantae; phylum Streptophyta; class Magnoliopsida; order Fabales; family Fabaceae; genus Vicia; species Vicia faba. The sequence continues at coordinate 895,967,942 of OX451738.1, forward strand.
AGTTACAATGGGAGTTTGCAAAAGTGATTCAAAGAGGGACATTCATTCTTAAATTATGAGTCATTTTCTTGATGAACATCTGATCTAATTCCAAGCAATAATGCATAATCCCACTTTTCAGGCCCTCTAACGTGTGTATCTATCCTTAGTCAAAAGATTACACAAGCTTTTGAGCTATGAACCACTTGATTTAAGCTTTGTCCAATACACCTTACCATTTAAGGAAGAAAGTTCACACTTCCATTCTGGAAAGTGACTTTAATCACAAAGTCCACTCTCCTTGAGCTTTGTGTTTATTCTTTCTTCACAAGTATCCCCTACAAACTCAAAACATGCATGTTTAAAGTTTCTAGCCACCCTGTCTTGCCTTGAAACCATATTTGTCTTAACTTGCTTCAACAACAATTCAAAATCCACAACATGTGATTTTATACTTCTGACTTCACCAAGCTTCCAAACCCTTTACCTATAAATTAAACCTTCATTTGCAAGCTGAGCAGGATTGGGACGAGCCCTAAAACTCACTAAAACTCCCTAGAACCAGAAATTGCAACACAAGCACAAAAACTTGTCATTTTTGGTTTTTGAATTCAATCTCCAAAGCCCCTCGTGAGTTTCTTGGACAAACCATCTCTAAAGTTTCTGATACACATATAGAAGTTATCCCAACCTCTGTTTTCAGACTGTAAAATCATTTTCACCAACATCCATTTTCAAAAACAGAGCACTACATACTGACTTCTCCAGAACATTCCGACCATCCATAGCTCAAGCTAATCATTGCATTAGCTTCCTGGGAACTTGAGGAAGCTAACCAGATTATCACAACAACTTGAATCAACCTCTAACTCAAAACACGATCTCCAGCTGCAAGGTAAGTTCTTCTGATTTTTATCTCATTATTTAGGCATTATTAGGCTTGCATTTTCAAAGACAAAATGTAGATATCGTTGCTCTGAAACTATACATATCCATAGATTCCATTTATATGGCCTGAGTAGAGAGAATTTTGGATCAGAACTTGAAAAATTAGGGTTCAGATTAGGGCTAGAAAAATTCATGTTTGTTTCTGATTTATAGTTTTAATGCTTTATAGTTCTGGAACCATGATGAAATTTGCCATAACTTTCACGTTTACATTTTCCATTATGGTTAAGGTATGAATGAGTTACAGATGCTCTAGCTGGTGCGAGGAAGAAGGTGAAGTTCATCATAAGAATTGATTTTGTAATATATATTTATAGTTTTGTTTATAATATCGGATGAATAACCACCCAAGTGATAGAGAGTATGCTCGTAAGACATTAGTGTTAAGGGTCCTGGGTTCTAGCCCCAGGAGAACCTTTTGCTTTTATTTCATAACATTTAACCCCATTTACCTGTTAACAACACGCTTGGGCTAGAACTTTTATGTTGTCTCATTTTCTCTTCTAGCATCACCCCCCTCATTTACCTGTTAACAACACGCCTGGGCCAGAACTTCTAGGCGGTCTCATTTTTGCTTCCAACATCACCCCCTCTACCTGTTAAGAACACGCATGGCCCAGAACTTCTAGGTTGTCTCATTTTTGCTTCGAGCATCACTTCCCATGTACATATTAGCATCACCCCCATCCATTTTTTTATCATGCAGCCCAGCATAACCTTCTTTTTATTTTCTTTCTGATTCTGATCACACAAAAACACATTTTGGCCTAAACCAAAGAGAAATCAGTTTTACTTACAAACATCCATTCCACTTTCTAAACCCCCTGACTTTAATTTTATATTTTTATTTTATTTTATTTGTTTTATTATTTTAGTATCATTACTATTATTTTTATTAATCACAAATACAAAAAATATATTATATTAAAAATTTAAATTATTTAGTTTAATTTTATTTAACTTCTCAAAATAAAAAGACCAAAAATATTTTTCTATTTAATTTGTTTTCTTTAATTTAATCTTAATTTGTCTTATTTTAGTTAATTATTTTCTTTTAGTTAATAAGTTCAAAAACCTCTTTTATTAAATAAAATCCAAAGCAAATTCCATTTCTTTTCCATTTTTATGCATTATATTCATTCCATTTCTTGTACATTATATACATTTCAATTCTTGTACATTATTAAAGTTCAATATGGTTTTAATATACAAATAGGTTTAATTTCTTGCAATCTCCATTTGTAAATTTGTACACCCCATCCCCAAATGATGTAATAACGTAGGATATTTACTTTCCGCCATTTATCGCTTTCATATAAATGCTAGTAATTTAGGGTTTGAATGGAAAGATAAAATCAATGCTTAGAAAACCCTAATACAAGATAAACCAAGCATGAAATACAAACACTTGCACACTTTCCACCTCTAGGGTTTACTCCACTTTGTTGCCTTAAAAATTGTCATGTTATGCATGTGAGATGCCTTAGCAAAGAACAATAAATAATACAAGATCATAGTCCCTTGATGACGCTTCGAATGTTGCCTTACAAATGATATTTGACCCTTAAGAAATATGCTAAGGTATCTTACAACATTGCATCTTATGACTATACGATGACCCACGCCCGTCCCTTTACATCAAAAGATAAGGTTACTTACTAATAAATGGTGAGATAAAAATATCAAAGGAAGAGAGAAATGAACAAAAGAAATTTGAGTAGGTAGAACGTTCTTGGTTGCTTGCTCACAATCCATCTTCAAAAACAAATATCTTTTCAAACACACTAAACACTTACAAAAACATGAAATATTTTCAAAAAGTCCAACACTTTGTATGCGTTCTTATAGAGACGATAATCATTACAAATTTTGCCTAAATGAAGGCACTTTTCAAAAATACTTTCAAAACCCACCACAAACAAAGAAATTTCAAAAGTGATCTAGAAAGCAACTAAGAGCCCGTAGATAACTACAGATGAAAAGGGTGCTAATACCTTCCCTATTCATAACCTATCCCCCGAACTCAAGAAAAAATCTCGAAGGTCATTCCTATTCCTTTCACCCTTTACTTATTGGATAAAAGAAAAGTCGGTGGAGACTCTTTCTATCTGCAACAATTGCAATCAAACGCAAAACAACCAAGTCAGTTCTCCCACCGTATTACCGAACTGGAGACTCTGCTGAGGAATTACTGAAAAGTGGGGTTACCTTAGATTTAGATCACATTTACTTGCTTTTATTGTTTGATTTGTTTGCTTTACATTTATGGGTCCTTGTTTGGGTTTGTATTGATCCTCTATACAGATTGGGGAACACCATTAGGTAAGTAGCAATAGATTGTGGAAATTGTGCGGGGTATAACGACATGGTTGAAGCGATGGCTGCATTAGAGTGACACATTTTCTGGTACCGGTAGTCCTTGATTTTAGTCAAGGAGAATACGGGGCCGTTGTGTGGTGTCATAAAGCACTAATTGGCCTTAGAACCTTTAAATTGAACAACTTATCCATTAGGAAGTAGTGAGATATTCGACTTTGGTGCAGTCCGAAGTTAGTTGATAATCGATACTACGCTCATTGAGATCGGACTTTCGGGATATTTCGGTCGCCAATAAAGATACTTGGGCTGAAACAGTGCCTGATGAAGAAATATCAGTGATATTGAGATTCCATAGAACCCAATTACTTTCTAGGACAAGTTGAGCCAACTAAACATCAAGAGGGTACTTACCAATGAACCTCATGCAAGTTTAAACCTAAGGACTTGTTTGCTTTATGTCTATATGTTTGTTTGTACATAACATCATGACATCATACCATGGCATTTTGCACTAACCATTTCAAGGATCTAGAGATTTATCTTTGTCTTGTTTTGTAGGACATAGCTCCCACTCGCAGGAATACTGTCCAAATCAACCTTATCAAAACGCCTCCTTAACTCAAATAATTAGCGTCACGGACCCTTTAGAATTCTCCATTCACTGAGAGACATGGACGACTTCTCAATTTGGTTACATAAAGCCTTAATGAAGACATGATGAAGGTTCTCTTTCAATTCTTCGACCCTTCACATTATTGCTTTACCTTTTCTGATTACCAACTTGTGCCCACTATGGAAGAATTTTATCAACTCTTGGAAATCCCTATCCTTGATTAACTACCCTTCAACAGTATTGAAAGAGACCTAAGACCTGAGGAGATTGCTCGAGCTCCACATTTGCAACGATCTGAAGTTGTGGCCAATTGGGAAACGAGAAGTGGTGTCAAAGGGTTTTTAGCCAAGTTTTTGTTTGAGATGGCTCAATATTTTTGGGATGCTCTGGATTTACAAGCCTTTGAAGAAGTGTTGGCTCTTCTCATCTATGGGATGGTTCTGTTTCCCAATTTGTACCAACTTATAGATGTGAACACACTCAAAAATTTTCTATCTCGCAATCCGGTGCCCACTTTACTTGGGGATATCTTGCATTATCTTCACACCCGCACCATGAAGAGAAGAGGACTTCTTATATGTTGCAATCCTCTTTTCGATAGGTGTTTTATTTCGCATCTACCTCATTCTGTTGTGAAGAACGAGGAAGGCTTAAGATGGTCTAGTAGGTTGATGTCACTCACACATTCTGATATCTATTGGTGTGCTTGATATATGGAAGTCATTACTATTATTGACCGTTATGGGGAATTCCCTAATGTCCCTCTACTTGGCATTAGGGGAGGTATCACCTACAATCTTTGTTTGACTTTGCAACAGTTTGGGTATGCTAGGAGGGATGGCCCTCATGATGCACTTGTCCAAGGAATTGAATTCGACTACGAGAACGATGTCCAAGGTTATCGTCAGAGATTCATACGAGCATGGGGCATGGTTAATGAGGTTGATAGCAAGACGTTGGGGCATAAGAAATCCATCCCTTTGGATCCTTATCTCAAGTGGGTGTGAACTCGCGTCTGTGATACGGTGGCAGAACCGACTGTTATATCGGTTTGCATTTTGTATTTGAAAATGTCGCGGTAAGCAAGAGTCTCCACCGACTTTTATTTCATCCAACAAAGGAAAAGGAAAAAGAACAGAAAAAACCTGTTTTTGAGATATTTCTGAGTACGGGGGGTAGATTATAGAAAGGGAAGGTGTTATCACTTTTTCTATCTGTGGTTTTCCACGGGCTCTTAGGTACTTGTTCATTTTTAAATTACTCGTGTGTGCTTGTTTTGAAAAATTTTGTTTACTTCGTGATAACCTTTGTATCGGTCCTCAAGAGAGTGATGAAGTTGTTTTGAAAACTGTTTTGAAAAGTTTTTGTGTGAAAAGTTTTTGTTTTGAGCAAGTACTTAAGAGCTTTCTACCTACTCGAAAAAAAGTCTGTTCATTTTCGTTTCCTTTAGACAACGCTATCCTACTATTAAGGAGCAGGTAGCTCCATCGTTAGATTTATAAAGAGACGTTCGAAGGGACGAAATGGACTCTGAAGGCAAAAAGTAAAGATACCTTAGCGTTTTGAAGGGACTATCGTCATAAGATCAATTCGTAGGAAACTCGAGGGACAAGTAGGGGCTATGATCTTTATGACGATTTTAAATCGCGGGTCATTGCTAAGGTATCCCTACATTCGAGGGACACGACCATTATTTCTGAGGCAACCAAGTGGGGACAAACCCTAGGAGTGAGCATGTGCAAGTGTGCCTTTTTCAGTTAATTTGCACAATTAAGGTTGTCTACCATTTTAATTTGATTTATCTTTCGCATGCAATCCTAATGTACATACATCTAACAGTTTAATAGTTGCGGAAATTAAAAGTGAGAAATAAAAACCCTAACCATTACAAGGCTTTGGGGAGGGGATTACATAATCAAAAACCGGGAAAAAATATAAATGCGAAATAGTAAACATAACTAACTATAACAAACTCGGAGTAGATACAATAATTAATAAAATAGGGGAAAAATAAGGCGTCAGACAAAATTAAATACGGGGAATTAATGTCAAGTTTAGAAAAAATTAATTTGCGAATAAAGAAAAGATATTTTTGGACTTTTATGAAAAAATAATTAACTTTGCAAATTAACCTAATTTATATTAAATTCTAATTATGGAAAAATGTTTAAATTAACCTAATTAAACTAATTAATTAAATGCAAATAAATATTTTATGAAAATAATTAACTAAACCTATTATTTTTGTATTTTTTTGATTTTATGATTTAATTATAAAAAGATTTTTATTGTGAACGTAATTAAAATAATAAATTAAAAGAATAAAAAAAATAAGTAAAAAGAATATAAAAAAATGAGGAGATGGGCCTGATATTGTAAGTAATCCGGGGGGTGTGTTGCCAATTTTCTGTTAGGCCCAAAGCTGGCCCAGAGTCTGGCGTCTACTCCAGTGGAGTCACCTCCTAAGGACTCATGGTGGACCTTCAAACTGAGGCGTGAGATCTATATGGTGATGAATCTAGAGGACGAGATCAAAGGGCGCGCGGTGGTCCTCAGAACATGACATGCACTGGATTTGGAATTGTAGTTTCAGAAAATGCAAAAGGTCTGGACCTGGGATCGAACCCAGGTCCTCCCTCTCACATGCCTTCTTCCCTTGCCATCTGTGCTAGGTTGTTAGTCATATACTTAATCAAATAAAATAAATATAATACAAACAAAGTGCTTGGCCTAAGAAAACACGCGAATTTTAAATGGACCAGTGGGATGCTGCCACGCCTTCATCTTCTTCCCAAAAGTGTCATTTTTTATTTTAGGCTTTTACCTACGGACGAATTCGTCACTATAAGCTATAGTGACAATTCTTGTGCGTGGCTACAAACCTGCAATAACTGAAAATGCAACACAAGCCAGATAAATGTAAACCAAAGGTACAGGACGGTAAGGAATCATGCCCTGAATTCAATGGTGCCCATGATTTGATCTAATTACGCCTATACAGGGAAGCCCCAAAGCGAAGCTTGGAAACCCTAGTAATGGCTATCTTCCTTCCCTGCACTCAAAACATAATTAAAGTATTCAGAAAGAATCGAATCCTTATGGAAAACCAGAATACATGATTAAACAGCATGAACAAAGCATATGTTCATGTAATCGAAATCAAAAAATTATGTCAAACCGTGATGTGTATGGAGCGTGTTTCTTGATGCTTCAAAGTCTGGAAAGGATTGGAAAACCTTCCAGAGACGTCCATAAATGGATTGCAATCCTTAAACCTCCTTGAGAGTGGCTGTGATCAGGAATTCCAATTGAGATTTCTTGATAAAAAACATAAGTTGCGCTGTCCGTTTCCCACGATTCCTCTGGCTCTCTATGTTTGGGATGTGTTATGTATATGTATCTCTTTGAATTAGGTTAACAAAAAAGCTCCAAATCCTTGCCAATTATTAAGATTTGATTCCATTCCAACCTTGCATTATTTCTTTCCAAATCAAGATAAATCATTCCATTCTTACTCAAATCAACCTTGGCACGATTTGATTCTGTTTGACAACATCAATGAATTTAGATTCTATTCAAAATCAAATCAAAAAACAAATCTTCCATATTTTATATCATTTATTTGATTTCATTTTATTTTTAAATGATTAAAATCAAAATAAATTAAATAAATAAAGTCAATAATATATGAGAGAGTGCTTGGGTCGTGGACATTGCTAGAAGTAAGATGCAAGCATAAAAAGTTAGGCCCATTTGTAAAAAAAATGCAATTCTGGGTATTGTTGACTTTTGACAATTCTCCAAAAATGGCCAACTTTGACAATGAATATCTCCTTCAATTTTGACCCTAAGAGGGTGTTCTTGGACTTTTTAGAAAGCTTAGGATGTCCCCTAAGCAACCTCTTTGGTTTAATCTTAATTGGATCTTCCATGTCCCTGTAAGGAGCTTTGACCCATAATGTGTTTTTGTTGACCTTTTGGAATGATCTATAATGTCTGAGTTCATATCTTTCGATGAGTGCATTTTTTGAACTTGAGGACTGAAGATGACATGTAGGGAATTGGATTCTATTCAAAATGAGCCTTGGATGAGAAATTTCTGATAAATTAAGAGAAAGTTATGCTTGGTCAAAGTTTGGTGGACTTTTCCTGAGAAACCCTAATTTAGCAACTTTTTGAGTTTTGATGAATTAGGAGCATTTCTTTAGGAATCATGATCAAACCTTGATCAAAAGATGGATATCACTGCAAAATGTTTATGTTGACAAAAAATCTTAAAGTTTGAGTATATGTGGGCCCTAGTTGACTTTTGACCTGGTACAGTTGATAATCAGGCATTTGAGCAGTTGACTAAGCAAACTTCTTGTGCAGGGAATGAAACATGACATGGATGATCTTGAGAACATATTAAGACCATGGATAAGATTTGAGACCTTTGGAGTTCACCCATCTTGATGCAAATGGAACTCCTAGTTTGAGGTTCATTGTCTTGGGATAGCATTTGTCTGGTCAACTCTTGGGCATCCTTGAGCAAATTGAGTGTCTTAATATATATATGTTGAGTAAAATGAGAGGGAAAATTTTGGGGTATAACAGCTGCCCCTGTTCAATCTTCTTAAGCTTGAATTAGTAGATTGGTTGTTCTTCCTATCATGATTTGAAGGTATAAGATGATTGAACACTAAAGTGCCTAGAAATTTGCACTCGCATGAAGTGATACTGATTGGTGATATCGGAAATGGGCTTAAAATTCCATTTGGAAGTCGACAGAGAATCTTCGGAGGTGGGCTTAAAGATTCCATTCAGAAAAGATACTGATTGCATAAGAGATTCCACTGCGAGAATTCCTGTACCTGCCGTTAAGGAGGACTTCACCGGGGAATGTTGATTTATGTCTTGGGAAATGGAGGCTAGGAGCTTCAATTGTTCATTACTCTACTGGGGAATTAACTCCTGGTTGAGGAGGTGGAAGTGAACTGCATATCTGGTTAGGGTCTAGGCTACACAATGGCTTACCGGGGAATTGTGAAATCGACTGTATCTGGTCGAGTTCAGGTCTTACTGTGTTGTAAACTGTTGTTTGGAGATAAAGGAGAAGGAACCTGGATAGTATGGTTACTTCAAAATTAAAGCCTGGATAATAGGGCTATGATAAGGAACCTGGGTCGTAGGGTTACTTTGAGATGAGAGCCTAGATAGTAGGGCTATGAGAAGGAACTTGGGTCGTAGGGTTACTTCGAGATGATTGCCTGGATAGTAGGGCTATGAGAAGGAACCTGGGTAGTAGGGTTACTTCGGGATGAAATCCTGGATAGTAGGGCTATGAGAAGGAACCTGGATAGTAGGGTTACTTCAAGATGAGAGCCTAGATAGTAGGGCTATAAGAAGGAACCTGGGTCGTAGGGTTACTTCGAGATGAAAGCCTGGATAGTAGGGCTATGAGAAGGAACCTGGATAGTAGAGTTAGTTCGGGATGAAAGCCTGGATAGTAGGGCTATGAGAAGGAACCTGGATAGTAGGGTTACTTCGAGATGAAAGCCTGGATAGTAGGGCTATGAGAAGGAACCTGGGTCGTAGGGTTGCTTGGAGATGAAAGCCTGGATAGGAGGGCTATGAGAAGGAACCTGGGTCGTAGGGTTACTTCGATATGAAAGCCTGGATAGTAGGGCAATGAGATGGAACCTGGATTGTAGGGTTACTTTGAGATGATAGCCTGGATAGTAGGGCTATGAGAAGGAACCTGGGTCGTACGGTTACTTCGAGATGAAAGCCTGGATAGTAGGGCTATAAGAAGGAACCTGGGTCGTAGGGTCACCTCATTTAGTTATGCAGATTAGTCGACCCGTTTGATCTTCGGGAACTGATTTTCCATTAGCTGTCTGTAGATATGACATGTATAACTGCTGGAATTGTTGGTGATAATTGTCTTTCTTGAAAATATAACAGGGTTAATTATATGTGCGATGCATGAAGTGCCTCGTGAGATGATGTTCTCAAAATAAATGAGATTATGATGTATACGATATGTATGCACATGTCATGATGTATGTACATGAAATGCTATTGGGGACATGGCCGAGTCTGGGAAAAATAAATCCCTGACTGCTGCTAGAGAGTATAGGATTCCTGACCATTGTAGAGGATTGTGGTTCTTCTACTTCTGCTGGGAATGGTGAAGGGAAATGACTGTGCTCAATATTTACTCTTTGTTGTTTGTGAATATTCCGTCAGGGAGAGACTCTTTTTGAGAGTAGCTATGTGGGGAATAATTTGGAAGGTGAATTTCCATAGCTGAAGTAATAGGCTCTGTCGGTGATTGAGATTCTATATTCAGAGAAATAAACTCTGCTTGGAGAGATGAACATTATGGTGATTCGCTTGCGATTATGAAATTCGGCTGGGGGTACAACTATCAGGTTTCTGAAAGACCCTGGCTGGGGAGATTACTTCCTGTTTTGGTAAAACTGATATCAAATGCCTTGATTGCTTTTACTCTGTGGGGAGTGTATATGTCACGAGGTCGTATCTACTGATGATTGTACTTAAAAGTTGTTTGTGCCCCGGTACCTGCTGGAGAGAGTAACTGTTGAGTTTGACATTTTTTAGCTTTCGTTTTGCCCATGTTTCTTAAGTTACGAGCAAATGTCTTTTCGTTTCTCATGTAAATATTTATGAGCAGCAATCATATTCAAATGCATATGTCAAGAATAAACCATTGGGCGTTCTTGCAAATCAAAACAAAAAAAGAAAAACACATAGTTTTTGTAAAAATTGTTTGTATTGATTTTCGAAGTTGGCCTATAATAGGCGTTCTTGTACAAGGAAGCTGACGCTCTAGCAAGAGAACACTGCCGTAAACATGGAAGCTATACAATATTGTGTAAAGAAGAAAACAACTATGTACAACAATCCCATTGGGTTCCAATTCTACTATTTCCCATATGTCTTCGAGCGTCTCATCACTTTGCTACTTGTCTGAAGTTGATTAGATTGATTGGTGTCATTCGAGCTTGACAATTGATACTGAGGTTTGGTCACAACGTGATCCAATGGGACATAGTGATACGATTTACATCCCTAACTTTTTCCTGGACAGCCCTTTCGGGTTTTCAGTCCACCGGGATACCCTTTTTTGCCCAAGTCGCCTTTTCAGGTTTTCGACTTCCCGGGTGTACAGATTTTTTTGTTTTCATCCCTTACTTTTCCCCGAAACCTTTTAGTTCATCGGGAAGCCCTTATTTTTTCCTAGGTCAGTCAACCTAGCGGGTCTTTTATCATGCGTAGTATCTTTTCACTATGTCTGCATTCACATGGTGAGGTAGGTCGTCACCGTCCATGGTGGTTAAAATTATAGCTCCACCCGAGAAAATGTTTTTAATCACAAATGGCCCTTCGTATGTGGGAGTCCATTTGCCCCTGGGATCACCTTGCAGCATTATGATGCGTTTGATTACTAGATCCCCAACTTGATACACTTGGCGTCTGACCTTTTTGTTGAAAGCCTTGATCATCCGTTTTTGATATGTTTGACCAGGAAAATTAGCAGTAAGTCTCTTCTCGTCGATCAGATTTAATTGATCAAGTCGGGTATGGATCCAGTCGTCTTCACTCAAACCCACATCTATCATAATCCTGAGAGAAGGTATATGGACCTCAATGGGTAGGAATGCCTCCATGCCATATACCAGAGAGTAGGGTGTTGCCCCTGTCGACGTCCGCGCTGAGGTATGGTACCCATGAAGAGTGAATGGTAACATCTCATGCCAGTCTTTGTATGCTAATGTCATCTTCTGTATAATCTTCTTGATGTTCTTGTTAGCCGCTTCAACAATGCCATTCATCTTCGACCGGTAGGGAGAAGAGTTATGATGTTGTATCTTGAATTGCTTACAGGGCTCCATGATCATTGTGTTGTTGAGATTCATACCATTGTTAGTAATAATTATCTCTGGCACACCATACTGACATATCAGATTATGTCGGCTAAACCGCACCACGACGTTCTAGGTGACAGTAGCAAAGGAGGCCGCCTCAACCCAATTCGTGAAGTAATCAATGGCCACTAAGATGAAGTGATTTCCATTGGAAGCAGTAGGCCTGATTTCTCCGATCATGTCGATGCCCCACATTGCAAAAGGCCACGGAGCTGTCAAGATATTCAAAGGAACCAGTGGCACATGCACCTTATCAGCATAGATTTGGCACTTATGACAAGTTCGGGAGTGCTGATAACAATCTGCTTCCATAGTGGACCAGTAGTATCCTGCCCGTAGGATCTTCTTAGCCATGGTATGTCCACTTGAATTGGTTCTGAAGGTACCTTCATGTAGATCTTTCATAATCCTCTCTACTACTCTCTTGTCTACACACCGTAGTAAGGTAGTGTCATGATTGCGCTTGTAGAGGATTCCATTACTGAGGAAGAAATTCACAGCGAACCTTCTCAGAAATTTCTTATCATTGACAGATGCCCCTTCTCGATACTCCTGAGTCTCGAGGTACTTCTGCACTTCATGAAACTAGGGTTTGTCTGCCACCTCTTCGACATCAATCTCACAATAATGCACTGGTTCATCCAACGTCTCAATGGTGATTTGGGGAGCTTTGTTGTCCCACTTGACTTTGAACATGGAAGACATGGTAGCTAGCGCGTCCGCTAACTGATTCTCCTCTCGTGGGAAATGTTCAAAGGTTACCTCCTCAAAGTGTGGGAGCAATGTCAGTATGTGCTCTTTGTATGGGATGAGATTCGGATGCTTCGTATCCCATTCTCCTTTGATCTGACTTATCACAAAGGCTAAATCCCCGACGACATTTAAGAACTTGATCCTGAGGTCAATAGCGGCTTTGAGACCCATGATGCAGGCATCGTACTCTGCCATGTTGTTAGTGCAATTGAAACATAGTCGGGCAGTGAAAGGAGTATGAAAGCCCTCAGGAGATATGTTTACCGTGCCAATGCCATTACCAAGTGCGTTTGAAGCTCTGTCAAAAACCATAGTCCATCGAGATCCCTTCTCGAGTCCTTCATCCAGTCTAGGTTCTTCATAGTCAGTCACCAGCATAATATTCTCATCCGGGAACTCAAAATTCATGGGCTGGTAGTCATCCACGGCCTGATGAGGCAAATGATCAGCCAATACACTCCCCTTGATTGCTTTCTGGGTTGTATATTGTATGTCATATTCAGTTAAGATCATCTGCCATCTTGCTATTCTTCCGGAGAGAGTGGGCTTCTCGAAGATGTATTTGATTGGATCCATATTAGGTATCAAAAAAGTAGTGTGGGTCAACATGTACTGTCTTAGTCGGCGAGCAGCCCATGCCAAAGCGCAAAAAGTTTTCTCAAGCAGTGAGTATCGTGTCTCACAGTCAGTAAACTTTTTTCTAAGGTAGTATATTACATGCTATTTTCGACCAGACTCGTCATGCTGCCCCAACACACACCTCATTGAATTGTCTAGCACTGTTAAGTATATTATCAAAGGTCTTCCTTCAACCGGAGGCATCAGAATTGGCGGTTCTTAGAGATATTCTTTAATCCTTTCGAAGGTTGTCTGACACTGGTCGTTCCATTATACCACTTGATCTTTCTTCAGAAGCTTGAAGATGGGTTCACAAGTAGCAGTCAGATGTGAAATGAACCTGGAAATATAATTTAAACGTCCCAAGAAACCTCTAACTTCTTTCTCTATATGGGGAGCCGACATCTCTTGTATGACCTTTACTTTTGCAGGGTCTACCTAAATACCTTTGTCACTGACGATGAAACCCAAAAGCTTACCAGACCTTACCCCGAAGGTGCACATGTTCGGATTCAACCTCAGCTTGTATGTCTTCAACCTGTCGAACAACTTTTGTAGATGATCAAGGTGCTCTTCCTCGGTTTGAGACCTGAGAATCATGTCATCAACATAAACCTCTATCTCATGGTGAATCATATCGTGGAACAAGGTGACCATGGCTCGTTGATAAGTTGCCCCATCATTTTTCAACCCAAAAGGCATCACCTTGTAACAGAAGGTGCCCCACTGTGTGACAAAGGTTGTCTTCTCCATGTCTTCAGGAGCCATCTTGATCTGGTTGTAGCCAGAGAAAGCATCCATGAAAGAGAAGATTTTATGTTGAGCGGTGTTATCAACCAGAACATCAATGTGAGGAAGCGGGAAGTCATCCTTGGGGCTCGCTCTCTTCAGGTCTCTATAGTCTCCACACATCCATACCTTGCCGTCCTTCTTTGGCACTGGAACAACATTAGCAACCCACTGTGGATAGGAGGTGACAACTAAGAACCCTGTGTGGAACTGTTTCACGACCTCTGCCTTGATCTTCTATGACAGTTCAGGGCGCATATGGCAGACCCTGTTTAACTGGAGGACAGTCTTCCTTGGACGACAGACGATGTACCGCAATATCAGTGTCTAAACCAGACTTGTCTTTATATGACCAGGAGATGATCTCAACATAGTCGTGCAACATCTGTATCAACCGCTGTTTGATCTTAGCTTCCAAATTTGTGCCGATCTTGACTTCTTTTATGTCTAGCTCTGTGCCCAAGTTTATCATCTCAACTGGCTCTTCATGAGATTGTATAGCCCTTTCTTCTTGTTGTAATAGTCTAGAGAGTTCACCAGGCACCTCACAATCGTCCTCACCTTCGTCCTCGGCATGGTTGATCAGATTTTAGAAGTTATAACTGGTAGTAGCAGAACTGTTATCAATGGGATCCATAGTGGATATGAATCTGCAGTATGATACGTGAGTGTGTGTAAGAGCATAACTTTTTTGATAAAGTGAAAACAGAAAAGAAAAACAGAGAGCGCAAAATTTGTATGCAAGGAACGTCCAATGTTTTATTGATGATATATGAAATGACACATAATAGCCCTCACAAACAAAGCCAATGTGCCCCGGGAAAGACACAAGGATGTAGAGTTTAAATTGTTTATTACAAATTCAGAAAACAAGTAGGACAATGACTTTGGAATAAAAGAAACTGGTATAAAATCTTGAGTCGTCCAGTTACTCGGTTCACCATTGGTAGTTGGGTAGATCCAGCTGTTAATGTCAGATCTTCCTCACTGTCTTCAATGGCATTAATTCCCCGATTACTGATGCGTAGGGGAGGTCCTCTAGCTCAAGAGCGTCGAACAACCCTTTGAGCTCCTGAAGTAAAACCCAAACCAAACTTGTCAGTTTTATGAGTAAAATCAGGGAGTTGTCCCCAGTTGGTATACCCATCTTCTTCAACCACTGCTCTGGCGTCCTTGAGAGAAGCCATCTTCAGAGGAGATTTGGTGCCGGTAGTGGTCTAAGTCGATGCCAAGATCTGGGGAACCTATTCAATGTTTTGGCAAGGAGTCTCTATTAATTCCCCGTCCATCTCTATGTACTTGAAGGAGTTGAGGTGGCTCACCATATACTCCTATTCGCCATGTACAATGACAATCTTCCCGTTCACCGGATACTTCAGCATTTGGTGTAGTGTAGAAGTAACAACCCTAGCTTCATGGATCCAAGGACGACCCAACAAACAAGAGTATGACGGTTGGATGTTCATAACATAGAAAGTTGACTCAAAGGTCTGAGAACCTACCTTGATAGGGATGTCCACCTCCCCATGCACCATTCTCTTTGACCCGTCAAAAGCCTTTACCACAATGTTACTAGGCTTCAAGGTCAAGCCCTCAAAATCTAGTCGATCGAGAGCCTTCTTCAGCAAGATATTCAATGAAGACCCAATATCTACCAGCACATGAGCCATACTGGTGCCCCTGCATTCGATCGAGACATGCAGAGCATCATTATGCTTCCTCCCTTTTGGTGTCAAATCGGCATCTGAAAAACCCAACCCATTGTCAGCAGCCAGGCTGGTCACACAGTCTTTGAATTGATTAGTCGAGGACTCCTGTGGCACATGCGCAGTCTTGAGGAATGCGATCAAAGCGTTCGCATGGGCCTCAGGACACAACAACAGAGACAACATGGATATCTTTGAGGGGGTCTGCCCCAGATGCTCGACCACATTGTAGTCGCTCTTTTTAATTATCTTTAATATTTCCTCTATATCTTGCTTAGAGGCTTCTACGACAATTTTTCTAGGTTCCTTCGTCCGGGAAGGCTGACCTATAGCTTCTTTTCCTCGGGTACTAAATGACTCAACGGCAGGGGTAACAATTGGAGTAAGAACAGGAGTAGTAGTTGAAGCACCAACAGGAATAGCGGGCAAAATAACGACAGGCTTATTGACAGTCTTTGGGGAAATCTAGGGAGAGAAAACCCTTCCACTTCTGGTGATCTTACTGGTCGTGACAATGTTACTGACATCGGGATCAACCTCTTCATTCTTCAGGTCTTGTTTAACGCCATGATAGTAGACATCGGCGCCATAATGCCAAGGTAAAACTTTGTCCAAGGCGTATGGGACAGGACCAGGAATGGTGATTATTAACGGAGCGACTCTTGGAGCATATGTAATCCTAACAGGTTCTCTCGAGGAGACCTTGGAAGGATTGGTGGAAATGGTTATAATTGCAATATCTTCACATGGAACAGTTGGAATAAAAGTTTTCTCGAACAAAATTTCTCTGCTATCCATCAGGCGTTGGACACCTGTTTTCAGTAAATGGAAACTAGAAGGCAGAGATGAACACACGTGGAAACCTTCACCACAACCTGGAAATAAATCGGCCAATAACAAATTCTCCTTAATAGTCATAAGAGGAGTAGAAAATTCATCAACTGAGGTCACAAACAGATCGGTATCAACAACATTAACTCCACGATTGTGCTTAGGCATGCGAGAGGTTTTGACATTGGGATTTTCCGGAGCATCGAACTCAATCTCTTTGGTTTCAATCAGGTCTTGTACCTTATTTCTCAGAGCCCAACAATCATTTGTATCGTGGCCAGGATTCTCAGAATGGTAGGCACACCGGGCATTTGGATTGTTCCGAGGAGATGTATTATTTGGATTCTTGGGAGCCTCTTTCAAGGTTTCCAAGTTGGATCTTAGTATATGGGGTAGAACCTCTGTCAATGTCATGTTAATCCGGATAAACTACCTTTGTGGTCTTTCTACCCTTTGTTGATTGTGGCGTTATAGAGCAGCCGCAGGCCTAGGCATCATTACAGCACTTACCGTCGGACGGTGTTCAGCTCTGCTTTGTCCTCTCGGGCTATAGATGGCACTGCCTTCCTTCTTACCAATGAAAGGCTTCTTTACTGAACTCGAAGAGGTGTCTTTCTGTATCTTACCACTCCAAATCCCAGCTTCTACCCTTTCTCCAATTAATATCAGCTCAGTGAAACCAGCTGACGAACTGCCAATCAAATGATTAAAGAATGGACCAGACAGCGTCCCAAGAAACACGTCAACCAATTCCCTGTCAGATGAATGGGGTTGGACTCTCCCATCCAAATCTCTCCACTTTTGTGCATAGTCCTTAAATCCTTCACCTGCACCCATGGACATACTCTGGAGTTGAGTATGAGTGGTGGCAAGGTCGGTGTTGTATTGATACTTCTTATAAAAAATAGCAGCCAAATCCTCCTAGTTTCAGACATTGGTTCCCTCCAGTTGGTAGAACCATTCAAGCTGAGTCCCTGACTAACTGTCTTGAAAGAAGTGAACCCATAATTTTCTATCAGCGGTGTGGGGATGGACCTTCCTTACATAGGAACAGAAATGGATCTTTGGGTAAGACACCCCATCATACTTTGCAAAAACTGGAGCCTTAAATTTCTGCGGGATGACCACCCCTGACACCAATACCAAATCTTCAAAATCTAACCCAGGTATTCTCTGGACATTCATAGCACTCAAACGATCTTCCAACTGCTTGTATCTATCCTTAGTGGGAGGATATTTCTCATTATTGTAGTCCGTATCATTGTCAGAAACTTCAGGACTGGGGTCCTTTTCCATTATCTCCCTTTCTTAATTCTCCCCTTCCTTGGATGAGGAGGTTAGATCGACTGGTTGCTTTAATGGCCCCTTGAATCTTCTACGCATATTCAGAATACCAAAGACTTTCTTCTTTTTCTTCTTCTCCTTCAGGATGAGGGCTTTCAGATCCTCCCACCCTTTCGCCAGATTTATGACCATTTGTTGAAATTGGGCATTTTGTGCCTGAAGATCTTTGATGCTTTGTTCATGAGACATTTATGCTGAAATAAACAACGAAGAAGATAAGAAGCCTGTAATGGTACCTGTATATGCAGTGTTTATGGATGGGATGCGTATGCAATTATTTCAAGGACTTTGGAAAATTTAAATTTGTGAACCAAAATTAAACAAAGATTTTATTAGTAGAATTCAAGGTTCAATTGCCTTTTAGGCGTTACAATTAGAAACAATTCTAAAAAACTAGAAAAGATCAAATTTCCCATGGATGCTTCCTCTTCGTGCGGAGATAGACATTAAGGCTTATTTCCTCATGAAACTGCTTTGTGAGATCTAAAACCTTCCTCTCCTAGGCATAGAATCGATCCCCATAAGTATCCCGCTCTTTCTTCAACTGAATCCAAGACCTCCGTAGTTCTTCAAGATCAGTGGGCATATCAGAATGGAGAATCGTGTAAGGAATACCCTATTTAGTAGTGGGTTCCATAATCACTGGTAAAACGGCCATGTAGGGCATCATAAGTTTTTGGGCGCGAGCTCGTACCCATTGGAGATAAGGTTCTGTGATACGGTGGCAGAACCGACTGTTAATACTGGTTTTCATTTTGCATTTTTGTTTGCAAAATTTCGCGGTAAGCAAGAGTCACCATTGACTTTTATTTTATCCAATCAGGAAAAGGAAAAAGAACAGAAAAAACCTTTTTCGAGATGTTTCTAAGTACGGGGGGGGGGGGGGGGGGGGGGGTAGATTATAGAAAGGGAAGGTGTTAGCACCCTTTCTATCCGTGGTTTTCCACGGGCTGTTAGGTACTGGCTCATTTTGAAATTGCTCGTGTGTTCTTGTTTTGAAAAGTTTTGTTTTACTTCGTTTTAACCCTTGCTTCTGTCCTTAAGAGTGTTACGAAGTTGTTTTTGAAAACTTTGTTTGGAAAGTGTTTGTGTGAAAAAGTTTGTTTGTTTGAGCAAGTACCTAGGAACTAATCTACCTACTCGAAAAAGACTGTTCGTTTTCCTTTTAGACAATGCTATCCCATTATTGAGAAATAGGTAGCATCGTTGTTGGAGTTTTTTAGGGACATTCGAAGGGACAAATACGATCACAAAAGCAAAGCTAGGAAATGTTAGTAATCATCCTAAAGCCTTAAAGATCTTTTTCCGAGACAACATCCGAATGGGTCATTTTTTATATTTCGGGGCTGGAGGACAACCACTAATAAACCCTATACTTTATACCCGTTTACCGAAGGCAACTGGAGTGGAGTAAACCCTAGGAGTGAGCATGTGCGAGTGTAATTTTCTGTTAATTTATCTTTGCACATTTAGGTTTTCTACCATTTTAATTTTCAGATTGTCTTTCCATACAGTCCTATTAACATCTAGGCAGTTTATAGTTTGCAGAAATAAAATGCAGGAAAGTTAAAAGTCCTAGTTATTACAGGGCTTTTGTAGATACATAATTATTTTGACTGAAAATAAAGATGCGGAATTGAAACCCTAATTACTATTACAAACTCGGAGCAGTTACAATAATAATAAAAAGGAAATTAAAAAATGTGCGCGGCGAATTAAGTACGGGAATCAAAGTTTAAATTCTAAAAATCTAATCAATTAAAGAGAAAATATTTTTTTGTATTTTATTATTGAGAAAATTTTTTGAAATCTTAACCTAAATCTAATTAATTAAAGAAAAAAAAATTTGGTATTTTATTGAGAAAATAAAATATTTGTGAATTAAACCTAATTTGTCTAATTAATTTAATTATGAAAACAATCAAGTCAATATCATTAAATTAATTATTTTCTAAAAAAAATTTTTTTTTAATAAAAAACCTAATTCTACATTTTTGTTGTTTTCTTGATTTTATGATTAAATAAAAAATGATTTTTTTTGTTGTTTTGTAAAAAAGAAATAATTAAAATAAATAAAATAAAATAAAAAAAGAAAATAAATTGGGCCTGTATTGTTGAGCAATTCAGGGGGTGTAGTACTAAATTTATTAGGCCCATTCCTTGCTCAGCCCAGTCAACGCACTAGATCCAGTGTGATGCTCTTTCTGACGGTCCATGGTATGATTTGAGCGTTGGATCTGGATTGATGATGAATCCAATGGCTGGATGGTTAGTTGTAAATATAATAACATAAATAAAATATAAAGGAAATAAAGTGGTCTTTCCCAAACGCGCGCGTGATTCAAATCACCCAATGGGATTCTACCACCTAATTGTCTTCTTCCCCATAATTGTTGTTTTTGGCCACACTTTTACCTACAATCGTTTTTGTCACTAAAAGCTATAATGACAGATTTTGTTCGTAGCCATAAACCTATAAAATTCTAAAATGCAGTACAAGCAGAAAAAAATAAACCAAAGACATGAATCAATTGTAAATCATCTTCTAAGAATGATAGTACCCCTGATTTTCTCCAATTTTGCCTCTATATGGAATTCCCAATATGGGACCTCAAAACCATAACAATGGCATCGTGCCATTCCTACACTTCAACTTCAATCAAACCAATCAAAAAAGATTGCAAATATGATAGCAAGCATGGATATATGATCAAAACATGTTTATGATGGATAAATTATTGAAAACGAATCTTGAAAAAAGATGCAAACCGTGGCACTGTGAGGCGTGATTTCTGAAGGTTTTAAGACTTGAGGATGATTGGAATGGCTTCAGAAAATGTCCAGGAAAGGATTGCTGGCCTTGGAATTGCTTGAATCAGTCTATGGAGGAATATATGATCAGCACTTTTTTTGACAAAAAATTGAAGTTTACTCCTTTGTTTTCACGACAAAGAACCCTTTTTTATGCTTTGGAAGTGTTGTGTATATATCATAGAATGATTTAGGTCAACAAAAATTGATCATATCTTTGCAAATTATGGAGATTTGATTTCATTCTTTGCCTTGTATGATTTGTTTCCAAAATAGACCAAATTAAGATCTTTTCCAATCAATTATCTCTTGCACGAATTATTTGATTTTCTAGTTGTTCATGGACTCATAATATGCTCATAAAATCAAATCTTTGATTTTATTTGATTATTCAACTATTTAAATTGATTTACTTTGATTTAAATGGATAAAAATCAAAATAAATAATAAAAATAATAAAATAATAGGTGGATAAGCTCAGGGGTCGTGTGTCCTCTTAGGAACAATTTTCAAACAAGAAAACATGGGCCCATTTGGAAAAAAGTCATTTTGATCAATGTTGACTTCATGCATATTTCCAAAAATTGGTCAACTTTGACAATACACATCTCTCTCATTTTTAACCCTAAGAAGGTGTTCTTTGACTTTTTAGAAAGCTTAGGATGTCCCTTGAACAACCCGTTTGGTTTCATCTCAATTTGGTCTTCCATGTTCATGTAAGAAGCCTTGACCCAAAAGATGTTTTTGTTGACTTTTCAAAAGGACCTATAATGTAGAAATTCATATCTTTTGATGAGTGCATATTTTGAACTTCGGGTATGAAGATGAATTGTAGGGAATTGCATCATCTTCAAAATGAGCCTTGGATGGAAATTTCTGATAAAGTGTGAAGAAGTTATGCTTTGTCAAAGTTTGGTTGACTTTTCCTAAGAAACCCTAATTTAACAACTTTTGGATTTTGATGAATTTGGGGCATTCCATGAGGAATCATGATCAACCCTTGATAAAATGATGGATATCACCTCAAAATGTTGATGTTGACCAAAAATATTGAAGTTTGACTATATGTGGGCCACAATTGACTTTTGACCTAGTATAGTTGATTTTCAGGCATCTGGGCAGTTGATTAAGCAAAATTCTTTTGCAAGGCATGAAACTTGACATGGATGATCTTGAGAACATATTAGGACCATAGAGGGCATCTGGGGCCTTTGGAGTTCCCCCACCCTGATGAAAATGGAAACCCTAATTTGAGGTACATTGCCTTATGAGGGAGTTTGTCTAATTAACTCTTGGGCATCCTTGAGCAAGTTGAGGACCTCAATGGGCATGTGCTGAGTAAAATGAGAGGGAAAATTTTGGGGTACAACAACTGCCCCTGTTCAATCTTCTTAAACCTGAGGATGTAGATTGGCTGTCTGCCTTTCGTAGTCTGAAGGTGGAAGATGATTGAACACTAAGCGCCCAAAAATTTGCACTCGTCTGAGATGGTGCTGGACTGTGTAGCAAGTATCAGGAATGGGATTACAGATTCCATTTGGAAAAGATGAAGGAAAATCGTCGGAGATGGGCTTAAAGATGCCATCCAGGATGATGACAGAGAGTCGTCGGAGATGGGCTTAAAGATTCTATCCTGGATGATGACAGAGAGTCGTCGGAGATAGGCTTAAAGATGCCATCCAGAATAATGTTGATTTTATGAGGTAGTCCTTCAATAAGAATTCCTGTTCCTGTCATCGAGGAGGGATCTGCTGAGGAATGTTGGTCTCTGTCCTGGGAGAAATAGAATTTTAGGAGCTTCAGTTGTCCGTTACTCTACTAGGGAATCATCTCTTAATTGAGGAGGTGAAAGTGAATTGTTATCTGGTTGTGCTGAAGGCTTTACAGCGATTTGCTGAGGATAATAAGATTAATTGTTATCTGGTCGTGCTCCAGGTTTCAGTGACTTATTGGGGAGATGAGATTTAAACTTACTATTTGGTCGTAATCCAGGCTTTATAATTTCTCAATTCTTATCTGGTCGTGTTCCAGGCTTCAGAAGGAATTACGTGGTTATCCGGTTGCATCCGGGTTTCAACTTGAATTTAAGGCATACTAATATCTGTTTGATTCCTGGGCTTCATATTAATTGGCCGAGTAAACTTCTATTTGGTCGAATTCCAAGCTTCGCAGTACCGCATACTATTATTTGGTCGATCTCCAGGTTTCACAGTGTCTCTTACCGCTATCTGGTCGTTCTCTAGTCTTCACAACATCTTATATCGTTATCTGGTCTTACGCCAGGCTTCACGGTGTCTTATACCACTATTTGGTCGATTCTAAGCTTTATAGCATTTTGGAGAAATCAAGATATTATCCGGTCGATATCTAGGCTTCACAACTTGAATCTGATATATACCACTATCTGGTTGGGTCTAGGCTTCAAAGTCTCTTATACTGTTATCCGGTCGATTTCCAGGCTTCATAGTATGGTGGGGGAATTAAGCTGTTATTCGGTCGATTTCCGGGCTTCATAGCTTCAACTGGAATACAAATCTTAGTATCGATTTGACTGAACCATGGAAAACTTGTGATAACTTCAACTGGGAGATAAATCTTAGTATCGATTTGACTGATCCCGGGAGAGGTCTCGAATTAACTTTGACTTACATACAAATTAGGGCAATCTTAGCAGCGATTCGGCTGACCCAGACGAAAGTATTAACATCTTCAACTAGAATAGAAACCATAGTGTCGGTTTGACTGAACCTGAAAAAATGTCGGAATATCTTCAACTGGAATAGAAACCTTAGTGTCGGTTTGACTGAACTAGAGAGAACTTGTGAGAACTTGATTGCATCTTTCCCTGAAAGGTAAAGAGTTAGTCGTATGTAATTTCATGATGTATGAAATGTATTAAGTAATAATGTTCTCAAAATAAATGAGATTTTGTTGTATGATATGTATGTGCATGCCATGATGTATGGATATGCAATGCTATTGTGATATTCTCTAGCTAGGGAAAATAAATCCTGGACTGCTGCTTGAGAGTATAAGTAGTTGAGTTCTTCGTTTCCGCTGGGGGTAGTGACCGAAGATGATTAGCTGGGGATTTACATCCATTCTGCTTGAGAACATTCTGCCGGAGGAGACTCTGTCTGAGAATAATCCTGCGGGGGAATGACTCTGTGGGGAAGAGAGATACTCTGCTGGAAGATCTGCTGATTTGGAGAAATAAACTCAGCTGGGGATGAACTTCCATTGCTGGAGAGAAGAACTTTGTTGGAGATTGAGCTTCCGCTATCAGAGAAATAAACTATGCTCGGGAGAAAAATTTATAAACTGTTTATGATTATAAAGCTCGGCTGGGGAATATAGACATTAGCTTTATGAAAGAGCCTGCTGGGGAAGGAATTCCTGCTTGGGGATACGGAGTTCGGACCTTGGTTATCTCGGCTCTGTGGGGAATATAGGTATCACTGGCTTGTATTTGATACTGACTTTGCTTCCAATTGCGTCTGCCCCTTGTACCATGATGGACGGGGTACCTGCGGAGATTTTGTGAATGGATCTATGTCGTGATTGTAATTGAACATGTATTTAACGAGTGTCAGAATGACATCCGTCTCTGGATCGTATCTGAACTGTACTTGAAACATGTGTTGAATGAGTGTCAGAATGACATCCGTCTCTGGATCGTATCTAAACTGTATTTTGAAACATGTGTCGAATGAGTGTCAGAATGACATCCATGTCTTGATCGTATCTGAACTGTACTTTGAAACATTGTTGAATGAGTTTCAGAATGGAATCCTTATCTGGAGCGTACCTGAACTGTATCTGAAAGATGAATCTAAATGAGTATCAGAATGGCATCCGTATTTGGAGCATATCTGAACTGTATCTGAAAGCTGAATCTGAATAAGTATCAGAATGGCATTCGTATCTGGAGCGCATCTGAACTATATCTGAAAGCTGAATCTGAATGAGTATCAGAATGGCATCCATATCTGGAGCGTATCTAAACTGTATCTGAAAGTTGAATCTGAATGAGTATTAGAATGGCATCCATATCTGGAGCGTATCTGAACTGTATCTGAAAGTTGAATCTGAATGAGTATCAGAGCGGCATCCGTATCTGTAGCGTATATGAACTTTATCTAAAAGCTGAATCTGAATGAGTATTAGAATTGCATTTGTATCTGCAGCGTATCTAAACTGTATCTGAAATATGAATCTGAATGAGTATTAAAATGGCATCCGTATCTCGAGCGTATCTTAACCGTTTCTCGATTCTGGTGCTCTTGCTGAATGTTGTCAAGGTATAATTCTTCAACTGATAGACAGGTGACGGGACATAGTCGTTTATTTTAAATCCCTAACTTTTTCCTGGACCGCCCTTTGGGGTTTTCAGTCCACCGGGATACCCTTTTTTTGCCCAAGCCGCCCTTTTGGGTTTTCGACTTGCCGGGTGTACAAATATTTTTTTGTATGTCCCAAACTTTTTCCCGAACCCTTTTGGTTCGCAGGGATTCCCTTATTTTTGCCTAGGTGTGTCAACCTACCAGGTCTTTTTTTTCATGTGTAGTATTTTCCGACTATGTCCATGTTTTCAGGATGTAGAGAGTTGTTACTGTCCATAATGTTGTGTTGTAGTACTGTCAAAATGTTTTCTTGATGGCACATGATTCATTGCTAGAATGCTTGTGTAATGCCCCAAGCGATTCAGATGGAGATCTTCCCCTGATTATTTGGAACTTTTGGAGAGACTGCTCCATGTGTGTTTAGACATCATGTCATGCCCCTATCTTATGGAAGACCTGTTATTGGAAGTGTCTTTCCCGCTGAGGTGATTCTGTCCATTGAGAGGATGTCTGTTCATTGAATATCCATTGTGCGGATTTCTCTGCTATCAAACAATTAGTCATATGCAAACAATGTCATTTAAAGAATGCAAAACTCACGTCTTTCTTGAAAAGTTTTTTGAAAATGTGTTTTGTATAGTAAAACGAAATTTGCAAGAATGTGATATCAACTCAGGATTTGTAACAAAGCCTGCAGGAGTCAGGATACCTTTATAATAGTATGCTCTCAAACTAACCCATGCTTCAGCTAGGACTTTTAAGAGTTATAACGTGGCCTGGTTCACGGTTCAAGAAACAAAGGATAAAGGCTCAAATTTTATTTGTACCCAACCTACTCTTCGTGATGTTCTTCAGTCCTATGTTTAGTTATTTACGCGTTTAGATCCCGATTGAGTCTGGAATCTTTGCTCTGATACTTGGTGATGATTCAGAAATAGAACCTTTCTTTTGAAAAGGCAGTCATTTTTGTAATCTTCTTTTTGTCGAGGATTTGTAGTAACCTCTTTTTTAGTTTTTTGGTTTTCGTTATCCCTTATTTAGCCTGAACTGTTTCTTTTGTGATCACAGTCAGCAGGATTCCCCAATTTTTCTCTTAAGTTTCCTTCATAGGTTTTGGCTTAATGGACTTTTATTTCGAGAGATAATGACTGCTTGTCTTGACGATAATACGGAACCATCACCGTCTTTTATTTTGGAAGGACGTCTTCGATGCCATTCATTGTGTAACAAGCGACATATTGTGACTGAATGCGCCTTTGGATTAACTGAGAAAATAACCTTCCCCAAGTTATGATTAAGGGTTTTAATTTGTGTGAAATGAAAAATTCCTACTTCTTTGGCTCGAAGGGGTTGACTAGGGATTATCTTCCTTTTAACTCTACTGTTTAGGATTTGAAACAACGCCTGTACATCGTCAGCGGGGTCTGTTCAAAATCATACTGTAGATATTGTGATATCATTTTCGTCATCCTCCCTCTTAGGCTTAGAGTTTTTTTAATTGGGAGTTGAATATGACAAAAGGAAATAAGAACACATTTTTGAAATAATGAATACGAATGAACTGATTCAAGACAAACATGTGCAATGCATTGATGAAATAACGAGGTTTGATATGAATAAATGTTCAAACAAATCAATAGAAAATTACACATTGAAAATTCTAATGAACGAGAAGTCTTCTTATGAGAACTTGTCACTTCAGATGGTATGCCTTGGAGGGATGGCAGAAGAACTCAGCCTGACCGTCTTGTGTGAATTCTAGCGCTCCTTCATCAATCAGGTCTTGAATTTTATTTTTTAACGCCCAACAGCTGTTGGTGTCAAGTCCAGGAATGTTGGAGTGGTACGCACATCTTGCATTTGGATTGTACCATGGGGAGGCTATGTTGGGATTCTGAGGAGGGACCCTTAATATAATCAACTTGGCCTTCAACAGGAGTTGCAATGCTTGAGCCAATGACATGTTGATTTTGGTGAAGCGTCTTTCGGATGTATTCTTCTTATTTCGATTGCCCTGTTGTCGTTGGCGAGGTTATGGTTGGGCTTGTGATGTAGTAGCAGTCTGGAAAGGTCCGTTCCTGACGAAACCTACCTCTTCTCTCACTGGGGGATGATTAATGCCTTGATCCACAATTTTAACAGTTTGTTTCATGGATTTGCATCCATCATGGTGAAGCTTGTTGAGGAAATCTCTTAGCCCTTCTTGTACTTAAGCTATGTTTTGGATAAGTGCCATTTTCCCCATCATCTAGATTCTCATTGCTTCTACCTCAGCTCACAGTTGTTCCAATTGATCATCCTTGTTGTTGTCAGGATGTTCCTTGGTCAGATTCCCGGTGAAGAGTGTTTTAAGGTCTTCTTGACCTTTGGCCAGAGCCACAATCATTTGTTGGAATTGCGTGTTCTAAGTCTGAAGATCTTTCACAGTATGTTCAAGAGCCATTGCTGAAATAAACAGCATAGGGGATGAGAAACCTGTTATGAATCTTGTTATGCAATGGTATGCATGATATGTATGCAATGTTTTCAATGATCTCGCGGGGTAAACACAAGAGACTGTCAGAAGTTGAATTTTCAGCTTTGATTGAAGAACTTTGTATCATTGGGAGTCCTTCTACGAGAGTCAAGCTCACCATATCAAGTGGGTCATAGCCCCTGACTCAAGTTATTGAGTTTTGATCTTTTGACGACATTGGCTAGAGGAAAATAAATCCCCTTGCCCCTTGCTAGACGTCTGGTTCATCATAACATGCATTACAGGCCCTCGAGATCCTTGAAATGGTTAGTATGATATGTCATGTTATGATGCTATGATGTGTATGCTATGCATCAAGCAAAAATGTATGTTAAGAAACCAATTTATTGGATTTATACAAACAAGGTCCTGCAAGGAATACAAACAAAGCCCTGTAATGAGTTCAAATTGTTAGGCAAAGAAAGCAAACAAGTCACACAAGTAGCCTTAGGTTTAGGCTTGCATGGATTCCATAGGTAAGTACCCTCTTAAAGTTTAGTTGGCTCAACCTGTCTTAGAAAAGTAACCCGGTTCTAAGGATTCTCAATATCATTGATCATCCTTTATCGGGCATTGTTTCAGCTCAAGCAATCTTTTCTTGCGGCTGAAATATCCCGAAAGTATGATCTCAATGAGTGTAGAATCGAGTATTAACTAATCCTCAATTTTATATCGAGGCCGACTATCTCACTACTTTCTAATGGCCAAGTTTGTTCAACTAAGGTTCTAAGGTCCGTTAGTGCTTCAAGACACCACGCGACGGCCTCGTATTCTCCTCGTTTCCACACGAAGGATACCGGTACCAACCAAAGTTTCACACCAACACAGCCATCGTTTAAACCATATCGTTCTACGTCGTACGATCTCCACGATCAATTTTTGTTTACCTAAAAAGTGTCCCCAGATCCGGGTGTAGGATCTTTAATAATACCCAAATAAAACCCATAAATTTAAAGCACGCAAGGCAAAACAAGAAAGCAATTTTAAAATGACCTAGATCCTAAGGTAAAACCCACTCTATATTCCCCATTAGAGTTGCCAGTTTTGTGATACGGTGGCAGAACTGACTGTTAATACTGGTTTGCGTTTTGCGTTTTTTGTTTGCAAAATGTCGCGGTAAGCAAGAGTCGCCACCGACTTTTATTTTATCCAATCAGGAAAAGGAAAAAGAACAGAAAAAACCTTTTTCAGATGTTTCTGAGTACGGGGGGTAGATTATAGAAAGGGAAGGTGTTAGCGCCCTTTATATTTGTGGTTTTCCACGGGCTCTTAGGTACTTGCTCTTTTTGAAATTGCTCGTGTGTGCTTGTTTTAAAAAGTTTTGTTTTAATTCTTTTTAACCCTTGCTTTTGTCCTTAAGAGTGTTACGAAGTTGTTTTTGAAAACTTTGTTTGGAAAGTGTTTGTGTGAAAAAGTTTGTTTGTTTGAGCAAGTACCTAGGAACTAATCTACCTACTCGAAAAAGACTAATCGTTTTCCTTTTAGACAATGCTATCCCATTATTGAGAAATAGGTAGCATCGTTGTTGGAGTTTTTTAGGGACATTCGAAGGGACAAATATGATCACAAAAGCAATGTTAGGAAATGTTAGTAATCATCCTAAAGCCTTAAAGATCTTATTTCGAGGCAACATCCAAATGGGTTATTTTAGATCTTTCGGGGCTGGAGGACAACCACTAACAAACCCTATACTTCATGACCGTTTACCGAAGGCAACCGGAGTGGAGTGAACCCTAGGAGTGAGCATGTGCGTGTGTAATTTTCAGTTAATTTATCTTTGCACATTTAGGTTTTCTACCGTTTTAATTTTCAGTTTGTCTTTCCATATAATCCTATTAACATCTAGGTAGTTTATTGTTTGCGGAAATAAAATGCGGGAAAGTTAAAAGTCCTAGCTATTACATGGCTTTTGCAGATACATAATTATTTTGACTGAAAATAAAGATGGGGAATTGAAACCCTAATTACTATTACAAACTCGGAGCAGTTACAATAATAATAAAAAGGAAATTAAAAAATGCGCGCGGCGAATTAAGTATGGGAATCAAAGTTTAAATTCTAAAAATCTAATCAATTAAAGAGAAAATATTTTTTAGTATTTAATTATTGAGAAAAATATTTGAAATCTTAACCTAAATCTAATTAATAAAAGAAAAAAAAATTTCGGTATTTTATTGAGAAAATTAAATATTTGTGAATTAAACCTAATTTGTCTAATTAATTTTAATTAAGAAAACAATCAAGTCAATATCATTAAATTAATTATTTCCCAAAAAAAAAAAAATTTAGTAAAAAAACCTAATTCTACATTTTTTTTGTTTTCTTGATTTTATGATTAAATAAAAAAATGATTATTTTGTTGTTTTGTAAAAAAGAAATAATTAATCAAATAATTAAAATAAAGGAAATAAAATAAAAAAAGAAAAGAAATTGGGCCTGTATTGTTGAGAAATTCAGGGGGTGTAGTACTGAATTTGTTAGGCCCATTCCTTGCTCAGCCCAGTCAACGCGCTAGATCCAGTGTGATGCTCTTTCTAACGGTCCTTGGTATGACTTGAGCGTTGGATCTGGATTGATGATGAATCCAATGGCTGGATGGTTAGTTGTAAATATAATAACATAAATAAAATATAAAGGAAATAAAGTGGTCTTTTCCAAACGCGCGTGTGATTCAAATGACCCAATGGGATTCTGCCACCTAATTGTCTTCTTCCCTATAATTGTTGTTTTTGGCCACACTTTTACCCAAGAAACCCTAATTTAACAACTTTTGGGTTTTGATGAATTTGGAGCATTCCTTGAGGAATCATGATTAACCCTTGATAAAATGATGGATATCACCTCAAAATTTTGACGTTGACCAAAAATCTTGAAGTTTGACTGTATGTGGGCCACAATTGACTTTTGACCTAGTATGGTTGATTTTCAGGCATCTGGGTAATTGAATGAGCAAACTTCTTGTGCAAGGCATGAAACATGACATGGATGATATTGAGAACATATTAGGACCATAGAGGGCATCTGGGACCTTTGGAGCTCCCCCACTGTGATGAAAATGGAAACCCTAATTTGCGGTACATTGCCTTAGGAGGGAGTTTGTCTGATCAACTCTTGGGCATCCTTGAGAAATTTGAGGACCTCAATGGGCATGTGTTGAGTAAAATGAGAGGGAAAATTTTGGGGTACAACAGGTTCCATAGGAATGGAAGCCTTCGGCCCCAAAGCCTTGGCGTCAGATCTATTTACCATGCTCCAAGCTCGTATGAACCTCTGGCGATACCCATGAACATCATCTTCATAGTTAAATATAATGCCCTCGATAAGTAACTCATGGGGACCATCCCTTCGAGCGTAACCAATTTGTCGCAGAGCCAAACAGGGATTGTAAGTTATGCCTCCTCTAATGCCAAGTAATGGGACATTAGGGTACTCCCCACAATGGTCAATAATAGCAGTATCTCCCAAAGCTCGGGAATACTAGAGAATATCCGTGTGAGCGAGTGACATTATCCTTTGCGACCAACCCAAACCTTCTTCATTCTTTAGTACAGACTTAGGGATGTGAGAAATAAACCACTTCGAAAACAATGGCATGCAACACATAAGAACCCCTCATCTCTTCAAGGTACGAGTATGGAGAGCGTGTAATATATCTCTGAGAAAGGTAGGCACAGGGTTGCGAGAGAGGAAGATCTTGATAAATTCACATCTATGAGTAAGTCTGGATTAGGGAATAGTACTAACCCATAGATTAGAAGGGCCAAGACCTCCTCAAAAGCCTGAAAGTCCATATCATCCCAAAACATCTGGGCCTTGTCTATTAGGAACTTGGCTAGAAAACCCTTGACTCCGCTTCTTGTTTCCCAATTGGATACCATGTCGGCCCGTTTCAGATGCAAGGCTGAGGCAATGACTTCTGGCTTAGGAACCTCTTCTAAACATGTGAAAGACAACTTTTCAAGAATGGGTATATTCAATAACTGAGAGAACTCTTCCATGGTAGGCACCAACTGATAGTCTGGGAAGGTGAAGCAGTGGTTCTTGGGATCATATAACTGAAAGAGTACACCCATCCTCTTTTCATCAAAGTTTGAAGTAACCAGGTTGAGAAGCCGACCATGTCTCTTAGTGAATGCAGAAGTTTCAGGAACCCTTGATACTAGCTCCTTGAGTTAGGGAGGTATTCTCACAAAGTTGATTCGGATAATGTTTCTACGAGCGGAAGCCATGATCTGCGAAACAGAACAAAGATAAATTCCCTTGATCCTTTAAATGGTTATTTTAATAAGAATGGATGCTATGTTATGATGCATGATGTTATGTTCAAACAGAGTAAATCACACACAAGCAAAGCACACAATTGACCTTATGTTCAAAGTCTTGCAGGAGGTTAAAGGTAAGTACCCTCTTGAAGTTTATTTTGTTTCAAAGCTGTCTTAGAAAATTAACCGGGTTCTAAAGATTCTCAATATCACTGATAATCCTTTATCGGGCATTGTTTCAGCTCAGGAAATCTTTTCTTGTGGCCGAAATATCCGAAAGTATGATCTCAATGAGTGTAGCATCGAGTATCAACCAATCCTCAGCTTTATACCGAGGTCGGCTATCTCTCTACTTTCTAATGGCTAAGTTTGCTCAACTAAGGTTCTAAGGTCTGTTAGTGCTTCACGACACCATGCGATGGCCCCATATTCTCCTCGTTTCCACACGAAGGATACCGGTACCAACCAAAGTATCACACCAACACAGCCATCGCTTAAACCATATCGGTTTATGCCGTACAGTCTCCACGATCTATTGTTATTTACCCAAAAAGTGCCCCAGATCCAAGTGTAGGATCTTTAACAATACCCAAGTAAAATCCCTTAAAGATAAAGCAAGAAAAGAAAACAGGAAAGCAATTTAAAAATGACCTAAACCCTAAGGTAAACCCCACTTTATAAAGTTAATCCCCAACAGAGTCGCCAGTTCTGTGATACAGTGGCAGAACCGACTGTTATACTGGTTAGCATTTTGTATTCGAAAATGTCGCGGTAAGCAAGAGTCGCAATCGACTTTTATTTCATCCAACAAAGGAAAATGAAAAAGAACAGAAAAAACCTTTTTTCGAGAAATTTCTGAGTACGGGGGGTAGATTATAGAAATGGAAGGTGTTATCACCCTTTCTATCTGTGGTTTTCCACAGGCTCTTAGGTACTTTTCATTTTTAAATTTCTCGTGTGTGCTTGTTTTGAAAAGTTTTGTTTACTTCGTGATAACCCTTGTATCGGTCCCCAAGAGTGTGACAAAGTTGTTTTGAAAACTATTTTGAAAAGTGCTTGTGTGAAAAGGTTTTGTTTTGAGCAAGTACTTAAGAGCTTTCTACCTACTCGAAAAAAAGTCTCTTAATTTTCGTTTCCTTTAGACAGTGCTATCCTACTATTATGTAGTAGGTAGCTTCGTCGTCAGATTTTTAAAGGGACGTTCGAAGGGACGAAATAGTCTCTGAAGGCAACAAGTAAAGATACCTTAGCCTTTCAAAGGGACTGTCGTCATAAGATCAATTTGTAGGCAACTCGAGGGACAATTAGGGGCTATGATCTTTATGACGATTTTGAATCACGGGTCATTGCTAAGGTATCCCTACATTCGAGGGACACGACCATTATTTGTGAGGCAACCAAGTGGGGATAAACCCTAGGAGTGAGCATGTGCAAGTGTGCCTTTTTCAGTTAATTATCTTTGAACAATTAGGGTTGTCTACCATTTTAATTTGATTTATCTTTCGCATGCAATCCTAATGTCCATACATCTAACAGTTTAATAGTTGCGGAAATTAAAAGCGAGAAATAAAAACCCTAACTATTACAAGGCTTTGGGGAGGGGATTACATAATCAAAAACCGAGAAAAAATATAAATGCGAAATAGTAAACCTAATTAATTATTACAAACTCGGAGCAGATACAATAATTAATAAAATAGGGGAAAAAGGTGTCAGACAAAATTAAATACGGGGAATTAACGTTAAGTTTAGAAAAAATTAATTTGTGAATAAAGAAAATATACTTTTGGATTTTTATGAAAAAATAATTAACTTTGCAAATTAACCTAATTTCATTAAATTATAATTAAGGAAAAAAATGTTTAAATTAACCTAATTAAACTAATTAATTAAATGCAAATAAATATTTTATGAAAATAATTAAATAAACCTAATATTTTTGTAATTTTTTTATTTTATGATTTAATTAAAAAAAAAAATTTATTGTGAAAGTAATTAAAATAATAAATTAAAAGAATAAAAAAATAAGTAAAAAGAATATAAAAAAATGAGGAGATGGGCCTGATATTGTAAGTAATTCGGGGGGGTGTTGCCAATTTTCTGTTAGGCCCAAAGCTGGCCCAGAGTCTGGCGTCTACTCCAGTGGAGTCACCTCTTGAGGACTCATGGTGGACCTTCAAAGCTGAGGCGTGACATCTATATGGTGATGAATCCAGAGGACGAGATCAAAGGGCGCGTGGTGGTCCTCAGAACATGACATACACTGGATTTGGAATTGTAGTTTCCAAAAATGAAAAAGGTCTGGACCTCGGATCAAACCCAGGTCCTCCCTCTCACATGCCTTCTTCCCTTGCCATATGCGCTAGTTTGTTAGTCATATACTTAATCAAATAAAATAAATATAATACAAACATAGTACTTGGCCTAAGAAAACGCGCGAATTTCAAATGGACTAGTGGGACGCTGCCACGCCTTCATCTTCTTCCCAGAAGTGTCGTTTTTTAATTTTATGCTTTTACCTACGGACAAATTCGGTACTATAAGCTATAGTGACGGTTCTTGTGCGTGGCTACAAACCTTCAATAATTGAAAACGCGACACAAGCCAGATAAATGTAAACCAAAGGTACAGGACAGTCAGGAATCATGCCCTAGATTCAATGGTGCCCATGATTTGATCTAATTACGCCTATACAGGGAAGCCCCAAAACAAAGCTTGGAAACCCTATGTTGTACCCCAAAATTTTCCCTCCCATATTTCTCAAAACATTTCAAGAAAGATCCTCAAGTTGCTCAAGGAAGTCCAAGGGTTAACCAGACAAGCCCTCTCCTAAGGCAGTCTACCTCAAATTAGGGTTTCATGTTGCCTCAAGATACTTGAGTCCAAGGGATCCCAAATTCTCACTATTGTCCTAATATGCTCTGAAGATCATCCATGTCAAGTTTCAAGCCCTACAGAGAAAGTTTGCTCAGTCAATTGCTCAAAGGCCTGAAATTCGACTGTGCTAGGGCAAAAGTCAACCGTGGCCCACATACAGTCAAACATCAAGATTTTTGGTCAACATCCTCATTTTTAAGTATATTTCATCATTTGATAAAGGGTTGATCATGATTCATCAAGGATTGCTCATAATTCCTCAAGAATCAAAAGTTGCTAAATTAGGGTTTTAAAGAAAAGGTCAACTCAAGTTTGACAAAGCATAACTTTCTCATACTTTATGAGAAATGACCCATCCAAAGCTCATTTTGAATAGGATTCCATGCTCTAAAATCCATCTTCATCTCCCAAGTTTAAAATGTGCACTCACAAGAAGTTATGAATTTGGACATTATAGGTCATTTTGAAAAGTCAACAAAAACACGTTTTTTGTCAAAGCTTCACACATGAGAATGGGATATCAAATTGATATCAGACCAAAAGGGTTGATTATATGACGTCTCAAGCTTTCTAAAAAGTCCCAGAACACCTCCAAAGAGTCAAAATTGAGGAAGTTATGCATTGGTGAAGTTGACCTTTTTTGCAAAATTGCCAAAAGTCAACTATGCCTAAAACTTCAATTTTTGTCAAATGGGCCCAATCTTTTTCACTTGTTTTGAGTTGGCAAGATAGTCCACGAGCTCTAGCCCTTGCCACTTTTCATTATCATGTTTTTATTATTTATTTTAATTTTGATTTGATTTAAATCAATTTTAATCAAAATAAATCATGAGAAAATCTAAAGCATTGAAAACTCAAGATTTTATACTTGTTTCAGGTCTTATTATACATCTAGCATCAAATCAAACTCGTGTAAAGGCTTGGTATGCATAAAAAGATTGGATTTAGGCAATTTTTGGAATGATTTTAAGGTGAATCAAATCAAGATCAAAATCATTGATGGATGAAGATTGAGTGCATTCTTTCAGCCCTAATTCACTCCTCAGTACATAAGGAGTGTGTGCAAACCAAAAAAACGAGAGAAGGAGGAGTAGCTTCAAGAACAGAACTTAAAAAAAATCAAGAAAAAGTGCAAACACGATTTCATTGTTCCAGGCTAATTCAAGACTCTTTGCCCATTCCAATCGATTCATGGGATCCCTAGCAATCAAAAGCAAGCATTTCCAGGCCCTATATCACGCTGTAAGTCAGTCACAATACCTAACTTTTCTTGAAATCAAATTCCATGATTTAGGCATTGATAACATGAACTAATGGTATATTCTTGATCCTTAAGACATATGCTAGCTTTCTGTGTTGTTTAATTGCATTTATATGGTCTGTAGTGGATTTCACCATTATTAGGGTTCCTTGCTTCAAATTGGAATCTTCGTTTACAGGTAAAATTAGGCCATGAAAGGGCTATCATTGAACTCAGTAGGTCCAGACGAAATCATTCATGGCTTTAGTTTTGATTTATCTTGCCTATAATTGATTTTGAGAATGTGCAGGCTTATAGCGACGGACAAATGTCCGTAGGTAAAAGTCTGGGACTTTTTACCAACGGACCAAGGACAAGGATGATGGCGTGGCATCACCTCACTCGTCCGTTTGAAAATTCACGCGCATTATCTCTTTGATTCGTTTATTTATTTTATAATATTTGTTGTTTACATTATGTACAAACAAACACAAGTGGTGCAGTGGTAGTGAGGGCGTGGAAAGAGCTTCAGGACCTGGGTTCGAATCCAAGGTCCCCCAATTTCTCTATGTTATTTTTCTTTTCAGGATCCAACGGGTTTACAAGTTAAGGGACTACCATAGACTCTCAAGATCTAGCCCTTAGATCTCCAGATGGCCAAATCTGATGGCCATCATCTGAAGGTGCATCATGAAGCCTAGACAACGCAGCACACTGAATCCAGGAAGTCAACGTGGACTTCCATCTTTGGGCCCAGAATTCTGATTCTTGCACCCCCATATTACTCAGGACCAAATCTCTTTCTCTATACCTTTTTTATTTTAATTTATTTATTTATTTCATTTACTAACCAATTTAATTATTTTATTTTATCAAAAATCATAAAAATAATAACTTTCACAAATTAGGTTTAGATTTTAATTTTTATACAAAAAATTAAATAATTTAATAAGATTTTAATTTTAGACAACTTTAATTCCTTTTGTAAATAAGTTAAAATAATTACAGCAATTAGGTTTTAACTTCTAACTTAATTTTATTTTCTTTCCCTAAAAAATAACCAAAACATAAAAAATAGGTCATGTAATTATTTTTATTAATTAATTTAATCACTAATTAATTTTTGTATATTTAATTTTAAAACCTAATCTTTTTTTCTTAAAAATGATTAAAAACAACAAATTTTTTTTTCCTTTCATTAGGATAGAAGGGTCAAAACCCTAATTTCTTCCCGATTTAATGTTCTTCGCGCGCGCTTTTATTTTTATTTTTACCCTATTATTGTAACTGCTCACAAGGTGTAATAGTTAATTAGGACTTTTACCTTTTTTTCATTTATCGCTTTATTAATTTTCAAGGGTTTGTCTTTTGGCTATGTAAATACCCGAAGCCTTGTAATAGCGTAGTTTAATTTCCGCACTTTTAAATTCCGCAAATTATTAAACTATTAGATGTATGATATTAGGATGCATGACAAGAATGTATGTAAAACTTTAAAACAGTTAGATAACACTAAAATGTGCAAAGATAATAATCTGAAATTGAATCACTCGCACATGCTCACTTCTAGGGTACACTCCCACTTGGTTGCCTTCGATAAATGGTCATTGAGTATAGGGTGCCTTAGTGGTCGTCCTTTTGTCCAAAGATCAAATTTGCCTCGGAATGGTCCCCTCGGATATTGTTTCCTCAGATAATTGATCTAAGACATTAGGGTTACTACTAAGACGTCCTAACATTGCTTTAGTGACCGTATGTCCCTTTTCGAATTGACCCTCAAAACTCCAACGACGGTGCTACCTACTCACTAATAGTGGGATAGAATTGTCTAAAGGAAACAAGCATATAATTATTCTTCTTTTCGAGTAGGTAGATTAGCTCTTAAGTACTTGCTCAAATAAAACAAACTTTTTCACACTTACACTCCTTTACAAATAAAGCTTTCAAAAACACTTCATTACACTCTTGAAGACATAAGCAAGAGTTCAATCGAAGTCAAAACAAAAACTTTTCAAATCACACAAACACAAAGAAAACAATTTTGAAAATGATGAGAAAAAACTTAAGAGCCCGTAGATAACTACGGATAGAAAGGGTGCTAATACCTTCCCTTTCTATAATCTACCCCCCGTACTAAGAAATATCTTGAAAAAGGAATTTTTCTGTGCTTTTTTCCTTTCCTTGTTGGATAAAATAAAAGTTGATGGCGATTCTTGCATACCGCGACATTTTGCAAATACAAACGCAAAACGCAAACCAGCAATTCCTTAAAAAAGGGAAACACGTCCCGGTTCTAGCCATCGTATCACAGAACTGGTGACTCTGCTGGGGAATAAATAAGTGGGGTGTACCTTAGGATTACTTCATCATATTGTTTTCAATTGTTTGATTTGTTTGCTTTATCTTTGTGGGATTTGAATCAGAGTTACTATAGATCCTAACTCGGATCTGGGGATACCTTTTAGGTAAGTAGCAATAGACTGTGAGGGAATTGTACAGCATAGATCGATACGGTTGAAGCAGTAGCTACGTTGATGTGGCACATTAGTTGGTACCGATATCCCTTTCAGAGGAACAAGGAGAGTATGGTGCTGCTATATGGATCATTAAGCATCAACTGACCTTAGAACCTATAATTGACCAACTTGGCCATAGAAAGTAGCAGTATGCTACACTCATTGAGGCCATACTCTCGAGATGGTTCCGGCTGCAAGAAAAGATTGCGTGACTGGAATTATGACCGATGGAGGATGGTCATTGATATTGAGAACCTCTAGAACCCAGTTACTATTACTAGGATAGGTTAAACCAACTAAACTACAAGAGGGTAATATCTAAACTCCATGCCAACCTGAAATTTAAGGGTTATTGTATGACTTGTGTGCCCTTACCATGTTTGCAATCTGTGATACCTGTGGTGTGTTTTTATCATGACATCATGCATCATGACATATCATGCATATTTCATTAGACTAAGCAGTTCAAAGGCCGAGGGGATTCATCTTTGTTCTGTTTTGTAGATTATGGTCTATATGCACAGAAATACCATTTGAGTCAGCTTCGTGCAGATCCCTGCTCAGCTTAGAGAGTTGGTTTCAAAGGTTCCTGGTACTTCCTCATTTATTTAGAATACATGGTCACCTCCTTAGTTTGGTCACTTCAAAGTTGGATGAGCAAATGATGAGTGTGTTGTTCCAGTTCTTTGACCCGTTGCATCACTGTTTCATCTTCCCGGACTATCAGTTAGTCCCTACTTTGGAGGAGTTTTCTGATTTACTTGGCATATCTATTCTAGACCAGACACCCTTTACATGTTTGGAGATAGCTCCTAGGCCAGAGGATATTGCTTCATCCCTACATCTAAAAATGGCTGATGTAGTATCTAACTGGGAGATTCGGAGTGGAGTCAAAGGTTTCTTGGCTAAGTTCTTGATCGATCAAGCTCAATAGTTCCGGGATAGTTTGGACTTTCAAGATTTTGAACACATCCTGACTCTCCTCATCTACGGCTTGGTCCTGTTCCCGAATCCAGATGCCTTCATAGATGTGAACGCAGTCAAGATCTTCATGTCTCGTAACCCAGTGCCTACTCTCTTGGGTGATATTCTGCATGCTCTTTATACCCGTATTGTTCGGAGAAGGGGAACTCTCATGTGTTGTACACCGCTGCTGGCGAGGTGGTTTATTTCTCACCTCCCCAAATTTGTATTGAAGAATGAGGAAGGTATCGGTTGGGCTTACAAAATCATGTCCCTTGCTCATACGGACATCCTTTGGAGTACTAAGGATATGGAAAGGGTAGCTATCATTGATCGATGTGGGGAATACCCTAATATTCCATTGCTTGGAATTAGAGGAGGAATAACCTATAATCCTTGTTTGGCTTTACAAAATTTTGGATGAGCTCGGAGAGACGGTCCTCATGAGCTGCTGCTTATAGGCATTGTCTTTGACTTCAAGGGGGATGTTGAGGGACATCGCCGCAGGTTTATAAGAGCTTGGGAAAGGGTGAACAGGTCTGATCCACATGAGCTAGGAATGAAGACTTCTCTCCCGATGCAACCATACCTCCAGTGGGTTCGAGCCCGAGCTCAAAAGCTGGGGATGCCATATGAAGCTGTTTTGCCGGTGATTGTAAAGCATGCTGATGAAGAAGGTGTTCCTTATACATTCCTCCATCCATACATGCCTACTGATCTTGGGGCATTGAAGAGATCTTGGATCCAGTTAAGGGAAGAAAGGGATACCTACAGAGAGAAGTATCATGAGCAGAAACCGAAGATCCTGAAGCTTACAAGGCAGCTTGAGAATGAGAGGATAATTAACGAATATGTCAGCACGAAGGGAAAGAGACCATGGGATTTCTGATGTCTTTTATTTATTCTAGTTTAGATTTGCTTTTCAGTATTTCTTTTGTAACGCCTTAAAGGAATTTTTTAAACATTTGTTACAAGTTTTAATCTAATAAAGTGTGTTTTATTTTGGTTTACAAATTTGAATCTCCCTAAGTATTTGAAATCATTTCATACGCATTCCATTGCCATGCACTTCATCACAGGTACCCTTATAGGTTTCTTATCTTCTTTGTTGTTTATTTCGGAACAACATGTCTTCTGATACACCTACTGATCAAGCCATCAAGGCTCTACAAGCTTAGAATGCTCAGTTTCAGGAAATGTTCTTGAACTTGGCCAAGAGTAAACAAGATTTGAAGACTCTTATCTTGAAGGACAAGAAGAAGAAGAAGAAGAAGAAGAAGAAGAAGGTGGTCCTGCTGAATATGGGTCACAAATTTGGGAACAGGTTGCGAGAAGAAGTTGATATGTCCCATTCATCTGGAGGGGGAGGGAATCAAGAGGAAAGGAAGGGTCCTAGCCCTGTTGTTTCTGGCAATGACACTGACTTTGATGAAGACCAGTATCCTCCTACCGAGGATAGGTATAAGCAACTCGAAGACCGGCTGAGTGCAATGGAGATCCAGAAGATACCTGGGTTGGACTTCAGAGATTTGGGTCTGGCATCTGCGGTGGTGATCCCACACAAGTTTAAAGCATCTGTATTTTCTAAGTATGATGGGGTATCTTGCCCGAAGCTACACCTCCGCTCGTACGTCAGAAAGATTCAACCATATACTGTTGATAGGAACCTCTGGGTTCTTTTCTTTCAAGATAGTCTGTCAGGGACTCAACTTGAATGGTTCTATCTTCTGGAAGGAGCTAATGTCTGAAGCTGGGAGGACCTTGATGCTGCTTTTTACAAGCAATACCAGTATAATGGCGACCTTGCTCCCACGCGTACTCAACTTTAGGGTATGTCTATGGGTGCGAGCGAAGATTTTAAGGACTACGCTCAGAAGTGGAGAGATCTTACTGGAAGAGTACAACCCCCTCTGGCTGATAGGGAGTTGGTGGATATATTTCTTGGGACTTTGTCTGGGCCATACTTCAATCATTTGATTGGTAGTTCATCATCCGGGTTTACTGAATTGATTTTGACCAGGGAGAGAGTTAAAGACGGTATCAAAACTGGCAAGATAAAAAAGGTGTTTCTTCAAGTACAGAAAAGAAGCCTTTCAAGAAAGAAGCTAGTGCAGTTTACAGCTCGAGGAGCCAAAACTAAACCGAACGCCGCCAAGTAGTTAATGTGGTAGTAATATCAAGACCTACTGTTGCCCCACAATGCAAAAATCAGCAAAGAGTAGAGAGGCCGCATAGACAATTTAATTGGCTCAGTATGACTCTATCTCAAATTCTGCTGCAATTATTGAAGACCAACTTGGTGACTCTGAGGGAAGCCCCGAAGAATCCCAGAACCGCATCTCTGCTGTATAATCCGAACACCCGTCGTGCTTTCACTCCGATAGCCCAGGGTATGATACAAACAACTGATGGGCCTTGAAGAATAAAGTGCAGGATCTGATTTAAGCTAAGGAGATTGAGTTTGAAGCGCCAGAAAAACCCAACGTCATAACTGCTCCTATGCCCAAACATGATCAAGGAATGAATTCTATTGGGGATGATGAAGAAGAGCCAGATTTTGAAAGCTAGATTTACCCGACTACCGACAGCGGATTAAGCAATTGGACGGCAAAGGACTTCGTTCCCATTTCTTTTATTACACAGTAATAAGACTTTTGTTTTGAGATTTGTAACAAACAGTTTTAAACTTTATGGCCCGGTGTCTTACCTGAGGCACCGTGGCTTCGTTTGTGAGGGCTTAATATTTGTCATTTCCATATATCATCAATAAAAGCATTGGATGTTTTCTTTCATTACGAATTTTGAGCTCCTTGTTTTTCTTTTCTATCTTGCAAAACAGCTATTTGTCTTACACACACTCATATATACAGGTCTACGTCTCTCTGGATCCCACTGATAATGACTCTGCTATTGCCAGTTATGACTCCGAAAGTCCGATCAACCAAACTGAGGATGAAGGTGAGGATGATCGCGAAGTGCCTGGGGAACTTGCTAGATCGTTACTTCAGGAAGAGAGGGCCATACAGCCCCATGAAGAGCCAGTGGAATCAGTGAATCTGGGTACAGATGAAGACAAGAAAGAGGTCAAGATCGGTGCAAATATGGAACCGAGTGTCAAGAAATGGTTGATACAAATGTTGTGTGACTATGTTGAGATCTTTGCCTGGTCTTATGAAGATATGTCTGGTTTGGATACTGATATCATGGTATACCGCCTTCCAACCAAAGAAGACTGTCCTCTAGTGAAACAGAAGGTTCGTCGAATGTGCCCAGAGATGTCTGACAAAATCAAGGCTAAAGTTATGAAACAATTTGATGCCGGGTTTCTGGAAGTTACTTCTTACCCGCAGTGGGTTGCCAACGTGGTTCCAGTGCCGAAGAAAGATGGTAAGGTTCAGATGTGTGTTGACTATAGGGATCTGAATAGGGCAAGCCCCAAGGATGATTTCCCTCTGCCTCATATCGATGTTCTGGTTGACAACACCACACAACATAAGGTTTTCTCCTTTATGGATGGTTTCTCCGGTTACAATCAAATTAAGATGGCTCCCGAGGATATGGAGAAGACAACCTTTGTCACGCAGTGGGGTACCTTTTTCTACAACGTCATGCCTTTCAGATTGAAGAATGCTGGGGCAACGTATCAGCGCGCCATGGTCGCTTTATTCCACGACATGATTCATCATGAGATTGAGGTATATGTTGACGACATGATTTCAAGGTCCCGGACTGAGGAAGAACACCTCGACCATCTTCAGAAGCTATTTGACAGGTTGAAATTATACAAGATGAGGTTAAACCCGAACAAGTGCACCTTCGGGGTGAGGTCTGGTAAGCTGCTGGGTTTCGTCGTTTGTGATAAAGGTATTCAAGTGGATCCTGTAAAGGTGAAGGCTATACAGGAAATGCCAGCCCCCCGAACTGAAAAAGACGTCAGAGGCTTTTTGGGACGTCTGAACTATATTGCCCGATTCATTTCACACCTGACTGCTACTTGTGAGCCAATCTTCAAGCTACTGAAGAAAGATCAAGTGGTAAGATGGAACGATGAATGTCAGGACGCTTTTGAAAGGATCAAAGAATATCTCCAAGAGCCACCTATTCGGATGCCTCTGGTTGAAGGGAGACTTTTGATCTTATAATTGACAGTACTCGACAATTCAATTGGGTGTGTGCTGGGGCAGCATGACGAGTCTGGCCGAAAAGAGCATGTTATTTACTACCTTAGCAAAATGTTTACCGACTGTGAGACCCAATACTCACTGCTTGAGAAAAGTTGCTGCACTTTGGCATGGGCTGCTCGTCGGCTGAAACAGTATATGCTAACTCACACTACTCTATTGATATCAAAGATGGATCCAATCAAGTATATCTTCGAAAAGCCTTCCCTGTCCGGAAGAATAGCAAGATGGCAGATGATCTTTACTGAGTATGACATCCAATACACGACCCAAAAGGCAATCAAAGGAAGTGTGTTGGCAGATCATTTTGCACATCAGGCAGTGGACGATTACCAGTCTATGAATTTCGAGTTCCTGGATGAGAATATCATGTTGTTGACTGACTGTGAAACACCTGGACCGGATGAAGGACCTGAGGAAGGATCTTGATGGTCTATGTATTTCGATGGAGCTTCAAACTCTTTGGCTAATGGCATTGGCGCCGTGATCATATCTCCTGAAGTCTATCATACTCCATTCACTGCCCGATTATGTTTTAACTGCACCAACAACATGGCGGAGTATGAAGCGTGCATTATGGGTCTTCGAGCAGCTATTGACCTAAGGATTAAGTTCTTAAGTGTATTCGGAGATTCCGCTCTCATGATCTGCCATATCAAAGGCGAGTGGGATACGAAGCACCCAAATCTTATTCCTTACAAAGAGTATGTATTGATGCTACTTCCGCACTTCGAGGAGATAACATTTGAACACTTCCCCAGAGAGGAGAATCAGTTGGCGGACGCGCTAGCTACGATGTCTTCTATGTTCAAGGACAGATGGGACAATGAGGCTCCCCGGATTTCCATTGAGAGGTTGGACGAACCTGCACATTGCTGTGACATTGAGACTGAAGAGGTAGCAGATAAACCCTGGTTTCACGAGGTAAAAAGGTATCTTGAGGCTCAAGAATACCCTGAGGGTGCATTTGTTAATGATAAGAAGTTTCTGAGAAGGTTCGCGGTGAAGTTCTTTATCAGTAATGGTATCCTTTACAAGCGTAACCATGACTCAACCCTACTGCGATGTGTGGATAAGAATGAGGCAGAAAGGATCATGGAAGAGTTACATGAAGGTACCTTTGGAACTCATTCCAATGGACATACCATGGAAAAGAAAATCCTTCGGGCAGGATATTATTGGTCTACCATGGAAGCCGATTGTTATCAGCATTATCGAACCTGCCATAAGTGCCAAGTCTTTGCTGATAAGGTTCACATACCTCCAGTACCTCTGAACGTCTTGACAGCTCCTTGGCCTTTCGCAATGTGGGGCATCAATATGATTCGTGAGATCAGACCTACTGCGTCCAACGGGCATCGTTTCATCTTGGTAGCAATTGA
Organism: Vicia faba; assembly: GCA_948472305.1. Classification (NCBI taxonomy): domain Eukaryota; kingdom Viridiplantae; phylum Streptophyta; class Magnoliopsida; order Fabales; family Fabaceae; genus Vicia; species Vicia faba. The sequence goes on from OX451738.1 coordinate 896,012,866, forward strand.
TTACTTTACAAAGTGGGTTGGAGCAGCTTCCTTTGCTATTGTAACCACGAACGTCGTGGAACGGTTTATTCGGCACAATCTGATCTGGTGATATGGTGTACCAGAGAGGATCATTACGGACAATGGTACAACTCTCAACAATACGATATTCTCCGAGCTCTACAAGCAGTTCAAGATACAACATCACAACTCTTCTCCCTACCGGCCGAAGATGAATGGTGTTGTTGAAGCATCTAATAAGAACATTAAAAATATTATGCAGAAGATGACAGTGACATACAAAGAGTGGCACGAGATGTTGCCATTTGCTCTTCATGGGTACCGTACCTCGGCACGAACTTCAACAAGGGCAACACCTTACTCTTTGGTGTATGGCATGGAAGCAGTCTTACCTATTGAAGTTCAGATACCCTCTCTTCGGATTATGAAGGACGTAGGTTTGAGCAAGGACGACTGGATCTAGACCCGGCTTGATCAGCTGAACTTAATCGATGAAAAAAGACTCACTGTTATTTGTCATGGTCAGACATATCAAAAGCGGATGATCAAGGCATTAAACAAGAAAGTCATACGACAAGAGTATCAAGTTGGGGATCTGGTGATCAAGCGCATCATACTGCCACGAGGTGATCCAAGGGGCAAATGGACCCCTACGTACGAAGGGCTATTTGTGGTTAAGAACATTTTCTCTGGAGGAGCTATGATTCTAACCACCATGAATGGTGACGACCTTCCTCACCCCGTCAATGCAGACATAGTGAAAAAATACTATGCATAATCAAAGACCCGCTAGGTTGACTGGCCTAGGCAAAAATAAGGGCTTCCCGGCGAACCAAAAGGGTTCGGGAAAAAATAAGGGATGAAAATGAAAAAATTTGTACACCCGAAAAGTCGAAAACCTGAAAAGGCGGCTTGGGCAAAAAAGGGTATCCCGGTGGACTGAAAACCCGAAAGGGAGGTCCACGCAAAAATTAGGGATTAAAGCGTAACACTATGTCTCATTATATCACCTTGTAACCAGACTTCAGTATCAACTATCAAGCTCGAATGACGCCAAACAATCTGATCTGCCTTCATCCAAGTAGTAAAGTGATGAGATGCTCGAGGATATAAAGGCAATAGTTGAGTTGGAACCCAATGGGATTGTTTACATAGCTATTTTTCTTTGTTTTTTCACAAATTGTATAAACTCTATTGTTCGGCGGTGTTCTCTTACTAGGACGTCAGCCTCTTGTACAAAAAACGCCTATTTACAGGCTAATTTCAAAATCAATACAATTCATTTTCACAAAGAAATTTCAAATTGTTTTCTTTTTCTATTTTGTTTTGCAAGAACGTCCAATGGTTCATTTTTGATATATGCATTTGACAATAATTGCTGCTCATGAATATTTACATGCGAAACAAAAGACAATTACTCATAATATCAAAAACAGGGGCAAATAAGAAATGCCTGAACCGTACACTTGCTCTATCCACTAGGTATAAGGATAGACCTAGTTGGAGAAAATGATTGAAAGTACATTCTCTACCCGCAGAGTAAGAAAAAGACAGTGACATTAGCGGTCCCGAACAGGACACCACTCTCCCCAGCTGAGGCTCACAACCGCGAATGAGTCGGCGATATTCTCCCCCAAGCAGAGTTTATCTATCACCAGCACTGGAAGATTATCCCTAGTAGAGTCTGGAAAACTGTCCCAGTAGAGTCTAAAAGATTATTCCCAGTGAAGTCGCAACTGGAAAATCATCCCCAGCGAAGTTCATTCCTTTTACAAACAGAAACTCAATCCCCAATAGAGTTTATCATCATCGACAATGATGATTCATCCCGAGCCAAGGTTATTTCTCCAAATCAACAGGTCCTCTAGCAGAATATGACCTCCCCCCAGAGTCATTTCCTCATCAGTTTATTCCCCAGTGGAGTTATTCTCTCCTGCAGGATTATGCTCACAATCATCTTTATTCATTATCCCCAGCCGAAACGAAGAATTCAACTTCTTGCACTCTCCAGCAGTAAGCCGAGATTTATTTTCCCCAGCTAGTGGATATCATGAAAACATTACATATCCATACATCTTGACATATGCATAAGCATCATACAACACAATCTCATTTATTTTGAGAATATCATTGCTTGATACATATCATGCATTACATACAACTAACCTTTACCTTTCAGGAAAGATACAATCAAATTCTCACAAAACTCAAGCTATAAAGTCCGGGTACGACCGAATAGTATCTTGATTACTACAGCATGTTGTGAAGCCTGGAGAACGACCGGATAACATTATCAGACCATCGCGAAGCCTGGATTCGACCAGATAGTGGTTTATCTTTAAGCTATGAAGCCTGGATTCGACCAGATAATAGTTTAATCCCCAACAAGCCGTGAAGCCCGAATTACGACCGGATAACAGCTCAGCAAGTTATTGTGAAGCCTGGATTACGACCAGACAGCAATGCAAGTTCCTGTGAAGCCTGGATTATGACCAGATAACAACCAAAGACACCGTGAAGCCTGGAGTTCGACCAAATAGTGGTATATCTTTAACACAAGTTATGAAGCTTGGATTACGACCGGATAATATCTTGATTTTCTCCGTACACCATGAAGCCTGGATTTTGACCGAATAGTGGTATGAGACGTTGTAAAGCCTGGATTACAACCAGATAGCGGTTAAAGACACTGTGAATCCTGGATTTCGACCAGATAACAGTAAGGGATACTGTGAAGCTTGGATTACGACCAAATAGCAGTTCACCCGGCCAGATACTATGAAGCTTGGATTACGACCGAATATTAGTAGGCCCAAAGCCAAAGGGAAGCCCGGACTACGACCGGATAACCATTTGATCTCTTCTGAAGACTGGATTTCGACCAGATAAGAAGTAAAGTATTATGAAGCCTGGATTACGACCGGACAGTAGTACGGAACATATTGAAGCCTGGATTCGACCAGATAATGGTATAAAGCATCGTGAAGCCTGGATTATGACCGGATAACGATAAAAGGACTGAAGCCTGGATTACGACCAGATAGCAGTACAAGACTCTGCGAAGTTTGGATTTCGACCGAATAGCAGTTTACTTGGACAGTTACTAAGAAGCCCAGAGTCGACCGGATATTAGTGTGCCCTAAATTCAAGTTAAAGCCCGGATGCAACCGGATAACATTTGAATTCCTTCTGAAACCTGGATTACGACAAGATAAGAATTGAGAAGTTGCGAAACCTGGATTACAACCGGATATCAAGTTTAATCTCATCTCCCCAGTAAGTCACTGTAAATCTTGGATTACGACCAGATAGCAGTCGGTCTTATTACTATGAAGCCTAGACCATGACCAGATAACAGTTCATTTTCACCTCCTCAATAGAGATGGTTCCTCAGTAGAATACAGAAGACTGAAGTTCCTAAAATTCAACAGAGATGTTTCCTCAGTAGAATACAGACGACCGATGTTCCTAAAATTCAACAGAGATGATTCCTCAGTAGAATACGGATGATCGAAGTTCCTAAAAGTCAACAGAGATAATTCCACAGTAGAATACAGACGACCGAAGTTCCTAAAATTCAACAGAGATGATTCCTCGGTAGAATAACGGACGATCAAAGTTCCTAAAATTCAAACATATACGACTCACCAGCAGAATAACGGACGACCGAAGCACCTAAAATTCTACTTCTCTCAACAAAGATCAGCCTTCCCAAGTGGAATCTTCCTCAACGATAGGTATACAAGCTCTCGCTAAGGAATCTCTTATGCGATCGACACTCCTTCAGATGGCATCTTTAAGTCCATCCCCTCGTCAGCAATTTCCAAATGGCATCTGTAAGCCCATTCTCGATATCGCAAGACGGACACCACTTCATGCGAGTGCAAATTTCTGGGCACTCCAGTGTTCAATCATCTTCCACCTTCGGATCACGAAAGGCACGAAAGCTAATCTACATCCTCAGGTTTAAGAAGACTGAACAGGGGCAGCTGTTGTACCCCAAAATTTTCCCTCCCATATTTCTCAAAACATTTCAAGAAATATCCTCAAGTTTCTCAAGGAAGTCCAAGAGTTGACCAGACAAGCCCTCTCCTAAGGCAATCTACCTCGAATTAGGGTTTCATGTTGCCTCAAGATACTTGAGTCATAGGGATCCCAAATGCTCAATATTATCCTAATATGCTCTCAAGATCATCCATGTCAAGTTTCAAGCCCTATAGAGAAAGTTTGCTCAGTCAATTGCTTAAAGGCCTGAAAATCGATTGTGCTAGGGCAAAAGTCAACTATGGCCCACATATAATCAAACATCAATATATTTGGTCAACATTCTCATTTTGAAGTATATTTAATCATTTTATAAAGGGTTGATCATGATTCATCAAGGATTGCTCATAATTCCTCAAGAATCAAAAGTTGCTAAATTAGGGTTTTGTAGGAAAAGTCAACTCAACTTTGACCAAGCATAACTTTCTCATACTTTATGAGAAATGACCCATCCAAAGCTCATTTTGAAGAGGATTCCATGATCTACAATCCATATTCATCTCCAAAGTTCAAAATGTGCACTCACAAGAAGTTATGAATTTGGATATTATAGGTCATTTTGAAAAGTCAACAAAAACACCTTTTTTTTCAAAGATTCATACATGAGAATTGTATATCAAATTGAGATGATACCAAAAGGGTTGATTATAGGACATCTCAAGCTTTCTAAAAAGTCCAAGAACACCTCCAAAGAGTCAAAATTGAGGAAGTTATGCATTGGTGAAGTTGACCTTTTTTGCAAAATTGGCAAATGTCAACTATGCCTAAAACTTCAATTTTTGCCAAATGGGCCCAATCTTTTTCACTTGTTTTGAGTTTGAAACATAGTCCACAAGCTCTAGCCCTTTCCAATTGTCATTATCATGTTTTTATTATTTATTTTTATTTTTATTTGATTTAAATCAATTTTAATCAAAATAAATCATGAGAAAATCTAAAGCATTGAAAACTCAAGATGTTATACTTGTTTCAGGTCTTATTATACAGCTAGCATCAAATCAAACTCAAATCAAATCAAAATCGTGAATCAAATCAAGATCAAACTCATTGATGGAGGAAGATTGACTGCATTCTTTTAGCCCTAATTCACTCCTCAATACATAAGGAGTGTGTGCAGATAAAAAAAAACGAGAGAAGGAGGCGCAACATCAAGAACAAAACATAAAAAAAATCAAGAAAAAGTGCAAACACGATTTCATTGTTCCAGGAAAATTCAAGACTCTTTGCCCATTCCAATCGATTCCTGGGATCCCTGGCAAGCAAAAGCAAGCATTTCTAGGCCCTATATCGCGCTGTGAGTCAGTCACGATACCTAACTTTTCTTGAAATCGAATTCAATATGATTTAGGCATTTATAGCATGAACTAGTTGTATATTCTTGATCCTTAAGACATATGCAAGCTTTCTGTGTTGTTTAATTGCATTTATATGGCCTGTAATGGATTTCACCATTATTAGGGTTCATTGCTTTAAATTGGGATCTTCGTTTACAGGTAAAATTAGGCCATGAAAGGGCTATCATTGACTCAGTAGGTCCAGACGAAATCATTCATGGATTTAGTTTTCATTTATCTTACCTATAATTGATTTTGAGAATGTGCAGGCTTATAGTAGGTAAAAGTCTGGGACTTTTTACCAACGGACCAAGGACATGGATGATGGCGTGGCATCACCTCACTCGTCCGTTTGTAAATTCACGTGCATTATCTCTTTGATTCGCTTATTTATTTTATAATATTTATTGTTTACATTATGTACAAACAAACACAAGTGGTGCAGTGGTAGTGAGGGCGTGGAAAGAGCTTCAGGACCTGGGTTCGAATCCCAGTCCCCCAATTTCTCTATGTTATTTTTCTTTTCAAGATCCAACGCGTTTGCAAGTTAAGGGACTACCATAGACTCTTGAGATCTAGCCCTTAGATCTCCAGATGGCCAAATCTGATGGCCATCATCTGAAGATGCATCATGAAGCCTAGTCAACACAGCACACTGAATTCAGGAACTCAACGTGGACTTCCATCTTTGGGCCCATAATTCTGATTCTTGCACCCCCCTTATTACTCAGGCCCAAATCTCTTTCTCTATACCTTTTTTATTTTTATTTATTTATTTATTTCATTTACTAACCAATTTAATTATTTTATTTTATCAAAAATCATAAAAATAATAACTTTCACAAATTAGATTTAGATTTTATTTTTTATACAAAAAATTAAATAATTTAATTAGATTTTAATTTTAGACAACTTTAATTCCTTTTGTAAATAAATTAAAATAATTAGAGCAATTAGGTTTTAACTTCTAACTTAATTTTATTTTCTTTCCCTAAAAAATAACCAAAACATAAAAAATAGGTCATGTAATTATTTTTATTAATTAATTTAATCACTAATTAATTTTTGTATATTTAATTTTAAAACCTAATCTTTTTTTCTTAAAAATAATTAAAAACAACAAAAAACAATTTTTCCTTTTATTAGGATGGAAGGGTCAAAACCCTAATTTCTTCCCGATTTAATTTTCTTCGCGCGCACTTTTATTTTTATTTTTACCCTATTATTGTACTTGCTCACAAGGTGTAATAGTTAATTAGGACTTTTACCTTTTTTTCATTTATCGCTTTATTATTTTTCAAGGGTTTGTTTTTTGGCTATGTAAATACCCGAAGCCTTGTAATGGCGTAGTTTAATTTCCAGCACTTTTAAATTCCGCAAATTATTAAACTGTTAGATGTATGATATTAGGATGTGTGGTACGGTGGGAGAACTGACTTGAGTTTTGCGTTTGTGTTCGCAAATGTTTCGGTTTAGCAAGAGTCACCATCGACTTTTTATTTATCCTAAGGAAAGGTCAAAAAGCACAGGAAAGACCTTTGAGATGTTTTCTTGGGTTCGGGGAGTAGATTATAGAAAGGGAAGGTATTAGCACCCTTTCTATCCATGGTTATCCATGGGCTCTTAGTTACTTGCTTAGATCACTTGCCTTTGCTTTTCATTTGTTTGAAATGGTGCTTTGTGTGTGTGGTTTTGAAAATGTTTTGAAAAAGATGTCTTGTCTAGGCAACCTTTGTAATGATTCTTGTTTGAAGGTATACAAAGGTGTATGTCTTTTTGAAAGGTTTTCAATGTTTTGAAAGTTGTTTTGAAATTGTGTTGTGGAGTGAGTTTTGAAAAATAGCAAGGATGTTTTGCAAGATTTTTGATCAAGTAACTAAGAGTTGTCTACCCTATTTTACTCAAAGATCTTTCTTATGTTTTTAACCCTTTTAACAGTATTGTTTCACCATTTTATTTGGTGAACAACCTTGTGTTAGGATGTTAACGGGACAGGCGTGGGTCATCGTATGACCATGATAGCAATGTTGTGAAATGACTTAGCACTTTTCTGTAGGGACTAAAATCATTTTGAAAGGCAATTTTGATAGCGTCATTGAGGGACTATGATCCTTTTTCAATTCTTTTGTGCTAAGACATCCCACATGCATAACATGGCCATTTTTGTAAGGCAACAAGTGGAATTACCCTAAGGGTGCATGTGTGCAAAATGTGTTTTATTACATGCATTTGTCTTTTGATTTTTAGGTTGTCTACTTGTTGGTTTTATCTTTCCATACACACCTATTTACTAGCATTTGTATAAAGCAATAAAAATGTAGCAAATAAATATCCTACACTATTACAACCATATTGAAGTGCAGAAGAATATAAAGGAAAAAATAAGATAAAAAGAAGAAAAAATGTGCTCCTTCGATTTGGGCAGGAGCAGCCTTCGATTTTCATTTCTAGGATTCCTTCGATTGGGAGTTCGGACCAGTGAGGTCATGGCCTTCGATTGGGCTTTGGCACCAGTCAGGTTATGTACTTCGATTGGAGGCTGGCACCATCATGGGAGTGCCTTTCGTCTGAGCCGGGACTTAGTGCAAGTGTGCCTCTGGCTAGGACTTTCTGCCTTGTTGCCTTCTTCGATTGGGCCAGTGAAATCAGTGTATGGTTTTCCTCTTGGTTGTCTCTTTCGTTCGACCTGGAGAAAGAGGATAGAAGCCAGAAGCTTCGTTTCCCATTTCCTGTTTCCTGTTTCTTTTATTTAAAGCATTAAATGGCAACATGGCCTGAGGCCATGCTAGCATTTGTCTTGTAACAGTTTAATAGTTAAAGCAAGTTCAGGTAAATAGAAAGCAAAACGAAATATGTTAAAAATGTGGAAACGAAAGGAACAATGGTATGTACAATGTTTCAAACGAAAAGGAATTGTATTTACATGTTATGAAACGAAAATTTCAAAGGTAAGAATAACTTACCTTGCTTCAGGACTTGAATGGATGTGGGACCTTCAGTGGAGGCCCAGGATTCTGGATTTGAAAGAGGGGGCCAACAGTTGTGCTTGGAATGCTGGATTCGAAGGAAGGAAAGAAACAAGTCTTATGTTTCTTTCCAAACTGGATTCGAAGGATACTGAAGAGTACTTGTTCTTCAGAATCTAAGGAAGTAAGTATGTGATTCTGGGTTTGTTCTCACAAGTGTTGAAGGGACTTGAGAGATTTGTTGTGTTTGAGAAAATTTGGGAGATTCGTTCCTCTGGTCCAAAGATCCTCCCCCAGCTTTGTAAATTTTCCTCTATTTATAGAGAAAGAATGGACATGTTGTCCAAAGCCAGCCTTGCAAATAAATGATAAAATAATGTAACGTGAAAGTACATGTGGGGGCCTGTTGGCAGTTGGGGTGCAGAAGATGTGACTCATGCTTCTGACATTGCTTGTGGAACAAAAATAATAAAATAAGGCTCAGCTGGAAAGTAAATGTCCACTTGTGCCACTAAAGCAAGATGAATGGTTCAGATGAGGTTGCTTCCTTCTGAAGGAAAATAAGCGCAAGGCTCAAGACAAACTTTTCTAAAAGGTAGTACTGTGCTATTAAGTGCAAGTGGTCTTAGACAACAAATGAGTAAAGGCCTAAAAAGGGAAGACACGTGGCCTAGCCTATGGGTCTAAATGTTCAACTTGATCTTTTGAGTCGAATCCTCCATCTTTCTACACCTTTCGACCAGACTAGGACAACACGGCATTCATTTTCACCCGCTGTGTATCCTTCGAATGGATTTCTTATGTACCCTTCGAATGGGCCTTCTTTGCCAGCTTCAAAGTCCAATTCGAATCTATTTAGAAAATTCCCTATTAGACAACTTCGACCAGCCCTTGGCCTTGTGATGAGTCTATGTTCTGATTCGAAGTGTTCAGAACTTCCTTCATTAGAGCATCTTAGATTAAGAGAAACTCAGCACTGAAATGCCATTCGAAGGTCATTTCGTTCTGATGTTCTTATTAAGGGAAACTCTGAAGTTCCAGTTGAAGGACACTCTGAAGTTCCAGTCCAAGGACCTTTTGAAATGCCAATTGAAGGGTGTTTGTTAAAATTCCAATCGAAAGGCTTTGTTAACAGGCCAATCGAAAGGTGTTGTTCATGCTAATCGAAGGACATCGTTAACATGTCTGTCGAAGCTGCCTTGACACAATGCTAAATCGAAGGATCCCGTGGCATGACAATTGAAAGGCTTGCCCCAGGGTGCCAAATGAAAAGGTCTTTCAGAATTCCAATCGAAGGCCTTGACACAATGCCAATCGAAGTGCTTGTCCATAATGCCAATTGAAGCATTTTTGGAATGTCAATCTAAGTGCTTGTCCATAATGCCAATCGAAGGGAATTATCCATGCCAATCGAAAGGCTCCTTCAGAATACCAATCGAAGGGTCTTTCAGAATTCCAATCGAAAAGTACTTAAAGCACTACTCAAAAATTTTCTTTTTCCTTATGCAAGGGTTTCTGGTCAACCATGCAGGGGGAAGACTTTGGAAAACATGAGAGGGCAAATTTTGGGGTACAACAGCTGCCCCTGTTCAATCTTCTTGAACCTGAAGAGTTAGATTGGCAGGTTTTCCGTTCGCGACTCGAAGGTAAAAGATGATTGGACACTAGAGTGCCCAAAAAGTTTGCACTCGTCAAAGCGTAGTTTGAGGGAATGGGCTTAAAGATGCCATTTGGAGATGTGACAGAATCTTGTCGGAGATGGACTTAAAGATGCCATCTGGAGATGTGACAGAATCTTGTCGGGGATGGGCTTAAAGATGCCATGCAAGAATGTTTGTTGTAAGTGTAATTTTGTAGGTCAGAAGAATGAGCATCAAAATGGTATCCATGTTTGGAATGCATTTGAACTGTATCTAGAGACTGAATTTGTATGAGCAAAAGAATGGCGTCCGTGTCTGGCGCGTATCTGAGTTGTAACTGTATTTGGATTTTGAATGAATATCAGAATGACTGCCGTGTCTAGAGTGTATCTGTATTCTGAATGGGTAACAGAGAAAAATCTGTGTATGGAGCAACTGTGTGCTGAGGATAAGTTCTGAATGAGTGACAGAATGGCAACCGTGTTTGGAGCGTATTTTGAATGAGTGACAGAATGACATCCGAATTTGGATCTTATCTGGACTGTATTTTGAATGAGTGACAAAATGACATCTGAATCTGGATCGTATCTGGACTGTATCTGGAGTTTGAGATCTGTATGAGTAGCAGAATGACTTCCATGTCTGGAATGTATCTGAAACTGTAACTAGGATCTGAATGAGTGACAAAATGGCAACCGTATCTGGAGCATATCTGGACTGTATCTAGAGTTTGAGATCTGTATGAGTAGCAGATTGACTTCCGTGTCTGGAGTGTATTTGAAACTGTAACTGGGATCTGAATGAGTGACAGAATGGCAACCGTATCTAGAGCGTATCTGGACTGTATCTGGAGTTTGAGATCTGTATGAGTAGCAAAATGACTTCCGTGTCTGGAGTGTATCTGAAACTGTAACTGGGATCTGAATGAGTGACAGAATATCAACCGTATCTGGAGCGTATCTGGATTGTATCTGGGGTTTGAGATCTGTATGAGTAGTAGAATGACTTCCGTGTCTGGAGTGTATCTGAAACTGTAACTAGGATCTGAATGAGTGATAGAATGGCAACCGTATCTGGAGCGTATCTGGATTGTATCTGGAGTTTGAGATCTGTATGAGTAGCAGAATGACTTCCGTGTCTGGAGTGTATCTGAAACTGTAACTATGATCTGAATGAGTGACAGAATGGCAACCGTATCTGGAGCGTATCTGGACTGTATCTGGAGTTTGAGATTTGTATGAGTAGCAGAATGACTTCCGTGTCTGGAGTGTATCTGAAACTATAACTGGGATCTGAATGAGTGACAGAATGGCAACCGTATCTGGAACGTATCTGGACTGTATCTGGAGTTTGAGATCTGTATGAGTAGCAGAATGACTTCCCTGTCTAGAGTGTATCTAAAACTGTAACTGGGATCTGAATAGGTGACAAAATAGCAACCGTATCTGGAGCGTATCTGGACTGTATCTGAAGTTGAGATCTGTATGAGTAGTAGAATGACTTCCGTGTCTGGAGTGTATCTGAAACTTTAACTGGGATCTGAATGAGTGATAGAATAGCAACCGTGTATGGAGCGTATCTGGACTGTATCTGAAGTTGAGATCTGTATGAGTACCAGAATGACTTCCATGTCTGGAGTGTATCTGAAACTATAACTAGGATCTGAATAAGTGACAGAATAGCAACCGTGTCTGGAGCGTATCTGGACTGTATCTGGAGTTTGAGATCTGTATGAGTAGCAGAATGACTTCTGTGTCTGGAGTGTATCTGAAACTGTAACTGGGATCTGAATGAGTGACAGAATGGCAACCGTATCTGGAGCATATCTGGACTGTATCTGAAGTTTGAGATCTGTATGAGTAGCAGAATGACTTCCGTGTCTGGAGTGTATCTGAAACTGTAACTGGGATCTGAATGAGTGATAGAATGGCAACCGTATCTGGAGCGTATCTGGACTGTATATGGAGTTTGAGATCTGTATGAGTAGCAGAATGACTTCCGTGTCTGGAGTGTATCTGAAACTGTAACTGGGATCTGAATGAGTGACAGAATGTCAACCGTATATGGAGCGTATATGGACTGTATCTGGAGTTTGAGATCTGTATGAGTAGATGAATGACTTCCGTGTCTAGAGTGTATCTGAAACTGTAACTGGGATCTGAATGAGTGACAGAATGGCAACCGTATCTGGAGCGTATCTGGACTGTATTTGGACTTTAAGATCTGTATAAGTAGTAGAATGACTTCCGGTTCTGGAGTGTATCTGAAAGTGTAACTGGGATCTAAATGAGTGACAAAATGGCAACCGTATCTGGACTGTATCTGGAGTTTGAGATCTGTATGAGTAGCAGAATGACTTCCGTGTCTGGAGTGTATCTGAAACTGTAACTGGGATCTAAATGAGTACAGAATGGCAACTGTATCTGGAGTGTATCTGGACTGTATCTGGAAGGAATATGGAATAAGTATCAGAATGTCAGCCATATCTGGATCGCATCTGAACTGTCTCTAGAAGGAATCTGGAAGATGATGATCTTTTCCTGTTGATTGATCTTTCCTGAAAAGGTAAAGAGTTAGTTGTATTCAATGTCATGATGTATGCATTGTGTAATGATGTTCTCAAAATAAAATGAGATTTGTGTCATATGTATTTTGTATGCATATGTTATGAATGTTGTTGAAGTGTAATTTTGTCTTGGACTTTGCTCAAAATGTTTCCATCGGGGATCCCTGCTTTGTTGTTTGAGGAGAACTCCGCTGGGAGATATTGAAAACTTTGTGGGGAGTATGTTTATTTCTACTTGGGAAAAGAGTTTAGGAGTCTTAGTCGTCCGTTGCTCTACCGGGGTGTCGAAGTTGAACTGATATCTGGTCGGGTCCAGGTTTCGCAGTAACTTCCTGGGGATTGTAGAGTAGTCTACTGGGGAAGAGGAGTTGCGGTCCTTTGATTTGTAGTAGTCGGAGAGGCAAACTCAAGCTAGGGAATCCTGGTGTTGTTGGGGAAATAAACCCTGTCGTCAGTCCGCTAGAGAGGTGACATCTTCGTTGGGGGAAATCCTCGAGGATTCTTGAGGTTGATTCAGCTGGGAAAAGGGGGTCAAAGATTATACTCTTACTGGGGAATCATCCTATGAGAAGGATTTTGGGGGGATTTGTCACTGCCCCTAGCAGCGAGTGTTTGTGGCACTGCCTGGAAACGTTTGACTGTATGTAACCCTTTGTTGGGGTTGACGTTCAATGCCCCAAGTGACGGAGATAGAGACTTGCCCCTGGTTACTCTGCACTTCTTCAGATATTTCTGGAAATCTTGACTGGACTGCCCCAGATGTGCTGGATAGTGACATGTTAAGTCCCCCTGTTGATAGGAGATTCGTCAATGGAAGTGTCATCCTTCTTGAATTAATTTTGTTCACTGAGAGAGCTTTTGTTCACTGGATATTCATTGTGTGAATTTCTCCGCTGTTAAACAAATAGCCATATGCAAACAATGATATTCAAGTAGTGCAAAGTTTATGCTTGTCTCGAAGTTTTGAAAAATGCGTTTTTTAGCAGAAAACTTTTTATAAGACAAATTCAACATAAGATTTAGGGCTAAGCCTTACAGGAGTCGGGATACCTTTTGTAACAGTATGCTTTCGAACTAACCCATGCTTTAATTAGGACTTTTGAAGGGTTGTAACGTGGCTTGGTTCACGATTTAAGAAACAAATGATAAAGGCTCAAAGTATATTTGTACCCACCCTCTCTTCGTGATGTTCTTCAATCCTAAACTCAGTTAATTGTGTGTCGAACTCTATTCGAATTTGGAACGACATTTTGGTGATGGTTCACACAAGTTGGATTTTGGAAGGCAGTCATTTTTGCAACATTTTTCATGTTGTTGAGGATTTGTAGCGACCTCGTTCTTTTGATTTGTTATCCCTAACTTTTGCCTGACTGTTCCTGTTTTCGAGATTAGAGTCAGCGGGATGCCCCAGCTTTCTTAAGTCTCCTTTATAGGTTTTGGCTCAGTGGGCTTTTCTTTTTTGAGAGATTGACTGCCTATGAGATAAGGAACCATCACTGTCTTTTGATTCCATAGGAATGCTTTTGATGTCGTTCGTTGTATTATGAACTGAGAGTTTTGCGACTTCAATGCGCATCTTTTGAATTAACTGAGAGACTACCTTGCCCCAGGTTTAAATTAAAGGTTTCAATTTGTGTTTAAAACATAAAACTCCTACTTCTTTGGCTCGAAGGGGTTGACTAGGGATTATCTTCCTTATAACTCCAGTGTTTAGGATTTGAAAGAAACGCTTGTACATCGTCAGCAAGGTCTGTCCAAAAGCATACTGTATGAGATTATGGCATTGTTTCGTCATCCTCCCTCTAAAGGCTTGTAACTTTTAGCAAGAGTTGAACGTCATAAAGAAATCATAATTATAGTGAAAATGAAAGGATGAATTCAAGAAAAACATATGCAATGCATTAATGAAACAAAGTTTGACATTAATAGATAATTGTTTTAATAACAAAAGAAATTACAATTGAAAATTCAAAATGAACAGGAGCCTCTTTGTCTGAACTTGTCACTTTAGGTGGTGAGCCTTTGAGGGACGAAAGAAGAATTCAGTCTGGCCATCTTGTATGAACTCCAGTGTTCCTTCTTCAATTAGATCTTGAATTTTATTTCTCAACGTCCAACAGCTATCGGTGTCATGTCCAGGACTGTTGGAGTGGTACGCACATCTTGCATTTGGATTGTACCTAGGAGAGGTTGTGTTGGGATTCTGAGGGTGGGTCCCTTAATACAACCAGCTTGGCTTCCAACAGGTGTTGTATTGCTTGAGATAATGACATGTCAATTTCGGTGAAGCTTCTTTCAGATGTATTCCGCCTACGCCGATTACCCTGTTGTTGTTGGCGAGGTTGTTGTTAAGCTCGTGTCACGGAGGAAAAATGGAAAGTTTCACTCTCGAATTCTTGTCTTAAGGGAGGATGAATGATGATTTGATCCCCAATCCTAGATGTTTGCCCCATTTGGTTACATCCATCCCAACGAAGCTTGTTGATGAGGACCCTCAGCTCTTCTTGTCCTTGAGCCAGATTTTGGATAAGAGCCATCTGGCCCACCAACTGTCCCTTCATTATGGCTATCTCAGTTTGTAGCCTTTCCAACTGGTCATCTTTGTTTCCATCAGGATTTCCCATGATCATGCCCCTGGTGAGGAGCGCCTTGACCTCTTCTTGTCCCTTAGATAGGTTCAAGAACATCTCTTGAAGTTGAGAGTTTTGAGCCTGGATGTCCTTGATAGTCTGCTCTAGAGCCATCTCTACTGAAATAAACAGTAGGAGAATAAGGAAAC
Organism: Vicia faba; assembly: GCA_948472305.1. Classification (NCBI taxonomy): domain Eukaryota; kingdom Viridiplantae; phylum Streptophyta; class Magnoliopsida; order Fabales; family Fabaceae; genus Vicia; species Vicia faba. The sequence goes on from OX451738.1 coordinate 896,028,195, forward strand.
CTGAAAAGGAAAACCTGTCATGATGCAATGCATGATATGTGAATGCATGTTTTCAAGAATCTCGCAGGGTAAACACAAGAAAATGTTAGAGGTCAAATATTGATCAACATCTTTGATTGGAGAACTTTGTATCGGTGGATGTCTTTCCACGAGAATCAAGCTCACCATATCAAGTGGGTCATAGCACCCGATTCAAGTTGTTGCACTTGTTCTTTGACGGTGTTTGTTTAGAGGGGAACCCTCTTGCTCTTTGGTAGACGTCTGGTTCAACGTGCCCCTGTATCAAAAGACCCTTGAGATCCTTGAAACGGTTATGGTAAAAAATGCTATGGTATGATGTTATGATGTTATGTACATGTATGCAAAAGTAAGCAAGTGTATATACAGGTAATCATATTCACACAAAGCAGACAATTCCTTAGGTTTAGGTTTGCATGGGGTCTGTAGGTAAGTACCCTCTTGATGTTAGTTGGCTCAACTTGTCCTAAAATAGAAACCGGGTTCTAAGGAGCTCAATATCACTGGATTATTTTGTATGTTCATTGTTTTGGTTTAGCTACTTGACTGGCGACCAAAATATTCCAAGAAAACAATCCTCAATGAGTGTAGTATCGAGTATCTACCAACTTCGGACTGCACCAAAGTCGGTCATCTCACTACCCCTAAAAAGGCCAAGATGGTCAAGCAAGGTTCTAGTTCATTAGTGCTTAGTGACATCACTCAGCGGCCCCGTATTCTCTTTGATTGACTCAAAGGCTACCGGTACTCACAAATATGTCGCACTAATATAGCTATTGCTTCAACCGTGTCGGTATACCCCGCACAGTTTCCACAACATATTGATATTTACCTATGAATGTTTCCCCAAATCCGGGTAGAGGATTTCAAGCCCAAACAAGAGAACCAAAATGTAAAGCAATCAAAGCAAATCAATATAAGCATGTAAAGGTGATCTAAAACCCTAAGGTAACCCCACTTTTGAAAGAAGTCCCCAGCAGAGTCACCATTTCTGTGATACGGTGGGAGAACTGACTTGGGTTTTGCGTTTGTGTTCGCAAATGTTTCGGTTTAGCAAGAGTCGCCATCGACTTTTTATTTATCCTAAGGAAAGGTCAAAAAGCACAGGAAATACCTTTGAGATGTTTTCTTTGGTTCGGGGAGTAGATTATAGAAAGGGAAGGTATTAGCACCCTTTCTATCCATGGTTATCCATGGGCTCTTAGTTACTTGCTTAGATCACTTGCCTTTGCTTTTCATTTGTTTGAAATGGTGCTTTGTGTGTGTGGTTTTGAAAATGTTTTGAAAAAGATGTCTTGTCTAGGCAACCTTTGTAATGATTCTTGTTTGAAGGTATACAAAGGTGTATGTCTTTTTGAAAGGTTTTCAATGTTTTGAAAGTTGTTTTGAAATTGTGTTGTGGAGTGTGTTTTGAAATATAGCAAGGATGTTTTGCAAGATTTTTGATCAAGTAACTAAGAGTTGTCTACCCTATTTTACTCAAAGATGTTTCTTATGCTTTTAACCCTTTTAACAGTGTTGTTTCACCATTGTATTTGGTGAACAACCTTGTGTTAGGATGTTAACGGGACAGGCGTGGGTCATCGTATGACCATGATAGCAATGTTGTGAAATGACTTAGCACTTTTCTGTAGGGACTAAAATCATTTTGAAAGGAAATTTTGATAGCGTCATCGACGGACTATGATCTTTTTTCAATTCATTTGTGCTAAGACATCCCACATGCATAACATGGCCATTTTTGTAAGGCAACAAGTGGAATTACCCTAAGGGTGCATGTGTGCAAAGTGTGTTTTATTACATGCATTTGTCTTTTGATTTTTAGGTTGTCTACTTGTTGGTTTTATCTTTCCATACACACCTATTTACTAGCATTTGTATAAAGCAATAAAAATGTAGCAAATAAATATCCTACACTATTACAACCATATTGAAGTGCATAAGAATATAAAGGAAAAAATAAGATAAAAAGAAGAAAAAATGTGCTCCTTCGATTTGGGCAGGAGTAGCCTTCGATTTTCATTTTTAGGCTTCCTTCGATTGGAAGTTCGCACCAGTGAGGTCATGGCCTTCGATTGGGCTTTGGCACCAGTCAGGTCATGTACTTCGATTGGAGGCTGGCACCAGCATGGGAGTGCCTTTCATTTGAGCCTGGACTTAGTGCAAGTATGCCTCTGGCTGGGCTTTTCTGCCTTGTTGCCTTCTTCGATTGGGCCAGTGAAATCAATGTATGGTTTTCCTCCTGGTTGTCTCTTTCGTTCGACCTGGAGAAAGAGGATAGAAGCCAGAAGCTTCATTTCCCATTTCTTGTTTCCTGTTTCTTTTATTTAAAGCATTAAATGGCAACATGGCCTGAGGCCATGCTAGCATTTGTCTTGTAATAGTTTAATAGTTAAAGCAAGTTCAGGTAAATAGAAAGCAAAACGAAATATGTTAAAAATGTGGAAACGAAAGGAACAATGGTATGTACAATGTTTCAAACGAAAAGGAATTGTAAGGATACTGAAGAGTACTTGTTATTCAGAATCTAAGGAAGTAAGTATGTGATTCTGGGTTTGTTCTCACAAGTGTTGAAGGGACTTGAGAGATTTGTTGTGTTTGAGAAAATTTGGGAGATTCGTTCCTCTGGTCCAAAGATCCTCCCCCAGCTTTGTAAATGTTCCTCTATTTATAGAGAAAGAATGGACATGTTGTCCAAAGCCAGCCTTGCAAATAAATGATAAAATAATGTAACATGAAAGTACATGTGGGGGGCCTGTTGGCAATTGGGGTGCAGAAGATGTGACTCATGCTTCTGACATTTCTTGTAGAGCGAAAATAATAAAATAAGGCTCAGCTGGAAAGTAAATGTCCACTTGTGCCACAAAAGTAAGATGAATGGTTCAGATGAGGTTGCTTCCTTCTGAAGGAAAATAAGCGCAAGGCTAAAGACAAACTTTTCTAAAAGGTAGTACTGTGCTATTAAGTGCAAGTGGTCTTAGACAACAAATGAGTAAAGGCCTAAAAAGGGAAGACACGTGGCCTAGCCTATGGGTCTAAATGTTCAACTTGATCTATTGAGTCAAATCCTCCATCTTTCTACACCTTTCGACCAGACTAGGACAACACGGCATTCGTTTTCACCAGCTGTGTGTCCTTCGAATGGATTTCTTATGTACCTTTCGAATGGGCCTTCTTTGCCAGCTTCAAAGTCCAATTCGAATCTATTTAGCACATTCCCTATTATACAACTTCGACCAGCCCTTGGCCTTGTGATGAGTCTAAGTTCTGATTCGAAGTGTTCAGAACTTCCTTCATCAGAGCATCTTAGATTAAGAGAAACTCTGCACTGAAATGCCATTTGAAGGTCATTTCGTTCTGATGTTCTTATTAAGGGAAACTCTGAAGTTCCAGTTGAAGGACACTCTGAAGTTCCAGTCCAAGGACCTTTTGAAATGCCAATTGAAGGGTGTTTGTTAAAATTCTAATCGAAAGGCTTTGTTAACAGGCCAATCGAAAGGTGTTGTTCATGCTAATCGAAGGACATGGTTAACATGTCTGTCGAAGCTGCCTTGACACAATGCTAAATCGAAGGATCCCGTGGCATGCCAATTGAAAGGCTTGTCCCAGGGTGCCAAACGAAAAGGTCTTTCAGAATTCCAATCGAAGGCCTTGACACAATGCCAATCGAAGTGCTTGTCCATAATGCCAATTAAAGCATTTTTGGAATGTCAATCGAAGTGCTTGTCCATAATACCAATCGAAGGTAATTATCCATGCCAATCGAAAGGCTCCTTCAGAATACCAATCGAAGGGTCTTTCAGAATGCCAATCGAAAGGTACTTAAAGAACCACTCAAAAATTTTCTTTTTCCTTAGGCAAGGGTTTCTGGTCAACCATGCAGGGGGAAGACTTTGGAAAACATGAGAGGGCAATTTTTGGGGTACAACATGATGCATGACAAAAATGTATGTAAAACTTTAAAACAGTTAGATAACCATAAAATGTGCAAAGATAATAATCTGAAATTGAATCACTCGCACATGTGCACTCTTAGGATACACTCCCACTTGGTTGTCTTCGGTAAATGGTCATTGAGTATAGGGTGCCTTAGTGGTCGTCCTTTTGTCCAAAGATCAAAGTTGCCTCGGAATGGTCGCCTCGAATATTGTTGCCTCGGATAATTGATTAAGACATTAGGGTTACTACTAAGACGTCCTAACATTGCTTTAGTGATCGTACGTCCCTTTTAGAATTGACCCTCAAAACTCCAACGACGGTGCTACCTACTCACTAATAGTGGGATAGCATTGTCTAAAGGAAACAAGCATAAAACGATTCTTCTTTTCGAGTAGGTAGATTAGCTCTTAAGTACTTGCTCAAATAAAACAATTTTTTCACACTTACACTCCTTTACAAACAAAGCTTTCAAAAACACTTCATTACACTCTTGAAGACAGAAGCAAGAGTTAAGTCGAAGTCAAAACAAAAACTTTTCAAAGCACACAAACACAAAGAAAACAATTTTGAAAATGATGAGCAAATAATTAAGAGCCCGTAGATAAATACGGATAGAAAGGGTGCTAATACCTTCCCTTTCTATAATCTACCCCCGTACTCAGAAATATCTTGAAAAAGGAATTTTTCTGTGCTTTTTTACTTTCCTTGTTGGATAAAATAAAAGTAGGTGGCGACTCTTGCTTACCGCGACATTTTGCGAATTCAAACGCAAAACACAAACTAGTAATTCCTTAAAAAAGGGAAACACGTCCCGGTTCTGGCCTTCGTATCACACCCTAGTAATGGCTATCTTCCTTCCCTGCACTAAAAACTTAATTAAAGTATTCATAAAGCATCGAACCCTTATGGAAAACCAGAATACATGATTAAACTACATGAACAAATCCTATTTGCACGTAATCGAAATCAAAAAAATGTGTCAAACCGTGATGTGTATGGAGCGTGGTTCTTGATGCTTCAGAGCCTGGAAAGGATTGGAAAAGCTTCCAGAGATGTCCAGGAATGGATTGCAATCCTTAAACCTCCTTGAGAGTGGTTGTGATCCAGAATTCCAATTGATATTTCTTGATAAAAATCACAAGTTGCTCTGGCCCTTTCCCACGATTCCTCTGCCTCTCTATGGTTGGGATGTGTTATGTATATGTATCTCTTTAATTAGGTTAACAAAAAGCTCTAAATTCTTGCCAATTATTAAGATTTGATTCCATTCCAACCTTGCAATATTTCTTTCCAAATCAAGATAAATCATTCCATTCTCAATCCAATCAACCTTGGCACGATTTGATTTTGTTTGACAGCATCAATAAATTGAGATTCTATTCAAAATTAAATCAAAAAACAAATCTTCCATATTTTATATCATTTATTTGATTTAATTTGATTTTTAAATGATTAAAATCAAAATAAATTAAATAAATAAAGTAAATAATATATGAAAGAGTGCTTGGGTCGTGGACATTTCTAGAAGTAATATGCAAGCATAAAAAGTTAGGCCCATTTGTCAAAAAATGCAATTTTGGGCATTGTTGACTTTTGACAATTCTCCAAAAATGGAAACATTTACAATGCATATCTCCTCCAATTTTGACCCTAAGAGGGTGTTCTTGGACTTTTTAGAAAGCTTAGGATGCCCCCTAAGCAACCTATTTAGTTTCATCTTAAGTGGATCTTCCATGTTAATTTAAGGAGCTTTGACCCAAAAGGTGTTTTTTATTGACTTTTTAGAATGTCCTATAATGTCTGAGTTCATATCTTTCCATGAGTGCATTTTTTGAACTTGAGGGATGAAGATGAATTGCAGGTAATTGGATTCTCTTCAAATTGCGCCTTGTATGAGAAATTTCGGATAAAGTATGAGAAAGTTATGCTTGGTCAAAGTTTGGTTGACTTTTCCTAAGAAACCCTAATTTAGCAACATTTGAGTTTTGATGAATTAGGAGCATTGATTGAGGAATCATGGTCAACCCTTGATAAAAAGATGGATATCACTTAAAAATGTTGATGTTGACCAAAAATCTTGAAGTTTGACTATATGTGGGCCCTAGTTGACTTTTGACCTGGTATAGTTGATTGTCAGGCATTTGAGCAATTGACTGAGCAAACTTCTTGTGCAGGTCATGAAACTTGACAAGGATGATCTTGAGAACATATTAAGACCATGGATAAGATTTTAGACCTTTGGATTTCACCCATCTTGATGCAAATGGAAACCCTAGTTTGAGGTTCATTGTCTTATGAGAGCATTTGTCTGGTCAACTCTTGGGCATCCTTTAACAAATTAAGTGTCTTAATGAATATATGTTGAGTAAAATGAGAGGGAAAATTTTGGGGTACAACAGCTGCCCCTGTTCAATCTTCTTAAGCCTGAGGATGTACATTGGTTGTTCTTTCCTTCGTGATCTGAAGGTAGAAGATGATTGAACACTAGAGTGCCCAGAAATTTGCACTCGTATGAAGTATTACTGATTGGTAATATCGGGAATGGGCTTACAGATGCCATTTGGAAGTCGACAGAGAATTGTCAGAGGTGGGCGTAAAGCTGCCATCCAGAAATGATACCGATTGCATAACAGATTCCTTTGTGAGAATTCCCGTACCTGCCATTGAGGAGGACTTCATCGGGGAATGTTGATTTTTATCTTGGGAAATGGAGGCTAGGAGCTTCGGTTTTCCATTACTCTACTGGGGAATTAACTCCTAGTTGAGGAGGTGGAAGTGAACTGCATATCCGGTTAGGGTCCAGGCTACACAATGGCTTACTAGGGAATTGTGAAATCGACCGTATCTGGTCGAGTCCAAGTCTTATAGTGTTGTAAACTGTTGTCTGGAGATAAAGGAGAAGGAACCTGGATAGTAGGGTTACTTCGAAATGAAAGCCTGGATAGTAGGGCTATGAGAAGGAACTTGGGTTGTAGGGTTACTTCGAGATAAGATCCTGGATAGTAGGGATATGAGAAGGAACAGGGGTCATAGGGTTACTTTGATATGAGAGCCTAGATAGTAGGGTTATGAGAAGGAACCTGGGTAGTAGGGTTACTTCGAGATGAAAGCCTAGATAGTAGGGCTATGAGAAGGATCCTGGATAGTAGGGTTACTTGAGATGAGAGCCTGGATAGTAGAGCTATGAGAAGGAACCTGGGTCGTAGGGTTACTTCGAGATGAAAGCCTGGATAGTAGGGATATGAGAAGGAACCTGGATAGTAAAGTTACTTCAGGATGAAAGCCTGGATAGTAGGTCTATGAGAAGGAACCTGGATAGTAGGGTTACTTCAAGATGAAAGCCTGGATAGTAGGGCTATGAGAAGAAACCTGGGTCGTAGGGTTGCTTCGAGATGAAAGCCTGGATAGTAGGTCTATAAGAAGGACCCTGGTTTGTAGGGTTATTTCGAGATGAAAGCCTGGATAGTAGGACTATGAGAAGGAACCTGGATAGTAGGGTCACTTCGAGATGAGAGTCTGGATAGTAGGGCTATGAGAAGGAAATTGGGTAGTAGGTTTACTTTGGGATAAAATCCTGGATATTAGGGCTATGAGAATGAACCTTGATAGTAGGGTTACTTCGAGATGAGAGCCTGGATAGTAGGCCTATAAGAAGGAACCTGGGTCGTAGGGTTACTTCGATATGAAAGCCTGGATAATATGGCTATGAGAAGGAACCTGGATAGTAAGGTTACTTTGGGAAGAAATCCGGGATAGTAGGACTATGAGAAGGAACCTGGATAGTAGGGTTACTTCGAGATGAAAGCCTGGATAGTAGGGCTATGAGAAGAAACCTGGGTCATAGGGTTGCTTCGAGATGAAAGCCTAGATAGTAGGTCTATAAGAAGGACCCTGGTTCGTAGGGTTACTTCGAGATGAAAGCCTGGATAGTAGGACTATGAGAAGGAACCTGGATAGTAGGGTCACTTCGAGATGAAAGTCTGGATAGTAGGGCTATGAGAAGGAACCTGGTTCATAGGGTTACTTCGAGATGAAAGCCTGGATAGTAGGGCTATGAGAAGGAACTTGGGTCGTAGGGTTACCTCGTTCGGTTATACATATTAGTTCACCCGTTTGATCTTCGGGAATTGATTTTCCATTAGCTATCTGTACATTTGACATGTATAACTGCTGGAATTGTTGGTGATAATTGTCTTTCCTGAAAAGATAACAGGGTTAATTATATGTGCGATGCATGGAGTGCCTCGTCAGATGATGATCTCAAAATAAATGAGATTATCCTGTATACGATGTGTATGCGCATGTCATGATGTATGTACATGAAATGCTATTGGGGACATGTCCAACTCTGGGAAAATAAATCCCTGACTGCTACTGGAGAGTATAGGATTCCTGACCGTTGTAGAGGATTGTGGTTCTTCTACTTATGCTGGGAATGGTGAATTGAAATGACTGTGCTGAAGATTTACTCTTTGTTGTTTGTGAATATTCCGCCAGGGAGAAACTCTGTTTGAGAGTAGCTCTGCGGGGAATAATTTGGAAGGTGAATTTCCGTAGCTGAAGTAATAGGCTCTGTCGGGGAATGAGCTTATGTATTCATAGAAATAAACTCTGCTTGGAGAGATAAAAATCATGATGATTCGCTTGCGATTATGAAATTCGGATGGGGGTACAGCTGTCAGGTTTCTGAAAGACCCTGGCAGGGGAGATTACTTCCTGTTTTGGGAAAACTGATATCAAATGCCTTGATTGCTTTAACTCTATGGGGAGTGTAGATGTCACGAGGTCGTATCTACTGATGATTGTACTTCAAAGTTGTTTGTGCCCCGGTACCTGCTGGATAAAATAATTGTCGAGTTTGACATTTTTTAGCTTTCGTTTTGCCCATGTTTCTTAAGTTACGAGCAATTGTCTTTCTGTTGCTCATGTAAATATTTACGAGCAGCAATCATTTTCAAATGCATATGTCAATAATAAACCATTGGACGTTCTTGCAAAACAAAACAGAAAAAGAAAAACACATAGTTTTTGTAAAAATGATTTGTATTAATTTTTGAAGTTGGCCTATAATAGGCGTTCTTGTACAAGGAAGTTGACGCTCTAGCAAGAGAACTCCGCCGTAAACATGGAAGCTATACAATATTGTGTAAAGAATAAAACAGCTATGTACAACAATCCCACTGGGTTCCAATTCTGCTATTTCCCCTATGTCTTCGAGCGTCTCATCACTTTGCTACTTGTCCGAAGTTGATTAGATTGATTGGTGCCGTTCGAGCTTGACAGTTGATACTGAGGTCTGATCACAAGGTGATCCAGTGGGACATAGTGATACGCTTTACATCCCTAAATTTTTCTTGGACCGCCCTTTCGGGTTTTCAGTCCACCTGGATACCCTTTTTTTCCTAAGCCGCCTTTTCAGGTTTTCGACTTACCGCGTGTACAGATTTTTTTGATTTCATCCCTTACTTTTGCCCGAAACCTTTTGGTTCACCGGGAAGCCCTTATTTTTTCCTAGGCCAGTCAACCTAGCGGGTCTTTTATCATGCATAGTATCTTTTCCCTATGTCTGCATTGACAGGGTGAGGTAGGTCGTCACCATCCATGGTGGTTAGAATCATAGTCCACCCGAGAAAATGTTTTTAATCACAAATGGGTAAGAGATTCAATGGTCCGGTTCATAAGGTACAGATAGTCGAAGAGTCGTCCGAGGAGGACGAAAGTCAAAATGAGGAGGCAAGGAGTACCCGTGTTAGGGGTGCCAATAATCAAGCTTGCGAAGACGAAGATTATTTTGATAAACAATATCCTCTGGCTGAGGATAAATACAAGTAGTTGGAGGATAGACTAAAGGATGTTGAAATTCAAGTTGTACCTGGTTTGGATTTTAGTGAGTTGGGCTTAATACCTGGGGTCGTCATCCCCCATTAGTTCAAAATACCGGTCTTCACTAAGTATGACGGGGTTTCCTGCCTGAAACTTCATCTAAGGTCTTACGTGCGCAAGATGCAGCTGCACAGTACCGACAAAAAACTCTGGATCCATTTCTTCCAAGAGACTCTGACTGGGATTCCACTAGAATGGTTCTATCAATTAGAGGGTTCCCGTATCCACACATGGGAAGATCTGGCCACTGCTTTTTATCATCAATATCAATACAATGCCGATCTAGCACCAACTGGAGTCCAACTTCAAGGTATGACAATAGGTACCAATGAGGGGTTCAAGGAGTACACAAAAAAATGGAGGAATCTTGCTGGTAGGGTCCAACCACCACTAACTGACAGAGAACTAGTTAACATGTTCATGGGTACAATAACTTGCCCATTTTTCAACCTATTGATTGGCAGTTCTTCGCCTGGTTTCACCGAGTTGATCCTAACGGGTGAAAGGGTCGAAAGTGGCATTAAGAGCCAAAACATTCCCATGACATCTTATTCCGCATCCAACGCTATAAAGAAGCCTTTCACTAGAAAGAAGGAAACAAATGTTTTGTATTGGACAAGGGCCCATACCATGAAGAATCACCGACCCTCTGTTAATGTTGTGTTAATCTCTAACCCTCCATCTGCTCAAAGGCAAACATCAACTAATCAATGATCTGAAGTCCCTCGAAGACAGTTCACGAGAATAAGCAAGTCACTGTCCCAAGCCTTACAACATATGTTGAAGGCCAAATTGGTGAAATTGCATAATCCACCATCCAATCCCGACATTTCATCACCTAAGTACAACCCAAATGCAACAGCCCCGGGCATGAAACTGATCAATGTTGGGCTCTGAAGAATAAAATTCAAGATCTGATAGATAATAAAATAATTGAATTTGATCCACATGCTACTCCAATGCCAAACCATGGCAAAGGTGTTAATGAAATTGATGATACTAATTTCTTCTCTTCCATTGAAGATTTAACAACTCCATTAACTACAATAAAGGTGTTCCCTGGCTATTCTAAAAATTATGTTTGTTGTGATAAACAAGTAAATGGGTGCAAGCGACTGAAGGAAGGTGTGCAACGCCTCATAGATAGCCGCAAGATTCTATTTGAAAAGGTTCCTATCATCAAGAGTTTGACCAACAAAGTTGAAGACCTATCCATAATAATAATTTCCAACAAGCCTTTTAGAATTCCCTCAAAAAGTCCTATCCGAATTTCAAATGAACCAACCATTGCCCCTTTAATAATCATTGTCGATGCGCCTATCCCCTACTCCTCTGACAAAGCAGATCGAAGGAACTATGGTGACGAGGTTTATTATCATGGGATAAAACAAGATTCTTGGATCAACAAAGATGAAGCTGATGTCACCAATATTGCAGGTTCCAGTAAAGTAACAAGAACAGGGAGAATCTTTTCCCCTGATATTTCACCACCCACCACTATAATAACTCTTGTCCGTATAACCAATGAAATGTCTAGTGAAAACACTAGAGGAAAAGAGAAAGAAGGTGAGCCTGCTGGGATAGAGGCACCTACCAAAAATACTGAAGCTGAAGAACCCTCCGCTCAAGAGATGGAGGAAATCTTGAAAATCATAAAGAAGAGTGACTTTAAAATAGTTGAGCAGCTGGGGCAAACCCCCTCAAAAATTTCCATGCTGTCAATGTTACTCTATTCGGACGTTTATGCCCTAGCTCTAATCAAGTTCTTGAAGAAAGCCCATGTACCCCAAGAAACCATAGCTGACTAGTTCGAGAACTGCGTAGCAAGTTTAACGACTAACAATGGATTAGGGTTCTCCGACGATGATTTAACTCCTATGGGAAGAAACCACAACAAAACCTTGCATATCTCTATTGAATGCAAGGGAACTAGCTTGGCTCATGTCTTAGTTGATATTGGCTCATCTTTAAATGTGTTACCCAAAGGTTCTTTGGACCAGCTAGATTATGAATGATTGGTTTTGAAGCCAAGCGACATTATCGTAAGGGCTTTCGATGGGTCTAAGAGAATGGTTCATGGAGAGGTGGATCTCCCAATAAAAGTTGGATCATAGATTTTCAACTCTACCTTTTACATAATGGACATACGTCCTGCCTACTCTTGTTTTCTTGTACGCCCTTGGATCCATGGGGAAAGGGCAGTAACATCCACCCTTAATCAAAAATTAATGTATCTAGTCAAACGGAAGATCGTTACTATTAGCGGCGAAGAAGAATTTATGGTGAGCAATCTCAATTCCTTCATGTATGTGGAAATGGATGGTGAATTCATAGAGACTCCATGTCAAGCTTTCGAAATTGTTCCTCCTATGGTTTCCGCCACCAAAATCTCCTCCAACATATCAAAATCTGATGAAGTTATACCAAGAATGGTTTCACTTAAGGATGCCCGTGTTGTGGTCGAATATGGAAATTGTATTATCTAGGGCAAACTTCTCGACATTCCATTTAAAGCAGACAAATTCGTATTGGGTTTCACCACCAAAGCTCATAAAGAAGTCAGGCGCGCTCGCTTTGGAAAGCTACTTCTCCGCATCGGGAATCATGAAGTGAATGTTGTGGAAGATTCTGATGATGGAAATACCTTTGAATATTAGATCTACCCTACTGTCGAAGGAAAGCTCAACAATTGGCATGCAAAGTATTTCACTCCCATCTCCTTCATTAAAGAGTAACTATTGTTTACTATTTTATGTCAATTCAAGAACTTTTGTCTATAATCTTAAATTCCAAACAATGACTTTTAAGCCATGTGCCTTGCCCTGGGCATTATGGTCCATTTGTTAAGGGTTTTGTTCATGTTCATTTGTCATGTGATCATTTAATATAAACCATTGGACCTTTTGCATTCAAATTTTTGTGTTCATTCTCTTACTTTTTCCTTTATTACATTTTTTCAATAGCCATGTATCTTACATGAATACACACACACTTGCAGGTCTTCATCCACTCCGGATCTCATTGCCAACGACTCTACTATTGCCAGTTATGACTTTGAACATTTGGTTAACCAAGCCGAAGACGAAGACGAGGAAGATTGTTAAATACTAGGAAAGTTAGCCATACTTCTAATGAAAGAAGAGAAATCTATTAAACCTCATGAAGAGCTAGTTGAGGTTATCAACTTAGGTATTGAGACAGATAAGAAGGAAGTCAGGATCGGTGCCTTCCTAGAATATGGTATCAAGAGAAGATTGGTTCAGATGTTACATGACTATGTTGAAGTGTTTGCTTGGTCGTACGAAGATATTCCAGGGTTGGATACTGACATTAGGGTTCATCCTCTACCAAAAAAGGAAGATTGCCCTCCTGTTAAGAAAAAGGTTCATCGTATGTGGCCAGACATGTCTGAGAAGATAAAGGATGAGGTAATGAAGTAATTCGATGCAGGTTTTCTGGCTGTCACATCTTATCCTCAATGGGTGGAGAACATGGTCCTCGTGCAAAAGAAAGATGGAAAGGTTCGCATGTGTTTAAATAATAGATATCTGAATAGGGCAAGCCCCATAGATTATTCCCCATTACCATGTATTGATGTCTTGGTTGACAACACTGTTGCACCCTAAAATTTACCCTCTTAATTTAGGCTTATGTTTCATCATGAACATCATAGTACATTGCATTCATACTTTGTGATGGGATCATAGTGCTTTGGTTGGCTGGTTTTCCTCAAGCTTTGAAGGTTGATTGCATTGACAAGTTGATCAAGTAGAATCTTATTATCTAAACCTCTGGATATTTCAAGCTCAAAGGTTATGTCATATCTCAAGATATTTAATCCATCTCTTTGGATCATCAGAGAATTGAAGTTTGTGTTTGATTACAAGGGGAATCACTCTTTGGATTCACCAGTCAAATTAGGGTTTTGTTTGAGCAACGCTATTGGACAATGTACAAGTCTTGATTTAGGGAGATATAACATCTCTTTGGTATCTAAGAGGTCTTTGCACAAGGAAATGGTCATGATGCCCAAAGGATTTGAAGTTTTGAAGATGATTCATCAGTCTCCCGAGGTGTTGACCAAAACTAGGGTTTGAGTTTTTAACATGTTTCCTAGAGAATTTTGAAGTTAAACTTTGTACATGGCCTCTATATATTTAGAAGATCATATTTTTGAAGTTTTGATCATCAATTTTGAAGGGAAATGGATCAATTGATTCAGAGGGGCAAAATGGTCATTTTGGTCAAAATCAATCAAAGTCAAGGTTGACCAAGTGAATTTTTGGCCAACCATCAATTCAAGGATGTACTTTTCATATTTCAAGTCCATTTTGGTCATTGGATCAAAGAGGTTGAGTTTTGGGTTGAAACTTGTTCTTGAAGAAACCCTAAAAGTTACTAATTTTGGAAAATAAGGACTTAATTTCAAAAATTCATATTTTATTCACCCTTCATCAAGAAGATGCAAATGAAATATGCTTGGAAAGCTAATAGAATTATCTTTCACATCCTTTTGGTATCATGTCCAAATTGGCAAGGAAACAAGTGTTATGGTCTTTTGAAGTCACAAAATTATAGGTCATTTTTTAAAATTAGTGAATTTCAATCCAAATATTGAGGACCTTAATGGATTAATTTGAAAAAACTCTAAACTAAGAGGTTGTAGATCTTTTCAATACCTTTCCAAATTATGCTCATTTGTGTCAAAATTCAAAAGCATGAGCATGTTATGGGCTTTGGAATTTTGAAGCATTTTATTGGAATTTGGCAAATATGCAAAATGGCCAATTCATGAAAACTCAGGTTTCAACCATTCTCTTTGTTCCTAATCCAGCCCATGCCCTATTTGTGACTTGTTAAGTCCCATAATATAAGCCATTTAGTGTTCCATAGACCTTGGTGTTTGCTTGAATGAAAAATACAAAAATTTCCCAAAATTGCAAAAACTCCAACACTCTTTGATCAGATGGAATTAAGCGCCAAGATTCTAAGCATGATCTTCTGAAGTAATTTGGCCCACAAAATGCATAGGAAGCCAAATAATGCACGAGCAAAAACAACTAATTTTGTGCACACTTCATTTTTGCCAAAATTTTCCAATCAAGCCCTTGGACAACTTGGAAGACCAAATTACTTTTCTAACCTTCTCTACTCACACTATATAATGCATTGCAAGCCTCATTTCGAAAAAAACGCGCTTCATTCATCACAGAACCGAATCTGAACTTTTTTTGCTGTTACTGAAGTTTTCTTCAATTCTCTGATCTTCTTCGCGCATTCATCCAATTTCCTATGGATTCATATTCTTTGAAGTGTGTAGATCAAGACCATGGAGTTTGTTAGCTTCTGGAACTAAGGAATCAAGGTTTCCAGTTTCACATTGAGGTGAGATCTTTGAACTTCGATTTGCCTTGTTTAGCATGATTTGATAAATTATTTCATATCCATGGTGTATTAGTTGGCCAGACAAATAGGTCTGATGTATACTTTGTGTTTGATTTGAGCTTGAATCGTGTTTTAAAGTTTCTGAAACTCTGCGTACAAAATGTTTTCTTGAGTTTTCATGAGCTTCGTACTGGATCTATACTTGATGATGTTGTTTAATTCGAGTTGCTATGGTTTCCTTGCCATTCTAGCTTTAAATTGCCCTTGTTTTCATGAAAAATGGTGTGAAATTGAGTATGTTATGTTGATCTGAACATGAGCCCTAAACCTGAATGTTGCGTGCGTTTTTGAGATGTCCAAAGGTTGAAGATGATGTGGTGGCACTAAATGATTGGTCCGTTTGAATTTTTGTCACATTTGAATTATTTGTTTTATTTGATATTTTGTTTGATTTTATTTCTTAATCAAAATATTTTTAAAAATCATGGAAAAATTACTATAAGCAAAATTATTTTCTAGTATTTGCCATATTTTTTTTGGATTTTTTTAAATGTTTTGATTGGTTAAAAAAATTCATAGGTTTAATTAGTTAATTTTTTAAAATTTTCTTTTCTTTTTAATAGTTCCTTTGATCTAAAAAATCCAAAAAAAATGTTTTAGACTCACAAAATAATGGAAAAATGTATTCTGACTTTGGTTATCATTTTCTTTATTTTTGATTTAAAATTTAATTTCAAAGGTTATTTATAATATTTGTTTGTTTGATTTTTATTTTAATATTTCCCTTTATCCAAAAAATTCAAAAAAAATCATGTAAGTTTTTTTTTAATCATAGAATCTGAATACATTTTTATTTTTACCTTTTCATGATTTTTGGATAGGGTTTGCATTTTTGCCCTTAAATAATAATTCAATTATTAATTGTTTGTTTATTTTTTATTTTAGTATTTCCTTTAATTCAAAAATTCCACAAAAATCAGGGATGTGTGTTTTTAGTTCTAATATTTGAATATAATTTTTGTTGGGCATTTTTCTGACTTTTGATTTAAATATTGTTTTGAAATGTGAATATTTGTTAATTGAATAATTGTTTGAATTTAATTTCATTTTTGATTTTTCCTTAATTTAAAAAAATGTGAAAAAATATATTTTCTGACATTTTAGGGTTTCTTGGTGATTTGTATGATCTTGGTTTAATTTTTTTGAATTTTGATCTCACTTAATCAATATTTGAGATTAAAAGTCAAAAATTAGGGTTTTGTTGCTTATGGTGCAAGTTTCATTTCTAAAAACCCCCATGCCATGGATTTTCAATAGGATTCAAGTCTTAATTATAGTTCATGAATGTATTGAGAGTCTTAAAACCATTCATCTTGATTTTTTAACTTGGTTTGACATTTTTCCATGAATTATTTTGAAAACTTGTCTAGCTTGGTAGTTTTGCCAACTAGTCTTGAACTTTGAACTTCATTTAGTCTCCTCCCCAATCATTCATGAACTTAGGGCTTTCATTATGACTTCTATACCTTTCAAAGATGCTAATATTTTTTTGGTGTGAATTATGGACCCTTATTTCCATTTTTGATGTATTTTTGAAGTGAAGGTACCCAATTATGTTTGCATGTCTTGTTGCAATTTGTTTGATGGCCAATGAACTTGGGTGAGGCTTATAATTGGGAACCTAATGATCATGTTGATCCTGATTGTCCATGTTATCTCAAGCCATTTCATTTAAAAGCCTCATGTTTGAATGTTTTGAATCTTCTAATGCATTATGTAGGTTTCATCTCTTATTGTGTTCATGAAGTTGTGATTGAATTAATTGTGCATGATTAAAATATGTTTGCTACTGTCCTTCATGGTCTTTGTTTATATTATTCTCAAGCTCTTATGATCCTTGATTGATATTCAATTTTTAATTCAACATGGTGATAGAAAGGAGCAACATTCCTCTGTTTTTTTTTATCTAATCTGTGCATATGCTTGCTTCCTCTTGCCTATCATGTCTATTGTTTGATAATTGCCACCATGTTGTTCTCACTTTTTCACCTTATGGAATACTAACTTGGTTAATGAATATGTGAGGTACTCTGAGAAAGTTGCCACTTTTGGCTTGAGGCTTTGGTGTTTAACTTTATTTGTGGAACCCAATTTATTATATTGGCATTATTCTTGTGTTTGGCATGTTTGATGGTTTATGCAAGATATACATACATGTGATTGTGAATGCCATACATTGCCCATGGGATTTGTTTATATCTGATAAATTACTTACATCCTGATGGTGTAATTTCTGACTTAATTTGTCTACTGATGCCAGCTTGCTTGAAGTTTCTCTGGGTTTCTTTTATTCTTGTTTGATTTCTCCAGATAGTTATCTGTTTGGTATTGTACTACTTCCTTTCTCCAATTTTCATTTTGCATAATTCTCTGACTGCATGATGGGACCTCTATTGCTGATATATGTCAGGAGGCCCTCTGGTTTTTTTCAGATGCATGTGTTGTGTTTGTTTTTGATCGATGAGTCACTCAATTTAGAAATTGAGATCACGACTTCTCTCTCATTGCATGTTCCCTATAGGATGTTTATTGCTTTTCTTATTTAATTGTTGATCGATGAGTCACTCAATTTAGAAATTGAGATCATGACTTCGCTCTCATTGCATGTTCCCTATAAGATGCTTATTGCTTTTCTTCTTTAATTGTTGATCGATGAGTCACTCAATTTAGAAATTGAGATCACGACTTCGCTCTCATTGCATGTTCCCTATATGATAGTTTTGTTGAGTTCCCTTTAACATGTAAATTAGGGTAGGATTTTCCCTTATACTCAACCTTAGGATCAACCATTGTATGATAACACTAGGGATAGTGCTAGGCTAGTTTCCCTTATTTGATTTTTCCTTTGCATTTTGCATCTTAAAACAAAATTTTGTTTCTTGGAAAATCATAAGACATTTCTAATGAACTCAATCCCTTCTTCAAAGTAAAAGATACAAACCAATCTTGCCTTGTCTGTGTTATCTTGAAGCCGATGTTTCGCCATCGCACATGTTTGTTATCCTACTTTGATTCTCAATATCATTGTTAGGTGTAATGTTTCGTCATCTATTTTATTGATGTTTCGCCATCTTTTACATGTTATCTCTTAGCCGATGTTTTGCCATCGCACATTTTTCTGAAGTCGATGTTTCACCATCGCACATGTTTGTTATCCTACTTTGATTCTCAATATCATTGTTAGGTGTAATGTTTCGTCATTTGTTTTATTGATGTTTCTCCATCGCACATTTGTTTGAAGCTGATGTTTCACCATCGCACATGTTTGTTATCCTACATTGATTCTCAATATCATTGTTAGGTGTAATGTTTCATCATCTATTTTATTGATTTTTCTCCATCGCACATTTGTATGAAGCCGATGTTTCGCCATCGCACATTTTTGTTATCCTACTTTGATTCTCAATATCATTCTTAGGTGTAGTGTTTCGTCATCTGTTTTATTGATGTTTCGCCATCTTTTCCATTTTATCTCTTAGCCGATGTTTCTCCATTGTACATTTGTCTGAATCCGATGTTTCGCCATCTCACATGTTTGTTATCCTACTTTGATCCCCAATATCACTTCTAGGCGTGATGCTTTGTCATCCATTTTATCATTTAAAATAAAAATTACAAAGCAAAAATTCAAAATAAACTTCTCAAATTAAAATTATAATCAAAAATAGAAAATATGCTAAACAAATTTCAGAATCAATCTTTACATTATTTTATGAGTCTAGAACATTTTTTGTGGAATTTTTTTGATCAAAGAAATATTAAAATAAGAATAATATTTAAAAAATAATTGTTTAAACTTATAAAAATTTGAACCAATCAGAACATTTTTAAAAAATTCCAAAAAATATATGATCAATACTAGAAATTATTATTGACTTATGGTAAAAATTTTGTGATTTTTGATAATGTTTTGATCAGAAAATAATATCAAACAAAATGTCAAATATAACAAATAATTCAAAGAAGCCAAAAATTCAAATGGACCAATCAAACAGCGCCACCACATCATCTTCGACCTTTGGACAACTCAAAAACGCACGCAACACTCAGGCTTAGGGATTATGTTCAGATCAATCATGCATACTCATTTCTACATCATTTTTCTTGAAATCGAACACAAATTGAAGCCATCATTTCATACTTCACATTGCAATTGGAATCAATTCGAAACATCAACCACACTGTTCATAATTTAGCCAGGAATATGAATAAAATCATGCTGAATTGCAAGTTTCAGAGTACTCAAACATGCATAATTCACCAAATCAAATACTGTAAAGCTTCAGAAACATTCTACCAACATCATTGAATGCAAATCCAAGCTCAAACACCTCAATAAACAAGCACATCTTAGAAATTGAAGTTCATAAGCATCACCTCAAGGAGAGAAGTGTTCTACTGTCTCCTTCACTCCAGATGCAAACAAATGGTGCTAGCTTGATCTACTCCCTTTGCTGAAGCTGAATCCAGAAGAATTTTGAAGAAAACTACAAGGAATTGAGAGAATCGAATCAAGTTGCAGAATAAAAGTGTAAATATCAGATCTGAAATTCTTACAAATGGCACGTTCTCTCCCTCTCTCTTCGCTTGCTTCTTCTTATATAGAGTTTGTAGAGGAGTATAGAAGTGGAAATCTGACCTTAAAGCCGTTGGAGGGCAGGATTGGAAATTTTGGCCAAAAAGGAAGTGTGTACAGAATCAGGTCATTTTCTCATGCATTCCTTTTCCCCTTATGCATTTTGTGAGCCAAATAACTTCAGAAGATCATGCTTAAAATCTTGGCCCTTAATTCCATCTGATCAGAAAGTGTCGGAGCTATGGCAATTTTGGGCAAGTTTTGTGATTTTCCAAATCCAACAAGTACAACATCAAGTATGGCACGAAATGGTGGGTGTGATAGGCCTCAGAATGTTGCAAATTGCTCATGGGCTGGGTTAGAAACAAAGAGAAAGGCTGAAACTTGAGTTTTCATGAATTGGCCATTTTGCTTATTTGTCAAGTTCAATAAAATGCTCCAAAATTCAAAAACTCACAACTTGCTCATACTTTTGAATTTTGGCACAAATGAGCACAATTCGGAAAGGTATTAAAAAGATCTACAATACCTTAGTTTTGTATTTTTGCAATTGAATTCATTAAGATCCTCAAAATTGAGCTTGAAATTCACTAATTTTGAAAAATGACCTATAATTTTGTGACTTCAAAAGACCATAACTCTTGATTCCTTGCCAATTTGGACTTGATACCAAAAGGAGGTGAAATATCATTCTCTTAGCTTTCCAAGCATATTTCATTTGCATTTTCTTGATCAAGGGTGAATAAAATATGAAATTTTGAACTTAAGTCCTTATTTTCCAAAATTAGAAACTTTTAGGGTTTCTTCAAGAACAAGTTTCAACCCAAACCTAAATCTCTTTGATCCAATGACCAAAATGGATTTGAAATTTGAAAAGTACATCCTTGAATTGATGGTTGGCCAAAAATTCACTTGGTCAACCTTGACTTTGACTGATTTTGACCAAAATGACCATTTTGCCCCCCTGAATCAATTGATCCACTTTCCTTCAAAATTGATGATCAAAACTTAAGACATATGATCTTCCAAATGTATAGAGGCCATGTGAAAAGTTTCACTTCAAAATTCTCAAGAAATCCTGATAAAAATTCAAACCCTAGTTTTGGTTAACACCTTAGGAGACTGATGAATCATCTCCAAAACTCCAAATCCTCTGGGCATCTTGGCCAATTTTTTGTACAAAGACTTTCCAAATACCAATGAGATATTGTAGCTTCCAAATCAAGACTTGTACATTGATCAATAGCCTTGCTCAAACAAAACCCTAATTTTGACTGGTGAATCCAAAGAGTGATTCCCCTTGTAATTAAACACAAACTCCAATCCTCTGATGATTCAAAGAGATGGATAAAATATATTAAGATATGAAATAACTTTTGAGCTTGAAAGATCCAGAGGTTTAGATAATAAGATTCTACTTGAGCAACTTGTCAATGCAACCAAAGTTCAAAGCTTGAGGAAGACTAGATAACCAAAGTACTTTGATCCCATCACAAATTATGAATGCAATGCAATATGATGTTCATGATGAAACATAAGCCTAAATCAAGAGTGTAAATTTTGGGGTGCAACAGGTGCCCTATTCAAATATCTTCAACATGGTAAGTGAGAAAAGTGACAACTTCGACCGTACAGGGTTGAAGATGTTTGAATACAAAAGAACCCAAAATTTTACACTCTTGAAGAAGAAAGAAAAAAAAGAAGCAGAAAACCCCCAAGACATGCGTCAGAATGAAGCTGTAACGCAGGTTGAAACAAAACAAAAACAAAGAAGAGTAGACGCAACTAAACTTCCGGACAAGTGTGCCAGGGAAAAACTGGGCTTCAAAAAAGGTGAGATAAAACTCAAATCAAAGAGTATAGGCGAAACTAAGCTCTGGAAAATAAAACGTACGTGGGTGAGGAGACGAAACTCTGAGCTCGACCCAAAGCAAAGTGGCTAGAGTGTGTGATTCTATGAGCACTTTCTAATCTCAACTAAGATAGACAGTATGAAGGAACTGAAAGAATCCCATAAATGAGGAACAAAAGCGAGACGAAACTCGACTCAATAACCAGTTAGACGAAACTAAACTAGATGAGTACCATGACGAAACTGAATTTCACGCACGGGTAACGAGGCAAAACTCGACACATAGCAAAGTGATGAGAGTGCATGTTTCTCAGAGCACCTGTTGGTCTCAGATCAATGGATAAACAGTGACGAAAACTGATAGAAGAATCCAAGGAACAAAAGAGACCGATTTCAATCTAGGGATGCAATACGAACACTGCACTCGGTAAACGAACACCGTCAAAGGGTCCAAGGTATGAAAGAAAAAATGAGATGAAACTCGACTCAATAACTAGTTAGGCGAAACTAAACGAGATGAGTACCAGGACGAAACTGGATTTCACGCACGGGCGACGAGGCAAAACTCGACCCAAAGCAAGGAGATTAGGGCGTACACCTAAAAACCTGCTGAAAGCGAATATAAGGACGAAACTGGTATTCGAAAAGGTGCATCAATAGACATTGGAATGAACCGGAGAGGGTAGTGAAGACTAAACCCGAGAAGACCGTGCCAGGGCGAAACTGAACTACAGTCAAAAGTGGACACTCAAACAAACAAAAGATTGACGTCAACAGGATATTGGTATGGGGAGTAAACTGATATAATGAGGGCGAAGAACTCGCTGGAGATTTGATCCGAAGTATTAGAAAAATCACTAGGGATGACGGAGACAAAAATGGCTTATGTTCCGATGCATGTTTGAATTCTTTGTATAGCGCAATGCTGCACATAATGGAAATTCTACGCATTTTAGTAGATGCAATGTAATGATGCATGTTTAACAATTTCAATGGAGAACAAACAATTGAGAAGCCAATAACCAAGAAGTCAGAATCTGACCAGACTCGCAAAAATAAATTTCAAAATCCAAAGGAGAGGATACGGGGAACCACTAGAGAGGGAACCTCGAAGAGATGGAGCTTTGTGGGGAATAAAATCCGAGCAACCAGTAGGAACGGGCCACAAACATTGAGAGTAACTGCAAAAATAAATCGCAAACTCCTATAGAAGATCAGATCGACACTGTAGCTTCTGAAGAAGGACGCCTATCTAGAGATAAGACATTGAGGGAGAAAATTAGGGTAAGACTGTAATCTCTGGAAAAGACAGCGCACGGCCATGTTGAGGAAGATATCAAGACAAACAAACCCGATGTGAGGGGTGAAAACCTTTGCCAGGGGAACAAAGCTCTGCTGAGGAAGCGGGACTTCGCCGGGGATACATAACCTTGTTGAAGATTTTTGTTGGAGAGAGATTTTCTTGGAATGCAACCATTGGATTAATCATGCAGATAGTCACACAATACCGACCTTACTGGGGATAAGGAAAGATCTTAACATAATGATGCCCCAGTCAGCAAAACAGCTGGGAAGTGAGAGGTCAAGGCGAGGGATCTCTGTTGGCACTTCTTGTTGGGGAATTGAAACTCCTCCAAAGTGGGAGTTCCAATTTAAATGACTCCATTGGGGGGGTGTGACATATCCAAACTTGAAGTCTTAGAATGAAGATTTTGAAAAAGAAGATTCTTGGGGCAATAAAACTTCACTGCGGAGATGAAACTTCATTGGGGGTAAGAAACTTCTCACGGGACAAGTAGAGTCCTGATCATACATGGGCTCTGTCCAGATAGAAGAAAGCCAAAGATTCATTTCCTGACAATCATTAAACTCTTTACAGGTGTTCAACGTGTAAACTCTTTTTGATGTCAAGCAACTGTTTTGCATGCAGAAAGATGTTTATTTTGGGAATGACAGGCCTGATGTGATGATTATTTAAGCCTTGAAGTTGAAAACTTTAACAAAATGTTGCATCTCTGTTGTGAGAGAATCACTGGCTAGAGTGCAAAAATTTCAAAACTTTTCTTCCCTTTTTGAAAAGAACGAGTCAAGATACAGGTGAAAAGATACCAACACGGATATAAAACACACATTTGAGAGTTTAGGAAACGTTATCCTGTTGTAGTATGCTTTCGAGTTAAACCCTTATTTCAGTTAGGACTTTCAAAGGTTGTAACGTGGCCTGGTTCGAGGTTTTTTAGAAAAAAATTCTTTTTCAAGGCTCAAGTTATTTGTGCCCATCCCCTTCATGATATTCTCCTGTCCTAAGTTCAGTCGACTTATCACAAGCATTCATCTTTCAAAAGGATTTATAAAGGTAGAGTGATCACGAAAAATTCTCCAACACGATTGTCACTTAACTTCTGTTTCTTTTGTTTTTGATATTATTGTTCCTCCTCTTTTGATGAAAATTTTAGTGGATAATCTTTTTTCGGCCTTTTAGGCTCTCTATTCCCTAATTTTTGCCTAGACAAAAATATTTTCAATTTTGGGAGTCCAACGGGATGCCCTAACTTTTGCCTAAGCAACTTGTTTTCAAGTTTCGACTTAGCAGGGCTTTTTGTTTCTTTCTTATTCATGCTTTCCGCTTTATACAAGTCAACATGACTTTTGAACTTTTTTTCTTTTTGAAAACAAATGCCTTATTCCTTGGTCGATGAGGGATAGCCATTATTGTATCGATTCGATCTCGACCTCGGGACATTGTAAGGAAATGAACATCATGGTTTAGACATTTTTCTGATCTCATGATGCGAAAGATGAAATGTGGCGATCCTCAGATGGGACATTCCTTCTGAAATTTGAATGCTTGGACAAATTAACTGAACAGCTACCCTGCCCCTGGTTAAAAAACAAGTTATTTTTTCTCTTTTTTTTAATGGAAAAGAAACTTCTACTTCGAAGGCTCAGAGGGGTTAACGAGGGTCTAACTCCCTTATATCTCCGGTGTTTGGGGGTTGAAACAATGCATGTACATCGTCAACAGGGTTCTACTCAAAAGCATACCACTACAGTCATCGTTTTTTAGCTAAACTCCTTCCTCCAAACTCTTGGATAAGCAAAAGAATTGGCACAACTGGTATCAAAATGCCCGAAAAATCGATTAAAGAGTGATTCTCGATGGATTAAGTAAAATGAAACAATGACAATTTTTTCAAGGCAAAAATAATCAATGCACCAAGATTGACATTCGGCCATAAACAAGATCCTATATGCAGACAATGCTAAGACAATCAATCAAGAAAACACATGAAAGTGCGGCAAAGAAACGCAATAAAAACCATTATGGGGAAGAAATTGTTTCTAACTAGGTTTTCCAATCTCGCCGACCTGCCATAATCATGATATTATCCTGTTCCATGACCTTTACCAACAGCACGGAGCTTGTGAAACAAAAGGCAAGGCATCCGCCAGCAAAGTGAATGAGAATCCCATCAAACAGAGAAACAAACATACCCCCGACATAGTAGAAATTGTGTTCGTTATCCGTATTCTAAGCGATCAACTAACCACGATTCGTATTACCATTTCTGTATAAGGCCCACGAAGTTTATATGCACATGTTTATAAAAATATTGGACGTTTTTGCAAACAAAATAGTAAAAAGGCAGAAAAGAAAAGTATACGTATACGTATACCTGAAAGGAGATATTCTATAGATTTTGAGAAATCAGCCTGTGAAAAAGGCGTTTACATTTGGAAGCAAGTAATTTACAAATTCAAAGAAAACAAGTGTTTACAAATGGCAATGTGAATGTGAGTATCCATCAAGTCCCGACTCTGGTATGACTCTTATGACTCTCATCTTCCTGCTTTCAGACAGATCATTCTTGGATTAGCCTCGAGCTTATTCCAGGCGATGGATCATAGGAAAGAAGCAAAGGAACTCATGCTGAGCGTAGTCGTTTGCTTTAAGTCCCTAACTTGTTCCTGAATCTCCCTTTCAGGTTTTCAGTTTAGCGGGTTTTTATTATTTTTTTATGCAAAGTATTTTTTAACTACGTAGACATTCACAAGGACAGGGAAGTACTCTCCATCCATAGTTGTGAGCATCATCGCCCCTCCAGAGAAAACTTTTCTGAGCACCAAAGGACCTTCATAAGTTGGAACCCACTTGCCTCTGGGATCTCCCTGGGGAAGAATTATCCTTTTTAGCACAAGGTCACCTGGTTTGTAACACTAGGGTCGTACCCTCTTTTCAAAAGCTTTCCTCATCCTTTGTTGATATACCTGACCATGACATACGACCGTCAACCTCTTCTCATCAATAAGTTCCAACTGGTCCAACCAATTTTGTACCCATTCACTTTCATCCAACTCTACATCTCTCATGACCCTAAGAGAAGGAATCTTGACTTATATCGGCAATACTGCTTCCATGCGGTAAACCAATGAAAATGGGGTTTCCCCAGTCGAAGTACGCACCATGGTGCGATAACCTTGCTGTCATACCCCAATTTTTGACCTAAAATCCCATTTTTATTTTTACAGAAGGCAAGGTCACTAAATACAGTTGGTTTTAACCTCTCACCTTCGAGCATTGATTATGCAGAAACTGTCAAGTGTTTTGAACATTCTTAGCCTATGTATCACTAACTTCTAATCAAGCACGAAATGTGTGTTTTTTGTTTCTTTGATTTCATGTGCTGACAGGTCTACTTCAATTCAGTCTGCTTCGACTAGACAAGCTTACTGCCTGCAAGCCTGCTTCGACTGGACAAGTTTGCTGCCTGCAAGCCTCTTTCGAATCTGGAGAAGTGTACTGCTTGCAAACACAGCTTTGATTGGGCAAGATTGCTTCCTTCGAACACGGGCTTTCGATTGGGCAATATGTTTGTTTCGATCCACATTCTTCGATTAGGCAACATTTCTTACTTCAAACACGGGCTTTCAATTGGGAAATATGTTTGTTTCGATCCACATGCTTCGATTGGGCAACATTGCTTCCTTCAGTCACAGGCTTTGATTTAGCAAAGCTTCAATTAGGCAATACAGTCTCCCTTCAGTCACAAGCTTCGATTTGGCCATGTAGTTTCCTTCGAAGTGACCCCCTTTGATCCACAAGCTGGACATGTGATTTTCTTCAAGGTGGCCTCCTTCGATTCACAAGTTGGACCACTAAACCCTTCGAAGCAACGTACTTAGAGCACACATTGTTTGGAAACGAACATTTTTGTGTAATCATGAAGCTGGTCGAAGTGATCAAAATGAAAGGGGGAAGTATTCAAGGAGTTTGTTGACTAAAGTCCCATATACTGCCAAACTCAAGCCAGTTGTGCTGCTATGCAGCAGTCCTGCACCAACCTGCCACTAAGCTCCAAAATACTGAAAAGCATGCGTTGTCTAAGTCCTGTACTTGCACAAAAACGGAGTGCACAAGAACTGCATTGAAGAAAACAAGGGGGGCAGTATACCCAAATAATTCAAATATTATTTGATTTCCCCCCAAAACCATATCAAAGCTCGCCTATAAATAAAGAGGCTACAACACATTTTTTTAAAAAGAGGATTTTTGGGACCAGAGGAACGAATCCCCCAAATTTTCTCAAACACACAAAACTCTCAAGTTCATCAACACTTGAGAAATAAAAAAAAAACAGATTCCCACACACTTCAGTCTCCTTCGATTCTGAAGAACACCCCACACATAGTTGTTTTGTTCAAACTCAGAAAGACAACCTTCTGTGATAACCCTTCGAACCAAAAGCAAACCCCCTGTACCTTTTTACCTTTCAAATCTAGCAGGAAGAACCTCACGCCTATTATCCTCTTTCGAATCCAGCATCAAAGTCCAAACCCCTGGTCCCTCCCTTCGAATCCAGAAGCGCTCCAGGCAACCACCTTACTGCCCAGTACACGTCCCAGCATGAAGCAAGGTAAGTTATTCTTACCTTTGAACCTTTCGTTTCATGGCATGTAAATAATCTTTTTCGTTCTTTTCAAACATGTATATATCACTGTTCCTTTGATTCCACCCTTTTAACATATTTTTTAGAACTGAGCTCTTTCGTTTTTGCTTTCTGTTTACCTGAACTAGCTTCAATTATTAAACTCTTTGAAAGATAAATAATAGCATGGCCTCAGGCCATGTTGTCATTTAATGTTTGAAATGAAAGAAACAGGAAACAGGAAATAGGAAATGAAGCTTCTGGCTTCTACCCCCTTTCTCCAGGTCGAACGAAAGAGACAACCAGGAGGCAAACCATGTCCAATCGAAAGACATTCCCTCACTGCTTTCAACCTCCAGTCGAAGAAGGCAACAAGGCTGAATCAAAAGACTTTGCCATACACTGACTGCCAGGCCAATCGAAGGACAAAACCTCACTGGTGCGAACTCCCAGTCGAAGGATACAACTTGCTGCTGCCTTTACCCAATCGAAGGACAGGACTTCGCCCCTGCCAAAGCCTCAGTCGAAAGTCATGCCTTCACCCTTTTCATCCCCAATCGAAGGAGGCCAAAAAGTGCAGAATCGAAGAGTGCTACTGCCTGGGTCGAAATACACTCATTTTTCTTACTTTTGTCTTATTTTTTTTCCTTCATATTTTTTATGCCTTTTGATATGTTTATAATAGCGTAGGTTTTTATCTTTCTGCATTTTTTTTACTTTGTACAAATGCTAGTAATTAGGCGTATGGCAAGATAAAATCAACAAATAAACAAACCAAAAAAATCAAAAACACTCTTTAATCATTACTTGAATATATCTTAAAACTCACAAAACACTCAACAAATCAAAACTCCCCCAAGGGCATGTTATCCCCGTTCTACTGCGATACCGGCCGTGCCTATTGCTAGAATGCGTGCGTTAATGTCGCCCACTAAAAAACACAAACAAATCAACTTTTTTCTAGAGGAACTACGGTGTTTTGATTCCTTAATTGGATACGTAGGCAAAGGGTCGCGAAACCCTCACGAATGCAATAATAAAAACTCATTTCTTTCCCCTTAAACAAACATAGTTGTAGATAAATACACCCTTGTATATAACAAACAATTTTAACCAAAAGCAGATATTTCAAAAGGTTCCTGCGGAGTACCGCAGATACATTGTGTGTTTATACCTTCCCATTGTATAACCAACCCCCGAACTCCTGATCTCTTTCAAAAACGCATTGTATTTTCATTACTTCTAAGTATTATTTTACATTGCATAGTTTAGGGTTTTATTTCGCTCTTTTCCCTTTTCCCTTGGAAATAATAAAGCGCGGTGGCGACTCTTGCTTTTTGCGAGTCAAGTTAATTAATAGCTTAATCTCTGATTTTCACCGCTACAGAATTTGCGACTCTGCTGGGGAAAGATTGACCTCTTGCTGGTCCATCCCTAAGTGGGTTAAGCCTAGTTTGATTTATCTGTTTTATCATTATTTGATTGTTTGATTATATGTTTATATTGTGGTTATTTGGGTTTTTGCAAAGGACAAGTCCTATACCCGGACTAAGTTACACTTAGGAATAGGACGAGCGGTATAATCATGTTAACTTTGAGGGAGTAATCCCGAAGAAGGAGGCATGAGATCCCCCACTCAGTGGAAGTCCCTTTGAACGTAGTATTTGTTTACCGAGTAATCGGGAAGACGTTATTGCTTTCAACCTGGGAGCCAGAGAAGCTGAAAACCGTAGAACCCTTAACCCATCTTGGCCTTTTAGGTGTAGTGCGGAGACTATAACGGAGTAATCCGGAAGTAGTTGTCACGCGATGCTGCACTCAGACGAGTTTCTCTTGAGAATATTGCTGATTACCGAGTAATTGGGACGTTGGTAATATCCGAAGGAGGAATGTAGACTCTGGGAACTCTTAGAACCTTGTCTTGTAGGTGTGATTAAACCGTTAGTATATACCTTGGGGATGTTTTTTTACCTTTGACTCCATGCTCGTGACGTTGAACCTTTCGACTTTGTTTGTGACCTTGCATGTGGGCTATCCTTCATGTATAATGAAGCCAGAAGATGTGGACCCACAGTGTTATCCCTCATTCATCAAGAAATGAGGCAGTCATAATCCTCTCAACAACTAAAGACAAGTTAATGTCACACATTTTGTTCAAAAGTCAAAAATCAAGAAAAGAAAGCTCGCTAAGTCAAAAAAAACTTGAAAACAAGTGACTTAGGCAAAAATTAGGGCATCCCGTTGGACTATCAATTCAAAAGAATTAGTTCAGGAAAAAGTTAGGGAAAATAAAAATTGCAAAGAAAGGACTACAAAGAAAAGTCCTCAACAAAGAACAAATTGGTGACTACAAACACGAAGACATAAGGGTGGTTGCTACTTCAAAAGCCTTGTCGTTTCCTTAACCGTCACAAAATGCTTTTGAGAGATGAACACTCATGTTGAATTAACTGAACATAGGGTTGGAGAACATCATGAAGAATGGGTGGGCACCTATAAATTCTGAGCCTTAAAAATATTTTTTCTAAAAACCATGAACCAGGCCACGTTACAACCTTCAAAAGTCCTAATTGAAGCAAGGTTATTTTGAAAGCATACTTCAATGAGATAATGTTCCTGACTCCCATGAATGTTCTAAATAGTTATGTTGGTATCATATGTTTTTCCTATACAAAAATAAATGGTGCTCTAACTCGCAAAATTTGTGCGATATCTTTTCAAAACCTTCAAGACTTACATAACTGTTGCATTAGAATTTTCATTCTCATAATAAACTTTTCTAACTGCAAAACATTTGTTTGATATCAAGGAAGCTCACATATAAGCACCAGTGATGAGTTTATTCTTTTAAGGCCTGAAGCTCTGTTGGGTAATTGGCGAATCATTTCAAGAAAAATCATATCAGGGGGCATGTCACATGAAGACCTTAAGCACGGACATGTTGCTTCTCCTAGTTAATGTTTTCCTAACTTGTTTACTCTTTTGGGGCAAAATTTGAAGACTTTGTTGTGCCAACTACAGTCAATCTGGGGCAATCATGTCGAGATTTGATGAATCTCTCTAAGAGTTTGAAGATACCAGAGCATGATGAATGCCGGGTCTTTTGTAAAATCCTCTTGAGACGATTTCTCCTCATCAACCATATAGCTTGGGGCATTTTAGAAGTGAAGTTATTCGCAAGAATTGTCGTGCAACATGCAGCTTATCAGCAGTAAACTTGGGGCATCCAAAATTAGTCTCAGGGGCAATCCAGATTTGTCAAGATATGTTTTGCACACATTATCAGAGGGTGGTGTTCCCAGTATCTCCAGCTAAGCATGACTTTTTCCAACTGAAACATCGTTTGTGTTGTTATCCTTTCAATGGATTGTTTGCGATAGAAGACTGGACTTTGGGTTTTCTGCCTGAAAATATCTTCCTCTCCATAGATATTTAAGCCTTGTAAAAGGACTTTACTCCAATGATGACTTTTGATCTATCTCCAGTAATGTTCCCAACCTGTTGAGATTAGCCGAGTTTCGGGTTGTACTGTGATGTCTTACCATCTCCTGTCTGTCTCCTCTATCTGTTTTGTAAGCATATACATGACATTCATTTATTCATTCACACTAGCATGATGCACGCACATTTGTATTTGTTAATATCATTGAGTTCGTATACCTTGGTTATGTCTATTCAAATAGTGTATTTGCTCTTTCCAAATAGAGTGTCAACTTAAGCAGAAAGTGCGCCTCCTTTCTAATTCCCCACTGAGTTAACTCTCGTGGAAGAATCTTGCTTTAGCTTTCCTTTTCCATCTCTGGATAGGATAAATCCCCATTTGAGTTGTTTCCTCATTGGGTGGAGTCTTGTTTGACTATTTTCTCTCCAGTTTATTCCTGGATTAAGCTTTGTCTCTTGTGAACGGTATCCCGTGGATCTCTCTAGGCTGTGAAACCTAGATGGAGAGTGCATTGATCTTGCATATTGAAATACTTGGTCTCCTCAGTAAGGATTTATTCATGGTTCCCCATTGAAGATGAACTTTATTCCCTAGTAGTGTTATCATAACCTTCTTCTGGAATATCGACATGACAACAAGCGACTGACTCTTTATTTGAGCCGTTTGATTATATCTGAATTTATTTATGTTATGACAAATGGCGGTCTCTTCATGAGCAGTTTGTCAATCCTCGATGAAATTATTGATTCTCACTTCCAGCAATATCTTCATGATATTTTGTCGGTATCTTTGAAAAAACATCAAGCGGCGGTCTCTTCATGAGCAACTTGTATGTTATCATTACCTTTGGAAAAACCAGCAAGCGGCGGTCTCTTCATGAGCAACTTGTGTATTATTGACACCTTTGAAAACAACAAGCGGCAGTCTCTTCATGAGCAACTTGTATGTTATTGTCACCTTTGAAAACAACAAGTGGCGGTCTCTTCATGAGCAACTTGTATGTTATTGTCACCTTTGAAAACAACAAGCGACAGTCTCTTTATGAGAAAATTGTATGTTATTGTCACCTTTAAAAACAACAAGCGGCGGTCTCTTCATGAGCAACTTGTATGTTATTGTCACCTTTGAAAACATCAAACGGCGGTCTCTTCATGAAAAACTTGTATGTTATTGATACCTCTTGAAAAACAGCAAGCAGCGGTCTCTTCATGAGCAACTTGTATGTTATTGTTACCTTTGAGAAAACAGCAAGCGGCAGACTCTTCATGAGCAACTTGTGTGTTATTGTTCTCTTGAAAAATAGCAAGCGACGGTCTCTTCATGAGCAACTTGTATGTTATTGATACCTTTGAAAAACAGCAAGCGGCGGTCTCTTCAAGAGAAACTTGTATGTTATTGATACCTTTGGAAAACAGCAAGCGACGGTCTCTTCATGAGCAACTTGTATGTTATTGTTCTCTTGAAAAACAGCAAGCGACGGTCTCTTCATAAGCGACTTGTGTGTTATTGTTCTTTCGAAAAACAGCAAGCGATGGTCTCTTCATGAGCAACTTGTATGTTATTGACACCTTTGAAAGATAACAAGTGGCGGCCTCTTTATTTGAGAAGCTTGTGTATCCCCAACAATAATGCAAACGACACCTCTTCAGAAAAGTTCCATGGGGAAATTTGTATTTTATCCTTTTCAAGCGTTATCTTGGTTAAAGAAGGAATGTGTTACCGTTCTTGGTAAAATTCAGTAGTCAGAGATGTTTATTTCCAGTCACAGTGCTGATGTCAATCATTACTTTTCCAGTCACAGTACTGATGTCAATCATTTCCTTTTCCAGTCACAGTACTGATGCCAATCATTCTCCAGTCTCAGTACCAATGCCAGTCATTTTGTTTTCTAGTCACAGTGCTGATGTCAATCATTTCTTTCTCCAGTCTCAGTACTGATGTAAATCATTTCTTTTCCAGTCTG
This sequence comes from Vicia faba, assembly GCA_948472305.1. Taxonomy (NCBI): domain Eukaryota; kingdom Viridiplantae; phylum Streptophyta; class Magnoliopsida; order Fabales; family Fabaceae; genus Vicia; species Vicia faba. The sequence continues at coordinate 896,061,240 of OX451738.1, forward strand.
AGTGTTGATGTAAATCATTTCTGCCAGCCTTAGTGCTGATGTCAATCATTTCGTTTCCAGTCTCAACACTGATGTAAATCATTCAATAGTCTCTCATTTGAAGTCTATGACTCTATTTCCCCAGTGGAGTTATAATCTCTTCCCCTACGGGATTACTGTATAATGCGCTTGGTTTATCCAGCAGTAGTTTGTCTCATATGGCGTCATTCCCCATAAAATTCAGAGCATTGCATTCATATCATATCATAAACATAATTGCGGTATCTTAGCGCCAAAAAATTTGTATTCTATATTTAAGTCCCTTCAATCACGTCGAAATGAAGATTCTAATCTTCATATCTCCGGATAGAAGAAACTTAAATAGGGGCAGCTGTCATACCCCAATTTTTGACCTAAAATCCCATTTTTATTTTTACAGAAGGCAAGGTCACTAAATACAGTTGGTTTTAACCTCTCACCTTCGAGCATTGATTATGCAGAAATTTTCAAGTGTTTTGAACATTCTTAGCCTATGTATCACTAACTTCTAATCAAGCACGAAATGTGTGTTTTTTGTTTCTTTGATTTCATGTGCTGACAGGTCTACTTCATTTCAGTCTGCTTCGACTAGACAAGCTTACTGCCTGCAAGCCTGCTTCGACTGGACAAGTTTGCTGCCTGCAAGCCTCTTTCGAATCTGGAGAAGTGTACTGCTTGCAAACACAACTTTGATTGGGCAAGATTGCTTCCTTCGAACACGGGCTTTCGATTGGGCAATATGTTTGTTTCGATCCACATTCTTCGATTAGGCAACATTTCTTACTTCAAACACGGGCTTTCAATTGGGAAATATGTTTGTTTCGATCCACATGCTTCGATTGGGCAACATTGCTTCCTTCAGTCACAGGCTTTGATTTAGCAAAGCTTCGATTAGGCAATACAGTCTCCCTTCAGTCACAAGCTTCGATTTGGCCATGTAGTTTCCTTCGAAGTGACCCCCTTTGATCCACAAGCTGGACATGTGATTTTCTTCAAGGTGGCCTCCTTCGATTCACAAGTTTGACCACTAAACCCTTCGAAGCAACGTACTTAGAGCACACATTGTTTGGAAACGAACATTTTTGTGTAATCATGAAGCTGGTCGAAGTGATCAAAATGAAAGGGGGAAGCATTCAAGGAGTTTGTTGACTAAAGTCCCATATACTGCCAAACTCAAGCCAGTTGTGCTGCGACACAGCAATCCTGCACCAACCTGCCACTAAGCTCCAAAATACTGAAAAGCTTGCGTTGTCTCAGTCATGTACTTGCACAAAAACGGAGTGCACAAGAACTGCATTGAAGAAAACAAGGAGGCAATATACCCAAATAATTCAAATATTATTTGATTTCCCCCCAAAACCATATCAAAGCTCGCCTATAAATAAAGAGGCTACAACACATTTTTTTAAAAAGAGGATTTTTGGGACCAGAGGAACGAATCCCCCAAATTTTCTCAAACACACAAAACTCTCAAGTTCATCAACACTTGAGAAATAAAAAAAAACAGAATCCCACACACTTCAGTCTCCTTCGATTCTGAAGAACACCCCACACATAGTTGTTTTGTTCAAACTCAGAAAGACAACCTTCTGTGACAACCCTTCGAACCAAAAGCAAACCCCCTGTACCTTGTTAACGTTCGAATCTAGCAGGAAGAACCTCACGCCTGTTATCCTCTTTCGAATCCAGCATCAAAGTCCAAACCCCTGGTCCCTCCCTTCGAATCCAGAAGCGCTCCAGGCAACCACCTTACTGCCCAGTACACGTCCCAGCCTGAAGCAAGGTAAGTTATTCTTACCTTTGAACCTCTCGTTTCATGGCATGTAAATAATCTTTTTCATTCTTTTCAAACATGTATATATCACTGTTCCTTTGATTCCACCCTTTTAACATATTTTTTAGAACTGAGCTCTTTCGTTTTTGCTTTCTGTTTACCTGAACTAGCTTCAATTATTAAACTGTTTGAAAGATAAATACTAGCATGGCCTCAGGCTATGTTGTCATTTAATGTTTGAAATGAAAGAAACAGGAAACAGCAAATAGGAAACGAAGCTTCTGGCTTCTACCCCCTTTCTCCGGGTCGAACGAAAGAGACAACCAGGAGGCAAACCATGTCCAATCGAAAGACATTCCCTCACTTCTTTCAACCTCCAGTCGAAGAAGGCAACAAGGCAGAATCAAAAGACTTCGCCATACACTGACTGCCAGGCCAATCGAAGGACAGAACCTCACTGGTGAGAACTCCCACTCGAAGGATACAACTTGCTGCTGACTTTACCGAATCGAAGGACAGGACTTCGCCCCTGCCAAAGCCTCAGTCGAAAGTCATGCCTTCACCCTTTTCAGCCCCAATCGAAGGAGGCCAAAAAGTGAAGAATCAAAGAGTGCTACTGCCTGGGTAGAAATACACTCTTTTTTCTTACTTTTGTCTTATTTTTTTTCCTTCATATTTTTTATGCCTTTTGATATGTTTGTAATAGCGTAGGTTTTTATCTTTCTTCATTTTTTTTACTTTGTACAAATGCTAGTAATTAGGCGTATGGCAAGATAAAATCAACAAATAAACAAACCAAAAAAATCAAAAACACTCTTTAATCATTACTTGAATATATCTTAAAACTCACAAAACACTCAACAAATCAAAACTCCCCCAAGGGCATGTTATCCCCGTTCTACCGCGATACCGGCCGTGCCTATTGATAGAATGCATGCGTTAATGTCGCCCACTAAAAAACACAAACAAATCAACTTTTTTCTAGAGGAACTACAATGTTTTGATTCCTTCATTGGATACGTAGGCAAAGGGTCACGAAACCCTCACGAACGCAATAATAAAAACTCATTTCTTTCCCCTTAAACAAACATAGTTGTAGATAAATACACCCTTGTATATAACAAACAATTTTAACCAAAAGCAGATATTTCAAAAGGTTCCTGCAGAGTACCACAGATACATTGGGTGCTAATACCTTCCCATTGTATAACCAACCCCCGCACTCCTGATCTCTTTCAAAAACGCATTGTATTTTCATTACTTCTAAGTATTATTTTACATTGCATAGTTTAGGGTTTTATTTCTCTCTTTTCCCTTTTCCCTTGGAAATAATAAAGCACGGTGGCGACTCTTGATTTTTGCGAGTCAAGTTAATTAATATCTTGATCTCCGATTTTTACCGCTACACATGCAAAGCAAAAGGCAGCATCTCATGCCAATCTTTATAGGTTACCACCATCTTCTGCATAATTTTCTTGATATTTTTATTGGCCGCTTCGACAGCTCCGTTCATCTTTGGTCTATATGGGGAAGAATTATGTTGCTTGATTTTGAAGGACTCACAAAGCTCCTTCATCATTTTGTTGTTCAAATTAGACCCATTATCAGTAATGATCTTCTCAGGAACTCCGTAGCGACAGATAATATTATGCTTAATGAACCGAGTTACCACCTGCTTGGTGACATTGGCATAAGATGCAACTTCGACCCATTTTGTAAAATAATCGATGGCAACCAGAATGAAATGGTGCCTGTTGGATGCAGTTGGTTCAATCTTGCCGATCATATCAATTCCCCACATCGCAAACGGCCAAGGGGAGGTCAAGACATTCAACGGTACTGGCGGCACATGCACCTTGTCAGCATAGACTTGACATTTGTGGCAAACTCGTGCATGATTGTAACAGTCAGCCTCCATGGTGGACCAATAATAACCTGCTCGCAAGATCTTTTTAGCCATGGTATGCCCGTTGGAATGGGTCCCAAAGTCACCTTCATGTATCTCCTCAATGATTCTAGCTGCTTCTTTCTTGTCAACACATATGAGTAGTAGACCATCATGATGCCTTCTATACAACACACCACCACTGAGAAAGAACTTGGCTGAAAGTCTTCTCAAGAACTTCTTATCTGTGATGGATGCCCCTTCAGGATACTCTTGTGTTTCAAGATATCGTTTAACGTTATGAAACCAAGGATTACCATCTGGTTCCAAACTGGCCTCAAAACATAAAGCTGGCTCGCTCAAACTTCTGATAGTAATGGAAGGTTCCTCATTAGCCCACTTAACCTTGAACATGGAGGACAAAGTGGCCAATGCATCAGCTATATTGTTTTCTTCTCTGGGAATGTGTTCAAATGTGATCTCTTCGAAGTACGGAATCAGTTTCATAACGTGCTCACGATAGGGAATTAAGTTCCGATGGAGAGTCTCCCAATATGCATTAATCTGACTGATAACAAGATTGGAATCCCCGTAAACTTTCAAAAATTTGATGCGCAGGTCGATTGTTGCTTCAATGCCATAAATGCAAGCCTCATACTCGGCCATGTTTTTAGTGCAATCGAAACAAATACGAGATGTGAAAGGAATGTGATATCCCTCAGGAGAAGTGATAATAGCTCCGATGTCGTTACCCATGGGATTAGAGGCACCATCAAAAACAAGTGTCCAACGTGATCCCGGCTCGAATCCTTCGTCTGGGTCTGGCATATTACAATCCTGAATATACATAATTTCCTCATCTGGAAAATCAAACTTCATCGGTTCATAATCGTTCATGGGATGATGAGTAAGATGGTCGGCCAGTACACTACCCTTAATAGCTTTTTGAGTAGTGTATTGGATATCATATTCGGTGAGTATCATCTGCCAACGGGCTACCCTGCCTGTAAGAGCTGGCTTCTCAAAGATGTACTTGATTGGATCCATTTAGGATATCAAGTAGGTGGGGTGAGTTAACATGTATTGCCTCAAATGTTTTCCAGCCCAAGCAAGCGCACAACAAGTCTTTTCCAGCAATGAGTACCTCGACTCGCACTCCGTAAACTTCAAGTAGTAAATAGCCTGCTCTTTCTTCCCTGTCTCGTCATGCTGACCAAGGACACAACCCATTGAGCTTTCCAACATAGTTAGATACATGATGAGTGGCCTTATTCCACTGGAGGCATGAGTATCGGAGGTTCCTGAAAATACTCTTTTATTTTGTCAAAGGCCTTCTGACAATCCTCATTCCATTTCACTGTCTGACTTTTCTTCAACAACTAGAACAAAGGTTCACAGGTGGCTGTGAGATGAGAAATAAATCTAGAAATGTAGTTTAACCTTCCCAAGAAACCACGTATTTCCTTCTCTGTCCTTGGTTCAGGCATTTCCTGTATCTCTTTTACCTTGGTCGGGTCCACCTCGATACCTTTTTTACTTACAATAAAACCCAACAGCTTGCCGGATCTCACCCCGAAGGTGCACTTATTCGGATTCAACCTTAGCAAGAACTGCCTCAGCCTCTCGAACAATTTTTCCAAATGAACAAGGTGTTCCTCTTCCGTGTCAGACTTAGCAGTCATATCATCCACATATACCTCAATCTCTTTGTGAATCAAATCATGAAAGAGAGTGACCATGGCGCGCTGGTATGTTTCCCCGGCATTTTTCAAACAAAACGGTATCACTTTATACCATAAAGCTCCGCAAGGCGTGATGAATGTTGTCTTCTCCATATCCTCTGGAGCCATCTTAATTTGATTGTAACCCGAAAAACCATCCATGAACGAAAATACCTTGGAATAAGCGGTATTATCGACTAACACATCAATATGCGGAAGGGGGAAGTCATCTTTAGGGCTGGCCCTATTCAAATCCTTATAATCCACACACATTCTGACCTTACTATCCTTCTTGGGCACAGGCACAATATTATCAATCCATGGCGAACAATTGATGACCTTCAAGAAATTCGCGTCCAACTGTTTCTAGACCTCCTCCTTGATCTTCTTGGACATTTCAGGATGAGTTCTTCGTAGCTTTTGCTTGACATGGGAACAACCTTATTTGAGCGGTAATCGATGCACCACTATGTCTGTATCCAACCCAGGCATATACTCATAAGACCAAGCGAAGATATCAGAATACTCTCGGAGTAGCTCAATCAATCTGACCTTTATACTTTCTTCGAGATCTACCCCTATCTTGACTTCTCTTCTTACCTCTTCTGTGCCAATAATCACCACCTCAATCGAATTCTGATTCGGTTGGATAACCTTCTCCTCTTGTTTCAACAGTCTTGCTAATTCCTCAAGAAGATCGCAATCCTCATATGCTTCTTCTTCAGCTTGATAAATAGGAGTATCAAAGTCATACTGATCCATAGTAGAGTTGTTATCAATAGAATCAGTGGTGGAAGTGCATCTGCATGAATGACATTTTGGCGTTTTTTAGTGATAGTGTGTGAAAAGAGAAACATTGCCATTAAAATAAAAAGAAAAAGAAGCAAAATTTTGAATGCAAAAACGTCCTTTATTTCTTGATAAACTCGAAAAATAAACATGGTGCCCCTACACAAATGACCCACTACGCCTTGGGCAGAGCGTAGGAATTATGATACGATTAATAAAAGAAACAAGAAAATTACTCCTCAACGCTTGAAACTTGGATAACATCCACAGAGGTCCAATTGTTGAGTGTTTATCCTGGAATACTCGGACGAATCCAATCTTCGATATTGTAGCCATCAACCTTATCGTCGCCAACTGCATTCACGTGTCCTTCTTGAGTAGCACAAGGGCGAGAAAACTTCACAGGAGTAGATAAACTAGATGCTCTGGGAGTTGAACTCTGCTGACCTGGGCTAAAACCAAGACCAACTTTATCAAACTTTGGAGTAACGTTAAGCACCTGACCCCATCCTTCAGGGTTACCACCTTCTACCACATCTCTCGCATCCTTGAGGGAAGACATAACAGTTTCATGTATCTCGCCTTCAACTTCAACATAGCGGAATGACGTAAAATGACTCACGATGTACTCTTCCTCGCCACACATAGTTATCACCTTTCTCTCAGCAGGATACTTGAGTTTCTGATGAAGAGTAGAAGTGACTGCCCTTGCTCTATGAATCCACGGCCTCCCCAACAAACAACAATACGCTGGATGTATATCCATCACGAAAAAGGTATTCGTGAAGGTGCAAGGACCGACCTTGATTGGTAACTCCACCTCCCAAATACTGACCTTCGAGACCCATCAAATGCCTTCACTATCAAGTCACTAGGGCGCGGCTCCAGTCCAGAATAATCAATCTTCATCAATGCTGATTTGGGAAATACATTTAAAGATGACCCCGTGTCCACCAAAACCCGAGATAAAGTAGTGCCCCTGCACTCCATTGAAATATGCAACACTTTGTTATGGTCTGGTCCCTTTGGAGGAAGATCAAAATCTGTGAAGCCCAAACCATTCCCGGCAGATATGTTAGCACAAACATTCTCAAACTGATTGATTGTTATCTCATGTGGCACGAACGCATTCTTTAACAACTTCATCAAAGCTTTTCTGTGAGATTCTGAATAAATCAACAGAGACAAGATAGACATCTTAGAAGGAGTATGGCTCAGATGATCAATTATGCTATAATTACTTTTTCTGATAATTTGCATTAACTCTTCAACCTCATCGGGAACTGAAGAAGCTTCTAGTATCGGAATTGGTTGAGTCACATTGGTTGGCGTAACCCTGTGATTACCAATCATTTCCTATTGTTTTCCTTTTTATCTTGCAGAAACGTCAAATGCATCTTGCACATTGGAAGGACCAAATACTCTCCCGCTTTTAGTCATTCGACTCACACTAGAAAAGTTATGAACTTCCTCTTCATTATCTTCAGCGTGTTCTTCCTCAGACGCACGGGTACTTACCTCCTGCTTCACCCCATGGTAATAGACATCGGCACAGTAATGCCATGGGATGGCCTTCTCACTAGCATACGACATGGGACCAGGTACCGTAATCATCAAAGGAGGTGCCCTGGATGGGGCAGGAATGCGCACAGGGGTGTAAGGAATAGATACCACAACAACGTCTTTGGTAACATTGCGGTAGCTCGGTTTTCTATTAAAGTGCAGGGAACCTTCCTTCATCAACAACTGGATGTCGGCTTTTAAATCATTACAACCATTCGGTTGCTCTCTACATTTGGCACACTCTGAAATGCAACCCGGGAAAATAGCATTGTCAAGAAAATACCTCTTAACATACCACAATGGAGTAGTTACTTGTTCGACATCCATGATTAAATTCAACATTTCACCATTATCATCAATCATATTAACAACACCCCCTCCATGCGTAGGCATTGGGTTCTGAGTAACATTCGGACCAGTCACTAGGGTAAACTAAATTGCCTTAGTGTCCAACAAGTCTTGTACTTTGAATTTCAATGCAAAACAATTATCAGTAGAATGACCAACCCCGCCTGAATGGAATTCACATCTAGCGTTAGCATCATAGTTAACAGGGAGTCTTGCGGGTGGTGGTGGCATATTTCTCAAACTGATCAACTTCAAATCGAGAAAATGGTGGAGTGCTTCAGTGAGAGATACCAGCAAGGGATCAAATTTCCTCGGCTGTCTCTGTTGTTGATTATTATACTGACAAGGGGCATCTTGCTGCCTTGGTTGCTGAGGCACTGTATTCGGTCTCTACTACGGAGGAGTATTAACAGGAATAGAAAAAACATTGATTTTCTGGTGCTGACGATCCTCTCTTATTCCTCTATGAGAGTAAACCGCGCTTGCGCCGCCTTACCTTTTCTTAGGGTAATTATTGAATGGTTTCTTACTGCCCCCTGAAGAGCCACTAGAACCTCCAATCTGAATCTTCCCCAATTTCAAACCTACCTCAATTCTTTCACCAGCCATAACCAAGTCTGCAAATCCTTCCGAAGTACTTCCTATCATGTGCTCATAGAATGGCCCTTGCAGGGTACTCATAAACATATCAATGAGTTCTCTCTCCATGAGTGGTGTTTGAACCCTCGCAGCCAACTCACGCCACTTCTGAGCGTATTCCTTGAAAGATTCTTTCGGTCCCTGTGACATATTCTGTAACTGAGTGCGATTAGGCGCCATATCCATATTGTACTGATAATGTTTGACAAAAGTCCGAGCAAGATCATTCCAGCAACTAATATGAGTTTACTCCAACTTCATGTACCACTCCAGGGATGCCCCAGAAAGGCTATCCTGGAAAAAGTGAATCAAAAGCCCCTGATCCTCAGTATGCACCGACATCTTTTAGAAGTAAGCAGTTGCGTGAGTAACAGGACATGACATTCCATTGTACTTTTCAAATTTTGGAGGCTTGAGCTTCGGAGGAACTTTCACCCCAGACACCAACCCGAGATCATTAGCATCCATACCAAGGACTCCTTGCCCTTCCACAACCTTCAGACGCTCTTCCAATAACCGATACTTCCTATCCTCAACCTGAACTTCCGACTCTGAACACTGAACAGAAAACTGATCTTCATCTCGGTCAAAGTCATAATCTTGCTCTTGATAATTCCTTACACCGCCCTGATTACCTCTTCTGTTCCCCACAAGAAGAGGTGTAGGAGACAGAGGAAACTGCCTTACGTTGCACACAAAAGGGTTTCACGACATCCCGTGAAAATTTCCAACAGGCTGATCTTGCACATCCCCCAATCCTACAGAAATGTCCTGATAGAGCCCTTAATTTCCACCATCCCCTGGATGGCGGTGCTGGTTGTTGATAATAGCAGCCAGCTCTTCCTGTCGGTAATTCACATTGGTGATAACCTCCATGAACTGAGTCATCTGAGTATCCATCTGGGCCCTTATTTTAGCGAGTTCAGCTTGAACCTGTTCCATCTGTCTTGGCAAATTGTTTCTGATGGAATACTGATGAGTAGTCATCTTGAATTCTGAATAAGAAAAGCAGCAGACTAAGAAAACCGTCTTGAGATAACCTGTAATGTTATGAAATGCATGATGTGCATGATATGTTTGTCATTTCCAGGTATTCAAGAGCCCTTTTATTCATCAGTCACGGCGTGCGACCACACAATCAAAAGAGAAAGGATAATAAGATTAACACTTCAATTATTTACAAACAAAAGAAACGTCCTTCAAGTAACTTCGGACAATTAAGAGTAAAATGATAAACAACTAAATACATGTCTTAACAAAAAAAACAAAGAAAACTGAATAATAACAACGATCAAATGGTCCCTTCCAACAATTCTAGGGGTGACCAAATACACCAAAAGTAAATAAAAGAACTAAATCTCCGGAACTAGACATGCTTCAAGATGTTGACAGTACTCTTCAAGTCTGGCTTTCTCCTTCAAAAGTTTGGATGCGACCATTTTACTTTCTTGGAACCGATCTTCTGCGACACACTTCTGGGCTACTTCCTTCTTAAGCTGAGCATCTTTGTCTTTGAGCTGTTTCTCCAAGTTCTGAATCTTCTTCTTGTAGTTGTTTTCAGATATCTGAAGCTTCTGACACTCTTGCTGAGTCTTACTCAATTATTCTTCCATTTCTGCATGTGACCTCTTCCTAAAACTGGTTGCATCAGAAGTTTCCCCTTGAGCTTCCTTGAGTTTGCGAGCTAAGTCAGACCTTTCTTGGTCTGCCCAATAAAGTTTCATCCCTGCCTCACGGTCTTTTGCACGAAGCTGAATGTTCTCAACATGAACCTGGGTGAACATCTCAGTTGATACCGTGTTACTCATAACAGTAGGAGGTTGTTCACATATTGGATCCGACCTTACAAATGGTAACCGTAAAATCTCAACCCTTGCTCTAATCCATTCCAAGTAAGGAACCCTAGCAATAGGAACCTTCTTGCCCAAAGTAGTTCTATCCTTCTTGTGAATTCCCTTCCAAGCACTTGTCACTCTTTTCAACATCACAGGATCACTTCCTCTAGAAAAATACACTGATTCAGACACCTCCTCAACCTTTGGCGGTCCATCCATTGCATATCCCAATTGACGATAGGAAAGCACTGGATTATAGTTGATACACCCTTTAGTTCCTATGAGGGAAACATTAGGGAAATCTCCGCAGCTAGTGATAATACTTCGTACTTCCCCCACGTCATAATTCCACTGGATATCAAATGAAGTAAGGTTGACAAGCCTTGATGACCATCAGAGAGAATGCCTGGTATTCACAAAAGGGCCACTTACCGGTAGATGCAACTTAAGCCATTGATAAAACATCGAATGACATAAACTTACATTACCACCTTTTCCATGCCTGGAATGAATGGTATAAAGAGTGTCTTCCAAGAGTGTCGGTATTGGGTTCTTGTTTCTAAAAACAAAAATAGCCGTCAAATCCACAAAATTTCTCTTGTGGGGGAAGAGGACGATCCCGTATATCATAAGAGCAAACAGAGAGTTGAAGTCATTCCAATTCCCTTTCTTTGCCCAGTCTTCAGCTTTCTTCACTAAGAAATCCAAATAAAACCCTATAGTACCCTCATTTGACTTCCAATTGTCTTTCACCTCTTTCCAACACAGATGAAGAATCTCAGCAATAACTTCGAACTTCGGCTTCTTCGGCACTTGGACAAAAGGAACTTCATCGAACAACTTGATATTAAGTAGGTACGTGTACTCTTCTAGTGTGGGAACCAGTTGATAATCTTGAAAAGTAAAACACCGTAATTCCTTGTCATAGAACTGGAAGAGAGTGATCAAGGCCATTGGGTCAACTGGAGTGTTAAGGATTAGTAATAAATTGCCATAATTTTTGTTGAAATTATTCAGAACATCACCCTTCAGATAAGAACTCAACCTCTTCAATTCGGCCCCATCAATGGTAGGAATCTGATAAGAGAAAGTATGTCTGGTGGGCTCTTTAACACGAACTGAATCAAACTCATTTGAAGGGAGGCCAGCCATTTCTGATAGAAAAAATACTCTTAAATTACCCTGGAAAATGACATGCGTATGCTAGTTATCTTTTATACATCATTTTTTAGAAATAAATATGCTATGATGCAACATGACAGGATCAAAGTTTCACACTGGATCATGGCTGGACCATTACATAACAACACCACTCAAGGTCAAAAGAAAATCCCAAAGCTTCAAGACTATCATGGGAACCTGAGTCACCTTCGTAACACAAAGTCACCAACAGTACCTGTACCTGTAAGAAAAGTTTTCCCGCCCCTCTCACAGGTGTAGTCTAGGTCAAGGTAAGGCTAAAAGCAAAATTAGAGTACAAGAGCTTGAATGTCGGTATCATCATACGATAACACCTATCTGAACTACCTCTGAAGTCATGGGTCTCATGGTTAAGTCTACAAAGCATCCGCCTCATAGCTGCCATGGCCACTCTATTCCTAGTTCCTATGGAATTCACTCATAGCCTGGGTACGAGGCCTTTTACCTCATGGAACAACCCACCCACCAAGAAATCCATAATCCAAACAGTCCAGCCAAATCCAGTATGCAAAAAGTAAAGCGCACATAGGATGCAATGCAAACAGATACATATGAAAAGCTATAAAAATAAACACCCAAAAAGAAAACAAACAAGAGCTAGGATCGACTCCGGGATGGATCAGCAAAAGGTCAATCTGTCCCCAGTGAAGTCGCTAGCTGAAACACGCGGCCGGAACCTGTCATCTGGATGTTAATGAAACATCAGTGAAGTCGCCACCGAACGTCTTGTATCCCGCCGAAAGGGAAAGGTAAACATCGAGAAAACCTGAAAAGGGAGAAATCACGGTCTTTTGACCGAGAGACCGGGTAAGGGAGTCTGTTACGCGAGGGGAAGGTGTTAGCAACCCACACGCCCGTAGTACTCTACGGTATCCACTCTTGTTGTCTAATCTAATTGGTGTGGTCAAATCCTATGTCCATGGCTTATAACTGAAAAGGGAATGCATGCAAAAGGAAAAAAGAAAATAATGTAGGGAAAATAAAAGTTGTGCTCGGTTGGGCCCTACCCCAATGCCTACGTATCCCTTTTAAGGAATCAGAGCAGCCGTAGTTCGGCTTACATGTTTTGGTTGGTTTGTGTTTTTTAGTTAGGACAACAAAAATAGTCAAGATGGCAAAACATCACATAAAACAACAAACAAATGAGATGGTAAAACATTGACTAAATAATAACAAAGTAACATGTCAAAGATGGCGAGACATCAAATGATAAAAACATCACACCTAACAATGACATTGAGAGTCAAATCAGGATACCAAACATGTGCGATGACGAAACATTGGCTTCAAACAAATGTGCGATGGCGAAACATCGGCTGAAAGGTAACAAAGATATCATGGTAAAGATGATGTAACATAAATAAATTGGACGAAAAGACATCACACCTAACAATGATATTGAGAATCAAAGTAGGATAATCAAACATGTGCGATGGAAAAACATCGACATCAAACAAGTGTGCGATAGTGAAACATCGGCTAAGAGATAACAAGGTATCATGGCAAAGATGGCAAGACATCAATAAATCAGATGACGAAACATTACACCTAACAATGATATTTAGAATCAAAGTAGGATAGTAAACATGTGCGATGACAAAACATCGGCTTCAAACAAGTGTGCAATGGCGAAATATCGGCTAAGAGATAACAAGATAAAGCAAGATTGGTTTGTATCTTTTACTTTGAAGAAGGGTTTGAGTTCATTATAAATGTCTTATGATTTTCCAAGAAACAAATTTGTTTTAAGATGCAAAATGCAAAGGAAGGAAAACAACTAAGGGGAACTAGCCTAGCACTATCCATAGTGTTATCAAATAATGGTTGACCCTAAGGTTGAGGATAAAGGAAAATCCTATCCTATGTTAACATGCTTGAAGAAACTTAACAACACTATCCTATGGGGAACATGCAATAAGAGTGAAGTCGTGATATCCATTTCTAAATTGAGTGACTCATCGATCAACAATTAAAGAAGAAATGCAATAAACATCCTATAGGGAACATGCACTGAGAGCAAAGTCGTGATCTCAATTTCTAAATTGAGTGACTCATCGATCAAAAATTAAAGAAGAAAAGCAATAAACATCCTATAGGGAACATGCACTGAGAGCGAAGTCGTGATCTCAATTTCTAAATTGAGTGACTCATCGATCAAAAGCAAACACAACACATGTATCAGACAAAAACCAGAGAGCCTCCTAACATATATCAGCAACAGAGGTCCCATCATGCAATCAAAGAATATTGCAAAATGAAAATGGCAGGAAGGAAATAGTGCAATACCAAACGGATAACTATCCGTAGCAACTGAGCACGAATAAAAAAGAAACCCAGAGGACTTCAAGCAAGCTGGCATCAGTAGACAAATCGTGTCAGAAATTACACCATCAAGATGTAAGTAATTTATCAGATATGAACAAATCCCATGGGTAATGTATGGCATTCACAATCACATGTATGTATATCTTGCATAAACCATCAAACATGCCAAACACAAGAATAATGCCAATATGATAAATTGTGTTCCACAAATTAAGTGAAACACCAAAGCCTCAAGCCCAAAGTGGCAACTTTCTCAGAGTACCTCGCATATTCAACAACCAAGTTAGTATTCCATAAGGTGAAAAAGTGAGAACAACATGGTGACAATTATCAAACATTAGACATGATAGGCGAGAAGAAACAAGCATATGCACAAATTAGGTCAAAAGAATCAGAGGAATGTTGCTCCTTTCTATCACCATGTTGAATTGACCATTGAATATCAATCAAGGATCATAGGAGATTGAGAATAATATAAACAAAGACCTTCAAGGTCAGTAGCAAATACATTTCAAACATTCTCAAATAAATTATCACAACTCATAAGCACAATAGAAGAGGGGTTCCACACAATGCATTAGAAGGTTCAAACATTCAAGCATGGGACATTGAGTAAAAATGGTTTGATGCTATCATGAATAATCAGAATCAAAATGATCATTAGGTGCCCAATTATAGACCTCACTCAAGTTCACTGGCCATCAAGCAAATTGTAACAAGATATGCAACATCAATTGGGTACCTTCACTTCAAAATTACATCAAAAATGGAAATAATGGTCCATAGTTCAAACCAAAAAAATACTAGCATCTTTGAAAGGTATAGAAGTCAGAATGCAAGCCCTAAGTTCATGAATGATTGAAGAAGAGACCAAGTGAAGTCCAAAGTTCAAGACTAGTTGGAAAAACTACCAAACTAGACAAGTTTTCAAAATAATTTGTGGAAAAATGTCAAAACAAGTTTAAAAAATCAAGATAAATGGTTTTAAGATCCTTAATGCATTCATGAACCCTAATCAAGACTTGAATCCTATTGAAAATCCAGGGCATGGTGGTTTTTAAAAATGAAACTTGCACCACAAGCAACAAAACCCTAATTTTTTTACTTTTAATCTCAAATATTGATAAAGTAAGATCAAAATTCAAACAAGTTAAATCAAGATCATACAATCACCAAGAAACCCTAAATGTCAGAAAATAATATGTTTCACATTTTTTGAATTAAGGAAGAGCCAAAAATGAAGTTAAATTTAAACAATTAGTTAATTAACAATTATTCACATCTCAAAATTACATTTAAGTCAAAAAGTCAGAAAAATGTCCAACCAAAATTATATTCAAATATTAGGACTAAAAACACACATCCCTGATTTTTTTGGTGTAATTTTTTAATTAAAGGAAATATTAAAGTAAAAATTAAACCAAACAATTAGCAATTAAACTATTTTTTAAGGGAAAAAATGTAAACCCTAGCCAAAAATTACAAAAAGGTCAAAATAAAAATATGTTCAGATTATATGATTAAAAACAAGCTTACATGATATTTTTGAAAATTTTTGAATCAAAGAAAGTATTAAAATAAAAATTACAAATCAAAAATTCAAAATAAACTTCTCAAATTAAAATTCTAATCAAAAATAGAAAATATGCTAAACCAATTTCAGGATCAATCTTTACATTATTTTATGAGTCTAGAACATTTTTTGTGGAATTTTTTTGATCAAAGAAATATTAAAATAAGAATAATATTTAAAAAATAATTGTTTAAACTTATAAAAATTTGAACCAATCAGAACATTTTTAAAAAATTCCAAAAAAAAATATGACAAATAGTAGAAAATATTATGGACTTATGGTAAATTTTTTGATCAGAAAATAATATCAAACAAAATGTCAAATAAAATAAATAATTCAAATAAGCCAAAAATTCAAATGGACCAATCAAACAGCGCCACCACATCATCTTCAACCTTTGGACAACTCAAAAATGCGCGCAACACTCAGGCGTAGGGCTTATGTTCAAATCAATCATGCACTCTCATTTCTACATCATTTTTCATGAAATCAAGCACAAATTGAAGCCATCATTTCATACTTCACATTGCAATTGGAATCAAATCGAAACATCAACCACACTGTTCACAATTTATCCAGGAATATGAACAAAATCATTCTGAATCGCAAGTTTCAGGGTACTCAAACATGCATAATTCACCAAATCAAATACTGTAAAGCTTCAGAAACATTCCACCAACATCATTGAAGCTCAAACACCTCAATAAACAAGCACATCTTAGAAATTGAAGTTCAGAAGCATTACCTCAAGGCGAAAAATGTTCTACTGTCTCCTTCACTCCAGATGCAAACAAATGGTGCTAGCTTGATCTACTCCTTTTGCTGAAGTTGAATCTACAAGAATTTTGAAGAAAACACCAAGGAATTGAGAGAATCGAATCAAGTTGCAGAAGAAAAGTGTAAACACTAAGATCTGAAATTCTTGCAAATGGCGCGTTCTCTCCCTCTCTCTTTGCTCGCTTCTTCTTATATAGAGTTTGTAGAGGAGTATAAAAGTGGAAATCTTACCTTAAAGCCGTTGGAGGGCATGATTGGAAATTTTGGCCAAAAATGAAGTGTGTACAGAATCAGGTCATTTGATCGTGCATTCTTTTTCCTCTTATGCATTTTGTGAGCCAAGTAACTTCAGAAGATCATGCTTAGAATCTTGGCCCTTAATTCCATCTGATCAGAAAGTGTTGGAGCTTTTGCAATTTTGGGCAAGTTTTGTGATTTTCCAAATCCAACAAGTACAACATCAAGTATGGCACGAAATGGTGGGTGTGATGGGCCTCATCATGTTGCAAATTGCTCATGGGCTGGATTAGAAACAAAGATAAAGGCTCAAACTTGAGTTTTCATGAATTGGCCATTTTGCTTATTTGTCAAGTTCAATAAAATGCTCCAAAATTCCAAAACTCACAACTTGCTCATACTTTTGAATTTTGGCACAAATGAGCATAATTTGGAAAGGTATTGAAAAGATATACAATCCATTAGTTTTGAGTTTTTGCAATTGAATCCATTAAGGTCCTCAAAATTGAGCTTGAAATTCACTAATTTTGAAAAATGACCTATAGTTTTGTGACTTCAAAAGACCATAACTCTTGATTCCTTGCCAATTTGGACATGAGACCAAAAGGAGGTGAAAGATCATTCTCTTAGCTTTCCAAGAATTTTTCATTTTCATTTTCTTGATCAAGGGTGAATAAAATATGAATTTTTGAACTTAAGTCCTTATTTTCCAAAATTAGAAACTTTTAGGGTTTCTTCAAGAACAAGTTTCAACCCAAACCTCAATCTCTTTGATCCAATGACCAAAATGGATTTGAAATGTGAAAAGTACATCCTTGAATTGATGGTTGGCCAAAAATTCACTTGGTCAACCTTGACTGATTTTGACCAAAATGACCATTTTGCCCCTCTGAATCAATTGATCCACTTCCCTTTAAAATTGATGATCAAAACTTCAGAATTATGATCTTACAAATGTATAGAGGCCATGTGCAAAGTTTCACTTCAAAATTCTCAAGAAATCTTGATAAAAACTCAAACCCTAGTTTTGGTTAACACCTTAGGAGACTGGTGAATCATCTCTAAAACTCCAAATCCTCTGGGCATCTTGGCCAATTTCTTGTACAAAGACTTTCTAAATACCAATGAGATGTTGTAGCTTCCAAATCAAGACTTGTACATTGATCAATAGCCTTGCTCAAACAAAACCCTAATTTTGACTGGAGAATCCAAATAGTGATTCCCCTTATAATTAAACACAAACTTCAATCCTCTAATGATTCAAAGAGATGGATAAAATATCTTGAGATATGCAATAACTTTTGAGCTTGAAAGATCCAGAGGTTTAGATAATAAG
Organism: Vicia faba; assembly: GCA_948472305.1. Taxonomy (NCBI): domain Eukaryota; kingdom Viridiplantae; phylum Streptophyta; class Magnoliopsida; order Fabales; family Fabaceae; genus Vicia; species Vicia faba. Next base: position 896,079,261 of record OX451738.1, read on the forward strand.
ATTCTACTTGAGCATCTTGTCAATGCAACCAACCTTCAAAGCTTGAGGAAGACTAGATAACCAAAGTACTTTGATCCCATCACAAAGTATGAATGCAATGCAATATGATGTTCATGATGAAACATAAGCCTAAATCAAGAGGGTAAATTTTGGGGTGCAACACCCGCTCCGAAATAGAGGTTAGATGATTCTTGTGTTTTCTTAACTAGATTGCCCGCTTCATATCCCACTTAACTGCTACTTGTGAACCAATCTTAAAACTCTTGAAGAAAGATCAAGTAGTCAGATGGAACGATGATTGTCAAGCTGCCTTTGATAAAATCAAGGAATATTTGCAAGAACCTTCTATCCTTATGCCTCCAGTGGAAGGAAGACTTTTGATCATGTACTTGATTGTTCTAGAGAATTCTATGGGGTGTGTGTTGGGACAACATGACAAGTCTGGCAAAAAAGAGCATGCAATATACTATCTGAGTAAAAAGTTTACCGACTATAAAACTAGATATTCACTGTCAAGAAAACTTGTTGTGCTCTTGCATGGGCTGCTCGCCGGCTAAGACAGTATATGTTGACTCATACTACTTTATTGATTTCTAAGATGGACCTTATCAAGTACACCTTCGAGAAACCCGCTCTCTCCGAATAGATAGCTAGATGGAAAATGATTATGACTGAATACGATATTCAATATACAACATTAAAGGCCGTCAAAGGAAGTTTATTAGCTGATCATTTGGCTCATCAAGCTGGTGATGATTATAAATCTATGAATTCTGACTTCCCGGATGAGAATACCATGTTAGTGACGAACAGTGCAAACCCTGGACCGTATGACATACCTGAACAAGGATCCCGATGGACTATGGTTTTTGATGGATCTTCCAACGCTCTGGGTAAGGAATTGGTGTTGTGATAATTTCTCCTGAAGGTTGTCACACTCCTTTCACTGCTAGACTGTACTTTGATTGTACGAATAACATTGCTGAGTACGAGGCATGCATTTTGGGTTTGAAGGTTGCGATTGACTTAAGGATCAAGCATTTGGATGTATTTTGAGGCTCTTCTCTAGTGATCAGTCAAGTCAAAGGAGAATGGGACACTAAGCATCCTAACTTGATTCCTTACAAGGAGCTTGTGTTAACCCTAATACCATACTTCCAGGAGATCACCTTTGAACATTTTCCTAGAGAAGAAAATAAGTTGGCTGACGCCTTGGCAACAATGTCTTCCATGTTCAAGGTAAAATGGGACAACGAAGCTCCTATGATTACAATTGAGATATTCGACGAACCTGCGCATTTCTACGAGCTTGACACTGACGAAGAAAAACCATGGTACCATGAGGTGACGAGATATCTTGAGGCACAAGAATATCCCGAAGGAGCTTCCTTCAATGATAATAAATTCTTGCGGAGATTTTCATCCAAATTCTTTCAAAGTAATAAAATCCTGTACAAGCGCAACCATAATTCTACTCTACTCCGATGTGCGGACAAGAAGGAGGCAGGGAAAATTATGGAAGACATGTATGATGTCCTTTTTGGGACCCACTATGGCCAAGAAAATCCCGAGGGCTGGTTACTATTGGTCCACAATGGAAACTTATTGTCATCATCACTCAAGGACTTGCCACAAGTGTCAAATCCATGCTGACAAGGTCCATGTACCTCCTATCCCTCTAAATGTCATGACTGCTTCGTGGCCATTTGCAATATGGGGTATTGATATGATTGGAGAGATCAAACCTACTGCCTTAAATGGACACCGTTTCATCCTTGTTGCCATTTATTACTTTACCATGTGGTTCGAAGCTTCCTAATATGCCTCTGTTACCAAGAACGTCGTAGCCAATCTTATCAAGCATAATCTCATCTGCCGTTACGGTATCCCTGAAAGGATTATCATCGATAATGGAACCAACCTCAACAATGCTATGATTACGGAACTTTGAACTCTGTTCAAAATCAAGCATCACAAATCTTCTCCGTACAAACCCAAGATGAATGGCGCAACGGAAGCTGCCAATAAAAATATCAAGAAAATTTTGCAAAAGATGGTGGTAACCTACAAAGACTGGCATGAGATGTTACCGTTTTCTCTCCATGGTTAATGTACTTCAGCTTTCACGTCAACCGGGGCAACTCCTTTCTCCTTGGTCTATGGCATGGAAGTCGTCTTACCTGTCAAAGTTCAGATCCCTCCCTAAGGATAATGAAGAAAGTAGATTTAGATGAAGACGAATGGATTCAGACTAGGTTGGATCAGTTGAACCTAATTGACGAGAAGCGACTGCCTGTTTTTTGTCATGGTCAGATGTACCAAAAATGTATGATTAAGGCTTTCAACAAAAAGATCAAGCCTCGAATATATCAGACTGGCGACTTGGTAATAAAGTGCATCATTCTTCCACAAGGCGACCCCAGGGGAAAATGGACTCCCACTTACGAAGGGCCATTTGTTGTTAAGAATGTTTTCTCTGGTGGTGCCATGAGGCTGACTACTATAGATGGCGAAGACTTCCCACATCATGTGAACGCGGATATAGTTAAAAAATACTACGCATAAAATGACTCACTAGGTTGACATACCTAGGCAAAAATAAGGGCATCCGGGCGAACCAAAGAGATTCGGGAAAAAATTAGGTATATATACAAAATATTATACACCTGGCAAGCTGAAAACCCGAAAGGGCGACTTGGGAAAAAATGGGTATCCTTGTGGGCTGAAAACCTGAAAGGAAGTCCAAGAAAAACTTAAGGATTAAAAGCGTACGACTATGTCCCGTGGGATCGTTAAAGCCAACTTTATTACCAAAGCCCAAGTTCAAATGGTCCAATATCAATCCAATCAACTTCTATTCAACAACAAAGGATAGTGTTCGAAGACATAGGGGCAATAATGGGGTTGGAACACAATGAGATCACTTTCATATGGCTATTATTTTTGTTTTCACTTTGTATTCTTTCCATTCTTTCGACGATTTCCTCTAACAAGGATCTCGGTATCTTTGTACAAAAACGCCTATTCATGGGCAAAACATAAATACAAATATACTTTGAAGTGCAAATTTTCTACTTTTTCTGTTTTGAGTGCAAAAGTGTCCAATGACTAAAATTGATTGAACATATGCATATGAACATGATTAAACTTTTAACAAATGGATGCTTAAAAGTAGTAACAAGAATCTCCTTAAATTCATTTGAGATATTCGCATAGAGTTATTTCATTAACATTATCCCCTCAGACTTGGATTCATGAAATCCCCAGCTAGAGTTTCAATCTCTTGAAAATCCTATCCCCATCCGAGTTGGTCTCAAAAAAGAAGCCTTGTGGAGTTTCTTCCTAAAAAAGAAGTCACTTCCCCAGCAGTTCATCAAATATCTTCTTCAACAGGGTTTATTTTCCCCAACAAAAAATAGATTCCACAGCTTAAGTTTTCCTTTCAAACTATTACAAATTAAGGGACCACAACCCCTAATCCCTAGTGAAGTCGCCAACAGAGTCGTTATTTTCCTCAAAATTTACCCAAAGCTTGGACCCAACCAGATACCAGTTCAAATCCATCCTACCCACAAATTGTTTAAACCTAGGCCCGACCAGTAAACAACTCAAGTTACAAAAGCCTTGACCCGAACAGATACCAGTTGACCCAACTTCAAATTGCTGAAACCTGGACCCGACCAGATAACAGTTTGAGTTTCTGAAACCTGGACCCGACCAGATAACAGTTTGAGTTTCTGAAACCTGGACCCGACCAGATAACAGTTTGAGTTTCTGAAACCTGGACCCGACCAGATAAAAGTTAATCTTAATTTTAAGTTACTAAGGCCTTGACCCGACCAGATAATAGTTTGACTTCTTCAAATGCAAAAACCTGGACCCGGCCAGATAATAGTTTGAGTTTCTAAAATCTGGACCCGACCAAAATAACAATTAATCTCAATTTTAAGTTACTAAAGTCTGGACCCGGCCAGATAATTGTTTGACTTCTTCATTTGCTGAAACCTGGACCCAAACAGATAACAGTGTGAGTTTCTAAAACCTGGACCCGACGAGATAACAATTAATCTCAATTTTAAGTTACTAAAGCCTGGACTTGACCAGATAATAGTTTGACTTCTTCAATGGCTGAAGCCTGGACCCGACTAGATGATAGTTTTACTTCTTCAATGGCTGAAGCCTTGACTCGACCAGTTAACAATTCAAGTTATTGAAACCTGGACCCGACTAGATACCAGTTAACCTCAAGTTCAAAATTGTTGAAGCCTAGACCCGACCAGATCATTGTTTAAAAACTCCTCTTTCCCAGTAGAGTTTGCCACTATCACCAGTGAGTTTTTGTAAAGCCTGGAATCTGACCAGATAACAATTAACTTCCTTATCCCCGGCAAGTTAGTCTGAAACCTTGAATTCGACCAGATAACAACTAACTTTCAAGAAATAATTCCCCACTAGTGCAATGGACGACTAGAAATCCTGAACTCTTTCCCTAAGCAGAGATCAACACTCTCCATAAAGTCTTCTCAAGAAAAAAAGTCAACATTCCCCAGTGGAATTCTCGTCAACACAACAGGAATCCCTAGCGGAAGCATCATGTCCGACATTTATCAAGGATATGCTTCAACAACATTTTTTCATTCATACATCATATATCATACATAACATATACATACAACATAATCTCATTTACTTAGAGCATCAATACACCATGCATACATTCACATACAACTAATCCCTTTGTTTCCTTGCATAAAGAATCATTGATCCAAAGACCTCTCCTACATCAGAATTATTTCTTCTAGTGAAAGACAGAAAAGACACTTAGTTTTCAGCATAAATCAGCCAAAGATTTACACTGATATTTCTCCCAGCTGTCATACCCCAAATTTTCCCGCCTTAGTTCTACCGTTAAAGTTATTTTCGAACTTGGGTTTTACAGGAAAGAACAAAAAATGGAGGATACAGAGAAGACGAAAAAGAAAAGAACGGAGAAGGGCTTGCGTGAAGAACAACAAAGAGAAAATAACCTTGTTGTTTGTTGAAGATCCGAGAGAAGGACGATTGGGGTTTCATTATCTGAAACCACAATCTCCGTTGATCCGCCGCAGCACCACCTTCAAGCTCCACTGCAACCTGCAAAAGCAAAGGAGAGCAGGGATCAATACTAAATACAGAACATTCAAAGGCAGAGGGAAAGCAAAATCGCGATTTGCTTGTTAGTTCAAAATTGCACCCCCCAGGTTTAACTTAATTAAATCATTATTTTTCTATTATCACTTATTTTCTATTTTTTTTATAATTATTATATTTTAATATTTTTCATTATTATGTATTATTATAATTACTTAATTTCTTATTATTATTTATAACTTACTATTATTATAAATATCATTTTCCACTTATTATTATTATATTTCATTTGATATAAATTTTTTTTTTATTTCTTACCCTTGTATGAATAATATTATTGTTATTTATATATTAATATATGAGTTATTTTTATGAACATTATTTTCTATTATTGCATTAATATATTTTTTGTCATGCATTAATGAAGATATTTTAGCAGTTAATACATTTAAAAAATACTAACCAATCTCAAACTATTTTTCGCAATCAACTAAACTAATCAACTGTTTTTTGCAAAAGGGTTTCAAACAGATTTTGACTAACTGCGCATTCAGTCAAAATCTCCGTAATCACTACTCCCGACCGAGTGCGAGGTGATTCGAAATATGTTTGTAAACCCCGAAAAAACACCAACACCATATGAAATATGAATTGGGACTCTGATTCTTCATAAGAGGATACGTAGGCATACGATCTAAAATCGTGGCACGTCTTTCTAATTAAAAAATAAAATCCAGTTTACCCCATTCCTAAACCTAGTGTCTAATATCCTTGTGAACAAGGTGGATGAAAGGTGCCTAACACCTTCCTTTCGTCTAATTGAGTCTGAAACCTAGAATCTTTGTCTGTGAACTAGGGTTTTTTGTTAGGTTCCCTTCCCTAGGATAAAAACTAATAGTGGCGATTCTTGATTAAAAAACCAGTCGCAACAGTTGGGGACTCTCCTTAACCCTAGGTTTTAGGTCTCTTTTGGGTTTTTATTTTTATTTATTTATTTGCATTAATTTATTTATTGAAATTTTTTATTTTCTTGGCTATTTTTCTTTATTATTATATATTTACTATGTGGCGGGTTTTTATTTCAAAAAAGATATTTTTGATAACCCTTAGAAAGAAGGTTCTTCTATTAGCTTAGGGGGTACATCATCCCTGCAAGTTTATGTGATGACTTCGCCTAGAGTCGGTGAACTTCCTAAAAAGGAATACTTATCGAGAGATATCCTCTTGACGAGTAGGACTTTGGAAGGTCACCTATGACTCTTTGTAACGGCCTTAACCTAAAATCTCATGACGAGACCTTTCACGACTTTGAGACGAATGTTTCGATCCTTGAAGAGGCTCCACCTAAGGGAGGCCCTTATGCCTTTTCCCTCTGGTATTATTCATGATACCTTTAAGGAAACCACATTTTGGGAGGGTAGACTAACCGTAGGTCAAAATTAAGGAGCCTACCTTCTAAGGGTACTTATCACAAAAACCTTGTCAATAAACCATACATCCCTACCTTATAGGGGTACTTATTACAAAAATCCTGTCACTCAATCCTACACCTACGCATTCATGCATTTCATATATTCGTCACCCTACATTTGTCTTATTCACACAGGGCATAAAAGATAATAATAAACTGAAGATCTTGGTGACTGTCTTTTAAAATGGATACCTAAAGAAACAACTTTCCCGCTTCAACACGCCAAACATGCCTGAAATCAAGGCCACAAAAGGCAAATAACACGCTGAAGACTTTCTCAAGTTTTGTCTAGAAACAATTGATGGTTTCAAGAGCAGATATGTGCAGGAACACCTAGAAGACTTATTTCCTTTTGCTTGATCTTACGCAAATAAAGTTTTGGTTTAATATTATAATATTTTTCAATATCTGAATTACGTTACTTTCAATAAAGGCATTTCGTTTCCACATCTCGTTTGCGTATCTATTTTAAAGATAGTTGCTAGGTAAAATAATAAGCAAAAGACGGATATATATAACCAAGTGAATAAGACAATCAACCATTTCATATTCATATATATTCATTTGCATGCATGCATTTACGAACACCTGCATATCATGTCAAAACTCAGTTTTCACAAACATCTCTCTAGTTGACCCATTGGTAGAAGAAGATCACCACTTTCTTGGCCTCCATATCAAACTAGGGCCTATTAACAAAAAGCAATTGAGAAAATTGAGGCAACTCAGGCTGCATTCAAAGAGGATCTCGACCAAGTAAAGGTTGACGTCACCTCAATGAAAGGAGATCTGAGTAAAGTTCTTCTAGCTTTGTGTAGCAGTAGAAATGTTGAAGACTAAGCCATTGGATTGACTAGACTTTATACAAATCAAAATAAAAATCGTCACCGCGCTTTATTGTTTCCAATGGAATGGGAAAAGAGCGAATAACCCAAAAAAGGGGGAAAGATTCAAGGTAAGGGGGTTGGTTATGCTAAGGGAAGGTATTAGCACCCTAAACATCTACGGTACTCTGCAGGAGCTTCTTTGTAAAATCTGTATATTTTGGCTATATATAAAAAAAGTGTTATATATAAAATGGATGGTGGAGGTGAGAAAAGAAATATATTATTTTATGATTTTTGCACCCGCCGCGGTTGCGAACCTTTAGTGCCTATGTACCACCTTTCGTGCAATAGGGGATCAGGGTACACATAGTTCCTCTATTAAAAGATTTTAAACATAAGTGTGTTGGTTAATTTTAAGAGATAAGGCATCATCGTCATTGTCTGTGTGGAAAACATACTTACTACCCACAATCATGAGAAAGGAGAATTTGTGTCATCTCAAAGTGGAGGATATGGCTTGGATTTTAAAATCAACAATTCCTCACTCAACTCCCAAGTGGAAAATGTGTCTCTTCACTACATATTATAGAAGTATAGTTGTTTGCATCACTACAAGGATTAACAAGAGTCTAATCTTTTAATAAAAAGTTTAAGGGTAAAAGCCAAAGTGGAAAAAATGGTTTGAAATGAGATTGGTTGACTTTTAGTCTTCTCATTAAAAAAAAGTCAAAGTATTATTAAATTGATTGAGGTTTATTTATGAAAATGTTTTGAAAAGGCATGGACCTAAGACCAAGTTTATTATGAAAGTGTTTAAGTTTCAAAATACGAAGAGTTTTCAAAAGGAGGGAGAAGATTTTTGAAATTAAAGACGATGGGAGGAGAAGAAGAGACTATCCTAAAGTATAAGGTAAAAGCTAAGGATAAGGACCATCTGACCAACAAGAATCCAAAAAACTTGACATTATGAGTCAAGATAGAATTCTCATTCTTTCGATTGAAACCAAGCAAGCAAAGATACTAGACCTCTTCAAATGTATTAAGTCTTCACAAAAATTGGGCAGAGTAACGGCTGTATACGGGTGAATTCCATATTACAAATCAAGGATGCATTCACAAAAACCTGCACACAAAAACAAACAAGCAACCCAATGTCTTGAGGTAAACCTCAAGAGCTACAGACAAAATAATCAGATAAGATCACAAGGTCTATAAGATAGGCCAAGGTTTCTAATCCTAATTCCAGAAAAGTCCACTGCTCCATAATGCCAAGGATAGTAACCAAATAATCCAACTACCATTAAGAGTTTTTTAGGGTTTATGTTGATTATTAAGTATCTTAAGAAAAGAAAATAAAAGCTCAAGTGAGCAAAATAAAAATGACATAAAAGTAAATGCTCAAGTGAGCAAAGATGAAAATCGCATGAAATGTAAATGCAAAAAATAGCATGAAATGAAATGTAAATAACATGAAAATAACATAAAATAAAAGCATAAAATAAAGTCAATTATTAGAGATTAGTGGTTAGTTGGATGACCATCTTGAAACTTGCATTTGGAACTCATTAGAGGATTGGTAGAACCAAAGCCTCCACACAACAAGTTGCATTTGATTTTTGTCAAGTATATCATCCCTTTGAAATTCTCACAAGTACTATTTAATGTTCAACGATGTTTAAGTGATCCGTGTTAACCAAAGGTGTTGTAGATCCATTAGAGGATTGGTAGGACCAAAGCCTCCACACAATGAATCTCAAGGTTATTGGATCAAAGAGATCAAATTAACATACTTGGGATTTCAATCATAAGTTGGGCCACAAAAGATCATTTATTCGAATCGGGACAAAATTTAGCGCTATGTTAAGCAATCGTAAGTGGACTTATATAGAAGTCGCACCTATTTTGAGGCCGGTCAATAGCAATCTATGCACCATTTGTTTTGAGACATGATATAGAGATCATGCTCTAACAACATTTAGTGCAAGAAAAAGGGGATGAGATGAAGAGGGATTAGGGTAAAAAGATGAATAAACCACTTTTGAATTAAAAATTTAATCAAACTATTATTAAAATCATTCATCCATTTTGGTGGAGTTAAACTCAACACCCAAGATCCAATGATGTTAATAAAGTCATGATCAAAAAATCAACCCAAGACAGCAAGAAAATAATCACAAAATAATAATATATTTAATATATACATTTAAAGGGTAAAAAAAAGTTTAAAAATAGAAAATAATGAGGAAAATATCAATTATGTTCAAATTAATCAAGAAATAAAAGATAAGACCATAGAAAAATCAGAAAATGGATCAAGTAATTATACAATTTTTTTTGGGAATTTTTAAAAGTCAGAAACTATTTTTAAAAATTAAAATAAATGGGTAAAATAAAAAAAATAGTAAAAAATAGTAAAGTCAGAAACAAAAATAAAATAAAGTCACCAATATTTGTTACAATGTTATTGGATCATTCCATAATTTTTTCAGAATTTAAAAATGTGTAAAAGTATTTTTAAACATTTTAAATAAATCAAATAAGTGCAAAATTCATAAAAAATAACAAAACAAAAAATTAAATTGTGAAAAATAAAAATCAGAAAGAGAATAGTCAAAAATATATTTCATAATTTTTTTGGATTTTTTGGGCTAAAAATGAATTTTCTATGATTTTATGAAATTTTAAACAATTAAAATATAAAAATCAGAAAAATAAAATAAAATAAAAAGATGTGGACCATTGGATGAGAGTCAAAACACGTTAGTAATCAAATCCAAGGGATCAGGCGCGCTGTGCATATCATGGTCTTTAATGAATAAAGCACTAAATCAAATGTAAAATCAAAAATTCAAAAAATACAAATGACACGCTTTCATTGGTTAGAAGGGGACACATTGGTCATCTTTAACCTCCATCCTCGCGAATTGCAGGTCTCTCAAACTGTAAAATCAGAAGCTCAGACCTATGCCATTCATTTTGTCTCTTTAAGACGAAGATAACCATACCCTTGCGCCATTTTTATATAAACTGTAACTCAAGCAATTTGGAAAGAAAGTTTTGAAAGGGGATTTGAAAATTCATGGTCAAAACGTATTTCCAGATAAAAGTAAGTGTTGCAACTAGAACAAGAGCAATGAGAGCAACACAATGGTACCAATGTTTTGAAGAATTGATGAAGGAATCTACCAATTGAAGTTGAGTTGCAGAGCTATGAAACTGGACTTCTATGGAGCAATATAGGGAACGATTCTTTAATGTAATGGTATGGTTAACTTCAGGGACGATCAAGGAAGGTGAATTGATGGAGGAAAAGGATTTAAAGAGGCTTGAGAATAGGATTCCAAGTAGCTGAATTCTGAGTTGTGAAGCAAGTTTGGCAGGGTGATTCTGGCTATCTAAACTTGAGAAAATGAATGGGATAGTACATGTATTTATAGGAGAAGCAAATGGGATCAAAAGGAAGAGTGAATTATGCGTTTTGGAGGGAATTCGTGCAAACCTGATGCACGAGTGAAGTGTGATTCAAACATCACAAAAACTCATCCAATTCTTGCATTTTGATGCACTAATCCACTTGGGAAAGTTGGCTAATCATATTTAGACCCAAAACGCGTGCTAATTTGAGGTTTAGAGGTTGTAACATGAAATTCAAATTCTGACTCGTAGAGAAACTTCAATTCCAAGTTACGACTTCTGAAACAATGACATTTCCATCTCAGGGAGTCTTAAGGCATGATTCTTGATGCTTTGGAAAGATAAGGTAACAAATTTTGCAATGGAAAAAGAATGGAATCAATTGGAGGCTTGAGCTGAAAATTACATGGAGTCAAAGTTGGAGAAAAAGAGTTGACTTTCCATACTTAGAAATATTTCAAGTTCTTCTTTAAAAATGACCTATAATCTCTTGCTTCCAAACATGGCTTTCCACTTATAATTTGCTCTTGACCAAAAAATATGGAATAAAGTAGATCTCTTGAATGAAATTTTGAATTTTGAACCACTCAAAATCTCCAAAAATTGAGCAAGTTATGACTTGTTGAAGTTGGCCAAAAATCATGAAATGACCTATAATCTTTTGAATTCTTAAGGCAACTTCCATCCATTTTATTACTTTGCACATAAAAGAAGGCATGAAGTACACATCCTTAAGATCATCATGGAGAAAGAATGGGATCAAGGTGATAAAAATTGACCAAGTTATGACAATTTGAAGTCACATATGGAAAATTAGGGATTCAACTGGATGACTTGTGATCTTTCTTCTTCACCAAGTTCCTTCCACATAAAAACTCTTTGGAGATTTTGAAGTGATTTGTTGGTAACACTTTAAAGAGAAGAATGTCTTTGGAATCACTCAAAAATGACAAAAGATGAGCAAGATATGCCTCTTTGAAGTCCAAAACTCTAGCCCCTATATCAAGAGAATGCTTGGTGGAACTTTGCCAAGTTTGAACAAACTTTTTGTGCCAATATTCTTCCTTTGTGAATAGAAATTGTTGAAGATGATGATGAGGACCTATGGCCTCCAAAACCAATTTCATATCAACTTCAAAACAACTTCAATGGTGAGGTTTGAATCTCTCAAGCTTTTGACTAGGGCATGGAAATAAACTCATGAACCCATGAAGCAACTTGCTAAACCTCATTGATTTTACCTACATTATCAACAAGTAAGACAAACTAACATTGCATTTTATTAATTAGAGAGAAAAATCAAAGTACAATATCTATGATCACAAAAGCAAACAAATCAAGGTGCTTGGTAACTTCTCAAAGAGCAAAGCTAAAGATAGGGAGAAGAACCAAAATCCCTAATGTGATTTTGTGGTGATTGAAACAATGTGGTATGATGAAGGGATCTTAGGGGCAAAAATTGGGGTGCAACAGCTGCCCTTATTTAAGTTTCTTCTATCCAGAGATACGAAGGTAAAAAATCTTCGCGTCGACGTGATCGAAGACACTTAAATATAAAACAAACCCTATTTTTGGCCCTAAGATGCGATGCAAATACTTATGCATATGAATGCATATGAACAGAACCAAAGAAATGCAAAGTAGCATTAGGGAGGCAACACAAAATGCAGAAAAAAAAGGGCAATCCCACCAGGAAAATAAACCACTAGTAAACCACGAGAATAGAATCAGAGAGGAGGATAATAAAAATCGACGTTCACTGCCGATGTACTATCGTCGTTCTCTGAATATATCATACCACTGTCGTTCACGGACGATGAACTATCAACATTCTTTGAAGATAGAAAAAAGATAACAAACACCAACGTTCACTGCCAATGTACTACCAACGTTCACTGAAGATAGCAAAAGAAAATATCATACCACCGCCTTTCACTGACGATGAACTATCAACATTCACTGAAGATAGCAAAAAGATAACAAACACCGACGTTTAATGTCAATGTACTACCAACATTTACTGAAGGTAGAAATAGAAAATATCATACCACTGCCGGTCACTAACGATGAACTATCAACGTTCACTGAAGATAGAAAAAAGATAACAAACACCGACGTTCACTGCCAATGTACTACCAACGTTCACTGAAGGTAGAAAGAGAAAATATCATACCACCGCTGATCACTGACGATGAACTATCAACGTTCACTTAATATAGCAAAAAGATAACAAACACTGACTTTCACTGCCGATGTACTACCAACGTTCACTGAAGATATAAAAAGAAAATATCATAACACTGTCATTCACTGACGATGAACTATCAACGCTCACTGAAGATAGCAAAAAGATAACAAACACCAATGTTCACTACCGATGTACTACCAACATTCACTTAAGGTAGAAAGAGAATATATCATTCCACCGCCTTTCATTGACGATGAACTATCAACGTTCACTTAAGATAGCAAAAAGATAACAAACACCAACGTTCACTGCCGATGTACTACCAACGTTCACTGAAGGTAGAAAGAGAAGATATCAAGTTTTCCAGAATTCTGGTGTTCTTCCAAGAACGGGTCTCGACTTCTTCTTTAACCAAGGAGATCTTCCTGGAAAGGCTACTATGTAACCTGTCTCAAATAAAGAGACTACCACTTATTACCAAAAGGGAGATGCAAAGAAAAAAGGTTTTCCCAGGATAGAAATATGACTTCCCGGAAAAATTCCATGATATTCCTGCTGAGGAGATAAAGTCTCCTTGTGCAAAATAAACGCACAAGCAAAAATTCAAAGTTTTCAGAAATCCATAATACACGACATCGTCATGCAACCACAAATCCAATTCAGAAAAATACTGGAACAAGACGGGCAAAGCGGACTCATCCTTTGAGAAATAAACTCAAGAGGGAAGACCAAATTCAACCAAACAAAGAGCGCTGCAGTAAAGGTCATAAACACAATGTCCATGCATGATGAATTTAGCAACGTATGATGCATGTATGAATGTATGAGTGCTATTGTGCATATGCTGATAAAAAGGATACATAATCAGTGCAGACAAACAAAACCTCCTCAGTTACTAACAACATTGAGCTAAGCTTCAATCAGAAAGATCGTACCAGGAAAGGTGAAAGCGATTGCGGAAACCAAACCTATTGCAATAACATCACTGAATAGACCATAATCCGACTGTAGCTTAAATCAAACAGACACCGGGATAGAACACCTTGCTTCTGGGTTCATCGGAGAAACAATTTTCCCAAAGTAACATGCCTATTGGAGATTGCAAGATCAACCTTAAATAAGGCAAACTGACGTCGAAACAACCAAACCTCATTGGGGAATTCAAGCGTACCTCCTAAAAGAAAAGAAACTGCGGGTTGAAAATTTTCACCACGAACCCTCATTCCAACAAGAGATCCCCTGGGATAACCCTCCCGAGAGATCAAGAAGTCAACACTAGTGCCGATACTGTAAAAAGAGCAACACCTCAGCACACCAAAGGAATAAAACCTTTCATCATATGAGGGAAGACTTTACTGGGGAAGTTGGGACGAAGGCTTATGACCATGCAAACCCAAAATCAAAAGTGAATCAAGACTTGATTGGGGATAATGGGATCACCAACCCAAATATTGTACTTTGTACCCACTGATATCGTATTTAACTATCTAGGAAACACACAAAGATTACACACATACCAGCAAAATGAACTGAGAAAACCTTTATGAAGGAAGTAAATCTTCTTAAAGCAACCAGAATTTGTTCATCCTTGAGATCACCATTTTTGTTCTCATTGTTTCATCACAAATCCCAAAGTAAATTGAGTTGTAAAGATCTCCTTTTTTTAGGAAAAGTCAATTTTGCTTTTTAATCTATTTGCTTTAAAAGTTATTATCAGTAATAAATGAAGTCTTTGCAAGCTAAATAAAATTAAGAATACAAAGACTTGGGCAAAAGCTCGAATTTCATTAATAGAATGGTAGTCTGCGAATGACGAGACTCCATGGATGATTACAAAATTTGGGAAATGGTAATACATAATGGAAAAGATACATTGAGATACAATGACCACTATCCCCCCTAACAACTTTTGAAATCCTGAGTAGCAGCCTTCGTTGAAGTAGGGTGAGGATCCGAGAAGATTGTTGCTTTGGTGATCTAGTTTCGTCTGGCGTAGTTACTTGCCAAGAAAATCCCTAACTTTTGCCTAAGCTGTCCTTGCGGGTTTTCAACTTAGCGGGAAATTTATTCTGTTTATGTCTCTAATTTTTTCCTAGACCACCCTTTCGGGTTTTCGGCCTACCGAGACGCTCTTTTTTGCCTAAGCCTCCCTTTCGAGTTTTCAACTTAGCGAGATGTTCTTTTATTTCTTTAGGCAAAGTATTTCTTGATTGCGTTAGCATTCATGGTACGTGGGAACTCCTCTCCATCCATAGTTTCAAGAATTAATGCACCACCAGAGAAGGCTTTCTTGACAACATACAAGCCTTCAAAATTGGGAGTCCACTTGCCCCTAGAATCAGCGTTGAAAGACATGATCTTTCTGAGCATGAGGTCACCTTCTCTGAATTCACGAGGTTTGACCTTTTTATCAAATGCTTTCTTCATTCTTTTCTGATATAACTGCCCGTGACACAAAGCTGTCATTCTCTTCTCTTAAATCAAATTCAATTGGTCAAACCTGTTCTGAACCCATTCAGCCTCTAGCAATTTAGCTTCCATTATCACATGCAGCGAGGGAATCTCTACCTCGACAGGGAGTACAGCTTCCATTCCATACACTAGGGAAAATGGGGTCGCTCCTGTTGAAGTGAGAACAGATGTTCGATATCCATGCAGAGAAAAAGGGAGCATTTCATGCCAATCCTTATAAGTGACAACCATTTTCTGGATCATTCTCTTGATATTCTTATTAGCAGCTTTAATAACCCCATTCATCTTTGGCCTGTATGGAGATGAATTATGATGGACAATCTTGAATTCTTCACACAGTTCCGTCATCATCTTGTTGTTCAAATTTGAGCCATTGTCAGTGATGATTCTGCTTGGCACACCGTATCAGCATATAAGATTGTTTTTGATGAAACGCACCACCACCTGTTTGGTAACATTGGCATATGAAGCAGCCTCTACACATTTGGTAAAGTAGTCAATTGCTACCAAGATGAAACGGTGTCCATTTGAAGCCTTGGGTTCTATCATCCCGATCATGTCAATACCCCACATAGAGAAAGGCCATGGGGAGGAAATCACATTTAGAAGTGTCGGAGGCACATGGATCTTATATGCATAAATCTGGCATTTATGGAACTTCTTTGCAAATTTGTAACAATCAAATTCCATTGTCAACCAATAATATCCTGCCCTTAGCATCCTTTTAGCCATTGAATGTCCATTAGCATGAGTGCCAAATGAATCTTCATGAATCTCATGCATCAACATGTCTGCTTCGTGTCTATCCACGCATCTGAGCAAGACCATATCAAAATTTCTCTTGTATAGCACATTTTCACTGATGAAGAAACTGCCTGCCAATCTTCTCAGTGTCTTTTTATCTTTCTTTGATGCACCAAACGGGTATTCCTGAGTCTGAAGAAATTTTTTGATATCATAATACCAAGGTTTTTCATCTGCTACCTCCTCTGTCGCAAACACATGAGCGGGCTTATCTAGCCGTCGAACTGTAATTCGGGGTATATCATTCCAAGTATTCACTTGGTACATGGAAGCCAGAGTTGCCAGAGCATATGCGATTTGGTTTTCATCTCTAGGAATGTGATGGAATTCAACTTTATTGAAGAAAGGTAGTAATTTTCTAGCATAATCTTTGTAAGGGATCAAACCGGGGTGACGAGTATCCCATTCTCCTTTAATCTGATTCATTACCAAGGCTGAATCACCATAAACATCTAGAATCTTGATTCTGAGATCAATAGCTTCTTCAATACCCATGATGCAAGCCTCATATTCTGCCATATTATTAGTATAATAAAAAGTTAACCTTGCAGTAAAAGGAATATGCGACCCATGAGGAGTAACAATCACAACACCAATTCCTTTACCATAAGCATCCACAGCTCCATCAAATACCATACTCCAACGAGATTCAGGGTCGGGGCCCTCCTCAGGCAATGGTTCATCACAATCATTCACTTTCAAGAACATCACATCTTCATCAGGGAATTCATACTCTGCAGACTGATGATATTCCACCGGCTGGTGAGCAAGGTAATCTGCCAACACACTACTTTTGATAGCCTTTTGAGTGCGGTACTCAATATCATATTCAGATAACAACATCTGCCAGTGGGCAATTCTCCCAGTAAGAGCAGGCTTTTCAAAAATGTACTTGAATGGATCCATTTTGGAGATCAACCAAGTGGTATGATTCAACATATACTGCCGCAAATGCTTTGCCGCCCAGGCCAAAGCACAACATGTTTTTTCTAGCATAGAATACTGCGACTCACAATCAGTGAACTTTTTGCTGAGATAATAAATGGCGAACTATTCCTTTCCTGTTGCATCCTATTGTCCCAGAATATAACCCATGGATTTATCTAACACTGCCAGATACATAATTAACGGTCTTCCTTCTACGGGAGGGAGCAAGATAGGAGGTTCAAGCAGATACTCTTTAATATTTTCAAATGCCCTTTGGAAGTCATCTGTCCACACACAACCTTGATCTTTCTTTAACAACTTAAAGATCGGTTCACATGTTGCAATCATGTGGGAAATAAATCTGGAGATATAATTCAAACGCCCGAGGAAACCCCTGACTTTCTTTTTAGTTCTTGGTGCTGGCATTTCTTGAATTACCTTGACTTTGTCAGCGTCAACTTCAATTCCTTTCTGGCCAACAATAAAACCCAACAATTTCCCCGATCTAACTCTGAAGGTGCATTTATTTGGATTCAGGCGAAGACGATACTTCCTCAAACGATGAAACAACTTAAACAAATCTTCTATAAGCCCTTCTTTAGTTTGGGATTTGGAAATCATATCATCAACATATACTTCGATTTCCTTTTGCATCAGATCATGGAATAGGGTTTTCATAGCCCTCTAGTATGTTGCACCAGCGTTCTTTAACCCGAAGGGCATCACTTTGTAACAAAATGTTCCCTAGGGTGTGATAAACGTTGTTTTTTCCATGTCCTTTGGAGCCATTCTTATTTGATTATACCCAAAAAATCCGTCCATGAACGAGAATACCTTGAATTTTGCTGTGCTATCCACTAACATGTCAATGTGAGGAAATGGAAAATCATCTTTTGGACTAGCTTTATTTAGATCTCTGTAATCTACGCACATGCGGTTTTTTCCATCTTTTTTCGGTACAGGGACAATATTGGCAATCCATTGAGGATAAATTGATGTCATAAGAAAACCAGCATTAATCTGCTTTAGGACCTCCTCCTTGATCTTTACTGCCATATCTGGGTGGGTTCTTCTCAACTTTTGTTTAACTGGCGGACACTTTGGCTTCAACGGCAAATGATGCTCGACAATGTCTATATCTAGACCAGGAATATCTTGATAAGACCAAGCAAAAATATCCACATACTCTTTCAATAGCTCAATCAACCCGCTTTTCACATCAGGATGCAATGATGCTCTAATCTTGACTTCCTTTGGATCTTCCTCTGAACCCAAATTAACCACTTCCAAAGGCTCTTTATATGGCTGAATTGTATTCTCCTCGTGCTCAAGCAACCGTGAGACCTCTTCTGGAATATCATCCTAATCTTCTTCCTCAGATCCAAACACAGGACATTCAAAGTTGGGAGAGGGTGCAGGGTTATTGTATTCAACGGGTTTTTTTAATTAATTTGCACATGTGATTTATGGTTTGCTTTTAGAAACTGACACATATAACAAGTGATCATGCAGATTAATTTTAAGTTATTATTTATTTTAAAAGGGTTTTTTTATTTTTTATTACCATTTCCTAAGAAAAAGGCAGAAAATAAAAGACATAATTTGGAAGAAAAGACAACTTTTATTAATGATCTTAAAAGTTATAACAAACAGATAAGCCCTACAACATTAATACTTCCACCTTGGGCAGAGTGAAAGCTTTTCAAAAGAAAGAAACAGATTAACAAAACAAATTACTTTGAAACATGTATGCATGAAGGAACATCAATGGTGACCCAGTTCTGAACTCGGACTCCATGCGTCACATAATTAGGTGCTTCATGCTCTTCTTCATCCTCTTCAGCGATATTAATTCCAGAACCAATCAGATGGAGGTAGCCTCCGCTGCAGAAAACATCATGATAACTGTTCACAGAAGACTTTGATTTCCAACTTTCGCCTTTACCATTCCTCGAAGAGAAACCTAAACCAGCTCTGTTTTTGTTCACGGGTGGATCCATAAGTCGTCCCCAAACTGCATTATGACCATTTCGCACAACCTGTTGCGCATCCTTTAAAGAAACCACATAATTCTCATTCTTCCTTATGTTTTCAATGGATAGGGCTTGGAACTGGGTTCCAACAGCAGCCTCATCCGCTTCTACAATACTGAAAGAGGATAGATGGGATATCATTAACGCCTGCTCCCTATTTATGATCACTACCTTCTCTTCACGCACAAACTTTAGCTTCTGATGCAGAGTTGAAGTGACAGCCCTTGCTTCGTGTATCCATGGCCGTCCATGCAAACAACTATATGCGGGAATAATATCCATTACCTGGAAAGTTATCAAGAACAAATGTGGTCCTATATGGATGGGCAAGTCCACTTCACCGATGACAGATTTCCTCGACCCATCAAAAGCCTTCACAATGATGCCACTCGGGCGCATAGGTGTTCCCTGATACTTTAACTTCATGAGGGTACTTCTTGGTATAACATTCAACGCAGATCCATCATCAATTAGCACATTAGATAGTGAGTCATTCTTGCAGTTCATGGATATGTTGAGGGCCAGGTTGTGATTCCTCCCTTCATCTGGTAACTTATCATCGCAGAAACTCAAGTTTTTACATGACGTAATGTTTCCAATTACGCTGCTGAATTAATCCAACGGCATGTCATTCTCTACAAAAGCTTGGTCTAGTACTCTCATCAATGATTCCCTATGAGCGGAGGAATTCATTAGTAATGCCAGGATGGATATCTTTGAAGGAGTCTGCAATAGCTGATCTACAATTTTGTAGTCGCTCATCTTAATTACCTTCAGGATATCATCCACTTCTTTTTCTAATGTGGCTCCACTAGTCTCTCTTACAACCTTCTTAGCCTCATCGTTCTCAGAAATTTTCTTTCCAGCAACAACATATTTTCGAATAACCAGCGCAAACACACGACCACTACGGGTCACCCTGCTATTATCAGCTATATTCCCAACATCTGGCATTGGCTGGATGGGAACCTCCACCCCATCCTCTAAGATTGTAGCGTTGTATTTGTAAGGCACAACCTTATCCGATTTATATGGAACAGGACCTGGCAGCCTAATCACCAATGGGGTAACAACTGGTTTGCTATGATACTCCACCTGAAGATGAGCGGGTGCACCAAAACAAGGTACAATGACGTTTACACCTTCCTCAACATAAACAGCCCTCAAAAGGTCATTTTCGGCAAACAAATCTTCGTCTGAAGAAAAATACTCATCTGCGGAGGTATATTCATCCTCTGACTGTTCTTCCATCAAACAAACTTCAACCATAACAATCTCGTGATAAACATCTCTCTGTCATGTGATCTTGATAGTCCCATTGTCTAACAGCAGCTGAACACCCTCTCTCACAATAGAACATCCTCGGAGGTCTCGATAGCAAACTATGCAAGACCCATATTGGTGTTCCACCTTACCAGCAGTACGGCAAAAGATAGCATGCAATTGTACGAGATCTTCATTCAAATGCTCTACTTCAAAAATAATGAATTCACGCGGACATCTAGAAACCATATTCACTTCCTCCTCATATTCTGCCATAGGCCTGATTATATGGATTAAACCTTCATCCATCATCTCCTGCAAATCAACCTTTATTTTCTCGAAACCTTGGATGTTTGTACTGCAAACAGCACAACCGGCATGGTCATGCGTATAATAACTAAATTCACATAGATCTACGTGCATCTTTACCAAATCCCCTCTAACCAGATTAATGTCGAAAATCCGGAAATCATCGGGACAACCGGCCACCATATTCACAGCATTCACTCCCCCGTGCTTGGGTAGAGGATCGTGTTTCACATTAGGTCCCATGTCTTTTAAAGATAAAATTCCAGACTTCACCAACCTTTGCACTTCGGTCCTCAAAGGATAACAATTCTCAACACTATGCCCTGTTTCTCCCTGATGAAAGGCCATGTCTGATCTGCTTTATAATACCAAGGCAATGGAGATGGTATTGCTGGAGGTGGTCGTGTTTGTACCAACTTCTTCTGAATCAATGCTGGTAGTAGCTCTGCATAACTCATAGGAATAGGGTCATAGTTCTCCCTTCTCTGATTATTCCCTTGGTTCCCCTGCTGGGATTGTCTTTGATAAGAAACGGTAGTTGGAGCGGTATTCATAACAGGAGTCACTGAAGCAACTTGCTGGTGACGCTGAAAATTCCTTCTAGTAGCATTCAGTCTCCTCTCTTGTATGACAGCATTGGTATCCCCCTCTTTCTTCTTTGTAAACCCATAAGCTGGCTTCTTCATACCTCCAGATCCTTCACCCTTTGTCAAATGGCCTTCTCTTACTTCCTCTTCTAGGCGGACACCCATTCCTACCATTTCTGTAAAATCACTCGGGGCACTTGCTACCATTCTTTCATAGTAGAAGGCACTCAGCGTCTTCAGAAAAATTTTAGTCATTTATTTTTCCTCCATGGGAGAATTCACTTGTGCATCCACTTCGCGCCATCTCTGCACATACTCTTTAAACGATTCTCTGTCTTTCTGAACCATGGCCCTAAGCTGGTCACAATCGGGTGCCATGTAAACTTTGTAATTGTATTGTTTTATGAATGCTTCTCCTAAATCATTAAAGGTATGGATGTTGGCACTATCTAAACTCATGTACCATTTCAACGCTGCGCCGGTTAGACTATCCTGGAAAAAGTGAATTAGTAGACGCTGATCATCAGTGTGGGTTGACATTCTCCTTACATACATCACCAAATGAGCACGAGGGCAAGTGTTGCCCTTGTACTTCTCAAACTCAGGGACCTTGAACTTAGCAGGCACTTTAACATTTGGGACCAAACACAGCTCATTCACGTTCTGCCCAATTAACTCTTTTCCCCTAAGAGCCTTCATCTCTCTTTGCATTCTATCAAACTGCTCTTGGAAATCATCCATTATGTCATAAAGACCCAAATCTTCACTCGGCGGAGGGAAAGGATGACACACATCTTCAAACGAAATCAAATTCACCGAAGGAGGTGCAACAGGAACAGTATGCACCACAAGAGGTGCTAGAGTAACAACATTTGGAACCACTGGAGCATCTTGGGGGCCCAAATTGAAACATTCAGGTGCAAAATTCTCCGGCATTCCCCATGGATAACCCTGAGGCACATGGTTCTCAACAACAGTCGGAGTAACAGATACGGGAACACCAGGAACATCAGAATTTACCCTTGTTGGTTGAGGTTGAACACTCGGTGGCTGATTCTGAGCCGCCACCAGAGCTTCCATCAGAGTAGTCAAATTGTCCAAGCCAGCCTTCAGAGTAGAAACTTCTTTGCGTAGCTCACGATTATCCTGTTCCAAAATTGTCCATCTTCCTTTTGAAGTTAGCCCGAGTGTTGTAGTGATGAGTCAGTTTGCTGAACGAAGCAAAGAAGTTGGGTAAGGCACCTGGGTATGCATAATAAATGCAAGAAATATGTGCAATATGATGCATGTCATGCAATGCATATGATTATTTTTATTCCATCATTTTGATATTTCAAGGGATTTAAGATCTATAGACATATTGCAAACATCAAAACAATAACGCATTTGAAATACTGAAAATTCTTTATTATAATAATTTCAAAATGGATTACAAGTTTCAATGATCCCAAGTACAAGATGAAAATACAATCTAAAAATCCTGAGAGAAAGAAACTGATAGAGATTAATCTGTACGCTGGCGCTTCCCTGTAAGTCTGGCAATCTGTGCCATCAACCTCTGGTTTTCTTCCACCTGTCTGATGGCAACCTCCTTCCAATCATTTGAAGCAGGAAGTGAGTAATCAGCACCCGTTTGAGGCTTAGGGGAAAATAAATACCCTTGCCTCTCCATAGACTCCACCGCTCGACTCTCGAGGATCTCGATCAAATCATCTTTCTCCTTCAATTATTCTCTGTAGGAACTCTCTAAAGTCTAGAATTTGTTCTTCCAAGCATCCCTTTCTTGCTGCATCCTAACCAAAGCGAGTTGTAGTTCTTCTAGATCATCTAATAAAGGAGGAGCGGTCTTCACAAATAAATCAGGCATGGGTGCCTCCCGAGTATGCGGAACTTTAAACTGAATGGCTCTCGATCGGACCCACTAAAGATATGGCTCTAAAGAAACAGCACCCCTAGGCCCCAAATCCTTCCTACTCTTCTTATGAATGTGACACCAGGCCTTCGCAATCTGCTCCCTAGCTTCCTTATGTTCTTCTCCCTCCTTCATAAAGAAACTACTCAAATGAATATTGTTCAGTTTATATCTCATCGGATATCCAAGCTGTCGCCGTGTAAGAACAGGGTTATAGTTAATCCCTCCCTTTGTACCAAGAAGAGGTACATTGGGGAAACTACCACAACTGTCAATAATCTCTATATCATGATAAGCTCGATGATACCAATCAATATCCGAGTGAGTAAGTTCCATGATCTTAGGAGCCCAATGGGGTTCCTTCTTGACATCCCAAAAGGCATCATACTGAGGCATATGAGAGATGAACCATCAGTACAACAAAGGCGTGCAATAGATAATCATTCCTCTATGATAAGAACTTTGAAGATGAACAGAGTAATAAGCCTCGCCCAACAATGTAGGAATCGGGTTTCCAATCAAGAAAATCCTGATAGCATTAATGTCGACAAACTTGTCCACATTAGGAAATAAGAACAAGCCATAAGCAAGTAACACAAATATGGCCTCAAAAGCAACCGTACTCTTCATTCTGGCAAAGTAATGAGCTTTCTCCAATAAGAATTAAGTTGGTAATCCTCTAATCCCTCCTTAAGTAGTCATATGGGCTTCTACCTCAGACTTCCCCGGATGAATTAAAGCCGCAATCTCATGTGTTTTTGGCTCACCCTCAAAACCAGTAAAAGGAACAAGATCGGTAACGGGTAAATCCAATAGATAAGAGTACTCCTTCAGTGTAGGCATTAGCTGATAATCGGGAAAAGTAAAGCAGTGATAAACCGGATCATAGAACTGGACCAAGGTCGAGAGAATACCCTCCTTCATCTTCAGCTTCATGAGAGGAATAATGGATCCATACTTCTTCCGAAAGTCTGTAGGACACTCAATCTCTGGAATCAGACTGATCAGCTCATCTATCTTAGGATCCTTGAAACTGTATTTCCCGGTCTTTCTCTTTCCAGAATCCATGGTTAAAAGTACCTGAGATATTCACAAATAGGCAACCTGTAAATCCCTTGAAATATTGTTTTCTTCAAAAGATGCTTATGAGTGCATGGATGCATGATGCAACAATCACACACAATATCACACATATAGGGTTCATAGGTTCAACGTCACGAGCATGAGGTCGAAGGTACTACCCATAAGGTGTTGGTCTAAGAGTTATCACCTTCCGAACAAGGTTCTAGAGGTTCCCATAGTCTACATCCTTCGTTCGGATATTACCAACTTCCCGATTAACTCGGTAATTAGTAATATTCTCAAGAAAGACTGGTCCGAGCGTAGTATCGCGTGACAACTATTTTTGGATTACTCCGTCATAGCTTCCGCACTACACCTAAAAGGCCAAGATGGGTTTGGTATGCTACGGTCCTCAGTTTCAGCAGGCTCCCAGGTTGAAAGCAGTACATCTTCCCGATTACTCCGTAAACGACACTACAGTCAAAGGGGCCTCCACTGAGTGGGGGATCTCATGCCTCTTTTTTTGGGATTACTCCCTCAAAGTTAACATGACTATATCGCCCTTCCTATCTTAAAGTTTTCCCAAGTCCGGGTATAGGACTTATGAGTAATCACCAAGCACCCTGAAAACCAGGAAAAATCCAGACAAACATATATACAAATTATAACACATAAACAACAAGAGCACATATACAGATATAAACAAAGATAGGCTTAACCCACTTAGGGATGGACCAGAAGGAGGTCAATCTTTCCCCAGTGAGGTCGCCATTTTTTCTGTAGCGGTAGAAATGTTAAAGACTAAGCCATTGGATTGACTATAATTTGAACAAAACAAAATAAAAATCGCCACCGCACTTTATTGTTTCCAAAGGAATGGGAAAAGAGAGAATAACCCAAAAAAGGGGGAAAGATTCAAGGTAAGGGGTTAGTTATGCAAAGGGAAGGTATTAGCACCCTAAACATCTACGGTACTTCACAGGAGCCTCTTTGTAAAATCTGTATATTTTGGCTATATATAAAAAAAAAAGTGTTAAATATAAAATGGATGGTGGAGGTGAGAAAATAAATATATTATTTTATGATTTTTGCACCGCCACGGTTGCAAACCTTTAGTGCCTACGTACCACCTTTCGTGTAATAGGGGATCAGGGTACACGTAGTTACTCTATTAAAAGATTTGAAACATAAGTTTGTTGGTTAATTTAAAGAGATAAGGCATCATCGTCATTGTCCATGTGGAAAACATACTTACTATCCACAATCATGAAAAAGGATAATTTGCATCATTTCAAAGTGGAGGATATGGCTTGGATTTTAAAATCAACAATTCCTCACTCAACACCCAAGTGGAAAATGTCTCTCTTCACTACATATTGTAGAAGTATAGTTATTTGCATCACTACAAGGATTGACAAGAGTCTAATCATTTAAGAAAAAGTTTAAGGGTAAAAGCCAAAGTGGAAAAAATGGTTTGAAATGAGATTGGTTGACTTTTAGTCTTCTCATAAAAAAATGTCAAAGTATTATTAAATTGATTGAGGTTTATTTATGAAAATGTTTTGAAAATGCATGGACCTAAGTCCAAGTTTATTATGAAAGTGTTTAAGTTTCAAAATAAGAAGAGTTTTCAAAAGGAGGGAGAAGATTTTTGAAATTAAAGAAGATGGGAGGAGAAGAAGAGACTATCCTAAAGCATAAGGTAAAATCTAAGGATAAGGACCATCTAACCAACAAGAAGCCAAAAAATTTGACATTATGAGTCAAGATAGACTCCGCATTCTTTGGATTGAAACCAAGCAATAAAAGATACTAGACCTCTTCAAATGTATTAAGTCTTCACAAAAATTGGGCAGAGTAACGGCTGTATACGGGTGAATTCCAGATTACAAATAAAGGATGCAATCACAAAAACCTACACACAAAAACAAACAAGCAACCCAATGTATTGAGGTAAACCTCAAGAGCTCCAGACAAAATAATCAGATAAGATCACAAGGTCTCCAAGATAGGCCAAGGATTCTAATCCCAAGTCTAGAAAAGTCCACTGCTCCATAATTCTAAGGATAGTAACCAAATAGTCCAAGTACCATTAAGAGTTTTTTTAGGGTTTATGTTGATTATTAAGTATCTTAATAAAAGAAAAGAAAAGCTCTAGTGAGCAAAATAAAACTGACATAAAAGTAAATGCTCAAGTGAGCAAATATGAAAATAGCATGAAATGTAAATGCAAAAAGTAAATGGTACATAAAGTAAAGAGCATAAAATAAAAGCATAAAATAAAGTCAATTGTTAGAGATTAGTGGTTAGTTGGATGACCATCTTGAAACTTGCATTTGGAACTCATTAGAGGATTGGTAGAACCAAAGCCTCCACACAACAAGTTGCATTTTCTTTTTGTCAAGTATATCATCCATTTAGAATTCTCACAAGTACTATTTAATGATCAACGATGTTTAAGTGATCCACGTTGACCAAAGGTGTTGTAGATCCATTAGAGGATTTGTAGGACCAAATCCTCCACACAATGAATCTCAAGGTTATTGGATCAAAGAGATCAAATTAACATACTTGGGCTTGCAATCATAGGTTTGTGCCACGAATGATCATTTATTCGAATAGGGACAAAATTTAGCGCTATGTTATGCAATCGTAAGTGGACTTATATAGAAGTCGCACCTATTTTGAGGCCTGTCAATAGCAATCTATGCACCATTTGTTTTGAGACATGATATAGAGATCATGCTCTAACAACATTTAGTGCAAGAAGAAGGGGGTGAGATGAAGAGGGATTAGGGTAAAAAGATGAATAAACCACTTTTGAATTAAAAATTTAATCAAACTTTTATTAAAATAATTCATCCATTTTGGTGGAGTTAAACTCAACACCCAAGATCCAATGATGTTAATAAAGTCATGATCAAAAAATCAACCCAAGACAGCCAGAAAATAATCACAAAATAATAATATATTTAATATATACATTTAAAGGGTTAAAAAAATGTTTAAAAATAGAAAATAATGAGGAAAATATCAATTATGTTCAAATTAATCAAGAATTAAAAGATAAGACCATAGAAAAATCAGAAAATGGGTCAAGTAATTATACAATTTTTTTTGGGAATTTTTAAAAGTCGGAAACTATTTTTAAAAATTAAAATAAATGGGTAAAATAAACAAAAATAATAAAAAATAGTAAAATCAGAAACAAAAATAAAATAAAGTCACCAATATTTGTCACAATGTCATTGGATCATTCCATAATTTTTTCAGAATTTAAAAATGTGTAAATGTATTTTTAAACATTTTAAATAAATCAAATAAGTGCAAAATTCATAAAAAATAGCAAAAAACAAAATTAAATTGTGAAAAAATAAAAATCAGAAAGAGAATAATCAAAAATATTTTCAATATTTTTTTGGATTTTCTGGACTAAAAATGAATTTTTTTATGAATTTTTGAAATTTAAAACAATTAAAATATAAAAATCAGAAAAAGAAAATAAAAGAAAAAGATGTGGATCATTGGGTGAGAGTCAAAACACGTTAGTAATCAAATCCAAGGGATCTGGCGCGCTGTGCATATCATGGTCTTTACGGAATAAAGCACTGAATCAAATGTAAAATCAGAAATTCAAAAAAATACAAATGCCACGCTTTCATTGGTTAGAAGGTGACACGTTGGTCATCTTCAACCTCCAGCCTCACGAATTGCAGGTCTCTCAAACTGTAAAATCAGAAGCTCAGACCTATGCCATTCGTTTCGTCTCTTCAAGACAAAGATAACCATACCCTCGCGCCATTTTTAAATAAACTATAACTCAAGCAATTTGGAAAGAAAGTTTTGAAAGGGGATTTAAAAATTCATGGTCAAAACGTGTTTCCAGATAAAAGTAAGTGTTGCGACTACAACCAGGGCAATGAGAGCAACACAATGGTACCAAAGTTTTGAAGAATTGATGAAGGAATCTACCTATTGAAGTTGAGTTGCAGAGCTCTGAAACTGGACTTCTATGGAGGAATATAGGGCACGATTCTTTAATGTAATGGTATGGTTAGCTTCATGGACGATCAAGGAAGGTGAATTGATGGATAAAATGGATTGAAAAAGGCTTGAGAATAGGATTCGAAGTAGCTGAATTCTGAGTTGTAAAGCAAGTTTGGCAGGGTGAGCTTGAGAAAATGAATGGGATAGTACATGTATTTATAGGAGAAGCAAATGGGATCAAAAGGAAGAGTGAATGATGCGTTTTGGAAGGAATTCGTGCAAACCTAATGTAGGAGTGAAGTGTGATCCAAACTTCACCAAAACTCATCCAATTCTTGTATTTTGATGCACTAATCCACTTGGGAAAGTTGGCTAATCATGTTTAGACCCAAAACGCGTGCTAATTTGAGGTTTAGAGGTTGTAACATGAAATTCAAATTCTGACTTGCAGGGAAACTTCAATTCCAAGTTACCACTTTTGAAACAATGACATTTCCATCTCAGGGAGTCTTAAGGCATGATTCTTGATGCTTTGGAAAGATGAGGTAACAAACTTTGCAATGGAAAAAGAATGGAATCAATTGGAGGCTTGAGCTGAAAATTACATGGAGTCAAAGTTGGAGAAAAAGAGTTGACTTTCCATACTTAGAAATATTTCAAATTCTTCTTTAAAAATTACCTATAATCTCTTGCTTCCAAACATGGCTTTCCACTTAGAATTTGCTCTTAACCCAAAAAGATTGAATGAATTAGATCTCTTGAATGACATTTTTCAATTTTAACCACTCAAAATCTCCAAAAATTGAGCAAGTTATGACTTGTTGAAGTTGGCCAAAAATCATGAAATGACCTATAATCTTTTGCATTCTTAAGGCAACTTCCATCCATTTTCTTACTTTGCACATAAAAGAAGGAATGAAGTACACATCCTTAAGATCATCAAGGAAAAATAATGGGCTCATGGTGATAAAAATTGACGAAGTTATGACAATTTGAATTCACATATGGAAAATTAGGGATTCAACTGGAAGACTTGTGATCTTTCTTCTTCACCAAGTTCCTTCCACATGATAACTCTTTGGAGATTTTGAAGTGATTTGTTGGTAACCATTTGAAGAGAAGAATGTTTTTGGAATCACTCAAAAATGACAAAAGATGAGCAAGATATGCCTCTTTGAAGTCCAAAACTCTAGCCCCTAGATCAAGAGAATGCTTGGTGGAACTTTGCCAAGTTTGAACAAACTTTTTGTGCCAATATTCTTCCTTTGTGAATAGAAATTGTTGAGGATGATGATGAGGACCTATGGCCACCAAAACTAATTTCATATCAACTTCAAAACAACTTCAATTGTGAGGTTTGAATCTCTCAAGCTTTTGACTAGGGCATGGAAATAAACTCATGAACCCATGAAGCAACTTGCTAAACCTCATTGCTTTTACCTACATTATCAACAAGTAAGACAAACCAACATTGCATTTTATTAATTAGAGATAAAAATCAAAGTACAATATATATGATCACAAAAGCAAACAAATCAATGTGCTTGGTAACTTCTCAAAGAGAAAAGCTAAAGATAGGGAGAAGAACAAAAATCCCTAATGTGATTTTGTGGTGATTGAAACAATGTGGTATGATGAAGGGATCTTAGGGGAAAAAATTGGGGTACAACACTTTGAAGAACATTATTTACAGGAAAGACCAGATTCCCAGGGCAGCTTTCGAAGAAGTAGCCCAGACTATTGGTGCATCAAGTGGTCACCAACCAAGGAAAGAGTTAGAGGCAGGACTCCAGAAGACCGTCACGACCCAAAAAGAAGCTGAAACTGAAGGGTTGTCCCATTGCCGCCAAAAGCAGGGGCCCCTCATACCCTACTGATTTCGACCAATAATGTAGACAACTACTTCGACATGCAATACGGAGACGACGACCCAGAGGATGTCAACCAAGTATCCTCAAAGACGACTGATACTCCTGTTGTTGATAATCCACTAGTGATGAATAAGTACAAAGCTCTGGAGAAAATACTAAAAGTTGTGAAGGGTTTCAATGCTTTCGAAGTAGACGCTCTCGAAATGGGCCTAGTTCTTGATGTGGTGATCCCGCCAAAGTTTAAAGTACCTGGATTTCAAAAATACAAGGGGCTCACTTGCCCAAGAAATCATCTACACATGTATTTCCAGAAGATGCATGCCCATGCCCATGATCAGAAGCTGATGATGCACTATTTTAAAGATAGCCTGAGTGGGGCATCTTCAGACTGGTATATGTAATTGGAGAGAACGCATATTCAAACCTGGGAAGATCTCGCTAATGCTTTCCTAAAGAATTAGAAATATAACCTGGACATGGCGCCTACCCGCATGCAACTCGAGAATTTATCCCAGAAGAAAGAAGAGTCCTTCAAGGAGTATGCTCACAGATGGAGGGAATTGGCGTCCCGTGTGCAACCACCACTGTTAGAGAAGAAGTTAGTAGACACGTTCATGGGAACTTTGCACGGACTGTATTATGAGATGATGGTTGGAAGTATCTCTTCGGGGTTCTCAGACCTAGTAACCATTGGAGAAAGAATCGAGATCGAGATAAAAAGTTGGAAGATATCAGGGGGACCATAAAATGCTCCCTACAATTTAAAACGGCCTGCTTCAAACCTCCCCAAAGGAAAAGAGGGAGAAATTAATGTTGTAGCACCACAACCCAGGGTTCAACAACCATTAGTGATCCCCCTAGGGCAATAGAAAGGCAGAAGGCCACCTAGGAAATTTGATCCACTCCTTATGCCACCTAGCCAGTTATTGCAATAACTAGTTAAGGCATCCTTAGTGGAACTCAAGCCTCTAGCTCCCCCAGTCAGGCCACTCCCACGAAGATACAATGCCAATGCCAGATGCGAGTATCATGCTAATTCTCCTGGACATACCATAGAGCAGTGTTAGCCATTCAAACACAAAGTGCAGGATTTGTTGGATTCTCAAGACATCACTTTTGAGAATCCTGACATTACATTAGACCCTACGCCTTCGCATGACGGGCTGACAATAAATGCAATTGAAGTAGTCACTGAATCTAGGGCAAGCAAACAAGAAAAAACCCCGATAAACTCACATAAAAGGATATCAGTTGGGATATGGACTCCCGCTAGAACACAATGAAGCTTTCGAAAAAGCTCTACAAAGGCTAGGGGGCCAAGGGATAGTCTAGTTCGGACAAGACCCTGAAGAAAAACATAAAGCTACTCTGAAGGGCGAAGCACATTTTCCTCCGATCCAAGAGACTTTTGTCAACAATGGAGTAGTGTATGGCAGACATGGGGAAAAAATATCCAACAAAGCCAACACCAAAGGGGAAACTGAATTCATCCGAGAATGCGCCGTAGGATAAGAACTCAAAATATGGACGGTCGTGGAGATTCCTGAGATCTTTTTCTTTCCTAATTAATTTTTCTTATTTCTGAAAGAACCTATGTCAAGCCCGAGGCATAGGGGTTGCTTGTAAGGGTTTCCCTATTTTGTTTCAGACAATATTTACAATTATAAAAGTTATGTTTTGTTTTCAATTAAGATCTTGTTTCTTTATCTTGCATTTATATCGTAAATTAAAAAAATGGCAATACTTTCACTACATATGCATTTTCAAGTTTCATATACTAAAATATGCGCAAAAACATGATAAAGGTGCAAATCCATGCCCAAAACCACTGATAATGCTACTACTGCAACCCGATATAATTTTGATGCTCCTATCAACCAAGCTAAAGAGGAAGATGATAAAGATCTTGAACTCTCTGAGAAAATGGCGAGGGAAATAAAAAGAAAAGCTAACAATACGCAACCATATCAAGAGGCTATTAAGACCATTTATCTTAGCACAGGGGAAGACCAAAAAGAAACCAAGCTAAGGGGCAATGTTAGAGCCGAGCCACAAAGAAGCTGATCAATTTATTGCACATATCTATGGAAACAGGCCAAGGCAAAATACAGACAATGGTGTAAAAATAAGAGACTGTGAAATACCAAGATCTGACGAAAAACCCGAGCCAAGGGAATGTTGGGTATCCACGTTCGACGAGGCTTCAAATGCACCAGGGCACGATATAGGGGAAATATTGACTTCTCCAAGGAATACTCACAATCCATATACCAAGCCAATGGTGAACGGGATACTAAACATCCAAAATTGGTTCAATATCGGGATCATATTTTGAAAATTGACTGCGGAATTCGCAAAAATCATTTTCAGTTACGTCCCACGAAAAGAAAATCAAATGGCAGAAGCCCTGGCAACCCTATCATCTATGTTCAAAGTGACTTGGCCGAATCACAAACCATGTATTACGATCAGACATTTCGAAGAGCTTGCACACTGCCTTGCTATTGAGGAAGGACCTGACAATAAGCCTTGGTTTCACGACACCAAGATAGGCCTCAAAAAACAAGAACATCCAGAAAATGCCTCCAGCATCGACCAATAAACTCTACGAAAATTAGCCACGAAATTCCTTCTGAGTAACGGTATACTGTACAAGAGGAACCACGACATGGTCTAGTACTCAAGAAGATTCTGCTACCTCGCCTCGACTCACATGGTAAAAGGACACCCAATTACGAAGGTCCATACGTAGTCAAAACAATATTCTCCGGTGGCGGTCTTATCTCCACAATAATGGATGGGGAAGAACTACCGCATTCGGCAAATTTAGACGTAGTCAAAACCAGATGTATAAGATGCTCGCTAAGCTCGAACCTTAATTATGCGACTTAGGAAAAAAGGAGTGTCCCGGTGGATCGAAAACCCTAAAGGGCGATCCGGGAAAAAACTAGGGGCATATAACAAAAAAATTATTCCAGTGGATTGAAAACCCTAAAGGGCATTCCGGGAAAAATTAGGGATCAGACAAAGAAATAAAGAATAAAAAGACCACGGTCTAAGAAACGCGACTACGAACCACGAAGGGAGAGATAGATCTAAATCACATAAATCAGAAGAAAAGGAGATAAGATCATTAAAATTATATTGGGGAGTAGTAGCAACAATTATCATTTTTCATTGCCATTTACAGTTTCAAAATTTCTGTAATTACCTTTTTCTAGGAATTGCATCTTGTACTCTCGCCTATTCAGAGGCATATCAATAAAACATTTGCTTTCTTTGCATCTTTTAAATTGCATTTTTTCTTTTCTCAAACTTGTTTACAAACTACTACGATCATTACTTGTGAATATTGTCTTGAAATCATTTTGGGGGATTTACAAAATAAAAGCATTTGATGAAACATCGAAAAACACTTTGGGTTAGAAAAATATCAAATGAAAATCCACGTCTACATCCATGCACATGGCTACTCCTATTTCTTGCCACACAAAAATCTATACACATGTCTACGCCTGTATCTATGCATATTTACGCGCCCGTACACGAAGTCTACGTCTATACACATGTTTGCGCCTATGCTTGCACTCAACAATACAATGGCTATACATATATCTACGCGCCTGTACACAAAGTATACATCTATACACATGTCAGAGCCTATGCCTACACTTACAACGCAAAGCCTGCGTCTGCACATGCATCCACGCACATGTGTACCCCTACCAATTCTATACATATGTCTATGCTTACACCTACGCCTACAACATACGAATCTACATACGTCTATGCTTACACTTGCGCTTACAAAGACCACACATATGCCAATACATACGTCTACGCCCGCGCTTTCAACATACGAATCTACGACATACGAATCAACATACATCTACGCATGCGCTTACAACATACGAATCTACGCATATGCCAATACATGCGTCTATGCTTACGTCTGCGCTTACAACATAAAAGGCTACATATATGCCAATACATACGTCTACGCATGCGCTTACAACGTACAAATCTATTCATTAGCCATTATCTACGCCTACGTCTACACCCGCGCTCACAATAAAAAATCAATGCTCAACTTTTTCTAACATTTCCCACCGTGTTCAAGTTCAACAATGCTATGACGACACAACATACAACGCCAGGAATTGGTAGCTCTAAGCGAATGGTTTAAAGGAGACATTTTCGGAAATAGTATTCATAACATTTCAAGGCATACCCGCATCTTACACGCATTTCATACTATGATACGGTGGGAGAACTGATTTGAAGGTTTCGCGGTTGATCGCAAATGTTGCGGTTAGTAAGAGTAGCCACCGACTTTTGTTTTATCCAAAAGGAAAGGTGAAAAAGCACAGGAAATACCTTTGAGATTATTTCTTGACTTCGGGGGGTACATTATGAAAAGGGAAGGTATTAGCACCCTTTACATCCATGGTTTTCCATGGGCTCTTAGTTACTTGCTAGATCACTGGATTTTGCTTGAAATTGTGCTTTGTGTGGTTTTTGAAAGTATTTTATAAAGAGGCCATTGTTTAGGCAAACTTTGGATTGATTCTCGTTCGTAAGAATGTATACAAAGATGTTTGATCTTTTGAAAATGTTTTCAAGTTTTGTAAGATGTTTTTGAAAATGTAGGTGTTCATTTTGAAAATAGAAAAGGATGTTTTGTTTTGAAATGGAGCAAGTAATTAGAAGCATTCTACCTACTCAAAAGTCTTTCTTGTTTATTTCCTCTTCCTTTGGCATTGTTATCTTACCATTGATTTGGTAAGTAACCCTATATTTGGATGTAAACGGGACAGGTGTGGGTCTTTGTATAACCATGATTAGTAATGCTGCAAGGTATCTTAGCATTCTATTTTAGGGACTAAGATCATTTGAAAGGTAAATTAGATAGCGTCATCGAGGGACTATGATCTTATATTTTGTTTGTTTTTGCTAAGATACCTCACATGCGTAATATGGCCATTTTGTAAAGGCAACCAAGTGGATTTATCCTAGGGGGTGCTTGTGTGCAAGTGTATTGTTTTTCATGCTTGATTTTGTCTTTGATTAGGGTTTTCTAATTGATTGGTTTTAGTCTTTCCATACAAACCCTGATTACTAGCAATTGTATATAAAGCGATAAATTGCAGAATTTAAAATTACTATGCTATTACAACACTTGTGGGAGGGGGTGTAAAAATTATAAATATGGATTGCAAGAAATAAACCTAATTAATCTATTACAACCATATTGAACTTATACAAGAATTGAAATAAATAATGTACATAATGAATAAATATACAAGAATGCAAATGTAAAGAGCATGTGATTTTTTTTTGGTTTTTATTAGAAAAGGGGTTTTTATTTTAACCTAATTATCTAGAAGAAAGTAATTAATTAAATGTAAAACCTAAATTTACTAAGAAAATATTTTAAATAAAACCCTAAATCTATTAATTGATTAGAAAGAAATTAAGTTTAAGAAAAGTATTTTTGGTATTTTTGTCTTAAAAATAATTTATGGTATTATAAAATATTTTTGGTCTTTTTGGTTTTAAAAGAGCATTTTTAAATTATGAGAGAAATAAACTAAAACCCTAATCTTTAATTAAATTTACAAAATATTTAGTCAAAATAAACAAAGTATGATTAAATGAAATAATTTTTTGTGTGAAAAAAATAAATAAACTATGTCCAAATATAAATCTACTATTTTTATATTTTTTATGATTTTTTAGTATTAGAAAAATAATTAAAGAAATAAATAAAATGAAAATAAGAAAAGAAAAGAAAAACTGGGCCAGGGGTATGAATAGCCTGTAAGGGGGTTAGAAAGTAAAAATAAAAACAACAAGGCAAAAGAAGGCCCAGCGCATGCCAAAAAAAGTCATAATGTATGAAAAAAAATGGAAAAAATCAAAAGGGTACCACTGGGGCTCGAACCCAGATCCCTCTGGTTACAAGCGCGCGCTTCTACCACTGGGGTGGCTATACATCTGTTTATATAAATCAAACCATAAATATATATGATAAACACGTTCCTGAGGCCAACTTCATCTTCAACCTCACGCCCAGTAAGAAGCTCTGTATCTCAATCAAATCTCAACAAAAATGAAAACTGTAAACATGAAACATGTAGCAAATTTCCTCACAATTTCAGAAATGCAAAGTTAAATAATTATATCTCAAAGATAAACATGAATTTTAATGGCCCTATTCTGAACCATAAAAATCTCAGAAACTTCAATCTTAAAATTCTCTAAGCTCAAACAAAATTAATGGAAACTTTGGCATTGGTTAGCTTTAGGGCAATGATATCTACATGTTTTATTCACAAATAAATCATTGATGATGCCTATATGAAAAGTTCCAAAGTTAGAAAACTTACCTTGCAAGAGGGTATCAGGTTTGGAGTTTGAGAAGCTTTCAGTGAGTTCCAATGATTGCGTTAGCTTTCTCAAGTTCCCAGGAAGCTAGTGGGATGCTTAGCTTGAGCTGAAAGTGCCTGAGGAGTTCTGGAGAAGTCGAAGTGCAAAGCTCTGTTTTTGAAAATGGTGGATGATGATGGAGGTGTTACAATGGTGCTGCAGGTGTTGGGATTGTTTGTGTATGTTGTTTAGAAGCTTTTTAAAGTAAAAGGCCAATAAACGCACGAGTAAATTTGAAGATTGGCTTCAAAACTCAGAAATGACAAGTTTTGAAGTGTTTTTGGTGATTCTGTGTTCTAGGTGTTTTCAGGGCTTAAGCATTCATGTTTTTTGTGGAAAATGGTTTTTGTATGTATAAGCAAAAGGTCTTGAGTGGTTTGGCCAGTCAGAAGTACAAGTTACAAGCTATTTGCTATGTTACTTGATTTTCAAGAAAAGTGGGAAACCAAGTTTCAATGTGAAGTACAAGCATGGGCTGGGTTATTGTAAGGGTCTAAACCATTTATCTTGTGTTATGAGACAAGTATGATCAGAAGAGAACAAGTGCAATGCTCAAGAACAAGTTTTGTACAAAAAACACTTTATCAAAATGGCAATGTGCACTTTCTTCCCAAAATGGATATAAAGCATGCCCTTGCATTGAATGCTTGAAATGAGACCTCTAACAGCTGAGCAAGCAATTAATTATGGATTTCCTAACAAGTTTGATGCCTGCAAAGTAGAGGTTATGCAGCACAACTTTGAATTTTGAATTTGTTCATCACAAAATGACTTGTAATTCAAGTGATAAAACCCTAACTTCATCTCTTCGATTCTCGCTCCTAAAAAATGATCTCATGGAGTTCTAGGATATTTTGGAAAGCTTGCAATATGCTCTATAACCCGTATTTGAATCAATTTTGATTGTTCGCCTTGGAACTATATGAAAAAGTTCCATGAAGTTGGGTCAAAATCCTGACCAAATTAGGACAAAATTTCACTAAGTGTTTTGTTTCATGACCACATGTTCTTAAAATCATAACTTGAGATCCAAGAACCTTTGGAAGAAGTTGTGTGTAGAAAAGTTGTAGATTTCATGGAGATATACAACTTTCATGTTGGAAGTTTATCTTGAATCATCTTGCATCATGGTGAAAAGTTTGCTCAAAGTTGTGAAAAAATAAGAAATTTCCAACACTTAGAAAATTTCTAAGTTTAGAAATTCTCACCTTTCAAAATGAAATTTTGAATTTTTTATTTATTGATGAATAAGTTTCAAATTTTGACATTTTTTGATGAATTGTGATCTTTGGCATTTGAATTTGACCAAAAAGTCAAAGTTTGACTTTTCAGTATACAACTGACTTTTGATCAGTTGACTGAAAATTCATCTGTCAACCCATTGGGCTTAGGCAATGTTTTGAGGCATGTTATTAGGTAAAAATGATGCAATTGGACTCTTGAGACCATTCCTTAAACCGATTGATCATTTTCTAGGTCAAAAATCAGAAATTGCCCTTTCCTAGTCAAAACCCTAATTTTGACCATTTTGCCCTTTTGAGGATTTAATCAAATTTCTTGAGGAATTGTGGTACAAACTTGATCAAATGATACATATGATTTTAAAATGTTGATGTGGATAAAAAATTATAAAGTTTGACTGTAAATTGGCCATAGTTGACTTTTTCCCCAATATAGTTGATTTTTAGGTCAACTGCTCAATTGACTGAGCAAAAGTGTGATCTAAGGCTTGAAACTTGACATGAGTGATCTTGGGCGTCCATAATGATCCATGAAAGTCATATGAAACATTTAAAGTTCAAATATCATTGTGCAATCTCAAACCCTAATTTTGGTCATTAGTGCTTAAGTATGTGTCTTGAGCTAATCAACCCTAGTGCAGTCTTGAGCCAAGGGAGATCTTGTGAGCAAATTCTTGATAAATAAGAGAGAAAATTTTTGGGTACAACACATACATACACACATTTTGCATATCTCAAGCATACGTACCCTATACATTTCAATATTCAATACACTCAGGGTTCCATATCAATGTCAAATATTATACATGTCGCATACATACAACATTCAATACGCATGCATACACATGTATCACATAGAAAACAGACAAATAATATCACCCTTGATTCAACTATATAAGGGTCGACCAACACAATACCTCTCCTACGATTCAACCCGTCACCTCAGTCTTCATGCCGTGACACATTCAGCCCATCACCTAAGTCTTCCTGCAAGGATGAGTTCCTTACAAACCCAATACATTGCCTCTGAGCCGCAATGTATTTGCAAAATTCAGAACATTGCCTCTAAGCTGCAATTTATTTGAAAAATTAAGAACATTGCCTCTGAGCCGCAATGTATCCTTAAACTCCACACATTTCCTCTAAGTTGCAATGTATACTCAAATGTAAACACATTGCCTCTAAGCCGCAATGTATTCTCCAAGCCCAACACATCGCCTCTAAGATGCAATGTATTATCCAAACTCACTACTTTTCCTCTAAGCCGCAATGCATTCGCAAAACTCTGTACGTTGCCTCTAAGGCACAATGCATTGTCAAAACCCATTTCATTGCCTCTAAGCCGCAATGTATTCTCAAAACTCAGTATGTTGCCTCTAAGCCGCAACGTATTCTCAAAACCTAATATGTTGCCTCTAAGCCGCAACATATTCTCAAAACCCTTTACATTGCCTCTAAGCCGCAATGTATTCTCAAAACCCAACACATTGCCTCTAAGCCTCAATGTATTATCCATACTCAACGCATTGCCTCTAAGCCGCAATGTATCCTCAAAAGTCAACACATTGCCTCTAAGCCGCAATGTATTCTCCAAGCCTAGACCATCGCCTGAGACTTCAAGCAGCGATGTCCGAAAACCAAATTTAGCTTATCACCTAAGACTTCACGCAGCGATTTGCGAACTTAACTCATTGCCTTTGACTTCATGCAGCAATGTGTTTCTTATTCTGCAGAACAGATCATTGCCTCAGACTTCATGCAGCGATGTTCGAAACAAAATTTATCTTATCACCTCAGACTTCACGCAGTGATTCACGGACCTAACCCATTGCCTCAAACTTCATGTAGCAATGTGTTCCAAACTCCAGACCATCGCCTTAGACTTCATGCAGTGATGTTCGAAACAAATTTAGCTTATCACATCAGACTTCACACAGTGATTCGTGGACCTAACCCATTTCATCAGACTTTATGCATCAATGTGTTTCTAACTCCAGACCATCGCCTCAAACTTCATGCAGTGATGTTTGAAACCAAATTTAGCTTATCACACCTGACTTCACGTAGTAATTTGCGAACCTAACCTATTGCATCAGACTTCATGCAGCAATGTGTTTCTTCATTCCATAAAATCCAGCCTATCTCCCCAGAATTCATGCAGCGATGTCCGAAAACCAAATCTAGCTTATCGTCTTAGACTTCACGCAGCAATTTGCAAACCTAACCCATTGCCTCGGTCTTCATGCAGCAATGTGTTTCTTTATCCCATAACACAGATCATCGCCTCAGACTTCACGCAATGATGCTAGAAAGAAAACAAAACTCTAACCCATGGCCTCATTCTTCATGTAGCAATGTTTTTCTTTATTCCAAGCTCCAGAACATCGTCTCAGACTTCATGCAACGATGGTCAAAAACCAAAATCTAGATTATCGCCTCAGACTTCACGCAGCGATTTGCGAACCTAAGATCATTTCCTAAACACTTAATACAACAATGTATTTCTTTATTTCGCGACACTGATCATCGCCTCAGACTTCATGCAGTGATGCTCGAAAAACAAAAAAATCTAGCGAATCGCCTCAGACGTCATGCAGCAATTCGCGAACATAACCCGTGGCCTCAGTCTTCATGCAGCCATGCATCATCAATTATCATTGTATTCATCCTCCAAATTGATGAATAAGATAAAGCAAAACCAAGACATACATGATTTCTCTCTCAAGCTTAAAATCACAGTCCTCATCTTTATTTAAATCCTGGTAAGCGATACATCATCAGCTTTGCCTATTCTCTTCAAAACTCTTAGGGTATGCTATATCAGCGTAACCCTATCTACCGAATTTTTTGGGGTATGCATGAATCAAGCTTTCGATTTTCTGAAAAAAGCACAACGCAACTGTATATGAGTTGATTCGAGTCATGTATGTGCATCGACCATGTTTAGAAAAACATCATACTGAGCATTTGCTTGAGGACAAGCAAAGTTCAAGTATGGGGGAGTTTGATAACACACAAATATACGATATTTTTATCTTGATTTACATAAATTATTTCCCTTATTTTATTTTAATTGTATTATTTTATATAGGTATTATACGGGTATTCACTTATTTTGCAGATAAATCTTAAGTTAAAGACTTTGGAAGAAATGAAGAAAAAGGGTGAAAAAATAGAAAAAGGGCCAAAGAATAAAAAGAAAGTATAAGCCCATCACAAGGCGTGAGCACGTGGCCCACTAGCATAAGGACCTTGATGATCGTCAAGGCACGCTGTCGGTCGTCACGGGCATAATGGACCAAGTGACCAACGTCACTTGGACTTGATGAACGTTACAAGCCCACCTTTTCCTTCTTAGACCATGTAGTCTGCAAATCCAATGGAAGGGGAAAGTTCAAACACTAATCCATCGACCATCCTATTTTTAATATCCACTCAGTCAACACATGAAGAATGTAACCAACTCCATGTTCCTATATTTTCTCAAACCTACGTATCGCACAAAGGAATATAAATAGAACCCTGGACACAAAGAATCGGAGGGGCTTGGAGATTTTGAGAACTTATTTTCCTTAAGTAGTTTTTCTTTGAGCAATTTTTTCCTGCAATTTTCTATTTCTTCTAGAATTTGTTTTCTATGCGATTGTCTCTATTCCTGATCGAAGCAAAGCCTGCCATCTTTTGGAGGAGTGCTTCTAGTCAAGAGTTAGAAGTAATTGTACCCGTATCCAGAATTACCATCCTCGGGTTTATTTTCATGAATTGTTATTGCTTTTAATTAATATAATCATGTTTATTTTGTTTTGTCTTTGGAATTGTTCTGTGATTTGGTCTGATATTATGCTAGGCTAGAATTCGTATACCGGTATGTAAGGTCACATAACCAAGGGATGGAGTGACTCAGTTGGGTAATTTTTACTACAAAACCTTTTTCTGGTCTAAGTTACTATTTTTAATCGATAAATTATTTTGTTACGAAAGTAAAGAATGGATAGAGGTTAGGGTCAACAAAGCGGAAGTTTGAGATCCTTCAATCGGACAATAGTAATTAGGCATTGGCTTAAAATACAGCGGAAGCACTATAAATTTAATTAAGATTCTATTCGTTTTTAAAAAGTTTTTTTAACTCCTGCGGGATGGAGAAAGTGTACGTTAGGACTTAACTGCATAGCCTAGAACAATAAAACAATAGTGTGAGACGAGGGCTTTTAAACTAAATAGATTTTACTGAAAGTTGTTTTGAAAATGCAAAGACACCCAACCGGTTGCTAGTTCCCGAGGTCCTACCATTACATACTGGTAGTTCCGCTTACTGATAATTAAAATTAAACTTAATTCAGTATTTAGTTTCCCTACAACCCAATCAAACATTCATTAGCTTTAGATTTGCAAAGTAACAATAGAAGATGGTAGTTCGATTCATCAGTCTCGATGGTTTGATATCTTTTAAAACTACACGATAAGACTGTGCACTTGTAGTCTGAATCATTAGATACCTCAGTGTAATCCGATCAAGTTTTTGGCGCCGTTGTCGGGGACTGATTTAAGTCGATATCGCTACTCTTTTGTTACGCAGTAGAGACTAGAGAGAAACCTCTCTACTTCTTTTCTATTTCTTTTCTTATTGTATACCAAACACTCGTTCCCAAGGCGAGCCGTTATACATACAAATCAATGATATCAAGCGGTATCTCAGACTTAGATGTCGCATTCAAGATTATCATCTCTTACATAATCCTCCACCTCGTGAATTACTCGAATCTCTTGTTCCTCAATCAACCGAAGAAATGGCCACACAACCTGCTCCATGTCTTCTCAAATCCTATGCTATTCCTTTGCAAGATGAACCGCATAATAGCATTGCTGCTCCTCCAATTGAGGCTAACAAATTTGAACTGAAACCTTCTTTGTTGTCTGCTGTACAACAGAACCAGTTTTCTGGTGGGTCAATGGAAGACCCCAATCTTCATTTATCAATATTTCTGCAGTACGCAAATACGATTAAGAACAATGGGGTCAGTCAAGAGGCAATAAGACTTCGTATTTTCCCTTTTTCTCTAAGAGACAAGGCGCAAGCTTGGCTCCAATCTCTACCCGCAAACTCTGTTACCACATGGGATAAGCTGAAGAAAGTTTTTCTTGCAAGGTATTTCCCGCCAAGTAAAACAACTATGCTAAGATCTCAAATAAGAGATTTTCGCCAAAAGGACAATGAATCCCTTTTCGATGCTTGGGAACGATACAATGATCTGATGAGACTCTGCCCACATCATGGCTTGGAATAATGGTTAATTATCCAGACCTTCTATAATGGTCTCCTTTACAATACAAGATTAACGATAGATGCTGCCGCAGGAGGCGCACTTATGGATAAATATTACACCGCTGCTTATGCTCTCATAGAAAGTATGGCTCAAAACCACTATCAGTGGGGAAGTGAAAGAGGACAAGTAGACAAAGCTCCTGCAGAGAAAACACTAACGAAAGGAGGCATGTACGAGATAAGCGGTCTAGACAGGGTCCATGCTAAGGTAGACGCCCTCACCCTTAAGATAGATAACTTGACCGCAATACCTCCAACCACCGTGGCTGCTATAACTCCAAATTGCGAGATATGCGAAGTGCCTGGACATGTAGTTACCGAGTGTAAGATCTTAGCAGGAACTCCAACCGACCAAGTATGTTATTCTCAAGGAAACCCTTTCTCGAACACATACAACCCTGGATGGAAAAATCGTCCAAATTTCTTGTATAAAAACCCTAATGCGTTGTATGCTCCAAACCAAACACCTGACGTGCCACCTGGATATCAGAAACCTCATGCAAACGCTCCTAATGTGCCTAGAAAATCAAACTTAGAATTGATGATGGAAAACTTCATAGCTACCCAAGCGCGAACAAACAAAGATGTCAAAAATCAAAACATACACACTAACGAGCAGATAAAACAATTAGCGAACAAAATAGATGCTTTGGCCACCCACAATAAAATGTTAGAAACCCAAATCTCTCAAGTGGCTCAACAACAAGTACCTACAACTGCACCGGCTGATACATTTCCTGGTCAACCACAACCTAACCCAAAAGGGCATGCTCGTGCCATCATATTAAGAAATGGAACTGAGTTAGACGGACTGACTGACCCACGACTTGCAAATCCAGCTATGTACCGAAGATCCGAAAAACCAGCTGATAAGGAGAATCAACTCGAGGAGAAGGAGGAGGATAAAGATGATAAAGAAAGAGGATAATGAACAAACTCTAGTTATTTTGAGAAGTTTTATTTTCTCATGAAGGTTCTCTCAAGTCATTTTGCTGGTATGCGCATGATCTTTGTATGTTTCTCAGGTAGTTAAAGACGATACCAATGGGTGTAAGGTGTAGTGTTGGGTTTGTTATCCCATTATTCCCAATACGGTCTTGGTTCATTTTTGATTTGGGGTACGCATGGTCAGAAGCCTCTGTCCTAGATTCCCCAGCAAAGTCTTCCCTCGTATGACGAAAGGTTTTATTCCCTTGGTATGCTGAGATGTCGCTCTTTCTGCAGTATTGGCATTATTGTTGGTATTTATTTCCCAGGCAACTAGGCCAGGGCGGTATATTTTCTAAGAAGTGACGAGACAATTGTCAACCCTTTGGTTTTCACCCACCAAGTGCTGGGTTTGATTTAAAATCCCCGGGAAGGCTATCCCAGGGCATCTTTTGTTGGAATAAGTTTTCATGATGTAAAGTTTCAATCCGCATCTTTCTCCAGGGAGGTAGGCTTGAATACCCCAGTGAGGTTTGATTGTTTCGGTGTCAGTCTTCTTTATTTGAGGCTGGTCTTGCAATCTCCGGTAG
Organism: Vicia faba; assembly: GCA_948472305.1. Classification (NCBI taxonomy): domain Eukaryota; kingdom Viridiplantae; phylum Streptophyta; class Magnoliopsida; order Fabales; family Fabaceae; genus Vicia; species Vicia faba. Next base: position 896,124,028 of record OX451738.1, read on the forward strand.
GCATGTTGCTTTTCTAAAAAAAGAATTGGTTTCTCCAATAAAGCCGTAAGAAGGATGTTCTACCCTGATATCTGTTTGATTTGTCTACCTCCGGATTATGTCTCTCCTCAGTAAAGTTAAGACAGGCAGTAAGCTTGGTTTCCGCAGCTGACCTTTACCTTTCTTGGATGATCATCTTGGCCGAAGCTTAGCCGAGTGTTTTTAGTGCCCGAGGCAGTTTTGTTTATTTCCAAGGATTGTGTATCTATTTTGTCAGCATATGCACGATAACAATCATACATTCATACATGCATCATGCATAGCTAAAATTTACAAAACATTGTTCATTGACATTTGTTAATATTTTTGTTGACATATTATCCTGTTTTGCAGAGTCGTGTTGTCCTCTCTCCAATAGAGTGTCAGCGTTAAGCAGAAAGTGTATATATTCTTTCAACTTCCCCCACTGAGTTGTCCCTTGTGGAATATTTTTTTCTTTAGGCTTCCTGAACAACTCTTTGTCATGATGATTTGGATTTCCCTCGTGAGTTTATTTCTCAAAGTATGTATTTTGGTTGACTATTTCATTCCAGTTTATTTCTGGTTTGAATCTTTTGTTCCCAGCAATATTATTACTTTGGATTTCTGCAAGCTTCGAGCGTTGGTTTGAGAATGTGCATTTATTTTGGCATGAGAGGACTTTTATCTCCTCAGTAGGAATATGTTGGTACTTCCCCAGGAAGTCATGATTCATTCACCAGGAAGTCCTGATTCATTCCCCAAGAAGTCATTTTTATAATCCTTTCCATGACAACAAGTAACAAGTCTCTTTATTTGAGACAACTTATGTTTGATCTGTTCCAGGTAGATTTCCTTGGTTAAAGAAGAAGTTGAGCCCTGTTCTAGGTGACACACTAGAATTTTGGGGAAAACTTGATGCATTTTCTCTTTCTACCTTCAGTTAACGTTGGTAGACCATAGGCGGTGAACTTCGGTGTTTGTTATCTTTTTTCTATCTTTAATGAACGTCGATAGTTCATCGTCAGTGAACGGCGGTGATATGATAAATTCTCTTTCTACCTTCAGTGAACGTTGGTAGGACATCAGGAGTGAACGTCGGTGTTTATTATCTTTTTCCTATCTTCAGTGAACGTTGATAGTTCATCGTCAGTGAACGACAGTGATATAATATGATTTTTTCTTTCTACCTTCAGTGAATGTTGGTAGGACATCGGCAGTGAACATCGGCGTTTATTATCTTTTTGCTATCTTCAGTGAACGTTGATAGTTCATCGTCTGTGAACGGCAGTCATATGATATGATTTTCTCTTTCTACCTTCAGTGAATGTTGGTAGGACATCGCCAGTGAACATCGGTGTTTATCATCTTTTTTCTATCTTCAGTGAATGTTGATAGTTCATCGTCAGTGAACGGCGGTGATATGATATATTTTCTCTTTCTACCTTCAGTGAACGTTGGTAGGACATCGGCAGTGAATGTCGGTGTTTATTATCTTTTTTCTATCTTCAGTGAATGTTGATAGTTCATCGTCAGTGAACGGTGGTGATATGATATATTTTCTCTTTCTACCTTCAATGAATGTTGGTAGGACATCGACAATGAACGTCGGTGTTTATTATCTTTTTGCTATCTTTAGTGAATGTTGATATTTCATAGTCAGTGAATGGCGGTGTAATGATATATTTTCTCTTTCTGCCTTCAGTGAACGTTGGTAGGACATCGACAGTGAACATCGGTGCTTATTATCTTTTTGCTATCTTCATTGAATGTTGATAGTTCATCGTCAGTGAACGGAGGTGATATGATATATTTTCTCTTTCTACCTTTAGTGAACGTTTGTAGGACATCGGCAGTGAACGTTGGTGTTTATTATCTTTTTTCTATCTTCAGTGAACGTTGATAGTTCATCGTCGGTGAATGGTGGTGATATGATATATTTTCTCTTTCTACCTTCACTGAACGTTGGTAGGACATCGACAGTGAACGTCGGTGTTTATTATATTTTTGCTATCTTCATTGAACGTTGATAGTTCATCGTAAGTGAACGGCGGTGATATGATATATTTTCTATTTCTACCTTCAGTGAATGTTGGTAGGATATCCGCAGTGAGCGTCGATGCTTATTATCTTTTTTCTATCTTCAGTTAACGTTGATACATCATCGTTTGTGAACGAGGGTGATATGATATCATTTTCTCTTTCTACTTTCAGTGAATGTTGGTAGGACATCGACAGTGAACGTTGGTGTTTATTATATTTTTGCTATCTTCAGTGAACCTTGATAGTTCATCGTTAGTGAACGGCGGTGATATGCTATATTATATCTTTCTACCTTCAGTGAATGTTGGTAGGACATCAGCAGTGAACGTCGGTGTTTATTATCTTTTTGCTATCTTTAGTGAATGTAGATAGTTCATCATCAGTGAACGAAGGTGATATGATATATTTTCTCTTTCTACCTTCAGTGAATGTTGGTAGGACATCGGCAGTGAACGTCGGTGCTTATTATCTTTTTGCTATCTTTAGTGAACGTTGATAGTTCATCGTCAGTGAACGGCGGTGATATGATATGATTATCTGTTTCTACATTCAGTGAATGTTGGTAGGATGTCAGAAGTGAACATCAGTGTTTATTATCTTTTTTCAATCTTTAGTGAACATTTATAGTTCATCATTTGTGAATGGCGGTGATATGATATGATTTTCTCTTTCTACCATCAATGAACGTTGGTAGGACATCGGTAGTGAACGTTGGTGTTTATTATCTTTTTTCTATCTTCAGTGAATGTTGATAGTTCATCATTAATGAACGGCGGTGATATGTTATATTTTCTCTTTCTACTTTCAGTGAATGTTGGTAGGACATCAGCAGTGAACGTCGGTGTTTATTATCTTTTTGCTATCTTCAGTGAAGGTTGAAAGTTCATCGTCAGTGAATGGCAGTTATATAATATGATTTTCTCTTTCTACCTTAAGTGAACGTTGGTAGGACATCGACAGTGAATGTCGGTGTTTATTATCTTTTTGCTATCTTCAGTGAACGTTGATAGTTTATTGTCTGTGAACGGCGGTCATATGATATGATTTTATCTTTCTACATTCAGTGAACGTTGGTAGGACATCGGAAGTGAATGTCAGTGTTTATTATCTTTTTTCTATCTTTAGTGAACATTGATAGTTCATCATCTATGAATGGCGATGATATGATATGATTTTCTATTTCTACCTTCAATGAACGTTGGTAGGACATCGACAGTGAACGTCGGTGATATGATATATTTTCTCTTTCTACCTTCAGTGAATGTTGGTAGGACATCCGCAGTGAACGTCAATGCTTATTATATTTTTTCTATCTTCAGTTAACGTTGATAGATCATCGTCAGTGAACGGCGGTGATATGATATATTTTCTCTTTCTACCTTCAATGAACGTTGGTAGGACATCAACAGTGAACGTCGATGTTTATTATCTTTTTTCTATCTTCAGTGAATGTTGATAGTTCATCGTCAGTGAATGGTGGTGATATGATATATTTTCTCTTTCTACCTTCAGTGAATGTTGGTAGGACATCGACAGTGAACATCGGTGTTTATTATCTTTTGGCTATCTTTAGTGAATGTTGATATTTTATAGTCAGTGAACGGCGGTGTAATGATATATTTTATCTTTCTACCTTCAGTGAACGTTGGTAGGACATCGGCAGTGAACGTCGGTGCTTATTATCTTTTTGCTATCTTCAGTGAACGTTGATAGTTCATCTTCAGTGAACGGCGGTGATATGATATGATTATCTCTTTCTACATTCAGTGAACGTTGGTAGGACGTCGGAAGTGAACGTCGGTGTTTATTATCTTTTTGCTATCTTCAGTGAACGTTGATATTTCATCGTCTGTGAACGAAGGTCATATGATATGATTTTCTCTTTCTACCTTCAGTGAATGTTGGTAGGACATCGGCAGTGAACGTCGGTGTTTATCATCTTTTTCTATCTTCAGTGAACGTTGATAGTTCATCATCAGTGAACGGCGGTGATATGATATATTTTCTCTTTCTACCTTCAGTGAACGTTGGTAGGACATCGGCAGTGAACGTCGGTGTTTATTATCTTTTTTCTATCTTCAGTGAATGTTGATAGTTCATCGTCAGTGAACGATGGTGATATGATATATTTTCTCTTTCTACCTTCAGTGAATGTTGGTAGGACATCGGCAGTGAATGTCGGTGTTTATTATCTTTTTGCTATCTTTAGTGAACATGGATATTTCATAGTCAGTGAATGGCGGTGTAATGATATATTTTCACATTCTACCTTCAATTAACGTTGGTAGGACATCGGCAGTGAACATCAGTGCTTATTATCTTTTTGCTATCTTCATTGAACGTTGATATTTCATCGTCAGTGAACGGCGGTGATATGAGATGATTTTCTCTTTCTACCTTCAGTGAACGTTGGTAGGACATCAGCAGTGAACGTCGATGCTTAATATCTTTTTTCTATTTTTAGTGAACGTTGATAGTTCATCGTCAGTGAACGGTGGTGATATAATATGATTATTTCTTTCTACATTCAGTGAACGTTAGTAGGACATCGAAAGTGAACGTCAGTGTTTATTATCTTTTTTCTATCTTTAGTGAACATTGATAGTTCATCATCTGTGAATGGCGATGATATGATATGATTTTCTATTTCTACCTTCAGTGACCGTTGGTAGGACATCGGCAGTGAACGTCGGTGTTTATTATCTTTTTGCTATCTTCATTGAATGTTGATATTTTGTCGTCTGTAAACGGCGGTGATATGATATATTTTCTCTTTCTACCTTCAGTGAATGTTGGTAGGACATCCGCAGTGAACATCGATGCTTATTATCTTTTTTCTATCTTCAGTTAATGTTGATAGATCATCGTCAGTGAACAGCGGTGATATGATATGATTTTCTCTTTCTACTTTCAGTGAATGTTGGTAGGACATCGACAGTGAACGTCGGTGTTTATTATCTTTTTCCTATCTTCAGTGAACCTTGATAGTTCATCGTTAGTGAACGGCGGTGATATGATATATTTTCTCTTTCTACCTTCAATGAATGTTGGTAGGACATCAGCAGTGAACGTTTGTGTTTATTATCTTTTTGCTATCTTTAGTGAATGTTGATAGTTCATCATCAGTGAACGAAGGTGATACGATATATTTTCTCTTTCTACCTTCAGTGAACGTTGGTAGGACATCCGCAGTGAACGTCGGTGCTTATTATCTTTTTGCTATCTTCAGTGAGTGTTGATAATTCATCGTCAGTGAACAGCGGTGATATGATATGATTATCTATTTCTACATTCAGTGAACGTTGGTAGGACGTCGGAAGTGAACGTCAGTGTTTATTATCTTTTTTCTATCTTTAGTGAACATTGATAGTTCATCATCTGTGAATGGCGGTGATATGATATGATTTTCTCTTTCTACCTTCAGTGAACGTTGGTAGGACATCGGTAGTGAACGTTGGTGTTTATTATCTTTTTTCTATCTTCAGTGAATGTTGATAGTTCATCGTTAGTGAACACCGGTGATATGATATATTTTATCTTTCGACCTTCAGTGAATGTTAGTAGGACATCAGCAGTGAACGTCGATGTTTATTATCTTTTTGCTATCTTCAGTGAAGGTTGATAGTTCATCGTCCGTGAATGGCAGTGATATAATATGATTTTCTCTTTCTACCTTCAGTGACCGTTGGTAGGACATCGGCAGTGAACGTCGGTGTTTATTATCTTTTTGCTATCTTCAGTGAACGTTGATAGTTCATCGTCAGTGAACGGCGGTGATATGATATATTTTCTCTTTCTACCTTTAGTGAACGTTGGTAGGACATCGGCAGTGAATGTTGGTGCTTATTATCTTTTTGCTATCTTTAGTGAACGTTGATAGTTCATCGTCAGTGAACGGCGGTGATATGATATGATTATTTCTTTCTACATTCAGTGAACGTTGGTAGGACATCGGAAGTGAACGTCAGTGTTTATTATCTTTTTTTCTATCTTTAGTGAACATTGATAGTTCATCATCTGTGAATGGCGATGATATGATATGATTTTCTATTTCTACTTTCAGTGAACGTTGGTAGGACATCGACAGTGAACGTCGGTGTTTATTATATTTTTGCGATCTTCATTGAATGTTGATATTTCGTCGTCTGCGAACGGCGGTGATATGATATATTTTCTCTTTCTACCTTCAGTGAATGTTGGTAAGACATCCGCAGTGAACATCGATGCTTATTATCTTTTTTCTATCTTCAGTTAACGTTGATAGATCATCGTCAATGAACAGCGGTGATATGATATGATGTTCTCTTTCTACTTTCAGTGAATGTTGGTAGGACATCGACAGTGAACGTCGGTGTTTATTATCTTTTTGCTATCTTCAGTGAACCTTGATAGTTCATCGTTAGTGAACGGCGCTGATATGATATATTTTCTCTTTCTACCTTCAGTGAATGTTGGTAGGACATCAGCAGTGAACGTTGGTGCTTATTATCTTTTTGCTATCTTCAGTGAATGTTGATAGTTCAACATCAGTGAACAGCGGTGATATGATATGATTATCTATTTCTACATTTTGTGAACGTTGGTAGGACGTCGGAAGTGAACGTCAGTGTTTATTATCTTTTTTCTATCTTTAGTGAACATTGATAGTTCATCATCTGTGAATGGCGGTGATATGATATGATTTTCTCTTTCTACCTTCAGTGAACGTTGGTAGGACATTCGTAGTGAACGTTGGTCTTTATTATCTTTTTTCTATCTTTAGTGAATGTTGATAGTTCATCGTTAGTGAACACCGGTGATATGATATATTTTCTCTTTCTACCTTCAGTGAATGTTTGTAGGATATCAGCAGTGAACGTCGGTGTTTATTATCTTTTTGCTATCTTCAGTGAAGGTTGATAGTTCATCGTCAGTGAATGGTAGTGATATAATATGATTTTCTCTTTCTACCTTCAGTGACCGTTGGTAGGACATCGGCAGTGAACGTTGGTGTTTAATATCTTTTTGCTATCTTTAGTGAACGTTGATAGTTCATCGTCAGTGAACGGCGGTGATATGATATATTTTCTCTTTCTACCTTCAGTGAACGTTGGTAGGACATCGGCAGTGAACGCCGGTGCTTATTATCTTTTTGCTATCTTTAGTGAATGTTGATAGTTCATTGTCAGTGAACGGCGGTGATATGATATGATTATTTCTTTCTACATTCAGTGAACGTTAATAGGACATCGGAAGTGAACGTCAGTGTTTATTATCTTTTTTTCTATCTTTAGTGAACATTGATAGTTCATCATCTGTGAATGGCGATGATATGATATGATTTTCTATTTCTACCTTCAGTGAACGTTGGTAGGACATCGACAGTGAACGTCGATGTTTATTATATTTTTGCTATCTTCATTGAATGATGATATTCCATCGTCTGTGAACGGCGGTGATATGATATATTTTCTCTTTCTACCTTCAGTGAATGTTGGTAGGACATCCGCAGTGAACGTCGATGCTTATTATATTTTTTCTATCTTCAGTTAACGTTGATAGATCATCGTCAGTGAACGGCGGTGATATGATATGATTTTCTCTTTCTACTTTCAGTGAATGTTGGTAGGACATCGACAGTAAACGTCGGTGTTTATTATCTTTTTGCTATCTTCAGTGAACCTTGATAGTTCATAGTCAGTGAACGGCGGTGATATGATATATTTTCTCTTTCTACCTTCAGTGAATGTTGGTAGGACATCGGCAGTGAACATCGGTGCTTATTATCTTTTTGCTATCTTCAGTGAACGTTGATAGTTCATCGTCAGTGAACGGCAGTGATATGATATGATTTTCTCTTTCTACCTTCAGTGAACGTTGGTAGGACATCGGCAGTGAACGTTGGTGTTTATTATCTTTTTGCTATCTTCAGTGAACGTTGATAGTTCATCGTCAGTGAACGACGGTGATATGATATATTTTCTCTTTCTACCTTCAGTGAACATTGGTAGGACATCGGCAATGAACATCGGTGTTTATTATCTTTTTTCTATCTTCAGTGAATGTTGATAGTTCATCGTCAGTGAACGGTGGGGATATGATATATTTTCTCTTTCTACCTTCAGTGAATGTTGGTAGGACATCGACAGTGACCGTCGGTGTTTATTATCTTTTTGCTATCTTTAGTGAACATTGATATTTCATAGTCAGTGAATGGCGATGTAATGATATATTTTATCTTTCTACCTTCAGTGAACGTTGGTAGGACATCGGCAGTGAACATCGGTGCTTATTATCTTTTTGCTATCTTCAGTGAACTTTGATAGTTCATCGTCAGTGAAGGGCAGTGATATGATATGATTTTCTCTTTCTTCCTTCAGTGAATGTTGGTAGGACATCGGCAGTGAACGTTGGTGTTTATTATCTTTTTTCTATCTTCAGTGAACGTTGATAGTTCATCATCAGTGAACTGCGGTGATATGATATATTTTCTCTTTCTACCTTCAGTGAACGTTGGTAGGACATCGGTAGTGAACGTCGGTGCTTATTATCTTTTTGCTATCTTCAGTGAACGTTGATAGTTCATCGTTAGTGAACGACGATGATATGATATGATTATCTCTTTCTACATTCAGTGAACGTTGGTAGGACATCGGAAGTGAACGTCAGTGTTTATTATCTTTTTTCTATCTTTAGTAAACATTGATAGTTCATCATCTGTGAATGGCGATGATATGATATGATTTTCTATTTCTACCTTCAGTGAACGTTGGTAGGACAGCGACATTGAACGTCGGTGTTTATTATATTTTTGCTATCTTCATTGAATGTTAATAGTTCATCGTCAGTGAACAGTGGTGATATGATATATTTTCTCTTTCTACCTTCAGTGAATGTTGGTAGGACATCCGCAGTGAACGCCGATGCTTATTATCTTTTTTCTATCTTCAGTTAACGTTGATAGATCATCTTCAGTGAACGGCGGTGATATGATATGATTTTCTCTTTCTACTTTCAGTGAATGTTTGTAGGACATCGACAGTGAACGTCGGTATTTATTATCTTTTTGCTATCTTCAGTGAACCTTGATAGTTCATCCTTAATGAATGGCAGTCATATGATATATTTTCTCTTTCTACCTTCAGTGAATGTTGGTAGGACATCGGCAGTGAACGTCGATGTTTATTATCTTTTTGCTATCTTTAGTGAATGTTGATAGTTCATCATCAGTGAACGAAGGTGATATGATATATTTTCTCTTTCTACCTTCAGTGAACGTTAGTAGGACATCGGCAGTGAATGTCGGTGCTTATTATCTTTTTGCTTTCTTCAGTGAACGGCGGTGATATGATATGATTATGTCTTTCTACATTCAGTGAACGTTGGTAGGACGTCGGAAGTGAACATCGGTGTTTATTATCTTTTTTCTATCTTTAGTGAACATTGATAGTTCATCATCTGTGAATGGCGGTGTTATGATATGATTTTCTCTTTCTAACTTCAGTGAACGTTGGTAGGACATCGGTAGTGAACGTTGGTGTTTATTATCTTTTTTCTATCTTCAGTGATTGTTGATAGTTCATCGTTAGTGAACGACGGTGATATGATATATTTTCTCTTTCTACCTTCAGTGAATGTTGGTAGGACATCAGCAGTGAACGTTGGTGTTTATTATCTTTTTGCTATCTTCAGTGAAGGTTGATAGTTCATCGTCAGGGAATGGCAGTGATATAATATGATTTGCTCTTTCTACCTTCAGTGACCGTTGGTAGGAAATCGACAGTGAACGTCGATGTTTATTATCTTTTTACTATCTTCAGTGAATGTTGATAGTTCATCGTCTGTGAACGGCGGTCATATGATATGAATTTCTCTTTCTACCATCAGTGAGTATTGGTAGGACATCGGCAATGAACGTCGGTGTTTATCATCTTTTTTCTATCTTCAGTGAACGTTGATAGTTCATCGTCAGTGAACGGCGGTGATATGATATATTTTCTCTTTCTACCTTCAGTGAACGTTGGTAGGACATCGGCAGTGAACGTCGGTGCTTATTATCTTTTTGCTATCTTCAGTGAACGTTGATAGTACATCGTCAGTGAACGACAGTGATATGATATGATTTTCTCTTTCTACCTTCAATGAACGTTGGTAGGACATCGGCAGTGAACGTCAGTGTTTATTATCTTTTTTCTATCTTTAGTGAACATTGATAGTTCATCATCTATGAATGGCGATGATATGATATGATTTTCTCTTTCTACCTTCAGTGAACGTCGGTAGCACATCGACAGTGAACGTCGGTGTTTATTATATTTTTGCTATCTTCATTGAACGTTGATAGTTCATCGTCAGTGAACGGTGGTGATATGATATATTTTCTCGTTCTACCCTCAGTGAATGTTGGTAGGACATCCGCAGTGAACGTCGATGCTTATTATCTTTTCGCTATCTTCAGCTAACGTTGATAGTTCATCATTTGTGAACGACGGTGATATGATATGATTTTATCTTTCTACTTTCAGTGAATGTTGGTAGGACATCGACAGTGAACGTCGGTGTTTATTATTTTTTTGCTATCTTCGGTGAACCTTGATAGTTCATCGTCAGTGAACAGCGGTGATATGATATATTTTCCTTTTCTACCTTCAGTGAATGTTGGTAGGACATCGACAGTGAACGTCGGTGTTTATTATCTTTTTGATATCTTTAGTGAATGTTGATAGTTCATCATCAGTGAACGAAGGTGATATGATATATTTTCTCTTTCTACCTTTAGTGAACGTTGGTAGGACATCGGCAATGAACGTTGGTGCTTATTATCTTTTTGCTATCTTTAGTGAACGTTGATAGTTCATTGTCAGTGAATGGCGGTGTAATGATATGATTATCTCTTTCTACCTTCAGTGAACGTTGGTAGGACATCATCAGTGAACATCGGTGCTTATTATCTTTTTGTTATCTTTAGTGAACGTTGATAGTTCATCGTCAGTGAACGACGGTGATATGATATGATTTTCTCTTTCTACCTTCAGTGAACATTGGTAGGACATCGGCAGTGAACGTTAGTGTTTATTATCTTTTTTCTATCTTCAGTGAATGTTGATAGTTCATCGTTAGTGAACGGTGGTGATATGATATATTTTCTCTTTCTACCTTCAGTGAATGTTGGTAGGACATCGACAGTGAACGTCGGTGTTTATTATCTTTTTGCTATCTTTAGTGAATGTTGATATTTCATAGTCAGTGAACGGCGGTGTAATGATATATTTTCTCTTTCTACCTTCAGTGAATGTTGGTAGGACATCGGCAGTGAACATTGGTGCTTATTATCTTTTAGCTATCTTCAGTGAACTTTGATAGTTCATCGTCAGTGAACGGCGGTGATATGATATGATTTTCTCTTTCTACCTTCAGTGAACGTTGGTAAGACATCGGCAGTGAACGTTGGTGTTTATTATCTTTTTTCTATCATCAGTAGACGTTGATAGTTCATCGTCAGTGAACTGCGGTGATATGATATATTTTCTCTTTCTACCTTCAGTGAATGTTTGTAGGACATCGACAGTGAACGTCGGTGTTTATTATCTTTTTTCTATCTTCAGTGAACATTGATAGTTGTTCGTCAGTGAACGGTGGTGATATGATATATTTTCTCTTTCTACCTTCAGTGAACGTTGGTAGCACATCGACAGTGAACGTCGGTGTTTATTATATTTTTGCTATCTTCATTGAACGTTGATATTTCATCGTCAGTGAACGGCGGTGATATGATATATTTTCTCTTTCTACCTTCAGTGAATGTTGGTAGGACATCCGCGGTGAACGTCGATGCTTATTATCTTTTCGCTATCTTCAGTTAACGTTGATAGTTCATCGTCTGTGAACAGCGGTGATATGATATGATTTTATCTTTCTACTTTCAGTGAATGTTGGTAGGACATCGACAGTGAACGTCGGTGTTTATTATTTTTTTCATATCTTCGGTGAACCTTGATAGTTCATCGTCAGTGAATGGCGGTGATATGATATATTTTCCTTTTCTACCTTCAGTGAACGTTGGTAGGACATCGACAGTGAACGTCGATGTTTATTATCTTTTTGATATCTTTAGTGAATGTTGATAGTTCATCATCAGTGAACGAAGGTGATATGATATATTTTCTCTTTCTACCTTTAGTGAACGTTGGTAGGACATCGGTAGTGAACGTTTGTGCTTATTATCTTCTTGCTATCTTCAGTGAACGTTGATAGTTCATCGTCAGTGAATGGCGGTGTAATGATATGATTATCTCTTTCTACCTTCAGTGAACTTTGGTAGGACATCGGTAGTGAACATCGGTGCTTATTATCTTTTTGTTATCTTCAGTGAACGTTGATAGTTCATCGTCAGTGAACGGCGGTGATATGATATGATTTTCTCTTTCTACCTTCAGTGAACGTTGGTAGGATATCGGCAGTGAACGTTAGTGTTTATTATCTTTTTTCTATCTTCAGTGAATGTTGATAGTTCATCGTCAGTGAACGGTGGTGATATGATATATTTTCTCTTTCTACCTTTAGTGAATGTTGGTAGGACATCGACAATGAACGTCGGTGTTTATTATCTTTTTGCTATCTTTAGTGAATGTTGATATTTCATAGTCAGTAAATGGTGGTGTAATGATATATTTTCTCTTTCTACCTTTAGTGAACGTTGGTAGGACATCGGCAGTGAACATTGGTGCTTATTATCTTTTTGCTATCTTTAGTGAACGTTGATAGTTCATCGTCAGTGAACGGCGGTGATATGATATGATTTTCTCTTTCTACCTTCAGTGAACGTTGGTAGGACATCGGCAGTGAACGTTGGTGTTTGTTATCTTTTTTCTATCTTCAGTGAACGTTGATAGTTCATCGTCAGTGAACAGTGGTGATATGATATATTTTCCCTTTCTACCATCAGTAAATGTTGGTAGCACATCGACAGTGAACTTCAGTGTTTATTATATTTTTGCTATCTTCATTGAACGTTGATAGTTCATCGTCAGTGAATGGCAGTGATATGATATATTTTCTCTTTCTACCTTCAGTGAATGTTGGTAGGACATTCGCAGTGAACGTTGATGCTTATTAACTTTTTGCTATCTTCAGTTAACATTGATAGTTCATCGTCTGTGAATGGCGGTGATATGATATGATTTTCTCTTTCTACTTTCAGTGAATGTTGGTAGGACATCGACAGTGAACGTCGGTGTTTATTATATTTTTGCTATCTTCAGTGAACCTTGATAGTTCATCGTCAGTGAACGGTGGGGATATGATATATTTTCTCTTTCTACCTTCAGTGAATGTTGGTAGGACATCGGCAGTGAACGCCGGTGTTTATTATCTTTTTGATATCTTTAGTGAATGTTAAAAGTTCATCATCAGTGAACGAAGGTGATATGATATATTTTCTCTTTCTACCTTTAGTGAATGTTGGTAGGACATCGGCAGTAAACGTCAGTGCTTATTATATTTTTGCTATCTTCAGTGAACATTGATAGTTCATCGTCAGTGAACGGCGGTGTAATGATATGATTATCTCTTTCTACTTTCAGTGAACGTTGGTAGGACATCGGCATTGAACATCGGTGCTTATTATCTTTTTTCTATCTTCAGTGAATGTTGATTGTTTATCGTCAGTGAACTGCGGTGATATGATATATTTTCTCTTTCTACCTTCAGTGAATTTTTGTAGGACATCGGCAGTGAACGTCGGTGTTTATTATATTTTTTCTATCTTCAGTGAACGTTGATAGTTCATCGTTAGTGAACGGTGGTGATATGATATATTTTCCCTTTCTACCATCAGTAAACGTTGGTAGCACATCGATAGTGAACTTCGGTGTTTATTATATTTTTGCTATCTTCATTGAACGTTGATAGTTCATCGACAGTGAACGGCGGTGATATGATATATTTTCTCTTTCTACCTTCAGTGAATGTTGGTAGGACATCCGCAGTGAACGTTGATGCTTATTATCTTTTTGCTATCTTCAGTTAACGTTGATAGTTCATCGTCTGTGAATGGCGGTGATATGATATGATTTTCTCTTTCTACTTTCAGTGAATGTTGGTAGGACATCGACAGTGAACGTCGGTGTTTATTATATTTTTGCTATCTTCAGTGAACCTTGATAGTTCATCGTCAGTGAACGGTGGGGATATGATATATTTTCTCTTTCTACCTTCAGTGAATGTTGGTAGGACATCGGCAGTGAACGCCGGTGTTTATTATCTTTTTGATATCTTTAGTGAATGTTGATAGTTCATCATCAGTGAACGAAGGTGATATGATATATTTTCTCTTTCTACCTTTAGTGAATGTTGGTAGGACATCGGCAGTAAACGTCAGTGCTTATTATATTTTTGCTATCTTCAGTGGACATTGATAGTTCATCGTCAGTGAACGGCGGTGTAATGATATGATTATCTCTTTCTACCTTCAGTGAACGTTGGTAGGACATCGGCAGTGAACATCGGTGCTTATTATCTTTTTTCTATCTTCAGTGAATGTTGATTGTTCATCGTCAGTGAACTGCGGTGATATGATATATTTTCTCTTTCTACCTTCAGTGAATGTTTGTAGGACATCGGCAGTGAACGTCGGTGTTTATTATCTTTTTTCTATCTTCAGTGAACGTTGATAGTTCATCGTTAGTGAACGGCGGTGATATGATATATTTTCTCTTTCTACCTTCAGTAAACGCTGGTAGCACATCGACAGTGAACTTCAGTGTTTATTATATTTTTGCTATCTTCATTGAACGTTGATAGTTCATCGTCAATGAATGGCGGTGATATGATATATTTTCTCTTTCTACCTTCAGTGAATGTTGGTAGGACATCTGCAGTGAACGTTGATGCTTATTATCTTTTTGCTATCTTCAGTTAACGTTGATAGTTCATCGTCTGTGAATGGTGGTGATATGATATGATTTTCTCTTTCTACTTTCAGTGAATGTTGGTAGGCCATCGACAGTGAACGTCGGTGTTTATTATATTTTTGCTATCTTCAGTGAACCTTGATAGTTCATCGTCAGTGAACGGTGGTGATATGATATATTTTCTCTTTCTACCTTCAGTGAATGTTGGTAGGACATCGGCAGTGAATGTCAGTGTTTATTATCTTTTTGATATCTTTAGTGAATGTTGATAGTTCATCATCAGTGAACGAAGGTGATATGATATATTTTCTCTTTCTACCTTTAGTGAACGTTGGTAGGACATCGGTAGTGAACGTTGGTGCTTATTATCTTCTTGCTATCTTCAGTGAACGTTGATAGTTCATCGTCAGTGAATGGCGGTGTAATGATATGATTATCTCTTTCTACCTTCAGTGAACTTTGGTAGGACATCGGCAGTGAACATCGGTGCTTATTATCTTTTTGTTATCTTCAGTGAACGTTGATAGTTCATCGTCAGTGAACGGCGGTGATATGATATGATTTTCTCTTTCTACCTTCAGTGAACGTTGGTAGGATATCGGCAGTGAACGTTAGTGTTTATTATCTTTTTTCTATCTTCAGTGAATGTTGATAGTTCATCGTCAGTGAACGGTGGTGATATGATATATTTTCTCTTTCTACCTTTAGTGAAGGTTGGTAGGACATCGACAATGAACGTCGGTGTTTATTATCTTTTTGCTATCTTTAGTGAATGTTGATATTTCATAGTCAGTAAACGGTGGTGTAATGATATATTTTCTCTTTCTACCTTTAGTGAACGTTGGTAGGACATCGGCAGTGAACATTGGTGCTTATTATCTTTTTGCTATCTTTAGTGAACGTTGATAGTTCATCGTCAGTGAACGGCGTTGATATGATATGATTTTCTCTTTCTACCTTCAGTGAACGTTGGTAGGACATCGGCAGTGAACGTTGGTGTTTGTTATCTTTTTTCTATCTTCAGTGAACGTTGATAGTTCATCGTCAGTGAACAGTGGTGATATGATATATTTTCCCTTTCTACCATCAGTAAATGTTGGTAGCACATCGACAGTGAACTTCAGTGTTTATTATATTTTTGCTATCTTCATTGAACGTTGATAGTTCATCGTCAGTGAACGGCGGTGATATGATATATTTTCTCTTTCTACCTTCAGTGAATGTTGGTAGGACATCTGCAGTGAACGTTGATGCTTATTAACTTTTTGCTATCTTCAGTTAACATTGATAGTTCATCGTCTGTGAATGGCGGTGATATGATATGATTTTCTCTTTCTACTTTCAGTGAATGTTGGTAGGACATCGACAGTGAACGTCGGTGTTTATTATATTTTTGCTATCTTCAGTGAACCTTGATAGTTCATCGTCAGTGAACGGTGGGGATATGATATATATTCTCTTTCTACCTTCAGTGAATGTTGGTAGGACATCGGCAGTGAACGCCGGTGTTTATTATCTTTTTGATATCTTTAGTGAATGTTAAAAGTTCATCATCAGTGAACGAAGGTGATATGATATATTTTCTCTTTCTACCTTTAGTGAATGTTGGTAGGACATCGGCAGTAAACGTCAGTACTTATTATATTTTTGCTATCTTCAGTGAACATTGATAGTTCATCGTCAGTGAACGGCGGTGTAATGATATGATTATCTCTTTCTACCTTCAGTGAACGTTGGTAGGACATCGGCAGTGAACATCGGTGCTTATTATCTTTTTTCTATCTTCAGTGAATGTTGATTGTTCATCGTCAGTGAACTGCGGTGATATGATATATTTTCTCTTTCTACCTTTAGTGAATGTTTGTAGGACATCGGCAGTGAACGTCGGTGTTTATTATCTTTTTTCTATCTTCAGTGAACGTTGATAGTTCATCGTTAGTGAACGGCGGTGATATGATATATTTTCTCTTTCTACCTTCAGTAAACGCTGGTAGCACATCGACAGTGAACTTTAGTGTTTATTATATTTTTGCTATCTTCATTGAACGTTGATAGTTCATCGTCAATGAACGGCGGTGATATGATATATTTTCTCTTTCTACCTTCAGTGAATGTTGGTAGGACATCTGCAGTGAACGTTGATGCTTATTATCTTTTTGCTATCTTCAGTTAACGTTGATAGTTCATCGTCTGTGAATGGTGGTGATATGATATGATTTTCTCTTTCTACTTTCAGTAAATGTTGGTAGGACATCGACAGTGAACGTCGGTGTTTATTATATTTTTGCTATCTTCAGTGAACCTTGATAGTTCATCGTCAGTGAACGGTGGTGATATGATATATTTTCTCTCTCTACCTTCAGTGAATGTTGGTAGGACATCGGCAGTGAATGTCAGTGTTTATTATCTTTTTGATATCTTTAGTGAATGTTGATAGTTCATCATCAGTGAACGAAGGTGATATGATATATTTTCTCTTTCTACCTTTAGTGAACGTTGGTAGGACATCGGTAGTGAACGTTGGTGCTTATTATCTTCTTGCTATCTTCAGTGAACGTTGATAGTTCATCGTCAGTGAATGGCGGTGTAATGATATGATTATCTCTTTCTACCTTCAGTGAACTTTGGTAGGACATCGGCAGTGAACATCGGTGCTTATTATCTTTTTGTTATCTTCAGTGAACGTTGATAGTTCATCGTCAGTGAACGGCGGTGATATGATATGATTTTCTCTTTCTACCTTCAGTGAACGTTGGTAGGATATCGGCAGTGAACGTTAGTGTTTATTAACTTTTTTCTATCTTCAGTGAATGTTGATAGTTCATCATCAGTGAACGGTGGTGATATGATATATTTTCTCTTTCTACCTTTAGTGAAGGTTGGTAGGACATCGACAATGAACGTCGGTGTTTATTATCTTTTTGCTATCTTTAGTGAATGTTGATATTTCATAGTCAGTAAACGGTGGTGTAATGATATATTTTCTCTTTCTACCTTTAGTGAACGTTGGTAGGACATCGGCAGTGAACATTGGTGCTTATTATCTTTTTGCTATCTTTAGTGAACGTTGATAGTTCATCGTCAGTGAACGGCGGTGATATGATATGATTTTCTCTTTCTACCTTCAGTGAACATTGGTAGGACATCGGCAGTGAATGTTGGTGTTTGTTATCTTTTTTCTATCTTCAGTGAACGTTGATAGTTCATCGTCAGTGAACAGTGGTGATATGATATATTTTCCCTTTCTACCATCAGTAAATGTTGGTAGCACATCGACAATGAACTTCAGTGTTTATTATATTTTTGCTATCTTCATTGAACGTTGATAGTTCATCGTCAGTGAACGGCGGTGATATGATATATTTTCTCTTTCTACCTTCAGTGAATGTTGGTAGGACATCCGCAGTGAACGTTGATGCTTATTAACTTTTTGCTATCTTCAGTTAACATTGATAGTTCATCGTCTGTGAATGGTGGTGATATGATATGATTTTCTCTTTCTACTTTCAGTGAATGTTGGTAGGACATCGACAGTGAACGTCGGTGTTTATTATATTTTTGCTATCTTCAGTGAACCTTGATAGTTCATCGTCAGTGAACGGTGGGGATATGATATATATTCTCTTTCTACCTTCAGTGAATGTTGGTAGGACATCGGCAGTGAACGCCGGTGTTTATTATCTTTTTGATATCTTTAGTGAATGTTAAAAGTTCATCATCAGTGAACGAAGGTGATATGATATATTTTCTCTTTCTACCTTTAGTGAATGTTGGTAGGACATCGGCAGTAAACGTCAGTACTTATTATATTTTTGCTATCTTCAGTGAACATTGATAGTTCATCGTCAGTGAACGGCGGTGTAATGATATGATTATCTCTTTCTACTTTCAGTGAACGTTGGTAGGACATCGGCATTGAACATCGGTGCTTATTATCTTTTTTCTATCTTGAGTGAATATTGATTGTTCATCGTCAGTGAACTGCGGTGATATGATATATTTTCTCTTTCTACCTTCAGTGAATTTTTGTAGGACATCGGCAGTGAACGTCGGTGTTTATTATATTTTTTCTATCTTCAGTGAACGTTGATAGTTCATCGTCAGTGAACGGTGGTGATATGATATATTTTCCCTTTCTAACATCAGTAAACGTTGGTAGCACATCGACAGTGAACTTCGGTGTTTATTATATTTTTGCTATCTTCATTGAACGTTGATAGTTCATCGACAGTAAACGGCGGTGATATGATATATTTTCTCTTTCTACCTTCAGTGAATGTTGGTAGGACATCCGCAGTGAACGTTGATGCTTATTATCTTTTTGCTATCTTCAGTTAACGTTGATAGTTCATCGTCTGTGAATGGCGGTGATATGATATGATTTTCTCTTTCTACTTTCAGTGAATGTTGGTAGGACATCGACAGTGAACGTCGGTGTTTATTATATTTTTGCTATCTTCAGTGAACCTTGATAGTTCATCGTCAGTGAACGGTGGGGATATGATATATTTTCTCTTTCTACCTTCAGTGAATGTTGGTAGGACATCGGCAGTGAACGCCGGTGTTTATTATCTTTTCGATATCTTTAGTGAATGTTGATAGTTCATCATCAGTGAACGAAGGTGATATTATATATTTTCTCTTTCTACCTTTAGTGAATGTTGGTAGGACATCGGCAGTAAACGTCAGTGCTTATTATATTTTTGCTATCTTCAGTGGACATTGATAGTTCATCGTCAGTGAACGGCGGTGTAATGATATGATTATCTCTTTCTACCTTCAGTGAACGTTGGTAGGACATCGGCAGTGAACATCGGTGCTTATTATCTTTTTTCTATCTTCAGTGAACGTTGATTGTTCATCGTCAGTGAACTGCGGTGATATGATATGATTTTCTCTTTCTACCTTCAGTGAATGTTTGTAGGACATCGGCAGTGAACGTCGGTGTTTATTATCTTTTTTCTATCTTCAGTGAACGTTGATAGTTCATCGTTAGTGAACGGCGGTGATATGATATATTTTCTCTTTCTACCTTCAGTGAACGCTTGTAGCACATCGACAGTGAACTTCAGTGTTTATTATATTTTTGCTATCTTCATTGAACGTTGATAGTTCATCATCAATGAACGGCGGTGATATGATATATTTTCTCTTTCTACCTTCAGTGAATGTTGGTAGGACATCTGCAGTGAACGTTGATGCTTATTATCTTTTTGCTATCTTCAGTTAACATTGATAGTTCATCGTCTGTGAATGGCGGTGATATGATATGATTTTCTCTTTCTACTTTCAGTGAATGTTGGTAGGACATCGACAGTGAACGTCCGTGTTTATTATATTTTTTCTATCTTCAGTGAACCTTCATAGTTCATCGTCAGTGAACAGTGGTGATATGATATATTTTCTCTTTCTACCTTCAGTGAATGTTGGTAGGACATCGGCAGTGAATGTCGGTGTTTATTATCTTTTTGATATCTTTAGTGAATGTTGAAAGTTCATCATCAGTGAACGAAGGTGATATGATATATTTTCTCTTTCTACCTTTAGTGAATGTTGGTAGGACATCGGCAGTAAACGTCAGTGCTTATTATCTTTTTGCTATCTTCAGTGAACATTGATAGTTCATCGTCAGTGAACGGCGGTGTAATGATATGATTATCTCTTTCTACCTTCAGTGAACGTTGGTAGGACATCGGCAGTGAACATCGGTGCTTATTATCTTTTTTCTATCTTCAGTGAACGTTGATTGTTCATCGTCAGTGAACGGCGGTGATATGATATGATTTTCTCTTTCTACCTTCAGTGAATGTTGGTAGGACATCGGCAGTGAACGTTGGTGTTTATTATCTTTTTTCTATCTTCAGTGAACGTTGATAGTTCATCGTCAGTGAACTGCGGTGATATGATATATTTTCTCTTTCCACCTTTAGTGAACGTTGGTAGGACATCGGCAGCGAACGTCGGTGCTTATTATCTTTTTGCTATCTTCGGTGAACGTTGATAGTTCATCGTCAGTGAACGGCGATGATATGATATGATTATCTCTTTCTACATTCAGTGAACGTTGGTAGGACATCGGAAGTGAACGTTAGTGTTTATTATCTTTTTTCTATCTTTAGTGAACATTGATAGTTTATCTTCAGTGAACGGCGGTGTTTATTATATTTTTGCTATCTTCATTGAACGTTGATAGTTCATCGTCAGTGAACTACGATGATATGATATATTTTCTCTTTCTACCTTCAGTGAATGTTGGTAGGACATCCGCAGTGAACGTTGATGCTTATTATCTTTTTGCTATCTTCAGTTAACGTTGATAGTTCATCGTCTGTGAACAGCGGTGATATGATATGATTTTATCTTTCTACTTTCAGTGAATGTTGGTAGGACATCGACAGTGAACGTCGGTGTTTATTATTTTTTTGCTATCTTCGGTAAACCTTGATAGTTCATCGTCAGTGAACGGAGGTGATATGATATATTTTCCTTTTCTACCTTCAGTGAATGTTGGTAGGACATCGACAGTGAACGTCAGTGTTTATTATCTTTTTGATATCTTTAGTGAATGTTGATAGTTCATCATCAGTGAACGAAGGTGATATGATATATTTTCTCTTTCTACCTTTAGTGAACGTTGGTAGGACATCGGCAGTGAACGTCAGTGCTTATTATCTTTTTGCTATCTTCAGTGAACGTTGATAGTTCATCGTCAGTGAACGGCAGTGTAATGATATGATTATCTCTTTCTACCTTCAGTGAACATTGGTAGGACATCGACAGTGAACATCGGTGCTTATTATCTTTTTGCTATCTTCAGTGAACGTTGATTGTTCCTGGTCAGTGAACGGCGGTGATATGATATGATTTTCTCTTTCTACCTTCAGTGAATGTTGGTAGGACATCGGTAATGAACTTTGGTGTTTATTATCTTTTTTTATATCTTCAGTTAACGTTGATAGTTCATCGTCAGTGAACTGCGGTGATATGATATATTTTCTCTTTCCACCTTCAGTGAACGTTGGTAGGACATCAGTAGTGAACGTCGGTGCTTATTATCTTTTTGCTATCTTCAGTGAACGTTGATACTTCATCGTCAGTGAACGGCGGTGTAATGATATGATTATCTCTTTCTACATTCAGTGAACATTGGTAGGACATCGGAAGTGAGCATTGGTGCTTATTATCTTTTTGCTATCTTCAGTGAACGTTGATAGTTCATCGTCAGTGAACGGCGGTGATATGATATGATTTTCTCTTTCTACCTTCAGTGAACGTTGGTAAGACATCGGCAGTGAACGTTGGTGTTTATTATCTTTTTTCTATCATCAGCAGACGTTGATAGTTCATCGTCAGTGAACTGCGGTGATATGATATATTTTCTCTTTCTACCTTCAGTGAACGTTGGTAGCACATCGACAGTGAACGTCAGTGTTTAGTATATTTTTGCTATCTTCATTGAACGTTGATACTTCATCGTCAGTGAACGGCGGTGATTTGATATATTTTCTCTTTCTACCTTCAGTGAATGTTGGTAGGACATCCGCAGTGAACGGCGATGCTTATTATCATTTTGCTATCTTCAGTTAATGTTGATAGTTCATCGTCTTTGAACGGCGGTGATATGATATGATTTTCTCTTTCTACTTTCAGTGAATGTTGGTAGGACATCGACAGTGAACGTCGGTGTTTATTATTTTTTTGCTATCTTCAGTGAACCCTGATAGTTCATCGTCAGTGAACGGCGGTGATATGATATATTTTCCTTTTCTACCTTCAGTGAACGTTGGTAGGACATCGACAGTGAACGTCGATGTTTATTATCTTTTTGATATCTTTAGTGAATGTTGATAGTTCATCATCAGTGAACGAAGGTGATATGATATATTTTCTCTTTCTACCTTTAGTGAACGTTGGTAGGACATCGGTAGTGAACGTTGGTGCTTATTATCTTTTTGCTATCTTCAGTGAACGTTGATAGTTCATCGTCAGTGAATGGCGGTGTAATGATATGATTATCTCTTTCTACCTTCAGTGAACTTTGATAGGACATCGGCAGTGAACATCGGTGCTTATTATCTTTTTGTTATCTTCAGTGAACTTTGATAGTTCATCTTCAGTGAAAGGCGGTGATATGATATGATTTTCTCTTTCTACCTTCAGTGAACGTTGGTAGATCATCGCAGTGAACGTTAGTGTTTATTATCTTTTTTCTATCTTCAGTGAATGTTGATAGTTCATCGTCAGTGAACGGTGGTTATATGATATATTTTCTCTTTCTACCTTTAGTGAATGTTGGTAGGACATCGACAGTGAACGTCGGTGTTTATTATCTTTTTGCTATCTTTAGTGAATGTTGATATTTCATAGTCAGTAAACAGTGGTGTAATGATATATTTTCTCTTTCTACCTTTAGTGAACGTTGGTAGGACATCGGCAGTGAACACTGGTGCTTATTATCTTTTTGCTATCTTCAGTGAACGTTGATAGTTCATCGTCAGTGAACGGCGGTGATATGATATGATTTTCTCTTTCTACCTTCAGTGAACGTTGGTAGGACATCGGCATTGAACATCGGTGCTTATTATCTTTTTTCTATCTTCAGTGAATGTTGATTGTTCATCGTCAGTGAACTGCGGTGATATGATATATTTTCTCTTTCTACCTTCAGTGAATGTTTGTAGGACATCGGCAGTGATCGTCGGTGTTTATTATCTTTTTTCTATCTTCAGTGAACGTTGATAGTTCATCGTCAGTGAACGGTGGTGATATGATATATTTTCCCTTTCTACCATCAGTAAACGTTGGTAGCACATCGACAGTGAACTTAGGTGTTTATTATATTTTTGCTATCTTCATTGAACGTTGATAGTTCATCGTCAGTGAACGGCGGTGATATGATATATTTTCTCTTTCTACCTTCAGTGAATGTTGGTAGGACATCCGCAGTGAACGTTGATGCTTATTATCTTTTTGCTATCTTCAGTTAACGTTGATAGTTCATCGTCTGTGAATGGCGGTGATATGATATGATTTTCTCTTTCTACTTTCAGTGAATGTTGGTAGGACATCGACAGTGAACGTCGGTGTTTATTATATTTTTGCTAGCTTCAGTGAACCTTGATAGTTCATCGTTAGTGAATGGTTGTGATATGATATATTTTCTCTTTCTACCTTCAGTGAATGTTGGTAGGACATCGGCAGTGAATGTCGGTGTTTATTATCTTTTTGATATCTTTAGTGAATGTTGATAGTTCATCATCAGTGAACGAAGGTGATATGATATATTTTCTCTTTCTACCTTTAGTGAATGTTGGTAGGACATCGGCAGTAAACGTCAGTGCTTATTATCTTTTTGCTATCTTCAGTGAACATTGATAGTTCATCATCAGTGAACGGCGGTGTAATGTTATGATTATCTCTTTCTACCTTCAGTGAACGTTGGTAGGACATCGGCAGTGAACATCGGTGCTTATTATCTTTTTTCTATCTTCAGTGAACGTTGATTGTTCATCGTCAGTGAACGGCGGTGATATGATATGATTTTCTCTTTCTACCTTCAGTGAACGTTGGTAGGACATCGGCAGTGAACGTTGGTGTTTATTATCTTTTTTCTATCTTCAGTGAACGTTGATAGTTCATCGTCAGTGAACTACGGTGATATGATATATTTTCTCTTTCCACCTTCAGTGAACGTTGGTAGGACATCGGCAGTGAACGTCGGTGCTTATTATCTTTTTGCTATCTTCGGTGAACGTTGATAGTTCATCGTCAGTGAACGGCGATGATATGATATGATTATGTCTTTCTACATTCAGTGAACGTTGGTAGGACATCGGAAGTGAACGTCAGTGTTTATTATCTTTTTTCTATCTTTAGTGAACATTGATAGTTCATCGTCAGTGAACGGTGGTGATATGATATATTTTCTCTTTCTACCTTCAGTGAACGTTGGTAGCACATCGACAGTGAACGTCGGTGTTTATTATATTTTTGCTATCTTCATTGAACGTTGATAGTTCATCGTCAGTGAACTACGGTGATATGATATATTTTCTCTTTCTACCTTCAGTGAATGTTGGTAGGACATCCGCAGTGAACGTTGATGCTTATTATCTTTTTGCTATCTTCAGTTAACGTTGATAGTTCATCGTCTGTGAACGGCGGTGATATGATATGATTTTATCTTTCTACTTTCAGTGAATGTTGGTAGGACATCGACAGTGAACGTCGGTGTTTATTATATTTTTTCTATCTTCAGTGAACCTTGATAGTTCATCGTTAGTGAACGGTGGTGATATGATATATTTTCTCTTTCTACCTTCAGTGAACGTTGGTAGGACATCGGCATGAACGTCGGTGTTTATTATCTTTTTGATATCTTTAGTTAATGTTGATAGTTCATCATCAGTGAACGAAGGTGATATGATATATTTTCTCTTTCTACCTTTAGTGAACGTTGGTAGGACATTGGCAGTGAACGTCAGTGCTTATTATCTTTTTGCTATCGTCAGTGAACGTTGATAGTTCATCGTCAGTGAACGGCGGTGTAATGATATGATTATCTCTTTCTACCTTCAGTGAACATTGGTAGGACATCGGCAGTGAACATCGGTGCTTATTATCTTTTTGCTATCTTCAGTGAACGTTGATTGTTCCTCGTCAGTGAACGACGGTGATATGATATGATTTTCTCTTTCTACCTTCAGTGAACGTTGGTAGGACATCGGCAATGAACTTTGGTGTTTATTATCTTTTTTCTATCTTCAGTTAAAGTTGATAGTTCATCGTCAGTGAACTGCGGTGATATGATATATTTTCTCTTTCCACCATCAATGAACGTTGGTAGGACATCGGCAGTGAACGTGGGTGCTTATTATCTTTTTGCTATCTTCAGTGAACATTGATAGTTCATCGTCAGTGAACGGCGGTGATATGATATGATTATCTCTTTCTACATTCAGTGAAGGTTGGAAGGACATCGGAAGTGAACGTCAGTGTTTATTATCTTTTTTCTATCTTTAGTGAACATTGGTAGTTCATCATTTGTGAATGGCGGTGATATGATATGATTTTCTCTTTCTACCTTCAGTGAACGTTGGTAGGACATCGATAGTGAACGTCGGTGTTTATCATCTTTTTTCTATCTTCAGTGAACGTTGATAGTTCATCGTCAGTGAACGGTGGTGATATGATATATTTTCTCTTTCTACCTTCAGTGAACGTTAGTAGCACATCGACAGTGAACATCAGTGTTTATTATATTTTTGCTATCTTCATTGAACGTTGATAGTTCATCGTCAGTGAACGGCGGTGATATGATATATTTTCTCTTTCTACCTTCAGTGAATGTTGGTAAGACATCCGCAGTGAACGTTGATGCTTATTATCTTTTTGCTATCTTCAGTTAACGTTGATACTTCATCGTCTGTGAACGGCGATGATAGGATATGATTTTCTCTTTCTACTTTCAGTGAATGTTTGTAGGACATCGACAGTGAACGTCGGTGTTTATTATATTTTTTCTATCTTCAGTGAACCTTGATAGTTCATCTTCAGTGAACGGTGATGATATGATATATTTTCTCTTTCTACCTTCAGTGAACGTTGGTAGGAAATCGGCAGTGAACGTTGGTGTTTATTATATTTTTGATATCTTTAGTGAATGGTGATAGTTCATCATCAGTGAACGAAGGTGATATGATATATTTTCTCTTTCTACCTTTAGTGAATGTTGGTAGGACATCGGCAGTGAACGTCAGTGCTTATTATCTTTTTGCTATCTTCAGTGAACGTTGATAGTTCATCGTCAGTGAACGGCAGTGTAATGATATGATTATCTCTTTCTACCTTCAGTGAACGTTGGTAGGACATTGGCAGTGAACATCGGTGCTTATTATCTTTTTGCTATCTTCAGTGAATGTTGATTGTTCATCGTCAAAGAACGGCGGTGATATGATATGATTTTATCTTTCTACCTTCAGTGAACGTTAGTAGGACATCGGCAGTGAACGTTGGTGTTTATTATCTTTTTTCTATCTTCAGTGAACATTGATAGTTCATCGTTAGTGAACTGCGGTGATATGATATATTTTCTCTTTCCACCTTCAGTGAACGTTGGTAGGACATCGGCAGTGAATGTTGTTGCTTATTATCTTTTTGCTATCTTCATTGAATGTTGATAGTTCATCGTCAGTGAACGAGAGTGATATGATATGATAATCTCTTTCTACATTCAGTGAACGTTGGTAGGACATCGGAAGTGAACGTCAGTGTTTATTATCTTTTTTCTATCTTTAGTGAACATTGATAGTTCATCATCTGTGAATGGCGGTGATATGATATGATTTTCTCTTTCTACCTTCAGTGAACGTTGGTAGGACATCGGTAGTGAACGTCGGTGTTTATTATCTTTTTTCTATCTTCAGTGAATGTTGATAGTTCATCGTTAGTGAACAGTGGTGATATGATATATTTTCTCTTTCTACCTTCAGTGAATGTTGGTAGGACATCAGCAGTGAACGTTGGTGTTTATTATCTTTTTTCTATCTTCAGTGAAGGTTGATAGTTCATCGTCAGTGAATGGCAGTGATATAATATGATTTTCTGTTTCTACCTTCAGTGAACGTTGGTAGGACATCGGCAGTGAACGTAAGTGTTTATTATATTTTTTCTATCTTCAATGAACATTGATAGTTCATCGACTGTGAACGGCGGTCATATGATATGATTTTCTCTTTCTACCTTCAGTGAATGTTGGTAGGACATCGGCAGTGAACGTCAATGTTTATCATCTTTTTTCTATCTCCAGTGAACGTTGATAGTTCATCGTCAGTGAACGGCGGTGATATGATATATTTTCTCTTTCTACCTTCAGTGAACGTTGGTAGGACATCGGAAGTGGACGTCGGTGTTTATTATCTTTTTTCTATCTTGAGTTAATGTTGATAGTTCATTTTCAGTGAACGGCGGTGATATGATATATTTTCTCTTTCTACCTTCAGTGAACGTTGGTAGGACACCGGCAGTGAACGTCAGTGTTTATTATCTTTTTGATATCTTTAGTGAATGTTGATAGTTCATCATCAGTGAACGAAGGTGATATGATATATTTTCTCTTTCTACCTTTAGTGAACGTTGGGAGGACATCAGCAGTGAATGTCGGTGATTATTATCTTTTTGTTATCTTCAGTGAACGTTGATAGTTCATCATCAGTGAACCGCGGTGTAATGATATGATTATTTCTTTCTACCTTCAGTAAATGTTGGTAGGACATCGGCAGTGAACATCGGTGCTTATTATCTTTTTGCTATCTTCAATGAACGTTGATAGTTCATCGTCAGTGAACGGCAGTGATATGATATGATTTTCTCTTTCTACCTTCAGTGAACGTTGGTAGGACATCAACAATGAACGTTGGTGTTTATTATCGTTTTTCTATCTTCAGTGAACGTTGATAGTTCATCATCAGTGAACTGCGGTGAAATGATATATTTTCTCTTTCCACCTTCAGTGAACGTTGGTAGGACATCTGCAGTGAACGTTGGTGCTTATTATCTTTTTGCTATCTTCATTGAACGTTGCTAGTTCATCGTCAGTGAACGGCGGTGATATGATATGATTATCTCTTTCTACATTCAGTGAACGTTGGTAGGACATCAGAAGTGAACGTCAGTGTTTATTATCTTTTTTCTATCTTTAGTGAACATTGATAGTTCATCATCTGTGAACGACGATGATATGATATGATTTTCTCTTTCTACCTTCAGTGAATGCTGGTAGGACATCGGCAGTGAACGTCGGTGTTTATCATCTTTTTTCTATCTTCAGTGAACGTTGATAGTTCATCGTCAGTGAACGGCGGTGATATGATATATTTTCTCTTTCTACCTTCAGTGAATGTTGGTAGGACATCGGCAGTGAACGTCGGTGTTTATTATCTTTTTGATATATTTAGTGAATGTTGATAGTTCATCATCAGTAAACGAAGGTGATATGATATATTTTATCTTTCTACCTTTAGAGAACGTTGGTAGGACATCGGCAGTGAACGTCGATGCTTATTATCTTTTTGTTATCTTCAGTGAACGTTGATAGTTCATCGTCATTGAACGGCGGTGTAATGATATGATTATCTCTTTCTACCTTTAGTGAACGTTGGTAGGACATCGGCAGTGAAAATCGGTGCTTATTATCTTTTTGCTATCTTCAATGAACGTTGATAGTTCATCGTCAGTGAACGGCGGTAATATGATATGATTTTCTCTTTCTACCTTCAGCGAACGTTGGTAGGACATCGATAGTGAACGTTGGTGTTTATTATCTTTTTTCTATCTTCGGTGAACGTTGATAGTTCATCGTCAGTGAACTATGGTGATATGATATATTTCCTCTTTCCACCATCAGTGAATGTTGGTAGGACATCGGCAGTGAACGTCGGTGCTTAATATCTTTTTGCTATCTTCAGTGAACATTGATAGTTCATCGTTAGTGAACGACGGTGATATGATATGATTATCTCTTTCTACATTCAGTGAATGTTGGTTGGACATCGGAAGTGAACGTCAGTGTTTATTATCTTTTTTCTATCTTTAGTGAACATTGATAGTTCATCATATGTGAATGACGATGATATGATATGATTTTCTCTTTCTACCTTCAGTGAACGTTGGTAGGACATCGGTAGTGAAGGTCGGTGTTTATTATCTTTTTTCTATCTTCAGTGAATATTGATAGTTCATCGTTAGTGAACGGCGGTGATATGATATATTTTCTCTTTCTACATTCAGTGAATGTTGCTAGGACAACAGCAGTGAACAGCGGTGTTTATTATCTGTTGTACCCCAAAATTTACCCTCCCATATTTCTCAAAACATCTCAAGAAAAATTCACAAGTCTAACCCGGCGCGTCATATTCAGGTATTCTTTCGCCAAGATATCTCTGATAACGTATTCTCAAATTCAGGTTCGGCTCAAGAGTCAATTCTTTAAAGAAGGTATCCGAATGTGTGAGTTTTCTTGAAGAAATATAGTGAAAAAGTGTGCTGAAAGTGCAGTTTTTACGCGCTAAAAAATTCATAACTTGAAGATCGTGACTCGTTTTGAACCCGTTCCGGTGGCCAAAATTCCGTCTTGACACTATCTACGTTTTCATCTCTCACGGCTGGAAGCCAATTTCGATCAGAAGGTCTTCAAAAATATGGATTTATCAGGTATTTTCGTGCAGAAAATTTGTGACAGAAGTTTATTTGCGTCATGTTCAAAAAATCATAACTTGGTCGATTTTCATCGTATCGAGCTGGTTCCGGTGCCAAAATTTCACAAATTGAGTTGGCTACATTTTCACAGAAGGTATTAAGTTCAAACGGTATTCAAAAGGCCTTCGTTTTTTGCTCAGAGTGCGTGACACGCTGAAAATCCTGAATGCTGAATATTATTTCATCTGGGCCGAAACTTCGAAAATTCATAACTCGGTCAATTTTTATCGGATTGGGCTCATATTTTTACACAAGGTCCCTGACTCGTAGATCTACAACTTTTCTTCAAAAGTCGAGACCGGATTATGCTCCGATCAATACCAGTTTTTTATTGAAGAACGTGTCAGAGTCGACACTGAAGCCCAAAATAAGTTTGTCTGAGCTGAAACTTCAAAAATTCATAACTAATTCACCGTTTATCCGATTGAGTCGATTTTCGGACAGGAGTTAGTTCTCGATGCCGGCTACATTTTGTTTTCACATTTCAACTTCAAAAAATGCACTTAAGTCCCTGCGATTTAGCCTGGAAAGTGACGAATTCAAGTGAATATTGGAGGCCCAATTGCACATTCAAAGCCCATTTGCTTTACCCTAATTTCCATTATATAATCACTTTCTTTTCACACAAACCAAAAAGAGAGGAGAAAAAGAGGAGAGAAAAAGAGAGAAAAAACCTTGCCACAACACTGTTAGAATATCAAATTCTTTAAAGAACCCTAAAACCTTGAAATCTTTATTACAAATCCCCCTCTCACTACAAATAAGTCATCACAGTTACAAACCAACACCTCACTACTTCTTCAGTAAGGATAAGGCTGGCCTGATCTCCATGATCCTAATTTTCCAGTAAGGCATAAAAGCATTCAGGTCACTAATCTTCCAGTAAGGGTAAGATTGATTTGATCTCCATGATCAAAAGAGTATAATCATTCATACATGCCATATTGTGCCTAAACATTAAATTTCTTCATATGTTGGTTTTATTTGAATTTTTATGATTTTATTTAATGTGTTCATGAGGTTCAACACTGCAGATTTAGACAGAATCCCATGCAGGTTCATTAAGGAACGTTGAGACCAAAAGCCAAATGGCCAAAAGGTCAAAAGCCAAATGGCCAAAAGGCCAAAAGCTAAATGGCCAAAGTAGAACATTTTATGCATGACACCAATACATGGCGAGGCAAACATTAAGCCAGACATTAAGGGAACGTTGAAGCCAGAACACAAATGACCAAAAGCCAAAAGCCAAAAGCCAAATGGCCAAAGTAGAACAACTTATGCATGAAACTCAATCCAATGGTCAAAGAATGCAGACCACGGTACTCAGGAGTCAATACTTCAAAAAACCTCCCCTTGGGCCAGACACCCCCTATGGTTTGCTCAATTTTTAATTTTTATTTGTTTTTTCCTTTTTATTCTTTTAATTGTTTTTTAATTGTTTTCTTTTAATTCCATAAAATAATTTTCATAATAAATATAAAATATAGAAAAATCAAAAAAAATGTTTATTTTATTAATATTAATTTTACTATTATTATTTTTGTAAATAAACTTTAAACAATTAATTAGATTAATTTAGGTTTCAAAACTTTAATATTTTTCTTAATAAATTAAATATGTAGAAATTATGTTTTTTTAACTTTTTCATCATTTTTTTTAATAAATAATTTTCTCATCATTATTATTATTATTAATTACTAATTTATTTTGTAAATAAACATGTACATAAATTCTTTAGTAAATTAAGTTAAACTTTAACATTTTTCTCAAATAATTAAAAATAACTTAGAATTAGGGTTTCTTTTAATTTTAATTTTAATTTTCTTATTTCATAAATGCAAAAAAACCTAAAAAACACTTCTTTTATTTCAATAAATAATTAATTAATTTTTAATTTCAATTTAACTTCAAAAGGGTCCAACGCCCTCGTTTCCAATCTTATTTCAATTCGCGCGTTTTATTTCGTTTCTTTTAAATATTTATGTAATTCTCCCAAAGCCATGTAACTCGGACATTTTATATTTCTCGCACTTTAGTTCTTTATTTATTTTCTGTCAAATCGGGTTCTGGAAATTTTGGCGATGTGGACCCGCGCCTTTGTAATAGTTTAGAACTTTTAATTTTCCGCATCCTTTTAACTGTTAATCAAAAGCATGAAAGAATGTATGGACAAAATAAAAACAAGCGTAGAACACCAATAAACATGACAAGATAAATGCAAATGAAAACGACACACAAATCGCACACACCACCCCTAGGGTACGTCTCACTGTTGCCTTGCCTCGAAAGGTGATCGTCGAGTAGAGGATGTCTTAGTAAGTCCTCATGATCCGTGAACCTGGCATGAGGGTAGCTTCTAAGGTGTCTTCCTATTACTCTGGTGATCACCATGTCCCGAACCTTCGAATTGACCCGAACACCTCCAACGGTGGTGCTACCTACCTCTCAATGGTGGGATGGCACTACTTTAAGGACATTTACACAGACGAATTCCTTAGGGTAGGTAGACGACTCTAGATACTTGCTCTAAATTTCAAAACAAAACAAAATACTTTTCACACCAACACATTTTCAAAAAGCTTTCGAAAGCAATTTTTCAAACACTCTTGAGGACTGATACAAGAGTCGAACTGGAATTTTCAAAGAAACTTTTTAAACCCACAGTTGAAAAGCAAACAAATCATTTTTGAAAACACAATGAGCAAGTATCTAAGAGCCCATGGATAACCATGGATAGAAAGGGTGCTAACACCTTCCCTTTCTATAATCTACCTCCCGAACCGAGAGCAATCTCTATAAGGAATTTTTCTGTGCTTTTGTCCTTTCCATTTGGAGAAAATAAAAGACAGTGGCGACTCTTGCTTCCGCGACATTTCGCGAACCAGCGTTAAACAGTCAGTTCCAGATCCACCGATCACAGAACTGGCGACTCTGCTGGGGAATTTACTTTAAAGTGAGGTGTACCTTAGGGTTAGTTCATAACTGTGTTTTCAATTGTATTGACTTGCTTGCTTTACTATTGTGGGTTGCATGGGAGTTACATAGATCCTAACCCGGATCTGGGGATACCCTGTTTAGGTAGCATAAGCTGTGAGGGACCTGTCCGGCGTATACCGACATGGGTGAAGCAGTGGCTACGTTGGTGTGGCGTCTTGGTCTGTACCGATATCCCTCGTGTTGAAACGGGGAGAATATGGGTCTTCCAAGGAGTCATTAAGCACCAACCGACCTTAGAACCTTAAATGACACAACTTGGCCATTAGAACAGTAGCAGTATGCTACGCCCATTGAGGCTAAACTCTCGTGATGGTTCTGGCTGCAAGAAAAGATTGCGATGCTGGAGTTATGACCGATTGAGGGTAGTCAATGATATTGGGATCCTCTAAGAACCCGGTTACTTTGATAGGACAGGTATGAACCAACAAACTGAAAGAGGATAGTACCTAGACCTCATGCTGGCCTAAACTCTAAGGGCTTCTCTTGTGTGACTTGTGTGCCTTCGTACCTGACTATTGGCATGCTTGCTATCTGACACATGAACTACTTGCAGGTTTTGTTTATAGTCCTTAATTGGGACTCATAACAGGGTTTACTAAGTTTCTTGCAGGTTTTGTTTATAGTCCTTAATTGGGACTCATAACAGGGTTACTCACATTACCCCATGCATACCATAACATCATACCATTGCATACATCTTAACCCATTTCAAGGATCTCAAGGGCTTGTGATGCAGGTCATGATGAACAAAATGTCTAGCAAGGGGCAAAGGGGATTTATTTTCCTCTAGCCAAGGCTGTCAGGGGCTATGACCCACTTGATATGGTGAGCTCTGACTCTTGAAGAAGGTTCCCCTAACCAAGGTTGTTTGGAAATCAAAACCAGACATGAGGACTAAAGTCAGGGGCTATGACCCACTGGATATGGTGAGCCTTTGACCCTTGAAGAAGGACTCTCAGCAACATGGAGTTCCTTCAATCAAGCTACCGGACCCAAATGCTAACAATTTTCTTGTTTATCCCGCGAGGTCCTTGAAAACATTACATGCATGTCATACATATCATTGCATTACAGGTACCCTTGTTGCAGGTCACTTACCCTTCTCGCTGTTTATTTCAGCCATGGCTTCCCAACAAGATAACCAGGACCTTCTTGCTCAAGAGACTCGGTTCGGGGAAATCCTCCTGAATTTATCCAAGGGGCAGGAGGAGCTAAGGACACTTCTCATGGGGACCTTTGTCAGGAACAGTGCTGAGGATGAAAGGCTGAAACACCTACAAGCTGAGGTGGATGCATTGAAGGTCCAGATGCTGGGGCAGGTGACTGCCATTCAAAGGTTAGCTCAAAGACAAGATGAGCTCGGGGTTCTCGTCAACCAACTGCTTCGGGGTAACCAACTGGGGCAAACATCTAAGGTTGAAAGTCCAGTCATCATTCAACCATCTTTGAGACAAGGAGGTAAGGGGAGAGCTCCTCAAATGGCTCCAGTGTCACAAATTCATCATCAACCTCACCGGCTTCAGCCAGACAAGTCCAGAAGGCAATTCACCCCGCTCAACATGTCGCTATTTCAAGCTTTACAATGCCTGTTGAGATTGAACCTGATCACATTAAGGGCTCATCCCCAGAACCCCAACACAGCACATCCTGCTTATGATCCCAATAAAAGGTGTGCCTACCACTCTGCCAGTCCAGGACATGATACAAATGAGTGTTGGGCTCTGAAGAACAAAATCCAGGACCTGATTGATGAAGGGGCACTGGAGTTCACACAAGATGGTCAGGCTGAATTTTTCTACCATCCCTCCAAGACTCACCAGTTGAAGTAACAAGCCCTGAGAAGAGAAAACTTTTGTTCATTCGAATGTTCAAGTTGTAATTTTCTTTTGTTCAAACATTTACTCATTGTTAAACATCGTTATTTCATTAATGCATCGCATATGTCTGTTTTGAATCAATATTCGTATTCACTCTATGCAAATTGTTTTCATATTTTTTCTGATGATCAACTCTCAATAATTCTAAGCCTCTTGAGGGAGGATGACGAAAACGATACCATAATTTACAGTATGCTTTTGAACAGACCCCGCTGATGAGGTACAGGCATTGTTTCAATCCCTAAACACTGGAGTTATAAGGATGATAATCCCTCGTTAACCCCTCTGAGCCAAAGAAGTATGAGTTTTTCTTTTCGAAATTTAAAACCCTTAATCATAACCTGGGGCAGGGTAGTTCTCTCAGTTGATCCAGGTGCATAACGAATGGCACCAAAAAGATCCTTACAAAACGAAGAAAGACAGTGATGGTTCCGAATAATCATAAAGGAAGGCAGTCATTATCTCAAAAAAAAAATATAAAAAAAAACCATTAAGTCAAAACCCATGAAGGAGACTTACAAAACTGGGGCATCCCGCTGACTGTAATTCCAAAAAAGGAAACAGTTCAGGAAAAAAAGAAAGGGATAACACAAAAATCAGACAAGAAAGAGGTCTTACAAACCCTCAACAAAAAAGGAATGACTTCCTATTCAAAATAAGTTATCAACATCCGAATCATCACCGGAAAATCAGAGCAAGGTCTAACATATGATCAACTGAGTTTAGGTTTGGAGAACATCACGAAGAGCGGGTGGGTACAAATAATTTGAGCCTTTATCCTTTGTTTCTTAAACCGTGAACCAGGCCACGTTATAACCCTCAAAAGTCCTAGCTGAAGCATGGGTTAGTTCGAAAGCATACTGTTACAAAAGGTATCCTGACTCCTGAAGGCCTACGGTAAAATACGGAGTTGACATCACGTTTTACAAACAATCACCTGTTTTATGAAAAAAGAATGCATTTTCAAAATCTTCAAGACAGACCCAAGCTTTGCATTTTTAACATAACTTTGTTTGCATATGACTTTTCGTTTGAACATCAGGGAAATTCGCACGATGAATGCCTAATGAACAGAAGCACTTCCAATCAAGGGGCATGGTATGATCATGGTCCGTCATCTGGGGCAGTTCAGTCAAGATTCGGAGAATCTCTCAAAGGCCAAATAGCCTGGGGAAAATCTCCGCCTGAGTCACTTGGGGGCATTCCAGCAACAAAACTTGCACGATCAAAAATCTTCTGGTGGCATGACAAAACACTTCTAACAGGGGCAACTCCTTACATTCTGAAAGCACGGACATAGTCGGAAAAAAATACTATGCATAATCAAAGACCCGCTAGGTTGACACACCTAGGCAAAAATAAGGGCTTCCCGGCGAACCAAAAGGGTTCGGGCAAAATGAGGGATGAAAAAAAAAAATCTGTACACCCGGCAAGTCGAAAACCTGAAAAGGCGGCTTGGGCAAAAATGGGTATCCCGGTGGACTGAAAACCCGAAAGGGCGGTCCAGGCAAAAGTTAGGGATCAAAGCGTACGACTATGTCCTGTCATCTTGTCACCTGCCCACCAGAAGAAGGTTTGCCCATCAATGGCTATCAGCACCTCACAGGTCTTCCTCTCCCACCTCAGAAACAGGGGCAATAAAGAGTCGTCCAAACGATCTAATGGCCCTGTCCATCAAAGTATAAAGGTAGGTTTAGCTAAAGAACATAACCAGATATCCTAATTCCCCAGAGAGTGAGCCAGCAAGCCAGTACACTCTCCTCAAGCAAAGCTATTATCAATCTCAAGGAAGTTGAGCATCCTCCAGTAGATCTCAACACCTCCCCAGCAGCATACACACTCATAACAAGCATCCCCGGCAGTCTTGGTCTAAAGATTGTTCCCCGGCGGCAGACCAACATTCAAAGGAATCGCTTCCCCAGCATATCAAAACTTCCCCAAGAAAGTCCAATCCAGTTCCCCAGGAAGGTTGGAATCTATCTCCCCAAGCAGTAGGCTTATCCCCAGTATATTCTGGAAGCTTATCCCCTAGCAGAGCACGAACGCGTCTCCCGGCTTTATTCAAAGAGTTATTTCCGTAACAGGATATAACTGGGTTATCCTCAGCCAAAAGCCACGGAAAGAGTGTCCTCGACGAAGTCTTCTTACCCCAGCAAAGTCCATCAACACTTCCAGCAACAAGGGTATCTCCAGCAAATTATTATCAACACTCAACAAGGCATCCCTCTTCCCACAGAGTATTGCTTCCTAGCATGGTCGCTAGAGTATCTTTTCTCCCCGCAGAACCTTCCATTTGCCAAGTTTATTCCGCAACGAAGTCATCTTCTCCTACCGGTATTCTTGCAGTTATCATCCCCAGCGGAAGCAAAATCTATTCTTCAACATCAGCCCAGGATATGACTTCCCGGCACCCGTCAAGGATTTAATTTCCTAGACAAAAACATACATAAAACATCACATACATCATTATAGCATGCATAGACGCATTATATCATACAAATCTCATTTATGTTGAGAACATCATTGCTTGATCCATATCATACATTGCATATGACTGACCTTTACCTTTCAGGAAAGATGCAATTGAAATTCTCAATCATATTTCACGACCTAGACCGGTTCAGTTAATCGACTCCAAAGATTTCTTACCCTGTCCCAGACCTTCTCTAGTCCAGCTAAATCGACTCCCAACAGATTTTTCTGATAAAGACTCAGTAGAAGTTATCTCAGATGTTTCCCTGTCCGACGGTGAGTGAGGTGATAATCTCCTATGGTTCCCTCTCCGACGGTGAGTGAGGTGGTAAGTCCTTTTCAGATGTTTCCCTCTCCGACGGTGAGTGAGGTGATAGTCTCCTATGGTTCCCTCTCCAACGGTGAGTGAGGTGGTAAGTCCTTTTCAGATGTTTCCCTCTCCGACGGTGAGTGAGGTGATAGTCTCCTATGGTTCCCTCTCCGACGGTGAGTGAGGTGGTAAGTCCTTTTCAGATGGTTCCCTCTCCGATGGTGCGTGAGGTGGTAATTCCTTTCCTAATGGTTCCCTCTCCGATGGTGCGTGAGGTGGTAATTCCTTTCCTAATGGTTCCCTCTCCGATGGTGCGTGAGGTGGTAATTCCTTTCCTATGGTTCCCTCTCCGACGGTGAGTGAGGTAGTAAGTCCTTTTCAGATGTTTCCCTCTCCGACGGTGAGTGAGGTGATAGTCTCCTATGGTTCCCTCTCCGACGGTGAGTGAGGTGGTAAGTCCTTTTCAGATGTTTCCCTCTCCGACGGTGAGTGAGGTGATAGTCTCCTATGGTTCCCTCTCCGACGGTGAGTGAGGTGGTAAGTCCTTTTCAGATGTTTCCCTCTCCGACGGTGAGTGAGGTGATAGTCTCCTATGGTTCCCTCTCCGACGGTGAGTGGGGTAGTAAGTCCTTTTCAGATGTTTCCCTCTCCGACGGTGAGTGAGGTGATAGTCTCATATGGTTCCCTCTCCGACGGTGAGTGAGGTGGTAAGTCCTTTTCAGATGTTTCCCTCTCCGACGGTGAGTGAGGTGATAGTCTCCTATGGTTCCCTCTACGACGGTGAGTGAGGTGGTAAGTCCTTTTCAGATGTTTCCCTCTCCGACGGTGAGTGAGGTGATAGTCTCCTATGGTTCCCTCTCCGACGGTGAGTGAGGTGGTAAGTCCTTTTCATATGTTTCCCTCTCCGACGGTGAGTGAGGTGATAGTCTCATATGGTTCCCTCTCCGACGGTGAGTGAGGTGGTAAGTCCTTTTCAGATGTTTCCCTCTCCGACGGTGAGTGAGGTGATAGTCTCCTATGGTTCCCTCTCCGACGGTGAGTGAGGTGGTAAGTCCTTTTCAGATGTTTCCCTCTCCGACAGTGAGTGAGGTGATAGTCTCCTATGGTTCCCTCTCCGACGGTGAGTGAGGTGGTAAGTCCTTTTCAGATGTTTTCCTCTCCGACGGTGAGTGAGGTGATAGTCTCCTATGGTTCCCCCTCCGACGGTGAGTGAGGGGGTAAGTCCTTTTCAGATGTTTCCCTCTCCGACGGTGAGTGAGGTGATAATCTCCTTTGGTTCCCTCTCCGACGGTGAGTGAGGTGATAATTCCTTTTCCTTATGGTTCCCTCTCCGACGGTGAGTGAGGTAATAATTCCTTTTCTATGGTCCCCTCTCCGACGGTGAGTGAGGCGATAATTCCTTTTCAGATGGTTCCCTCTCCGACGGTGAGTGAGGTGATAATTCCTTTCAGATTATAATTGTCTATGGTTCTCTTCCCGATACTGCAAAGATGGTAATTCCCGCTAAGATTTTTCTCAACGAGCGTTGTTGAAGTTAAAGTCACTCAAGGTTCTCTTACCATTCATGCTAAGGCAGTAACCATCCCTGGTTCATTCATCATCTTGTGAAGCTCCAGACTCAGCTCCTGTAACCGGTCAGGACACATCTATACCAAGCCTCTGAAAACCAACTCCTGCAACGTGTCAGGTACTCATTTTTCTTTTGCAGATGTGCAGGTTCTCGCTAAGGAATCTCTTATGCGATCAACATCCAGATGGCATCTATAAGCCCATCACTCTATTCATCAACCTCTAAATGGCATCTATAAGCCCATTCCATCATCACACTGCTACTATGTGAGCGCAAATTTCTGGGCACTCTAGTGTCCAATCATCTTCTACCTTCGGATTATGAAAGGCACGTCAGCCAATCTGCATCCTCAGGTCTAAGAAGATTGAACAGGGGCAACTGTTGTACCCCAAAATTTGCCCTCCCATATTTCTCAAAACATCTCAAGAAAAATTCACAAGTCTAACCCGGCGCGTCATATTCAGGTATTCTTTCGCCAAGATATCTCTGATAACGTATTCTCAAATTCAGGTTCGGCTCAAGAGTCAATTCTTTAAAGAAGGTATCCGAATGTGTGAGTTTTCTTGAAGAAATATAGTGAAAAAGTGTGCTGAAAGTGCAGTTTTTACGCGCTAAAAAATTCATAACTTGAAGATCGTGACTCGTTTTGAACCCGCTCCGGTGGCCAAAATTCCGTCTTGACACTATCTACGTTTTCATCTCTCACGGCTGGAAGCCAATTTCGATCAGAAGGTCTTCAAAAATATGGATTTATCAGGTATTTTCGTGCAGAAAATTTGTGACAGAAGTTTATTTGCGTCATGTTCAAAAAATCATAACTTGGTCGATTTTCATCGTATCGAGCTGGTTCCGGTGCCAAAATTTCACAAATTGAGTTGGCTACATTTTCACAGAAGGTATTAAGTTCAAACGGTATTCAAAAGGCCTTCGTTTTTTGCTCAGAGTGCGTGACACGCTGAAAATCCTGAATGCTGAATATTATTTCATCTGGGCCGAAACTTCGAAAATTCATAACTCGGTCAATTTTTATCGGATTGGGCTCATATTTTTACACAAGGTCCCTGACTCGTAGATCTACAACTTTTCTTCAAAAGTCGAGACCGGATTATGCTCCGATCAATACCAGTTTTTTATTGAAGAACGTGTCAGAGTCGACACTGAAGCCCAAAATAAGTTTGTCTGAGCTGAAACTTCAAAAATTCATAACTAATTCACCGTTTATCCGATTGAGTCGATTTTCGGACAGGAGTTAGTTCTCGATGCCGGCTACATTTTGTTTTCACATTTCAACTTCAAAAAATGCACTTAAGTCCCTGCGATTTAGCCTGGAAAGTGACGAATTCAAGTGAATATTGGAGGCCCAATTGCACATTCAAAGCCCATTTGCTTTACCCTAATTTCCATTATATAATCACTTTCTTTTCACACAAACCAAAAAGAGAGGAGAAAAAGAGGAGAGAAAAAGAGAGAAAAAACCTTGCCACAACACTGTTAGAATATCAAATTCTTTAAAGAACCCTAAAACCTTGAAATCTTTATTACAAATCCCCCTCTCACTACAAATAAGTCATCACAGTTACAAACCAACACCTCACTACTTCTTCAGTAAGGATAAGGCTGGCCTGATCTCCATGATCCTAATTTTCCAGTAAGGCATAAAAGCATTCAGGTCACTAATCTTCCAGTAAGGGTAAGATTGATTTGATCTCCATGATCAAAAGAGTATAATCATTCATACATGCCATATTGTGCCTAAACATTAAATTTCTTCATATGTTGGTTTTATTTGAATTTTTATGATTTTATTTAATGTGTTCATGAGGTTCAACACTGCAGATTTAGACAGAATCCCATGCAGGTTCATTAAGGAACGTTGAGACCAAAAGCCAAATGGCCAAAAGGTCAAAAGCCAAATGGCCAAAAGGCCAAAAGCTAAATGGCCAAAGTAGAACATTTTATGCATGACACCAATACATGGCGAGGCAAACATTAAGCCAGACATTAAGGGAACGTTGAAGCCAGAACACAAATGGCCAAAAGCCAAAAGCCAAAAGCCAAATGGCCAAAGTAGAACAACTTATGCATGAAACTCAATCCAATGGTCAAAGAATGCAGACCACGGTACTCAGGAGTCAATACTTCAAAAAACCTCCCCTTGGGCCAGACACCCCCTATGGTTTGCTCAATTTTTAATTTTTATTTGTTTTTTCCTTTTTATTCTTTTAATTGTTTTTTAATTGTTTTCTTTTAATTCCATAAAATAATTTTCATAATAAATATAAAATACAGAAAAATCAAAAAAAATGTTTATTTTATTAATATTAATTTTACTATTATTATTTTTGTAAATAAACTTTAAACAATTAATTAGATTAATTTAGGTTTCAAAACTTTAATATTTTTCTTAATAAATTAAATATGTAGAAATTATGTTTTTTTTAACTTTTTCATCATTTTTTTAATAAATAATTTTCTCATCATTATTATTATTATTAATTACTAATTTATTTTGTAAATAAACATGTACATAAATTCTTTAGTAAATTAAGTTAAACTTTAACATTTTTCTCAAATAATTAAAAATAACTTAGAATTAGGGTTTCTTTTAATTTTAATTTTAATTTTCTTATTTCATAAATGCAAAAAAACCTAAAAAACACTTCTTTTATTTCAATAAATAATTAATTAATTTTTAATTTCAATTTAACTTCAAAAGGGTCCAACGCCCTCGTTTCCAATCTTATTTCAATTCGCGCGTTTTATTTCGTTTCTTTTAAATATTTATGTAATTCTCCCAAAGCCATGTAACTCGGACATTTTATATTTCTCGCACTTTAGTTCTTTATTTATTTTCTGTCAAATCGGGTTCTGGAAATTTTGGCGATGTGGACCCGCGCCTTTGTAATAGTTTAGAACTTTTAATTTTCCGCATCCTTTTAACTGTTAATCAAAAGCATGAAAGAATGTATGGACAAAATAAAAACAAGCGTAGAACACCAATAAACATGACAAGATAAATGCAAATGAAAACGACACACAAATCGCACACACCACCCCTAGGGTACGCCTCACTGTTGCCTTGCCTCGAAAGGTGATCGTCGAGTAGAGGATGTCTTAGTAAGTCCTCATGATCCGTGAACCTGGCATGAGGGTAGCTTCTAAGGTGTCTTCCTATTACTCTGGTGATCACCATGTCCCGAACCTTCGAATTGACCCGAACACCTCCAACGGTGGTGCTACCTACCTCTCAATGGTGGGATGGCACTACTTTAAGGACATTTACACAGACGAATTCCTTAGGGTAGGTAGACGACTCTAGATACTTGCTCTAAATTTCAAAACAAAACAAAATACTTTTCACACCAACACATTTTCAAAAAGCTTTCGAAAGCAATTTTTCAAACACTCTTGAGGACTGATACAAGAGTCGAACTGGAATTTTCAAAGAAACTTTTTAAACCCACAGTTGAAAAGCAAACAAATCATTTTTGAAAACACAATGAGCAAGTATCTAAGAGCCCATGGATAACCATGGATAGAAAGGGTGCTAACACCTTCCCTTTCTATAATCTACCTCCCGAACCGAGAGCAATCTCTATAAGGAATTTTTCTGTGCTTTTGTCCTTTCCATTTGGAGAAAATAAAAGACGGTGGCGACTCTTGCTTCCGCGACATTTCGCGAACCAGCGTTAAACAGTCAGTTCCAGATCCACCGATCACATTATCTTTTTGCTATCTTCAGTGAAGGTTGATAGTTCATCGTCAGTGAACAACAGTGATATAATATGATTTTCTCTTTCTACCTTCAGTGAACGTTGGTAGGACATCGGTAGTGAACGTCGGTGTTTATTATCTTTTTTCTATCTTCAATGAACATTGATAGTTCATCGTCTGTGAACGGCGGTCATATGATATGATTTTCTCTTTCTACCTTCAGTGAATGTTTGTAGGACATCGGCAGTGAACGTCGGTGTTTATCATCTTTTTTCTATCTTCAGTAAATGTTGATAGTTCATCGTTAGTGAACGGCGGTGATATGATATATTTTCTCTTTCTACCTTCAGTGAATGTTGGTAGGACATCGGCAGTGAACGTCGGTGTTTATTATCTTTTTGATATCTTTAGTGAATGTTGAGAGTTCAATATCAATGAACGAAGGTGATATGATAGATTTTCTCTTTCTACCTTTAGTGAACGTTGGTAGGACATCGGCAGTGAATGTCGGTGCTTATTATCTTTTTGCTATCTTCAGTGAATGTTGATAGTTTATCGTCAGTGAACGGCGGTGTAATGATATGATTAATTCTTTCTACCTTCAGTGAACGTTGGTAGGACATCGACAGTGAACATTGGTGCTTATTATCTTTTTGCTATCTTCAGTGAACGTTGATAGTTCATCGTCAGTGAACGGCGGTGATATGCTATGATTTTATCTTTCTACCTTCAGTGAATGTTGGTAGGACATCGGCAGTGAACGTTGGTGTTTATTATCTTTTTTCTATCTTCAGTGAACGTTGATAGTTTATCGTTTGTGAACTGCGGTGATATGATATATTTTCTATTTCCACCTTCAGTGAACGTTGGTAGGACATCGGCAGTGAACGTCAGTGCTTATTATCTTTTTGCTATCTTCAGTGAACGTTGATAGTTCATCGTCAGTGAACGGCGGTGATATGATATGATTATCTCTTTCTACATTCAGTGAACGTTGGTAGGACATCGGAAGTGAACGTCAGTGTTTATTATCTTTTTTCTATCTTTAGTGAACATTGATAGTTCATCATCTGTGAATGGCGGTGATATGATATGATTTTCTCTTTCTACCTTCAGTGAACATTGGTAGGACATCGTTAGTGAACGTCGGTGTTTATTATCTTTTTTCTATCTTCAGTAAATGTTGATAGTTCATCGTTAGTGAAAGACGGTGATATGATATATTTTCTCTTTCTACCTTCAGTGA
Source organism: Vicia faba (assembly GCA_948472305.1). Taxonomy (NCBI): domain Eukaryota; kingdom Viridiplantae; phylum Streptophyta; class Magnoliopsida; order Fabales; family Fabaceae; genus Vicia; species Vicia faba. The sequence continues at coordinate 896,168,399 of OX451738.1, forward strand.
ATGATGGTAGGACATCAGTAGTGAACGTCGGTGTTTATTATCTTTTTGCTATCTTCAGTGAAGGTTGATAGTTCATCGTCAGTGAACGACAGTGATATAATATGATTTTCTCTTTCTACCTTCAGTGAACGTTGGTAGGACATCGGCAGTGAACGTCGGTGTTTATTATCTTTTTGCTATCTTCAATGAACATTGATAGTTCATCGTCTATGAACGGCGGTCATATGATATGATTTTCTCTTTCTACCTTCAGTGAATGTTGGTAGGACATCGGCAGTGAACGTTGGTGTTTATCATCTTTTTTCTATCTGCAGTGAATGTTGATAGTTCATCGTCAGTGAACGTCGGTGATATGATATATTTTCTCTTTCTACCTTCAGTGAATGTTGGTAGGACATCGGTAGTGAACGTCGGTGTTTATTATCTTTTTTCTATCTTCAGTGAATGTTGATAGTTCATCGTCAGTGAACGGCGATGATATGATATATTTTCACTTTCTACCTTCACTGAACATTGGTAGGACATCGGCAGTGAACATCGGTGTTTATTATCTTTTTGATATCTTTAGTGAATGTTGATAGTTCATCATCAGTGAACGAAGGTGATATGATATATTTTCTCTTTCTACCTTTAGTGAATGGTGGTAGGACATCGGCAGTGAACGTCGGTGCTTATTATCTTTTTGTTATCTTCAGTGGACGTTGATAGTTGATCGTCAGTGAACGTCGGTGTAATGATATGATTATCTCTTTCTACCTTCAGTGAATGTTGGTAGGACAACGACAGTGAACGTTGGTGTTTATTATTTCTATCTTTAGTGAACATTGATAGTTCATCATCTGTGAACGGCGGTGATATGATATGATTTTCTCTTTCTACCTTTAGTGAATGTTGGTAGGACATCGGCAGTGAACGTCAGTGTTTATCATCTTTTTTCTATCTTCATGGAACGTTGATAGTTCATCATCAATGAATGGCGGTGATATGATATATTTTCTCTTTCTACCTTCAGTGAACGTTGGTAGGACATTGGCAGTGAACGTCGGTGTTTATTATCTTTTTGATATCTTTAGTGAATGTTGATAGTTCATCATCAGTGAACGAAGGTGATATGATATATTTTCTCTTTCTACCTTTAGAGAACGTTGGTAGGACATCGGCAGTGAACGTCGGTGCTTATTATGTTTTTGCTATCTTAAGTGAATGTTGATAGTTCATCGTCATTGAACAGTGGTGTAATGATATGATTATCTCTTTCTACCTTTTGTGAACGTTGGTAGGACATCGGCAGTGAACGTCAGTGCTTATTATCTTTTTGCTATCTTCAGTGAACGTTAATAGTTCATCGCCAGTGAACGGCGGTGATATGATATGATTATCTCTTTCTACATTCAGTGAATGTTGGTAGGACATCGGAAGTGAACGTCAGTGTTTATTATCTTTTTTCTATCTTTAGTGAACATTGATAGTTCATCATATGTGAATGGCAGTGATATGATATGATTTTCTATTTCTACCTTCAGTGAATGTTGGTAGGACATCGGTAGTGAACGTCAGTGTTTATTATCTTTTTTCTATCTTCAGTGAATATTGATAGTTCATCGTTAGTGAACGGCGGTGATATGATATATTTTCTCTTTCTACCTTCAGTGAATGTTGCTAGGACATTAGCAGTGAACGTCGGTGTTTATTATCTTTTTGCTATCTTCAGTGAAGGTTGATAATTCATCGTCAGTGAACGACAGTGATATAATATGATTTTCTCTTTCTACCTTCAGTGAACATTGGTAGGATACCGGCAGTGAACGTCGGTGTTTATCATCTTTTTTCTATCTTTAGTGAACGTTGATAGTTGATCGTCAGTGAACGGCGGTGATATGATATATTTTCTCTTTCTACCTTCAGTGAACGTTGGTAGGACATCGGCAATGAACGTCGGTGCTTATTATCTTTTTGTTATCTTCAGTGAATGTTGATAGGTTATCGGCAGTGAACGGCGGTGTAATGATATGATTATCTCTTTCTACCTTCAGTGAATGTTGGTAGGACATCGACAATGAACATCGGTGCTTGTTATCTTTTTGCTATCTTCAGTGAACGTTGATAGTTCATCGTCAGTGAACGGCGGTGATATGATATGATTTTCTCTTTCCACCTTCAGTGAACGTTGGTAGCACATCGGAAGTGAACGTCGGTGCTTATTATATTTTTGCTATCTTTAGTGAATGTTGATAGTTCATCGTCAGTGAATGGCAGTGATATGATATGATTATCTCTTTCTACATTCAGTGAACGTTGGTAGGACATCGGAAGTGAACGTCAGTGTTTATTATCTTTTTTCTATCTTTAGTGAACATTGATAGGTCATCATCTGTGAATGGCGGTGATATGATATGATTTTCTCTTTCTACCTTCAGTGAACGTTGGTAGGACATCGGTAGTGAACGTTGGTGTTTATTATCTTTTTTCTATCTTCAGTGAATGTTGATTGTTCCTCGTTAGTGAACGATAGTGATATGATATATTTTCCCTTTCTACCTTCAATGAATGTTGGTAGGACATCAGCAGTGAACATCGGTGTTTATTATCTTTTTGCTATCTTCAGTGAAGGTTGATAGTTCATCGTCAGTGAAGGGCAGTGATATAATATGATTTTCGCTTTCTACCTTCAGTGAACGTTGGTAGGACATCGACAGTGAACGTCGGTGTTTATTATATTGATAGTTCATCGTCTGTGAACGGCGGTCATATGATATGATTTTCTCTTTCTACCTTCAGTGAATGTTGGTAGGACATCGACTGTGAACGTCGGTGTTTATCATCTTTTTTCTATCTTCAGTGAACGTTGATAGTTCATCGTCAGTGAACGGAGGTGATATGATATATTTTCTCTTTCTACCTTCAGTGAACGTTGGTAGGACATCGGCAGTGAACGTCGGTGTTTATTATCTTTTTTCTATCTTCAGTGAATGTTGATAGTTCATCGTCAGTGAACGGCGGTGATATGATATATTTTAACTTTCTACCTTCAGTGAACGTTGGTAGAACATCGGCAGTGAACGTCGGTGTTTATTATCTTTTTGATATCTTTAGTTAATGTTGATAGTTCATCATCAGTGAACGAAGGTGATATGATATATTTTCTCTTTCTACCTTTAGTGAACGTTGGTAGGACAACGGCAGTGAACGTCGGTGCTTTTAATCTTTTTGCTATCTTCTGTGCACGTTGATAGTTGATCGTCAGTGAACGACGGTGTAATGATATGATTATCTCTTTCTACCTTCAGTGAACGTTGGTAGGACATCAGTAGTGAACATCAGTGCTTATTATCTTTTTGCTATCTTCAGTGAACGTTGATAGTTCATCGTCAGTGAACGACGGTGATATGATATGATTTTCTCTTTCTACCTTCAGTGAACATTGGTAGGACATCGGTAGTGAACGTTGGTGTTTATTATCTTTTTTCTATCTTCAGTGAACGTTGATAGTTCATCGTCAGTGATCTACGGTGATATGATATATTTTCTCATTCCACCTTCAGTGAACGTTGGTAGGACATCGGCAGTGAACGTCGCTGCTTATTATCATTTTGCTATCTTCAGTGAACATTGAACCTTCATCGTCAGTGAACGGCGGTGATATGATATGATTATCTCTTTCTACATTCAGTGAACGTTGGTAGGACATCAGAAGTGAACGTCAGTGTTTATTATCTTTTTTCTATCTTTAGTGAACATTGATAGTTCATCATATGTGAATGGCGGTGATATGATATGATATTCTCTTTCTACCTTCAGTGAACGTTGGTAGGACATCGGTAGTGAACGTCGGTGTTTATTATCTTTTTTCTATCTTCAGTGAATATTGATAGTTCATCGTTAGTGAACGGCGGTGATATGATATATTTTCTCTTTCTACTTTCAGTGAATGTTGCTAAGACATTAGCAGTGAACGTCGGTGTTTATTATCTTTTTGCTATCTTCAGTGAAGGTTGATAGTTCATTGTCAGTGAACGGCAGTGATATAATATGATTTTCTCTTTCTACCTTCAGTGAACATTGGTAGGATATCGGCAGTGAACGTCAGTGTTTATTATCTTTTTGATATCTTTAGTGAATGTTGATAGTTCATCATCAGTGAACGAAGGTGATATGATATATTTTCTCTTTCTACCTTTAGTGAACGTTGGTAGGACATCGGCAGTGAACGTCAGTGCTTATTATCTTTTTGCTATCTTCAGTGAATGTTGATAGTTTATCGTCAGTGAACGGCGGTGTAATGATATGATTATCTCTTTCTACCTTCAGTGAACGTTGGTAGGACATCGGTAGTGAACATTGGTGATTATTATCTTTTTTCTATCTTCAGTGAATGTTGATTGTTCCTCGTTAGTGAACGATAGTGATATGATATATTTTCCCTTTCTACCTTCAATGAATGTTGGTAGGACATCAGCAGTGAACATCGGTGTTTATTATCTTTTTGCTATCTTCAGTGAAGGTTGATAGTTCATCGTCAGTGAAGGGCAGTGATATAATATGATTTTCGCTTTCTACCTTCAGTGAACGTTGGTAGGACATCGACAGTGAACGTCGGTGTTTATTATATTGATAGTTCATCGTCTGTGAACGGCGGTCATATGATATGATTTTCTCTTTCTACCTTCAGTGAATGTTGGTAGGACATCGACTGTGAACGTCGGTGTTTATCATCTTTTTTCTATCTTCAGTGAACGTTGATAGTTCATCGTCAGTGAATGGAGGTGATATGATATATTTTCTCTTTCTACCTTCAGTGAACGTTGGTAGGACATCGGCAGTGAACGTCGGTGTTTATTATCTTTTTTCTATCTTCAGTGAATGTTGATAGTTCATCGTCAGTGAACGGCGGTGATATGATATATTTTCACTTTCTACCTTCAGTGAACGTTGGTAGAACATCGGCAGTGAACGTCGGTGTTTATTATCTTTTTGATATCTTTAGTTAATGTTGATAGTTCATCATCAGTGAACGAAGGTGATATGATATATTTTCTCTTTCTACCTTTAGTGAATGTTGGTAGGACAACGGCAGTGAACGTCGGTGCTTATTATCTTTTTGCTATCTTCTGTGCACGTTGATAGTTGATCGTCAGTGAACGACGGTGTAATGATATGATTATCTCTTTCTACCTTCAGTGAACGTTGGTAGGACATCAGTAGTGAACATCAGTGCTTATTATCTTTTTGCTATCTTCAGTGAACGTTGATAGTTCATCGTCAGTGAACGACGGTGATATGATATGATTTTCTCTTTCTACCTTCAGTGAACGTTGGTAGGACATCGGTAGTGAACGTTGGTGTTTATTATCTTTTTTCTATCTTCAGTGAACGTTGATAGTTCATCGTCAGTGATCTACGGTGATATGATATATTTTCTCATTCCACCTTCAGTGAACGTTGGTAGGACATCGGCAGTGAACGTCGCTGCTTATTATCATTTTGCTATCTTCAGTGAACATTGAAACTTCATCGTCAGTGAACGGCGGTGATATGATATGATTATCTCTTTCTACATTCAGTGAACGTTGGTAGGACATCAGAAGTGAACGTCAGTGTTTATTATCTTTTTTCTATCTTTAGTGAACATTGATAGTTCATCATATGTGAATGGCGGTGATATGATATGATATTCTCTTTCTACCTTCAGTGAACGTTGGTAGGACATCGGTAGTGAACGTCGGTGTTTATTATCTTTTTTCTATCTTCAGTGAATATTGATAGTTCATCGTTAGTGAACGGCGGTGATATGATATATTTTCTCTTTCTACTTTCAGTGAATGTTGCTAAGACATTAGCAGTGAACGTCGGTGTTTATTATCTTTTTGCTATCTTCAGTGAAGGTTGATAGTTCATCGTCAGTGAACGGCAGTGATATAATATGATTTTCTCTTTCTACCTTCAGTGAACATTGGTAGGATATCGGCAGTGAACGTCAGTGTTTATTATCTTTTTGATATCTTTAGTGAATGTTGATAGTTCATCATCAGTGAACGAAGGTGATATGATATATTTTCTCTTTCTACCTTTAGTGAACGTTGGTAGGACATCGGCAGTGAACGTCGGTGCTTATTATCTTTTTGCTATCTTCAGTGAATGTTGATAGTTTATCGTCAGTGAACGGCGGTGTAATGATATGATTATCTCTTTCTACCTTCAGTGAACGTTGGTAGGACATCGGTAGTGAACATTGGTGATTATTATCTTTTTGCTATCTTCAGTGAACGTTGATAGTTCATCGTCAGTGAACGGCGGTGATATGATATGATTTTCTCTTTCTACCTTCAGTGAATGTTGGTAGGACATCGGCAGTGAAAGTTGGTGTTTATTATCTTTTTTCTATCTTCAGTGAACGTTGATAGTTCATCGTTAGTGAACTGCGGTGATATGATACATTTTCTCTTTCCAACTTCAATGAACGTTGGTAGGACATCGGCAGTGAATGTCAGTGCTTATTATATTTTTGCTATCTTCAGTGAACGTTGATAGTTCATCGTCAGTGAACTGCGGTGATATGTTATGATTTTCTCTTTCTACCTTCAGTGAACGTTGGTAGGACATCGGAAGTGAACGTCAATGTTTATTATCTTTTTTCTATGTTTAGTGAACATTGATAGGTCATCATCTGTGAATGGCGGTGATATGATATGATTTTCTCTTTCTACATTCAGTGAACGTTGGTAGGACATCAGTAGTGAACGTTGGTGTTTATTATCTTTTTTCTATCTTCAGTGAATGTTGATTGTTCATCGTTAGTGAACGATAGTGATATGATATATTTTCTCTTTCTACCTTCAGTGAATGTTGGTAGGACATCAGCAGTGAACGTCGGTGTTTATTATCTTTTTGCTATCTTCAATGAAGGTTGATAGTTCATCGTCAGTGAACGGCAGTGATATAATATGATTTTCTCATTCTACCTTCAGTGAACGTTGGTAGGACATCGACAATGAACGTCAGTGTTTATTATATTGATAGTTCATCGTCTGTGAACGGCGGTCATATGATATGATTTTCTCTTTCTACCTTCAGTGAATGTTGGTAGGACATCGGCAGTGAACGTCGGTGTTTATCATCTTTTTTCTATCTTCAGTGAACGTTGATAGTTTATCGTCAGTGAATGGCGGTGATATGATATATTTTCTCTTTCTACCTTCAGTAAACGTTGGTAGGACATCGGCAGTGAACGTCGGTGTTTATTATCTTTTTTCTATCTTCAGTGAGTGTTGATAGTTCATCGTCAGTGAACGACGATGATATGATATATTTTCACTTTCTACCTTCAGTGAATGTTGGTAGGACATCGACAGTGAACGTCGGTGTTTATTATCTTTTTGATATCTTTAGTTAATGTTGATAGTTCATCATCAGTGAACGAAGGTGATATGATATATTTTCTCTTTCTACCTTTAGTGAACGTTGGTAGGACATCGGCAGTGAACGTCGGTGCTTATTATCTTTTTTCTATCTTCAGTGAATGTTGATAGTTGATCGTCAGTGAACGGCGGTGTAATGATATGATTATATCTTTCTACCTTCAGTGAACGTTGGTAGGACATCAGCAGTGAACATCGGTGCTTATTATCTTTTTGCTATCTTCAGTGAACGTTGATAGTTCATCGTCAGTGAACGGCGGTGATATGATATGATTTTCTCTTTCTACCTTCAGTGAACGTTGGTAGGACATCGGCAGTGAACCTTGGTGTTTATTATCTTTTTTCTATCTTCAGTGAACGTTTATAGTTCATCGTCAGTAACCTGCAGTGATATGATATATTTTCTCTTTCCACCTTCAGTGAATGTTGGTAGGACATCGGTAGTGAACATCGGTGCTTATTATCTTTTTTCTATTTTTAGTGAACGTTGATAGTTCATCGTCAGTGAACGGCGGTGATACGATATGATTATCTCTTTCTACATTCAGTGAACGTTGGTAGGACATCGGAAGTGAAAGTCAGTGTTTATTATCTTTTTTCTATCTTTAGTGAACGTTGATATTTCATCGTTGGTGAACGGCGGTGTAATGATATATTTTCTCTTTCTTCCTCCAGTGAACGTTGGTAGGACATTGGCAGTGAACATCGGTGCTTATTATCTTTTTGCTATCTTCAGTGAACACTGATAGTTCATCGTCAGTGAACGGCAGTGATATGATATGATTTTCTCTTTCTACCTTCAGTAAATGTTGGTAGGACATCGTCAGTGAACGTTAGTGTTTATTATCTTTTTTCTATCTTCAGTGAACGTTGTTAGTTCATCATCAGTGAACTGCGGTGATATGATATGATTTCTCTTTCTACCTTCACTGAACGTTTGTAGGGCATCGGCAGTGAACGTCGGTGTTTATTATCTTTTTTCTATCTTCAGTGAATGTTGATAGTTCATCGTCAGTGAACGGTGGTGATATGATATATTTTCTCTTTATACCTTCAGTGAATGTTGGTAGGAAATCGACAGTGAACGTCGGTGTTTATTATATTTTTTCTATCTTCATTGAACGTTGATAGTTCATCGTCAGTGAAATGCGATGATATGATATATTTTCTATTTCTACATTCAGTTAATGTTGGTAGTACATCGGCAGTTAATGTCGGTGTTTATTATCTTTTTTCTATCTTCAGTGAATGTTGATAGTTCATCGTTATTGAATGGTGGTGATATGATATATTTTCTATTTCTACCTTTATTGAATGTTGGTAGGACACCAGCAGTGAACGTCGGAGTTTATTATCTTTTTGCTATCTTCAGTGAACGTTGATAGTTCATCGTCAGTGAACGGCAGTGATATAATATGATTTTCTCTTTCTACCTTCAGTGAACGTTGGTAGGACATCGACAATGAACCTTGGTGTTTATTATCTTTTTGCTATCTTCAGTGAACTTTGATAGTTCATCGTCTGTGAACGGCAGTCATATGATATGATTTTCTCTTTTTACCTTCAGTGAATGTTGGTAGGACATCGGCAGTGAACGTCGGTGTTTATTATCTTTTTTCTATCTTCAGTGAACTTTGATAGTTCATCGTCAATGAACGATGGTGATATGATATATTTTCTCTTTCTACCTTTAGTGAACGTTGGTAGGACATCGACAGTGAACGTCGGTGTATATTATCTTTTTGCTATCTTTAGTGAATGTTGATAGTTCATCGTCAGTGAACGGTGGTGATATGATATATTTTCTCTTTCTACCTTCAGTGAATGTTGGTAGGACATCGACAGTGAAAGTCGGTGTTTATTATCTTTTTTCTATCTTTAGTGAACGTTGATATTTCATCGTTGGTGAACGGCGGTGTAATGATATATTTTCTCTTTCTACCTCCAGTGAACGTTGGTAGGACATTGGCAGTGAACATCGGTGCTTATTATCTTTTTGCTATCTTCAGTGAACACTGATAGTTCATCGTCAGTGAACGGCGGTGATATGATATGATTTTCTATTTCTACCTTCAGTGAATGTTGGTAGGACATCGTCAGTGAACGTTAGTGTTTATTATCTTTTTTCTATCTTCAGTGAACGTTGTTAGTTCATCATCAGTGAACTGCGGTGATATGATATGATTTCTCTTTCTACCTTCACTGAACGTTTGTAGGGCATCGGCAGTGAACGTCGGTGTTTATTATCTTTTTTCTATCTTCAGTGAATGTTGATAGTTCATCGTCAGTGAATGGTGGTGATATGATATATTTTCTCTTTATACCTTCAGTGAATGTTGGTAGGAAATCGACAGTGAACGTCGGTGTTTATTATATTTTTTCTATCTTCATTGAACGTTGATAGTTCATCATCAGTGAAAGGCGATGATATGATATATTTTCTATTTCTACATTCAGTTAATGTTGGTAGGACATCGGCAGTTAATGTCGATGCTTATTATCTTTTTGCTATCTTCAGTTAACGTTGATAGTTCATCGTTAGTGATATGATTTTCTCTTTCTACTTTCAGTGAATGTTGGTAGGACATCGACAGTGACCGTCAGTGTTTATTATCTTTTTTCTATCTTCAGTGAACGTTGATAGTTCATCGTCAGTGAACGGCGGTGATATGATATAATTTCTATTTCTACCTTCAGTGAACGTTGGTAGGACATCGACAGTGAACGTCAATGTTTATTATCTTTTTGCTATGTTTAGTGAATGTTGATAGTTCATCATCAGTGAACGAAGGTGATATGATATATTTTCTCTTTCTACCTTCAGTGAACGTTGGTAGGACATCGACAATGAACGTCGGTTCTTATTATCTTTTTGCTATCTTCAGTGAACGTTGATAGTTCATCGTCAGTGAGCGGCGGTGATATGATATGATTTTCTCTTTCAACCTTCAGTGAACGTTGGTAGGACATCGGCAGTGAACTTTGGTGTTTATTATCTTTTTTCTATCTTTAGTGAACATTGATAGTTCATCATCTGTGAATGGCGGTGATATGATATGGTTTTCTCTTTCTACCTTCAGTGAACGTTGGTAGGACATCGATAGTGAACGTCGGTGTTTATTATCTTTTTTCTATCTTCAGTGAATGTTGATAGTTCATCGTTAGTGAACGACAGTGATATGATATATTTTATCTTTCTACCATCAATGAATGTTGGTAGGACATCAGCAGTTAAATTCTGTGTTTATTATCTTTTTGCTATCTTCAGTGAACGTTGATAGTTCATCATCAGTGAACGGCAGTGATATAATATGATTTTCTCTTTCAACCTTCAGTGAACATTGGTAGGACATCGGCAGTGAAAGTTGGTGTTTATTATCTTTTTGCTATCTTCAGTGAACGTTGATAGTTCATCGTCTGTGAACGACGGTCATATGTTATGATTTTCTCTTTCTACCTTCAGTGAATGTTGGTAGGACATCAGCAGTGAACGTCGGTGTTTATTTTATTTTTTCTATCTTCAGCGAACATTGATAGTTCATCGTCAGTAAACGGTGGATATATGATATATTTTCTCTTTCTACCTTCAGTGAATGTTGGTAGGACATCAACAGTGAACGTCGGTGTTTATTATCTTTTTTCTATCTTTAGTGATCGTTGATATTTCATCGTCAGTGAACGGCGGTGTAATGATATATTTTCTATTTCTACCTTCAGTGAACGTTGGTAGGACATCGGCAGTGAACATTGGTGCTTATTATCTTTTTTCTATCTTCAGTGAACATTGATGGTTCATCGTAAGTGAACGGCGGTGATATGATATGATTTTCTCTTTCTACCTTCAGTGAACATTGGTAGGACATCGCCAGTGAACGTCGATGTTTATTATATTTTTTCTATCTTCAGTGAATGTTGATAGTTCATCTTTAGTGAACGGCAGTGATATGATATATTTTCTCTTTCTACCTTCAATGAATGTTGGTAGGACATCAGCAGTGAATGTCGATGTTTATTATCTTTTTGCTATCTTCAGTGAACGTTGATAGTTCATCATCAGTGAACGGCAGTGATATAATATGATTTTATCTTTCTACCTTCAGTGAACATTGGTAGGACATCGGCAGTGAAAGTTGGTGTTTATTATCTTTTTGCTATCTTCAGTGAACGTTGATAGTTCATCGTCTGTGAACGGCGGTCATATGTTATGATTTTCTCTTTCTACCTTCAGTGAATGTTGGTAGGACATCGGCAGTGAACGTCGGTGTTTATATTCTTTTTTCTATCTTCAGCGAACATTGATAGTTCATTGTCAGTAAATGGTGGATATATGATATATTTTCTCTTTCTACCTTCAGTGAATGTTGGTAGGACATCAACAGTGAACGTCGGTGTTTATTATCTTTTTTCTATCTTTAGTGAACGTTGATATTTCATCGTTGGTGAACGGCGGTGTAATGATATATTTTCTCTTTCTACCTCCAGTGAACGTTCGTAGGACATTGGCAGTGAACATCGGTGCTTATTATCTTTTTGCTATCTTCAGTGAACACTGATAGTTCATCGTCAGTGAACGGCGGTGATATGATATGATTTTCTCTTTCTACCTTCAGTGAATGTTGGTAGCAATCGTCAGTGAACGTTAGTGTTTATTATCTTTTTTCTATCTTCAGTGAACGTTGTTAGTTCATTATCAGTGAACTGCGGTGATATGATATGATTTCTCTTTCTACCTTCACTGAACGTTTGTAGGGCATCGGCAGTGAACGTCGGTGTTTATTATCTTTTTTCTATCTTCAGTGAATGTTGATAGTTCATCGTCAGTGAATGGTGGTGATATGATATATTTTCTCTTTATACCTTCAGTGAATGTTGGTAGGAAATCGACAGTGAACGTCGGTGTTTATTATATTTTTTCTATCTTCATTGAACGTTGATAGTTCATCGTCAGTGAAAGGCGATGATATGATATATTTTCTATTTCTACATTCAGTTAATGTTGGTAGGACATCGGCAGTTAATGTCGATGCTTATTATCTTTTTGCTATCTTCAGTTAACGTTGATAGTTCATCGTCAGTGATATGATTTTCTCTTTCTACTTTCAGTGAATGTTGGTAGGACATCGACAGTGAACGTCAGTGTTTATTATCTTTTTGCTATCTTCAGTGAACGTTGATAGTTCATCGTCAGTGAACGGCGGTGATATGATATATTTTCTATTTCTACCTTCAGTGAACGTTGGTAGGACATCGACAGTGAACGTCAATGTTTATTATCTTTTTGCTATCTTTAGTGAATGTTGATAGTTCATCATCAGTGAACGAAGGTGATATGATATATTTTCTCTTTCTACCTTCAGTGAACGTTGGTAGGACATCGACAATGAACGTCGGTTCTTATTATCTTTTTGCTATCTTCAGTGAACGTTGATAGTTCATCGTCAGTGAGCGGCGGTGATATGATATGATTTTCTCTTTCTACCTTCAGTGAACGTTGGTAGGACATCGGCAGTGAACTTTGGTTTTTATTATCTTTTTTCTATCTTTAGTGAACATTGATAGTTCATCATCTGTGAATGGCGGTGATATGATATGGTTTTCTCTTTCTACCTTCAGTGAACGTTGGTAGGACATCGATAGTGAACGTCGGTGTTTATTATCTTTTTTCTATCTTCAGTGAATGTTGATAGTTCATCGTTAGTGAACGGCAGTGATATGATATATTTTCTGTTTCTACCTTCAATGAATGTTGGTAGGACATCAGCAGTGAACGTCGGTGTTTATTATCTTTTTGCTATCTTCAGTGAACGTTGATAGTTCATCATCAGTGAACGGCAGTGATATAATATGATTTTCTCTTTCTACCTTCAGTGAACATTGGTAGGACATCGGCAGTGAAAGTTGGTGTTTATTATCTTTTTGCTATCTTCAGTGAACGTTGATAGTTCATCGTCTGTGAACGGCGGTCATATGTTATGATTTTCTCTTTCTACCTTCAGTGAATGTTGGTAGGACATCGGCAGTGAACGTCTGTGTTTATTTTCTTTTTTCTATCTTCAGCGAACATTGATAGTTCATCGTCAGTAAATGGTGGATATATGATATATTTTCTCTTTCTACCTTCAGTGAATGTTGGTAGGACATCAACAGTGAACGTCGGTGTTTATTATCTTTTTTCTATCTTTAGTGATCGTTGATATTTCATCGTCAGTGAACGGAGGTGTAATGATATATTTTCTATTTCTACCTTCAGTGAACGTTGGTAGGACATCGGCAGTGAACATCGGTGCTTATTATCTTTTTTCTATCTTCAGTGAACATTGATGGTTCATCGTAAGTGAACGACGGTGATATGATATGATTTTCTCTTTCTACCTTCAGTGAACATTGGTAGGACATCGTCAGTGAAAGTTGGTGTTTATTATATTTTTTCTATCTTCAGTGAATGTTGATAGTTCATCGTTAGTGAACGGCGGTGATATGATATGATTTTCTCTATCTACCTTCAGTGAACGTTGGTAGGACATCGACAGTGAACATCGGTGTTTATTATCTTTTTGCTATCTTCAGTGAATGTTGATAGTTTATCGTCAGTGAACGAAGGTGATATGATATATTTTCTCTTTCTACCTTCAGTGAACGTTGGTAGGACATCGGTAGTGAACGTTAGTGTTTATTATCTTTTTGCTATCTTCAGTGAACGTTGATAGGTCATCGTCATTGAAATGATATATTTTCTCTTTCTACCTTCAGTGAATGTTGGTAGGACATCGGCAGTGAACTTCGGTGTTTATTATCTTTTTTCTATCTTCAGTGAATGTTGATAGTTCATTGTCAGTGAACGATGGTGATAGGATATATTTTCTCTTTCTACCTTCAGTTAATGTTGGTAGGACATCGGCAGTGAACGTCGGTGATTATTATCTTTTTGCTATCTTCAGTGAACGTTGATAGTTCATCATCAGTGAACGGCGGTGATGTGATATGATTTTCTCTTTCTACCGTCAGTGAACGTTGGTAGGACACCAGCAGTGAACATCGGTGTTTATTATCTTTTTGCTATCTTTAGTAAATGTTGATAGTTTATCATCGGTGAACGAAGGTGATATGATATATTTTTTCTTTCTACCTTCAGTGAACATTGGTAGGACATCGGCAGTGAACGTCTGTGTTTATTATCTTTTTTCTATCTTCAGTGAATGTTGATAGTTCATCATCAGTGAACGGAGGTGATATGATATATTTTCTATTTCTACCTTCAGTGAACAATGGTAGGACATCGGCAGTGAACATTGGTGCTTATTATCTTTTTGCTATCTTCAGTGAACATTGATAGTTCATCGTCAGTGAACGCCGGTGATATGATATATTTTCTCTTGCTACCTTCAGTGAATGTTGGTAGTTCATCGTCAGTGAACGACGGTGATATGATATATTTTATCTTTCTACCTTCAGTAAAAGTGGGTAGACCATAGGCAGTGAACGTCGATGCTTGTTATCTTCCTCTCTGATTTAGTTCTTTTGGTTCCACCAGTGATTTATTTTCCTAGCAGGGTTGCTCCTTTGTTTCTTTATTTTTGTTGCATCGCCAGTGATACTTTGCGTCTCTTTGGTACTGTTTATATGCATTCATATGCATAAGCATTTGCATGGCATCTTAGGGCCAAAAATAGGGTTTTTTTTATATTTAAGTATCTTCGATCGCGTCGACACGAAGATTTTCAACCTTCGTATCTCCGGATAGAAGAAACATAAATAAGGGCAGATGTTGTACACAAATTTTTTCCCCTAAGATCCCTTCATCATACCATGTTGATTCAATCACAACAAGATCACATTAATGCTTATGGTTCTTCTCCCTATCTTTAGCATTGCTCTTTTGAGGAGTTACCAAGCACCTTGACTTGTTTTCTTTTGTGATCATGAATATTTTTCTTTGATTTTCTTAAAATGTAATGTTGGTTTGTCTTACTTGTTAATAATGTAGGTAAAGGCAATAACGTTTAGCAAGTTGCTCCATGGGTTCATGATTTTATTTCCATGCCCTAGTCAACATAGCTTGAGGACTTCAAACCTCACTGTGATAAGGTGGAAGAAGTGACTGTTTTTGGAATACTGGTTTGCGTTTTGCGTTTGATTTTGCAAAATATCGCGGTAAGCAAGAGTCGCCACCGTCTTTTATTTTATCCAACAAGGAAAGGAAAAAAGCACAAAAAAATTCCTTTTTTGAGATATTTCTGAGTACGGGGGGTAGATTTATAGAAAGGGAAGGTATTAGCACCCTTTCTATCCGTACTTATCTACGGGCTCTTAGGTACTTGCTCATCATTTTCAAAATTGTTTTCTTTATGTTTGTGCACTTTGAAAAGTTTTTGTTTTAACTTTGATTTAACTCTTGCGTCTCTCATCAAGAGTGTAATGAAGTGTTTTTTTGAAAACGTTGTTTGTAAAGGAGTGTAAGTGTGAAAAAAGTTTTGTTTTGGATGAGCAAGTATCTAAGAACTAATCTACCTTCTCGAAAAAAGAATCTTTCTATGCTTATTTCTTTTAGACAATGTTATCCCACTATTAGTGAGTAGGTAGCACTGTCGTTAGAGTTTGAGGGTCAATTCGAAAGGGACATACGGTCACTAAAGCAATGTTAGGACGTCTTAGTGGTAACCCTAATGTCTTAGATCATTTATCCGAGGCAACGATATCCGAGGCAACCTTTCCGAGGCAACTTATGATCTTTTAGACAAGAGGGTGACCTCTAAAATAACCTATACTCAATGACCGTTTACTGAAGGCAACCAAGTGGGAGTGTACCTTAGGATTGCGCATGTGTGAATGTGTTAATTTCAGTTATTTTTATCTTTGCACATTTAGGGAGATCTAAATGTTTCAAATTTAGTCATTCATTCTTGTCATGCAACCCCTATTATCAAACATCTAGCAATTAAATGTTTGCAGAAATTAAAGTGCGGAATTTAAACTAAGCTATTACAAGGCTTCGGGTATTTACATAGCCAAAAACAAACCCTTTGAAATTAAAAGCGGAAAAAATAAATAAATGTCCTAATTAAATTATTACAAACCAGGAGCAGATACAATAATTGGATAAAAATAAAACGCGCGAGAAAATTAGATCGAATGCGAGAACTAGGGTTTTGACCCTATTAATTAAAAGAAAATGTTTTTTTTGTTGTTTTTAATATTTTTTAAGAAAATAAATTAAGTCCTAAAATTAAATGCTAAATTAATTAGTTAATTAAATTAATTAATGAAAAATATTTAAATGACATATTTTTGGTTTTTTGTTATTTTAGGAAAGAAATGAAATAATTAAGTTAGTAATAAAAACCTATTGATTCTAATTGATTTTAATTATTTGCAAAAATAAATTAAAATTATCTAACATTAATAACCTAATTAAATTAATTGATTTTTTTACTAAAAATAAATATCCTAAATTTAATTTATGAAAAATGCTATTTTTATGATTTTTTGATTAAAAGAAAATATTTTTTTGTTAATAAAATAAATAGAAAATAAATTAAATAGAATAAAAAAAAAAAAGATGAGAGATGGGCCTGAAATGGAGGTGTCAGTAGCAATTTTCCT
This sequence comes from Vicia faba, assembly GCA_948472305.1. Classification (NCBI taxonomy): domain Eukaryota; kingdom Viridiplantae; phylum Streptophyta; class Magnoliopsida; order Fabales; family Fabaceae; genus Vicia; species Vicia faba. The sequence continues at coordinate 896,185,414 of OX451738.1, forward strand.
GGGCCCATTGAGATGATCTGTTTTGACTTTTTGGATCCAGTACGTAGGCGTTTGACCTGGCCTTTGGTGCACCCTTAGTGATGGCCACCAGATCTCACCATCTGGCCATCTGACGCGTTGGATGATGAGGGAGTATGATGGACATCCTGGCTTCGCTTGCACTAAATCACTTGAAAATAAATGGGAAAATAGAAAATGTTGTAGGCAGGGATCGAACCCCTGACCTCCAGCCTCTAACGCCTTAAGAACATGCATAGCCACCACTGGGGCATTTGGTTTTGTTTGTTCATAAAACACAATAATAATCATATATGAAAAACAAAGGAATATTGTAAATTTAACAAAACACGCGCTAATCGTTTGAACGGGCCAGTAGGGGAGCGACACTTCATCGTCTCCTTCCTCTCTCCGTGGCTAAAGGTTTTAAGACCTATACCCACATACATTGTCCGTCACTGTAACAATGCCAATTTCCACAATCGCGTACATGTAATATAAATGAACACCAAGGCCATGGTTAGAATCGTCTCCTTCTTCTGAACACAATCGTACCCATTACAATGGCCAATTGTTCCTGAAATAAAAAACCCTAAAACCAAGCTCGAAAACCTAGCAATGGTGATTAACGCTACAGGCCATATAAATGAAATTGAATAATGCCAAAAGTTTGCAAATTCTCTATAGATTAAGAATATGTCATCAATTCATGTTAACAATGCCTAAATTAAAAAATGTGAATTCAAGAACAGGGGTGTAACGTGAAGGACTTACAGCGCGTTTAGGGACCGGAACAGGCTTGTTCTTGATAACTTTAGGTTCTTGAGAATGCCATGAAGCGATTGGGATTGATATCAAGCCTTGAGGATGCCTCTAACTATCAATTCGATCTCACACTTTTTGCCTTTTTTTCTTTCAAAAAAGGTTCTTGCTCTCACGCCTCTTTCTAACCTTGCCTTTGATCTGCACGCAGTCCTTATGTATTAGTGAAGGGATTAGGGTTGCAAATTACATCCAAATCTTCTTCTTCCAATGCTTTTGATATTTGATTTGATTCTTCTTTAAAATCATTCAAATTTGGCTTATTTCCAATCTTTTTGTGCATACAAGCCTTGATGCGAATTTGGAATGATGCTAGTTGTTCAATGAAGCCTGAAACAAACATAAAATCCCTTGTTATCAATGTTTTGGATTTTTATTTGATTTAATTTGATTTAAATTGAATTAATTCAAGTAAAAACCAAATTAAATAATAAAAATATGATATTTACAAGTGGAAAGGGCTAGAACACGTGGGCTATGTTTCCAACTCAAAACAAGTGAAAAGAATTGGGCCCATTTGGCAAAATTTGAAGTTTTGGGCATAGTTGACTTTTGGCAATATTGCAAAAAAGGTTAACTTCAACAATGCATAACTTCCTCAATTTTGACCCTTTGGAGGTGTTCTTTGACTTTTTAGAAATCTTGAGATGTCCTCTAAGTAACACTTTTGGTCTCATCTCATTTTGATAATCCATGACCATGCATGAAGCTTTGACAAAAAAGGTGTTTTTGTTGACTTTTCAAAATGACCTATAATGTCCAAATTCATAACTTCTTGTGAGTGCATATTTTGATCTTGGGATATGAAGATGGATTGTAGGTAATTTAACCCTTTTCAAAATTAGATTTGGATGGGTCATTTCTCATGAAGTATGAGAAAGTTATGCTTGGTCAAAGTTGAGTTGACTTTTCCTACAAAACCCTAATTTAGAAACTTTTGAATCTTGATAAATTATGAGAAATCCTTGATGAATCATGATCAACCCTTGATCAAATGATGAAATATACTTCAAAATGAGGATGTTGACCAAAAATCTTGATGTTTGACTGTATGTGGGCCATAGTTGACTTTTGCCCTAGCATAGTCGATTTTTGGGCCTTTTGAGCAATTGACTGAGCAAACTTCCTCTACAAGGCTTGAAACTTGACGTGGATGATCTTGAGAACATATTAGGACAATGTTGAGCATTTTGGATCCCTTGTAATCAAGTATCTTGATGCAACATGAAACCCTAATTTGAGGTAGACTGTCTTCAGAGAGAGCTTGTTTGGCCAACCCTTGGACTACCTTAAGCAATTTGGAGATCTTTCTTGAAATGTTTTGAGAAATATGGGAGGGAAAATTTTGGGGTACAACAGCTTCCCCTATTCAATTTTCTTAATCCTGAGGGTGTAGATTGGCTTTAATGCCTTTCGTGATACGAAGGTGGAAGAGGATTGAACATTAGAGTGCCCAGAAATATGCTCTCGCATGACGTGGTAATTGTCTTATGATGTCAGGAATGGGCTTACGGATGCCATTTGGAAGAACGTCGATCGCATAAGATATTCCTTAGCGAGAGCTTGTATACCTGTTGTTGAGGAAGATTCTGTTGGGGAAGGCTGATCTTTGTTGAGAGAAGTAGAATTTGAGGAGCTTTGGTCGTCCGTTATTCTGTTGGTGAGTCGTCTTTGTTGATATTTAGGAATTTTAAATCATCCGTACTCAACTGAGGAAACATTTTTGCTGAGATTTAGGAACTCGTCTGTAATTCAACTGAAGAAACATCTCTGCTGAGATTAGGAGTTCGTCCGTAATTCAACTGAGGTAATATCTTTGCTGAGATTTAGGAGCTCGTCCGTAATTCAACTGAGAAAACTTCTCAGCTGAGATTTAGGAGCTTGTCCATAATTCAACTGAGGTAATATCTCTGCTGAGATTTAGGAGCTCGTCCGTAATTCAACTGAGGAAACATCTCTGCTGAGATTTAGGAGCTCGTCCGTAATTCACTGAGGTAATATCTTTGATGAGATTTAGGAGCTCGTTCGTAATTCATCTGAGGAAACATCTCTGATGAGATTTAGGAGCTCGTTCGTAATTCAATTGAGGTAAACATCTCTACTGAGATTTAGGAGCTCGTCCGTAATTCAACTGAGGAAACATATCTGCTGAAATTTAGGAGCTCGTCCGTAATTCAAATGAGGTAACATCTCTGCTGTGATTTAGGAACTCGTCTGTAATTCAACTAAGGTAACATCTCTGCTGAGATTTAGGAACTTGTCCATAATTCAACTGAGGAAACATCTCTGTCTAGATTTAGGAGCTCATCCGTAATTCAACTGAGGTAACATCTCTGCTGAGATTTAGGAACTCGTCCGTAATTCAACTAAGGTAACATCTCTGCTGAGATTTAGGAACTTGTCCATAATTCAACTGAGGAAACATCTTTGTCTAGATTTAGGAGCTCATCCGTAATTCAACTGAGGAAACATCTCTTTTGAGATTTAGGAGCTCGTCCGTAATTCAACTAAGGTAAAAGCTTCAGAGCTTGAACTTTGTGAGAATTTAATCGTATCCTTCCTGAAAGGTAAAGGTTAGTTGTATGTAATGCATGATATGTATCAAGCAATGATGTTCTCAAAATAAATGAGATTGTGTCGTATGATGCGTATGCATGTGATGATGTATGAAAATGTGATGTTTTGAGCTGGGGAAAATAAATCCCGGATTGCTGCTGGAGAAACAAATTGAATTCTTTGTTTCCGCTGGAGATATTGGATGAAGATGATTGTGAGAATAAACCTGCAGGAGAGGATAATTTTGTTGGGGAATAAACTGACGAGAGAATGACTCTGGGGAGGAGATACTCTGCCGGAGGATTCCACTGATAAATTCAGCTGGGGATGAATTACCGTTGCTAGTGATAATGAACCTTGTTGGGGATTGAAATCCGATTTGTGAAAGGAAAGAACTCTGCTGAGGATGATTTTCCAGTTGCGACTTCACGGGGAATAATCTTTTAGACTCTACATGGGATAATCTTCCAGAGTCTACTGGGGACAATTCTTCAAACTCCACTGGGGATATTTTTTTATACTTCGCTGGGGATGATAAGACTTTTCAGTGCTGATGGTAGATAAACTCTGTTTAGGGAGAATATTACCGATTCATTCACAGTTGCGAGTCTCAGCTGGGGAGAGTTTTAACACCACTAACTTTATCTTACTCTGCGGGGAATGAATGTACTTTCAATCGTTTCCTCCAACTAGGTCTATCCCTATACATGGTGGACAGAGCAACTGTACGGTTTGGACATTTCTCGTTTGCCCTTGTTTCTGATATTACAAGTAATTGTCTTTTGTTTCACATGTAAATATTCATGAGCACCAATTAATGTCAAATGAATATATCAAAAACTGAACATTGGACGTTCTTGCAAAACAAAACAAAAAAAAAAGGAAAACAGTTTGAAATTTATTTGTGAAAATGACATGTATTGATGTTGAAGTTAGCCTTTAAATAGGCGTCTTTTGTACAAGAGGCTGACGTCCTAGTAAGAGAACGCCGCCGAACAAATAAAATTTATACAATTTGTTAAAAACAAAGAAAAACAGCTATGTGAACAATCCCACTGGGTTCCAACTCTGCTATTGCCTTTATTCCCTCGAGAATCTCATCACTTTGCTACTTTGTTGAATGTAGATCAGATTGATTAGTGTCGTCCGAGCTTGATAGTCGATACCGAAGTTTGGTTTCAAGGTGATCCAATGAGACATAGTGTTACGCTTTAATCCCTAATTTTTGCCTGGACCGCCCTTTTGGGTTTTCAGTCCACCGAGAAACCCTTTTTTGCCCAATCCATCTTTTCAGGTTTTCGACTTGCCGGGTGTACAGATTTTTTATTTTCATCCCTTATTTTTTCCCGAACCCTTTTGGGTCGCCGGGAAGCCCTTATTTTTGCCTAGGCCAGTCAACCTAGTGGGTCTTTGGTTATGCGTAGTATTTTTTCACTATGTATGCATTGACGGGGTGAGGAAGGTCATCACCATCCATGGTGGTTAGAATCATAGCTCCTCCTGAGGAAATGTTCTTAACCACAAATGGCCCTTCGTAAGTAGGGGTCCATTTGCCCCTGGGATCACCTTGTGGCAGGATAATGCGCTTGATCACCAGATCCCCGACTTGATACTCTCGTCGTCTAACTTTCTTGTTAAATGCCTTGATCATCCTCTTTTGATACGTCTGACCATGATAGATAGCAGCAAGTCTCTTTTCATCGATTAAGTTCAGTTGATCAAACCGGGTCTGAATCCAGTCATCTTCGCTCAAACCTGCATCCTTCATGATCCGAAGAGAGGGTATTTGAACTTAAATGGGCAAGACAGCCTCCATGCCATAAACCAAGGAATAGGGTGTTGCCCCTGTTGACGTCCATGCTGAGGCGCGATACCCATGAAGAGCAAATGGTAACATCTCGTGCCAGTCTTTGTATGTCACTGTCATCTTTTGCACAATCTTCTTAATGTTCTTATTAGCCGCTTCTACAGCCCCATTCATCTTCCGCCGGTAAGGAGAAGATTTGTGATGATGTATCTTGAACTTCTTGTAGAGCTCGGTGATCATCTAGTTGTTGAGATTTGTACCATTGTCCGTAATGATCCTCTCTGGTACACCATATCGACAAATCAGATTGTGCTGAATGAACTATGCCACGACGTTCTTGGTTACAGTAGCAAAGGAAGTTGCTTCAACCCACTTCGTAAAGTAATCAATAACTACCAGGATGAAACAATGCCCGTTGGATGTAGTAGGTCTGATCTCACCAATCATGTCGATGCCCCACATTGCAAAAGGCCACGGAGCTGTCAAGACGTTCAGAAGGACTGGAGGTATGTGCACCTTATCAACATAAACATGGCACTTATAACAGGTCCGAGAATGCTGATAACAGTCGGTTTCCATGGTGGACCAATAATATCCTGCCCGAAGGATCTTTTTCGCCATGGTGTGTCCACTGGAATGAGTTCCAAAAGTACCTTCATGTAACTCTACCATAATCCTTTCTGCTTCGTTCTTATCCACACATCACAGCAAGGTCGAGTCATGGTTACGCTTGTAAAGGATGCCATTACTGATGAAGAACTTCGCCACGAATCTTCTCAGAAACTTTTTATCATTAACAGACGCACCCTCGGGGTAATCTTGAGCCTCAAGATACCTCGTTACCTCGTGAAACCAGGGTTTATCTGTTACCTCTTCCATCTCAATGTCAAAACAATGTGCAGGTTCGTCCAACCTCTCAATGGTAACTCGGGGAGCTTCATTGTCCCATCTGACCTTGAACATAGAAGACATCGTAGCTAGCGCGTCCTCTAACTGATTCTCCTTTCTAGGGAAGTGTTCAAAGTTTATCTCCTCGAAGTGTGGAAGCAAAGTCAATACATACTCCTTGTAATAAATAAGATTAGGGTGTTTCATATTCCACTCGCCTTTGATCTGACTGATCACGAGAGAGGAATCTCTGAATACACTTAAGAACTTAATCCTTAGGTCAATAGCTGCTCGAAGACCCTTGATGCACGCTTCACACTCTGCCATATTGTTGGTGCAGTTAAAACATAGTCGGGTGGTGAATGGAGTATGAGAGCCTTCAGGAGATATGATCACGGCGCCAATGCCATTACCTGAAGCGTTTGAAGCTACATAAAAGTACATAGACCATCGGGATCCCTCCTCAGGTCCTTCATCTGGTCCAGGTGTTTCAAAGTCAGTCACCAACATGATATTCTCATCCGGGAATTCAAAGTTCATCGACTGGTAATCGTCCACTACCTGATGTGCTAAATGATCTGCCAACACACTTTCTTTGATTGCTTTTTGGGTCGTGTATTGGATGTCATACTCATTCAAGATCATCTGCCATCTCGCTATTCTTCCGGACAACGCAGGCTTCTCGAAGATATACTTGATTGGATCCATCTTTGATATCAATAGAGTAGTGTGAGTCAGCATATACTGTCTCAGCCGGCGAGCAGCCCATGCCAAAGCGCATCAAGTTTTCTCAAGCAACGAGTATCGGGTCTCGCAGTCGGTAAACTTTTTGCTAAGGTAATAAATAACATGCTCTTTTTGGACAGACTCGTCATGCTGCCCCAGCACGCACCCCATTGAATTATTGAGTACTGTCAAGTATAAGATCAAAGGTATCCCTTCAACTGGAGGAATCAGAATAGGTGGCTCTTGGAGATACTCTTTGATCCTTTCGAAAGCGGCCTGACATTCATCGTTCCATCTTACCACTTGGTCTTTCTTCAGTAACTTGAAGATTGGCTCACAAGTAGCAGTCAAGTGTGAGATGAATCGGGAAATATAGTCCAAACGTCCCAGAAACTCTCTGACTTCTTTTTCTGTTCGGGGAGCTGGCATTTCCTGTATGGCCTTCACCTTTGTAGGGTCCACTTGAATACCTTTATCACTAACTACAAAACCCAGCAGCTTACCAGACCTTACTCCGAAGGTGCACTTGTTCGGGTTTAACCTCAGCTTGTACAACTTCAACCTGTCAAATAGCTTCTGAAGGTGGTCAAGATGTTCTTCCTCAGTCTGGGACCTTGCAATCATGTCATCAACGTATACCTCAATCTCATGATGGATCATGTCGTGGAACAAAGCGACCATGGCGCGTTGATACGTTTCCCCAGCATTCTTCAATCCGAAAGGCATGACTTTGTAGCAAATGATACCCCACTGCGTAACAAACGTCGTCTTTTTCATATCCTCGGGAGCCATTTTAATCTGATTGTGACCGGAGAAACCATCCATGAAGGAAAAGACCTTATGTTGTGCGGTGTTGTCAACTAGAACATCGATATGGGGCAGAGGGAAATCATCCTTGGGGCTCGCCCTATTTAGATCCCTATAGTCAACACACATTCGAACCTTACCATTCTTCTTCGGCACCGGAACTACGTTGGCCACCCACTGTGGGTAAGAAGTAACTGCTAGAAAACCGGCATCAAACTGTTTCATAACTTCAGCCTTGATTTTCTCAGACATCTCTGGGCGCATTCGGCGAACCTTCTACTTCACTGGAGGACAGTCTTCCTTAGTTGGCAAGCGGTGAACCACGATATCAGTATCCAACCCAGGCATATCTTTATAAGACCAGGCAAATATCTCAACATACTCATGCAACATCTGAATTAGCCGTTGCTTAACGCTAGGCTCCAGATTTGCACCAATCTTGACCTCTTTCTTGTCTACCTATGTACCCAGATTTATTGTTTCCACTGGCTCTTCATGCGGCTGTATGTCCTCTCTTCCTGAAGTAACAGTCTAGCAAGTTCACCAGGCACTTCGCAATCATCCTCACCTTTGTCCTCGGCTTGGTTGATCGGACTTTCGAAGTCATAACTGGCAGTAGCAGAGTCGTTATCAGTGGGATCCAGGGTGGATGTAGACCTGTATATGTGAGTGTGTGTAAAATAGCTATTTTGCAAGATAAAAAAGAAAAACAAAGAGCGCAAAAATTCGTAATGCAAGAAAACATCCAATGCTTTTATTGATGATATAGGGAAATGACACATAACAAGCCCTCAAACAAAGCCACAGTGCCTCGGGTAAGGCACCGAGCCGTAAAGTTTAAAATCGTCTGTTACAAATTCAAAACAAAAGTCTATTAATATGTGATAAAAGAAATTGGCACGAAGTCATTTGTCGTCCAATTGCTTAGTCCGCCGCCGGTGGTTGGGTAAATCTAGATGTCAAACTCTAACTCTTCATCATCGTCTTCAATCATATTCACTTCAGGATTAGTAATACACAGGGGAGGTCTTCGAATCCGCGCGCGTCGAACGGACCTTTGAGCTTATGCAGTGAAACCCAAACCAAACTTGTCAGTCTTATGTGCAAAGTCAGGGAGTTGGCCCCAATTCGCACACCCACCTTTCTCAATAACAACCCGGGCATCTTTTAGGGAAGTCATCTTCATTGGAGGATCTTCAGTAACAATTTCAGTTGATGCTAGCATCTGGGGGACTTCTTCAAAATGTTGACACGGGGTTTCAATGAACTCCCCGTCCATCTCCACATACCGAAAAGAGTTGAGGTGGCTCACCATGTACTCCTCTGCTCCTCGTACCGTAACAATTTTCCCCTTCACTGGGTATTTCAGCATCTAATGGTGCGTAGAAGTTACTGACTCAGCTTTATGGATCCATGGGTGACCCAGCAAACAAGAATAAGATGGCCGAATGTCCATCACATAAAATGTAGACGCGAAAATATGAGAACCAATCTTAACTGGAATATCCACCTCTCCATGTACCATCCTCTTGGACCCGTCAAAGGCCCTAACCACAATGTTGCTTGGCTTCAACTCTAACCTTTCACAGTCCAACCGGTCTAATGCTTTCTTGCGTAAAACAGTCAACGAGGACCCAGTATCCACTAATACGTGAGCTAGGGTAGTGCCCCTGCATTCAATTGAAACATGCGGAGCGTTATTGTGATTCTTCCCTTTGGCAGTCAAATCTGCGCCGGAGAAACCCAACCCGTTATCTACTGTCAAACTAGCCACACAGTATTTAAACTGGTCAACAGATGTTTCCTGGGGCACGTGCGCAGTTTTCAAGAAAGCAATCAGAGCCTTAGCATGGGCCTCTGAGCATAACAATAAGGACAACATAGAGATCTTCGATGGGGTTTGCCCTAGCTGTTCGACTACATTGTAGTCGCTTTTCTTGATGATCTTTAAAATTTCTTCTATCTCCTGTCTAGAGGCTTCAACAGTAATCTTCTTCGGTGCCTCCGTCCGGGAAGGCTCACCAGTGATCCCTTTGCCTCGAGTATCAGATGACTCAGTGACAGGGGTAATGATTTGAACATGAACGGGGGAAGTAGCAGGTGTACTGGCAGGTGTAATCACAACAAGTTTTCGAATAGCTGGTGGGGAGATCTCAAAGGATAAAAGACTTCCGCTTCGGGTGAATTTACTAGATCCAACAATATTGCTGACGTCAGTACCAGCCTCTTCGTCCTTCAAGTCGTGATTAATCCCATGATAATACACATCGTCCCCATAGTGCCATGGGACAGCCTTATCCGATGTGTAAGGAATAGGTCCAGGAACAATAATGATCAATGGAGAAATTCTCGGAACAGATGTAATTCTAACAGGCTTTCTCGAGGAAGCCTTGGAAGAATTGGCGAAAATGGTGATTATGGAAGCTTCTTCAACAGGAACCAATGGAACAAAAGTTTTCTCGATTAAGATTTCTTTGTTATCCATCAGGCGTTGGACACCTGACTTCAATAGATGGCAACCCGTAGGTAGGAAGGAACACATATGGAAACCTTCACCACAACCCGGAAATAAACCGGCTAACAGAAGGTTCTTCTTCACAGTCATTAATGGAGTAAGAATGTCTTTCACGGAAGTCACAAACGAGTCATCATCCACAGCATTCACTCCATGCTTGGGCATAGGAGCAGTCATGACATTAGGCTTTTCTGTCCCTTCAAACTCGATCTCCTTAACATCAATCAGATCCTGCACTTTATTCTTCAAAGCCCAGCAATTGTTGGTATCATGCCCTGGGATATCAGAGTGATAAGCACAACCGGCATTTGGATTATACAGCGGTGATGTAGTATTGGGATTCTTTGGAGCTTCCCTCGGAATCACCAAGTTGGTCTTCAACAACTGCGGCAGAAATTGAGATAAAGTCATGCTGAGCTGAGTAAACTGTCTTTGAGGCCTCTCTGCTCTTTGTTGAGTGTTTCATTGTGGGGCAACAACAGGTCTTGAAATAACCACCACGTTAACTGCTTGGCGGCGCTCAGGTCGGTTTTGGCTCCTCGAGCTGTAAACTGCACTAGACTCCTTCTTGAAAGGCTTCTTCTCGGTACTTGACGAAGCACCTTTCTGTATTTTTCCTCTCTTGATACCGGCTTCGACTCTCTCCCCAGTCATAATCAACTCAATGAAACCAGCCGATGAACTACCGATCAAGTGATTGAAGTATGGACCAGACAAAGTCCCAAGAAACATATCCACCAACTCCCTATCAGCCAGAGGGGGTTGTACTCTTCCCGCAAGATCTCTCCACTTCTGAGCGTAGTCCTTAAAACCTTCGCTCGCCCCCATAGACATACCCTGAAGTTGGGTATGCGTGGGAGCAAGGTCGGCATTATATTGGTACTGCTTGTAAAAAGCAGCAGCAAGGTCCTCCCAGTTACAGACGCTAGCTCCCTCTAGTTGATAGAACCATTCAAGTTGAGTCCCTGAAAGACTATCTTGAAAGAAATGAATCTAGAGGTTCCTGTCAGCAGTATATGGTTGAATCTTTCTAACATACGAGCGGAGGTGTAACTTTGGATATGAGACCCTGTCGTACTTAGCAAAGACTGGTGCTTTAAACTTGTGCGGGATTACCACCCCAGATGCCAAACCCAAATCTCCAAAGTCTAACCCAAGTATCTTCTGGTTTTCCATCGCGCTTAACCGGTCTTCAAGTTGCTTATACCTGTCTTCGGCAGGAGGATACTGGTCTTCATCAAAGTCGATGTCATTATCAGAAATAACAGGGCTAGGAACCCTCCTTTCTTCTTGATTATCTCCCCCTCTAGATGAGTGAGATAGATCAACCTCTTCTCGCAACCTGTTCCCAAATCTGTGACCCATATTCAGGAGGACCGTCTTCTTCTTCTTCTTCTTCTTCTTCTTCTTCTTATCCTTCAAGATAAGAGTCTTCATATCTTTCTGCCCCTTGGCCAGGTTCATGAACATTTCTTGGAACTGAGCATTTTGAGCTTGAAGAGCCTTAATAGCTTGATCAGTAGATGTTTCAGAAGACATGATTGAGCTGAAATAAATAGCGAAGAAGATGAGAAACCTGTAAGGGTACCTGTGATGAGGTGCATGGGAATGGAATGCATATGATATGATTTCAAAGACGTCGGGAGATTCAAATTCGTAAACCAAAATGAAACACACTTTTATTAGATTAAAAACTTGAAACAATGTTTGACAAATGCGTTTAAGGCGTTACAAAGAGAAAAACTGAAAATTAAATCAAAACTAGAAATAACAAAAGACATCAGCGCTCCCATGGTCGTTTTCCGTTGGTGCTGACATAATCGTTGAGGACCCTCTCATTCTCCAGCTGCCTTGTAAGCTTTAGTATCTTCCGTTCCTGCTCATGATACTTTTCTTTGTAAGTATGCCGTTCTTCTCTCAACTGTATCCAAGACCTCTTTAATGCCCCAATGTCAGTAGGCATGTATGGATGGAGGATAGTATGAGGAACCCCTTCTTCATCAGTACTCTTAATAATTACCGATAAGACAGATACGTATGGCATCCCTAGTTTTTGAGCACGGGCTCAAACCCACCGGAGATACGGTTCCATCGGAAGAGAGGTCTTCATTCCTAGCTCATGTGGATCAGACATGTGCACCCTGTTCCAAGCTCGTATGAATCTGCGGCGATGTCCCTCAACATCCCCCATGAAGTCAAAGACAATGTCTGGAAGCAGCAACTCATCAAGTCCGTCCCTCCTAGCTCGCCCAAATTTTCGTAAGGCCAAACAAGGATTATAGGTAATCCCTCCTATAATTCCTAGCAATGGAACATTGGGGTATACCCCACATCGATCAATAACAGCTACTTCTTCCATATCTTTAGTACACCAGATGATGTCTGTGTGAGCAAGGGACATAATTTTGTATGCCCATCCCATGCCTTCCTCATTCTTCAAAACAGATTTGGGAAGGTGAGAAATAAACCACCTCTCCAGCAATGGTGCACAACACATAAGGGTTCCCCGTTTCCGATCAGCACGAGCATAAAGAGCATGCAGAATGTCACCTAAGAGAGTGGGAACTGGATTAGGGGACATGAAGACCTTGACTGCGTTCACGTCGACGAAAGAATCTAAATTAGGAAACATAACCAAACCATAGATGAGAAGTTCCAGGATATCTTTGAATGCTTAAAAGTATAAACTGTCCCAAAAATGTTGAGCTTGATCAATCAAGAACTTAGCCAGGAAGCCTTTAACTCCACTCTGATTCTCCCAGTTAGACATTACATCAACCTTTGTCAGATGGAGGGATGAAGCAGTATCTTCCGGCCTAAGAGCTACCTCCCTACCTGTAAAGGGTGTCTGTTCTATAATAGATATGCCAATTAAATCCGAGAACTCCTCCAAAGTATGCACCAACTGATAGTCCGGGAAGGTGAACCAGTGATATAGCGGGTCAAAGAAATGGAACAAGACACTCATCATTTGCTCATCTAATCTGGAAGTGACCAAACCAAGGAGATGACCATGCCTTCTGACAAAGGAAGAAGTATCAGGAACCTTTGAACCCAAATCTCTAAGCTGAACAGGGATTTGTACGAAGTTGATCCGAATAGTATTTATGCGCATAGATGCCATGATATGCAAAACAGAACAAATATGAATCTCCTCAGTCTTTGAAATGGGTTAGTATAATGAAATATGCATGCAATGTCATGATGCATGATGTCATGATAGAAACACACCACAGGTATCACAGATAGAAAACATGGTAAGGGCAAGCAAGTCACACAGTAGCCCTTAAATTTTAGGCTGGCATGGAGTTTAGGTACTACCCTCTTTCAGTTTAGTTTGTTCAACCTGTCCTAGTAATAGTAACCGGGTTCTAGAGGATCTCAATATCACTGACCACCCTCGATCGGTCATAAGTCCAGTTTAGTAACCTTTTCTTGTGGCCGGAATCATCGCGAGAGTTTGGTCTCAATGAGTGTAGCATACTGCTACTTTTCTATGGCCAAGTTGGTCAATTATAGGTTCTAAGGTCAGTTGGTGCTTAATGACCCCTTAGCAGCCCCATATTCTCCTTGTTCTGCCACAAGGGATATCGGTACAAACTAAAGTGTCACACCAACGTAGCTACTGCTTCAACCGTATCAGTCTACACCGTACAGTTCCCTCACAGTCTATTGCTACTTACCTAAAAGGTATCCCCAGATCCGGGTTAGGATCTATAGTAACTCTGATACAAAGCCCATAAAGATAAAGCATACAAATCAAGCAATTGAAAACAATATGATGAACTAATCCTAAGGTACACCCCACTTATAACTCCCCAGCAGAGTCGCCAGTTCTGTGATAAGGTGGAAGAACTGACTGTTTTTGGAATGTTGGTTTGCGTTTTGCGTTTGTTTTTGCAAAATGTCGCGGTAAGCAAGAGTCGCCACCGTCTTTTATTTTAACCAACAAGGAAAGGAAAAAAGCATAGAGAAATTCCTTTTTCGAGATATTTTTGAGTACGGGGGACAGATTTATAGAAAGGGAATGTATTAGCACCCTTTCTATTCGTAGTTATCTACGGGCTCTTAGGTACTTGCTCATCATTTTCAAAATTGTTTTCTTTGTGTTTGTGCGCTTTGAAAAGTTTTTGTTTTAACTTCGATTTAACTCTTGCGTCTGTCTTCAAGAGTGTAATGAAGTGTTTTTTTGAAAACTTTGTTTGTAAAGGAGTGTAAGTGTGAAAAAAGTTTTGTTTTGGATGAGCAAGTATCTAAGAACTAATCTACCTACTCGAAAAAAGAATCGTTCTATGCTTATTTCCTTTAGACAATGCTATCCCACTATTAGTGAGTAGGAAGCATCGTCGTTGGAGTTTGAGGGTCAATTTGAAAGGGACATACGATTACTAAAGCAATGTTAGGACATCTTAGTGGTAACCCTAATGTCTTGGATCATTTATCTGAGGCAACGATATCCGAGGAAACCTTTCTGAGGCAACTTATGATCTTTTAGACAAGAGGGCGACCTCTAAAATAACCTATACTCAATGACCGTTTACCGAAGACAACCAAGTGGGAGTGTACCCTAGGAGTGCGCATGTGCAAATGTGTTGATTTCAGTTATTTTTATCTTTGCACATTTAGGGTGATCTAACTGTTTTAAATTTAGTCATTCATTCATGTCATGCAAACCCTATTATCAAACATCTAGCAATTAAATATTTGCAGAAATTAAAGTGCGGAATTTAAACTAAGCTATTACAAGGCTTCGGGTATTTACATAGACAAAAACAAACCGTTTGAAATTAAAAGCGGAATAAATAAATAAATGTCCTAATTAAATTATTACAAACTGGTAGTAGATACAATAATTGGATAAAAATAAAATGCGCTAGAAAATTAGATCGAATGCGAGAACTAGGGTTTTGACCCTCTTAATTAAAAGAAAATGTTTTTTTTTGTTGTTTTTAATATTTTTTAAGAAAAGAAATTAGGTCCTAAAATTAAATGCTAAATTAATTAGTTAATTAAATTAATTAATGAAAAATAATTAAAGGACACATTTTTGGTTTTTTGTTATTTTAGGAAAGAAATAAAATAATAAAGTTAGTAATAAAAACCTATTAATTCTAATTGATTTTAATTATTTGCAAAAATAAATTAAAATTATCTAACATTAATATCCTAATTAAATTAATTGATTCTTTTACTAAAAATAAATATCCTAAATTTAATTTATGAAAAATACTATTTTTATGATTTTTTGATAAAAAGAAAGTAATTTTTTGTTAATAAAATAAATAGCAAATAAATTAAAAAGAATAAATAAAATAAAAAAAGATGAGACATGGGCCAAAAATGGAGGTGCCAATAGAAATTTTCCTGGGCCCATTGAGATGATCCATTTTGACTTTTTGGATCCAATACGTAGGCGTTTGACCTGACCTTTGGTGCACCCTCAATGATGGCCACCAGATCTGGCCATCTGGCCATCTGGCGCGTTGGATGATTAGGGAGTATGATGGACATCCTGGCTTCACTTGCACTGAATCACTTGAAAATAAATGGGAAAATAGCAAATGCTAGAGGCAGGGATCAAACCCCTGACCTCCACCCTCTAATGCCTTAAGAACCTGCGTGGCCACCACTGGGGCATTTGGTTTTGTTTGTTCATAAAACACAATAATAATCATATATGAAAAACAAAGGAATATTGGAAATTTAACAAAATGCGCGCTAATTGTTTGAACGGGCCAGTAGGGGAGTGAAACTTCATCGTCTCCTTCCTCTCTTTGTGGCTAAAGGTTTTAAGACCTATACCCACAGACATTGTCCATCACTGTAACCATGCCAATTTCCACAATCGCGTACAGGTAACATAAATGAACACCAAGGCCATGGTTAGAACCGTCTCCTTCTTATGAACACACCCATACCCATTACAATGGCCAATTGTTCCTGAAATAAAAAACCCTAAAACCAAGCTCGAAAACCTAACAATGGTGATTAACGCTACAGGCCATATAAATGAAATTGAATAATGCCAAAAGTTTGCAAATGCTCTATAGATTAAGAATATGTCATCAATTCATGTTAACAATGCCTAAATTACAAAATTCAAATTCAAGAACAGGGGTGTAACGTGAAGGACTTACAGCGCGTTTAGGGACCGGAACGGGCTTGTTCTTGATAGCTTTAGGTTCCTGAGAATTCCAGGAAGCAATTGGGATTGATATCAAGCCTTAAGGATGCCTCTAACTATCAATTCAATCTCACACTTTTTGCCTTTTTTTTCTTCAAAACTGGTTCTTGCTCTCACGCCTGTTTCTAACATTGCCTTTGATCTGCACGCAATCCTTATGTATTAGTGAAGGGATCAGGGTTGCAAATTGCATCCAAATCTTCTTCTTTTAATGCTTTTGATATTTGATATGATTCCTCTTTAAAATCTTCCAAATTTGGCTTATTTCCAATCTTTTTGTGCACACAAACCTTGATGCGAATTTGGAATGATGCTAGTTGTTCAATGAACCCTGAAACAAACCCAAAATCCCTTGTTATCAATGTTTTGGATTTTTTATTTGATTTAATTTGATTTAAATTGAATTAATTCAAATAAAAACCAAATTAAATAATATAAATATGATATGGATAAGTGGTAAGGGCTAGAAAACGTGGGATATGTTTCCAACTCAAAACAAGTGAAAAGGATTGGGCCCATTTGGCAAAATTTGAAGTTTCGGGCATAGTTGACTTTTGGCAATTTTGCAAAAAAGGTAAACTTCAAGAATGCATAACTTCCTCAATTTTGACCCTTTGGAGGTGTTCTTGGACTTTTTAGAAATCTTGAGATGTCCTTTAAGCAACCCTTTTGGTCTCAACTCATTTTGATATTCCATGCTCACGTAAGAAGCTTTGACAAAAAAGGTGTTTTTGTTGACTTTTCAAAATGACCTATAATGTCCAAATTCATAACTTCTTGTGAGTGCATATTTTGATCTTGGGAGCTGAAGATGGATTGTAGGGAATTGAACCCTTTTCAAAATGAGCTTTGTATGGGTCATTTCTCATAAAGTATGAGAAAGTTATGCTTGGTCAAAGTTGAGTTATGAGCAATCCTTGATGAATCATGATCAACCCTTGATAAAATGATGAAATATACTTCAAAATGAGGATGTTGACCAAAAATCTTGAAGTTTGACTGTATGTGGGCCACAGTTGACTTTTGCCCTAGCACCGTTGATTTTTGGGCCTTTTGAGCAATTGCCCGAGAAAACTTCCTCTGCAAGGCTTGAAACTTGACATGGATGATCTTTAGAACATATTAGGACAATTTTTATCATTTGGGGTCCCTTGGAATCAAGTATCTTGATGCAACATGAAACCCTAATTTGAGGTAGACTGCCTTAGGAGAGAGCTTGTATGGCCAACCCTTGGACTACCTTGAGCAATTTGGAGATCTTTCTTGAAATGTTTTGAGAAATATGGGAAGGAAAATTTTGGGGTACAACAATCACCATTGAATTTGCTTTGGAAGAAATGGCATAACAAAGCTTATTTTGGTTCAACATATTTCAAAGTTATCAAAATTGATTCAAAAGTACAAGTGGTTGAGGGAAGAAGTTGTCATGATTGGACAAGGTCTAGTTCCTATTGGTCACAAGATCACACATCTCTCAAATTTCAATATATGGAAGTGTTTTTGGTGGCTATGAGTCCTGATCATCATCCTCAACAACTTCTATTTACAAAGAAAGAATATTGGCACGAGAAGTTTGTTCAAACTTGTCAAAGTTCCACAAAGCATTCTCTTGATCTAGAGGCTAGGGTTTTGAACTTCAAAGGAGCATATCTTGCACACCTTTTGGTATTTTTGAGTGATTTCAAAGACATCTTTCTCTTCAAAGAGTTACCAACAAATCACTTCAAAAGTTCCAAGGAGTTTTCATGTGGAAGGAACTTGGTGAAGAAGAAAGATTACTAGTCATCCAGATGAATCCACAATTTTCCCTATGTGACTTCAAATGGTCATAACTTGGTCAATTTTTATCTCCTTGAGTTCATTACTTTTCCATGATGATCTTAAAGATGTGTACTTTATGCCTTCTTTTTTGTACAAAGTGAGAAACTGGATGGAAGTTGCTTTAAATATGCAAAAGATTATAGGTCATTTCATGATTTTTGGACAACTTCAACAAGTCATAACTTGCTCATTTTTTGTATATTTTGAGTGGTTCAAATTTCAAAATGTCATTCAAGAAATCTAATTCATTCCATCTTTTTTGTTCAAGATAAAATTCTAAGTGGAAGGCCATGTTTGGATACAAAAGATTATAGGTCATTTTTGAAGAAGAAGTTGAAATATTTCAAAGTATGGAAAGTTAACTCATTTTCTTCAACTTTTACTCCATGTAAACTTCAGCTCAAGCATCCATTTGATTCCATTCCTTTTCCATTGTAAAGCTTGTAAGCTCGTCTTTTTAAAGCATCAAGAATTATGCCCTAAGACCCCCTGAGTTGGAAATGTCATGGATTTGAATTTGGGAACTTGAAACTGAATTTTTCACAAAGTCCGAATTTTGAAATCCATAATGTGACTTCTAAACACAAGATTTGTGCGTGTTTTTGATTTAAACTTGATTAGCAAACTTTCCAGAAGTGATTAGCACCCTAAAATGCAAGGTTTGACTGAGTTTTGATGGAAATGAAGTCACATTTCACTCGTGCTCGACCCTTACTCAATTTCCCTCCAAACTTCCTTGTTTCTTCAAATTTTCATTACCATTCACTTCCCTATAAATAGAGGGTCATCCCCCATCCATTTCCCCAAGCTTAGAGAGCCAAGAACACCCTGCCAAAACCTCACACGAACCCACTTTTTTTGAATTCAGTTTCTGAAATTTAAGCTTCCTTTTCCAAAATTATTTGCGCAATCATCATCCTTAAGCATCATACAAACTCTCCAGCACTTAAACAATCAAAACAAGCCATAATTCAAGCTACAGAAGTCCAGTTTCAGAGCTTCTTACTTGAACTTCGAAAAGGTATAATTCTCCACATTTGGATCCAAATCAATCACTAATCTATTTTACTCTTTCTTCTGATTCTGATGCTGCTTACAATTTTAAAATCCATTGAGAATTGAGAGAGAAATCTCAAATTGAAGGTGCTCGCTATTTTCGGGGTTTTTGATTCATATCTCTCTCCATACCTTATATAAATTTGGCGCGATGGTTATTTTAGAATCGTCTTGAAGAGACGAGTTCAATGATGCTAGCCTGAGATCCTAATTTTTCCATTTGAAGGATCTCACAAAATCCCCATTGCAGTGTGTCTGGAGGTTGAAGATGATGACATGTCTCGTCTCAGCCAATGATAGCGTGCCAAATGTTTTAATTTCATTGGTTTCCCTTTTTATGATCAAATGCGTGTTTCACTAAGGTCCATATCAAGCACAGCCCATCTGGTCCATTGGATTAGCTTACTAACGCGTTTTGACTACAGATTGTTCTTATTTCTTAATGTGGACAAGTTTGTCGACATTAACGCTATCAAGATTTTCTTGATTGGAAACCCAGTTCCTGCACTGTTGGGTGATGCATATTACTCTATTCATCTTTAGAATTCTTATCATGGGGGAATGATTATATGTTGCACGCCTTTGTTGTACCAGTGGTTCATCTCTCATATGCCTCAGTCTGATGCTTTTTGGGATGTCAAGAAGGAACCCCGTTGGGCTCCTAAGATCATGACACTTACTCACTCAGATATTGATTGGTATCATCGAGCTTACAAGGATGTGGAGATTATTGACAGTTGTGGTAGTTTCCCCAATGTACCGCTTCTTGGTACAAAGGGAGGAATTAACTATAACCCTGTTCTTTCACGGCGACAGCTTGGTTACCCGATGAGGGATAAACCGAATAGCATTCATTTGAGTAGTTTCTTTCTGAAGGAAGGAGAATACCATAAGGAAGATAGGGAGCATATTGCGAAGGCCTGGCGTCACATTCATAAGAAGAGTAGGAAGGATTTGGGACCTAGGGGTGTTGTTTCTTTGGAGCCATATCTCCAATGGATCCGATTGAGAGCTATTCAGTTAAAGATGCCATATACTCGGGAGACACCCATGCCTGATCTGTTTGTGAAGACCAGTCCTCCCTGATCAGATGATCTAGAAGAACTGCAACTCGCTTTGGTTAGGATGCAACAGGAAAGGGATGCTTGGAAGAATAAGTTCCAGACTTTAGAGAGTTCCTACAGAGCAGACCTGAAGGAGAAAGACGATTTGATCGAGATCCTTGAGAGTCGAGCGGTAGAGTCTATGGAGAGGTAAGGGGATTTATTTTCCCCTAAGCCTCAAACAGGTGCTGGTTACTCACTTCCTGGTCTAGATGATTGGAAAGAGGTTGCCATCAGACATGTGGAAGAAAACCAGAGGTTGAGGGCTCAGATTGTCAGGCTCACAGGGAAGCGCCAGCGTATAGAGTAATCTTCATCAGTTCTTTTTCTCAGGATTTTATATTGTATTTTCATCTTTTACTTGGGGTCATTGAAACTTGTAATCCATTTTGAAGTTATTATAATGAAAATTTTCAGTATTTCAAAAGCTTTATTACTTTGATGTTTGCGATGTGTCTATAAATCTTATATCCCTTGAAATATTAAAAAATAAAGCAAAAATAATCATATGCATTGCACATCATGCATCATATTGCACATATTTCTTGCATTTGTTATGCATACCCATGTGTCTTACCAAGCTTCTTTACTTCGTTCAGCAAGCTGACTCATCACTACAACACTCGAGCTAATTTCAAAAAGAAGATGGACAACTTTGAACAGGAGAATCGCGAGCTGCGCGAAGAAGTTGCTGCTTTGAAGGTCGGCTTGGAAAAATTGACTACTCTGATGGAAGCTCCGGTGGTTGCTCATAATCAGCCACCGAGTGTTCAACCTTAACTAACAAGGGAAAATACTGAAGTTCCGACTGTTCCTATATCCGCTACTCCGACTGTTGATCAAAACCGTATGCCTCAGGGTTATCCATGGGGAATGCCAGAGAATTTTGCACCTGAAAGTTTCATTCTTGGCCCTCAAGATGCTCCAATGGTTCAGACGGTTGTTACTCAGGCACCTCCTGTGGTGCATACTGTTCCTGCTGCACCTCCTTCGATGAATTTGGTTCCGTTTGTTAATGAAGATGTGTGTCGTCCTTTCCCTCCGCCAAGTGAAGACTTGGGTCTTTATGACATAATGGATGATTTTCAAGAGCAGTTTGATAAAATGCAAAGAGAGATGAAGGCTCTTGGGGGAAAAGAGCTATTTGGGCAGAATGTGAATGAGATATGTTTGGTCCCGAATGTTAAGATACCTGCTAAGTTCAAGGTCCCAGAATTTGAGTAGTACAAGGGCAACACTTGTCCTCGTGCTCACTTGGTGATGTACGTAAGGAGAATGTCTACCCACACTGATGATCAGCGTCTGTAATTCACTTTTTTCAGGATAGTTTGAGCGGCGCAGTACTGAAATGGTATATGAGCTTGGACAGCGCCAACATCCATACTTTTAATAATTTGGGAAAAGCATTCATCAAACAATACAAGTACAATGTGGACATGGCGCCCTACCGTGACCAACTTAGGGCCATGGTTCCGAAAGACAGGGAATCGTTCAAAGAGTATGCGCAAATATGGCGCGAGGTAGCTGCCCAAGTGATTCCTCCCATGGAAGAGAAGGAAATGACTAATATTTTTCTGAAGACGCTGGGTGCTTTCTACTACGAAAGGATGGTAGCAAGTGCGCCCAGTGATTTTACAGAGATGGTAGGAATGGGTGTCTTCCTAGAAGAGGCTGTAAGAGAAGGTCGTTTAACGAAGAGTGAAGGATTCGGAGGTGTGAAGAAGCCATCTTATGGGTTTACCAAGAAGAAAGAACGGGATACAAATTCTATTATACAAGAGAGAAGGGTAAACGCTCCTAGAAGGAATTATTAGCATCACCAGTAAGTCGCCTCGGTTAATCCTGTTATGAATGTCGCTCCAACTACCGTTGCTTATGAAAGACCGTCCCAGCAGGGGAACAAAGGGAATAATCAAAGAAGGGAGAACTATGACCCTATTCCCATGAGCTATGCAGAGCTACTACTAGCATTGATTCAGAAGAAGTTGGTTCAAGCCCGACCACCTCCTGCCGTACCATCACCGTTGCCTTGGTATTACAAGGCAGACCAAACGTGTGCTTTTCATCAGGAAGCACCAGGGCATAGTGTTGAGAATTATTATCCTTTGAGGACTGAAGTCCAAAGGTTGGTGAAGTCTGGAATTGTATCTTTCAAAGCCATGGGACCTAATGTGAAAGACAACCCTCTACCCAAGCACGGGGGAGTAAATGTTTTAAATATGGTGGCCGGTTGTCCAGGCGACTTCTGGATTTTTGACATTAATCTGGTTAGAGGAGATTTGGTGAAAATGCACGCAGACCTCTGTGAATTCAGCTACTATACTCATGACCATGTCGGTTGTGCTATGTGCAATATAGATATACAAGGTTGCGAGAAGATAAAGGTTGATTTACAGGAGATAATGGATGAGGGTTTAATCCATATAACCAGGCCTAGGACAAAGTATGAAGAGGAAGTGAATATGGTTTCTGGATGTCCTGGTGAATTCAGAATTTTTGATGTGGAGTATTTGAATGAGGATATCGTGTAGTTGCATGCTACCTTCTGCTATACTGCTGGTCAGGTGGAACACCAATATGGGTCTTGCATAGTTTGCTGTTGAGACCCCCGAGGATGTTCTATTTTGAGGGAGGGTGTTATGTTGCTGTTAGACAATGGAACTATCAAGATCACAGGTCATAGGGATGATTATCATGAGATTGATATGGTTGAAGTTTGTTTAATGGAAGAAGAGTCAGAATAGGAGTATGTTTTTGCGGATGAGTATTTCTCTTCAGGAAAAGATTTGTTTCCCAGAATTAACTTTTTGATGTCTGATTGTGTTGAAGAAGGGGTAAACGTCATTGTGCCTTTTTTTGGTGCACCCACTCATCTTGAAGTAGAGTACCATAGAAAACCATTTTTTACTTCATTGGTAATTAGTCTGCCAGGTCCTATTCCTTACAAATCAGATACGGTTGTGCCTTACAAATAAAATTCTACAATCTTAGAAGATGGGTGGAAGTTCCCATCCAGCCAATGCCTGATGTCAGAAATATAGCTGAAAATAGCATGGTGACCCGTAGCGGTCGTGTGTTTGTGCCGGTTGTTCGGAGAGATGTTGTTGCTGGAAAGAAGATTGCTGAGAATGATGAGCCTAAGAAGGCTACAGGAGAGACTAGTGGAGCTACATTAGAGAAAGAAGTGGATGATATTTTGAAGATAATTAAGATGAGCGACTACAGAATTGTAGATCAGCTACTTCAGACTCCTTCAAAGATATATATCCTAGCTTTACTGATGAATTCCTCCGCTCATAGAGAATCATTGATGAGAGTACTAGACCAAGCTTTTATGTATAGTGACATGCCATTAGATCAATTCAGCAGCGTAACTGGAAACATTACATCATGTAATAACTTGAGTTTCTACGATGATGAGTTACCAGATGAAGGGAGGAATCACAACCTAGACCTCCACATATCTATGAATTGCAAGAATGATTCGTTGTCCAATGTGCTAATTTGATAATGGATCCGCGTTGAATGTTATACCGAGGATTACTCTCACGATGTTAAAGTATCAAGGAGCACCTATGCGCCCGAGTGGCATCATTGTGAAGGCATTTGATGGGTCGAGGAAATTTGTCATCGGTGAAGTGGACTTACCCATACATATAGGACCACATTTGTTCCTGATAAGCTTCCAGGTCATGGACATTATTCCCGCATATAGTTGTTTTCTAGGAGGTCCATGGATACACGAAGCAGGGGCTATCACTTCAACTCTGCATCAGAAGCTAAAGTTTGTGCATGAAGGGAAGGTAGTGATCATAAATGGGGAGCATGCATTGTTGATATCCCATCTATCCTCTTTTAGTATTGTAGAAGTGGATGAGGCTGCTGTTGGAACCCAGTTCCAAGCCCTATCCGTTGACAACATAAGGAGAAATGAGAATTTTGTGATTTCGCTGAAGGACGTGCAACAGGTTGTGCGCAATGGCCATAATACAGTTTGGGGGCGACTCGTGGATCCATTCGTGAAAAAAGATAGAACTGGTTTAGTTTTCTCTTCGAAGAATGGCAAATGAGAAAGTTTGAAGTCAAAGTCTATTGTGAACAATTATCAGGTAGTTTTCCGCAACGGAGGCTACCTCCATCCAATTGGTTCTGGAATTAATGTTGTCGAAGAGGATGAAGCAGAGCAGGAAGTACTGAATTATGTGACACATGGAGTCAGAGTTCAGAACTGGGTCACCATTGATGTTCCCTCTTGCATACATGTTTCAAAGTAATTTGTTTTGTTAATCTGTTTCTTTCTTTTGAAAAGCTTTCACTTTGCCCAAGGTGGAAGTATTAATGTTGTAGGGCTTATCTGTTTGCTGTGACTTTTAAGATCATTAATAAAAGTTGTCTTTGCTTCCCAAATTATGTCTTTGTCGTCTGCTTTTTCTTAGAAAATGGTAATCAGAAAAAACCTTTCAAAATAAATAATAACTGAAAATTAATCTGCATGATCACTTGTTATATGTGTCAGTTTCTAAAAGCAATCATAAATCATATGTGCAGATTAATAAAAAAACCCGTTAAATACAATGACCCTGCACCCTCTCCCAACTTTGAATGTCCTGTGTTTGGGGCTGCAGAAGAAGATTATAATGAAATCCCAGAAGAGGTCTCACAGTTGCTAGAGCACGAGGAAAATACCATTCATCCATATAAGGAACCTTTGGAAGTGGTCAATTTGGGTTCAGAAGAGGATCCGAAGGAAGTCAACATTGGAGCATCGTTACATCCCGATGTAAAGAGAGGTTTGATTGAGTTGTTGAAAGAGTATGTGGATATTTTTGCTTGGTCTTACCAATATATGCCTGGTCTAGATACATATATTGTCGAGCATAATTTGCCGTTAAGGCCAGAGTGTCCGCCAGTTAAACAAAAGTTGAAAAGAACCCAACCAGATATGGCAGTAAAGATCAAAGAGGAGGTCCTAAAGCAGATTAATGCTGGTTTTCTTGTGACGTCAGTGTATCCTCAATGGATTTCCAATATTGTCCCAGTACCGAAAAAATACGGAAAAGTCCGCATCTGCGTAGATTACAGAGATCTAAATAAAGCTAGTCCAAAAGATGATTTTCCATTGCCTCACATCGACATGTTAGTGCACAGCACAACAAAATTCAAGGTATTCTCGTTCATGGATGGATTTTCCAGATATAATCAAATAAGAATGGCTCCAGAGGACATGGAAAAAACAATGTTTATCACACCCTGGGGAACATTGTGTTACAGAGTGATGTCCTTCGGGTTGAAGAACGCTGGTGCAACATACCAGAGGGCTATGACAACCTTATTCCATGATCTGATGCACAAAGAAATCAAAGTATATGTTGATGATATGATTTCTAAATCCCAGACTGAAGAAGGGCATATAGAAGATTTGTTGAAGTTGTTTCAGCATTTGAGGAAGTATCGTCTCTGCTTGAATCCAAATAAATGCACCTTCGGTGTTCGATCGGGGAAATTGTTGGGTTTCATTGTTAACCAGAAAGGAATTGAAGTTGACCCTGATAAAGTCAAATTAATTCAAGAAATGACTGCATCAAGAACTCAAAAGCAAGTCAGAGGTTTCCTCGGGCGTTTGAATTATATTTCCAGATTTATTTCCCACATGACTACAACATGTGAACCGATCTTTAAGTTGTTAAAGAAAGATCAAGGTTATGTGTGGACGGATGAATGCCAAAGGGAATTTGAGAGTATTATAAGAATATCTTCTTGAACATCCTATCTTGCTCCCTCCTGTAGAAGGAAGATCGTTGATTATGTATCTAACAGTGTTAGATAAATCCATGGGTTGTATTTTGGGACAACGAGATGAAACAGGGAAAAGGGAGTTCGCCATTTATTATCTCAGCAAAAAGTTCACTTATTGCGAGTCGCGGTATTCCACGCTAGAAAAGACACGTTATGCTTTGGCCTGGGCGGCAAAGCGTTTGCGGCAGTATATGTTGAATCATATCACTTGGTTGATCTCCAAAATGGGTCCAATCAAGTATATTTTTGAAAATCCTGCTCTTACTGGGAGAATTTCCCGCTGGAAGATGTTGTTATCTGAATATGATATCGAGTACTGCACTCAAAAGGCTATTAAAAGTAGTGTGTTGGCAGATTACCTTGCTCACCAACCGGTGGAAGATCATCAGTCTGTAGAATATGAATTCCCCGATGAGGATGTGATGTTCCTGAAAGTGAAAGATTATGATGAATCATTTCCTGAGGAAGGCCCTGACCCTGAATTTCGTTGGAGTATGGTATTTGATGGAGCTGTGAATGCTTATGGTAAAGGAATTGGTGTTGTGATTGTCACTCCTCATGGATCGCACATTCCTTTTACTGTAAGGTTAACATTTGATTGCACTAATAATATGGCAGAATATGAGGCTTGCATCATGGGTATTTAGGAAGCTATTGATCTCAGAATCAAAATTCTAGATGTGTATGGTGATTCAGCTCAGGAAAAATAGGAAGACACTAAGAAGATTGTCAGGCAGTTTCTTCCTCAATGAAAATGTGTTATATAAGAGAAATTATGACATGGTCTTGCTCAGATGCATGGATAGACACGAAGCATACATGTTGATGCATGAGATTCATGAAGGTTCATTTGGCACTCATGCTAATGGATATTCGATGGCTAAAAAGATGCTAAGGGTAGGTTATTATTGGTTGACGATGGAATCTAATTGTTACAAATTTGCAAAGAAGTGCCATAAATGCCATGTTTATGCAGATAAGGTTCATGTGCCTCCGACACTTCTCAATGTGATTTCCTCACCATGTCCTTTCTCTATGTGGGGTATAGATATGATCAGGATGATAGAACCCAAAGCTTCAAATGGGCACAATTTTATCTTGGTAGCAATTGATTACTTCACCAAATGGGTAGAGGTTGCTTCATATGCCAATGTTACTAAGCAGGTGGTTGTGTGTTTCATCAAAAATAATCTTATATGCCGGTATGGTGTGCCGAGCAGAATCATCACCGACAATGGCTCGAATTTGAACAACAAGATAATGACAGAACTGTGTGAAGAATTCAAGATTGTCCATCGCAACTCATCTCCAAACAGGCCAAAGATGAATGGGGCTGTCGAAGCTGCTAATAAGAATATCAAGAGAATTATCCATAAAATGGTTGCTACTTATAAGGATTGGCATGAAATGCTACCTTTTGTTCTGTATGGATATCAAACATCTATTCACACTTCAACAGGAGAAACCTTGTTCTCCCTGGTGTATGGAATGGAAGATGTACTCTTTGTCGAGGTAGAGATTCCCTCGTTGCGTGTGATAATGGAAACCAAATTGACAGAGGCTGAATGGGTCCAGAACATGTTTGACCAATTGAATTTGATTGAGGAAAAGAGAATGATAGCTTTATGTCATGGGCATTTATATCAGAGAATAATGAAGAAAGCATTTGATAAAAAGGTCAAACCTCATGAATTCAGAGAAGGCGACCTTGTGCTCAGGAAGATCATGTCTTTCGACACTGATTCTAGGGGCAAGTGGACTCCCAATTTTGAAGGCATGTATGTTGTCAAGAAAGCCTTCTCTGGTGGTGCATTAATTCTTGAAACTATGGATGGCGAGGAGTTTCCACGTCCCATGAATGCGGACGCAGTCAAGAAATACTTCTCCTAAAGAAATAAAAGAACAGCTCGCTAAGTTGAAAACCCAAAAGGGCGGCTTAGGCAAAAAGGAGCGTCTTAGTAGGCCAAAAACCTGAAAGGGCGGTCTAGACAAAAATTAGAGACATAAACAGAATAAATTTCCCGCTAAGTTGAAAACCTGCAAGGGCAACTTAGGCAAAAGTTAGGGATTTTTCTTGGCAAGTAACTACGTCAGACAAGACTTGATCGTTGAAGCAACAATCTTGTCGGATCCTCACCATACTTCAACAAAAGCTGCTGCTCAGGATTTCAAAAGTTGCTAGGGGGGATAGTGGTCATTGTATCTCAATGTATCCTTTCCATTATGTATTACCATTTTCCAAACTCTAATCATCCATGGAGTCTCTCCATTCACAGATTACCATTCTATTGATGAAATTCGAGCTTTTAGCCAATTCTTTGTGTTCTTATTTTATTTAGATTGCAAAGACTCCATTTATTACTGATTATAACTTTCAAAGAAAAAAGATTTTTAAAAAATTGAATTTTCAAAAGAAATAAGTTTTTTTACAATTTACTTTTACTTTGAGATTTGTGATGAAACAATGACAGCAAAAATGGTGATCCCAGGAATGAATAAACTTCAATTGTTTTGAGAAGTTTTATTTTCTCATGAAGGTTCTCTCAAGTCATTTTTCTGGTATGCGCATGATCTTTGTTTGTTTCTCAGGTAGTTAAAGACGATACCAATGGGTGTAAGGTGCAGTGTTGGGTTTGTGATTCCATCATCCCCAATCCGGTCTTGGTTCATTTTTTATTTTGGGTTCGCATGGTCAGAAGCCTATGTCCCAGATTCCCCAGTGAAGTCTTCCCTCGTATGACGAAAGGTTTTATTCCCTTGGTATGCTGAGATGTCGCTCTTTCTGCAGTATTGGCATTATTGTTGCTATTTATTTCCCAGGCAACTAGGCCAGGGCAGTATATTTTCTAAGAAGTGACGAGACAATTGTCAACCCTTTGGTTTTCACCCACCAAGTGCTGGGTTTGATTTAAAATCCCCATGGGTTTGACCTCTTTCTATAATGTTTACTTCTTGATTCCCGGGGAAGGCTATCCTAGGGAAACTTTTGTTGGAATAAGTTTTCATGATGTAAATTTTCAAGCCGCATCTTTCTCTAGGGAGGTAGGCTTGAATTCCCCAGTGAGGTTTGATTGTTACGGCGTCAGTATGCATTATTTGAGGCTGGTCTTGCAATCTCTGGTAGGCATGTTGCTTTTCTGAAAAAATAATTGGTTTCTCCAATAAAGTCGTAAGAAGGATGTTCTAGCCTGGTATCTGTTGGATTTGTATACCTCCAGATTATGTCTCTCCTCAGTAAAGTTAAGGTAGGCAGTAGGCTTGGTTTCCGAAGCTGACCTTTACCTTTCTTGGATGATCATGTTGGTCGAAGCTTAGCCGAGTGTTGTTAGTTCCCGAGTCAGTTTTGTTTATTTCCAAGGATTGTGTATTTGTTTTGTCAGCATACGCACGATAACAATCATACATTCATACATGCATCATGCATAGCTAAAATTTACAAATCATTGTTCATTAACATTTTTTAATATTTTTGTTGACATATTACCCTGTTTTGCAGAGTCATGTTGTCCTCTCTCTAATAGAGTGTCAACCTTAAGCAGAAAGTGTATATATTCTTTTAATTTCCCCACTGAGTTGTCCCTTGTGGAATATTTTTTTCTTTAGGCTTCCTGAACAACTCTTTGTCTGGATGATTTGGATTTCCCTCGTGAGTTTATTTCTCAAAGTATGTATTTTGGTTGACTGTTTCATTCCAGTTTATTTCTGGTTTGAATCTTATGTTCCCAGCAATATTATTACTTTGGATTTCTGCAAGCTTCGAGCCTTGGTTTGAGAATGTGCATTTATTTTGGCATGAGAGAACTTTTATCTCCTCAGTAGGAATATGTTGGTACTTCCCCAGGAAGTCATGATTCATTCCCCAGGAAGTCCTGATTCATTTCCCAAGAAGTCATTTTTATAATCCTTTCCATGACAACAAGTAACAAGTCTCTTTATTTGAGACAGCTTATGTTTGATCTTTTCCAGGCAGATTTCCTTGGTTAAAGAAGAAGTTGAGACCCGTTCTAGGTGAAACACCAGAATTTTGGGGAAAACTTGATGCATTTTCTCTTTCTACCTTCAGTGAACATTGGTAGACCATCAGCAGTGAACGTCGGTGTTTGTTATCTTTTTGCTATCTTCAGTGAACATCGATAGTTCATCGTCAGTGAAAGGCGGTGATATGATATATTCTCTTTCTACCTTCAGTGAACGTAGGTTTTTATTATCTTTTTGCTATCTTCAGTGAACGTTGGTAGTTCATCGTCAGTGACCGGCGGTGATATGATATGATTTTCTCTTTCTACCTTCAGTGAACGTTGATAGGACAACGGCAGTGAACGTCGGTGTTTATTATCTTTTTGCTATCTTCAGTGAATGTTGATAGTTCATCGTCAGTGAACGACAATGATATGATATGATTTTCTCTTTCTACCTTCAATGAACGTTGGTAGGACATCGGCAGTGAACGTCGGTGTTTATTATCTTTTTTCTATCTTCAGTGAACGTTGTTAGTTCATCGTCAGTGAACGACAGTGATATGATATATTTTCTCTTTCTACCTTCAACGAACGTTGGTAGGACATCGGCAGGGAACGTCGGTGTTTATTATCTTTTTGCTATCTTCAGTGAACGTTGATAGTTCATCGTCAGTGAACGACAATGATATGATATATTTTCTCTTTCTACCTTCAGTGAATGTTTTTAGGACATCAGTAGTGAACGTCAGTGTTTATTATCTTGTTGATATCTTCAGTGAACGTTGATAGTTCTTCGTCAGTGAACGACCGTGATATGATATATTTTCTCTTTCTACCTTCAGTGAATGTTGGTAGGACATCGGTAGTGAACGTTGGTGCTTATTATCTTTTTGCTATCTTCATTGAACGTTTATAGTTCATCGTCAGTAAACGGTGGTGATATGATATATTTTCTCTTTCTACCTTTAGTGAACGTTGGTAAGACATCGGCAATGAACGTCGATGTTTACTATCTTTTTGCTATCTTCAGTGAACGTTGATAGTTCATCGTCAGTGAACGGAAGTGATATGATATGATTTTATCTTTCTACCTTCAGTGAATGTTGGTAGGACATCGGCAGTGAATGTCGGTGTTTATTACATTTTTACTATCTTCGGTGAACGTTGATAGTTCATCGTCAGTGAACGACAGTGATATGATATATTTTCTCTTTCTACCTTCAGTGAATGTTTGTAGGACATCGGCAGTGAACGTCGGTGTTCATTATCTTTTTGCTATATTCATTGAATGTTGATAGTTTATCATCAGTGAATGGCGGTGATATGATATATTTTCTATTTCTACCTTCATTGAACGTTGGTAGGACATCGGCAGTGAACGTCGGTGCTTATTATCTTTTTGCTATCTTCAGGGAACGTTGATAGTTCATCGTCAGTGAATGGAGGTGATATGATATATTTTCTCTTGCTACCTTCAGTGAACGTTGGTAGTTCATCGTCAGTGAACGGCGGTGATATGATATATTTTCTCTTTCTACCTTCAGTAAAAGTTGGTAGACCATCAGCAGTGAACGTCGATGCTTGTTATCTTCCTCTCTGATTCAGTTCTTTTGGGTCCACCAGTGATTTATTTTCCTGGCTATGTTGCTCCTTTGTTTCTTTATTTTTTTTGCATCCCCCAATGATACTTTGCGTCTCTTTGGTACTGTTCATATGCATTTATATGCATAAGCATTTGCATGGCATCTTAGGGCCAAAAATAAGGTTTGTTTTATATTTAAGTATCTTCGATCACGTCGACACAAAGATTTTCAACCTTCGTATCTCCGGATAGAAGAAAATTAAATAAGGGCAGCTGTTGTACCCCAATTTTTGCCCCTAAGATCCCTTCATCATACCATGTTGATTCAATCACAACAAGATCATATTAAAGCTTTTGGTTCTTCTCCCTATCTTTAGCTTTTCTCTTTTGAGGAGTTACCAAGCACCTTGTCTTGTTTTCTTTTGTGATCATGAATATTTTGCTTTGATTTTATTAAAATGCAATGTTGGTTTGTCTTACTTGTTAATAATGTAGGTAAAGGCAATAAGGTTTAGCAAGTTGCTCCATGGGTTCATGAGTTTATTTCCATGCCCTAGTCAACATAGCTTGAGGAGTTCAAACCTCACCATTGAAGTTGCTTTGGAAGAAATGGCATGAGAAAGCTTATTTTGGTTCAACATATTTCAAAGTTATCAAAATTGATTTAAAAGTACAAGGGGTTGAGGGAAGAAGTTGTCATGATTGGACAAGGTCTAGTTCCTATTGGTCACAAGAGCACATTTCTCTCAAATTTCAATATATGGAAGTGGTTTTAATGGCTATGAGTCCTCATCATCATCCTCAACAACTTCTATTGACAAAGAAAGAATATTGGCACAAGAAGTTTGTTCAAACTTGTCAAAGTTCCTCAATGCATTCTCTTGATCTAGAGGCTAGGGTTTTGAAATTCCAAGGAGCATATCTTGCACACCTTTTCGTATTTTTGAGTGATTCCAAAGAAATATTTATCTTCAAAGAGTTACCAACAAATCACTTCATAAGTTCCAAGGACTTTTCATGTGGAAGGAACTTGGTGAACAAGAAAGATTACAAGTCATCCAGATGAATTCACAATTTTCCTTATGTGACTTCAAATGGTCATAACTTCGTCAATTTTTATTTCCTTGAGTCCATTCTTTTTCTATGATGATTTTAAAGATGTGTAATTTATGCCTTCTTTTATGTTCAAAGTGAGAAAATGGATGGAAGTTGCTTTAAATATGAAAAAGATTATAGGTCATTTCATGATTTTTGGCCAACTTCAACAAGTCATAACTTGCTCATTTTTTGGAGATTTTGAGTGGTTAAAATTTCAAAATGTCAGTCAAGAAATCTACTTCATTCCATATTTTTTGGTCAAGAGAAAATTCTAAGTGGAAGGCCATGTTTGGATACAAAAGATTATAGGTCATTTTTGAAGAAGAAGTTGAAATATTTCTAAGTATGGAATGTCAACTCTTTTTCTTCAACTTTGACTCCAAGTAACCTTCAGCTCAAGCATCCATTTGATTTCATTCCTTTTCCATTGCAAATCTTGTAACCTCATCTTTCCAAAACATCAAGAATTATGCCCTAAGACCCCTTCAGTTGGAAATGCCATGGATTTGAATTTGGTAACTTGAAACTAAATTTTTCACAAAGTCAGAATTTTGAAATCCATAATGTGACTTCTAAACACAAGATTTATGCGCATTTTTTATTTAAACTTGATTAGAAAACTTGATAGAAGTGATTAGAACCCCAAAACGTAAGGTTTGACTTAGTTTTGATGGAAATGAAGTCACACTTCACTTGTGCTCGGCCCTTACTCAATTTCCATCCAAACTTCCTTATTTCTTCAAATTTTCATTCCCATTCACTTCCCTATAAATAGAGGGTCATCCCCCATCCATTTTCCCAAGCTTAGAGAGCCAAGAACACCCTGCCAAAACCTCAGACGAACCCACTTTTTTTTAATTCAGTTTCTGAAATTTAAGCTTCCTTTTCCAAAATTCTTTGCGCATTCATTATCCTTGAGCATCATACAAACTCTCCAGCACTTAAACCAATCAAAACGAGTCATAATTCAATCTACAAAAGTCCAGTTTCAGAGCTTCTTACTTGAACTTCGAAATGGTAGAATTCTCCACCATTTGGATCCAAATCAAGCACTAATCTATTCTACTCTTTCTTATGATTCTGATGCTGCTTACAATTTTTAAATCCATTGATAATTAAGAGAGAAATCTCAAATTGAAGGTGCTCTCTATTTTTTGAGTTTTTGATTCATATCTCTCTCCATACCTTATATAAATTTGGCGCGATGGTTGTGTTAGAATCGTCTTGAAGAGACGAGTTCAATGATGCTAGCCTGAGATCCTAATTTTTCCATTTGAAGGATCTCACAAAATCCTCATTGCAGGGTGTCTGGAGATTGAAGACGATGACATGGCTCGTCTCAGCCAATGATAGCGTGCCAAACGTTTTAATTTCATTGGTTGCCCTTTTTTTGATCACATATGTGTTTCACTAAGGTTCATATCAAGCACAGCGCGCCTAGTCCATTGGATTAGCTTACTAACGCGTTTTGACTATGATCTGATGGTCCATATCTTTTTGGTTTTATTTTATTTTCTGATTTTATATTTTTATTGATTAAATTTTCAAAAAATTCATAACTCTTTTATTTTTTTACCCAAAAATTATGAAAAAAATCACAAAAATACTTTGAATTATTTCTGATCTCATGACTATTTTTTCACATTTTTATTTTAACATTTGGTATTTTATATATTTTTTGTATTATTTGCTTTCTTTTAATTACTTAAAAAATACTTTCTGACATTTTTTAATTCTGAAAAATTCATAAATATTGTCTTGCATATTTTTGACTTTCTGAAAATTTTATGGAATTTTATGTTGAGTTTTACTATTTTTGATCTATTTTATGTTTGTTTTAGCAATTTTAAATAGTTTAAAAATAGTTTCTGACTTTTAAAAATTACCAAAATTTTTATAAAAATATTTGGATCCATTTCTGATTTTTTTATGGCCTTATTTTTTACTTCTTGATTAATTTAAACATAGTTGATATATTTTCTATTTTTAAACTGTGTTTTTACCCTTTTAATGTATATATTAAATGTGATATTATTTTGTGATTATTTTCTGGATAATCTTGGGTTAGGTTTTGGATCATGAACTTTATTAACATCATAGGATCCATGGTGTTGAGTTTAACTCCACAAAAAATGGATGAATGATTTTAATAATAGGTTGATTAAAATTTAATTCAAATGTAGTTTGTATATTCTTTTTTACCCTAATCCTCTTCATCTCATCCCCTTGTCATTGCACTAAGTGTTGTTGGAGCATGATCTCTATATCATGTCTCAAAACAAATGGTGCATAGATTTCTATTGATCGGCCTCAAAATAGGTGTGACTTCTATATAAGTCCACTTATGATTGCTTAACATAGCGCTAAATTTTGTCCCGATTCGAATAAATGATCATTCGTGGCCCAAACATATGATTGCAAGCCCAAGTATGTTAATTTGATCTCTTTGGTCTAATAACCTTGAGATTCATTGTGTGGAGGCTTTGGTTCTACCAATCCTCTAATGGATCTACAACACCTTTGGTCAACACGGATCACTTAAACATCGTTGATCATTAAATGGTACTTGTGACAATTCCAAATATATGATATACTTGACAAAAAGCAAATGCAACTTGTTGTGTGGAGGCTTTGGTTCTACCAATCCTCTAATGAGTTCCAAATGAAAGCTTCAAGATGGTCATCCAACTAACCACTAATTATTGACTTGTTTTATCTTATGCTTTTATTCTTTTTTATGCTTTATGTACTATTTATTTTTTTAGCATTTACATTTCATGCCATTTTCATCTTTGCTCATTTGAGCATTCATTTTCTTGCCATTTTTACTTTGCTCACTTGAGCTTTTCTTTTCTTTTCTTAAGATACTTAATAATCAACATAAACCCTAAAAACCTTTTAATGGTACTTTATTTGGTTACTATCCTTGGCATTATGGAGCATGGGACTTTTTCTTAGACTTAGGATTAGAAACCTTGGCCTATCTTGGAGACCTTGTGATCTTATCTGATTATTTTGTCTGGAGTTCTTGAGGTTTACCTCAAGACATTGGGTTGCTTGTTTATTTTTGTGTGCAGGTTTTTGTGATTATATTCTCTGTTTGTAATCTGGAATTCACCCGTATACAGTCGTTACTCTGCCCAATTTTTGTGAAGACTTAATACACTTGAAGTTTGGTTCTCTCAAGAGGTCTAGTATCTTTGCATTCTTGGTTTCAATACAAAGAATGGGAATTCTATCTTGACTCATAATGTCAAGTATTGGCTTCTTGTTGGTTAGATGATTCTTCTCCTTAGCTTTTACCTTATGTTTTAGGATAGTCTCTTCTTCTCCTTCCATCTTCTTTAATTTCAAAAATCTTCTCCCTCCTTTTGAAAATTCTTCTTATTTCTAAACTTAAAATACTTTCATAATAAACTTAGACTTTTGTCTATGCATTTTCAAAATATTTTCATAAATAAACTTCAATCGATTTAATAACACCTTGACATTTTTTGTGAGAAGACTAAAAGTCAATCAATCAAATTTCAAACCATTTTGCCACTTTGACTTTTTTACCTTTAACTTTTTCTAAAAAGATTAGACTCTTGTCAATCCTTGTAGTTATGCAAACAACTATACTTCTACAATATGTAGTGAAGTGAGATATTTTCCGCTTGGGTGTTGAGTGAGGCATTGTTGATTTTAAGATCCAAGCCACATCCTCCACTTTGAGATGATGCAAATTCTCCTTTCTCATGATTGTGGGTAGTAGGTATGTTTTCCATAAGGACAATGACGATGATGTCTTATCTCTCAAAATTAGCCAACACACTTGTGTTTCAAATTTTTAAAAGAGGAACTACGTGTACCCTGATCCCCTATTGCACGAAAGGTGGTACGTAGGCACTAAAGGTTCACAACCGCGGCGGGTGAAAAAATCATAAAAAATATTTCTCTTCTCACCTCCACCATCCATTTTATATACAACACATTTTTATAGCCAAAATATACAGATTTTTCAAAGAGGTTCATACGGAGTACCGTAGATGTTTAGGGTGCTAATACCTTCCCTTTGCATAACCAACCCCCTTACCTTGAATCTTTCCCCCTCTTTTTGGGTTATTCGCTCTTTTCCCATTCCTTTGGAAATAATAAAGCGCGATGGCAATTTTTATTTTTGATTTGTATAACGTCTAGTCAAACCAATGGCTTAGTCTTAAACATTTCTACCGCTACAGTGTCTCGAATACCGAGACGACAATCTAAGCGAATGCTTAGCTCTGACACCTGACCATATTCCTTGTCTGAGAAAACCAGCCTTGGATCTTAAGCCACTACCTAAGACCCTTAGATATGAATTCCTCGACACCGAGCTTAAACAACCAGTAATTGTCAATGCAGACTTAGGACAACAAGATACAGACAAATTACTACAAGCCTTAAGAAAATACCCATTTGCCTTGGGATATAACATTAAGGATCTCAAAGAAATAAGTCCTTCCATTTGAATGCATTGCATTATGTTGGAAAATGACTGCAAATGTTCTAGAGAACATCAACGAAGAATTAACCCAATATGGAGTACCGTAGTTAAAGACGAAGTAAAAAAACTCCTGAACGCAGAAATCACATACCCAATCTCTGAGAGTCAATGGGTAAGGCAAGTCCACTATGTACCAAAGAAAGGAGGTATAACAGTCATGATAAACAAAGTAGGTGAAGCTATAGCGGAACGAACCGTAAGCGGAGCTAGAATGTGCATTGACTATAGGAACCTAAACAAAGCCACTCGTAAAGACAATTTTCCTCTACCATTCATTGATCAAATGCTTGAGCGATTGGCTAAGCAATCTCATTACTATTAACTAGACGGTTACTCGGGATTTTTCCAAATTTTTATTCACCCCGATGACCAAGAGAAAACAGCATTCACATGTCCTTATGGAACCTTCGCCTACAGACGAATGCCGTTTGGATTATGTAACGCTCCCACCACATTTCAGAGATGCATGATGGCAATTTTTGCTGATTTCATAGACAATATCATGGAGGTCTTTACGGAGGACTTCTCTGTATGTGGAGAGAGTTTTGAAGATTCTCTAATAAATTTAGAGAAAGTTTTGGAGAGATGCGTGAAAGTGAACCTCGTTCTGAATTGGGAAAAATTCCACTTTATGGTAAAACAAAGAATTGTGCTAGGACACGTCGTGTTTGAGAGGGGGATTAAAGTCGATAAATCAAAGATAGAAGTCATAGAAAACTTACAGCCCCCTAAAATAGTAAGAGAAATACGCAGTTTCTTAGGAGACGCTAGTTTCTACCGACGATTCATAAAAGATTTCTCGCAAATTTCCAAACCTCTAACTACCCTCCTTATGAAAGACGTTGAATTCAATTTCGATGACAAATGCCTAAGGGCATTTAATCAATTAAAAACAACTCTTATATCTTCACCAATCATGCAACGACCCGATTGGAGACTACCATTTGAAATCATGTGCGAAGCGAGTGATTACGCTGTAGGTGCAGTCCTGGGAAAAAGAAGAGATAAGAAGCTTCATGTGATATATTATGCAAGTAGAACCCAGGACCCTGAACAAATGAATTACGCGACCACAGAAAAGGAACTTTTAGCTGTAGTCTTTGCGCTGGAGAAATTTCGCTCCTACCTCGTGGGCGCGAAAATAATCATTTATACAGATCATGCAGCTATTAGATACATGTTAACCAAGAAAGATTCAAAACCAAGACTATTGAGATGGATTCCACTTCTACAAGAGTTCGATTTAGAGATTAAAGACAAGAACGGTACCGAGAACATGGTAGCCGACCATTTATCTCGAATTGAGAGGCTGAAACCAGAGGAAGTGCCTATTAACGATGACTTCCCGTATGAACGCCTTTTAGCTTAGATGGACTTAGGAGGTGCCAACATAGAAAACCCCGAATTGAATCCAAACCAATTACTTTTAGAACTTGACACACATGCGGTTAGCCATGATTTACAAGAAAGCCAAGACGCAATAGATAATGATATGAACGAAATTATGAACACTTTCAGAACAAATCAAACCTTACCATGCTATGCAGATATAGCAAATTACTTAGCCGCTAACATCCTACCCCCTGATCTGACCTATCAACAAAAGAAAAAATTATTTTACGATCTGAAACATTACTTTTGGGATGAACCTTTACTATTCAAGAGAAGTGCCGACGGTATTTTCCGAAGATGCATCCCAGAGAGAAAAATTGAAAACATTATTTCTCATTGTCATGACGCCCCTTATGGAGGCCATGCAAGCACATCTAAGACATGCGCTAAAATTCTGCAGTCTGGTTTCTATTGGCCAAATCTATGGAAATATGTGCACATAGCCATTCTTAACTGCGATCGATGCCAATGCACTGGAAACATATCCAGACGCGATGAGATGCCTCAGACTGGCATTCTAGAAGTCGAAGTCTTCGATGTGTGGGGAATAGACTTCATGGGACTATTTTCATCATCATTTAGAAATAAATACATACTCGTGGCTGTAGATTAAGTTTCAAAATGGATCGAAGCAATAGCTTCTCCAACAAACGACACTCGAGTAGTGACTAAACTCTTCAAGAATATTATCTTCCCAAGATTTGGTGTACCCAAACAAGTCATAAGTGACGGTGTCTCACACTTCATATCCAAAATCTTCGATAAACTCCTAACCAAATATGTGGTGAAACACCACGTAGCAACACCATACCACCCCCAAACAAGCGGGTAGGGGGAAGTCTCAAATCGGGAAATAAAATAAAAATTAGAAAAAACGGTCGCCATGTCAAGGAATGACTGGTCGGCCAAGTTACCTGAAGCACTATGGGCTTATAGGACAGCATTCAAGATGCCAATCAGAACAACACCCTTTAAACTCGTCCATGGTAAGTCATGTCACCTGCCAGTGGAGATAGAACACAAAGCTTATTGGCCAATTAAAACCCTAAACCTAAGCTACACCGCAGCAGGTCAGAAAAGGATCCTCAACATAAATGAACTGGAAGAGCTAAGGTTAGACGCATATGAGAATGCGAGGATCTACAAAGAAAAGGATGAAGAAGTGGCATGACAAACAAATCTCTATGAAGGAGTTCAATAAAGGAGATGTAGTTCTCTTATTCAACTGCCGTTTAAAACTCTTTCCCAGGAAACTCCTCTCAAGATGGTTTGGACCCTTCGAAGTGACCAAAGTATTTCCAAGTGGCGCCATCGAGATCAAAGGGAAGTCCACAAACCCATTCATAGTAAATGGCCAACGTTTAAAACATTATCACAACATTGAAAACAAAGACTACGCTGTGAGTTTAACGCTTATAGAGCTACCGCCCGAAATAGGAAACTAATTCACGTCTGAAACGATGTTGAGCTAACAACTTTAAATAAGCACTGTGTGGGAGGCAACCCAGAAAGTTTACATTTATTATTTAATTTCCTTTAAATTCTCTTTATTTTTTATTCTGATTATTATTATTATTATGATTCCTAGACTATTATCATTTCATATTTTATTTGTTTTCTTTTCTTTATTTACTAATTTTAGTACCCACTCATAGGAACTAACTAGCTAGACTAACTTATGGATACTATCACCTTCACTATTGGGGCCCAGCAGAGGCGTTATGAGATACTAGCTCATCGCCAGATGGATTTGACGACTTATGTGCATGATCCCATGTTAACAGTTCTAGGTATTAGGGAGAGTATAGATTTTTTGTTTAACCAGATAGGTTGGGAAGGATTCCTTGCCCATAAATACCCCACCTATCGAAACCTTACCCTAGAGTTCCTGAGCTCACTCCATTATAAACCTACCCAAGGATTAGGGAGTAGTAGAGGATAAATGTCCTTCAGACTATTCGTCTTTACCCACCATTTCACCGTTCATCATCTTGCTGAGCTGCTAGGATTTCCTAGATCCATAGATGCTTACATGGAGACCTAGGAAGACGACTACCTTGATTTCGAGCTAAACCATTTTTGGAGGGATATAGCTGGCCAGTACCCTGAGGACCCTGACTGCCTGGATGTGACTGATATCCATAACCCAGCCATTAGGTATTTCCACCATATCTTAGCCTTTACCCTGTTCGGAAAACCTAAAAACCGTCACTCAGTTTCTAGGGATGAGCTATTTATTATATATTGTGCTTTCCAGTCTAGAACCGTAGTTGGTGCATCATTTATGATCGCCAATATGTTTGCCATAGCCCAGTGTACCCATGGACCTATCTGTGTTGGCAGGCTAATCACCACGATAGCCGATGCATTATCCCTGAGATCATCATTATCACGCCTTACTCCATATGGTAGATATCATACCATGGACATACCATTTTGTTTTAACATTAATCTCATAGGTAACCTAGACCCACCTCACTTTCAGCTTCTAGTGCGAAATAATCTTGTCTACTAATTTACCTTGCCTAGCCCAGAGAACACGAGCGTCCATAACAAGAAAAACTGGCTGTATAACCTCGAGAATACAAAAAATCATGACCCTGAGAGAGAGGAAAGCGACCCTTCCACACCTCCTGGTTACCATGAGTATACACCACTAGACGACCCTACACCTTCCCCTATTACCGAAGTTGTCGATGTTCCAATGATAGATCATGCACATACTATCGAGACACTGCATTATGATGTTACTGCGCTCCGAGGAGAGCTCACCACTGTTAGAGACGACATCGGCACACGTCGTCGTGATTTCTTCTATTTCATGGATGTCGTCACTGAGCAGTTCGACCATATCTATCAGCATTTGCACTCTACTGCTCCACGTGATCGCTAGTTTTGTTCCCGTGCCTCCCCAGTGAGGACACTATTTGTTCTCAGTATGGGGGGGGGGTTACATTATTATTATTTTGATGCTCATATTTTTCAGATATTTTGTTACAATCGGTTCTAACTTTTCCAGATATTTATTTCATTCGATAGTATTTAGTTATTTACTTCATTTCGCATTTCATATTCCTATTTTTCGTTTTTGGTTAATTTCTATATTTTTCGGTAATTTATATTTTTAGTTAATTTTTAATTCTATTCGATTATCATTCCTCCGATTCTACTCAAAGCATCATATTGATACGCTTACACTAATTCCATGAAATATTGATTACAATACTAACACTCGATTGTATGCACTAAATATTATCGAATAGACGTATTATCTATATTTTTCAATGTATCAATAATAATTCCTATCATATACCCTACAGATTGTGTGCCACTAACTATTCATATAAATATATAAACCATGTAACATTATTTAAACTATATGAATAAATAAATAAAAATACTTTAACATGCACATGGTCATACAGCACGCGCCTTTGACCCTGACGAACGTCAGGAAGCATGTGACGAGCGTCAGGAAGCTTGTCCCTTTGACCCTGACGAACATCAGGAAATGCGTGACGACTGTCAGTCCCTGTCTCTCATGATTCCTTCTCGTGACCGTTTGAACCATTAAACAAAAATTTTACCAAAAACCTCACCCATTCATTTTAATCCCACTACTTCATTATTATTTAACATCCCACTAAAAACTCCCATTACCCCATTCATCCATAACTTCTATAACCTCCCTTATTCAAAATTTCTCATAAACATCATTCATTTCCCACTCATAAAATCCATCTATTTAAATCCTTCTTCCATTCATTAGTTTTCACCACTATCACCCACCTTCCTTCCATTCCTTCATCACTATTACATTTTCTTCTTTGTCAAAATCACAATCATGGCCGCCCGAAGAAATCCACCCTGCGGAAGAAAACCACCAAACCAAGAATAACCCGACATGAGCCATCTCTTATTCTGGAAAGGGGAAATAGGCGAACTTCGAAGAGAACGATACATAAAATTTTATCGTCGAGGTTTGACATCCACAAGATTTATTGACAACAGCTGCTTGCAAGAATTGGGGTTACGAAACAATATGCAAGGCTTGCTCGACAAAGCAGGTATGAGCTTTATAAGCACGTTGAACACACCAACCTACGAGGCTCTGGCGTTGGAATTCTTGAGTTCCTACGCCTACCACACTCGCGACGATGTTGATGAACACCTAACTGGAGCCGCTCAATTTCGGATGTTCAACCGAGAATACACGCTTAGCCATGAAAATTTGAGCGAAATGTTTCATTTTCCCCATGGAAATGATGTGCAATATCGTATTCCCCCGGAGATAGATTGGAATGGAAGTGCATAAACACTATGGGAAATAATAACCGGTGAGCCCAATGTTATTCCTAAAGCACGCTACGCCTCTCACATTCACAACCCAAATATTCGCTTCCTACACCGCATTATGGCCAACGCGGTTTTTGGAAGGGAAAACAGCAACAAAGTCAACACTAAGGAGTTGTATGTTCTTCACTGTGCCTTTTCACAAGATCTTTGTCTTAATCCCGTTACATTAATGATGGCCCATATTTAAAACCTTGTCACGAGAGATGGGACTATGCCTTTTTGTATTGGAGGCACTGTCACCACCATCGCAGTTCACCTGAAGTGGGGGGAAAGTATTCAACTTCTACCTTCGCTGCCAGCAGTTTATATGGACATTGATAGCTGCAGAGTTGGCCGCCTGATCCAGGTAAGAGAAGCTGGAGGTTACTATTTGATGGTGAAGAATGCAGAAGTTCGTAGCGTCATCTTGCCAAATCATAGCCGTACAAATTTGGGCAATCTTGATAATTGGCTTTATAACCTGAATGCACCCGAACCTGGAGTAAATGAGCAAGGAAATCAAGGCGAGGCCAATAATGCTGCTGTTTATGAAATTAAAGAAGAATTAGAGTAGCAAGAGCCCCAACCACAACACGTCAACAATCCTGCCACCATTGATGAAATTTATGCCGTAATAATGCAGCAGAACCAGCTGTTCACTTAACGCTACCAAAACCTTGAGACGTGCCAAATTGAGATGTTGAATCTCATGAAACAAATGCAGAGAGACCAAAGCGACTACGCTCATAGGCACGACCAATGTATGCTGGAATTCACCACAGGAATGACGGAAGATATGCGAGCTTTAACACTTCGTGTCGAAGATTTGCATAACGTTATTTCTCGTGGTAATGGAGTCGAATCTTCAAGAAGTTGTGAGAAAGCACGTAGAAGATCAAGGACACGTGGAAGATTTCAAAGGCAAGAGGAGGAAGAATAATTGTCTAGTTTCCACTTCCCTTTCCATCTTCTGTCAATACATTGAGGACAATGTATGATTCAAGTATGGGGGAGGAAGTGTTTCCCTTTCCTAGTAATTTTTATTTTCTTTGTAATTTCCCTTCTGTCATTTCTGATTCAATAAAATTTTTGTTATCAAGTTATCTATTGAAGCATTTGTGCTATTTTTTTCCGATTCCCCTATTTTTTGAGCCCTATCAAATTTTAGAGTTTTATGCATAACTTGACTCACTTGACAAGTACATAGGCTGCAAGATCTTTAATAGTTAGGAATTGTGGCAAGATTAAGCGAAATTACTACCGTCTAGACATTCTACAACCCCAGAGTATGATAGACTAGTTCAAGTACCTGTTATTCCAAAACCCTTAGTTTTAGTTTATGTAGTAACCCTGAGTAGTTTATATTAGCAGTCAGCACCATCTTAAACACAAACTACGCATGAAGTCGATGAATATAAGTGGATGATCTAATTTATTATTTCAGAAAAATGTTACAAGCTTTAAGAAGATAGGTAATACACCAATTAAATTGGG
This sequence comes from Vicia faba, assembly GCA_948472305.1. Lineage (NCBI taxonomy): Eukaryota > Viridiplantae > Streptophyta > Magnoliopsida > Fabales > Fabaceae > Vicia > Vicia faba. The sequence continues at coordinate 896,229,877 of OX451738.1, forward strand.
CGATCCTTACCCAATCGTTTAATCCAAAGGATATAAGCCTTACAAAGTAACATTAAGAATCCTTTGATAGATGGTTCAGGAGTGTCTGTTACTGAACTTGGTAGGGCAGATTACGGTTTGATCCCCTGAATCTTAAAATTGGATAGAAAAAGGTTGCCACATTACTGTGCCAGAAACCTAAGTGCTAAAAAAGGGATCATAACCACTAACCGGCTGTTCTGCTATGTGCGTGCAAGGATAAAGGGCTTAATGTGATTGTGCTAGAATGAAAGGGACGAAACGATACAAATACTCGAGGTAGGCTATGATAGCATCTGTAACTAGTTTATGTAAAATTGGATTATCTAGTGTCATTACTATAGTAATGGAGCATGAATCAAGATTTCAGTTTTATGACAAAAACACAACGCAGCCATATATAAGTTGATTCGAGTCATGTATGTGCATCTGACCATGTTTGGAAAAACATCGTATTGAGCATTTGCTTGAGGACAAGCAAAGTTCAATTATGGGGGGAGGGGGGGGGGGGGTCATAACACACAAATATATGATATTTTTATCTTGATTTACATAAATTATTTCCCTTATTTTGCAGATAAATATTAAGTTAAAGACTTTGGAAGAAATGAAGAAAAATGGTGCAAAAATAGAAAAAGGGAGAAAGAATAAAAAGAAAGTATAAGCCCATCACAAGACGTGAGCACGTGGCCCACTAGCATAAGGACCTTGACGATCGTCAAGGCACGCTGTCGGTCGTCACGGGCATAATGGACCAAGTGACCAATGTCACTTAGACTTGACGAATGTCACAAGCCCACCTTTTCCTTCTTTGACCACGTAGTCTGCAAATCCAACGGAAGGGGAAAGTTCAAACACTAATCCAACGGCCATCCTATTTTTAAGCTCCACTCAGTCAACACATGAAGGATGTAACCAACTTCGTGTTCCTATATTTTCTCAAACCTACGTATTGCACAAAGGAATATAAATAGAACCCTGGACACAACGAACTGGAGGGGCTTGGAGATTTTGAGAACTTATTTTCCTTAAGCAGTTTTTCTTTGAGAAATGTTTTCCTGCAATTTTATATTTCCTCTAGCATTTGTTTTCTGTGCGATTATCTTTATTCCTGGTCGAAGAAAAGCCTTCCAGCTTGTGGAGGAGTGCTTCTAGTCAAGAGTTAGAAGTAATTGTACATGTATCCAGAATTACCATCCTCAGGTTTATTTTTATGAATTGTTATTGCTTTTAATTAATATAATCATGTTTATTTTGTTTTGTCTTTGGAATTATTATGTGATTTGGTCTGATATTATGCTAGGCTAGAATTCGTATACCGGTATGTAAGGTCACATAACCAAGTGATGGAGTGACTCAGTTGGGTAATTTTTACTACAAAACATTTTTCTGGTCTAAGTTACTATTTTTATACGATAAATTATTTTGTTACAAAAGTAACAAACGGATAGAGGTTAAGGTCAACAAGCGGAAGTTTGAGATCCTTCAACCGGACACTAGTAATTAGGCATTGGCTTAAAATACAGCGGAAGCACTTTAAAGTTAATTAAGATTCTATTCATTTTCAAAAAGTGTTTTTAACTCCTGAGGGATAGCGGAAGCGTACGTTAGGACTTAACTGCATAGCCTAGATCAATAAAACGACAGTGTGAGACGAGGGCTTTTAAACTAAATAGATTTTACTGAAAGTTGTTTTGAAAATGCAAAGACACCCAACCAGTTGCTAGTTCCCGAGGTCCGACCATTACATACTGGTAGTTCCTCTTACTGATAATTAAAATTAAACTTAATTCAGTATTTAGTTTCCCTATAACCCAATCAAACGTTCATTAGCTTTAGATTTGCAAAGTAATAATAGAAGACGATAGTTCGATTCATCAGTCTCTGTGGTTCGATATCTTTTAAAAATACACGATAAGACTGTGCACTTGCAGTCTGAATCATTAGATACCTCAATGTAATTCGATTAAGCCGCCGGTGGTGGTTTGGGAATTAGGGTTAAAGTGAGAGAGAGTGAAAGGGTTTGTGTGTACGAGAGAGAGGAAGATGAATAAGTGGAGTTTTCTGTAACAAAAAAACAATGTAAATGAATAAAAAACAAAAGGTAATCCGTTTCAATTCCATGCGCGCGGGCTCACAATAATTATCATACTCCCTCGTTATCCTCCGTGTGATCGTGATCAAACGGCCGTAGGCCAAGTCCTACCTTATTTTCCATACACCCTCGCCCACGTAATCCAACCTCCTAAAGACACCTCCCTGATTTTCTTGTTAGTTCAAAATCGCACCCCCCTGGTTTAACTTAATTAAATCATTTTTTTTCTATTATCACTTATTTTCTATTTTTTATAATTATTATATTTTAATATTTTTCATTATTATATATTATTATATATACTTAATTTCTTATTATTATTTATAACTTATTATTATAAATTTTATTTTCCACTTATTAATTATATTTCATTTGATATGTAAAATTATTTATTTCTTACCCTTGTATGAATAATATTATTATTATTTATATATTAATATATGAATTATTTTTATGAACATTAGTTTCTATTATTGCATTAATATATTTTTTGTCATGCATTAATGAAGATATTTTCGCAGTTAATACATTTAAAAAATACTAACCAATCTCAAACTATTTTTCGCAATCAACTAAACTAATCAATTGTTTTTTATAAAAGGGTTTCGAACAGATTTTGACTCACTACGCATTCTGTCAAAATCTCCGCAATCACTACTCCCGACCGAGTGCGAGGTAATTCAAAATATGTTTGTAATCCCTTAAAAAACACCAACTCCATACGAACTACGAATTGGGACTTTGATTCCTCATAAAAGGATACGTAGGCATACGATCTAAAATCCTAGCGAGTCTTTCTAATTAAAACTTAAAATCCAGTTTACCCCAAACCTAATCCTAGTGTCTAATATCCTTGTGAACAAAGGGGATGAAAGGAGCCTAACACCTTCCTTTCGTCTAATTGAGTCCGAAACCTAGAATTTCTGTCTGCGAATTAGGGTTTTCTGTTAGGTTCCCTTTCCTAGGATAAAAACTAATAGTGGCGACTCTTGATTAAAAAACAAGTCGCAACACCAGCTTCTACCATCACCTCTCCAAATGGCATCTATAATCCCATTCCCAAGTCAATACATCATCGAGTCCAAATTTTTGGGCACTTTAGTTTTGAATCTTCTTTCACCTTCAAATCACGAAAGGCGGATCCGCCAATCTCACTCTTCAGGTTCAAGAAGATTGAACAAGGGAAGTTATTGTCTCTTAAAATTTTCCCTCTCAATTTCTCAAAGATTCTCTCACAAGATCTCCATTGATTCAAGACTGCACCAAGATTGATCAGCTCAATATACCTCCCCAAACACCGATGACTCAAAATTAGGATTTGAGTTTGTATAAGGACAATTAAACCTTTAATGCTTCATATTATTTTCATAAATCATTTTGGACTCCCAAGATTGCTCACGTCAAGTTTCGGGCTTTGGATCACATTTTAGCTCAGTCAATTGATTAGTTGACCTAAAATCAATTGTATTGGGAAAAAGTCAATTATGGTCAATTTACAGTTAAAAATCATAATTTTTTATCCATATCAACATATTAAACTCTTATGAACCATTTGGTCAAGTTTGGCTCACAACTTATGAAGAAATTTGATCAGATCATTAAAATGTCAAAATAGTCAAAATTAGGGTTTTGACTAAGAAGGTTAAATTTTTGACTTTTTGACCTAGCATATGACTTGTTGGTTTGATACATGATATCAAGATTCCAAATGCATCATTCTAACCTAATGGAATAGTTCAAAACATTTCTCAAAATCAATTGATTGATAATTGAAATTTGGTCAACTAATGAAAAAGTCAACTGTACACTAAAAAGTCAAACTTTAACTTTTAAAACTAAATCAAGTTTCAAAAATCATATTTCATAAAGACATGTCAAAGTATAAATATTGTTCATCAAGAAATCAAAAGTCAAGATTACTCAGGAAAAAGTCAATGTTCTAAACACTTCGAAATTTTTCTAAGTGTTAAGAAAAATATGGTAATTTCATAACTTCGTGCCAGATTTTCACCATGATGCAAGATGATTCAAGAAAAACTTCCAACATGGAAGTTGTAGATCTCAATGAGATCAAAACATTGTAGGGAATAAATTCTTCTAGAAATGCTTGGATCTTAAGTTATAAATCCATGAAGACATGTCCATGAAACTAAAATACTTAGTAAAATTCTGGGCATTTTAAGTCAGAATTTTGACAGAACTTCTGGACCAATTTTCATACAGTTACAATGGGAGTTTGCAAAAGTGATTCAAAGAGGGATTGCAGATCATGTTACAAGCTTTCTAAAAATTCAAAGAACTCTTTCATATCATGTTGGAGCAGGGAAAATCCAAGATCAAAAGTTAGACATTCATTCTTAAATTATGAGTCATTTTCATGATGAACATCTGATCCAATTCCAAGCAATGCTGCATAATCCCACTTTTCAAGACCTCTAACGTGTGTATCTATCCTTAATCATAATATTACACAAGCTTTTGAGCTATGAACAACTTAATTTAAGTTTTTTCCAATACACCGTGTCATTTAAGGAAGAAAGTTAGCACTTCCATTCTGGAAAAGTGACTTTAATCACAAAGTCCACTCTCCTTGAGCTTTGTGTTTGTTCTTTATGCACAAGCATCCCCTAAAAACTCAGAACAAGCGTGTTTATAGTTTCTATCCACAATATCTTTCCTTGAAACCATGTTTGTCTAAGCTTGCTTCAACAACAAGTCAAAATCCACAACATGTGATTTTGTACTTCTGACTTCACCAAGCTTCCAAACCCTTTGCCTATAAATTAAACCTTCATTTGCAAGCTGAGGAGGATTGGGACAAGCCCTGAAACTCACTAAAACTCCATAGAACCAGAAATTGCAAAATAAGCACAAAAACATGTCACTTTTTTATTTTTTAATCCAATCTCCAAATCTCCTCGTGCGTTTCTTGGCCAAACCATCCACAGAGTTTCTGATACACATATAGAAGCTATCCCAACCTCTGTTTTCAAACTGTAACATCATCTTCACCAACCTCCATTTTCAAAAACGGAGCACTCATGTGATATGGTGGGAGAACTAACTTGGGATGTTTTTTGTTTTATTACAAATGTTGCAGTTTAGCAAGAGTCGCCACCGACTTTTCTTTTATCCAAAAGGAAAGGTAAAAAAGCACAGGAAAGACCTTTGAGATGTTTTCTTGAGTTCGGGGGGTAGATTATAAAAAGGGAAGGTATTAGAACCCTTTTTATCCATGGTTTTCCATGGGCTCTTAGTTACTTGCTAGATCACTTGCTTTTGCTTGAAATTGTGCCTTGTGTGGTTTTTGAAATTATTTTGAAAAGAGGCCTTTGTCTAGGAAAACTTTGTAATGATTCTCGTTCGTAAGAATGTATACAAAGTGTTGATCTTTTTAAAATGTTTTCAAGTTTGAAAGGTGCTTTGAAAGTGTTGGTGTTTTGAAAAAAGCAAGCAACTAGGAGTATTCTACCTACCCAAAAGTCTTTCATATTCATTTCCTCTTTCATTTGAAATTGTTATCTTACCATTGATTTGGTAAGTAACCCTATCTTTGGATGTAAAAAGGACGGCCGTGGGTCATCGTATAACAATGATTAGAAATGTTGTAAGATATCTTAGCATTTTCTTTAGGGACTAAGATCATTTTGAAAGGCAACATAGATAGCGTCATCGAGGGACTATGATCTTGTATTTTGCTTGTTTTTGCTAAGATACCTCACATGCATAATATGGCCATTTTTGTAAGGCAACAAAGTGGGTTTACCCTAGGGGTGTTTGTGTGCAAGCGTATTGATTTACATGAATTGTTTTTGTCTTTATTAGGGTTCGCTATATGTTGGTTTTAGTCTTTGAATACAAAACCGTAATTACTAGCATTTGTATATAAAGCGATAAATTGCGGAATTTAAAATTACTACGCTATTACATCATTTAGGGGAGGGGTGTACAAATTACAAATAGGGAATAATGCAAGAATTTAAATCTAAATAAATATTACAACCATATTAAATTTTGAATAAATGTACAAAATGAACAAATAAAATACAAGAATGTAGATGTAAAAGAAATATGACTTTTTTTGTTTGATTTTTTATGAAAAGGGGTTTTTTAACCTAATGAAATAAAATAATTAACTAAAAAATAAGAAAATTAAGATTAAATTACTAAAATAAGTTAATTTAAAGAAAACAAGTTTTTTAGGGTTTTTGGTGAATTTAATTAAGTTAGTAAATAAAAATAATTAAATAAAAGTCCTAAATTCTAAATTGATTTTAATTTACAAGAAAAATAAATAATATAATATAATAATATTAAAAAATAAATTATCTAAGTATTTAAAAAAAGTAAATTTAATTATTAAAGAAAATGTAAAAGAAATGTTTTTTTATTCTTTGGTTTTTGTGAAGAAAAATAAAATATAAAATGTGAAAATAATAAATAAAAATATTTTTGGGATTTTTAATTAATAAAAATAATAATAATGATAATAATAGTAATAATAAAAACAATAAAGAAAATATGAAATAAAAATAAAATGAAGGGAAAATAAATAAAAATGAAAAATAAAATAATGGGCCAGGGGTGTGAATAACAAGGCTGGGGGATCAGAAATAGAAAGAAAAAAAGTAAAGCCCAAAGGGGGAAGGCCCAACGCTGCAAAAAGTCAGAAAATGTGAGAAAGAATGTAAAAAAAATTGCAAAAGGTCACGCTAGGGCTTGAACCCAAGACCTAAGGGTGACAGGCGCGCGCTTTCACCACTGGGGTGGTGATACATCAGTTAACTTATGTCAAACCATAAATATATAACATAAGTCTTGCCCTAAATGTACTTCATCTTCAACCTTTAGCCAGACCACCTGCATCTTGCTCATTTCTCATCCATTTGCAAAAATGTAAACATGAAACTTGTGGCAAATTTCCTCACGATTTCAGAAATGTAAATAACTAAAGCTATAGATAAAAAATGAGCATGAATTTTAAATGGTACCAAATTCTGACCTAAATTTTCCAGGATGTTCAGATTCAAAATTCTAACTACTTAAGCAATATAAATGGAATCTAAAGACATGGTTAGCTTCAGGACAATGATACCTACATTTCTTATTCACAATAAACCATTAATGATGCTTGTATGAAGAGTTCAAAATTCAGAAAACTCACCTTGTAAGAGAGTATCGTGTTTTGAGTTTGAGCATCTTTTAGTAAGTTCCAATGATTGGATTAGCTTCCTCAAGTTCCCAGGAAGCTAATGTGATGCTTAGCTTGAGCTGAAAGTGCCTGAGGAGTTCTGGAGAAGTCAAGGTGCTGTTTTGAAAATGGTGGATGATGGTGGAGGTGTTACAATGATGTTGCAGGTGTTGGAATTGTTTGTGTATGTTATTTAGATGCTTTTGAAAGTAAAAGGCCAAGAAACGCACTAGCAAATTTGGAGATTGGATTCAAAACTCAAAAATGGCAAGTTTTGAGGTGTTTTTTTGGTGATTCTTTGTTTTAGAGAGTTTCAGGGCTTTAGCATGCGTGCCTTTTCTTGCAAAGGACTTATGTATGTATAAGCAAAAGGTTGGAGAGGTTTTCCATGAAGGATCTTTGAGTTATACAGTTATGGCTAGGTTGCTTGACTTTGAAGAAAAGTATATGTATTATTCTAAGATGAAGTACAAGCATGGGCTGAGTGATTATAAGGCTTGAGACAAACTTCTCTTGAGTTATAGGACATGTATGATCAGAAGAAAACAATTTCAAGGCTCAAGAACAAGTTTTGTGCATAAAGCTACTTTTTCAAAATGGCATTGTGCACTTTCTTCCTAAAATGGATATAAAGCATGGCATTGCATTGAATGCTTGAGTTAAGACCTCTAACAGCTGTGAAAGCAATTAATTATTGAGTGCCTAACAAGTTTGAGGCCTGCAAAGTAAAGATTATGCAGCATATGTTTGAGATTTGAATTTTGTTCATCACAAAATTTGCCTTGTAAAACAACTTGAAACCCCAACTTCTGACATTCGTTTCTCCTTGCTCATAAATAATCTCAAGTAGTTCTTGGACATTTTGGAAAGCTTGTAATGTTCTCTACAACCCCTATTTGAATCACTTTAGAAAATCCCCCTTGGAACTAGGTGAAACTTGGTTCAGAAGTTAGGTCAAAATCCTGACCAAAAATGTTCAAAATTTCACTAAGTGTTTAGATTCAATACTATGACTTCATGAATTAATAACTTGATATCCAAGAACTTTTAGAAGAAGTTGTGTAAAGAAATGTTGTATATATCATGGATATCTACAACTTTCGTTTTGTAAGTTTATTTTGAATCATCTTGCATCATGGTGAAAAATTTGCTCAAAGTTGTGAAAAAACATAAAGTTTTCAACACTTAGAAAAATTTCTAAGTTTGAAAACTTTGACTTTTCAAAATGAAATCTTGACTTTTTTATTTCTTGATGAATAAGTTTCATAGTTTGACATGTTTTGATGAATTGTGATCTTTGACACTTTATTTAGACCAAAAAGTCAAAGTTTGACTTTTCAGTATACAGTTGACTGAAAATTCACTATCAATCCAATTGATCTTGAGAAATGTTTTGAGTCATTACATTAGGTAAGAATGGTGCAATTGAACTCTTAAAATCATGCCTCAAACCAATTAACCATTTTCTAGGTCAAAAATCATAAATTGCCTTTTTTTAGTCAAAACCCTAATTTTGACCATTTTGCCCTTTTGATGATTTGATCAAATTTCTTGAGGAATTGTGGCCCAATCTTGATCAAATAATACATATGAGTTTATAATGTTTATATGGATAAAAAATTATGAAGTTTGACTATAAATTGTCCAATGTTGACTTTTTCCCCAATACAATTGATTTTTAGGTCAACTGCTCAATTGACTGAGCAAAAATGTGATTCAAAGCTTGAAACTTGACATGAGTAATCTTGGGGGTCCATAATGATCCATGAAAGTAATATGGGGCATTTAAAGTACAATTATCCTTGTGCAATCTCAAACCCTGATTTGAGTCCTTAGTGCTTAAGGAGGTGTCTTGAGCTGATTAATCCTTGTGCAGTCTTGAACCCAAAGAGATCTTGCAAGAAAATATTTGATATGTGAGAGGGGAAGTTTTAGGGTACAACAGCTGCCCCTGTTCAATCTTCTTAAACCTGAAGAGTTAGATTGGAGGATCCACCATTCATGACTTGAAGGTGGAAGATGATTGAACACTAGAGTGCCCAGAAATTTGCACTCGAGGATGTGATGCTTGATGGTGCAGGGAATGGGCTTAAAGATTCCATTTGGAGAGATGATGGAAAGTTGTTAGAGATGGGCTTACAAATGCAATTCAAAAATGATTGTTCGTAGGAATAGAAGAAGTGTCAGAATAAATCTCTTGTTGATTTATACTGAAATAGTGGATGTGTTGGGTTGAGTACTAGAATAATATCCATGAATGGATTGTTTTTGACTCGTATATGAAAATTGAATTTGAATGAGTATCAGAATGGAGTCCGTATCTAGAGCGTATCTGAACTGTATCTGAAAGCTGAATCTGAATGAGTATCAGAATGCGTCTATATCTGGAGCATATCCGAACTGTATCTGAAAGCTAAATCTGAATGAGTATGAGAATGGTGTCCGTGTCTGGAGCGTATCTGAACTGTATCTGAGAGTTGAATTTGAATGAGTTTTAGGATGGCATTCGTGTCTAGAGCGTAATTAATCTGTATCTGAAAGCTAAATCTGAATGAGTATAAGAATAGCGTATGTGTCTAGAGCGTATCTGAATTGTATCTGAAAGCTGAATGTGAATGAGAATCAGAATAGCGTACGTGTATGGAGCGTATCTGGACTGTATCTGAAAGCTGAATGAATGAGTATCAGAATGGCATTCGTGTCTAGAGTGTATCCGAACTGTATCTGACAGTTGAATCTGAATGAGTATTAGAATGGCGTTTGTGGCTGGAGCGTATCTGAACTATATCTAAAATCTGAATCTGAATGAGTATCAGAGTGGAGTCCGTGTTTGGAGTGTATTTGAACTGTATCTTAAAGCTGAATAAGAATAAACTCGTGCAGGATTGCTTCAGCTGGTCGTGTAGATAATTGTCCTGGCTTGTTTCAAGTATTAATCTCTCACCCTTTTGCATATTGTTGATGATAGCCATCTGCTGACTCATCTTTCCTGAAGAGATGAAATATTAGTTGTATGCAATGTCATGATGTATGAAATGCATTGTACAATGATGTCCTCAAAAAAATGAATGAGATTATGTTGTATGCATTCATGTTGTCAATGTTATGACGTATGGATGCGATGTATGGGCATGTAAGCTATGCTGCTGTAATACCATTGGATTAGGGAAAATAAATCCCTGATTGTTGTTGGGGACGTGGAGTGAAGGTCTTCATGTTTTGAAGTGCTGATGAGTTGATGAGCTTCTACTTGTTATAGAAATAAACTTTGTTGTAAGGGAAACGCCGTGTGTTGCTTGTGAAATCCTGTTAGGGAATCCTGAGAAATTGGGCGACTTCTACCGGGGAGTGATAAATTGAAGTTTTGTTCCGCCGGGGATGTGAGAGTGATTATAATCATTAAGATGCACACCGTGGGGGATTTTATAGTATAAAGATATTATCCTATTTCTTAAGGTCATTAGTGATTGTCTCTCTATTTTCTGTTCCTTTTTTTTCATTTGTAGACAGTAGTTACATTCAAATGCATATGTTCAAAAATAAATCATTAGACGTTTTTGTAAGAAAAACACAAAAATAAAGAAAAACAGATAGTTTTGCACTTTCAAAGGGATATATTTGTATTTAACTTGAATAAGTGCTTTTTGTACAACGAGACGAACATCCTAGTAAGAGAATGTCGTCGTAAAAAATGAAAATAGTTACAAATAAAAGATAGCTATGTGAAATAATCCCACGGGGTTCCCATTCTGCTATAGCCTCCGTGTCTCTGAGTGTCTTGTCCACTTGCTGCCTTGTCGGAAGTTGATTGGGTTGATCAGAACCACTGAGTTTGTCAGTCGAAGCTAAAGGTTATCTGTAAGGTGATCCAAGGGACATAGTCATAAACTTTAATTCCCTAACTTTTTCCTGGACCGCCCTTTCGGGTTTTTAGTCCATCAGGATACCCTTTTTTGCCCAAGTCGCCCTTTCGGGTTTTCAACTTGCCGGGTGTACATATTATTTTTTGTTTTATCCCTAATTTTTGCCCGAGCCTTTTTGGTTCTCCGGGATACCCTTATTTTTCCTAGGTATGTCAAACTAACGGGTTTCTTATGCGTAGTATCTTTTGACTATGTCTGCGTTCACAGGGTGTGGAAGATCGTCATCATCCATAGTGGTCAAGATCATTGCTCCTCCAGAGAATATGCTTTGGATCACAAATGGCCCTTCGTATGTAGGAGTCCATTTTCCCCTAGGATCACCTTGTGGTAATATGATACGCTTAATTACCAAGTCACTAATCTGATATACCTGACGTCTGACCTTTTTGTTAAAGGCTTTGATCATGCGTTTTTGGTACATCTGGTCATGACAGACATCCATGAGCCTTTTCTCATTAATTAGGTTCAATTGGCCAAGTCGAGTCTGGATCCAATCCTCTTCATTCAACCCTGGGTCCTTCATGATTCTCACAGAAGGGATCTGAACCTCAATAGGCAAGACAACTTCCATGCCGTATACCAGAGAGTAAGGTGTTGCCCCGGTCAATGTGCGCGCCATGGTACGGTAACCGTGGAGAGCGAATGGTAGAATCTCATGCCAGTCCTTGTAGGTTACTGTCATTTTCTGTATGGTCTTTTTGATGTTCTTATTTGCTGCTTCGACAGCGCCATTCATCTTTAGCTGGTAAGGGGGAGAATTATGGTGCTGGATCTTGAATTGCACGCATAGTGCGGTGATCACAGTATTGTTGAGATTCATACCATTGTCTGTGATGATCCTCTCTGGGATACCAAACCGACAAATGAGATTCTGTTTGATGAACCGGGCGACAACATTCTTGGTAACAGAAGTGAAAGAAGTTGCCTCAACCCACTTCGTGAAGTAGTCATTGGCCACCAAGATGAAGAGGTGTCCATTAAAGGTTGTAGGTTTGATTTCTCCAATCATATCGATGCCCCACATCGCGAATGGCCAGGGAGCAGTCAGGACATTCAAAGGAACTAGAGGTACATGCACTTTGTCAGCATCGATCTGACACTTATGGCAGGTTCGTGAATGTTGATAGTAATCTGCTTCCATGGTTTACCAGTAATAACCTTCCCGTAGGATCTTCTTTGCCATCGTATGCCCACTAGAATGGGTGCCAAAAGTTCCTTCATGTAGATCACACATGATCTTTTCTGCCTCAACCTTGTCTATGCAACGAAGCAATACAAAGTCGTGGTTGCGCTTGTAGAGGATGCAATTACTAATGAAGAACTTAGCAGATAATCTCCTTAAGAACTTCTTATCATTGAGGGAAGCTTCTTCTGGATACTCTTAAGTCTCGAGATACCTCTTGACTTCATGGAACCAAGGCTGGTCCACTACTTCTTCAGTATCGATCTCGTGAAAGTGAGCCAGTTCATCCATCCATTCAATGGTGATCTGGGGAACCTCGTTACCCCACTTTAGTTTAAACATGGATGACATTGTGGCTAGCGCGTCCGCTAGTTGATTTTATTCTTATGGGAAATGCTTGAAGGTAATCTTCTTAAAATGTAGGATTAATATCAACACATGTTCTTTGTAGGAGATAAGGTTAGGGTGCTTCGTGTCCCATTCTCTTTTGATCTGGCTGATGACTAAGGCTGAATATCTGAATACACTTAAAGACTTGATCCCCAAATCTATGGCAGCTTTGAGACAAAAAATGCACGCTTCATATTCTGCCATGTTATTTGTACAGTTGAAGCAAAGTCTTGCAGTGAAGGGAGTATGATATCCTTCAGGAGATATGAGTACAACACCAATGCCATTTCCGAGTGCGTTGGACGCCCCATCAAAAACCAAGGTCCATCGGGATCCTTGTTCAGGTCCGTCACATGGTCTGAATTCTTCAAAGTTGTTTATCATCATGATGTCTTCATTTGGGAATTCGAACTTCATGGACCGGTAGTCATCCATAGCTTGATGAGCAAGGTGATCGGCTAACACACTTCCCTTTATTGCTTTTTGGGTAGTGTATTGAATGTCATATTACGTCAGGATCATCTGCCATCTTGCTATTCTCCTAGAGAGGGTGGGTTTCTTGAGGATGTATTTTATTGGGTCCATCTTGGATATCAATAAGGTAGTATGGGTCAACATATACTGTCCTAGCCAGCGAGCAGCCCATGCCAGAGCGCAGCAAGTTTTGTTGAGCAGTGAATATCTTGTTTCACAGTCGGTAAACTTTTCGCTCAGGTAGTAAACAACATGCTCTTTTCGGCCAGACTTGTCATGCTTCCCCAACATACACCCCATTGAATTTTCCAAAACAGTCAGATACATGATCAAGGGTCTTCCCTCGACTGGCGGCATCAAAACAGGAGGCTCTTGCAGGTACTCTTTGATTTTGTCGAAGGCAGCTTGACACTCATCATTCCATTTGACTATATCTTTCTTCAGTAATTTGAAGATTGGTTCACAAGTAGAGGTCAAGTGAGAAATGAATCGGGAAATGTATTTTAGTCATCCTATAAATCCTCTGACTTCCTTCTCACTATGGGGAGCAGGCATTTCTTTTATTGCTTTCACCTTGGCAGGTTCCACTTTGATACCTTTACCGCTGACTATGAAGCCTAGGAGTTTATCAGACCTCACCCCAAATGTGCATTTATTCGGGTTCAACCTCAGCTTGTATTTCTTAGGTCTCGCAAAGAGTTTATGTAAATGGTCAAGATGTTCTTCTTCTGTTTGAGATCTGGCTATCATGTCATCCACATAAACTTCTATTTCGTGATGTATCATGTCGTGAAATAGGGCTACCATGGAACGTTGATAGGTTTCCCCAACATTCTTCAACCCGAATGGCATAACCTTGTAACTGAATGTGCCCCACTGTATGACAAAGGTCATTTTCTCCATGTCCTCAAGTGCGATTTTTATTTGATTGTAGCCTGAGAAACCATCCATGAAGGAAAACACATTATGCTGTGTTGTATTGTCAACCAGAATATCGATATGGGGAAGTGGGAAATCATCCTTAGGGCTTGCCCTATTCAAATCTCTGTAGTCCATACTCATTAGTACCTTGCCGTCCTTTTTAGGCACAGGAACAACATTGGCGACCCATTGTGGATAGGAGGTAACGGCTAAGAATCTGACATTGAATTATTTCATGACTTCCGCTTTGATTTTCTCTGACATGTTTGGTCACTTGCGATGGACTTTTTTTTTTACCGGAGGGCAGTCTTCTTTTGTTGGTAGACGATGTACCACGATACCAGCATCCAGTCCTGGCATGTCTTCGTACAACCATGCAAAGACCTCAACATAATCATCTAGCAACTGAATTAGACGCTTCTTGACACTGGGTTCCAGATTGGCACCCACCTTGACTTCTTTCTTGTCCTCCTCGGTACCTAGGTTAACTGTGTCCACTAGTTCTTCTTGGGGCTGTATAGTCCTCTCTTCTTGTTGTAGTAACCTGGCAAGTTCCCCTGGCACTTCATAATCTTCCTCACCTTCGTCTTCGGCTTGGTAGATTATATTTTCAGAGTCATTGAAAGCCAAAGTAGAATCGTTACCCATGGGATCCCGAATGGATTTAGATCTGCATTTTGAATGTGAGTGTGTGTAAGAGTATAGATATCTTTGAAAGAAATAAAAATGTAAGAGAAAGACAAAGAGCACAAAGTTTGTATGAAAAACGTCCATGATTCATTGATGACATATGAAAATGAGGTAACAACCCTTACAAATGAACTGTTGTGCCTCGGGTAAGACACAAGGTTTTAAAAGTCTGAATTATTTAATTATTACAAGTCTGACAAAATTTAAAGGCAATTAATGTTGGATAAAAGTAATTGGGACACAATTTTTAGCTTTCCAGTTACTGAGTCCTCCATTGACAGTTGGGAAAATCCATTCCTCCAGGTCGTAGCTGTCCTCATCATCCTCCACTGTGTTGACTCTGTGGTTGCTGATCTTCAAGGGTGGTCCCCCGGCATGAGCACGGCGTACAGCTTTCTGGGTTCCTGAAGTGAAACCCAAACCAAATTTGTCATATTTGTATGGGATATCCAGGAGCTGGCCCCAAATAGTACACCCAACTTCTTCGATCACTGCCTTGGCATCTTTCAATGAAGACATCTTTAGCGGAGGTCTTGTAATCTTCGGGACTTGGGAATCAGTCTTGGTTACTTCCATGGTTTGTGGGACTTCCTCGAAATGCTGAAACGGAGTTTCAATGAATTCACCATCCAATTTCATGTATCTGAAGGTGTTTAAGTGACTGACCATATATTCCTCTTCTGCATGGACAATAATGATTTTCTTTAGGGACTAAGATCATTTTGAAAGGCAACATAGATAGCAACATCGAGGGACTATTATCTTGTACTTTGTTTGTTTTTGCTAAGATACCTCACATGCATAATATGGCCATTTTTGTAAGGAAACAAAGTGGGTTTACCCTAGGGGTGTTTGTGCGCAAGTGTATTGATTTAAATGCATTATTTTTGTCTTGATTAGGGTTTTCTATTTGTTGGTTTTAGTCTTTCTATACAAAACCCTAATTACTATCATTTGTATATAAAGCGATAAATTGCGGAATTTAAAATTACTACGCTATTACATCATTTTGGGGAGGGGGTGTACAAATTACAAATGGGGAATATTGCAAGAATTTAAATCTAAATAAATATTACAACCATATTGAATTTTGAATAAATGTACAAAATGAACAAATAAAATACAACAATGTAGATGTAAAAGAAATATGATTTTTATGGTTTGGTTTTTTATGAAAATGGGTTTTTTAACCTAATAAAATAAAATAATTAACTAAAAAATAAGAATATTAAGATTAAATTAGTAAATTAAATTAATTTAAAGAAAACAAGTTTTTTAGGGTTTTTGGTGAATTTAATTAAGTTAGTAAATAAAAATAATTAAATAAAAGTCCTAAATTCTAAATGGATTTTAATTTACAAGAAAAATAAATAATATAATATAATAATATTAAAAAATAAATTATCTAAGTATTTAAAAAAAAGTAAATTTAATTATTAAAGAAAATGTGTAAGAAATGTTTTTTTATTCTTTAGTTTTTGTGAAGAAAAATAAAATATAAAATGTGAAAATAATAAATAAAAATACTTTTGGGATTTTTTATTAATAAAAATAATAATAATGATAATAATAGTAATAATAAAAAACAATAAAGAAAATATGAAATAAAAATAAAATGAAGGGAAAATAAATAAAAATGAAAAATAAAATAATGGGCCAGGGGTGTGAATAACAAGGTTGGGGGGTCAGAAATAGAAAAAAAAAGTAAAGCCTAAAGGGGTGAGGCCCAGCGCTGCAAAAAGTCGGAAAATGTGAGAAAAAATGTAGAAAAATTTGCAAAAGGTCACGCTGGAGCTTGAACCCAGGATCTAAGGGTGACAGGCGCACGCTTTAACCACTAGGGTGGTGATACATTCGTTAACTTATGTCAAACAATAAATATATAACATAAGTCTTGCCCTAAATGTACTTCATCTTTAACCTCTGGCCAAACCACCTGCATCTTGCTCATTTCTCATCCATTTTAAAAAATGTAAACATGAAACTTGTGGCAAATTTCCTCACGATTTCAGAAATGTAAATAACCAAAGCTATATATAAAAAATGAGCATGAATTTTGAATGGTACCAAATTCTGACCTAACTTTTCCAGGAGGTTCAGATTCAAAATTCTAACTACTTAAGCAATATAAATGAAATCTAAAGACATGGTTAGATTCAAGACAATGATACCTATATTTCTTATTCACAAATAAACCATTAATGATGCTTGTATGAAGAGTTAAAAAGTCAGAAAACTCACCTTGCAAGAGAGTATCGTGTTTTGAGTTTGAGCAGCTTTTAGTGAGTTCCAGTGATTGGATTAGCTTCCTCAAGTTCCCGGGAAGCTAATGTGATGCTTAGCTTGAGCTGAGAATGCCTGAGGAGTTATGGAGAAGTCAATGTACAAGGTGTTGTTTTTGAAAATGGTGGATGATGATGAAGGTGTTACAGTGGTGTTGTAGGTGTTGGAATTGTTTGTGTATGTTATTTAAAAGCTTTTGAAAGTAAAAGGCCAAGAAACGCACGGGTAAATTTGGAGATTAGATTCAAAACTCAAAAATGGCATGTTTTGAGGTGTTTTTTGGTGATTATGTGTTTTAGAGAGTTTCAGGGCTTTAGCATGCGTGCCTTTTCTTGCCAAGGACTTGTGTATGTATAAGCAAAAGGTTGGAGAGGTTTTGCACAAAGGATCTCTGAGTTATAGAGTTATGGCTAGGTTGCTTGATTTTGAAGAAAAGTGAATGTATGGTTCCAAGATGAAGTACATGCATGGGCTAAGTTATTGTAAGGCTTGAGACAAAATTCTCTTGAGTTATAGGACATGTATGATCAGTAGAAAACAATTGCAAGGCTTAAGAACAAGTTTTGTGCATAAAGCTACTTTTTCAAAATGGCATTGTGCACTTTCTTCCTAAAATGGATATAAAGCATGGCATTGCATTGTATGCTTGAGTTGAGACCTCTAACAGTTGTCCAAGCAATTAATTATGGAGTGCCTAACAAGTTTTAGGCCTGCAAAGCAAAGATTATGCAGCATAGGTTTGAGATTTCAATTTTGTTCATCACAAAATTTGCCTTGTAAAACAACTTGAAACCCCAACTTATGACCTTCGATTATCCTTGCTCACAAATGATCTCAAAGAGTTCTTGGACATTTTAGAAATCTTGTAATGTGCTCTACAACCCCTATTTGAATCACTTTTGAAAATTCCCCTTGGAACAAGGTGAAACTTTGGTCAGAAGTTAGGTCAAAATCCTGACCAAAAATGTTCAAAATTTCACTAAGTGTTTAGTTTCAAGACTAAGACTTCATAAATTAATAACTTGAGATCCAATCACTTTTATAAGACTTTGTGTAAAGAAATGTTATATATCTCATGGAGATCTATAACTTTCATGTTGAAAGTTTCTTTTGAATCATCTTGCATCATGGTGAAAAATTTGCTCAAAGTTGTGAAATAACATGAAGTTTTCAACACTTAGAAAAATTTCTAAGTTTGAAAACTTTGAATTTTCAAAATAAAATCTTGACTTTTTAATTTATTGATGAAGAAGTTTAATATTTTGGCATGCTTTGATGAATTGTGATATTTGACACTTGATTTTGACCAAAAAGTCAAAGTTTGACTTTTCAGTGTACAATTGACTTTTGATTAGTTGACCTAAAAATCACTACCAATCCAAATGATCTTGAGAAATGTTTTGAGTCATGACATTAGGTCAAAATGGTGCAATTGAAATCTTAAGATCATGCCTTAAACCAATTAACCATTTGCTAGGTCAAAAATCAGAAATTGCCTTTTCTTAGTCAAAACTCTAATTTTGACCATTTTGCCCTTTTGACCATTTTGCCCTTTTCTGAAGTTTGACTGTAAATTTGCCAAAGTTGACTTTTCTCCAATACAAATGATTTTTAGGTCAACTGCTCAATTGACTGAGCAAAAATGTGATTCAAAGCTTGAAACTTGACATGAGTAATCTTGGGGGTCCATAATGATCCATTAAAGTCATATGGGGCATTGAAAGTTCAATTATACTTGTGCAATCTGAAACCCTAATTTCAGTCCTTAGTGCTTAAGGAGGTGTCTTCAGCTGATAAATCCTTGTGCAGTCTTGAACCCAAGGAGATCTTATGAGAAAATAGTTGATAAGTGAGAGGGAAAATTTTGGGGTACAAAAACTACATATTGACTTCTCCAGAAAATTCTAGCCATCCATAGCTCAAGCTAACTATTGCATTAGCTTCCTGGGAACTTGAGGAAGCTAACCAGATTGTCACAGCAACTTGAATCAAGCTCTAATTCAAAACACGATCTCCAGCTGCAAGGTAAGTTCTTCTGATTATCATCTCATTATTTAGGCATTGTTAGGCTTGCATTTTAAAAGACAAAATGTAGATAGCATTGCTCCGAAATTGTGCATATCCATAGATTCCATTTATATGGCCTGTTTAGAGAGAATTTTTGTTCAGAACTTCTTGAAAAATTAGGGTTCAGATTTTGGCCTAGCAAAATTCATATTTGTTTCTAATTTATAGTTTTAATGCATTATAGTTCTGGAACGATGACGAAATTTTCCATAACTTTCACGTTTACATTTTCCATTTTGGTTGAGAAATGAATGAGTTGCAGATGCTCTGGCTGGCGCGAGGAAGAAGATGAATTTCATCATCACAACTGATTCTGAAATATATATTTATGGTTTTGTTTATAATATCAGATGTATAGTCACCCCAATGGTACAGAGCACGCGCGTAAGGAATTAGTGTTAAGGGTCCTGGGTTCTAGCCCCAAGAGCACCTTTTGCTTTTATTTCTTAACATTTTACCCCATTTACCCATTAACAACACGCCTAGGCCAGAACTTCTAGGTTGCCTCCTTTTTGCTTCTAGCATCACCCCCATCTACCTGTTAAAAGCACGACTGGGCCAGAACTTCTAGGTTGTCTCATTTTTGCTTCTAGCATCACCCCCCCCCCCCCATTTACTTGTTAACAGAACGTCTAAGCCAGAACTTCTAGGTTGTCTCATTTTTTCTTCCAGCATCACCCTTCATCTACCTATTAACAACAGGTCTGGGCAGGACTTCTAGGCCATCTCATTTTTTCTTCCAGCATCACCTCCAATGTACTTATTAGCAACACGTCTAGGCCAGAACTTCTGGGTTTTTCTCATGTTGCTTCCAAAGCACCCCCATCCATTATTTTATCATTCAACCCAACATAACCTTCTTTTTATTTTCTTTCTGAATCTGATCACACAAAAACATATTTGGGCCTAAACCAATCAGAAATCAGTTTTACTTACAAACATCCTTTCCACTTTCTAAACCCCCCGACTTTAATTTTATATTGTTATTTTATTTTCTTTGTTTTATCATTTTAGTATAATTACTATTATTTTTATTAATCACAAATACCAAAAATATATTATATTAAATATTTAAATTATTTAGTTTATTTTTATTTAACTTCTCAAAATAAAAAGACCAAAAACATTTTCCTATTTAATTTCTTTTTTTTTAATTTGATATTAATTTTTCTTATTTTAGTTAATTATTTTCTTTTAGTTAATTAGGTCAAAAACCTCTTTTATTAAATAAAATCCAAAGGAACTTCCATTTCTTTTTCATTTTTATGCATTATATTCATTTCATTTCTTGTACATTATATACATTTCAATTCTTGTACATTATTTTAAAGTTCAATATGGTTGTAATAGACAAATAGGTTTAGTTTCTTGCAATCCCCATTTGTAAATTTGCACACCCCATTCCCAAATAATGTAATAACGTAGGATATTTACTTTCCTTGCTTCCATATAAATACTAGTAATTTAGGGTTTGTATGGAAAGATAAAATCAATTCTTAGAAAACCCTAATCCAAGATAAACCAAGCATGAAATACAAACACTTGCAAACTTTCCACCTCTAGGGTTTACTCCACTTTGTTGCCTTAAAAATGGTCATGTTATGCCCTTGATGACACTTCGAATGTTGCCTTACAATTGATCTTAGACCCTTAAGAAATATGCTAAGGTATCTCACAACATTGCATCTTATGACTATACGATGACCCAGGCTTGTCCCTTTACATCCAAAGATAAGGTTACTTACCAATCAATGGTGAGATAGCAATATCAAAGGAAGAGAGAAATGAACAAAATACTTTTGAGTAGGTAGAATGTTCTTGGTTGCTTGCTCACAATCCATCTTCAAAAACAAACATCTTTTCAAACACACTAAACACTTTCAAAAACATGAAATATTTTCAAAAAGTCCAACACTTTGTATGCATTCTTATAGAGACGAGAATCATTACAAAGTTTTCCTAAACAAAGGCGCTTTTTAAAAATACTTTCAAAACCCACCACAAACACATTTCAAACAAAGAAATTTCAAAAGTGATTTAGCAAGCAACTAAGAGCCCGTAGATAACTACAGATTAAAAGGGTGCTAATACCTTCCCTTTTGATAACCTACCCCACGAACTGAAGAAAATATCTCAAAGGTCTTTCCTGTTCTTTTCACCCTTTCCATATTTGATAAAAGAAAAGTCGGTGGCGACTCTTGCTATCCGCAACAATTGCGATCAAACGCAAAACAACCAAGTCAGTTCTCTCACCATATTACGAGAAGCCTTGATGATTTTTGAGGTGGCAGTTACAAGATTGTTCTCCAATTTTGTTTTCAATCCCTTATTTTTGCATGTACTGATTCTTTTGATTTTTTCGGTCCATCGGGATGCCCTTCCTTTTGCCAAAGTCAAGTTTTATTTTTCGATTTTTACTTAACTTAGAGGGCTTTATTATTATTTTTTATTTTGAACATTTATGACAGCCATAATGATTGTTGTGAGCTTCAATTTTATTGTTTCCTCAATATTGAATGATGCACTGAGGAAGAAGATGTTGTGATATTTGTCTTTATTGATTGCTTCCTTAATCTTTGTTGATGTGCACGAGGAAGACGATGTGCTGAACCTTTGCTTAGATCGTCTCCTCAATGATGTACTGAGGAAGGAGATATGCTTAAACCCTTGCTAATATGACACGATTCTCCTTGGATTTGAATGCATCCTTGAATTAATTGAAATCTACCCTGCCCTTTGTTGAAATTAAGAGTTTTTTTATTTTAGAAAACAGAACAAAACTCCAACTTCTGGCTCTAGGGGGTTGACTAAGGATTAACTCTCTTATTTCTCCCTTGTTTAGGAATTGAAATAATGCCTTACATCTTCAGTTTAGTCTTACACTGAAAGCATAGTTTAGCAAAATTTAGTTTACATCATTCTCCCTCAAAGTTTGTTAAAGTTGTGCAATGGAAGATATAAAAGAAAAGTGAAAATGGAAAGTCATTAATTATTTATGGAAAGTGATAGAAGAGTGAATATGAATGGATTGATTTCAAAACATGCATGCTCATTTTATTACTAATCAAAAGATACAAATTTACACCAAATGCCACTTAGCAACTTGGAAATTACAACTTGAAATTGATAAAGTCTAATGATCCTAGAGATGAGTTTTTTGGTGATCCATTGACTTTAGGAGATGATTCGTAGTTCTTGGACTTGTCAGAGCATGGGGGTGACCTTGGACTCTTCTTGGGCATACCAATTATATTGATAGGGCAATTGTTCTTGATGTAGAGGAATCACCTAATGGCAGTGGCATTTGAGGCACTGTGTAGGCTTGTAGTTGTCATGGTGAAGGGCTGCCTTCTCTCTCCAATACGACTTGTAGGACCAAGATCCATTGAGTCTCCAATATATAATCTCCTTCTTCCATAGTTTCATATTTTCTTAAGTTTTTTTGCGGATACCAAGAAATCAGCTAGCATATGGGTAATAGTTGGATAAGGGTGAAGGTTGAAATGTATGAGATGCAAATGTATGAATGCATGGGTATGCAAAAATTTCACGGAGATACAATGCGACGTGCACGTAGTATGAAGGTAGACATGAGGGTACCCTATACAATTTTAATGATAGAAGTGGAAATGAGAATACCCTATATTGACTCAGATATTGAGACATGCAGGAACTCCTTAAGGATTATGGACCTACAATGACTCAGAGATTGAGACAGACAGGAACTCCTTAAGGATTATGGGCAATAAAAAATAAGGAGGAATCCCTACAAGCTAGGGATTGTAACAGAGGGACGAGAATTCCTAGAGGCTAGGAATTATGATAGACCAACGAACAGTTAAGATGAAGGTTGGACTTGAGGGAGTAGCGTGGAAGATGAATAAGTGAAAAACACAAGAAGGGGGGTTGAATTGTAAAACTTGAAATCAAATGCAGACAACACGTTATTTTTATCCTGGTTCGTTTGATCTCAAACTGCTCTAGTCCACCTGTCAAGGTGATTTCGCCTCTCTCCAACGAGGTCTTAATCCACTATATTCAACTGAATACAATAACTGCTTTAACAACTGTCAAAGCCTTCTTGAGTCTAACCATATACCGGTTTATCTCAAGGTAATTTTCTTACAGATAAATGAACAATTGTGTTTGATGTTTTCGAAGAAAAACTATTTATCACAACTGTGATAATACACAAAATGAAGCTTATATGAAACAAGATTGCTAGAGCTATAGAGTAAGCGGTTGAGAGCTTTAGCAAACTGAATGAGTGAGGACGAAGATGATGATGATTGGCTTTTGGCGTGTATATGCGTGTAGAGTATTATAGAGTATTAGCCATTTCTTTTCTCACTGATTTGTTTATATAGCCTTGGAATAAATACGTTGTTGTCCATAATTCCATTTCAATGCTCATAAATTTCTTTCCTTTTTGAGAAGATCTTTGTCTTGGAATAAAGTTGTTGATAATTAATCTGCCTTGAATGCAGTAACGTTGACACTTCAGAATGTTCTGCTTAATGAAAATCAGAGTGTTTTTGGCTTTAGCTTATTCTGGCGTTTCTGAATGCTGATGACATGATTAGGGTCTTGATCAGAGTTAGAGTATGTTAAGCGCAAATTCTGTTCATCAGGCTTCAGCATAAGCACATGTTGATCTTCTGGTGCTGACATATCTTCTGATGCTGATGCTGATATTGATATTCTGATGCTGATTCCATCAGAGTTTCCTGCGAATACACATCATAATTTTGAGTAACACATATGTCTTATATAAATCTCATAATTCATTTAATCTTGTATTTTGTTATCATCAAAACTCTAACTGAGGGTTGTAGAATCAAACTATGTTCTAACAATCTCCCCCTTTTTGATGATGACAAAAACCATATTTTTTCAATTAAAATAAAATGATGAAATTATCAGAGTTTAAGGATAAAGAGGAAACGGTATCAGAGATAATCAGATAGTGAGTAAAAAGTATCAGAGCTAAGAGGGTAAGGAATAAAAAGTATCAGAGTAATGATGAGAAAAACTCCCCCTGAGTTAATTATTTCCCTTTGATTCCTTGAGACCTTGAGCATCAGAACTTTACTGAACTTTCTCGGAGCATCCAAATTTTACTTTATCAGAGTTCATCAGATTCTTGTACCTGTAAGATTTTCATAACAGCAAATATATAAGGATGTGAGAATGTTTGAGACTTATGTCTCAGTAATCCGTTATTGAAAAATATTATTCTTTCTCCCCCTTTTTGTCAGTTATCAAAAAGCATAAATAATCAGAGTTAAAATGATCAGAGTAAGAACACGTTTGTATTAAACTAGAAGCAATGATAGTTTAGAACAAGTAAAAATATTACAGACAAACATGTAAAGAAAACAGGGAAAACACAGGAAAAATTTAAGAAGAAGAAGGAAGTCGTGTGAACAGAGCTTCCAACATGCTCTTGATTTGCTCGTTGGTTTCCTGTTGCTTAGATACCATGTTTGCTATAGAATCAATCTTGATATCCTGCTTGTCCATCCTTTCATTCATCAGCATATCAGATTTATTCAAATCCTCCAGAGCCTGCCTGTCAAGAGATGAAGCTTGAGGATCTTCAGATACAGGCCGCTTCTCAGAGCTTTTTGTAGTTTCTTCTGCTTGACCCAAATCTTCAGCTTGAATTATCTGTTCTTCTGTAGGTTGAACTTGAGATGCTGGACGTTTTTCAGACCAAGGCGCAAAGTCCAGATGGAGAACTTCTTCCTTCAGCAGCTTGCTCAGAACTGGACCTTCCATTTCCTTCAGCAGATTGCTGAAGTTCTGTTGAGCCTGTCCATAGCTCTGGTTTCGCAACTTAAAGGTTTCAGCGCATACCCATCTTTTGAATTAAGTCCAGAGGAGGTCTGATGCATCAGGATCAACCATTTCCAGACTTGCTTGTTTCAAAGAAGTGATCCACTTCTGCATATCTGTTTCAAAGTTCAATATGCTGGAACCAACATCTAGTTGTTTTAGTTTTAGGATGGCAGTTTTGTGATGTATTGCAGTAAGGCGTTCAAAGACTGTTAGATCAATGATTGTCTTGCTGTGGTTTTCTTTATTTTTCTTAGGTGAGGGAGTGGGAGAGTCAGAAATTACGATTGGACTTGATGGGGTGTTTGGTGGAGTTATTTCTGGTGAAGAGGGAAGCTGAGACATATTAACAGTAGTACCACAGGGCAATTGAATGGCCAAAGGTTGTGGTTCAGGAGATTCAGAGGTTTGAGCCTCAGAGTTTTGAGTCTCAGGTTGTGGAGATTGTGTATGTTGAGGAGAGGGTGGATTAATATCTGGTTGAGGAGAGGAAGGTTGTGGAATTTCTAGTTCTGGTGTTGGAGAGAGTGGGGTTTCGGGTATTGGTGAGAGTGGAATGTCAGGTTGTGGTGAGATGGGAATTTATGAGTTTGGATTTGGATTTTCTGTTTGGGGAGCGGAAGAGTGTTGGTCAATATCAGAAAGAACTTGAGCAAGTTTTGGTTCTGGTATGGTTGCAATGTTTGGATTTTGTGGTTTGGAGCGGGATCTTCTGAGGGTTAATGACTCAGAAGGGTCAAAGTCAATGTCAAAATCTTCAAAGGTTTGGGGTGTTGGGATATCAGCTGGAGTTGGAGTGGGAGTAGGAATAGATGAGGAAACAGCAGTTGAATCTAAAACAGATACAGAAACATGATTACCTCTTTTCTTTGGAGTCTGTTGTGATGATCCTTCTGGAGCATCTTTTCTCTTCTTAGTCTTCTTTAGAACAACCTCTGGTGCCTCCTGCTGAAGATCTTGAATATTTAGATTGGGTGTTGTTCCATCAGCTTTACAAGCATCCAAATATCTCAGAATTATTTGAGGCTTGGAGTCAATCTCTGAGAACATAGGGAAGTCGTCCAGAGGGACTCTTCTATTGGAGATTTCAGCAAAAGGAGTGACGTTGGGCTCCTTCTTAATGTTCTCTATCAGCTTCATCTTCTTTAGATTCTTGGCATTCAGTTGCTTGCCAACAGAAGGTTCCAGGGTGCTGATCTCTTATGCCTCTGTCAAATGTTCAATCAGCCTATTCTCAGTCAGAATATCTGATATCAATCTGCCCAAGGGTATCCAATCCATTTTAGTGTGTTCATCTTCTCTTGTCTCCTTGACGCTTGTTCTCAGATGGTTGAACAGAAGATGAGCTAGATTAATCTTTACCCTCTGAGAAATAAAATATATCAGAAACTGT
Source organism: Vicia faba (assembly GCA_948472305.1). Classification (NCBI taxonomy): domain Eukaryota; kingdom Viridiplantae; phylum Streptophyta; class Magnoliopsida; order Fabales; family Fabaceae; genus Vicia; species Vicia faba. Next base: position 896,256,343 of record OX451738.1, read on the forward strand.
TGATCTATGTTTATGTAATCAGGAGAGCTGGTAGGCTTCTTGTGGTTGAAACATCCCAGAATAATCTTTGCCCAAATTTTGTGCTTGTCTTTCAGATCCCTTATCTTGCTGGAGGGAAGCCCCAGCGTGAAAATTTCCCTTGCTATAACAACAACATCTGAGCATCTTTCTGCCATGTCTATACAGCGAATACCACCACCATTGTACCCAATGAGTCTTGCAATCAGGTCTTCAGTAATCACAATCTTCTTCCCCATGATGTAAGAAGTGACTTGGTGATTTGAGGAAGAGGCGTGAATCCAAAATTCCTTAACCAAGATAGGAAAAGTTGGACCCACCAGCCTGTCGAAATATTTCTCCCATCCTTGTGCTTGAATCTCTTCTGATAAATCAAAACCATTTTCCTTCAGACTGTTGAAATCCACTATTATCTCTGACAGAACTTCAAGGTTCTTGACTGGAGTGAGTAGCGTTCTGAGAGGAACTTCATATTGCTCAGCTGATGCATAATTCTGGGAACCTGAAGAGAGATTGCTTCTAGAAGCCATGTTCACACGAGGATTTTTTGAAAAAGCTTTAAGGGGTTTCTTGAGAAAGAAGAACACAGAAAACAGAAAGTTAGGGTAAAATTTGTGAATGGTGTTTAAATAGATTTCGAAAAAGTTTTTTTTTTTAAAACATAAACGCTTAAGAGAGAGAAATAAATCATGATTAATAGCATTTAATGATAGCTGATTTTGGGGGATTTCAGAAAGATACTTAAACGGTTATCAATGACATGTGTCTCAATGCATCCAATCAGCGCTTTGCCTTTTCAGAAGTGTGAACGCGTGTTTAGCCTCAGGAAACAGCTGATGACAGGATGACACTTGTTTGCTTGAGTGAACAGCACATCTATCCTTGAACTGAAGCGCTCAGATCTTCATGGATAGATTCTGATACAATCTGCATTTCTAAAATTCTGAAAGAGGATTGATCAGAAGTTCACATAGAAATAAACACAATTTTGAAGGTTAATATATAAAATTAAAACAGTTTTATTCTGGACAGAGCTTCATGCTGAGATGTTTCAGAATGAAGTTGAACCTATCTTCAGAAAGTGGTTTTGTAAAGATATCATCCCATTGATGGTCTATATCAATAAATTTAAAGTTTAAGATTCCTTTCTGAATATAGTCCCTAATAAAATGATGTTTTATTTCTATATGCTTAGCCCTAGAATGCAAAATTGGATTTTTACTTAAGCAAATAGCAGAAGTATTGTCACAGAGTATAGGAATGTTACTCTTAAATATCTGGAAGTCCTCAAGTTGACTTTTCATCCAGAGGATTTGTGTGCTGCATCCAGCTGCTGCTATGTATTCAGCTTCTGCTGTTGATAGAGCAATGGTGGATTGTCTTTTGCTGGACCACGAGATCAGATTTTCTCCCAGAAACTGGCAGCTTCCAGAAGTGCTTTTACGTTCAACTCTGTCTCCAGCAAAGTCAGCATCACAGTAACCTACTAAGCTGTAATCACTAGATTTTCTATAAAACAGACCCAGATTAGTAGTACCTTTCAGATACTTGAAAATTGTCTTAACAGCTGTTAAGTGAGATTCTCTAGGATCTGATTGGAATCTTGCACAAATGCATACACTAATTAAATATCAGGACTTGAGGCTGTAAGATAAAGAAGAGAACCAACCATACCTCTGTAGACCTTCTGTTCTACCTTTTTGCTTACCTCTTCTTTTTCCAGAATGCATGTGGGATGCATTGGAATCTTTGATGGCTTAAATTCTGAGAGATCAAATTTCTTCAGAAGTTCTCTGACATATTTTCTCTGATGAATGTAAGTTCCTTCTGGGGTTTGGTTGATCTGAATGCCCAGAAAGAATTTCAGTTCCCCCATTAGGCTCATCTCAAATTCTGCCTGCATACACTTAGCAAACTCTCTTCCTAAAGAAGATTTAGTAGATCCAAATATTATATCATCAACATAAATCTGGAAAACTAAAATGTCATTCTTAACTGTCTTACAGAATAAGGTTGTGTCCACCTTCCCTCTGGTGAATTCCTTTTCTAACAGGAAGTTACTTAGTCTTTCATACCAAGCTCTGGGAGCTTGTTTCAGACCATACAGTGACTTTTTTAGTTTGAAAACATATTCTGGATTTTTTGAACTTTCAAAATCGGGGGGTTGGTGCACATATACCTCTTCTTCTATATAGCCATTTAAGAATGCACTCTTAACATCCATCTGATACAGAGTGATGTCTTTATTAACAGCAAAAGAAATTAAAAGTCTGATAGATTCTAACCTGGCGACTGGAGCAAAGGTTTCTGTATAGTCTATCCCCTCTTGCTGACTATAACCTTGTGCTACCAATCGTGCCTTGTTTCTGATGACTTCACCTTGTTCATTCAGTTTGTTTCTGAACACCCATTTTTTTCCAATGACGTTGAATCCTTTTGGTTTAGGAACAAGATCCCATACGTCATTCCTTGTGAATTGATTCATCTCCTCTTGCATTGCTAGAATCCAGTCATTGTCCAAAAGTGCTTCATCAATTGAAGATGGTTCAATCAGAGAAACAAGTCCTATGAGGGATTCTTCAGAGTTTCTGAAGCTGGCTCTTGTTCTGATTGGATCTTCCTTTCTTCCTAAGATTGTTTCTTCTGGGTGATCCATGCTGCTTCTGGATGGTCTTTTCTGAGGTTGATCAACAGAAGATGTTGGATTGCTTGAAGTGCCTCTTTCTGAAGTTGAGGGAGTGTCTCTGTTAAGAGCTTCTGATGACTTGTCTTCAGTACCTGTGAATTCAACTTCCATACCTGCAAGTAATTCATTCTGCTTTGACTTTTGAGAGTCAAGCTTATCATCAAAACGAACACTGATTGATTCTTCCACAATCTGTGTTTCTGTATTGTATACTCTGTACCCTCTTGAGCGTTCAGAGTATCCTAACATAATACACTTTTATGCTTTAGAGTCAAACTTGTTCAATAATTTTTAGTATTCAAAATAAAACAAGTACATCCAAATGGATGAAAATATGAAATGTTGGGATTTCTGTTCTTCCACAATTCATATGGAGTCTTTTCCAGAATAGGTCTTATAGAGATTCTATTCTGAATGTAGCACGCTGTGTTTATCGCCTCTTCCCAGAATATCTTAGCAATGTTAGTCTCGTTGATCATGGTTCTGGCCATTTCTTGCAATATTCTGTTCTTTCGTTCTACAACTCCATTTTGCTGGGGAGTTCTAGGACAAGAGAAATCATGCAGAATGCCTTTGTCATTAAAAAATGATTCAAAATCTTTGTTTTCAAACTCTCCACCATGATCACTTCTGACTTTGACGATTCTAAGATCCTTTTCATTCTGAACTTGGTTGCAGAAGGTGACAAACACAGAGTGTGACTCGTCCTTGTGTCTTAAGAACTTTACCCATGTCCATCTGCTATAGTCATCTACGATTACTAACCCATACTTCTTGCCACTGACTGAAGCAGTTTTAACTGGTCCAAATACGTGAATGTGCAGAAGTTCTAATGGTTTAGAGGTGGAAACAATGTTTTTAGATTTGAAAGCTGGTTTTGCAAACTTGCCTTTCTGACATGCTTCACACAGAGCATCTGAATTGAACTTCAGGTTAGGAAGTCCTCTGACCAGATTGAGTTTGTTAATCTGAGATATTCTTCTCATACTAACATGCCCCAATCTTCTGTGCCAGATCCATTGCTCGTTGTTAACAGATAGAAGACACTTTACATTCTGACTTTTAAGTTCAGAAAGTTTTATTTTATAAATGTTTTTTCTCCTCTTTCCATTAAACAAGATAGTCCCATCTTTCTGACTAACAGCTTTACATGAATTTTGATTAAAGATTATATCATAACCGTTATCACTTAATTGACTTATGGATAACGGATTATGCATTAATCCATCTACTAATAAAACATTACTTATAGAGGGAAGATTTCCATTACATACAGTTCCAGAGCCAATGATCTTTCCCCTCTGATTGCCTCCAAAGCCTACGTGGCCTCCAGGCTTAAGTTCCGGGCTTTGGAACATATGCCTTCTTCCCGTCATGTGTCGTGAGCAGCCAGAGTCCAGGTACCATGACTGTTGTTTCTGCTTTGCTGCTAAAGATATCTGCAACATGTATTATTTTATCCTTAGGTACCCATATTTTCTTGGGTCCTGATTTGTTAGTTTTACCAAAACTCTAGTTGAATTTTGGTTTGACAGAATAATTACTACTAGTATATTTGATATCGTGTGTGTGCCCATATACAAAGTGAGAATCAAGAGAAGTGCGTTTTATCACTAAATCAATGGCATTATTTGGTGTAGGTACCTTACCTTGGTATCCTATTCCTTTTCTGCCATTTCTGCTAACTCCATAGATCATTGAAGCCATTTTGCTTCTATCTATGCTTTTAGCCAGAAACTTCAGAAAGCTGTGATCATACTCCTTGATGATCTCATCAGCACTACTGGGAGTTTCAAGAATTGTTTCCTTCTGAGTGTTTTGTAATAGATTTTCTAATTTTAAAACTTTATCTTTCAACTCAGAATTTTCCAATTTGAGACTCTCAGTTTTATCAGAGTCAGAAGCAAGATCCCTTTTCAGGTTTCTGAATTTGACTCTGATCTGCTGATATCTTTCCAGAATCTCATTAAGGCTTTCAGCTAGTTCAGCCTTAGTAAAATTAATAGCAAAGTCAAGAAATACCTCTTCTGTGTCTGATTCAGAGTCTGATTCAGAAGCTTCACTGTCTTCTGTTATGTTAGCCATGAGAGCTATGTTTGCTCTCTCATCATCTGATTTTGAGTCAGCTTCAGATGTGTCAGAGTCATCCCATGTAGCCATGAGACTTTTCTTCTTTTCCTTGCCAAACTTCTTTTTGGGCTTTTCCCTCTGAAGCTTTGGGCAATCACTCTTGTAGTGTCCTTGCTCGTTACGTTCATAGTAGATGATGTCTTTGTTGGTTGGCTTTCTGCTTCCTGAAGAGCCTTCAGATCTTCTATATCCAGAGGAGGGTTTTGACCTTCTGTATCTGGAGGAGGATTCATTCTGATTCTCTGATCTTCTGGGATTCTTGAACTTTCTTTGCCTCTGCTTCCATAGTTGGTTTACCCTTTTGGAGAGGAGAGACAGTTCATCTTCTTCTGATAAGGACCCATCAGAGGTTTCTTCAACAGCCTGCAAAACCTTAGAGTCATATTTTCTGTTAGATTTTAAACCTAATGGCTTACCTTGCTTTTGAGGTTCATCAGCTTCTAGCTCTATCTCGTGACTTCTGAGGGAGCTGACAAGTTCCTCCAGAGAGATTGTATTGAGATCCTTAGCTAGCTTCAGCGCTGTGACCATTGGCCTCCACTGTTTTGGCAAGCTTTTGATGATCTTCTTAACATGATCAACAGTAGAATACCCTTTGTCCAGAACTTTGAGACCAGCAACCAGAATCTGAAATCTTGAGAACATTGTTTCAATAGATTCACTTTCTTCCATCTTGAATGCCTCATACTTCTAAATGAGCACAAGAGATTTAGTTTCTTTAACTTCAAGGTTGCCTTCATGCGTCATTCTCAGAGAGTCAAACATATTCTTCGCAATGTCTCTGTTTGATATCTTTTCATATTCAGAGTAAGAGATGGCGCTGAGAAGAATAGTTCTTGCTTTGTGATGATTTCTGAAATCACGCTTTTGTTGATCAGACATTGCTTTCCTGTCAATCTTCTGACCACTTGCATTCACTGGGTGTGTGTATCCATCAGTCACCATATCCCACAGATCAGCATCGTGGACCAGAAAGAAGCTTTCAATTCTGTCTTTCCAGTAAACAAAGTTCTCTCCATCAAAGACTGGAGGTTTGCCACTGAATCTGTCTCTTTCTTCATTGTTGTCATTGCTGATGTTGTGATGTGTTCCTGCCATAGTGTTTTTCAATGCTGGATCTTGTACTGACACGGTTAAGTGTTATGAACTCAGAACCAGGAGCTCTGATGCCAATTGAAGAAGTAAAAAACACAAGAAGGGGGGTTGAATTATAAAACTTGAAATCAAATGCAGACAACACGTTATTTTTATCCTGGTTTGTTTGATCTCAAACTACTCCAGTCTACTCGTCAAGGTGATTTCGCCTCTCTCCAACGAGGTCTTAATCCACTATATTCAACTGAATACAATAACTGCTTTAACAAATGTCAAAGCCTTCTTGAGTCTAACCACATACCGGTTTATCTCAAGGTAATTTTCTTACAGATAAATGAACAATTGTGTTTGATGTTTTCTAAGAAAAACTATTTATCACAACTGTGATAATACACAAAATGAAGCTTATATGAAAATAGATTGCTAGAGCTGTAGAGTAAGAGGTTGAGAGCTTTAGCAAACTGAATGAGTGAGGACAAAGATGATGATGATTGGCTTTTGGCGTGTATATGCGTGTAGAGTATTATAGAGTATTAGCCATTTCTTTTCTCACTGATGTGTTTATATAGCCTTGGAATAGATACGTTGTTGTCCATAATTCCATTTCAATGCTCATAACGTTCTTTCCTTTTTGAGAAGATCTTTGTCTTGGAATAAAGTCGTTGGTAATTAATCTTCCTTGAATGCAGTAACGTTGACACTTCAGAATGTTCTACTTAATGAAAATCAGAGTGTTTTTGGCTTTAGCTTATTCTGGCGTTTCTGAATGCTGATGACATGATTAGGGTCTTGATCAGATTCAGAGTATGTTAAGCGCATTCTGTTCATCAGGCTTCAGCGTAAGCACATGTTGATCTTCTGGTGCAGACATATCTTCTGATGCTGATGCTGATATTGATATTCTGATGCTGATTCCATCAGTGTTTCCTGCAAATACACAGCATAATTTTGAGTAGCACATATGTCTTATATAAATCTCATAATTCATTTAATATTGTATTTTGTTATCATCAAAACTCTAACTGAGGGTTGTAGAATCAAACTATGTTCTAACAATCTCCCCCTTTTTGATGATGACAAAAACCAGATTTTTTCAATTAAAATAAAATGATGAAAGTATCAGAGTTTAAGGATAAAGAGGAAACGGTATCAGAGATAATCAGATAGTGAGTAAAAAGTATCAGAGCTAAGAGGGTAAGGAATAAAAATTATCAGAGTAATGATGAGAAAAACTCACCCTGAGTTGATTATTTCCCTTTGATTCCTTGAGACCTTGAGCATCAGAACTTTACTGAACTTTCTTGGAGCATCAGAATTTTACTTTATCAGAGTTCATCAGATTCTTGTACCTGTAAGCTTTTCAGAACAACAAATATATAATGATGCTTGTATGAAGAGTTCAAAAGTTAGAAAACTCACCTTGCAAGAGAGTATCGTGTTTTGAGTTTGAGCAGCTTTTAGTGAGTTCCAGTGATTGGATTAGCTTCCTCAAGTTCCCGGGAAGCTAATGTGATGCTTAGCTTGAGCTGAAAGTGCCTGAGGAGTTATGGAGAAGTCAATGTACAAGGTGCTGTTTTTGAAAATGGTGGATGATGATGAAGGTGTTACAATGGTGTTGCAGGTGTTGGAATTGTTTGTGTATGTTATTTAAAAGCTTTTGAAAGTAAAAGGCCAAGAAACGCACGAGTAAATTTGGAGATTAGATTCAAAACTCAAAAATGGCAAGTTTTGAGGTGTTTTTTGGTGATTATGTGTTTTAGAGAGTTTCAGGGCTTTAGCATGCGTGCCTTTTCTTGCCAAGGACTTGTGTATGTATAAGCAAAAGGTTGGATAGGTTTTTCACAAAGGATCTCTGAGTTATAAAGTTATGGCTAGGTTGCTTGATTTTGAAGAAAAGTGAATGTATGGTTCCAAGATGAAGTACAGGCATGGGATAAGTTATTGTAAGGCTTGAGACAAACTTCTATTGAGTTATAGGACATGTATGATCAGCAGAAAACAATTGCAAGGCTTAAGAACAAGTTTTGTGCATAAAGTTACTTTTTCAAAATGGCATTGTGCACTTTCTTCCTAAAATGGATATAAAGCATGGAATTACATTGTATGCTTGAGTTGAGACCTCTAACAGCTGTGCAAGCAATTAATTATGGAGTGCCTAACAAGATTTAGGCCTGCAAAGCAAAGATTATGCAGCATAGGTTTGAGATTTCAATTTTGTTCATCACAAAATTTGCCTTGTAAAACAACTTGAAACCCCAACTTATGACCTTCGATTATCCTTGCTCACAAATGATCTCAAGGAGTTCTTGGACATTTTAGAAAGCTTGTAATGTGCTCTACAACCCATATTTGAATCACTTTTGAAAATTCCCCTTGGAACAAGGTGAAACTTGGGTCAGAAGTTAGGTCAAAATCCTGACCAAAAATGTTCAAAATTTCACTAAGTGTTTAGTTTCAAGACTAAGACTTCATAAATTAATAACTTGAGATCCAATCACTTTTATAAGACTTTGTGTAAAGAAATGTTGTATATCTCATGGAGATCTACAACTTTCATGTTGAAAGTTTCTTTTGAATCATCTTGCATCATGGTGAAAATTTTGCTCAAAGTTGTGAAATAACATGAAGTTTTCAACACTTAGAAAAATTTCTAAGTTTGAAAACTTTGACTTTTCAAAATGAAATCTTGACTTTTTAATTTCTTGATGAAGAAGTTTCATATTTTGGCATGCTTTGATGAATTGTGATCTTTGACACTTGATTTTGACCAAAAAGTCAAAGGTTGACTTTTCAGTGTACAATTGACTTTTGATTAGTTGACTGGAAAATCACTACCAATCCAATTGATCTTGAGAAATGTTTTGAGTCATGACATTAGGTCAAAATGGTGCAATTGAAATCTTAAGATCATGCCTTAAACCAATTAACCATTTGCTAGGTCAAAAATCAGAAATTGCCTTTTCTTAGTCAAAACTCTAATTTTGACCATTTTGCCCTTTTGATGATTTGATCAAATTTCTTAAGGAAATATGGCCCAAACTTGATCAAATGATACATATGAGTTTATAATGTTTATAAGGATAAAAAAATTATGAAGTTTGACTGTAAATTTTCCAAAGTTGACTTTTCTCCAATACAACTAATTTTTAGGTCAACTGCTCAATTGACTGAGCAAAAATGTGATTCAAAGCTTGAAACTTGACATGAGTAATCTTGGGGGTCCATAATGATCCATTAAAGTCATATGGGGCATTGAAAGTTCAATTATCCTTGTGCAATCTCAAACCCTAATTTCAGTCCTTAGTGCTTAAGGAGGTGTCTTCAGCTAATAAATCCTTGTGCAGTCTTGAACCCAAGGAGATCTTATGAGAAAATAGTTGATAAGTGAGAGGGAAAATTTTGGGGTACAAAAACTACATATTGACTTCTCTAGAAAATTCCAGCCATCCATAGCTCAAGCTAACTATTGCATTAGCTTCCTTGGAACTTGAGGAAGCTAACCAAATTGTCACAGCAACTTGAATCAAGCTCTAATGCAAAACACGATCTCCAGCTGCAAGGTAAGTTCTTCTGATTTTCATCTCATTATTTAGGCATTGTTAGGCTTGCATTTTAAAAGACAAAATGTAGATAGCATTGCTCCGAAATTGTCCATATCCATAGATTCCATTTATATGGCCTGTTTAGAGAGAATTTTTGTTCAGAACTTCTTGAAAAATTAGGGTTCAGATTTGGCCTAGCAAAATTCATATTTGTTTCTAATTTATAGTTTTAATGCATTATAGTTCTGGAACGATGACGAAATTTTCCATAACTTTCACGTTTACATTTTCCATTTTGGTTGAGAAATGAATAAGTTGTAGATGCTCTGGCTGGCGCGAGGAAGAAGATGAATTTCATCATCACAACTGATTCTGAAATATATATTTATGGTTTTGTTTATAATATCGGATGTATAGTCACTCCAATGGTACAGAGCGCGCGCGTAAGGAATTAGTGTTAAGGGTCCTGGGTTCTAGCCCCAAGAGCACCTTTTGCTTTTATTTCTTAACATTTTACCCCATTTACCTGTTAACAACACGCCTAGGCCAGAACTTCTAGGCTGCCTCATTTTTGCTTCTAGCATCACCCCCATCTACCTGTTAAAAGCACGCATGGGCCAGAACTTCTAGGTTGTCTCGTTTTTGCTTCTAGCATCACCCCCCCCCCCCCCCCCCCCCATTTACTTGTTAACAGAACGTCTAGGCCAGAACTTCTAGGTTGTCTCGTTTTTTCTTCCAGCATCACCCTTCATCTACCTGTTAACAAAACGTTTGGGCAGGACTTCTAGGCCATCTAATTTTTTCTTCCAGCATCACCTCCCATGTACTTATTAGCAACACGTCTGGGCCAGAACTTCTGGGTTTTTCTCATGTTGCTTCCAGTAGCACCCCCATCCATTATTTTATCATGCAACCCAACATTACCTTCTTTTTATTTTCTTTCTGAATCTGATCAGACAAAAACATATTTGGGCCTAAACCAATCAGAAATCAGTTTTACTTACAAACATCCTTTCCACTTTCTAAACATCCCGACTTTAATTTTATATTGTTATTTTATTTTCTTTGTTTTATCATTTTAGTATAATTACTATTATTTTTATTAATCACAAATACCAAAAATATATTATATTAAATATTTAAATTATTTAGTTTATTTTTATTTAACTTCTCAAAATGAAAAGACCAAAAACATTTTCCTATTTAATTTCTTTTGTTTAATTTAATATTAATTTTTCTTATTTTAGTTAATTATTTTCTTTTAGTTAATTAGGTCAAAAACCTCTTTTATTAAATAAAATCCAAAGCAAATTCCATTTCTTTTCCATTTTTATGCATTATATTCATTCCATTTCTTATACATTATATACATTTCAATTCTTGTACATTATTCAAGTTCAATATGGTTGTAATAGACAAATAGGTTTAGTTTCTTGCAATCCCCATTTGTAAATTTGCACACCCCATTCCCAAATAATGTAATAACGTAGGATATTTACTTTCCTTGCTTTCATGTAAATACTAGTAATTTAGGGTTTGTATGGAATGATAAAATCAATTCTTAGAAAACCCTAATCCAAGATAAACCAAGCATGAAACACAAACACTTGCAAACTTTCCACCTCTAGGGTTTACTCCACTTTGTTGCCTTAAAAATGGTCATGTTATTCCCTTGATGACACTTCGAATGTTACCTTACAATTGATCTTAGACCCTTAAGAAATATGCTAAGGTATCTAACAACATTGCATCTTATGACTATACGATGACCCAGGCTCGTCCCTTTACATCCAAAGATAAGGTTACTTACCAATCAATGGTGAGATAGAAATATCAAAGGAAGAGAGAAATGAACAAAATACTTTTGAGTAGGTAGAATGTTCTTGGTTGCTTGCTCACAATCCATCTTCAAAAACAAACATCTTTTCAAACACACTAAACACTTTCAAAAACATGAAATATTTTCAAAAAGTCCAACACTTTGTATGCATACTTATAGAGACGAGAATCATTACAAAGTTTTCCTAAACGAAGGCGCTTTTTAAAAATACTTTCAAAACCCACCACAAACACATTTCAAACAAAGAAATTTCAAAAGTGATATAGCAAGCAACTAAGAGCCCGTAGATAACTATAGATTAAAAGGGTGCTAATACCTTCCCTTTTTATAACCTACCCCACGAACTGAAGAAAATATCTCAAAGGTCTTTCCTGTTCTTTTCACCCTTTCCATATTTGATAAAAGAAAAGTCGGTGGCGACTCTTGCTATCCGCAACAATTGCGATCAAACGCAAAACAACCAAGTCAGTTCTCTCACCATATTACAAGAAGCCTTGATGATTTTTGAGGTGGCAGTTACAAGATTGTTCTCCAAATTTTTTTTCAATCCCTTATTTTTGCATGGACTGATTCTTTTGATTTTTTCGGTCCATCGGGATGCCCTTCCTTTTGCCAAAGTCAAGTTTTATTTTTCGATTTTTACTTAACTTAGAGGGCTTTATTATTATTTTTTATTTTGAACATTTATGACTGCCATAATGATTGTTGTGAGCTTCAATTTTATTGTTTCCTCGATATTGAATGATGCACTGAGGAAGAAGATGTTGTGATATTTGTCTTTATTGATTGCTTCCTCAATCTTTGTTGATGTGCACGAGGAAGACGATGTGCTGAACCTTTTCTTAGATCGTCTCCTCATTGATGTACCGAGGAAGGATATATGCTTAAACCCTTGCTAATATGACACGATTCTCCTTGGATTTGAATGAATCCTTGAATTAATTGAAATCTACCCTGCCCTTTGTTGAAATTAAGAGTTTTTTTTATTTTAGAAAACAGAACAAAACTCCAACTTCTGGCTCTAGGGGGTTGACTAAGGATTAACTCTCTTATTTCTCCCTTGTTTAGGAATTGAAATAATGCCTTACATATTCAGTTTAGTCTTACATTAAAAGCATAGTTTAGCAAAATTTAGTTTACATCATTCTCCCTCAAAGTTTGTTAAAGTTGTGCAATGGAAGATATAAAAGAAAAGTGAAAATGGAAAGTCATTAATTATTTATGGAAAGTGATAGAAGAGTGAATTTGAATGGATTGATTTCAAAACATGCATGATCATTTTATTACTAATCAAAAGATACAAATTTACACCAAATGCCACTTAGCAACTTGGAAATTACAACTTGAAATTGATAAAGTCTAATGATCCTAGAGATGAGTTTTTTGGTGATCCACTGACTTTAGGAGATGATTCGTAGTTCTTGGACTTGTCAGAGCATGGGGGTGACCTTGGACTCTTCTTGGGCATACCAATTATATTGATAGGGCAATTGTTCTTGATGTAGAGGAATCACCTAATGGCAGTGGCATTTGAGGCACTGTGTAGGCTTGTAGTTGTCATGGTGAAGGGTTGCCTTCTCTCTCCAATACGACTTGTAGGACCAAGCTCCATTGAGTCTCCAATAGATAATATCCTTCTTCCATAGTTTCATATTTTCTTAAGTTTTTTTGCGGATACCAAGAAATCAGCTAGCATATGGGTAATAGTTGGATAAGGGTGAAGGTTGAAATGCATGAGATGCAAATGTATGAATGCATGGGTATGCAAAAATTTCACGGAGAAACAATGCGACGTGCACGTAGTATGAAGGTAGACATGAGGGTACCCTATACAATTTTAATGATAGAAGTGGAAATGAGAATACCCTATATTGACTCAGAGATTGAGACATGCAGGAACTCCTTAAGGATTATGGACCTACAATGACTCAGAGATTGAGACAGACAGGAACTCCTTAAGGATTATGGGCAATAAAAAATGAGGAGGAATCCCTACAAGCTAGGGATTGTAACAGAGGGAAGAGAATTCCTAGAGGCTAGGAATTATGATAGACCAACGAACAGTTAAGATGAAGGTTGGACTTAAGGGAGTAGCGTGGAAGAGAACACACAGTAACCGGTCAACAATCACCAAATCATATGGCCTGATATAGGCCACATGGCGTGCATTAGTGAGGATGTCTTTCATGGGAAAGTTTCATATGGAGGTCAAGATCCTAAGGTTCTTATGACATTGACAGACAAAAGGGGATACCTACAGGCTAGGGATTATGACAAACCAATGAAATCCCTATAGGCTTGGGATTATGATAGAAAGACGAAAGCCCTATGGGATAAAGACAATAATGGATGAAAAGATAACCCTTGTGGGTTTAGGGATTAAAGTGGTATGTGAAAGGTATCCTTAGCATGTAGGTTACTAGTTTCAACTTACGAATATTTTACCCTCTGTTGTACCCCAAAATTTTCCCTCCCATCTCTCAGATTTTTCTCACAAAAATTCCATTAAGTCAAGGCTACACAAAATTTGCTTCGATTGAGCACATAACCTCCTTCAAGCTTTCTTCAAATTTCCAAGCTTCAATTGAAGCCTTGGCCTTTTGCTTGTTTGTTGAATACAAGCTTCGACTGGCCTTTTTTTTTCCTTTGAAACAACCTCTTTTGATTAAAAAAGGAAGAGCCTCCTGTTGGTGTCCTTCGATTCAGAAGTTAGTGGCTTCCTATTGGCTTCTTTCTATTCATAGGGCGTTGGCTTCCTACTGGCTTCTTTTGATTCAGAGGGTGTTGGCTTCTTGCTGGTTTCTTTCGATATAGAAGGTTTTGGCAATAGCCTCATGTAGATTTCCTTCGATTTAGAGGACAAGTGCCTTCTCTATGCTTCTGTTTAATTCACAAGGAAGGAACTTCCTTCATGCTAGAAGGCACAAGGCAATGGCCTCCTGCATACATCCCTAGATTGCACCATTAGATTTACATGCTTGTTTGATTCACAATGCAATGGTTACCTGCATGCCTGCTTCGATTGAGAAAGGGTCTTTGCAGGCTTGTCTTGATGACTACCTGCATGCAAGCTTGATTCCTGCTTCGACTGGGAATTTGTTTTCTTTGGATCAAGCTTGACTTCTGCTCCGAGTGGGCATATGTTTTCTTTGGAGCAAGCTTGATTTTTGCTTCGACTGGGCAGTATCTTCCTTGGAAAGTTTGTTTCGAAACGCATAGGATTTACTTTGTTGGCCCATTCGAAGGAATGGAAAATGATGCACACAAGTGATGCATGTGGTCCCTTTAAAAGAGCATACACATTGGTTCAAAATGAAGGATACACATATTGCTGGCCATTTGAAAGAGACACATAATGCAAGTTTATCTTATGATGAGTCTTGGTCCTACATATGGCCAGAACCAGGTTTCCTGTGCAAATGGCATTCGAAGGAAGTGACAGGCTTCGATTGACAGAATGAAGTTCTCACTTGAGGGTATCTAAATTAAACAGTTAAGGAAAATAGATGGGTCGACTCTAAAGCCATTCGAAGGACACATAAATGATCCATTTGTAGATGTTGGCTAGCCCAAAATCCCACATATTTCCATACTCAAGCATTCATACTGAAGGAAGTTTCAATTAGCCTTGAAAGAGTTTTCGTTGGGGCTAGCTGAGTAGGGGCTCAATTGAAGAGGCCCCAATGATTAGAATTGAGCCATTTTAAGGACACACCTTGGTGTCCCATTCGAAGAGGGCACAAGGCATACATATGGACTATTCGAAAGACACTCAAAAAATATATTCGAAGGAGATATTAAAACGACCCGTTCGAAGGGTACATAAAAGGTCCATTCAAAAGACACATTCGAAGGATATATAAGAGGTCCAATCGAAGGGCAGGGACTGAAGGTATTCGAAATTAAAAAGGTTTCCACATTCATTTAAGTTTAAAAAGAGACAAGAGTTCCTCGTCTTTTGCCAAAATTCAAATTCTCATTCATGGCCTTAAAGAACATGTTTATGGATGTTTACTACCTTGCTACCTTGTCCCCTCATTCCCCTCTATATAAGGAGCACACTAGAAAGCTGAAGAGAGGAGGAAAAAAGAGGAGAGAGGAGACCATATACATAAACATGCACAAGCTGCCCCATAAGAGCTCCACAAAACTTCTAAAATTCCGACAAGGTTGCCAGAATCGAAACACCCCACTAGTAACAAACCTTCGATCTCAATTTCATTTCCCATGTAACTTAATTTTGAATGCATATTCATGCTACATGATTGTTAATATGTTACATGTAAAGTCTGAAGTAACAGGATACCATCACAAGACATGTGAGTTGGATTCCTTAGAATCTCAAATCTAGCTCAGATTGTGAAGGAATATGGGCAATCGAAAGGGCCTGGGTTCGATACCCAGGCCTCATAATTTTATTTTTCTTAACATTCTCTTGCAGATTCCATACAGCCATGCCACGCACATGGATCACATAATCTACACCCTCTAATGACAACGCAGCCAGATCCAAGTGCAGCAAGCATGTGTCCCCATCATGGACATCCAAAGGATCCTCTCACTGGATCCATACAACCTTTGGAATCCTTAGCTTGGGCCAAATGATTTTTTAATCTTCTCACCCCCTGATTCATTTTGCAGCGCATGGGCTTGACTCCCCTTGGACCAAATGAATTCCAAACGGACCCCCATGTTTACTAATTATCTCCAGGCCCAAATTTACTTTTCTTTATTCTTATTTGTTTTATTATTTATTTCTTTTAAGCCTTTTTTAACAAATCATAAAATCAAAAAAATATTAAATAGACTTAGTTCTTTCTCTTAAATTAATTTTAATTTTTTAAATTAATTTAATTAATTATTTTAATTTTATTTTATCAATTTAAAATCAACTAGACTTAGGTTTATTTAATTCAAATATTTTCTTAAAAAAAACACAAAAATATTAGAATTAGGTTTAACTTCATTTAGTATTTATTTTCCTAATTAAATTTAGACTTAGTTTAATTATTTTTCTTAATCAATAAAATAAACAAAAAAAAACAACCAAAAAGATTTTCTTGTTTACTTAGAATTTTTAGGTTTTTAGACATTATTCTCAATTTGGGCACATTTATTTACTTTCGCATTTTTTATCTTATTGTAACTGCTTCTCAGTTTGTAATAGTAACTAGGACTTTAATTTTCACATTTCTATAATGTACCTCTCACAAAGCTATGTAAAAGCGTAGGATTTACATTCCCGCACTTTACATTTATGAACTTTAAATTCCTGTATATATATTAACTGATATGTAACTAGGATTGCATGATAAGAATAATATTAAAACGTTAGCAAACCTAACACAAAAGATAAAACATAACTGAATATAACACACATTTCACATATACACCTCTAGGGTACCCCACTTCGGTTGCCTTCAAAAAACGGTCACAATTCTCGAAAGGTGAGAAGTTTTAGTGGTTGTCCTCTAGTTTGAAAGATCACAAGTCCCTCGATGACCCTCTCGATGTTGCCTCGGTTAAAAGTGATCTTAGAACTTTAGGACAGTTACTAAAATTCCTTGCCAAGTTGCCTTCGTGACTGTATTGTCCCTTCGATGTCCCATATACATCCAACGATAGATCTACCTACTTACTAATAGTAGGAAAGCCTTGTCTAAAAGATAGGAGGAAAAGAAAGATCTTCTCGAGTACAATTAGATATCTATTAGATGCTAGCTCAAAATAAAACAAACTTTTTACACGTACACATTTCAAAAACAACCTTAAAAAACATTTTCTTTGTCAACACTCTTGAGAACTAATACAAGAGTTATCACAAAGCGAATCGCTGCACTAAGGCATTTTCAAACTACTTTTTCAAAACACAAAGCACAAGAAATTTTCAAAACATGAGCTAGCATCTAAGAGCCTGTAGATAACTACAGATGGAAAGGGTGCTAACACCTTCTCTTTCCATAATCTACCCCCTTACTCAGAAAATTCTTGAAAAGGTTTTTTTATGTTCTTTTCACCCTTTCCTTAATTTGGATAAAAGAAAAGTCGGTGGCGACTCTTGCTTTCCGCAACAATTTGCAAACACAAACACAAAACCAGTATATAATCGTCGGTTCTGCCACCATATCACATCCTCCTTATAAGGTGGCTTCCTTAAGGGTATCATGGATAATACTAGAGGGAATGGCATAAGGGCCTCCCTTACGTGGAGCCTCTTTACAGACCAAAACTTTTGTCTCTAGGTCATGAAAGGTTTCACCATGAGATTTTGGTTTAAGGGTTATACAAAGAGTCATGGGTTTCATTCCAAAGTCCTACCTTCCATAGGATGTCTCTTGAGACGTATTCCTTTCGTGGAATTCCACTGACTCTTGGTGAATTCGTCACATAAACTCATAGGACTATTGTATCCCCTTGGCTAATAGTAAATAAATAAAAATAAATATAAAAATGTGTTCTCGCCATAATATGATAATATAACAATGAGAAAATAATAATAAATAAATAAACCAAGAAAAAAAGAAAATATAGAAAACACAAAATATAAAACCTTATCAAAACCCTAAATCCAAAGGAGAGGCTTATAAACCCTAAGGTTGAGTCCCAAACAGAGTCGCCAGCTGTTGTAACGGGTTATAAAATGAAAGTCTCCACCCTTAATTTTTTCTTAAGGAAGGGAATATAAAGGTTAACCCTAATTTAGACAAAGATTCTAAGTTGTTAGACTCGTTCTTAGACGAAGGGAAGTTGTTAGGAACCCCTCATCTACCTTATTCACAATGATACTAGGGTTTAGATTTTCGGTTTAGGAAATAGGTTTTTAATTTATATTAGGGGAACTCGCCACAATTTTAGTCGTATGCCTACGTATTCTCATAGGAGGATTCATAGTCCCAATTCATAGTTTGCAGTGTTGGCATGTTTTTTTATCAGATTACGTAGAATTGCTTTTGAATTTATCCTTGAACCTTGTCTGGGTTGTAAGTTGAGAGATCGTAGACGCAATTCACAGTTGGATTTGAAGACAACGATTTTTAATCCCTTTTGAAAATAATCTGGAAGTTTTGATTAAGTTAGTAAAAAAACTTATTTGATGTTGTTCGTGTTGGTTTTTGAGTGCGCCTAAGACGGGGCTGAATAAAGTGAATTGTAAATTTTTATTCTCTTATATGATGATCTTCTTATTTTCTTATTTGTATATGATTATGAAAGCAGTAAATACAGAAAATAAAAAAACACAAGAGATTTATACTGGTTCCCCTCACACTTCGAGAGTACTCCAGTCCCCTTAACAACATGTAAGAAATTTCACTATAGTTAGAATTATTGTACATCCTAACTGTAATATGGTGGGAGAACTGACTTGGGATGTTTTGTGTTTGATCACAAATTTTGCCGTTAGCAAGAGTCGCCATGACTTTTCTTTTATCCAAAAAGAAAGGCTGAAAAGAACAGGAAAGACCTTTGAGATTATTTTCTTGAGTTCGGGGGGTAGATTATGAAAAGGAAAGGTGTTAGCACCCTTTTCATCCATAGTTATCTATGGGCTCTTAGTTGCTTGATAGATAACTTGCTTTTGTTTGAAAGTGTGCTTTATGGTGGTTTTGAAAGTATTTTTGAAAAGGTGCATTCGTTTAGGCAAACTTTGTAACGATTCTCGTTTCAGCGAGAATGTATACAAAGTGTTGGACTTTTGAAAATATTTCATGTTTTGAAAGTGTTTGGTGTGTGTTTATTTTGAAAGTGTTTGTTTTGAAAGTGAGTAAGGATGTTTGCTTTGAAAGTGGGCAAGCAACTAAGAACGTTTCTACCTACTCAAAAGTATTTTGTTCATTTCCTCCTTTCCTTTGATATTGCTATCTTACCATTGATTCGTAAAAACCCTTATCTTTGGATGTAAAGGGACGGGCGTGGGTCATTGTATAATCATGATAGAAATTTTGTGAGATATCTTAGCATTTCTCTTTGAGGGACTAAGATCATTTAAAAGGCAACTTTTGAAGCGTCGTCGAGGGACTATGATCTTGTATTTTTTATTGTTTTTGCTAAGACATCCATATACATAACATGACCATTTTTTAGGAAACAAGTGGAGTTAACTTTAAAGGTGCATGTGTGAATAGTGTGTTTGATTTGCATGCATTTAATCTTTGATTATGCTTATCTACTTGTTTATTTTAGTCTTGCCATTCAAACCCTAATTACTATTATTTATATTGAAAGCGATAAATTGCGGAAATGTAAAATTCTACTCTATTACATCATTTGGGGGTGGGGACACAATTTACAAATGGTGTATGAAAGCAATAAAGTTCTAATTATACTATTACAACTATATTGAATATTGCAAGATAAAATGTGCAAGAATATAAAAGCAATGTGAAAGGAAAAGAAAATTCTTTTTGTTTATGAAAAGTGTTGATTTAATTAAACTAATAAAAGGAAAGAATTTAATTAATTAAAATCCCTAAATTCTAAGTTGATTTAATTAGAAAATAAAGTCAAAGCGAAAACTAAGTTAAAATTTAATTTAATCAAGAAAAGAAATTTGTTAAGAAAAATGTATTTTTTTCTGTTTTTTAATAAAGAAAAAAAACCCTAAAAGATGCTTCTTTGAATAAATCGTGAATAATGAAAATAAAAATATTTTTGGTGAGATTTTTATATATTCATAAAATGGACCTAATAAAATAGTAGTGTGCAAAAAATTAGTTCAAAAGGAGTTAATTTGATGGGTTAAATAAATTGTTGAAGTTTGTTAAAAATATAAAATGAGCCAAGTGATAAAAATAAGATTTTGGTCCTGCAAAGGCTTGAACTTAAGACATTTAGATTGCTGGCTCAAAAGAATATCACTAGGCCAGGCATGTTTCCTTGTCAACCATGCGCTTGCGTAATATTATATGAGAAGGTTGCTTCCTGAAATCACAAAAATCACAAAAATAACACAAAATATGCAAAAGGGGGGTTCACTATGGTTCGAACCCGCACCCTTAGGATAAGAAGTAACCAAGCCCTCCTCCTTCTTCCTCCCGCATGCTAACAGTTATTCTCATAACAATTTTTTCCAATTTTTTCAAAAAAAACTCTAACTTCCTCATTTCTCAACCAAATTCAAAAATGTAAAAATGAAACTTGCTTAGAATTTCGCAAGGATTTCAAATATGTAATTATTTTTTATTTATTACCACTATAACTCACGAATTTCTACCTGTACCAAACTAAAAACCTAAATGTCCAAAAAATCCAGTTTCAAAATTCTCACCCCACAGTCAATTAAAATTAAGTTTAAGGATATGGTTAGCTTCATAGACATTATATCTACATTTTATCTTTTGAAAGTAAGTGCAAATGATGCTTGTATCAAGATTTTCAAGTTGGAAAAACTTACCTCTTGATGAAAAAATTCAATGGCCTCTACACGACTTCTAGAAGCAATATGATGATTGTTTTAGCTTCCTGGGACCTTGGTGAGTATGTTGCAACTTTTACTTTGCCTTGAAAGTGTTTGGATTGGTCTACTCAAGCCAAGTTACAATGGTGGATTTTGAAAATGGTGGATGATGAAAATAATTTTACAGTGAGGAAACAGGGGTATGGATAGTTTATATACGATATATATGAAGTGTTTAGATGATTTGTCTGGACAATAGTTGCAAGAGTGATGAGTTACGAAGTTAAGGTTTCAAAAGCTTAAAAACGGTGATTTTTTGCTAATTCAGGTTTGAGAGTGTATGAGAGGGTTTAAGAGCTTGTAAAATTGTATCCTCAGTTGCATAAGAGTGTCTTGATATATAGGAAAAGGTTTGGAGACTTGATATGGTCAGATTACCAAGATCACATGTTATGGCACTTTTGCTTGTTTTTGAAGCAAAATGGAAAACAAAAATCCCAATGTGTGGTACAAGCTATGTAGAGTGGTTGAATCACTTTAAACATGCTTCTTATGAGTTGCTAGGTTGAGTGTGTACAGATGCAGCAATTGAAAGGCTCAAGAAAGGGTTGACATTGTGAAAAAGCATGCTTTACAAGAATGGATACGTTACTTTTTGCAATTTCAACCATAAATGGTATCAAGACTTGGACAAAACAACAAATCCTTGTGTAATAAACTTAGGGTTTGTTTAATTACTTAATTATGGAGATATTTAGTAGAAACATGGCCTGCAAAGTGAGATTGAATTACAAGTTTATGAGATTTGATTATGAGTTTATCACAAAAATGACTTATAATTCAAGTTTATCATGCCAACTTCAAGTCTTCGAATCTCCTAGCTCAAAAATGATCTCTTCAAGTTTTGTAACATTTTGAAAAGCTTGTACAATCCTCTACAACTTTTATGTTATACATTTTTGAAGAATCAATTTGTAACTGGGTGAAAAGTTGTCATGAAGTTAGGTCAAAATCCTGACTAAAATACTCAAAATTTCACTAAGTATTTTTAGTATCATGGACATGTCTTCATAAATTCATAACATGAAATCCAAGAGTTACTAAAAAAATTTATGCCCTACAATGTTTTAGATCTCATTGAGATATACAACTTTCATGTTGGAAGTTTTCCTTGAATCATCTTGCATCATGGTGGAAATTTGGCACAAAGATATGAAAAATTGTTAACTTTCCAACACTTAGAAAATTTTTCGAAGTCCTAGAATTTTGACTTTTCAAAGATAACTTTGAATTTTAAATTTCTTGATGAACAAAATTCATATTTTTACATGTCTTGATGAAATATTATTTTTGAAACTTGATTTTGATAAAAAAAAAGTCAAAGTTTGACTTTTCAGTATACAATTGGCTTTTCATCAATTGACTGAAATTCATTTGTCAATCCAATGATCTTGAGAGGTGATTTGAACCATGAAATTAGGGAAAGATGGTGCATTTTAATCCTTGAGCTCATGTCTTAAACCAATAAGTCATTTCCTTGGTTAAAAGTCAAGAACTGAGCCTTCTCAATCAAAATCCTAATTTTGACCATTTTGCCCTTTCGGTGTTCTAATCAAATTTCTTTGAGGAATTGTGATCCAACTTGATCAAGTGACATATATGAGTTCATAATGTTGATATGGATAAAAAATTATGAAGTTTGACTTCAAATTGATCATAATTGACTTTTTCCCTAATATAGTTGATTTTAGGTCAAGTGATCAACTGACTAAGTAAAATGTGATCCAAAGCTTGAAACATGACATGAGAAATCTTGGGGATCCAAAATGATCCATGAAAATCATATAAGGCATTAGAAGTTCAATTGTATTTGTGCAATCTCAAACCCTAATTTTGAGTTGTTAGTGTTGGATGAGGTGTCTTGAGCTGATCAAACCTTGTGTAGTCTTGAATCAATGGAGATCTTATAAGAGATTTATTGAGAAATCAGAGGGAAAATTTTGGGGTACAACACTAACCACATCCAAATGTGATGCTTACTGTCTAACCTATAGGGATATCGAAGGCTTTAACTATTCTTTAAGATCCAACCAAGTACATGAAGAGTAATCCTATTTAATGTATACACTTGTTTTCAACAATCCTGAAAACAATGTAACTAGTACAAAGTAGAAAGAGAACAATCCTTCCTTAATACTCTCTTTCTTCCAACAATCCTGGACAACAAGGTTATACCACAATCATTTTGGAAAAATGATTAGAAGCAAATTCTTGAAGTAGATATGAAAGTTGATAATCAATGTCAATACAAAGTATCGATCTCTTCTCTTTCAAGACAATAATTCAATGAATATATTACATAAGTGCTCAATGCATATGATGAAACTTTATAATGATGCATTTGAAAATTTAAGACTAAAAGTTTCATGCAAAATATTAATCCATGCACTTGTTTGAAAATGAAAAACAAAATGTTGAATTGGATGTTGTGATTGTTGTTATTTTGTGTGTTTCTACTTCAGAAATATTTGAATTATATACATGTATTGTACCCTTTCAGAAGGTTCTAAATGAATGTAGAAGTGAAATGGTTCATGGACACGTGCGACAAACAAATAACATTCAAAACAATCTTATTTTTCAAATTCTTTTAAGTGATAACTGGTTACCAAAATGCAGTAACCGGTTACCCAGTGCAGGTAACATATATTTTTTTGAAATACTGAAGCCTGTAACCGGTTACTAGAAACCTGTATTCAGTTACCACTATATGAAAAAGTGAAATAACCTTTTTAATAACGTGGAAATGCAATGCTAGTGATATTAAAAGCCATGAAATATGTATGCATAATTTTAGACTTTTTTTGAGCACTATATAAACATACTATATTGAATTTGAGTCTTGTACCATAATGAAGATGAAATACCAAGTCTTCTTTAGGAGTAACTTAGCATACAAGCCAAAATTTCATTTTGAGTAGATACTTTTTCTTCTTCTTTTTTATAATGCCTTTTGCCTTGACAATGATGTTTGTAATCATCAAAACATAAACTTGTTGAAGCATGAATCTACATTCTCCCCCTTTTTTATGATGACAAACACTTGTTATGTGAAACTCTTTGGATCACTTGAAAATGCAATATTCTCCCCCTATTAATGATAACTCCCCCTTGATCAATGCTTCTCCTTGATCAATAGAGTATGTTGACAATTTCTGCAAGAGATAGAGACAAAGAATACATATATATCTTCTCCCCCTTTTTCATTATAAATAAATAAGGGGAAAAGAAACAAAATAATATCATAATTAAAATAGAAGAATAGCATGATATTAGTTGACTTATCCTTTATAATATTTTGTTTTAATCCTATATTATGAAGTACTTCTTCATTGGATATGAAAGTTAGTGCTTATATTTTCCTTGCCAAGAATATTTCATTTGATGTTGTCCTCATATGTGACATATCCCTTGGCCTATTAGATGTGAAAATTTGCTTATACCTCCCATCATATTCTTGGATCAACCACTTATTAAGATATCAAAGATTTTGAAGTGCTCTTCAAGCAAACCTACAAAACAAGTTAATTTTGCTAGGTACCCAAAGTGATTTGGGTCCTTCATGGTTAGTTCCTTTCTTGACCCACACATAATTCTCACTAGTATCATTAAAATTTCTTGCATGACAAGCATTATGTGTGTTACCAATAATACCACAATATAAACAAGTAAGGAAGAAAGTTGCTTGTAACATAAGTTTTATTTTTAACAACTCTTTTCTTAGGATAAAAATTAGTAACTTTTTCTTCCTTCTCACCATCGGAATGTCGTAACGCCATAAATGCAAAATTTGCATATTTGTCGCTTTCCGAATCAGATGAAGAACTTGTATTACTTTCGTCAATGTAATCATTTTTGGATTTTGAGAATTTTCTTCCCCTGTAAGCATTTTTCTTGGACAAATTTGGGCACTCCATCTTTATGTGTCCCCCTTTTCCACATTCATAGAATTTGACTTTGTGTAGTGACGAACAACCTTCTTTCTTTCTGAAAAGTTTCTCACTTTTTGCAAAGTTGAAAGATTTATCATTATTGGTGAAAAACTTACAGATCCTTTTTACAAGATGCATGAATTCCTCTGAATCATCTTCGTCAAGTTTATCCCTTGAGTTAACTTTCAATGTAACGCCTTTGGAATCCTCATCTTGAATCTCATGTTCTTCTAGATTTCCAAGTTTGATTTCATGTTCTTGAAGTTTGCCGAACAATTCTGCGGATGTCATTTTTGAAAGTCTTTTCCTTTCCGATATAGCTGTCACTTTTGGTTGTCATTCCCTGGACAATAATCTAAGCACTTTAATATTTAATTCATCATTAGTAAAAGTCTTATCGAGTTCCATCAAATGGTTTATCAAATGAATGAATCTTTTTTGCAAGTCGAGAATCATCTCATGTGGCTGCATTCTGAAAAGTTCATACTCTTGGCTTAATGTATTCAATCTTGACCCTTAACTTCAACAGTTCCTTCATGAGTTTCAACCAAAGTATCCCAAATTTTCTTTGTCGTTGTGCATGTTGAAACACAAAAGAATTCATTCATGCAAAGTGCACCTTGAAGAAGATTGATTGCTTTCTTATCATAAATGTCCTTTTTCTTATTATCATCATCCCATGATGTCTTAGGCTTTGATGTTCCAACACTGTTGACAAAACTTGTAGGAACAAATGGGCCATTTGGGACAACATTCCATATTTTCCAAAAATCAAAGTATTCACCACAAAACAATGGAGGCTTGTTATTGCTACCACCAACTTTAAAAAACAAATTTTTATTTGCGGAAACCATTCTGGATCGAATAGGAATAAGTTACCTTAACTTGCTCTGATGCCAAATGTTGATTTTTGAGTGCGCCTATGATGGGGCTGAATAAAGTGGATTGCAAATTTTTATTCTTTTATGTGATGATGTTCTTATTTTCTTGTTTTTGTATGAATATGAAAGCGGTAAATACAGAAAATAAAGAACACAAGAGATTTATACTGGTTCCCCTCACACTTCAAGAGTATTTCAATCCCCTTACCAACATGTAAGAAATTTCACTATAGTTAGAATTATTGTACAACCTATCCATATCCAAATGTGATACTTAATATCTAACTTATAGGGAGATCAAAGGCTTTAACTATCCTTTAAGATCCCACTAAGCACATGAAGAACAATCTTTTTTAATATATACACTTGTTTTCAACAATCCTGAAAACAATGTAACCAATACAGAGTAGAAAGAGAACAATCCTCCCTTAATACTCTCTTGTTTCCAACAATCCTGGAAAACTAGTTTATACCACAATCACTTTGGAAAAATGATTAGAAACAAATTCTTGAAGTAGATATGAAAGTTGATAATTAATGTCAATACAAAGTATTGATCTCTTCTCTTTCAAGACAACTATTCAATGAATATATTACACAAGTGCTCAATGCATATGATGAAACTTTTCTAATGATGTATTTGAAAATGTAAGAGTAAAAGTTTGATGCAAAATATTAATCCATGCACTTGTTTGAAAATGAGAAACAAAATGTTGAATTGTATATTGTGATTGTTGTTATTTTATGTGTTTCTACTTCAGAAATATTTGAATTATATACATGTATTTCACCCTTTCAAAAGGTACTAAATGAATGTAGAAGTGCAATGGTTCATGGACAAATGAAACAATCAAATAACATTCAAAACAATCTTATTTTTCAAATTCGTTTCAGCGGTAACCGGTTACTAGAATGTAGTAATCGGTTACCCAGTGCAAGTAACATATATTTTTTGAAATGCTGAAGCCTGTAACCGGTTACTAGAAACCTGTATTCGGTTACCACTGTATGAAAAAGTGAAATAACCTTTTTAATAACGTGGAAATGCAATGCTAGTGATATTAAAAGCCACGAAATATGTATGCATAATTTTAGACTTTTTTTGAGCACTATATTAACATACTATATTGAATTTGAGTCTTGTACCATAATGAAGATCAAATACCAAGTCTTCTTTAGGAGTAACTTAGCATACAAGCCAAAATTTCATTTTGAGTAGATACTTTTTCTTCTTCTTTTTTATAATGCATTTTGCCTTGACAATGATGTTTGTAATCATCAAAACATAAACTTGTTGAAGCATGAATCTACATTCTCCCCCTTTTTTATGATGACAAACACTTGTTATGTGAAACTCTTTGGATCACTTGAAAATGCAATATTCTCCCCCTATTAATGATAACTCCCCCTTGATCAATACTTCTCCTTGATCAATAGAGTATGTTGACAATTTCTGCAAGAGATAGAGACAAAGAATACATATATATCTTCTCCCCCTTTTTCATTATAAATAAATAAGGGGAAAAGAAACAAAATAATATCATAATTAAAATAGAAGAATAGCATGATATTAGTTGACTTATCCTTTATAATATTTTGTCTTAATCCTATATTATGAAGTACTTCTTCATTGGATATGAAAGTTAGTGCTTATATTTTCCTTTCCAAGAATCTTTCATTTGATTTTGTCCTCATATGTGACATATCTCTTGTTAACCACTTGGCTTATCCTATAAATGATTTTTAAAAATTAATACTTTGGAAAAATACGTTTTAAGGTTAGTGTGCGTGTGAGTTTCTTTAGTACTTAAGAGTTAGACAGACAGGCAGGTGCGACCTGGTGAGATTTCACACTTTATCTGAGAATTCAAGATTGTTTGTTGGATTGCTCATGGTTATATAATCACTTTAATAGTAAGCTTCTTATTAATGAGGAATGATATTTCTTTTTGGTTAGGTGACCATCATCAAGGTTGAAATCTATTTCCAATGACTTTAATCATTGTTGTCTTTGTCAAAACTTCTGATGGATCTTCTGTGGGCAGGATTTTAACCTTTATATCGGTAATAACATAGATCCACATTATCCCCCAATTTCGATGATGACAAAGAATATATCAAGGAAGTGGTAAAAGAAATAACATATATATGTTTGGAGTGATAAGACTCCCCCTAGTTAATATAGACAATATATTATGCTCCCTCTAATAGTATACTTCTCCCCCTTTGTCAAAATCAAAAAGGTGGATAAAATTGTGCAATGCGAGAAGTATACTATGAAAACATAAGCACATAGATCAACATATGCACACATATGACATGTAGGCATTTCATTCCATGCATGATTTGTTTAATATTCTTAATTTGGTTCTTATTAAAAAAGAAGTTTTGTTTAGGTAGAGATTTAGTAAAAAAATATCTGCAAGTTGATTAGATGAGGTTACAAATTCAAGTACCTTATCCCCTTTTTTAACATGATCCCTAATAAAGTGGTGTTATAATTCAATGTGTTTAGTACGAGAGTGGAGTATCGAGCTTTTTGCGAGTTTTATAGCACTAGTGCTGTCACATACTACTTGGAACAACTCCAAGATTTACACTTTAGTCATTGAGCTACTGCTTCAACTAAATATGTTTAGCACAAAAGCTACATAGAGCAATGTATCCGGCCTCAGTTTTGGATAGTGTAAAACTTGCTTGTTTATTGTTATTCCGTGAGACAAGCGAGTTCCCAATGAAGTGACATGTATCACTGATACTTTTCCTATATAATATAACATATTTGTTGTTTGCTAAAGAGATATCTCATGATGCATTTGGCCGCGTTGATATATGATTCTTTTGGGTATGCTTGAAAGTGTGCACAAATACAAAATAACAAACATTATATCATGATGTGAGGCAATTAGATAGATAAGATAGCCTATCATACATCGATAATTACTTTCTTCAACTAGTTTCCCATCTCCGTCCTTGTCAAGATTAAACGGGGTTGACATTGGGGTTGCTATTATCTTTGAATTTTCCTTATAGAATCTTTTTAGTAATTATTTGAAATATTTAGATTGATTAAGGAATGTTACTCATTTAGTTTAATTTAGTTGAAGTCCTAAAAAATATTTGATCTCCCCCATCATTGACATTTCGAAATCACTCTGCATAATTTCAAAAAATTCCTTTCACAAGGATTGGTTAGTAGAACCAAAGATAATATGGTCAAGATAAATTTGAACAAACAAGATGACATTCTTGGCTTTATTGATGAAAATAGTTTTATTAACTTATCCTCTTTGAAACTTATTTTTAAGCAATAATCTACTTTGACGACCATACCATGCTTTAGGGGATTGTCTCAGCCCATATAGTGCCTTCTTAAGCTTGAAAACATGGTCTAGAGAAGTTGGATTTATAAAACCTTGAGGTTGATCAACAAATACTTTGTCTTATATGTAACCAATTAGATATGAACTTTTTACATTTGTAGTGTTATATTTGTAAAAGGTCTCCCATAAGCTGATGTCTTTAGACCTCCCTAGAAGAGGCGACAATATAAAATCTTCCAACGGGAGGTATCACACCGGTCTGTAGTTTCCTATCATCTTATCATGGGATAAGAAGTTTCTTAGGTAGAGAGAAAGTCAGAGTCATTAACTGACCCGCGTCTCCCTTGGTAATAGGGATCAATTGTCTACCATTGATTGAGTGGGAAGTGACCCTTTCCAAGAAAACCATAGGTCCTAGAGGCATATATAATTACATATCCTCTCAAGGGAGAAGACATAGCCTAAGTGATACACATTCTCCTTACCTTAAAGAGCATAACGCTCACCACAGTCTAAACATATGACTTCCTATAATATACACTTTTTATCAAGCATCAACGATCATCATTAAAGCTTCTCACCTCACCTGATAAGGTCTTCTAAACTACTTTATAACACCACTGTACAGGGTTTCACGTCAACGTGGGAAACTCCTAACTACCATATCATGTTATAAGTCTATGAAGGCCTTTGAGTCTCACTTCCCTTGCAAGAGGAACATGCACACTTGTACTTTTTTACTAGTATAGTGGCCCCCGCCATGGACCCTCTGTAAAACAAACCTAGAACACAGACCTACTTTAACTCTCTTCATTTTCTGTATGAAGATGGATGACAAGACCACAATCTACAACGCAAACACCATTTTCGGAGGCTTCACCGATGGAAGTAACTCTAATATTCCTGAAGGAATACAAAAGGCACGTATTTTCGGAAAATTTAATATCCCCTGGCCCCAGAAGCTCTCAAGGGAAAATAGGGGGTCAATATCATCTTCTCAGAGAAAGACATGGTTAGACTCAAGCCTCATGATGAGGATCCTCTTGTCATCACGATGCAACTGGGGAATTGGGACATCAAGCACGTCCTGATAGACTCGAGAAGCTCTGCTAGAAATGTGTTTTTGAACGACTTCGAGAAACTACAACTTAACGTGAACGACGTAAAAATGTCTAAAGGTTCTTTGATAGGGTTATTAGGAAAACAAGTATAAATAATGGGACACATAACCCTAGAAACCATATGTTAAGAATGAACTGGCGCTAAGTAGATTGACATAATCTACCTTATTGTGGATGTTGTATCACCATACAACATCTTTCTTTGGTGGTCGCCCATCAGTACTCTAGAAGCAGTCGTATCCACTATGCACCTGGCCTTGAAATATTTTCTCCCTGATGAGTGAGTTGGAATAATATGAGGGTATCAGTAAGAAGCTTGTGAATGCTTCCTAAGTATCTTGGAGATAGCTAGAGAAGAGCTTACCCTTGTTAATGTTCCCCCTTCAGAAGTTACAAATATTGGCATCGGTTTTTGGGACCCCGAATTGGGAGTAGAGACAAAAATACTCACTCCCATGGAATACTTAAAGGGAGTTTAAATAGGTCCTTACGCCTATCAGGTGACAAATATAGGTATATTTATGTCTGTGGAGGAGGAAAATTAACTTGTCGAACAACTCATTAAGAACATCGACTTGTTCTCTTGGGCGCCTTCTGACATGCTAGGAATAGACACCAAAATGTTGAGTCCTCGCCTAGCCATCCATCAAAGAAATAGGTTCTTCCCTCTTAGATTACTTTAGCAGAGCTATGTGGAAGCTTCTACAAATAAAGATGGAGTTTTTCTCATCTTTAGACAGTTCTAGGCTCAAGGAACTGATAGGGTTGAGTAAAGGTCACTAGAAAATGGAAGCTCAGAACAACATTATTTAAGCTAGAAGAAAGAAATAGAGATCAAGTAAAGTTTTCGCGGAATTCATTGTCAAACATGTGTACAATCAAAAAGGAATTAGATTGAAGGTCTTTATTTTCATTATTTCTTGAACTATGATTGTATTAAAAGAAAATGTTTAATATTATTAAAATCATAGTAAAAGAACAACAAATTTACAATGGGAAATCATTGGAGAGTGGAGTAGGAACAAGCGAAGACGAAGTTCTAAACCATTATAAATCTAGCATGTTATCTCTCATTCTCTCTCTATTTTTTATATTTGGTTTAAGATTACATGTTTAGATTTAATGTTTTCTTAGAATCACATGATTAGGGATTACTATATTGGTAGTGATTTAGTATATACCTTTTAGGTATGTTTTCAATTGAGACCCTAAAAATTATTACTTTTTTAAAAACTATAATGTTTGATTTCTTTCTCAAAATATACTTAGTTTACACATCTTGTGTAAATCGATTTTGGTCCATTAAAATATTGATTGAGTTATTATTTTCAACTATCGTTCATTTATGTATTTGATTAAATGTATATTATGATAATCAAATAGCATATATTTTTTACAAACATTTTGGTAGGAAAAAGGATTTTCATCAATCTCTAATATTCAAAAGTTAAATGTTTTTAATTTGGTCCTCTTGAGAAAGGTCTATTCAACTCCACCTTCTAGACCTTCGAGTCCATATTCTTCTCAAACACACGAGTAAAAATCAAAACCTTAGTCTTATCTATCAAACATATATGTGAGATCACTTTTACATACACTCTAATGATAACCCTGGAATCACCATTTTTTCTCCTTATCTAAACAATATGAATTATCTTACATGATCTTGTAATAATCGGTTTTAAAATAAGAGTCGCCATCATTAGTTTTTAGCCTATCGAAAGGAAAAAAAAAGGATAACCATAATTTGATAAGAAATTCTAAGTTGTTGACTCATTTTAGACGAAGGGAATATGTCAGGCACCCCTCATCTACCTTGTTCACAAGGATACTAGGGTTTAGAATTGCAATTTTTTAGGAAATAGGGTTTTAATTTTTGTTCTAGACTGGCCCGACAGCTAGAGTAGGCCTAGTCTATACCCCCCATTGGAGTGACCCATACGACCATGACCAGAATCATCTCTGCCCTGTCGGGCGCTATCGATCATTCTCCCTACTGGATCGACACTGACCCATGATAACCAACAAGCATTTCTCAGTCTTCCTGACATCAAGTCGTCCAGACAACCAACAACCAACCAGACCGCTGCCCGTAACCTATCTCCTCCTTGGAACCAACAGCTAGTTACGGGAACACCTGCTTGGTATGACCAAGTCCTGGCAGTTACCAATTTTCACAGGTCCGTATATCTAGATCAAAAAATAGGAACCAATAGGTACGCGCCAGGAGCACTATATATACCCTCACACATGTGAGGGTCAGGTATCGAATATTCATTATTCACCACTAATACCCTAATACTTTGCTTGTATCTCTTGGCTCTGACACTTACTTGATCGTCTGAGTGCCTTGTAGGTACAACCCTCTTTTTTCCTCCTCGACATCATAGCCCGACTAAGGATCATCATCCGGCCACCTTGCAGGTTCTGATCAATCGGTAAGATCAGTGGCGCCATTGTTATACCCCAATTTTTTCCCCTAAGATTCCTCTATCATCTCATATGAACCCAACCATATCAAGATCACACTAGGGTTTGGTTCTTCTCCCTATCTTTAGGTTTGCTCATGAGGAATCACCAAGCACTTTGATTTGTATACTATGGTCATATTTGTCTTGTGTTGATTAACTTTTAACTAACAAATACAATGAATGTTTTCTCTAAATGATGATACTATAAGTGAGGACACATCACACTTCATCAGGTTGATTCATAGGTTCATGAGTTTATTTCCATGCCTTCTTCAGTAAAGCTTCATTGAAATTTAAGCTTCATAATGGAGAGTTCTTTAAATAAATGTCATGACAAGGTCTACTATGATTGGTCATGCTTCATTTTCTAAAGGAAGTCAAAAGATGCAAGATTTGATGAAAGAAGTTTGACCTAATTGGACAAGTTCTTGATTCGTTGATCACAAGTGCATAACTCCATCAATTCCCAACATTTGGAAGTGGTTATTGCTACTATAGGTTCTTATTATCATCCACAACAACATCTCTTCATATAGAAAAAGTATTTGTACAACAAAGATTGTCAAAATTGAATGGGGTTCCCAAGCCATTATGATGCTCTAGAAGTTATGGTTTTGGACTTCTAAGGGTTATATCTTGTCCATATTTTGAGATTTTTGGGTTATTCCAAATATATTCTTCTCCTTAAAGTTTTATCAACAAATAAATTCAAAATTTTCAAGCAACTTTTGTGTGAAAGATCACTAATGATTGAGGAAGATTACAAGTCCTCTAGATAGGCCATGAAATTCCCTTATGTGACTTCAAAAAGTCATAACTTGATCAATTTTTATCTCCTTGAGCCTATTATTTTTCCATAATGATCTTAAGAGTGTCAACTTTAACTCTTATTTTATGTGCAAAACTTGAAAATGGTTATAAGATGCCTTAAAAGCTCAAAAGAGTATAGGTCACTTTATGGATTTTCATCAAATTCAAAGGATCATAACTTGACCAATATTTGAAAATTTTAAGTGATACAAGTTTCACAATACTATTTAATGAGTCCACTTCAATCTAGCATCATTGATCAAAGCAAAATTTTGGAATAAGACCTTGTTTGGAGTCAAAACATTTTGGGTCATTTTTGAAGAAAAACTTATAATTTTTTTAAGTATAAAAGTCAGCACCTTTTTTTGATTTTGACCAAGCACAACTTCTAGCTCAAGCATCCAAATTATCCCTTTCTTTGCACATTATAAATAATGTTACCTCATCTTTCCAATGCATCAAGAGTCACGTCCTAAGGTTCCCTAAATCATGCACACCATGAATTCGAAGTCAGCTACTTGAAATTTAATTTGCCTTCCAAGTCAGGATTTGAAATCCATATTTTGCCTTCTAAACACAAAGTTTTCACCCTTTTTGTTTCTTATAATCATGTTTAGAAACTTTCCAAAAGCATTTAGCATCATGAAATGCAGGTTTTGGATGAGTTTTGATGCTAAGTAAGTCACACATTGCTCATGTTTCAGATTCACATGATTCACTCAATTACTCTCCCATTTGCACGCTTAGGCATTGCCTCATCCTGTCCTATAAATAAGGTGCATATTCCACCTATTTCCAAAAGCTTTTGATAGCCAATTGAACCCTTCCAAGATCTCATTTTAACTCTTAATGCTTCAATTCATTTTCTCATTTCCACCCTCCAAAACACCAAAATCTCCATTCAGTTAGCTCCAATGAACTTCTCTAAAGCTAACCATACTCTTATCTTCAACAATTGTGACCTATTTTTGGCTACAGAAGTCCTGTTTCAGAGAAACTTTCTGCTACTTCGTTTAGCTAGATTTCTTATTCAAATCAATCCAAATAAAAGACTAATCTATGTTAGAACATAGTTTGATTCTACAACCCTTGATTAGAGTTTTGATGATAACAAATACAAAGAATAAATAAATAATAAGAATATATATACAAAGAACAAATATGCTCCTTAAAAATATGTTTTGTGTATGCAGAAGTTCTAATCAAAATCAGCATCAGAAGATAAGCTATAAAGTATTACAAGCTGAAGCAATCCGATTATACGCTGAAGATTGGTGACCAGAACCTGCGCTTAATTACAATAAACTCTTATTCTGAACAAAGACATATCAAACCAAGTCATCAATATTCTGAAGCGTCATCAGCAGTTAAGGAAAGAAGAATCTGAAGCGTTACTATACATTCAAGACAGAATTAATGCCAACGGCTTTCTTCATACAAGATCTTCTACAAAAGGAAAGTGTTTATTAACATTAAACTTGCTTTATGGACAACTTATTTGCCTTGCCTATATAAACAAGTCTGCTTGAAAAAAGAAGCACGTACGTACGCACACAACAATTTGCAGAGAATTCAAAAACCACTCATATTCAAGCTCTAGCAAATTCATTCTATACTCTAAGCTTAACCTGTGCAAATTATCACAATTGTGATAAATTGTTTTGTTAGAAAACAACAACACATTCTTGTTCAATTATATTGTAAAAGAAGTTCCTTGAGATTAACCGGATTGTGGTTGTACTCAAGAAGACTTTAACATTAGTTAAAGTAGCCGTTGTAATCTTTTGAGATTAGTGGATTAAGACCTTGTTGGAGAGAGGCGAAATCACCTTGACGGGTGGACTGGAGTAGTTTGAGATCAAACGAACCAGGATAAAAATATTGTGTCATTAAGCTGTTTTTGATCCAAGTTTTTCAATTCAACCCCCCCCCCCCCTTCTTGTGTTTTTCACATATTCAATCTACTATCCTCATCCTTCTGATTCTCACGCTTCTTACAATTTGTGATTTCATTGAGATTTGAGTGAGATATTCCAGAACTTCGTTCTCGCTATTATTTCTGCTTTTTTTCAAATCAAGCTTTGCTCAGTTTATATAAGTTTGGCACGAGGGTACCATTAGAATCGTGTTGAAGAGACAAATCTAATGGTATCGATCTGGTTGGCTAATTTTAGAGTTTGAGGAACTCCAATCATGGGCGTCCTGAGGTTGAAGAAGACCCAAGTGTCGTGCTTCAACCAATGATGGTGTGACATGTAATTTTTTTGAATCCTATCTACTGTGTTTGCTTCATCATACACGCGTTTTGAGAGCCCTTGATCTGATTACTTCCGTTATTCAGGCTCCATCTAACGCGCCAGATTTTTAGTTGTTTTTAATTATTAAAAAATTATTCGGTGTAATTTTCAAAGTTGACCATGATATGCACAACATGCATGATCCTTTGGATCTGTTTACTGGTGCGTTTTGAGTCTCATACAATGGTCCACATTTTTTGACTTTATTTTCATTTTCTAACTTTTTTATATTTAATTATTTTAAACCTCAAAAAACCATAGAAAATTCAGTTCTGACCCAAAAATTATATAAAAAAATCACAAAAATATTTTTTGGTATTTTTTATGAATTTTTCCTTGTTTTGACTTGTTTTTTTAATTGTTTAAAAATACTTTTTTGGTATTTTTAAATTCTGAAAAAATTTATCAAGATCATTTTTTTTATTTCTGACTTTTTCTGAGATTTTTTCTAGAATTTTATTTTGATTTTTACTATTTTTGATCTTTTTCACTTACTTGAATGATTTTAAATAATTAAAAAAATACTCTTCTATTTTAAAAAATTACCAAAAAATTAGTAAAAATATTTGAAATCACTTATGACTTTTCGATGGTCTCTTTAAATTTGATATTTTGAATATAGTTTTCTATCTTTCCTTTTATTTAATTTTTTTAAAAGAAATTTAGAAATTATTTTTCTCATTATATGTTGTTTATTAAATGAAATATTATTTTTATATATATTTTGTTTGATCTTGAACTATGGAATTTTAATCATGAGCTTCATTAACATCATTGGATCACGGGTGTTGAGTTTAACTCCACCAAAAAGCACTACAAGAAAATTAGTGTTTAACGACACAAAAATTACGACAGTTATGTGATAACTATCGTAATTGACATATAGAGACAATGTTTACGACAGTTGACACCAACCGTCCCTAATATTTATTTTGCGACAGTATATTTAACCATCATAATATTATTATTACGACGGTAAAACAACCGTCGGCCCCCATTTAACACTTTTAACATTGATTTTTCACCAACAACTAGTCACGACGGTAAAATTAACCGTCCTAAAAGGCATATCACGACGGTAAAGCACCCGTCGCACCCTTAAACCTTTCACGACGGTAAAATTATCCGTCCTAAAATTCATTTCACGACGGTAAAACAACCGTCGCACCCAAAACCTTTAAAAATTCTCATGGGCACGACGGTAAAACACCTGTCGCCGTAAAAAAGTTAAAAAGCTCTTAAAATACATAAAACATCAATTTTTTTGGTAAAACAATTATAAAGTTTTTAAAAAATTATATATTTTTTTAATAAAATTATGCATACTGTATCAGTATCCGTGCAAACGCACAAATATTTCACTAATTTATCATAAATATATTTTCAAAAATTAGAATTACATTATAGTAATACTTAAAATTGCATAAAATACTTATAACTTTGAAAAATTATCATCAAACATTTTTTTTCACCAACCTAGAAACTACCAAAAATGCTATTGGATTATCTGATCCGGTCCACTACCAACACAATATCATAATATTTTCAGCAACTAATATTTATTATTAAATTATAAATAAAATACAACAAATAAAAATATAAAAAAACAAAATAGGAGTAACAAACAAAATTGAAAGAGGATTAGGTTTTGTGAAAGAGCTTTTTATCCGATTGAAGCAAAGAACCACCGCCGGAAGTACGATGTTGCGCCTAGAATGGTGAAGCTTCCATTCTTCAAAATTATCCCTCTGTCCTCTTTGTCTTGATGCCACGCTTCCAAATCTGCCTTTGGTTTTCATCAATCCTCGTTCTTCCAAAATCTAATCAACAGTAGAAACCTTAGGAGCTTCAAGACGCAATTAAATGGTAGAGAAGGAGTTTCAGCAGGCGATTCCCGGGGCTTCATCCCTTTTCATCTAAGCAGACATTTCATTCCTTTTATCTACGCTCAAACACAAACCCCAGCGAAGCAAGAATTGCATCTCGACACCACGAACGGACGAGAAGAAGAGTGTTAGACAACCGATCTCAACGGATTCAAAGACGGTTGTAAAGATGATTCTCGGCGACGACAGATTCAAAGGTATCGTTACTTCTTCTTTCTTAGTTGTTTTTCCATAAAATACTTGTAATTTTGAAAAGTAATGCTTGTAATTTGCAGACTTATAAATTTATTACAGACCAAACGGTCTTTTTTCAAGGACAAGATTGGACCTCCACTCCTGATTGTATTTGCATTGATCTCTTTGGTTACATTTTCAGAAACCCAAAAGAAGAGCATCTGTATCTTATGGGGGAAGGTCTGGTGGCTTGCCAGAGAAATCACAACGCTCCCGCAGTATGTCTGTTAGTCCTGACCGGGCTCGTGCGCGAGGAAGATCTCCGGCCTTCAATGCCTTGGCAGCTACTTTCGAGAGCTCAAATGTTAGAAACCTTTCAACTCCACCTCCAATGATTAGAAAACTGTACCCAAAATCTAAGACACCAGATTCATCATCACCAACATCTAAATCTTCATCCATATCTAACATTACTTCTGCTTTTAAACGGCCATCAGCACGAGGAAGTTTGTTTCCTAGGTCGATTAAAGGTACGAAGTAGACGAGCTCATTGTGATTTTATTTTATGCTGTTGTTAGAATTTTTTCTTTTATAAAATATGCTTATTCTTTTGTCTGGTCTGCTATGATTTGAATGGAGTACAGGTACCTCCAAATCGGACCCAGAGACAAATAGTGACAATGAGAATTCTACGAGCAGCATAGAAGAATCTCTTACTATACAGGAAGATGTGAAAGAAGGTGAAGCTGAAGATAATGAAGGTCTTCCAGTATACCCATATGAAAGTGTTAACACAGACTCTACCGATCCTATGCCAGACATTGACGTGACTAAACGGGAGGTATACTATAACGACAACATGTCTTTTTGTTGTTTTTCCTCCATTCTTTGTAGGTTACATCTTAGAATTAAGTCATGATTTTTTAATTTTGATTCTGACTTGTTTGAGGTTGGTGCATGCAGGCTTACCTGTCAAACGACGTGTTCAAAGAGAAACTGGGAATGGCCAGGAGCGAATTTTACACGTTGCCAAAATGGAAACAGAACAAACTCAAAATGGCTGTTCAGTTGTTCTGAGTCAAGTATACTTAACCACATGATTTTCTTTGTAGTGGTTTGATGTATAGGCTTATTTCTTTGTTCATAGCTGCTTGGTATTAATTTTGTGTAGGGAAACAAGGGCTGTTGGTGAGCATGTCTTTTTGGGTTCCTTGTTAGTCATTTTTTAATTCAAAATATTTTTGGTGAAGCAATTGAGCTTTGCAATACCAAGGTTGTATTGATAGTTGAGGTATAAAGTTTGTACAGCAGAGTGTAAAAGCCACTCAACTCATTATATAAGATTAGGAACACACATTTTTATGTATTTTTGGCATAATGATACTTATTATTATAAGATTAAGAATTGATATATTTTGGGTTTTTTGTACTACTTGACATGATTATGAAACTCGCATTTTACATGATTATGGAACACACATTTTTTTGGATATTATAATGCTTATTTGATGTTAAATATTTTTTATTGAAATTATTTTTACTATATTACAAAGTGATAGAAAATAAAACAAAAAATAATACTATAAATAAATATATTAAAGGAGAAATAATTTCAAGAAAAAAATAACACAAAAAAAAACTATATTAAAATTTTTTTACATAGATAATAATTTAAATAAAAAATATATATAATAGAAAAATAAAAAAAAATCAAGACATAAACAAAACTCATGGCGACAGTACCGAACCGTCGTAATCAACAATTAAAAATAATCAACAAAAGTCATGACGGTATCGAACCGTCGCCATAAACAATTTAATCAATTTCAAAAGATATTCACGACAGTATCGAACCGTCGCCATCAATAATTAAAAGAAACTCAAAAGATAGTCACGACGGTATCAACCCGTCGTAAATTTGAACGACAGTTTTTGTAACCGTCGCGAAATAGGTTGGGGACACACACTTCTGCGACGGTAAAGCAACCGTCGTGGAAAGCAAATTGCGACGGTTTTAACCGTCGTAATCTACAAAAATACCTGTCGCAATCTGCCAATTTTCTTGTAGTGAAGGATGAATGATTTGTCTGATAGCTTGATTAATTTCTTTGGTTCAAAT
Source organism: Vicia faba (assembly GCA_948472305.1). Lineage (NCBI taxonomy): Eukaryota > Viridiplantae > Streptophyta > Magnoliopsida > Fabales > Fabaceae > Vicia > Vicia faba. The sequence continues at coordinate 896,296,122 of OX451738.1, forward strand.
ATGGAATTCAATTCTTATCCCCTCTCTCTTCATCTTATCCCCTTCTCACTTGTACTACATGTTGTTGGAGAATGATCTATATATCATTTCTATAAACATATGGTACATAGATTACTAGTGATCGGCATTAAAATAGGTGTGACTTCTATATAAGTCCACTTACAATTGCTTAACATAGCGCTAAATTTTGTCTTGATTCGAGAAATGATTATTTGCGGCCCAAACCTATGTTTTCAAGTCCAAGTATGTTTAATTTGAAACCTTTAAGCCAATAACCTTGAGGTTCATTGTTAGGAGGCTTTGGTCTTATCAATCCTCTAATGAACCATCATAAATTTTGGTTTAAGCAAATCATTTACGCATCGTTGATCATATGTTGTCACCTCGAGAATTTGAAATGAATGATATACTTGATAAAAAGCAAATGAAACTTGTTGTTAAGAAGCTTTGATTTTATCAATCTTCTAATGAGTTTTCAAATGAAAGTTTTAAGATGATCATTTAACTAACCTATAATTCCTAAATCATTAACAATTGACTTTTATTACGTCTTTTTTACTTATGGCCTTTATCTTATGTCTTTATTTTTATGCTCCATTTACTTTAGCATTTACATTCCATTCTATTTTCATTTTTGCCTACTTGAGCATTTATCTTTATGTCATTTTGTTTTTCTCACTTGAGCTTTTCATTTTCTTTTCGAAGATACTTAATAACCAACTTGAACAATAAAAAACTTTAAGGTTACTTGGACTATTTGGTTACTATCCTTGGCATTATGGAGTTATGGGCCACTTAGACTTAGGATTAGAAGCCTTGACTACCCTTGAGACCTTGTGACTTCTTTTGTTATTTTGTCTGGAGTTCTTGCGGTTTACCCTAAGACATTGGGTTGATTTTCTTTATGTGAAGGTTATTCCGATTATATGCTTTGTCTGTGATGGGGAATTTCTCTATATACACATGTTACTCTGCCCTTTTTTTTTATGATTTAATGCATCTGAAGTCTGGTATTCTTAAGAGGTTTAATATCTTTGCTTGTTTGGTTTCAATCCAAAGGATGGGAATTCTACATTGACTCCTTGTGTCAAATGTTAGCTTCTTGTTGGTTAGACGATTATTTTCCCTAGATTTTACCTTATGCTTTAGGATAGTCCCTCCTCTCCTCCCATCTTCTTTAATTTCAAAAATCTTCTCACTCCTTTTCAAAACCTTTATGGTTTTCTAACTTGAACCGCTTTCATAATACACTTAGACCTAGGTTCATGCCCTTTTCAAAAATATCTCCTTAAACAAACTTTAATCAACATAGTCATACTTTGACATTTATGTGAGAAGACTAAAAGTCAATCAATCTCATTCAAACCATTTTGCCACTTTGGCTTTTTACTTTAAAACTTTTCTCAAAAGATTAGACTCTTGCTAATCCTTGTAGTGATGTGAGCTATTATACTTATACGATATATAGTGAAGTGAGATATTTTCCACTTGGGTGTTGAGGGAGGCTTTGTTGATTTTAAAATCCAAGGCATATCCTCCACTTAGAGATGATGCAAATTCTCCTTTCTAATAACTGCTGGTAGTAAATATGTTCTTCCACTCAGATATGACAATGATGTCTCGTCTCTTAAAATTAACCAACACACTTGTGTTTTAAAATTTTAAAAGGTGAACTACGAGTACCCTGATCCCCTATTGCATGAAAGGTGGTACGTAGGCACTAATGGTTCACAACTGCATCGGGTGCCAAAATTGTAAAGAAATATATCTTTTCTCATCTCCACCATATATTTTTGTATACACCAGTTATAGCCAAAATACAATATTTTTTCAAAGAGGTTCCTGCAGAGTACCGTAGATATTTAGGTTTCTAATACCTTCCCTTTGCATAACCAACCCGCGTACCTAGATTCTCTCCCCTCTTTTGGGTTATTCGCTCTTTTCCCATTCCTTTGGAAACAATAAAGTGCGGTGGAGATTTTTATTTGATATGTGTGAGTCAAGTCAGTCTAATGGCTTAGCCTCGACATTTCTACCGCTCTAGCCGTCTGTGGGAACCTGCTCTCCCCATCTTTCTTTCCCCGAAACTCAAAGATCAAAGTAGATATTCAAGATTCCATTCACCAATCATGTCCGACCATGATGATCTCTTCATGCACGGAAAGATTCCACTTTCCCTAGTGCACAAGACTGACGGAGGTCAGGGACATCCTCACCTCGAGCATAACTTCGACTTTCGTGATGATCAAACTGCATCTCCAGACTTCATCTGGCGCCCAGCGTGACAAAACACATTTCTTTGATGGACAATGTCCCAAGATGCCCACTAAAGAACTTCCAGAGATCCTTCAACTAGTTCATATACCTCAGAGCGCCGATTCGGCCATCATAACACTGCTCACTGCCATAAACCAAACCAACACCCTCATCTTGCAAGAGAACAAAAAGATGGGGGTCTGGGAACAGAAGCAGTTAAGATCTCCTCATCAAAGATCCTGACGATGATATTCCCCCAACACATCTCCACTAAGGCGTTGCCTTCCACCAACAAAGGAGAAGCACAAAATTTCTTACTTCAAGAAATATGACCGCTCACCGCCACCAAAAGATCAAGACCTTCTGTTGTCCAAGAGAAAGAAATATGACCGACAAGCGGACCGCTGTCGATCAACGTCACCCAAGCTGAGGTAGCAGTAGAGGATTCCTTCCCCTCATCGAGACCACAACACGCAACGGGGACAAAATTATCACTCCCCATCTTCGTCTCCTGTAGATAGAGATGACGATGAACCCCACAGACCATTGTCGAGGTAAATTAAATAAGCACCTCTTCTATTCAAATTAGAGAAAACACCCCCCTTTACGTACGTACGACGGGACGACTAATCCCGACGAACATATCAAGAAAATTGACGCTATCCTCGACTATCAAGGGGTCAAGGGAGTCATCAAATGCAGGTTGTTCCCAACCACACTCAGAAAGGGAGCTATGTACTGGTACAAGAGTCTCCCAGATGATTCCATCACCTCTTGGAGCCAGCTTGGGTGGATGTTCTCGAGGAACTTTACAGCCTCACGTCGACACCCAAAGTCGGAAGCTTCGCTCGAAGCGATCATCTAAGGCAGGGAGAATCTCTCCGGGCGTACATCGAGAGCTTAAACAAGGAAGTGGGACAGGTCTCTACGGCCAATAACATGAAGAAATACCTCCTTGAGCATGGGCTCTGTCCATGTAGTGACTTCACGAAGGCAGTGGGTATAGAGACACCAGCTACGCTTAACTCCCTCCTCCTCAAAGCTCAAGCGTACATACAGTACGAGGAGAATAAAGCCGCAAACAACACCTCGTAATTAAGGCACAAAGAGAGTGTCAAACCCTTGAGAAAAGAAGAACCCTTAACTTCTCATCGAGGATAGAAGAAACAAGAAGAAAAATCCCGGGACCCCAAAGACTACAAGGGACCCGTGGGGCGGTTGCACGACTACACCCCTCTGACCACTTCCAGGGAGCGTATTCTATCTGAATGTGCAAATTTTGAATTCAAACAGGCTAGGGTGTGATTTCCCCGACAAACGCCCTCGAAACCGGAAACCAAAAAAAGTAAATACTATAGGTTCCATAAAATCCATGGGAAAAATACTGAAGATTGCATCCATCTCAAGGATGTAATCAAAATATTGACTCGAGACAAGCACCTCAAGCAATACAAAAAGAAAGTGGCCGCCCGTGAAGAGGCTCTGAAAGCCATAAATATCAAAGAGGGGAAGGAGTATCCCGAAATTAATGCCATACCGGTTGCCATGAGCGTCACGCAGCTAGAAGACTTTTACCTCCCAGACACGAAGGACGTTCCTTTATACTTCTCCTCACATAGTCCCTATGAGTCATTCCCTGCCGCTATGGTCATCTCCGATGGGGGATTCCACAAGCACGCGGTGGGTTATGCCAAGAGGAGATTCAACCAAATGATCGAGGCTAACTCCAACATAGACGCTACACTGGAAAAATTTCGAGAAGGTTCTCACCCCCTCGCCTACTATAGGGAAGAACTGCCAGGCGGGGCCCCCAACACGACCATCCCGCTGATCATCACGGCCCGCATAGTGAATTTTGCGTGCATCATATTTTGGTCGATCATGGAAGCTCAATAGACATTATGTACTTCCATCTATTCAACACTCTACAGTTGAATGAGAGCCATATGACCCCGTACGTTGGATTAGATCTCCAGGGCTTCAATGGGGACAGTATAAAACCCTGGGGATATGTCGAGTTGATCGTCACCTTCAGGAGAGGAGTGAAGGCCAGAGCCATTAAGACCCAATTTCTGGTAATAGACTTCCTGTCTCTTTACCAGTGCATCTATAGAAGAACAACTCTCTCTGATCTGACCGTGGTGCCCTCTACCGTGCACCTCAAGATGAAGTACTACACTGCTGATAGTTTGGTCGCCACCCTCCACGGGGACATCCAAGGGCGAGGAGATGTTTTGAAGCTTCAACCAAAGGTCTCATCTCCATCAAAATTCAACCTAGAATGACCACCTGGGGAGCACTTACCTCCAGCTCCGAGGAAGTCAAGCCAATGCCGAGGGTCGACGCCATCGTCCTACACAATCACTTTTTCGAAGATGATCGCATTGAACAAAGAAAGAAAGGAAAAGAGCCCATGGTCGAAGGTGAAGGTTTGACCTCGTCTGCAGGTAGCGGAGAACTCTCGAATCATGCGCGGCCAATCCCGAAAGGAGACTTCGAGCTCGTTCCCCTCAGAAACGACCCTGCTAGAGTAGTGAAGATTGGAGTAGACCTCTTCGACTTGGAGAAAAGGAAAATCAAGTCTTGCCTAAGGGAGAATGCTGGCCTATTCTCCTGAAGTGCAGCTGAGATGCCCGAATTAAATCCAAAGATCGCATGCCATCACTTGAATATAGATCCTGCCCTCAAGGAGGTCGCCCAACGAAGAAGAAAACAGTCCTCCGAAAAAGTAGAGGCTGTAAAACTAGCTGTAAAAGACCTCCTTGAGGCACATTTTATTTTTGAAGCCCAGTACACAACCTGGCTCTCAAATGTAGTTCTTGTGAAAATCTAATGGAAATGGCGCATGTGAATTGATTATACTGATCTCAATCGGGGTTTTTCGAAATATGCTTATCCTTTCCCCAATATTGACAAACTGGTCGACAACTCGGTCGTTTTTAATTGCTATTGTTTATGGATGCATATTTCGATTATAACCAGATCCCAATGGTGAAAGCGGATAAAAAGTATACCGCTTTTATGACAGAATCGGGAAACTATTAGTACAACGTTATTCCCTTCGGCCTAAAAATTGTGGGCGCACCATATCAGCGCATGATGAACAAAGTTTTCCGCAACGAGATAGGCGACATTCTCGAAGTCTATATGGAAGACATGATCATCAAATCCATGGAACAGGTTGACCATGCCCTCCACTTAAAGAAAGTGTTCGAGAAGGCCTGAAAATTCCAAATGCGATTCAACCCTGAGAAATGCACCAGGGGTACGAGCAGGCAAGTTACTCGGATTTTACCTGATGGAATGAGGCATTGAGGCGAACCCCGATAAATGTCGAGCATTCTGTGATTTCCTAATTCCCACTTCAAAGAAATCCATTCAAATCTTGAGGCATGCTTACTTCTCTCTCTAGATTCGTGGAAAAATCTGCCTAACACGCGCTCCCCCTCTTCAACTACTACGCAAAGAGGCTGTTTTTTAATGGACTTCTGAATGAGAGAAAGCTCTTGTCCACTTGAAACAGGTGCTATCGTAACCAACCGTCCCCTCCCGACCAGACAAAGACGAAACCCTCTATCTTTATCTGGTTGTTTCCTCCGAGGCAGTAAGCGCAACGCTGATCCGAGACACTCCAGAAGGACAAAGACCAATCTATTTCACGAGCAAAGCCTTGAAAGGTCCTGAAATGAGATATCACCAAACTGATAAGGTGGCCCTAGCCCTTGTTAATACGGTGGGGATACTCAGGAATTACTTTTTGGCCCACACCATAGTTGTCCAAATGGATCAACTGATAAAGTAGATGCTCGGAAGAATCCTGAAATGGTCCCTAGAACTTTCTGAATTTGACATCCAATATGAGAGCAGGAAAGCCGCCAAAGGTCAAGTATCGTCCTACTTTGTAGGTTAAATGACCTCGACCCGACCTTCACACAGAGCTCACATGTGGATAATCTTTGTTGACGGCACCTCCAGTTCAATCGGAAGCGGCACCGACATCATATTGGAAAACGAAGAAGGAACCTTGGTCGAGGTCTCCCTTGAACTGTCCTTCCCGACATCGAACAACCAAGCTGAGTATGAGGCATTCCTTGCAGGCTTGCGCCTGGCAGAAGATCTGGGAGCTGAGGAAGTTAAGATCTTCACTGATTGTCAACTAGTGGCTTCCCATGTCCGAGGAGAATACCAAGTCAAAAACGACCAACTCGCTGAAAATTGGGCCCTAGTCCAGGAAAGAAAGAAGATATTCAAATTGATAGACGTGCATCATGTTCCCCATGAAGATAATACTCGCATAGACGTCATTTCCAAATTAGCAAGCACGAAGAAGAAGGCAGGAAACAAGTCGGTGATACCATAAATATTTCCTCGACCAATAACCTAGAAATAACCTTCAACCTTAGAAGTATTTTCCATAGGGGACAGTGAGTGTTGGATGACCCCCGTACACGACTACCTCACCAAAGGAAAGTTGCCCGCAGATTCTAAAGAATCCTCCATCGCCAGACGTAGAGCTTGCTCGTATGTTATGGTCGAAGGAAAACTATACAAGAGAGGATTCTCCATTCCCCTCCTCAAATGTGTCGATCAATGCAGCATGGATCGTATCTTTCTTGAAATCCACAAGTGGATTAGCGGCCAGCATCTAGGCGAAAGATTCCTTGCTATAAAAGCTTTACGAGTAGGATATTATTGGCCCACCATGCATCATAACGCAAAAGAACACGTAAAAAGATGCGACAAATGCCAACAACATGTAGACATGCATCTAGCTCTGCCTAACAAGCTCAAGTCTCTCTCCTCTCATTGTCCCTTCACCTGGTGGGTATTGGACCCCCTCTTCCCATTTGTGGTAGGGACCAATTTAAATAAATATTTGACTATAGCAGTCAACTACTTCACAAATTGGATAGAAGTCAAGCTCTGGCAAAAATTACAGCGTAAAACGTCCTCCATTTTACAAAAGAAACATTATCGCTCGATTCAGAATTCCACAAGTGATAATCACTGGAAATGGTACTCAGCTCACCGATCACGCCTTTTAGGAATTCATCGCCAAGCTAGGCACCAACCAACACTTTGCCTCTGTCGAGCACCCCCAGACGAACGCCAAGCTGAATCTGTGAACAGGGTAATTCTCTGGGGACTAAAGCGAAGATTAGACGAAACCAAGAAGGGGTGGGTCGAGGAGTTGCACAACATACTTTTGGGTAATTCTCTGGTGACGTCGCCCTTCGGGAGGAATTAGATCTAGTAGAATAAATTAGAACATGAGCGACCTTATGAGAGGCATCGCTCAAACAAAAGGTAACCATAGCTACGATGCCAAGGTCATACGATGAGAGTTCGTGGTCGAAAGCCTTGTCTTAAAGAGAAATCACAAAGAATCTTGCGAAGGCAAGCTCGCAGCAAACTGGGAAGGCCCTTATCACATCTACGCAAAAATGGAGACCAGGGAGTACTACTTCGAAAACTTACAAGGGAACAACTCGTTCGATCACGGAACACTGAAATGCTGAAACAATATTACAATTAAAAAACATTGATCCATCGGCGAGTTCTATCGACAAGATAGACTCGTCCATGCCCGACCAAGCATGCATGCCTAGGTACAAGCGTAGCACCCAAAATATTTTGAAGGGGCGAAGCCCAGCTTTTGTAACAAGCGCATCCTCAGCCCAACATGGATAACTCGATCGAGCTCTATCATCCTCGTACCACGACGGTAGAAAGCTCGACTCACAACAAGATGGTCACGTAGCGAAAATTAGGTCCCTTGAAACGAGACCTGAGCTCCGGCCCATGCCCGGTACTCACCTTGGACGTTTGTCCAGTTTCCCCACACTAGCAAACATACAAACCTAAACGAGCAAGTCCCCGCTACAAAATCTTAGAAAAATAAAAGATGTCCTGAACGGACAAGTGTGGCAGTAAATATACGAACACTAATTAAATATTTGGAACAATTAAGAGAAACGACCATTAAAGTCGCTATTGTACGAATATTACAACAACGAAGGCCCTTGGTGCCCCATCCAAAAGAATAATTTTATGGCCAAAGAGACCATGCTTGTTGAGAAATTACATAAACAGGCAAAGGCATGGTGAAACAAAATTACAACAATACGACACGCAGGGCGGAACAAAATAAAACAACTAGCAGTCATCCTTCAATATCTTCCTCGAAAACGGGTGATAGCTTGGCAGGACCCCCAGCAGGGTGAGTGACAAACTCTTTAAGATAGTCAGTGAACAGAATCTTTCCAACAGATACATAGTAATTAACTCTCATACCTGAGGTGTTGAGTTAGACCCCAGGGTTTAGCATGTGCATCTGCTTCACCGTATTCTCAAAACCCCCCTAGGATGCGGCTCGGGCGTCATCCAACTCTAGTTGAAAATGAGCAACAAGTGCAGCCCGAGTCTTTAAATCTTTCATGTCCTCCGGCTCACCTTCGACGGGTGTAACCTCGATAGTCAAGGCTGCTACCTTCTCCTTAAGAACCTTCTTCTCAAGTAACAGGATCCTACGTTCCTCGGAGTGTCTCCCCGATTCCTCCTCAGATAGTCTCCAAGCCTTTTCCTCATCGATCTGCCCTTTCTCGCTCGCGGCCAGCTTAGCCTGATGTTTCTTCAACTCTGCCTCCTACGAAGAACTCCCCTGGGTGTAAGCAACAACCATCTCTAGTATCCTCATTAAACCACAAGCGTCCTGCACCAAAATCGCCCTCAGGAAACCCTCGAGATGAAGGGATTCATCCCGAGGAAGGATAAGAGTTGCGCCCTCAAAGAAAGCCTTTTCCAGCCAGCAAGTGGGTAGGTCGTGTGTACCTTTCCCCCTCTATTCGGCCAAATTGACACTTCCCTCGGCACGCGGCCTCTTCGCTTTCGAGGATACAGGGGTAGGGGAGAGAGAATTGTAGCTTGGCCCGAAGACAAATCTCCCGACTCTGAAGTAGGAACGACCTCTGAGCCAGTTTGAGCATCCTTTTGAGCCTTCTTTGCTCTAGCAGCAAGAGTCCTAGCTATGAGCTCTTGGGAGGGATTCATGCTATATGCAAAATAAACAAAACAAAAAATAATCATAGTTAGCAAACGAGGTTTCAAAAAAGCGATGACCCCATACTGTCTTACCCCAAATTTATCCTACCTTGATGATTTTATTAAAATAGAAGAAATATTTAATTAAGGATGGTACAACAGTATCTGATGGCCCATCTTTATCCAAGACTAGGGGTGTATTTTAATTCGCGAAAATGGGGCTTTCTAAAGCAGAAAGACCCATGCATCCGTGAACCCATTCGTGAAGCATGTTGGCGAATGGCCCTTCGATTCAAAAATAAAACTATTTCAAAAAATTATTATGTTTTTAATTACGTCAGCCCATTTAAGAATGGTTGTTGTTAGTAAAAGGGAGGCGAAGTTTCAACATGCGAGCCCATTTTGTTTAGACCCATGTCTATTTTTGTTGTTGATAACAAAGATATGGGTATGGTTGTTAAAGGCCCATTAGGATTCTTGGTGATTGTTGGTTTCATTTGAAAATTATTATTAAAAGCATTAGTTTTACTGATTTTATAATTTATTATTTGTTAGTAAATCCCAAATGGAGGTCTTCTGTAATAAATAGGGGGTTGAAAACTTGATTTACAGGCCCCTTAAACAATTTCTAAAGTTGGCCCATTTTGTCATTGTTGTTTTAAGAAGAAATAATTATTCAGTTTTAATTATAAAATCCAATAGAGGCTTGCTTTTCTAGTAAAAAGGGGGTGCAACTTCAGATTTAAGAGTCCATAAGAATTCAGGGCCCATGTTTGTTTTGATTAAATAAAAAGAGGGGGTATATTATTAGTTTAAAGGCTCGTTAAGCAATTAGCCCATCTAACATTTCACCGCTATATCATTTTGGAAATATTATCCAAACCATTTTCTGTTATTATAAAAAAATTTCTTTATAAATCATTAAAAGATTTGAGTATTATTAAAACATTCTATTATTTTAAATTTTACAAGCAGTTATTAAAAGTTCTGAAAAAATATAATTCCTATTAGGCTCAATGCATGTCCAAAAGAGAATTGTTGTTTGCAAAAACGAAAAGAAAGAAGCAAGCACTATTGGGCTAATTAAATTAACGCAGGCCCAAATCCGCTAAGCTGCCCAAATCACTAATTGCTACTGTGCAAATCATCCATGATTCACGCTTATTTGCCAACAACAACAATTGTTCAAATCAAATATGCAAATCTTCATCTAAAAAAATACAGAATCCCAAAATCAATTCCAGCAAATCTAAATAAAAGTCAAATCTTTTACAGCTCAGAAGAAAACTAAAATGTATTAAACCAAATCTTCAATACGGATTAAAGACCAAGTCCAAACTAAATCAAATCCTATACAGATATACTAAATCAATTACAATAAACTCTAACATATTTCTAACCCTAAATACTAAACTATATAAATATAGAAAATTAATGACAGAAAAGAAAAAAATTGGAGAGGAGGCGGAAGAACAAGAACAAAGACGATTACAGAAAACGGGGGGAGGAAGTTTTGGACAAAAGACAAGGCAGAAGATTGTACCGAACCTAAAATTGTTTAAGAATATAGGAGGACAGTTAGGGTTTCAACATATGAAACCCTAACCTCCGTTGACAGCCTAACCGCGTCACCGCTAAAGACACCGTCAAAGCTTCGCTAGCATCACCATTGTTGACCTTTATATCAAAAAGAGAGAAGGAGATCAAGATAAAAAAACGCAACATATCGGATAATAGCGATTAGAGGTATATAGAAACTTAAGTTTGTTGTTTCTGTTGTGTGTTGTTACAATTTGGGGTATTTGAGGTTCGAATGTGCAGTCGGGGGAAGGGTCGATAGTTAGCGGCGCCGGAGGTAGATTAGGGTTAGAGGAAGGAGGTGTAGTTGAAAGAGAAAGAGAGGGATAATGGATGTAAAAACAATAATGAATTATGAAAAATGAAAACCAATATTTTATACTCCGGCATATCAAGTACATGCACGCCTATTGTAATAACATGCTCCTTTGTTATTATCCATTTGATCATGATCAGACGGACATAGGCCAAGTCTGCACCACAGTAACGTGTACCCTCACCATACTAGATTGTGTTAGCCCTTCTCCCAAACGCAATGGGCTGGGCCCAGATGTTATTCACACCCCCTTTCTGTCTAAATTACTAAATCGTAAAGCAAATCACACACCCCCCTGACAAAACTATGTTGGGCTTAGCCCAGATTTCTAGTAAAACCCCCCTGTTTTACTACACAACTAGAATTTACACCCTCCTAAATTTAGTTAATTTAATTTATTTTCTTTTATAATTCAATTAATTTTTCAATTTTTTATTATTTATTTATAATTATTATTATTATCAAATAATGATTTTTATTATTATTATTATTAAAATTTTATATAATTATTATATATTGTTGTAGTTATTTAAATTTTTAATTATCATATTTATAGCTTATTATTTATAATCCCCTTTTTATGTATATTTACTATTTAAATATTATTATATGATCAAATAAATCTATTTTATTTATAAATTGCATTCATTATTTTATATATTATTTGCATTAAATTCTTCTTCAATCATGCATTAATCAAGATATTTTCGCAATTGATACGATAAAAAACACAAACAAATCAACAAACTATTTTTCGCAATAAACTAAACTAATCAACTATTTTTTTTTTTGCAAAAAGGTTTCAAACTAGTTTTGACTTACTGCGCATTTAGTCAAAATCTCTACAATCACTACTCCCGATCGAGTGTGAAGTGATTCAAAATATGTTTGCAAACCCCTAAAAAACACCAACCCCATACGAACTACGAATTGGGACTCTGATTCCTCGTAAGAGGATACATAGGCATACAATCAAAAATCGTGGCGAGTCTTTCTAATTAAAACTTAAAATCCTGTTTACCCCAAACCTAAACCTAGAGTCTAATATCCTTGTGAACAAGGTAGATGAAAGGTGCTTAACACCTTCCTTTTGTCTAATTGAGTCCGAAACCTAGAATCTCTGTCTGCGGATTAGGGTTTTCTGTTAGATTCCCTTCCCTAAGATAAAAACTAATATTGGCGACTCTTGATTTAAAAACTGGTTGCAACAGCTGGCGACTCTGCTGGGGAGCTCTCCTTAACCCTAGGTTTAGGTATTTTTGGGTTTATATTTTTATTTGCTTTGTTTATTTATTGCATTAATCTACTTTATCGAATTTATTTATTTACTGTCAATTTCTCTCATCATCATATATTTACTGCATGGCGGGATGTTTCTATCTCAAAAATATTTCCAAATAAACCCTTAGAAAGAAGGTTCGTCTATTAGCTTAGGGGGTACATCATCCCTGCGAGTTTATGTGACGACTTCGCCTAGAGTCGGTGAACTTCCGAAAAAGGAATACTTATAGAGAGATATCCTCTTGATGAGTAGGAATTTGGAAGTTCACCCATGACTCTTTGTAACAACCTTAACGTAAAATCTCATGACGAGACCTTTCACGACTTTGAGACGGAAATTTCAGTCCGTAAAGAGCCTCCACCTAAGAGAGGCCCTTGTGCCTTTCCCCTCTCGTGTTATTCATGACACCCTTAAGGGAGCCACCTTGTGGGAGGGTAGATCAACTATAGGTCAAGACTAAGGAACCTACCTTATAAGGGTACTTATTACAAAAAGTCCTGTCACTCAACCTTAAACCCATGCATTCATATATTTCGTGTATTCGTCATACATTCATCATATATTCCTCACCTGTTTCTTTGTCTTATTCACGGGGTACCAAAAAATATCAAGATCTCGTTGACTGTATTTAAAAATGGATAGTGAAGGAAACAACTTGTCTGCGTCAACACGCCAAACATGTATGAAATCAAGGCCACGAAAAGGAAATAATGTGCTAAAGATTTTCTCAGGCTTTGTCAGGTCAAGGTGGATGACTTCCAGATCATATATCCGCATGCACACCTAGAAAACTTATTTCCTTTTGCTTGATTTCACGCAAATAAAGTATTGGTTTAAGATTGTAATATTTTTCAATATCTTAATTATGTTACCTTCAATAAAGGAATTTTGTTTCCACATCTCGTTCGCGTATCTATTTTAAAGATAGTCGCTAAGTAAAATAATAAGCAAAAGACAGATACATACCCAAGTGAATAAGACATTTAACCCCTTTCGTGTTCATACACATTCATTCGCACGCATGCATTCACGAACACCCGCATATCATGTCAAAACTCATTTTTCAAAAAAATATCTCTCCAGTTGAACCATTGGTAGAAGAAGGTCTCCACCTCCTTGGCCTCCATATCAAACAAGAGCCTACCAACCAAAAGCAATGGAGAAAATTGAGGAAACTCGGGCTGCATTCAGAGAGGATCTTGACCAAGTAAAGGGTGATGTCACTTTAATGAAAGGAGATCTGAGTCAAGTTCTCCTAGCTTTGAAGAACATTATTGACAAACAAGACCAGATTCCCAAGGCATCTTTCAAAGAAGTAGCCCAGACTATTGGTGCATCAAGCAGTCACCAACTAAGGAAAGAGTCAGAGGCAGGACTCCAGAAGTCCATCAAGGCCCAACAAGAAGCTGAAATTGAAGGGTTTGTCCCACCGCCGCCAAAAGCAGGGGCATCTCGTACCCTACAGATTCCTAACAATGATGTATACAATTACTTAAACCTGCAATGCGGAGACCACGACCCAGAGGATCCCAACCAAGCTCCCTCAAAGAGACTGGTACTCATGCTGTTGATAATCCATTAGTAATGAATCTGTACGAAGCTCTGGAAGAAAGATTAAAAGTTGTGGAGGGTTTCGACGCCTTCGAAGTTGGCGCTCTCGAAATGGGCCTAGTTCCTAACATGGTGATTCCACCAAAGTTCAAAGTACCTGACTTTGAAAAATACCAGGTGCTCACTTGCCCAAGAAATCAACTTCGCATGTATTGCAGGAAGATGCATGCCCATGCCCACGATCAGAAGCTGGTGATTCACTATTTTCAAGATAGCCTGAGTGGGGCATCTTCAGACTGGTATATGCAATTGGAGCAAACGCATATTCGAACTTGGGCAGATCTGGCTAATTCTTTCATAAATCATTACAAATATAACCTGGACATGGCGCCTACCCGCATGCAACTCCAGAATTTGTCCCAGAAGAAAGAAGAGTCCTTCAAGGAGTATGCTCAGAGATGGAGGAAATTGGCATCCCGTGTGCAACCACCACTTTTAGAGAAGGAGTTATTAGACACGTTCATGGGAACTTTGCACGGGATGTATTATGAGATGATGGTTGGAAGTATCTCTTTGGGGTTCTCAGACCTAGTAACCATCAGAGAAAGAATCAAGACTGGGATAAAAAGTGGGAAGATATCATGGGGACTATCAAACACTCCCTACGATTCAAGGAAGCCTGATTCAAACTTAACCAGAGGAAAGGAGGGAGAGATTAATGTTGTAGCGCCACAACCCTGGTTTCAACAACCATTAGTGATCTCCCCTAGGGCAGCAACAAGGTAGAAGGCCACCCAGGAAATTTGATCCACTCCCTGTGCCACCTAGCCAGTTATTGCAACAGCTAGTTAAGGCATCCTTAGTGGAACTCAAGCTTCTAGATCCTCCAGTCGGGCCACTCCCACGAAGATACGATGTCAATTCCAAATGTGAATATCATGTTAATTCTCCTGGACATACCGTAGAACAATGTTGGCCTTTCAAACACAAAGTGCGGGATTTGTTGGATTCTCAAGACTACACTTTCGAGAAGCCCAAAATCACATCAGACCCTACGCCATTTCAAGATGGGATAACAATAAATGCAATTGAAGTAGTCACTGACTTTGGGGCAAGCAGACAAGCAAAAACCTCGATAAACTTGCTGAAAGAATATCTGTTGGGATGCATACTCCCGCTAGGACACAATGAAGCTTTCGAAAGAGCTCTACAAAGGCTAGAGGACTAGGGGATACTCCAGTTCAGACAATACCCTGAAGAAAAATATAAAGCTACTCTTAAGGGAGAAGCACATTTTCCTCTAATCCAAGAGACTTTTGTAACCAATGGAGTAGTGTATGGCGGATATGTGGCGAAAATATCCAACAAGGCCAACACCAAAGGGGCAACTGAATTCATCTAAGAATGCACCCTAGAAGGAGAACGTAAAAGATGGACCGTTATGGAGATTCCTGAGATATTTTTCGTTCCTAATTAATTTTTCTTGTTTTTGAAAGAATATATGTCAAGCGCGAGGCATAAGGGTTGCTTGTAAGGGTTCCCCGTTTTGTTTCAGACAATATTTACAATTAATAAAAGTTATATTTTGTTTTCAATTAAGATCCATGTCTGCCTCTTGCATTTATATCATAAATTTAAAAAATGGCAATACTTTCTCTGCACATGCATTTTCAAATATTCATATACTAAATATGCGCCAAAACATGATAAAGGTGCAAATTCATGCCCAAAACCACCGATAATGCTACTACTGCGATCCGATATAACTTTGATGCTCCTATCAACCTAAATAAAGAGGAAGATGATAAAGATCTTGAAATCTTTAAGAAAATGGCGAGGGAAATAAAAATAAAAGCTAACAATACGCAACCATATCAAGAGGCTATTAAGACCATTAATCTGAGTACGGGGGAAGACCCAGAAGAAACCAAGCTAAGGGGCAATGTCAGAGCGGAGCCACAAAGATGCTGATCGAGTTATTGCGCATATCTACAGAAGCAGGCCAAGGCCAAATACAGACGGTACTGTAAAAATAAGCAACTACGAAATACCAAGATCTGACAAAAAACCCGAGCCAGGGGCACGTTAGGTATCCCCGTTCGACGAGGCTTCAAATGCACTAGGGCACGATATAGGGGAAATTTTGACTTCTCACAAGTCATATACCAAGCCAATGGTGAACGAGATACCAAGCATCCAAAACTGATTCCATATTCGGATCATGTTTTTAAAATTGGCCATGGAATTCACAAAAAGAATTTCCAATCATACCCCACGAAAAGGAAATCAAATGGCGAACGCCCTGAAAATTATATCGTCTATGTTAAAGGTAACTTGGTCAAACCACGAACCGCGCATCACAAATAGACACTTCGAAGAGCCCGCACATTGCCTTGCAATCAAAGAGAGACCGGATGACAAGCATTGGTTTTATGACATCAAGAAGTACCTGGAAAAAACAAGAACATCCAGAAAAGGCCTCTAGCATTGACAAACGAACTCTATAGAATATAGCCTCAGGTTTCTTTCAAAGTAACGATATATTGTACAAGATGAACCACAACATGGTATAGTACTCAAGAAGATTTTGCTGCCTCGCCTCGACTCACATGGTAAGCGGACCCCCAATTACGAAGGTCCATACATAGTCAAAAAAACATTCTTCGGTGGTGGTCTTATCCCCACAACAATGGATGGGAAAAAACTACCACATCCGACAAATTCAGATGCAGTAAAAAAATAGTATGTATAAGAAGCTCGCTAAGCTCGAACCTCAAACAGGAAACTTAGGCAAAAAGGAGCGTCCCGGTGGATCGAAAACCCTAAAGGGTGATCCAGGAAAAAATTAGGGGCATATAAAAAAATTATCCCGGTGGATTAAAAACCCGAAAGGGAAATCCAAGAAAAAGTTAGGGATTTCATACAAAGAAATAAAGAACAAAAAGACTGCGATCTAAGAACTGCAACTACGTACCACGAAGGGAGAGATATAACTGAATCATACAATTCAGAAGCAAAGGAGATAAGATTATTAAAAGGATATTGGAGAACAGCAGTAGCAATTACCATTTTTATTGTCATTTACGGTTTTAAAACCTTATGTAATTACCTCTTTCTAGGAATTGCATCTTGTATTCTCGCCTATTCAGAGACATATCAATAAAACATTTGCTTTCTTCGCATCTTTCAAATTATGCTTTTTCTCTTCTCGGACTTGTTTACAAAATACTACGATCATTACTTGTGAATAATGTCTTGAAATCATTTTGGAGGATTAAGAAAATAAAAGCATTTGACAAAAAAAAATTTTGGTTAGGAAAATATCAAAAGAAAATCCACGTCTATGTCCACGCACATGTATACTCCTACATCTTGCAACACAAAAATCTATACACATGTCTACGCCTGTATCTATGCATATCTACGCTTCCGTACACGAAGTCTACGTCCATAGACATGTCTACGCCTATGCTTGCATTCAACAAAACAAAGTCTATATACACATCTACTCTTACATCTATACTAGCAACACAAAGTCTACGTTCGCATGCGTTCACGCACACGTGTACTCCTACAAATTCTATACATACATCTACGCTTATGCCTACCCCACAACATACGAATCTACATACGTCTATGCTTACGCCTGCGCTTACAACACAAAGGTCACACATAAGCAAATACACACGTCTACGCCTGCACTTATAACATACAAATCTACGCATATGCCTTTACCTACATCTACATATACGTCTATGCCCACGCTCACAATAAAAAATCAATGTTCAAATTTTGCTAACATTGTCCACTGCGTTCAAGTTCAACAATGCTACGACAACACAACATACAACGCCATGAAATGGTAACTCTAAGCCAATAGTTTAAAAAGAGAGTGCCAGAAATGGTCTTCATAACCTTTCAAGGCATATACGCATCTTATACACATTTCACACATACATTTTGCATATTTAAAGCATACATACCCTATACATTTCAATGTTGAATAAACTCAAGGTTCCAGATCAATGTCAAACATCATAAATTTCGCATACATACAACAGTCAATACCCATGCATACACATGTATCACATAGCAAACAGACAAATAATCTCACCCTCTATTCAACTATCTAAGGGTCGACCAACGCAATACTCCTCCTACGATTGAACCCGTCACCTCAATCTTCATGTCGTGACACGTTCATGCCATCACGTAAGTCTTCCGGAAGTGATGAGTTCCTTACAAGCCCAGTATGTTGCCTCCAAGCCATAATGTATTCTCAAAACCCATTACATTACCTCTAAGTCATAATGTACTCTCAAAACCCATTACAGTGCCTCTAAGCCGCAATGTATTCTTCGAACTCAACACATTTCCTCTGAGCCGCAATGTATCCTCAAAAATTCAACACATTGCCTCTAAGCTGCAATGCATTCGCAAAACTAAATATGTTGCCTCTAAGCCGCAATGCATTCTCAAAACTCAGCTTATCGCCTCAAACTTCACGCAGCGATTTGCAAACCTAACCCATTGCCTCAGACTTCATGCAACAATGTGTTTCAAACTCTAGACCATCGTCTCAGACTTCATGTAGGGATGTTCTTAACAATAAATTTATCTTATCACATCAGACTTCACACAGTGATTTACGAACCTAACACATTGCCTCAGACTTCATGCAGCAATGTACTTCTTAATCTGCGACATAGATCATTGCCTCAGACTTCATATAACAATGTATTTCTTATTCTGTGACACAGATCATTGCCTCAGACTTTATGCCGCGATGTTCGAAACCAACTTTAGCTTATCACATCAGACTTTGCACAGTGATTCGCGAACCTAACCCATTGCCTCAGACCTCATGCAGTAATGTTGTCCAAACTCCAGACCATCGTCTCAGACTTCATGCAGCGATGTTCGAAACCAAATTTATCTTATCACATCAGACTTCATGCAGTGATTTGCGAACCTAACTCATTGCATTAGTCTTCATGCAGCAATTTATCCCACAAAATCCAGCATATCGCATTAGACTTTACGGTGCGATTTGCGAACCAAACTCATTGCCTAAGACTTCATGTAGGAATGTACATTTCTTTGCTCCGTAAGGAAAACCATCGCCTCATACTTCATGGAGCGATGTCCAAAAACTAAATCTAGCTTATCGTCTCAGACTTCATTGTATCAGACTTCATGCCACAATATGTTTCGTCATTCCATAAACACTCACCATCGCCTCAGACTTCATGATGCGATGCTCAAAAGAAAACAAAACTCTAGCACATGGCCTCGGTCTTCAAGCTGCCATGCATCATCGATCATTGTTTTGTTCATCCCCCAAATGGATGAGTAATAAAAAACCAAACTAAGACATACGAAACTGCGCTCTTAAAACCATTTGCCTCTCTATCAAACCCTGGTAAGAGATACATCATCAAATTTTCCTACTTCCTTGAGACTCGTAAGGGTATGCTATAGGTGTAACCTTATATTTGTTGGACAAATTTGGGGATACTTCAAGTATTCAATAAATTTCCAATCAAAATGCGCAAGACTCGAGTTTTCTCACGCTATTCGATTGGAAGATAATTGAATAGGGGCAGCTGTCCTACCTCAAATTTGTCATACCTCGATGATTTTATTAAAATAAAAAATATTTAATTAAGGATGGTACAGCAGTATCTGATGGCCCATCTTTATCCAAGACTAGGGGGTGTGTGATACAGTGGGAGAACTGACTTGGGTTTTGGGTTTGTTTTCGCAAATTTTTCGGTTGAGCAAGAGTCGCCACCGACTTTTTATTCTATCCTAAAGGAAAGGTTAAAAAGCACAGGAAAAACCTTTTGAGATGTTTTCTTGGGTTCGGGGAGTAGATTATAGAAAGGGAAGGTATTAGCACCCTTTCTATCCATGGTTATCCATGGGCTCTTAGTTACTTGCTTAGATCACTTGCCTTTGATTTTCAATTGTTTGAAATGGTGCTTTGTGTGTGGGTTTGAAAATGTTTTGAAAAAGGCCATTTATGGTGGAAACCTTTGTAATGATCCATGTTTGGATGTATACAAAGGTGTACTTATCTTTTGAAAAGTTTTCAATGTTTTTGAAAGTGTTGTGGAGTGTGGTTTTGAAAAGTAGACAAGTGTGTTTTGCAAGTTTATCAAGTAACTAAGATTTTGTCTACCCCTAAATTTACTCAAAGGTTTTTCCTATGTTTTAACCCTTTTAACAATTTTGTTCCACCATTGTATTTGGTGGACAATCTTTTGTTAGGATGTTAACAGGACGGGCGCGGGTCATCGTTTAGACCATGATTGCAATGGTGCCAACCGTCTTTGGCAATTTTTCCTTTAAGGGACTATGATCATTTTTAGGCAACTTTCGAAGGCGTCATCGAGGGACTATAATCATTTGATATTGTTTTGTTTTGCCAAAGAAACTCAACATGCAACATGGCCCATTATTAAAGGCAACAAGTGGAGTAACCCTAGGGGTGCAAGTGTGATTGGTGTTATCCATTTTCATGCTTTGTTATCTTTGAATTAGGTCAAGCTATTTGTTATTTGATTTTTGCATACAAAACCCTAAGTCTATCATGGCATATTTAGAAAGCTTTTAAATGCGAAAATTTAAAGTCCTAAATTATTACAACATAATTATGGGATGGGAGGTACAAATGTTCAAATGGGGATATTTAGCAAGAAATTACAATCTAAGTTATTACATCCAAATTGAATATACAAGTATTAGAATTGTACAATAATTGAATAAAAATACAATAAATATGCAAGATGCAAAAAATGATTTTCATATGTATTTAAAAGTATTTTTCATGTGACATATAAATAAAAAATAAAAAGTTAATTTTTTGGATATTTTTCATGTTTTAGGGCAAAACCCAAATTTGCTAAATAAAAAGGTATTTATTATTTATTATATACAATATTTATTAATTATATACAAAAAATAAATAAAAGGGAAGTATATTGTAAAAAAGTAATTTTTGAGGTCAAATATTAATAAAAATAAAAATGTATTATTTTTGTATTTTTATCCTAAATATTCTAATAATTATATAAGTATTTATATTATATATTAAATATATTAAATATATACAAAAATAAAATATTTATTATTTACAAAAAAAAAGTATATTTTTAAGAAAATGTTTTCAAAAGATAAAATAAAATAAAATCAGAAAATAAAATGTATTTGTATTATTTTTAGTATTTTAAATAAAAATATGTATATATTTATTTACATATGTAACTAAATGAAACAAAATAAATACCAAATAAAATGCAAAAAATGAGAGAAAAATATTTTTAGTGTTTTTTCATGTTTGGATAAAAATCAAAATCAAAATCAAAAAGAAAAAATTAAAAATGACAAATATATCACATAATGGGCCAGGGGGGTGCAAATTGAAAAAAGGGGTGCAAAAAGCAGGTTGACTCAGGCCCAGCCCAAGTCAACTCTGTCTTCAACCTCTAGACAGATTCAAACACAAAACGCGTGCCCTTCCTCCATCTCTGCAATCTCTTGATTCCTTGACTTTTAACAAAAACTCACAACACAAATATTATAGAGCATCATGTCACGAGTTCATACATATAAAAAACTTGATCTAACTCTCAGAAATGAGAGAGAATTTCTTCTCCCCTAATTTATGACCTAAGTTTTTGTCAATGTTCATGCCCTAAATTCTCTTAGCACACATAATATAAATGAAAAGTAACTATATGGATGGCTTCAGGGCTATGATTAGAACATGCTTTCTTCACAAACTTAAGCCTAACTATGCCTAGATAGAGAGATAGAAGTTCAAACTTTTACCTGTTCAGCTTGAATCGTGTGCAACAATGGAGGAACTTTCAATGGAATTTGAGGACTTGTACAGCTTGCTTGAAGTTCAGGGATGCTTCTCCAACCTCTAGCTTGCTTTGAAACTAGCTGAATCGAGCTATGGAAGTTCACCTGCAAAGTGGAAAACTGAAAATGGCAAATGATGTTAGGAGTGTTACAGCTGGTGTTTTGGGCTTGGAACAGTTTCAAGGGATGGTATGGAATGTGTTTGCAAGGTTATTAGCCAAAGTGCACGAGTGGATTGAGTTGTGGACCTTAATTTGCAGTAGGTGCCCTGTTTTTGCAAGAGGATGGTGTTTTTGTGTTTGAGGAGGTACTAAAAGTGGTTAGGTCGTGTTTCATACTTAGTTTGATGTTTGTAAAGTGTTCGAGAAGTTTTTTTAGGCTTGTGTTGACAGGAGATGGAAGTTGGTGTCCAAAATGCCATGTTTCTTCCAAGATAAGCAAAGTTTGTCAACTTGGGTTATAGGCCAAGGCAGGTCCCTCAAGCATGCTGCATAATCTCTCCTTGATCAGTGGGATTAGTCCATAATCTTGTGCCTAGAAGATATGCTTTGTACTTCTTAGATTTGTGTTTGACATAAAGTTGATCTTTACAAGAATAGATAAGTCACTTTTTCCAAATATGGCTTGATTCTTTGTGTAATGACTATATGAACAAAATAATGCTAGAACACAATGGATTGGCATTTAATTATTGAGTGTAAGATGGATTAGAGGCCTGTAACCTAGCTTGAACCATGCTGAGTTTGAAAATGCAAAGTTATGAACATGTAATTGGCTTATGAACAAAGTGACTTTTGCCCAACTTTGCCAATTTGATTCTCCCTAACCACAAGGGTGTTTGAGAATTTCTTGGACAATTTGGAAAGCTTGGAATGTATACTACAATCCATCTTTCTAATGCAAGTTGAAGTTCCAAGTGGAAGCATGTGAAAAGTGGCCATGAAGTTGGGCAAAAATCCTACCTAAAATAGGTCAAAAAATTTCTAAGTTAAGAATGTTTTGCACCCCTATTCCAAAAATCATAACTTGAGCTAAAAGCTTCTTTTGAGGAAACTTTGTGAATCAAAGTTGTAGATTTTTCAATGTACTATAACTTTCATGTTTTGAGTTTTGTTTGAATCCAAATGTATCTTGATGAAAAGATGGGACAAAGTTAGGAAAAAATTAGGAAGTTTCATAACTTAGAAAATTTCTAAGTTATGAAATTTCTTCATTTCAAACCCTAATTTGTGATTTTTGATTTCTTGATGAACAAGTTTCACAATTTGACATGTTTTGATGAAAAATGAATCTTGGCACTTGATTTTGACCAAAAAGTCAAAGTTTGACTTTTCAGTATACAGTCAAAAATTGATCAGTTGACTGGAAAATTCATCTGTCAATCTTGTGCATTTGGGATCTTTTGAACTGGTTGAACATGTCAAGACAATGCCATTGAGTCCTTGAGTCCATATGTGAGCTTGAATTGCCATTGGTTAGGTCAAACAGTCAAAAATTGCCTTTGTGCAGTCAAAACCCTAAAAATGACCATTTTGCCCTTTTGGTGACTGATCAAATTTCTTGTGGATTTGTGATCCAAACTTGATCAAATGGTCCATGAGAGTCCATAATGTTGATGTGGGTCAAAAATCATGAAGTTTGACTGTCAATTGACCACAGTTGACTTTTTCCCCAATACAGTTGATTTCTAGGTCAACTGTCCAATTGACTTGGCAAAGATTGGAATCAAGGCTTGAAACTTGGTATGGATAAACTTGTGAGTCCAACATGAAGCATGAAAGTTATCTTGGGCATTTTAGGTCAAAACATCTTTGTGCAAACTCAAACCCTAAATTGGGTCAACAGTGCAAGGAGGAGTCTTTGAGCAGAGCAAACCCTAACTTGATCTTGAGCTTCAAGGGTCTTGTGGTGAGAAAATATTGATGAAATGGGAGGGCAAATTTTGGGGTACAACAGGGTGTATTTTAATTCGCGAAAATGGGGCTTTCAAAGTAGAAAGACCCATGCATCCGTGAACCCATTCGTGAAGCATGTTGGCCAATGGCCCATGCGATTCAAAAATAAAACTATTTCGAATAATTATTAAGTTTTTAACTACGTCAACCCATTTAAGAATGGTTGTTGTTAGTAAAAGGGTGGCAAAGTTTCAACATGCAAGTCCATTTTGTTTAGACCCATTTCTATTTTTGTTGTTGATAACAAAGATATGTGTATGGTTGTTAAAGACCCATTAGGATTCTTGGTGATTGTTGGTTTCATTTGAAAATTATTATTAAAAGCATTATTTTTACTGATTTTATAAATTATTTGTTAGTAAAGCCCAAATGGAGGTCTGATGTAAGAAAGAGGAGGTTGAAAACTCGATTTACGGGCCCCTTAAACAATTTCTAAAGTTGGCCCATTTTGTCATTGTTGTTTTAAGAAGAAATAATTATTAAGTTTTAATTATAAAATCCAATAGAGGCTTGCCATTTCTAGTAAAAAGGGGGTGCAACTTCAAATTTAAGAGTCCATTAGAATTCAGGGCCCATGTTCTTTTTGATTAAATAAAAAGAGGGGGGTATATTATCAGTTTAAAGGCTTGTTAAGCAATTAGCCCATCTAA
The DNA here is from genome assembly GCA_948472305.1 of Vicia faba. NCBI lineage: Eukaryota > Viridiplantae > Streptophyta > Magnoliopsida > Fabales > Fabaceae > Vicia > Vicia faba. The sequence goes on from OX451738.1 coordinate 896,320,623, forward strand.
CGTTTCACTGCTATATCATTTTGGAAAAATTATCGAAACCATTTTCTGTTATTATAAAAAAAATTCTTGATTAATCATTTAAAGATTTGAGTATTATTAAAACATTCTATTATTTTAAATTTTAGAAGCAGTTATTAAAAGTTCTGAAAAAATATAATGCCTATTAGGCCCAATGTGTGTCCAAAATAGAATTGTTGTTTGCAAAAATGAAAAGAAAGAAGCAAGCACTATTGGGCTAATTAAATTAATGCATGCTCAAATCCGCTAAGCTGCCCAAATCACTAACTGCTACTGTGCAAATTATCCATGATTCACGCTTGTTTGCCAATAACAACAATTGTTCAAATCAAATATGCAAATCTTCATCTAAAAAAATACAGAATCCCAAAATCAATTCTAGCAAATCTAAATAAAAGTCAAATCTTTTATAGCTCAGAAGAAAACTAAAATGTATTAAACCAGATCTTCAATACGGATTACAAACTAAGTCCAAACTAAATTAAATCCTATACAGATATACTAAATCAATTACAATAAACTCTAACAGATTTCTAACCCTAAATACCAAACTGTATAAATACAGAAAATTAATGACAAAAAAGAAAAAAATTGGAGAGGAAGAGGAAGAACAAGAACAAAGACGATTACAGAAAACAGGGTGAGGAAGTTCTGAACAAAAAAGAAGGCAGAAGATTGTACCGAACCAAAAATTGTTAAAGAATATAGGAGGACGGTTAGGGTTTCATCATCTGAAACGCTAACCGTTGATGAAAGACTAACCGCGCCGCCGCTAAAGACACAGTCAAAGCTTCGCTAGCATCGCCATTATTGACCTACATATCAAAAAGAGAGAAGGAGATCAAGATCAAAAACGCAACAAATCGGATAATATTTGGTGTACCCTAAAATTTTCCCTCCCATATTTCTCAAAACATTTCAAGAAAGATCCTCAAGTTGCTCAAGGAAGTCCAAGGGTTGACCAAACAAGCCCTCTCCTAAGGCAGTCTACCTCAAATTAGGATTTCATGTTGCATCAATATACTTGAGTCCAAGGGATCCCAAATTCTCACCATTGTCCTAATATATTCTCAAGATCATCCATGTCAAGTTTCAAGCCCTACAGAGAAAATTTGCTCAGTCAATTGCTCAAAGGCCTGGAAATCGATTGTGCTAGGGCAAAAGTCAACTATGGCCTACATAAAGTCAAACTTCAAGATTTTTGGTCAACATCCTCATTTTGAAGTACATTTCATCATTTGATCAAGGGTTGATCATATTTCATCAAGGATTGCTCATAATTCATCAAGAACCAAAAGTTGCTAAATTAGGGTTTTGCAGGAAAAGTCAACTCAACTTTGACCAAGCATAACTTTCTCATACTTTATGATAAATGACCCATCCAAAGCTCATTTTAAAGAGGATGCAATGCTCTAAAATCCATCCTTAGCTCCCAAGTTCAAAAAATTCACTTACAAGAAGTTATGAATTTGGACATTATAGGTCATTTTGAAAAGTCAACAGAAACACTTTTTTTGTCAAATATTCATACATGAGCATGGTATATCAAATTGAGATGAGACCAAAAGGGTTGCTTAGAGGACATCTCAAGCTTTCTAGAAAGTCCAAGAACACCTTCAAAGAGTCAAAATTTAGGAAGTTACGCATTAGTGAAGTTGATCTTTTCTGCAAAATTGCCAAAAGTCAAATATGCCTAAAACTTCAATTTTTGCCAAATGGGCCCAATATTTTGCACTTGTTTTGAGTTGGAAACATGGTCCATGAGCCCTAGCCTTTTCCACTTGTCATTATCTTATTTTTGTTATTTATTTTGATTTTTATTTGAATTAAATCAATTTTAATCAAAATAAATCATGAGAAAATCCATTGCATTAAAAACTCGAGATTTTGTACTTGTTTCAAGTCTCAAATCCAGTTGGCAAGTATTTGAAATCGTGCAAAGCATTGGAGTGCACAAAAAGATTGGATTTAGGCTATTTTTGGAATGGTTTTCAAGTGTATCAAATCCAAATCAAAAGCATTGATGGAGGAAGGTTGTGATCACATGGACAACCCTAATTCATTCCTCAGTACAAAAAGAACGTATGCAGACCTAAAACAAGGTTAGAGAAGGAGGCACAGCAATCAGAACCAAACTTGAAAAAAAACAAGAAAAAGTGTTGAATCGATTTTATACTTTGAAGCAATTTCAAGATCCTTGGACCATCTCAATCGCTTCCTGGGAGTGTAGCCAAGCAAAAGCAATCTAGAACAAGCATTTCCGGGCCTTGAAACTCACTGTAAGTCATCCACGACCTTGGGCTTTTCTTGAATTCGAATTTCATGATTTAGACATTGATAGCACGAATTAATCATATATTATTAATCCTTAGAACATTTGCAAGCTTTCTGTATTGTTTGATTGCATTTATATGGATTGTATAAGATTTCGCCATTGCTAGGTTTTTGTGCTTCGATTTGGGATTTTTGTTTACAGGCAAAATTGGGCCATGAAAGGGCCACCATTGAACTCAGCGGGTCCAGACGAAGCTATTCATGGCTTTAGTTTTGATTTATCTTGCCTATAATTGATTTTGAGAATGTGCAGGCCTGTAGCTATGAACGAACGTCCGTAGGTAAAAGTATGGGACTTTTACCCACAGAGAAGGGAAGAAGATGATTAGCTGGCACCTTCCCATTGGATCATTTGAATTTCCGCACACAGAGATTTAATGCTTTGTCGTTTCCCATATTATATTTTATGCTTATTTTATATACAACAAAAACAAATAGCTTAACTGGTGGCCAGGTCATTGGAACATGCCTTGGGGCCTGGGTTCGAATCCCAAGCCCCCCCTTTCTTTCTTATATTTTGTCTTTTCAAGATCTAGCGCACACATAAGGCCAATGACCACCATGGTCCATCATCATCCAGTTTGCCAAGTGGCCAGATGGCCAAATCCAAAGACCAGCAATGAGGGACCATCATAGGCTGCAATCAACATGTAGCATCAGATCCTGGAAGTCAACATGGACTTCAGATTGTTGGGCCCAAGCTTGCTATCTTCACCTCCTCAAATTACTGAATGTAGGCCCAAATTTCTTTTTCCCTTTCTTTTATATTTTATTTAATTTATTTATTTATCTCTTTTACTAAAATAATTAAATATTTCTTTTATCAAAAAATCACAAAAAAAATATTTTTCATCTAATTAAATTTAGGATATTTATTTTTTATACAAAAATTTAATTAATTTAATTAGGTTGTTAATTTTAGGTAACTTTAATCGTTTTGTAAATAAATTTAAAAATAATTAGAACAATTAGGTTTTTGTTTATAATCTAATTCTATTTTCTTTTTCTTAAAATAATAAAAAACACAAAAATAGGCCATTTATTTATTTTCATTAACTAACTTAATTAGCTAATTAATTTAGTATTTAATTTAAAACCTAATTCTTTTCTTAAAAATATTAAAAACAACAAAACAATTTTTTCTTTTAATTAGGTTAGAGGGGTCAAAACCCTAATTTCTTCCCGATCTTAATTTCATCGCGCGCGCTTTATTGTTTTATTATTTACCATATTGATGTAACTGCCTACAAGTTGTAATAGCTTAATTAGGACTTTTATTTTCATTTATCGCTTTATTTCTTAAGGGTTTGTTTTTGGCTATGTAAATACCCGAAGCCTTGTAATAGCGTAGTTTAATTTCCGCACTTTAAATTCCGCAAAAATATTAACTGTTAGATGTATGATATTAGGATGCATGACAAGAATGTATGCAAAACTTTAAAATAGTTATATAACCCTAAAATGTGCAAAGATAAATAATCTGAAATTGAATCACTCGCACATGCGCACTCCACACCCACTTGGTTGCCTTCGGTAAACGGTCATTAGGTATAGGACGCTTTAGTGGTCGTCCTTTTGTCTCAAAGATCAAAGTTGCCTCAGAAAGGTTGCCTCAGATATTGTTGCCTCGGATAATTGATCTAAGACATTAGGGTTACTACTAAGACGTCCTAACATTGCTTTAGTGATCGTACGTCCCTTTCGAATTGACCCTCAAAACTCCAACGATGGTGCTACCTACTCACTAATAGTGGGATAGCACTGTCTAAAGGAAACAAACATAGAATAATTCTTTTTTCGAGTAGGTAGATTAGCTCTTAAGTACTTTCTCAATCCAAACAAACTTTTTCACACTTACACTCCTTTACAAACAAAGTTTTCAAAAAACACTTCGTAACACTCTTGAAGACAGAAGCAAGAGTTAAATCGAAGTCAAAACAAAAAAATTTCAAACCACACAAGCACACAAAGAAGCAATTTTGAAAATGACGAGCAAGTACCTAAGAGCCCGTAGATAACTACAGATAGAAAGGGTGCTAATACCTTCCCTTTCTATAATCTACCCCCCGTACTCAGAAAATCTCTAAAAAAGGAATTTTTTGTGCTTTTTTCCTTTCCTTGTTGGATAAAATAAAAGTCGGTGGAGACTCTTGCTTACCGCGACATTTTGCAAACACAAATGCAAAACGCAAACCAGCATTCCTAAAAAAAACAGTCCTGATTCTGGCCACCATATCACAATAGCGACTAGAGGTATAGAGAAACTTAACTTTGTTGTTTCTGTTGTGTGCTATTACAATTTGGGGTATTTGGGGTTCGAATGCACGGTCGAGGGAAGGGTCGATAGTTAGCAGCGTCGGAGGTAGATTAGGGTTAGAGGAAGGAGGTGTAGTTGAAAGAGAAAAAGAGGGATAATGGCTGTAAAAACAATAATGAATTATGAAAAATGAAAAACAATATGTTATGCTCTGCTGTATCCAGTACAAGCACGCCTATTGTAATAACATGCTCCCTTGTTATTATCCATTTGATCCTGATCAGACGGCCATAGGCCAAGTCTGCACCACAGTAGCGTGTACCCTCACCACACTAGAACGCGCTGGCCCCTCTCCCAAACGCAATGGGCTGCGCCTAGATGTTATCCACACCCCCTTTTTGTCTAAATTACTAAATCGTAAAGCCAATCACACACCCCCTTGACAAAACTGTGTTGGGCTTAGCCCATATTTCTAGTAAAATCCCCATGTTTTACTACCCAACTAGAATTTACACCCCCCCTGAATTTAGTTAATTTTATTTATTTTCTTTTATAATTCAATTATTTTTTCTATTTTTTTATTATTTATTTATAATTATTATTATTTATTTATAATTATTATTATTATCAAATAATGATTTTTATTATTATTATTATATTTTTATATAATTATTATATATTGTGGTAGTTACTTAAATTTTTTATTATCATATTTATATTTTATTATTTATAATCCCCTTTTTATGTGTATATTATTATTAATATATTTACTATTTAAATATTATTATATGATCAAATAAATCTATTTTATTTAAAAATTGCATACATTATTTTATATATTATTTGCATTAAATTCTTCTTCAATCATGCATTAATCAAGATATTTTCGTAATTGATATGATAAAAAACAAAAAAAATATCATCAAACTATTTTTCGCAATAAACTAAACTAATCAACTTTTTTTATTGCAAAAAGGTTTCAAATTAGTTTTGACTTACTGCGCATTCAGTCAAAATCTCCGCAATCACTACTCCCGACTGAGTACGAAGTGATTCAAAATATGTTTGCAAACCCCTAAAAAACACCAACCCCATAAAAACTACGAATTGGGACTCTGATTCCTCATAAGAGGATACGTAGGCATACGATCAAAAATCGTGGCGAGTCTTTCTAATTAACACTTAAAATCCTGTTTACCCCAAACCTAAACCTAGAGTCTAATATCCTTGTGAACAAGGTAGACGAAAGGTGCCTAACACCTTCCTTTCATCTAATCGAGTCCGAAACCTAGAATCTTTGTCTACGAATTAGGGTTTTCTATTAGATTCCCTTCCCTAGGATAAAAACTAATAGTGGCGACTCTTGATTTAAAAATCGGTCGTAACACATACAACAATTCAAAACATAAATACCAAAATACTTGACACGATCCTCACTCATGAGGAGCTCCATGACGACTATAAGACCAGGCTCATAGATGGCCTCCACATTCTTATCCATCACCGACCTGCCTCCTCGACTTACTTGCTGATCCCGAGGGATACGTGCCACAAATGCGGTCAAGATGGTGAAGCTCTCCTGGTCCTCGACAATGAGCTCCCCCTTCCTCTAGACGTAGGAACCCAATTTGATATCGAAGTGCTTCCTAGTCCACTAGAACAGGAACTTGTAAACCAGTTTGACCACAAGGTCTTCCAGCTTGTTCAAACGGGGGGCACCATCCTCGTTACAAACCGGTACCGACCTGATAACATTCAGTATCGCCTTGATCGAAGAAGGTTGCACTAGTATATATTTATCCTTGAAGTGACGGATGGACTCCAGATTGGCTTTAAACATCTTCCCGTTGCCTTGCTTCAAGGCAACCCATCCCCATCTACCTTCGACCCTGCTCCTTTGGAGATGGAAGAAGTAAAAGAACAAAGGGATAATCGACATAATCTTCAGATAATTCAAACGATCTCGAATGCTTCCATGAATGCTATTTCATTCTGGTGCAATTAGGAAGGAGCCAGCCGAAGATGCATGAATACGACCACCTCAAAATCCGAGAAACAGAGCCGAAGACCCATTTCTCGAAACACGATATCGTACATGGGAATCTTCCGTCTGTCGTATTTCGAGTAGATCTTACTCTCTTTTACAGGAATATACAGCGACCGCTCTCCCCGGTTTGCCTCATCATGTGTGGGCACCTCGATAAAAACATCATCCTAATGCGCGAAAAAAGTAGGAGGGCCAGTCCCAATGATCATTTGTGACCTAAGTTCATGGATCCTCGTTATCCCCGGGGGAAATAGGCCACTTTGATCGGCAGAGGCCATCTCCATATCACCTCACCTGCTTGCTGTTCTGACTGATCCATCTCGCCCTCAGAAATCTCTAAAATGCTCGACGACCTACTTGCCTCGTCCGAAGAACTTCGTGAAGATCTAGAGGATTCGCTCTCGACATCAATGCCAAAACCATCCTTCCACCATTAATCAAGTGAAAGGGCGCTAATAAACGAGGAGCGTGTCCTCAACCAGAACCCTCACTAAGGCGCATAAACAGATAGAAGTCTGGGGAAGAGCCCTAAGCCCTAAATGACCATTTACAAAACAACGAGAAAAGTCCAGTGAAACGACCTAACACTCCCCAAGAATTACTTAATAGACAGGATCCTAAACCCTAACTGCATGCATTTCTAAGAAGAAATTAATGAAAATATAAACTACAAAAGACAAATAACAACGAAAAATTGAAATCTTACAGATAAAGAAGAAGGAAGGATGAAAAGAGCGATAGCGAGCGGTGAACCTAAAGAAATGATGGTGGTCGACATGCGAGCAACAACGAGCAGTATGGAGAAAGAATAAAAAATACAAAACTCCTTACTCCTCCATATTAATAGCTGAGACCCTTTACGCATGGGTAACACACGCCTAGGGAACCCTAGGATCGTCATCATTACACGCTAGCTCCAAGGAAATCATTGCGATGCTTCATCAACGCACTTCCCGAAACACGCTACCTTTTCAAGTTCAAAGCCCAAAGCTACCAACTACTCATCTCCCTGCGAGAAAGGGGAAATAGGAAACGCTCATACTCCCCGTAATAATGACCCCCTTTTTATCAAGCAGATATCAAAGTCGTCACTACCGTTCCCGGAAACAACAATTTGGGGGGTTACTATTCTGGAATGGCCCGACAGCCAGAGTGGGCCTGGTCTAGACTCCCCTTTTGGCGCGGCCCATACGACCATGACCATAATCTTCCTCGCCCTGCCGGACGCTATCGTTTATTTTCCCTACTGGACCGACATCAACCCACAGTAACTAATGATCATCTCTTAGTCTACCTCACATCAAGTCGCCCAGACAATCGGGAACCGACCAGACCGCTGCCTGAAACCTACCTCCTCCTCGAAACCTACGGCTAGTTACATGCACACCTGCTCGGTATAACCAAGTCCTGGAAGTTACCTATTTTCACGGGTCCGCATATCTAGGCCCCAAAATAGGAACCAATGGCTACACGCTAGGGGAACTATATATACCCTCGCACATGTGAGAGTCATATATCGAATATTCCTTATTCACCACTAATATCCTAATATTTTGCTTGTATCTCTTGTCTCTCACACTTACTTGATCATCGAAGTGCCTTGCAGGTACAAATCCCTTTTTTCCTCCTCGACATCACAACCCGACTAAAGATCGTCATCTGGCTACCTTGCAAGTTATGATCAACCGATAAGATAAGTTTTTATTAGGGGAACTCGCCACGGTTTTTAAGTCGTATGCCTACGTATCCTCTTATGAGGAATCAAAGTCTCAATTCGTAGCACTTACTTGTTGGTGTTTTTTATGGATTACAAAGATATTTCGGATTCTCCTTGAACAAAGTATGCGCTGTTAGACGAAGTTCGCAGTTAATGAGAAATATCTGCATAATCCTTTTTGAAAATAATATGTTGGATTTATTAAGTTAGTGAAAATTGTTAGTAATTTCATTGGTTAGGTATTTTTAAATCTATTATGAAATATGAGAAAATATATTTTAATGCATGAGAAAAATATTTAATGTAATTAAAGAAAAGGTTAGTGTTTCTTAGAAAGATTAATGAATAATTACTTAAAAATATGTTAGATATTTTAACTAAGAATGCAATAATTATTTATTAATGATTTTAAATGAAAAAATATATTTAATGCAAATGTTAAAAAAGTATGGTAATTAAATAAATTAAACAAAATAAGAAAAAAATAATGTTAAGAAAAATTAATAAATAAAATTAATTAATTCAAGCGCGGGGATGTAAATATTAGAATTGGGGTGTATTGGAAATATATTTAGGCCCGAAAGAAAATTTGAGCCTAAATTTGAGCCTGAAGCAACAGTGATCCCCACCTTAAACCCAAATCACATCAAAGTTCAACATTTAGAAACCCTATGCTAGGTTTTGAGATTACCTTCGATATATTTTTTCATTCATTCTGATGCATGATCTCTTCGCTGATCTCGCTTTTCTTCTTTCTATTTGCAGGTACGAGAGGTGGAGACGATGACAAGGATAGAGGCGCATAGGATGAAGATTGAAGGGCTTGAAGGTGATGGAAAATAAAAATTTAGTATTTCAGAATTCAAAATCCAGATCTCAGCTTCTTCTTCTTCTTTTATTCTTTCGTTCTCTGATAACACGATTTTATATCGTATAAATCGACTTAATTAATGCAAATAATTCATGTTTTTATTTAATTTATTTTATTTTATTTCCATATTACGCTGGTATTTCTTTGTTTCAGGTATTTTGTCTCAAATAAGCATATGTGAAGAAAAATGAAGAAATAGATGCAATTTGATACAAAAATGAAGATAATTGAGCAATGTGGTGCAGATTAGTAAAAGGGGGTGAAAAGAATGAAATTGCAAGGCCCAAAAGAAGAATGTACGTGCAAAGGCCCAAGGGAACCCACGTTCCCACTTCAGCATGAAGGGACCGACCGGCCCACTAAGGGGAACGACCGTTCCTGCCCTAGCCTATTCTCACGCCTTTTCTTTCTCACATGGAACGACCGGTCCCAAGTCAAGACCTACTTTTGCTATTTTTTCGTGCACGTTATGCAACACAGTCCACTATCAATATTTTTTGGATTCAGTTTTACGTGGATTGACCTTTTTGGGATACATTATTTTACAAGCATTATAAATAGAAGTGAAAGAAGAATCCCAAGGGTCGGAGAATTTTTGCAAGATCGTATTATTTTCAGCAGAGCAAATTTCCTTTCAGTTTAATTTTTGTTCTGCCTTTTCCTTTATTTTTATTTCATCGCACTGCTTTTATTTTCTTTTCTTCTCCAAGTTTTCTGCCTTTATTTTTCGTACAACAATTTCTACACCGGAAATTGTTGTGCAATTTTATCCGGTTTAACCTTACGTTAGATCCGGTATTTTTACTTTCTTGTTATTATTAAATTCAAGATTCGACGAGTAGATCCAACCGGCTTGTGGTGGAATACTCCAAGGTTTTTGAAGAACGCATTTAATTGAAGTTATTGAAGTTTTCTACATTTCCAGGTTTTCAATTTAATCGCTTTTATTTATTATTATTGCATGTTTGATATTATGGATATGAATTTATATAATTGTTCGCAATTTAATTATCTATGCGTATTTAATTTAATAAACATGTCCGGCTAAACCGATTAAATATCGGTATGTAAATTAACCAAATAACGGGATCCGAGATAAATTGGCTTAATATTATTTTGTAAAAGAAATACCTTTCATGGTTTTAATATTCAATTGAATTGTTTAAGATTTTATAAATCAATAGAACGGAAGTTTGAGGTTTTAAAATTGATTAAGGTTTTTACTAATAAAACGGAAGTTTGAGGCTAAAACCAGATAGTGATTATTAGGCATTGTTTTTAAAGAGGCGGAAGCATTTTAAAAACAATTAAATTTTATTCTGTTTTCAAAAATTACTTTTGAATCCGGCGGAGTGACGGAAGCACACGTTAGGGTATTAATCGTATAACCTGAACTAATAGAACGAAAGTGTGAGGGGAAGGTTTTTAGACAAATAAAGTTTGCGTAAAGATAATTTTTGACCAATTTAAGTAAAGGCCAGTGGAAGTTCGGAACCCAAAATTTAGGTGAAATACATACCGGTATTTATAATTAAATATTTTATAACTAAATTTAGTAACTAGATCCCTTTCGTTAATTAAATTAATATTAGCCTTAGCTTTACCCAGTGACCAAAATTACGGTAGATCGATTCATAGTCCCTGTGGATTCGATATCTTTTAAGACTACGCGATAGGACTGTGCACTTGCAGTCTCCAGATTTATAGACATACAAAGTCGCGATCAAGTTTTTGGCGCCGTTGCCGGGGACTATTTAAGTCGATATCGTAACTCTTTTAGTTACATCGTAGAGACTAAGGCCTTCTTCTTTTCTTCTCTTTCTGATTTGTATGCCAAACACTCGCTCTCAAGGCGAACCTTTGCATTTACAAATCAACGACATCGAGCGTTATCTTCGATTGAGACGCCGAATTCAGGAATATCGTCTACTAAACAATTTACCCCCGACGAATATCCCTGATATAACTGATCTTAGACGAGTTGAGATGGCTGCGCCACGACCTCTAAAATCTTACGCAATCCCTTCTCAAGACGAACCTCATAACAGTATTGCCGCTCCGGCAATCGAGGCAAACAACTTCGAGCTGAAACCTTCGCTATTATCTGCAGTTCAACAAGACCAGTTTTCTGGAAATCCAACTGACGATCCGAACCTGCATTTATCCGTTTTCCTACAATATGCAGATACCGTAAAAGCTAATGGGGTCAGCACGGAAGCTATTCGTTTACGATTATTTCCTTTTTCCCTTAGAGATAGAGCTAGAGCCTGGCTCCAATCTCTACCTTCTAATTCAATCACTACGTGGGATGAATTAAAGAAAGTTTTCCTAACTCGATATTTTCCACCAAGCAAAACGGCTATGCTTCAAGCTCAAATCAACGGATTTAGACAGAAAGACACCGAGTCTTTATTTGAAGCATGGGAACGGTATAAAGACATGATAAGACTCTGTCCACATCATGGTCTGGAGGAATGGTTAGTGATACATACTTTCTACAATGGTCTTTTGTACAACACGAGATTAACAATCGACGCTGCTGCTGGTGGTGCACTAATGGAGAAACCTTATGTACAAGCCTACGAACTGATAGATAATATGGCCCAAAACCACTACCAGTGGGGAAGCGAGAGAGCTGCCGTTGAAAAACCTCCGACGAAAGGAGGAATGTACGAAATTAGTAGACTAGATCAAGTAAACGCTAAGGTAGACGCACTAACTCAGAAAATAGAAAACCTTACGTTAACTCCCGCAGCTACCGTAGCTGCAGTGATTCCTGACTGCGAAATATGCGGAACATCTGGTCACACTCCCGCCGAATGTCAATTTCTGTTAGGTACTCCGACCGACCAAATAAACTACGCTCAGGGAAACCCTTATTCAAATACGTACAACCCAGGTTGGAGGAATCACCCAAATTTTTCCTACAAGAATAAAAACGCATTGAACGCACCTGTTCAAGCGCAAATCGCTCCACCTGGATATCAAAAAGCACCCTCTGCCGCACCGAGCGCACCTAGGAAATCTAATCTCGAAATAATGATGGAAAACTTTATAGCAAGCCAAGCGCAAACTAACAAAGAATTCCTAAACCGAGACATACACACTGACGAGCAAATTAAGCAACTATCGAACAAAATAGATGCCTTAGCCACTCACAATAAAATGTTAGAAACTCAAATCTCACAAGTGGCTCAACAACAAGCGCCTGCTGCCGCACCAGCCGGTACTTTCCCTGGACAACCACAACCTAATCCGAAAGGACAAGCTCACGCAATTATATTACGAAGCGGTAAAGAAATAGAAGAACCATTAGATCCAAGAACCGAAAACCCGGCCATGCACCAAAACTCTGAAAACCAAGCCGAAGAGGATAACGAACCTAAAGGAAAGGAAGATGGAGAAACAATAGAACAAGAAAAACCTTATGTACCTCCACCTCCCTATAAACCACCTATTCCTTACCCTCAAAGACTAGTTAAAACAAAAGACATAGGGCAATTTAAGAAATTTGTAGAACTTCTCAAGCAATTAAACGTAACAATTCCTTTCACAGAAGCGATAACGCAAATGCCCTCCTATGCTAAATTCTTAAAAGAAATTCTATCTAATAAGAAAAAGTTAGAAGAAAATGAAACAGTTACTCTTACAGCTGAATGCAGCGCAATAATCCAAAATAAGATGCCACCTAAACTAAAAGACCCAGGTAGTTTTTCTATACCATGTGTGATAGGAAAATTCGTCATAGACAAAGCTTTATGTGATTTAGGAGCAAGCATCAGTGTAATGCCTTTATCCATCAGTAAGAAACTCGAAATGGGAGAGTTGAGACCAACTAAAATGTCTGTTCAATTAGCAGACCGTTCTGTCAAATACCCCATAGGAGTACTTGAAAACGTCCCCGTTCGAATAGGTCAATTCTACATCCCAACCGACTTTATAATAATGGATATTAAGGAAGATACGAACACACCTATCATTTTAGGAAGACCCTTCCTAGCAACTGTCGGTGCCATTATAGACGTTAAAAAAGGAAAACTCACCTTTGAGGTGGGCGAAGAAAAGATTGAATTCATTCTTTCCAAATTTCTAAAAGCACCAGCCATAGATGACAACTGCTACTTTATGGATATGATAGACGAATGTATAAAAGAAGCAGAAGATCATCCATATAAAACCTTAGATGAGTGCTTAGCAATAACACCCGATCCTACACAAGGTTTACACAAACCAACTATTGAACTCAAAACGTTACCCAAAAACCTGAGATACGAATTCTTAGACCCAGAGTTCGAACGACCAGTAATAATCAACGCAAATCTAGGAAAAATCGAGACTGAAAAATTACTACATATACTGAGGAAATATCCAACTGCTTTAGGATACAATTTGACTGATCTTAAAGGAATAAGTCCTTCCATATGTATGCATCGCATAATGCTAGAGGAAGATAGTAAAACCTCTAGAGAACACCAAAGAAGACTTAATCCTATAATGAGTGAAGTAGTGAAGAAAGAAATATTAAAATTGTTAGAAGCAGGCATCATTTATCCAATATCTGATAGTAAATGGGTAAGCCCCGTTCATGTAGTCCCCAAGAAACGAGGCGTAACGGTAATCGAAAACGACAAAGGAGAAACCATAACAAAGTGAATCGAATCAGGATGGAGGATGTGCATTGATTATAGGAAACTTAACAAAGCCACCCGGAAGGACCATTTCCCTTTCCCATTCATTGATCAAATGCTGGAGCGTCTAGCCAGACACTCATATTTCTGTTACTTGGACGGTTACTCCGGATTCTTTCAAATACCAATACACCCCGATGACCAAGAAAAGACTACCTTCACCTGTCCATTCGGAACCTTCGCATATCGAAGAATGCCCTTTGGCTTATGCAATGCACCTGCAACTTTTCAAAGATGCATGATGGCAATATTCGCAGACTTTCTTGACAATATTATGGAGGTATTCATGGACGACTTCTCCGTCTGCGGACGTAGTTTTGAAGGATGTCTTGCAAACTTAGAAAAAGTACTAGAAAGATGTGTAAAGGTAAACTTAGTATTAAATTGGGAAAAATGCCATTTTATGGTTCAAGAAGGTATTGTGTTAGGACATATTATATCTAATAGGGGAATTGAAGTGGACAAGGCAAAGATAGAAGTTATCGAAAACCTTCAACCCCCTAGAACTGTCAGAGAAATAAGAAGTTTCTTAGGACACGCCGGTTTTTACCGACGTTTTATTAAGGATTTCTCTAAAATTTCTAAGCCATTAACAAAACTCTTAATGAAAGATGTTGAATTCATATTTAACGAAAAATGCCTTGAAGCCTTTCAACAATTAAAGAAAGCATTAATTACTGCGCCAATCATGAAGACTCCAGATTGGAGTGAACCATTTGAGATAATGGGTGACGCAAGTGACTATGCCGTAGGAGCAGTCCTAGGACAAAGAAAAGATAAAAAATTACACGTCATATATTACGCTGGTAGAACCCTAGATGAAGCGCAAATGAATTATGCAACAACCGAAAAGGAACTCTTGGCTGTAGTCTTCGCACTCGATAAATTCTGATCTTATTTAGTAGGAGCTAAGATAATAATTTATACTGACCACGCTGCCATTAGATATCTCCTAACCAAAAAGGACGCTAAACCTAGACTGCTAAGATGGATCTTGTTGCTACAAGAATTTGATTTAGAAATCAAGGATAAAAAAGGGACTGAAAACGTAGTGGCTGATCATCTATCAAGAATCGAGAATCTAAAACAAGAACGAATTCCAATCAATGACGAATCTCAATATGATAAATTAATCGCCCACTTCGAAGCAAGTGAATCTCAAAACTATTCTGAAACAACCTTAGCAATCTCATTTGTCCCTTGGTATGCAGATTTCGTAAATTATCTAGCTGCCGGCGTATTACCACCAGAGTTAACGTACCAACAAAAGAAAAAATTCTTTCACGATCTCAAACAATATTACTGGGACGAACCTTTATTATTCAAAAGAGGACCCGATGGAATTTTCCGTCGTTGCGTACCCGAAGAAGAAGTCGAAAGCGTGATTAAACATTGCCACTCCGCACCATACGGAGGACACACGAGTACTTCTAAAACATGTACGAAAATCCTACAATCAGGTCTTTATTGGCCAACACTATGGAAAGATGTTCATATCGCAGTCACTAAGTGCGACCGGTGTCAACGCACCGGTAACATCTCAAAACGCGACGAGATGCCACAGAAAGGCATTCTGGAAGTAGAGATTTTCGATGTATGGGGTATAGACTTTATGGGACCATTCCCGTCATCTTTTGGTAACAAATACATACTCGTGGCGGTTGACTATGTATCTAAATGGATAGAAGCTATAGCTTCTCCAACAAACGATACCCGAGTTGTATTAAAGCTCTTCAAAAACGTAATATTTCCAAGATTCGGTATACCAAGATTAGTAATAAGCGATGGAGGTTCTCATTTTATTTCCAAGATATTCGAAAAACTCCTAAGGAAATACGGTGTCCGACATCGAGTAGCTACACCCTATCATCCACAAACGAGTGGACAAGTGGAAGTCTCTAATCGTGAAATCAAGCAAATATTAGAAAAGACTGTAGCAACTTCAAGAAAGGATTGGTCCTCAAAACTATCTGACGCTCTTTGGGCATATAGGACCGCATTTAAGACACCAATAGGAACCACCCCGTTTAAACTTATCTATGGAAAATCTTGCCATTTGCCGGTTGAATTAGAACACAAGGCCTATTGGGCTATTAAAAATATAAACTTGAATTACACAACGGCAGGCGAGAAGCGCATCCTTGATATAAACGAATTAGAGGAATTGAGACAAGATGCGTATGAGAACGCCAAGATTTATAAAGAACGAACGAAAACATGGCACGACAAAAGAATAAATAGAAAACATTTTAAAATAGGTGATATCGTACTACTGTTTAATTCAAGATTAAAATTATTTCCTGGAAAACTACACAGCAGATGGTCTGGTCCGTTCACAATAACGAACACGTTTATTAACGGGGCGGTCGAAATCAAAGGAAAGATTTCCGAACCCTTTATAGTTAATGGACAACGTTTAAAACCATATCACAACGCAGAGAGTAACGATTACTTTCAAGAAATAACTTTAATAGAGCCATCCGCTCAATTAGAAATTTAAAACTTTGATTTTATTTGTCGAGCTTATGACATAAAACAAAGCGCTTAGTGGGAGACAACCCACCTTTTTATAATTAATTATTATATTTACCTTTTTGTTTTATTATTCTTCTTATTATTCTTACTATTTTTATTCTTCTTATTTTTCTCTTTATTTCTCTCATTCATAATCACTTATACACATATCTTCTCTAATATTTTATTTCACATATTTCTTCTTCATTCTATCACTATTATGCTTATTCTTATTTTCTTCTTTTCGGCATCTGGCCAAAAATCTGATTAGATTTCCTGTATCTAATTAATTTCAGGATAACTTAATTAATATAAAAATTAAGCTGACCAACTAACAATGGAAGATACTAAGGAAATAGCTTTCAGAGGAAGAGGCCAAAGAGGCAGATACAATTCATTAGCTGCAAGGAATATGTCCCTGACATATTACCCTGATATTTTTGCTATGACTACTTTGGGAATTCATGATAGTGTTTTGTTTCTGCTGAATCAAATTGGATGGGAAGATGCTCATATATTGAGGCGGTTCTGTACCTACCGCAAATTGACTCTGGAATTTCTGAGCTCTTTTAACTACCTCCCACATTCTGGGAAGGGCCTGAGGAGAGGTCTTATCTTCTTTAGGCTATTTGGAATGGAGTATAGGTATAATCTTCATGACTTTTCTGCTTTGCTGGGATTCCCAGATGGATTTGATACTTTTACATCAAAGCAGGAAGAATTGTTTGATTACCGCGAGCTCGACATATTCTGGGAATCATTGACTGGGTTGAGTAGCTTTGAGCATCCTGAGCCACATGCGGATTATATTCATAATCCGGCGTTCCGCTATTTTCACCATATTCTGTCACATACCCTGTTTGGAAAGGAACAGAATAACACTATTGTTTCTCGCGATAAGCTGTTTATTATGCTTTGTGCTGTACAGAATCGGCCCGTGAACGGTGTCGCTTTTCTATTAGTTACCACAGAGAAAATGCTTCAAGATGATAATATGCCCATCGTGATGGGAGGAATGGTAACAATGATAGCAAATTCTTTGGGTCTGCGGCAACCACTGTTGAGTTGCCATCCTTACGGAGGTATCAGACCAATGGATCTCAATTTTTGTTTCAACAAAAGATTAATTGGAAACCATGGTCCACGAAAATTTGAATTGCTGATTAATAATGAGGTAGTTAACCTCTTTACCTTGCCTAGTCCACGCACCAGTGTTCACGATAAAGGTAATTGGCTGTATAATTTGGACGGTTTACCATCTCCTACTCGCTCCACTGAAACAATCCAGGATTATGAGATACCTGAGATTTATGAAAGTGAATCTGACCCTGAGACACCACCTGGGTACCATGACTTTCCCGAGCAACCTTTGTCACCACCGGTAACTCCGGTGATTGAAGAAAATAAGCAAGGATCTGAACCCATGAGCCATGAAGAAACTATTAAGGAATTGAAGGAAGAAGTGAAGCATCTGAAAGAAAACCTCACAGCTGTGAACAATGAAGTTAATACACTCCGGATGGATCATTCTGGATTCGTCGACACGGTAGCTATGCAGTTTGATGAAGTGTTTCAACATATCTATTCCATGCAGAAGAATAACGGAGACGATAATAACAAAAGTGGCTAATGAGAGAATTAATTTATTTAATTAGTTTTAGTTAAGTTATTTATTTGATTTGCATTTAGTTTCATTTGAATTATGTTTTGCAATTTGGTTTACTTTATGTTCTTTGTAGTACAATTTGCATTATGCAATTTAAAGTTCAACATTATTTATCATCTTGTTTTGTTTCAATGTGATTTATATTAGTTATTAGATTATTAAGTGGTATCAAATAAAGCTGAAATGATACTGTTTGCAACCACTGTGCATTCTGTGCCTGAGATTTATAACGTACTGTATCAACAGACAACAATAGGAAAAGCTGAATTTCCCACGCAGGCACAGGACCGGACGGTCCCACGCACCCCATGCCCCCTGGACCGACCGGTCCCCTTTTTGACTGAAACGCAGGACCGACCGTCCCCCTGTCCTACCACTGAAGGGAACGACCAGTCCCCTGTAGCATGCTGTAAAGCGTGCCTTTTTGTCTCCCACGCCAAACTCCATTCATAACTCATTTTTACCATTTATCTTCCCCATAAACCAACTTCCAACCACTCTTAAATTCCCATTACTCCACTATCTCATTCTTTTCAAATTTTTACCCTTTTCAACTCCCCCATTAACTCTCATTAACTTCTCATTATCACCAACCCAACACCCTCACAATATAAATACCCCTCATTTCTTACTACCTCTTCACACCATTTCTTACTTTCTACTACATTTATCTAACATTTATCTTCCTCTTCTCTATCTTCCTTCTACATCTACCACCATTTTCTTACCCTTACCATGCCTCCAAGAACCATCCGTCCCGAAAGGCAACAACCCGACCTTTCAAACATTATCTTCCGCGATGATAAGCAACACACCATGTATCTCAACTTATACAAACGCTCGGTGGTTCCGACAAAGTATGTAGATATAAATTGTCTACAAACTTTAGGACTCACTGAAAGTGTGTCATGGTTGCTAAATAACACCGGTTTGTACAATCTCTGTACCCAACCAAACCCAACCTTTGAACCTCTAGTGTTGGAGTTTTTGAGTTCTTTTTCTTACACGACTGATATTGAAGATCCATACACTACGGGTACTGCTAGTTTCCGTATGTTCAACCGTGAGTATACGCTAGATCAAGAACACATTGCTGAGGCACTGGGATTCTCACAAGGGGATGGTATTTATTACAAGCCATTCGAAGCGAATGATGATATTCCAGCCTGGGAGGAGCAAGGTTTACAATTCTGGGAGGAGATAAGTGGGGAAGCCGCAAATGGTTGGAGACTATTATATGCGTCCCACATTCATAATCCAGCAATACGGTATTTTCACCGTATTTTGGCTCACACTATTTTCGGACGCACCTACAACCATAAGGTAACCAAAAATGAGTTATTTTTCTTATATTGTGCCTTAACTGGGAGCCGTGTCAACGCCGCACCATTTATGCTATCACACTTTCAACTTTGTACTCAAACCGCCGGAAACAACCCTTTTCTTTTCGGTGGCATTATTACCGCGATAGCTTACTCGCTAGGATTGGCTGACGAGATCCTCACTCTTGCTCAACACCTCATGCCAGCACAATTTCTAGATGAGGTATACTGCAGAGACTCCCATCTAATCCTCCCAAGGCAAGGTGAGAACAGATTTACTTTATTGGTCAATAAAGTTTTGGTACCAAGCATTATTCTCCCATGTCCCCATCTTATTAATGTGCAAAATCGAAGCCGTTGGTTATTCAATTTAATTGCACCCGAAGCTGAGAATAATGCTCCCGTGGATGAAATGGAAGAAGAAATGAACAACAATCAACAAAACCATCTCACCATGGAAACTCTCTACCAAACCATGCAACAGATGCAAAACCAACAAAACGCAACATTTGCATTGGTACAACAAATGCATAATAACTACAACACCTTGAATACCAATGTTATTGACCTTGGAGTTTCTATGCACTCACTACACCTACGCTTGGACGAATTCGTACCTCCACAACGCCAAGATGAGCGCCGTCCAAGAACTCGAGGAAGAGGAAGTCGTCCACATCGTAACGATTAGTTCTTAATCTTTCTTTTCTTTTTCTTTTTGTATTTTTCGATTCCCCATTTATAAGCATTGAGGACAATGCTCAGTTTAAGTGTAGGGGGGGTCGAATTAACTATTGTTATCTTTCTTCAAGTAAGCAAATTTCCCTTTTGTAATTTCCCTTTTGTTATTAAAATTAAGTCTTATATACATATATAAGTTCATGATTATCCGAATTCGCCAAATTCTTGAACCATAAAAAAAAAAAATTTATGGTCAGACGCACAATTATACACACTCAAAAAGTGTATCAAAGTTGCTTCTTTAGAAGAAAATATTTAGTACCAACGCTTTAAAATCTCGGGAAAATGAATTAAAATTTTAGTACCCTTTATATACCGAAAATTTAAATTCTAAGTTTTAAAGTAACCTTTAGTAGTTTATACAAGCAGTCAGCACCGTCTAAATAGCAAACTACGTGGAGGATCGATGAATATAAGTGATTGATCGAAAATAATAAAAAAAATATATAATAATAATATTTAGAAACGCTCTAACTAAGTTAGATAATCCTTACCAGACTATTTAGCCCAACGGTCGCGAATCTTATAAATTATCTTAATGAATTCTTTGTAAATTGGTTCAGAGGTTTCTGGTGTTGGACTTGGTAGGACGAACTACGGCTCGATTCCCCGCAATTTACAAAAGAACAAAAAGGAGTTACCAACTATTAAGTACCAGAACTCCTAGCTGGTTTAAAAGATCAAATTCACTAACCGGTCACTCCACTATGTGCGCGAAAGGGCAAAGGGCTTAATGTGATTGCGCCTGAATGAAAAAGGTGAAACAAAATGTAGGATTTAGAGTTAAGTTATAATGGCGTCACTAGAATCGTTTTTCGAGCCTGAGTTTATTTAGTATTGCTACGGTGACTTTAGTATCGAAGTCGAGAGCTCAAGAGCAATGTGCAACTTAATACATCTTTGACTTGTGGCAATTTTTGTTGCGTCCGACCCGCATTTAGAGAGATATATATTTCTTGCTTGAGGACAAGCAAATGTTCAAGTGTAGGGGAGTTTGATAACACGATTTTATATCGTATAAATCGACTTAATTAATGCAAATAATTCATGTTTTTATTTAATTTATTTTATTTTATTTCCATATTACGCTGGTATTTCTTTGTTTCAGGTATTTTGTCTCAAATAAGCATATGTGAAGAAAAATGAAGAAATAGATGCAATTTGATACAAAAATGAAGATAATTGAGCAATGTGGTGCATATTAGTAAAAGGGGGTGAAAAGAATGAAATTGCAAGGCCCAAAAGAAGAATGTACGTGCAAAGGCCCAAGGGAACCCACGTTCCCACTTCAGCATGAAGGGACCGACCGGCCCACTAAGGGGAACGACCGGTCCGGACCACTTCAGCTGAGTGGAACGACCGTTCCTGCCCTAGCCTATTCTCACGCCTTTTCTTTCTCACATGGAACGACCGGTCCCAAGTCAAGACCTACTTTTGCTATTTTTTCGTGCACGTTATGTAACACAGTCCACTATCAATATTTTTTGGATTCAGTTTTACGTGGATTGACCTTTTTGGGATACATTATTTTACAAGCATTATAAATAGAAGTGAAAGAAGAATCCCAAGGGTCGGAGAATTTTTGCAAGATCGTATTATTTTCAGCAGAGCAAATTTCCTTTCAGTTTAATTTTTGTTCTGCCTTTTCCTTTATTTTTATTTCATCGCACTTCTTTTATTTTCTTTTCTTCTCTAAGTTTTCTGCCTTTATTTTTCGTACAACAATTTATAAACCGGAAATTGTTGTGCAATTTTATCCGGTTTAACCTTACGTTAGATCCGGTATTTTTACTTTCTTGTTATTATTAAATTCAAGATTCGACGAGTAGATCCAACCGGCTTGTGGTGGAATACTCCAAGGTTTTTGAAGAACGCATTTAATTGAAGTTATTGAAGTTTTCTACATTTCCAGGTTTTCAATTTAATCGCTTTTATTTATTATTATTGCATGTTTGATATTATGGATATGAATTTATATAATTGTTCGCAATTTAATTATCTATGCGTATTTAATTTAATAAACATGTCCGGCTAAACCGATTAAATATCGGTATGTAAATTAACCAAATAACGGGATCCGAGATAAATTGGCTTAATATTATTTTGTAAAAGAAATACCTTTCATGGTTTTAATATTCAATTGAATTGTTTAAGATTTTATAAATCAATAGAACGGAAGTTTGAGGTTTTAAAATTGATTAAGGTTTTTACTAATAAAACGGAAGTTTGAGGCTAAAACCAGATAGTGATTATTAGGCATTGTTTTTAAAGAGGCGGAAGCATTTTAAAAACAATTAAATTTTATTCTGTTTTCAAAAATTACTTTTGAATCCGGCGGAGTGACGGAAGCACACGTTAGGGTATTAATCGTATAACCTGAACTAATAGAACGGAAGTGTGAGGGGAAGGTTTTTAGACAAATAAAGTTTGCGTAAAGATAATTTTTGACCAATTTAAGTAAAGGCCAGTGGAAGTTCGGAACCCAAAATTTAGGTAAAATACATACCGGTATTTATAATTAAAGATTTTATAACTAAATTTAGTAACTAGATCCCTTTCGTTAATTAAATTAATATTAGCCTTAGCTTTACCCAGTGACCAAAATTACGGTAGATCGATTCATAGTCCCTGTGGATTCGATATCTTTTAAGACTACGCGATAGGACTGTGCACTTGCAGTCTCCAGATTTATAGACATACAAAGTCGCGATCATTCTCTTTGTCACATTTTTTTCTCCTCCTCTTCGATTTTCTATTGAATACTCTGTAGATTGTTGGTATTGTTGAAAATAGTGGTGTGTGGACTTTATTTTGTGTAGTGATATGAATTTGTGAAGTAAGTTGGTTTTGTTTCTTTATTGTGAAATCAAAACGTGGAGAGAGATGGCAATTGGGTGTAATGGAATTGTGTGAAAAAATGGCCTCCTCCTTAATGTGTAGAAATTAGCTCTATTTATACTAGAAAAATAGGTTAATTAAAATAGAAAATGAATTAAATTTATCCAGTAATTGAATAAAATAGTTAAATCCCCAAAATTAATTCTAGATTTCAAATATTTTTATTTAATTAGATTGGATATTTTCTAAGTTAATTTGCTTGCTCAAAAATGATAAAAATAACAAATCAGAATTAAAAATGTCTTTATTTTGACTTTTTACTATAAAATGCATAAAACTATTGTTTAAATGAAAAAAAGTAATATCTTAAAAAAAAATATAAATATAAAAAGGAAAATTAAATTATTAATGCAATATTTTTGTGATTTTTTATTATTAAAAATAAATAAAAATGAAATTAAAGTTAGTAACAATAAAAAGAAGAAAAAAATATATCTAAAGTGCACCAAGTGAGACTCAAACCCATGATCTCATGCTTGCACGATCTACTTCCTTACCAATTATGTCATGTTGCTTATTTAAAATAAAAACCAATTGAAAGTATATGAAGACGAGAAAGCATTTGTTATTTTAAAAAATACAAATAAATTATCATGTATAATTTCAAATAAGCAAAATAATTTTTAAATGAATATTTATAAAAACCAAAGAATGTTAGTGTAAACGAACCAAAAGAGATTTAAAACGTAATTTTGAAAATAATTTTGAATTTAGCACCGAGGCAAGAAAATTTGGGGTATGACAGTTGCCCCTATTTAATTGTTCTGCAATTGAAGTGTATGCGTATATGAAGTTTCGCACATTCGGATCAGAGGGTTATTAAATAATGGAAGACCCCAAAATTTGGACCAAAGATTATAAGGATACACTATACAACATTCCCAAGTGTTCGGAAAAATAGGCAAAGATGATGATGCATCATTCTACTAGAGTTTGGACAGAGAGTATGATTGAACAGGAATATTAACCTAGATATGAAGATGCGGATAACTCACCAATACCTAGAAAAAAGATCGTAGACTTGGGATATTTATAGTAACCTAGGAGGTATATAAAACAAGTTTTAAAATCGACTTACTAACACTTCGAGACTAACATAGTAAGCTTAACGCAAATTTTGTCTATCCATCACAACCTAGGGGATGAATAAAATAGAGCTTGATAATACATTGCCGCATAGAGACTAACACAATGAATTATATCATAGATTTCGTTATGTTTACTACAACCTAGAGAGTAAACAATACGAGGATGAGCCTGTGCATTTATCACGACCTAGAGGATAAATGACACATGAATAGGCTTATGTATTCATCACGGCCTAGAGGATGAATTATATAACCCTTAATATTCGCATACCTATCACAACCTAAGGAATAAATATTTGAAAAATTTTGTTCGTTTATCACGACCTAGAGGATAAACGATACGAAGATAGACTTATGTTTTCATTATGACCTAGAGAATGAATAACAAAAACCTAACAATTTGCACATCTACCATGACCTAGAGGATAAATGATTGAAAATTTTGTGTTTATCACGTCCTAGAGGATAAATTACACGAGGGTAGTCTTACATATTCATCACGACCTATAGGATGAATAATATAATCCTTAGAATTCACGTATCAACCATAACCTAGAGGATATATATTTCAAGAGTATTTTGGTAATCAAATCTTTGATGACTAGACCAAAGCTAAGATCGGAGTTTACTGATTGTGTTTATTCTCAACCAAGGTATTTATTTGTTTTATGGATCAAATAATCTGATGATGAGCCCCAAGAAAGTTTATAGTTTTAACCAAATATGTGTTCGTACAATGCCAAGCATAATGCTCCAAGCTGATATGGAACCCAAAATGTATATGCACAGAGTATTTGTCTATATATGCCCAAAATGTATATGCACAAAGTATTTGTATAAGGCCCAAATGTTTATATATGCACCAAATGCTTGTTGTGAATTTTTTAATGTTCTCTCCTTTTAAACCATTGGTTTTGTGTCACTGACTCCCCAACAGTGTATGTTGCATTATCGTGGTTTTTCTGAGTCGATTTGAATATGATGAACAAGGGTCGGCAAGATTTTGATATTTGTATCGCAGACGTAGATGTGGATGTAGTTATGTACGTATGCATAGACGTGGATGTAGGCATGGACGTAGGAGTGGATTTTCATTTGATGTTTTTCTAACCAAATTGATTTTGGATGTTATATCAAATGCTTTTATTTATTAAATCCCCAAAATGATTTCAATGTAGCATTCACAAGAAATAATCATAATATTTGCAAACAAGCCCGAAAAAAGAAAAACACAGTTGAAAGATTAAAAAAGTAAATGTTTTATTGATAAATGTGCCTCTGAATAGGTGCGAGTACAAGATGCATTTCCTAGAAATAGGTAATTATAGAAAAAAAATTTTAACAAACATTGAAAAATGGCAATGAAAATGATAATTGTTATAGCTGTTTCCCCAATGTCCTTTTGATAGCTCCAATCCCCAATCTTTTGAGTGAATTGATTTGGATCAATCCTTCTCCTTCGTGGTTCTAGTTGTGGTTCTTAGATCGCAGACTTTTTGTCCTTTATTTTTGAATAAGATCCCTAACTTTTTCTTGGACCGCCCTTTCGGGTTTTAATCCACCGTTTTTTTTGTATATCCCTAATTTTTGTCTAGATCTCCCTTTAGGGTTTTCAATCCACTGGGACACTCCTTTTTGCCTAAGTCTCCTGTTTAGGGTTCGAACTTAGTGATCTTTTTATACATAGTATTTTTTGAATGCGTCAGAGTTTATCGGATAAGGCAGTTCCTCCCCGTCCATTGTTGTGAGGATAAGACCACCACCCGAGAATATTGTTTTTACCACGTATGGACCTTCGTAGTTGGGTGTCCATTTACCACGTGAATCAAGGTGAGGTAGTAGAATCTTCTTGAGTAACAAATCTTCTTCTTTGAACACTCTAGGACAAACCTTCTTATCAAATGCTTTCTTCATTTGGTTTTGGTATAATTGACCATGGCACATAGCTGTCAAGCATTTCTCTTCAATGAGGTTAAGTTGATCAAGTCGCATCTGAACCCATTGTGACTCTTCATGCTTTGTTTCCATTAGAACTCATAGTGACATAATCTCTACTTCAACAACTTCAACAGGGAGTACTGCCTCAATGGCATATACGAGAGAGAAAGGAGTTGCACCTATTGATGTACGTATAGACACACGATAGCCGTGTAGAGAAAAGGGAAGCATCTCATGCCAATATTTGTTTATCTTCACCATTTTTTGCATGATTTTCTTGATGTTCTTATTGGCAGATTCAATACCCCATTCATCTTGGTTTGATATAGTGAGGAATTATGTTGCTCCATCTTGAAGTCATCACATAACTCCTTCATCATTTTGTTGTTCAAATTGGACCCATTTTCTATAATGATCCTGCTAGGAACCCTATATCTTCATATAATATTTTGTTTGATGAACCGAGTAACCACTTTTCTTGTCACATTTGCATAGGACGCATCTTCCACCCACTTGGTGAAGTAATCAACGACAACTAGTATGAACCGTTGTCTGTTGGAGGCTTTCGATTTGGTCATTCATATCATATCAATTCCCCACATAGAAAATGGCTAAGGAGAACTCAGGACATTCAGAGGAGTTAGTGGAACATGCATTTTGTCGGGATCTACCTCAATGTCGTGCTGACTTACAATAAACCCAATAGCTTGCCTGACTTGACACTAAATGTACACTTGGTCGGATTCAACCTTAGTTTGAACTTTCGCAGACATTCAAATAACTTTTGTAAATGTACAATGTGATCTTCCTCTATATGAGATTTGGAAATCATATCATCTACATATACCTCGATTTCTTTGTGGATCATATCGTGAAATAAGTGTGACCAAAGTTTTTTGATAAGCTGCCCTTGCGTTATTTAGACCGAAATGCATCACCTTGTAATAGAAAATGCCCCAAGGAGTCATGAAAGTAGTCTTTTCCATATCCTCGGGTGCCATTTTGGTTTGTTTATAACAGAAAGAGTAAAGCATGAGTTGTATTATCCACCAAAACATCTATATGCGGTAACGGGAAATTATCTTTGGGACTTGCTTTGTTCAGATCCTGATAATTTACACACATGCGTACTTTACCGTCCTTCTTG
Organism: Vicia faba; assembly: GCA_948472305.1. Lineage (NCBI taxonomy): Eukaryota > Viridiplantae > Streptophyta > Magnoliopsida > Fabales > Fabaceae > Vicia > Vicia faba. Next base: position 896,347,866 of record OX451738.1, read on the forward strand.
GGTACTGGCATGATGTTAGCTATCCAAGGTGGATAATCTACCACCACTAAGAACCATGCATAAAATTGTTTAAGGACTTTTTCTCAAATCTTGCTAGACATGTCTGGATGAGTTCTTCTGAGCTTTTGTCTAACTGGAGAGCAACCTTTCTTGAGAGGTAGTCTATGCACTATAATATTTGTATCCAAATTTGCATATCTCTATAAGACTAGGAAAATATATCCACATATTCGTGTAAAGACTTTATTAGTATTTCTTTGACGCTTTTCTCCAATGTTGCCCCTAATTTGATCTCCTTAGGATCCTCCTTTATGCTAAGGTTGATGGTCTCAATGAATTCTTGGTATGGTTTTATATTATCAACTTTTTGCTCTATCTCCCTCGCCAATTCTTCAGAGAGTTCAAGATCTTCATCATTTTCCTATTTCGCTTGGTTGATGGGTGTATCAAAATTATATCGGATAGCAATAGTAACATTATCGATGATTTTGGGCATGGATATGCACATTTATCATGTTTTGGTGCAGTTTTAGTATGTGAATTTGGAAAATGCATTTCTATTTTAAAATATAAGAGATAAATGCAAGAGGAATACATGGATATTAATTGAATGTGGAATATAATTTTTTATTAATTGTGAATATTGTTTGAAGAAAATTGGGGGACCTTTACAAGCTACCCCTATGCGTCAGGCTAGACATAGGTTCTTTCAAAAACAAGAAAAATTACTTTGGAAAGAAAAATATCTCTGGAATATCCACGACTGTCCAATTCTTGAGTTCTTCCCATGCAGCACATTCATTGATGAAGTCAGATGCTCTCTTGGTGTTGCTCTTGTTAGATATCATCGCCAGTTTCCTGCCATGCTCCGTTCCTTTGTTGATGAAGGTTTCCTGGATAGGAGGAAACTACGCCTTGCCTTTTAGGGTATCCTTTGATGATTCGTAGCCCAAACCAAAATTCTTCTTCTTCTCAGGTATCTCCATAACTTTACCCCAACTTTTTGAGGTACCACCTTCTACAAATGTTTGTAAGTCTCTCCACAAATTTACAATAGGTTTCTTAGTTTTCTCCACCAGTAGGTTTACCGTCGAAGCAACCTCTAAGACTTAAAATGGTGTTTCTATACAGTCTTCATCAACACTAATATATTTGTAGGACTCTATGTGACTTACAAAGATGTCCTTTTCACCGTCAATTATAACCAATCTTCCTTTAATGAATAAATTTAATTTCTGGTGTAAAGTTGAAGTAACAGCCCCTGCTACATGAATCCAAGGCCGTCTGAGTATACATGTATATGCTGGTTATATATCCATCACTTAAAAAGTGATATAAAACATATTTGGGACGATCATGACAGGAAGATCCACTTTTCCAAACAATTTACTTTGAGAACCATCGAAAGATTTAACTATCATAGCACTTGGCCTTATTACAACATCATCCAATGTTAGCTTCATCAAGCTGGGTTTCGGTAATACATTGAGAGAAGAACCAGTATCACTGAGGACCCTGGATAGGCTTGTTGTACTTATCTTAATAGAAATATGCAAAACCTTATTGTGAGCTCTGACTTGTGGAGGAAACTCACTGTCATTAAAACCTAGATATGATCTAGACGTCAGATTTACAACATTGTCAAACTGATTTACTATAATATCTTCTGCAACATGAGCAAAATGTAGAACCTTCAATAGAGAGTCTTGATGCTCTTCTGAGTTGAGGAGTAACGAGAGTATTAAAATGTTGGTCGGGGTTTGGTGTAACTGATCCACCACCCTATAATCACTCCTCTTGATTATTTTTAGGCATTCTTCTACCTCTTGGTCAGAAATATTCATGCTCGGAGGCTCCTGTTCTTGGATTTCCTCTATCTTAGATTTCCTTGTATCCTTACCCATAACATCATTCTTCTTTTGTGGTTTGGGACCATAGATTCGGCCATTACGAGTCATGCCCCTTGTTCCTGCTATATTTGTGATCGTAGGTCCTTGACTTGTTGACTGTTCATATTCATGTTTTAAACCATTGACGTATACAATAGAATCATAACTCCAAGATACTGCTTTGTTACTTTCCTAAGGGGTAAGAGATGGCCCCCTAATCACCATCATAGTCTTTGGTACCACTGGTATTCTCAGAGTCTGTCTCGGTATCATCATTGGTGCTTCAGTTGACTCTCCCCATGGAATCTCAAGAGTCTTCTTATTTTGGTCCTTGGCAAGGAACTTCCAATGGTTTCTTTGTACATCAATTGATTGCGGATACATATTATTCTTTAGGATATTTCCTGAATTGGACTATCCCCTGATCCACCAATTTTTGAAACGTCCTCTCCAAAGATTTATTATGTTCCAAGAGGAACCCACACTCCAACAGATATTCCTTCAAAATATTTATCAGGGACTTTACTTGTCTGGCTGCCCCAAAGTTGGTGACCACTTCAATTGAATTCACAGTTGTCCCACCATTCGGAGGCATGGGGTTTGTCTTGATGTTTGGTGTATCAAAAGTGATATCTCGAGAATCCAACAAATCTTGAACCTTATGTCTGAAGCCCGAAATGTTTCTATGGTCTTCCCCAGAGAATTGGCATGATACTCGCACTTGGCATTTGCATCGTACTTTGGTGGGAGTACCCTATAATACGGTGGGATAATTGACTTTTGGTTTTGCGTTTTATCGCAAATGTTGCAGATAGCAAGAGTCACCATGAAATTCTCTTTTATCCAATAAGGAAAGGGTGAAAAGAAAAGTTAAGACCTTCAGATTATTGAGTTTGGGGGGTAGATTATCAAAAGGGAAGGTGTTACCACCCTTTTCTTCCGTAGTTATCTATGAGCTTTTAACCTCTTGCTCACTTTGTTTCGAAAGTGCTTTGTGTTCGTGCGTTTGAAAAATATTTAGAAATGCAAATAGTAAGGCAACTTTGTAATTATTCTCGAGAATGTGTACAAAGTGTTTGTTTGAAAAATATTTTTGAAAGTGTTTGTGTGAAAAATTGTTTGTTTCGTTTGTGAGCAAGCGATTAACAGTTGTCCACCTACTCAAAGTCTTTCATGTTATTTCCTCATCCTTTAGATAGTGTTATCCTACAATTAGTTAGTAGGAAGTCCTATCTTTGGATATGAAGGGACAAATACGGTTCATCGTACTGTCAACGAAGGTAACTTGTAGGGCCGTTTTAGCAATTACGTAAGGGACTGGATCGTTTACTGAAGGCAGCGTCGAAAGGGTCATCAAAGGACTATGTTCTTTTTAACCGAGGGACAATGCTAAAGTGTCCCCACATTCGAGGGACATGACTGTTTTTATCAAAGGCAACAAGGGATGTTACCCTATAGGTGTGAGTGTACGAGTGTGTTCAGTTCAGTTTATTAATCTTTCATTAGGGTTTTGCAATCGTTTACTTTTAATCTTTGCCATACAATCATATTACATAAAAATTATAAGAAAAGAAATAAATGCAGAAAATAAAGGCAGAAATTAAAGATTCCTACGTTATTACAAGGCTTCGAGAGTGGGGGTACAAGTAATAAAACGCTGGGAGAGAAATAAAACCATAATTAACTATGACAAACCGTAAGCAATTACAATAATCGCAAAAGGATAAAATAATAAAATGTGCGAAGCAGTAATAAAGGAAATGGCAAAGGCAAATTGCTTCGGTGATTTTGGTAGAAAATAGTTTTTGACGATTAACCTAATAACATAATTAATTTTAATTAAATAAAATACAAATTGGTTAATTAAATTAAACAAACCCTAAAAATCTAAGTTGATTTTAATTTTATAGAAAAAAGTTAGTGAAAAAAACCTAAAAAACTAAATTAATTAATTGAATAAAAACTGAAAAGTTAATTAGGGTTGATTAAAAAAATCAAGGTTTTGAAAAAAAAAGGGTTTTTTTGTGAAAATAGGAAAAGGAAAGAGTAAGAAGAAGGGAGAATTTGTGAAAATAAACCAAAAGGGTAGGGTTGGGTGTTGAACCCACGCACGCCCTCAGCCAATTCAAATAACACGTTCACCACTGGGCCAAGCACGCCTTGGTCTTAGTAGATAGCTTCAGCGTGTCTTGTAAGTTATCCTGTAAAACATGAAAATATGAAGAAAATAAATGACAAAAGGAAGGATCGAAACCATTCCCTTTGACACAAATGCCTTAAAGGGCGCGCTTCTGCCACTGGGGTGGCTGTTTCATCCGGTTGTATAATAGAAACTAATAAATATAATATGAACCAACACGGATGGACCGTAGAAGCATCGGAGCCCTAGCTTCGGTCGTCTTCTCCAGTGAGACCAATTCTTCAATATGCAAAATAATGCGCATTAGTTAAATAAAAGTACCCTACCCCCCCCCCCCCCCCCCCCCACCCCTAAATTGACCCTAGCAAATCCATTGGTGGCCTTAGTTTTGACTGATTCGTGTTGTAAAAGGAGATTCAATGAGAATTATTCAAAAGGGCATGAGTATGGCAATTCGTCATTCCTGCATAAAAACTTGCAAATAATAAGTCTAAATGAATCTAAACATTACTATGACCAAGAATATATGCATGAATTCAATGAATAACGCATGGCATCTAAGTTTAGATTCAAGGAAAATCCATCAACCAGAGTTGTGTGGTTGCTGCGATCTAGGGTGCTACAACCTTCAAGGATGGGTAGGTATGACTCCTGGAAGTCTCAGGGAACTGATAGAATGCTTGTGTTTGACTGAAACTCACTGGAAGGCAGTGTTTGATTATGCCCTAGTTCTTGAAATTTTGTGAGTTTTTGGGATGCTCTCTTAAGATAAGATTTTAGTGGCCTTTTGTGTATGAATGAGTGTGGTTAAATAGCATGGATGTAGGTCAAAGATATGGGCTTGGACCTTTGTTGACAAGCCTTGTATTTTTGTCTTATTTATTTTAAATTATTAATGAATAAATAAAAAATAATTAAAATAAAATATATCAAAGGGGTATATGAACAAGACCTAAAGTGTATAAGGAGTGTAATACACGCTTGTACTTTAAAGCAATGGCCCAATATCCTAAAATATCAATTTTGCTCAATTTGAACTTCATGCATTTGCTTAAAATTTCCCAACTTGCACTGATCATAACTCTCTCAATTTTCATCTTTTCAAGGTGATCTTGAACTTTTTGGAAAGCTCAAGATGTCCTCTACAATCTCTATGTTGATAATTTTTGTTTTTCAAATGTTATCTTGATGTAAATTGCCTTGACAAAAAGTATCTTTTTGTTGACTTTAAAAATGACCTGTAATGTATTGACCCATATCTCTCAAATGAATCATTTTTTGGACTTGAGATTAAAGAGCCCAAGTTGTAGAGAATTGAATTTTATTCAAAATGAGTTTTAGTTGGGGAAAACTGATGAAGCATGTGAAAGTTATGATGGGTCAAATTTCAGTTAACTTCTCCTAAGGAAACCCTAATTTAGCAATTTTTTACTTTTGATGGTTTGAGGGTTTTTTCTGGATGAATCATGATCAAATGTTGATCAAATGATGAACGTGACTTCAAAATCTTGATGTTAACCAAAAATCTTGAAGTTTGACTGTATGTTGACCACCGTTGACTTTTTACCCAATATAGTTGATTTTCAGTCATCTGAGCAATTAATTGAGCCAAATTGTGATGCAACGTATGAAACTTTGTATGAGCTTTCCTTGGGACATATAGGAACCATGAATTCCATTTGAGGATTTTGAAACCCAAACTTCCTTGTGAAAAGTGAAACCCTAGTTGTGGACTCACTGCTTAGGAGGAGAATTTGTTTGATCAACTCTTGAATGAAATGAGAGGGAAAATTTTTTGGTACAACAGCTGCCCCTGTTCAATCTTCTTAAACCTAAAGAGTTAGATTGGCATGTTTGCCATTCGTGATATAAAGGTAGAAAGGGATTGAACACTTAAGTGTCTAGAAATTTGCACTCGCCTGAGAAGTAACACTATTGATTGATAATATTGCTTGAATGGGCTTAAAGATTCCATTCGGAGATATGATAGAATGTAGTTTAAGATGGGCTTACAAATTCCATCAAAATTAACTGTTGATAGAAGTATCAGAATAAGTCTATGCTCGACTGTATCTGAAGAATGCTTTCTGGAATGAACCTCTGGGGAAGATGCTTAAGTAGTTGCTTATCAAATTTAGTCTCTGAGGGGAATGCTTATCCGATTTAGTCTATGAGGGGAATGTTTTTCATGTAGATATTCGCAATGTCTTATTTCGGGAATTGTTCTACAGTCTATTTTTGTTGGTAAACTCGTCTTGTTTCGGGAATTAATAGCACTTGGCCATATCGGTAGTTTCCCCGTCCTATTTTAGGAGTTAATATTTGCTTGGTCATAAAGATAGTTTCCTCGTCCTGTTTTAGGAATTAATCTTTTACCTGCTTTCTGTTGGTAAACCCTTCATGTTTCAGGAGTTCATACCACCTGGCCATATAGATAGTTTCCACGTCCTGTTTCGTGATTTAATCTTAGACCTGGTCATACAGATAGTTGCCCTGTCTTGTTTCGGGAATTAATCTGCGACTTGTTCAAGAATTATTGATGAAATATGTCTGTTTGTAGACTTTTACCTGAAAAGATAAAAAGTTAGTTGTACGCAATATCATGATGTATGTAATGAACTGCATAATGATGTTCTCAAAGTAAATAAGAGTGTAATATGCTTGTCGTATGCATATGCTATGATACTTGTAAATGACATATAGATGTGAGATATTTTTGAAGTGTATTGGTAGCTTGGTAAAACATCTCTGATTGGGAAAGTAAATCCCTGACTGCTGTTTGGGATGAAGAATATGTGTGATCTTCAATCTTGTCTATAATTTCTCTATTGGGGATTCCTGCTTACTGTTTGAGGAAATTCCGCTGGGGAATTTGATTTCTGTTTGGGAGAAGAGTTCAGGAACTTTAGTCGTTCGTCGCTCTACTAGGGAATTTAACTCTCATATACCCTGACTGGGGATAAAAGAGATGGATCACCTTCTGAGGTGTTGTCTTACCAAGTTTCTAATATGGATGTTGTTGTACCCCAAAATTTGCCCTCTCATTTCACCAACATTTTCTCATCACAAGACTCTTGGAGCTCAAAATCAAGCTAGGGTTTACTCTGCTCAAGACACCTCCTTGCATTGTTGACCTAAATTAGGGTTTGAGTTTGCACAAGGATGTTTTGACCTACAATTCCCAAAATGACTTTCATACTTCATGTTGGACTCACAAGTTTGTCCATACCATGTTTCAAGCCTTGATTCAAATTTTTGGCCAGTGAATTGGACAGTTGACCTAGAAATTAGCTGTATTAGGGAAAAAGTTAACTGTGGCCAATTAACAATCAGACTTCATGAATTTTGACCCACATCAACATTATGAACTCATATGAACCATTTGATCAAGTTTGGATCACAATTCCACAAGAAATTTGATCAGATCACCAAAAGGGAAAAATGGTCATTTTTAGGGTTTTGACTGTACAAAGGTAATTTTTGACTGTTTGACCTAGCCAATGGTAAATCAAGCTCAACCATAGACTCAAGGACTCAATTACATTGTCTTGACCCATTCAACAAGTTCAAAAGATCTCAAATGCAAAGGATTGACAGATGAATTTTTCAGTCAACTGATCAAAATTTGATTGTACACTGAAAAGTCAAACTTTGACTTTTTGGTCAAAATCAAGTGTCAAGGGTAATTTTTCATCAAGACATGTCAAATTATGAAACTTGTTCATCAAGAAACCCAAAATTGCAAATTAGGGTTTAATATGGAAAAATTTCATAACTTAGAAATTTTCTAAGTTATGAAATTTTCTTATTTTTTCCTAACTGTACCCCACATTTTCACCAAGATCCAAATGGATTCAAACAAAACTTGCAACATGAAAGTTGTATTCCATCACAAAGTATACAACTTTGATTCACAATGTTTTCTCAAAAGAAGCTTGAATCTCAAGTTATGATTTTTGGAACAAGGGTACCTAAATCTTTTAACTTAGAGATATTTTGCCCTAGTTTAGGCAGGATTTTGACCCATCTTTTTGGCCATTTTTCACATAGTTCCACTTTCAATTTCAAATTGCATTTCAAATATGGATTATAGTACATGTTTCAAGCTTTCCAAATTGTCCAAGAACTCCTCAAACACCTTTGTGGTTAGGGATAATCGAATGCTTGAAGTTGGCAAAAACTCACTTTTCATCCATGACCAATACATGTTCATACAACTTGCATTTTCAAACCAGCATGCTTTGTACTAGCTTGCAGGCCTATAAACCATTTTACACTCCCTAATTTAATGCAAATACACTGAGATAATGCATTATCTTGGCCATTTGGGCATTGTACACAAAATTAAGCCTTAATTGGAAAAAGGTACATTGCCATTTTTGAAAAGTTATGCTTTATGTCAAACCATGATCTTTGAAGCATAGGGCCATATCTCTGAAGCCAAATCAAATCCACAAATTCCAGTAACCAAGGGCAAAGTATGCAGCATACAAGATAGAGGGTACAGGCCTGTAATAAAAAAAAACACATCTTTGCTTCAAAACAAAGATTGCAAACACATTTCACACAACCCTTTGAGCCATAAACACGAGCTCTTCACCACTCAAACCTCCTTGTACACAAAATCTCCATTTTTCTACAAAACAGGGGAAGCCCGGCAGAACCACTTCCATCTCCACTTTGCCTCGTGTGTTTTGCCTCAAACTTGTTCCAATACCTTCCATTCAACTCAACTAAACTATTCCAGACCCCCATTGCCAACTGTAACTCCACTAACACACATTGCCATTTTTGTTTGGAAGCTTTACAGCTTGAGTTCTGTAGCACGATTCAGGCTACTTCAAAACAAACTAAGCATTGGGGAAGCTTCAGTGGACATCAGGCAAGCTCAAAAAAACCTCAAGCACCATTGAAAGTTGTTGCATTGTCCAGCTCGAACTCAATTGAAACAGGTATTTCATGAACTTCTATCTCTGTATTTAGGAATTGTTAGACTTAGGTTTGTGAATGAAAGATGTTGTATTCATAGCCCTGAAACCATACATGTGCTTAGTTTTCATTTATATTAATCGTGTTAGGAGAATTTCGTTCATGAACTTTCTGAAAAAACTAGGTTAGAAATTAGGGCCAGAGAAATTCTCTCTGGTCTTTGAGAGTTAGCTTAAGTTTTTTATATGGTTAGATTCATTGTTTGATGCTCTACAAGTTTCATGTTATGAGTTTTATCAAAAAAGCACAGAATCAAGAGATAGCATTTTGTACACAGAACGCGCGCAATTCTGTCTAGAGGAAGAAGATGGAGTTGGTTTTGGATTGGGCCTGGACAGGCTTGCTTTTGGCACCCCCTCTATACTTTTTACACCCCCTTGGCCCATTTCTTGTATATTTGTCATTTTTGCATTTTTATTTTATTTCAGACTTTGATATTTTATTTTCAAACATGAAAAATGATCCAAAAATATTTTTATATTTTTTTACATTTATTTGGCATTTATTTTTATTTTTACTAGTATAAAAATGTTTATATGTTTTTATATCATTTTGTTTAAATTAAAAAATAATACAAATAATACTTTTATTTTCATTTATTATTTTTATACACATTTGAAAATATTTTCTTGAAATATATACATTTTGTAAATAATTTATTTTATTTTTATTTTTCACACATATATATATATATATATATATATATATATATATATATATATATATATATATATATATATATACATATATATATATATATATATATATATATATATATATATATATATATATATATATATATATATATATATATATATATATATATATATATATATATATATATATATATATATATATATATATATATATATATATATATATATATATATATATATATATATATATATTAAATAATTAGAACAAAAAACACAAAAATAATACATTTTTATTTTTATTAATATTTTATACTAAAAATACCTTTTTTCAATATACTTTTATTTTTTGTAAATATTGATATATTTTTTTATATAAATAATAAATAATATTGTTTATTTAAGAAATTAGGGTTTTTGCCCTTAAAAAAAATTAAAATTGACTTTTTATTTATTTACATTTCACATTAAAAATACTCTTTACATACACAAAAAACTTTTTTTGCATAATACATTTTATTTAATAATTATTTATTGTATTTATTTAAATATTGTACATTTAATTGTTATGCCTTACACATTCAATTTGGTTGTAATAATTTAGAATTTAATTTCTTGTCTAAATATCCCCAATTCAAAATTGTACCCCCCTCCATATATCATGTTGTAATAGTGTAGAATTTAAATTCTCGCACCTTTAAATGCTTTCAATTATGCCATGATTAGACTTAGGGTTTGTATGCAAAATCAAATTAACAAATAGTTTGACCTAATCAAAGACAAAAAATGCATGAAAAAATAAACACAATGCACACTTGCACCCCTAGGGTTTCAATCCACTTGTTGCCTTCAAAAATGGGCCATGGTATGCATGTCAAGTACTTTGGCAAAACAAAAACAAAACAAAGATCATAGTCCCTCGATGACGCTATTTGAGTTGCCTAAACAAAAATGATCAAGTCCCTCAAGAAAATTTCCAAAAATACTTGACACTATTGCTATCATGGTCTATACGATAACCCGCGCCTGTCCCGTTTAACATCCTAACACAAGTTTGTTCACCAAATACAATGGTGAAACAACACTGTTAAAAGGGTTAAAAACATAAGAAAGATCTTTGAGTAAAAAACATCCTTGCTATCTTCAAAACACACTTCACCACACAATTTTAAAACCCTACTTTCAAACATTGAAAATTTTTCAAAAGACAAAAACACCTTTGTATACATTCAAACAAGAATCATTACAAAGGTTTCCACAATGATGGCCTCTTTTAAAAACATCTTTCAAAATCACACACATAGCACCATTTCAAACAATTGAAGAGTACCATTTCAAACAATTGAAAAGCAAAGCAAGTGATCTAAGCAAGTAACTAAGAGCTCATGGATAACCATGGATAGAAAGGGTGTTAATACCTTCCATTTCTATAATCTACTCCGTGAACCCAAGAAAACATCTCAAAGGTCTTTCCTGTGCTTTTTGACCTTTCCTTAGGATAAAATAAAAAGTAGGTGGCGACTCTTGCTAAACCGAAACATTTGCAAACATAAACGCAAAAACCCAAGTCAGTTCTCCTGCCGTATCACAGAACTGGCGACTCTGCTGGGGAAAACTTTAAAATTGGAGTAACCTTAGGGATTAGATCACCCTTTGCATGATTATTGTTTGCTTTGATTGCTTTACATTTGGTTCTCTTGTTTGGGCTTGAATTCCTCCACCCGGATTTGGGGAAACATTCATAGGTAAATAGCAATACGTTGTGGAAACTGTGTGGGGTATACCGACATGGTTGAAGCAATAGCTATATTAGTGCGACATATTTGTGAGTACCGGTAGCCTTTGAGTCAATCAAAGAGAATACGGGGCCGCTGAGTGATGTCATAAAGCACTAATGAACTCATAGAACCTTACTTGACCATCTTAGCCTTTTATTAGGGGTAGTGAGATGACCGGCTTTGGTGCAGTCCGAAGTTGGTAGATACTCGATATTACACTCATTGAGGGTTGTTTTCTTGGAATATTTTGGTCGCTAGTTAAGTGGCTAAACCAAAACAATAAGCATAGAAAACAATCCAGTGATATTGAGCTCCTTAGAACTCGGTTACTATTTATAGGACAAGTTTGAGGCAACTAAACTCAAGAGGGTATTTACCTATGAAAACTCATGCAAGCCTGAAACTAGGGTTTTGTGTGACTTGCTTGTACATGTGCTTGTGCATACATCATGAACATCATAAAGCATCATATGCATCCACTAACCATTTCAAGGGTTCGGATCTTCATCTTTGTTCTTATTTTGTAGATCATGGAATCTCTTCGCAGGAAAACAATTCAAGTCAACCTTGTGAGAATCCCTCCTCAACTCAAGGAGCTTACATCCAGGATTCCAGAGAATTCTCTCTTTAGTGAAAGACTTGGTAGACTTCTCAGCTTGGTCAACTCCAACATTGAAGAAGACACGGTGAAAGTTCTCTTCCAGTTCTTTGACCCCCTACACCACTGTTTCACATTCCCTGATTATCAGCTAGTACCTACTTTGGAGGAATTTTCTCAACTCCTGAGAATTCATATTCTTCATCAACTACCCTACAACGGTACGGAAAAAGAACCAAAGCCTGAAGATGTTGCTCAAGCATTACACTTGCAACCATCTGACATCAAGGGACATTGGGAAACCAGAAGTGGTGTCAAGGGTTTCTTGGCAAGCTTTCTGTTTGAGAAGGCACAAGACTGCTGGAATTCTCTTGATCTGCAAGCCTTTGAAGAGATTGTGGCACTCCTTATCTATGGGTTGGTCCTGTTCCCAAACCCTGATCAACTTATAGATGTAAATGTTGTCAAGATTTTCATATCTCGGAATCCTGTACCTACACTGCTTGGGGACATCCTACACTCATTTTACGCACGAACAATGAGGAAAAGAGGTGTTCTCATGTGTTGTACTCCTCTCCTAGCAAGGTGGTTTATTTCTCACCTTCCACAATCAGTTTTGAAGAATGATCAGGGTTTAAGGTGGTCACAATGATTGATGACCCTCACACATTCTGATGTACATTGGTGTTCTCGGTCCAGAGAAAATGTCATCATCATTGATCGTTGCGGAGAATTCCCTAATGTCCCACTACTTGGCATTAGAGGAGGCATTACCTACAACCCTTGTTTAGCTCTAAGACAGTTTGGATATGCTCGAAGGGATGGCCCTCATGACATGCTGATTCCTGACCTAGTTTTTGACTTCGACAACGATGCGCAAGGACTTCGACAAAGGTTCATCAGAGCTGAGAGGGTGCCCAACAAAGTGGATAGTAAGACACTGGGGCACAAGAATTCCATCCCCCTTGAGCCTTATCTCAGGTGGGTGCGAACCCGCGCCCAGAAACTTATGATGCCATATCCTCACATTCTCCCCTTGATCAAAGAGCCTGTTATGGAAGGAGAGTGTGATCGGTGGATCTGGAACTGACTGTTTAAAGCTGGTTCGCGAAATGTCGCGGTAAGCAAGAGTCGCCACCGTCTTTTATTTTCTCCAACATGGAAAGGACAAAAGCACAGCAAAATTCCTTGTGAGATAGTTTCTCGGTTCGGGAGGTAGATTTATAGAAAGGGAAGGTGTTAGCACCCTTTCTATCCATGGTTATCCATGGGCTCTTAGATACTTGCTCATTGTGTTTTCAAAAGTGTTTGCTTTTCAATTGTGAGTGAGTTTGAAAAAGTTCCGTTTAAAGTTTCAGATCGACTCATGTATCATTCCTCAAGAGTGTTTGAAAAATTGTTTTGAAAGCTTTTTGAAAAGTGTCCGTGTGAAAAGAAGTTTTGGTTTGTTTTGGATTAGAGCAAGTATCTATGAGTCATCTACCTACCCTAAGGAATTAGGTTGTGTAGAAGTCCTTAAGGTAGTGCCATCCCACCATTGAGAGGTAGGTAGCACCACCGTTGGAGGTGTTCGGGTCAATTCGTTTGTAGGGACAGTGTGGTCACCAGAGCAACAGTAGGACACCTTAGAAGCTACCCTTATGCCATGTTCATGGACATAAGGACTTACTAAAATGTCCTATACTCGACGACCACGTTTCGAGGGGCAAGGCAACAGTGAGGCGTACCCTAAGAGTGGTGTGTGAATTTGTGTATTGTTTTCAGTTATGTTTTATCTTGGTCATGCATTGGGTGAGCTACGCTTTGATTTTATTTGGGCCATTCATTCTTTCATGTGATTAACAGTTTAAAGGTGCGGAAATTAAAATGCAGAAAATAAAGGTCTTACGCTATTACAAGGCGCGGGTCTATACATCGCCAAATTAACAAAGACCCGTTTTTTAATAAAATGCAGAAAATAAATAAATTTCCTAGTTACTATTACAAGGCTTTGGCAATTACATAATATTTAAAATGAAACATAAGACTAAACGCGCGAAAAGAAATTAGAATCGAATGCGTGAGGACGTTGGACCCTTTAAAGAAATTAAGTGAAATTAAAAATTAATTAATTATTTAATAAAGAAGAGGAATGTTTTTTATGGTTTTTGGTATTTATGAAACAAAGAAAATTAATTGAAATTAGAAATTAAATAAAACCCTAGTTCTAAATTATTTTTAAATGTTAAAGAAAAATATTTAAGTTTTGACCTAATTTACACTAATTATTTAATGACATATTTATTTACAAGATTAATTAATAATTATTAATAGTAATAATAAGAAGGAATTATTTATTAAGAAAAAAAAGGGAAAAAATATTTAAAAAAACATAATTTCTACACATTTTAGTTATTTAGAAAAAATTACAATTAAAACCCTAAATTAAACTAAATTGATTATTAAAATTTATTTACAAAAATATTAATGCATTAAATATTAAATAAACATATTTTATTTTTTTTTATTTCTGATTTTTGTGTTATAAAAATTATATTTTGTGAATTAAATAAAACAATTAAAATAATTAAAAGAAAAGAAAAGGAGAGAGAAAAAAAATACAAACAATGGGGGGGTCTGACCCAATTTAGGAGGTGTTATTGAAGCATTTGGCCCACTGAATTCAAGGCCTTTGTTGACTTTTCTGTACTTGCATGTGGATCCATTGACTGGCGTGCATGATGGAGTCCAGATTCTGGCCATTGGATTGATCTCCTGGGCGCGTGGCAAGCAAGCAGGCGAGGGTATATGGTACTCCTTTGGATGAGAGCTACGCTGGAACATGCTAATGAAAAAATCATGGAATATATAAGGGGACCTGGGAATCGAACCTAGGTCCCAATACCTGCAAGCCAACGCATCTGCCAACCGTACCATTGAGTCTCTTTTTCATATTAGTGGGACGTGAATAACATATGTGAAAAAAGCAATATTACGTTGAACCAAAATAAAACGCGCTAAAATTCAAACCTGCCAATCATGCTCAGACACATAGGCTTCGTCTTCATCTTTTGCCTGTAACTAATATCAAATAGCGGGGGTTTTAAACCCCCACTAAACTTCAACCTGAAAAATAGCGAATAGGATATAGGCAAGCATAAAAAGGGCGCGATGGGTGATTTAGCTTCGTTTGAATGTCACGAGTCCATTGGTACCAGTTTCATGGCCTGATTTTTCCATATATGCAAAACCCCAAATTGAATCTTCTGAAACCCTAACCTATGTTCATGGCAACTTTTGATACAGACATTATTAATTTAATTCAAGGACACTAATAGCTTCAGAATGTTCATGTTAGCGTAAATCAACAGTTAAAACGTATGGAAAATGCATGTAAATTCAAACACGAATATGAAAAAATTTATGAACAGGGCGACGTCATTCTACCACTTCTGGATGTATGGAGACTTGGCTTTGATTCCAAACGCTTCCTAGGTCGTCCAGCAATGTATTGGAATAGTTTTTAGGCTTTGAAACGAGCTCTAGGTATCAAAACAGTTTTCCACTTTTTTGTCCAAAATTGCAAGTTTGTTCTTGTGTTCTGAGCGCAGCTTTTGTGTCTATTGTGCATTAGGTTAGGTTTGCCTATGTATGAGGATGGAATTAGGTCAAGAAAAACAGGCCCAAAGTCTATGCATTCATGATTCAAATCTTTGATTTTGTCAAATCTTTTCCTATCTTTTTTGCCATGGAAACTTGCCAATTTTGGAAGATTTGGTCTCTTGAGAAGGCACACGAAATCTTGAGCTCATAATAGAAGAATATGCTGCACAAAAAGATTCAAAACCTTTGTTTAGTATTTTTCTCATATTTAATTTTAATTAAATGAATTAATAGGATTAAAAACTCAATTAATTAATTAAAAATAAGAAAATAACTCCCTTTTAGCTTAATGGGTCGTGCATAGCTTTTGGGTGATGATTCATGGAAGAAATTGAGTCCCATTAGCAATTTTGAGGCATTTGAAGCAAAGTTGACTTTTCAAAATTCCCAAAAATTTCCCAACTTCCACAAGGCATATCTTGCTCAATTTTTAAGATTGGATCATGTTATTTGACATTTTGGAAAGGTATTGAAGTTCTCTAACCAATGTCTTTGGTCCCATGTCATTTTGATTCACCAATCTCAGGTTATGGTCTTTGACTTAAAGTGCCTTTTTGTTGACTTTTGAAAATGACCTATAATGTTGAGATTGATAACTTTTTGTGAGAGCATTTCTTGGATTTGAAGTGTGAAGATGAGTTGTAGGAAATGTCATTCTCTTCAAAATGAGCTTTCTATGGAATTTTTCTGATAAGCCATGTGGAAGTTATGCCCTGGTCAATTTGCAGTTGACTTTTTCAACTGTCCAAAAATAGAAACTTTTGCATCTTGAGACTTTTTGAGCCATGCTTTGAGAATCATGATCAAGAATTGATCAAATGATGTTTGTGGCTTCAAAATAAGATGTTGACCAAAAATTTTGACTTTTGACTGTCAAATGACCATTTTGCCCCTACAGTTGACTGTGAAGCATTTAGGGTTTTTGACTGTACAATTTGGTGCTGTGAGTCTTGAAACTTGGCATATGAATGCTTGACAATGTATAAGGGCATGTGGGACTTGTTTGGACCCTTGGAAACTTCAATTTCTTTGTCAGAACCAAAACCCTAATTTTGACTGTGTTAGGAGGCATTTGGACTGTGCAACCCTTGGGAGATTTTGAACCTTGATCTTGGCAAATCTTGAAGAATATGGGAGGGAAAATTTTGGGGTACAACAGTTGCCCCTGTTCAATCTTCTTAAACCTGAGGATGTAGATTGGCTGTCGTGCCTTTCGTAATCTGAGGGTGGAAGATGATTGAACACTAGAGTGCCCAGAAATTTGCGCTCACATGTTAGCAGTGTGATGATGGGAATGGGCTTATAGATGCCATTTGGAGACTGATGGGTAGGAGGATGGGCTTATAGATGCCATCGGGAGGTTGTCGATTGCGTAAGAGATTCCTTAGCGAGAACTTACGTACCTGAGAAAGAAAATGATTACCTGGCCTGTTACAGGAGTTGATCTTCAAATTCTTTATGTAGATGCGCCCTAGCTGGATACAGGAATCGGGTCTTTAAACTCTTCAGACGTACCCTGGCGAGATACAGGAATCGAGTCCGGAGAATATAGTCGTCAACAGATACACCCTGGAAGGATACAGGAATCGGATCTTCGAACTCTTCAGACGTGCCCTGGCAGGATACAGGAATTGAGTCTGGTAATGTAGTCGTCAACAGATACACCCTGGCAGGATACAGGAATCGGATCTTCGAACTCTTCAGACGTGCCCTGGCAGGATACAGGAATCGAGTCTGGTAATGCTAGTCGTCAACAGATACACCCTGGAAGGATACAGGAATCGGATCTTCGAACTCTTCAGACGTGCCCTGGTGGGATACAGGAATCGAGTCTGGTAATGCTAGTCGTCAACAGATACACCCTGGCAGGATACAGGAATCGGATCTTCGAACTCTTCAGACGTGCCCTGGCGGGATACAGGAATCGAGTCTGGTAATGCTAGTCGTCAACAGATACACCCTGGCAGGATACAGGAATCGGATCTTCGAACTCTTCAGACGTGCCCTGGAGGGATACAGGAATCGAGTCTGGTAATGCTAGTCGTCAACAGATACACCCTGGCAAGATACAGGAATCGGATCCTCGAACTCTTCAGACGCACCCTGGCAAGATACAGGAATCGGGTCTGGTAATGCTAGTCATCAACAGATACACCCTGACAAGATACAGGAATCAGATCCTCAAACTCTTCAGACGCACCCTGGCAAGATACAGGAATCGGGTCTAGAATCAGTCGTCAACAGATACACCCTGGCAAGATACAGGAATCGAATCTTTAGTTGCGACCGTTGATGGCAATCATCTTGGTATTAACCTTTATCCTGAAAAGACAAAACGTTAGTTGTATGCGATGTCATGGTGTATGACATGCGAGATGTGATAAGTGAGATTGTATGTTCATGATGCGTATGTGCATGATATAATATATGAAGATGCAATGTTTATGAATGTATGTTTTCGTCTTAGGAAAATAAATCCTTGACGGATGCCGGGAAGTTAAATCCTGGGCTGATGTGAATAGCATTTCGCTGTTTCCGCTGGGGAGTGATGGTTGCAAGAATACCGGTAGGAGAAGATGACTCCGTTGGGGAATAAACTTGGAGATTATTCTGCGGGGGGGAAATTATTCTAGCGACCTTGCTGAGGAACAATACTCTATGGGAAGAGAGGTACTTTGTTGAGATGTTGATGATAACTCTGCTGGGGATACCGTTGTTATGTTATGTTGAAGGAGTTAATACACTCCGCTGGGGGTAAGAAGACTCTGCCGACGATGATCTTTCCATGGTTATTGGCTGAGGATAACCCAGTTATATCCTGGTAGGGAAATAAACTTTGAATAAACCCGGGAGACGCGTTCGTGCTCGGTAGGGGATAAGCTTCCAGAATCTGCTGGGGATAAGCTTCCTGCTGGGGAGATGATTCAGCTTTCCTGGGGAAATCTTCAGACTTGACTCTCCTGGGGAAATCCTTGAGATATATTAGGGAAGTGGCTCCGCTGAATGTCTGGTATACCGCCGGGGAACAATCTTAGATCAAGACTGACGGGGATGCTTGTTAGGAATGTCTGTGTACTCTGCTGAGGAATGTTTGATATTTGCTGGAGGATGCCCAACTTCCTTAAGGCTGACAGGATAACTCTGCTTGGGGAGAGCGCATTGACTTGCTGACTCACTCTCTGGGGATTTAAGATATCTTGGTTATGTTCTTCAGCTGAACTTACCTTGGTACCCTGGTGGACAGAGCAATTAGATCGCTTAGACAACTCGTATTGCACTAGTTTCTGCTGGAGAAGATACTGGTGGGGTCTTGATAACTGCCGTTTGACAAACCTTCTTCTGATAGGCAAGTGACGAGATGCCGGGACATAGTCGTACGCTTTTGATCCCTAACTTTTGCCTGGACCGCCCCTTCGGGTTTTCAGTCCACCGGGATACCCTTTTTTGCCCAAGCCGCCTTTTCAGGTTTTCGGCTTGCCGGGTGTACAGATTTTTTTCTATTTCATCCCTTATTTTTGCCCGAACCCTTTTGGTTCGCCGGGAAGCCCTTATTTTTGCCTAGGTGTGTCAACCTAGCGGGTCTTTGATTATGCGTAGTATTTTTTGACTATATCCACGCTCTCAGAATGTAGGGAGTTGCCCCTGTTATAAGTGTTTTGCCATGCCGTCCGAAGATCTTTGAACCTGCACGATTCGTCGCTGGAATTCATGTCCAATGCCCCAAGTGACTCAGGCGGAGATTTGTCCTTGGCTGTTTGGCATCTTGAGAGATTCCTTGAATCTTGACTGGACTGCCCCAGATGATGGACAATGATCAGGCCATGCCCCTTGATTGGAGGTGCTTTTGTTCATTAGGCATTCGTCGTGCGAATTTCTATGTTGTTCAAACAAAAAGTCATATGCAAACAAAGTTATGTTAAAAATGCAAAGCTTATGTCTGTCTTGAAGTTTTTGAAAAATGCATTTTTCAGTAAAACCAGCAAATTTTGTAAAATGTGATGTCAACTCAATATTTTATAGCAAACCTTAAGGAGTCGGGATACCTTTGGTAAAAGTATGCTTTCGAACTAACCCATGCTTCAGCTAGGACTTTTAAGGGTTGTAGCGTGGCCTGGTTCACGGTTTAAGAAACAAAGGATAAAGGCTCAAATTATTTGTACCCACCCGCTCTTCGTGATGTTCTTCAAACCTAAACTCAGTTGATCGTGCGTTAGACCTTGTTTGAGTCTTTGCTCTGAAATTCCAGTGATGGTTCGGATACCGATAGTTTATTTCGAATAGGCCGTCATTTCTTTTTTAGTTGAGGGTTTGTAGGACCTCTTTCTTTTTGATTTTGCTATCCCTAAATTTTGCCTGAATTGTTTCTTTTGTGATTACAGTCAGCGGGATGCCCCAGTTTTGTAAGTCTCCTTCATAGGTTTTGACTTGTTGGGTTTTTATTTTTGAGATATAATGACTGCCTATCCTTATGATTATTTGGAATCATCACTGTCTTCTTTTTTTTTGTAAGGACCTCTTTGGTGCCATTTGTTATGCACTTGGATCAACTGAGAGAACTACCCTGCCCCAGGTTATGATAAAGGGTTTTAATTTTCGAAAAGAAAAAACTCCTACTTCTTTCGCTCAGAGGGGTTGACGAGGGATTATCTTCCTTATAACTCCAGTGTTTAGGTATTTGAAACAATGCCTGTACTTCATCAGCGGGGTCTGTTCAAAAGCATATTGTAAAGATCGTGGTATCGTTTTCTTCATCCTCCCTCAAGAGGCTTAGAATTATTAACCGAGAATTGATCATCACAAAAAAATGAAAACAGTTTGCATATAGTGAATACGAATATATTGCTTCAAAATAGACATATGCGATGCATTAATGAAATAACAACGTTTAACATGAATAATTGTTTAAGTAGCCAAAGAAAAATACAACTTGAACATTCGAATGAACAAAAGTTTTCCTATCTCAGGGCTTGCTACTTCAAATGGTGAATCCTGTAGGGATGGTAGAAGCACTCAGCCTGGCCATCTTGGGTGAATTCCACAGCTCCTTCATCAATCAGGTCCTGGATCTTATTCTTCAAGGTCCAACAATCATCTGTAGCATGCCCCGGGCTATCAGAATGATAAGCGCAGCGGGCGTTGGGGTTATACCTTGAAGGTGTCCTGTTGGGATTCTTAGGAGGATCCCTTAGAGTTACCAAATTCAACCTCAACAGTTGTTGTAAAGCTTGAGGCAGCGATACGTTGAGCTTGGTGAATTTCCTTTTGGGTTTGTCTGGCTGAAGCTGGTGAGGTTGATGCCGAATTTGTGACACTGGAGCCATTTGAGGAGCTCTCCCCTTATCTTCTTGTCTCGAAGGTGGTTGAATGATGACTGGCTCTCCAACCTTAGATGTTTACCCCAGCTGGTTACCCCGAAGCAGTTGGTTGATGAGAACCCCGAGCTCTTCTTGTCTTTGAGCTAAGCCTTGAATGATAGTCACCTGCCCCAACATCTGGGCTCTCATTGCATCCACCTCAGCTTGCAGATGTTTCAGCCGTTCATCCTCAGCACTGTTCCTGACCAAAGTCCCCATGAGAAGTGTTCTCAGCTCTTCCTGCCCCTTGGATAGATTCAGGAGGATTTCCCCGAACCGAGTCTCTTGAGCATGAAGGTCCTGGTTGTATTGTTGGAAAGCCATTGCTGAAATAAACAGCGCAGATGGTAAGTGACCTGTAACAAGGGTACCTGTCATGCAATGATATGTATGATATGCATGTAATGTTTTCAAGGATCTCGCGGGGTAAACAAGAAAATTGTTAGAGTTGGAAACTGGTAACTTGATTGAAGGAACTTCATGTTGTTGAGAGTCCTTCTTCAAGGGTCAAAGGCTTACCATATTCAGTGGGTCATAGCCCCTGACAACCTTGGCTAGAGAAAAAAAAAATCCCCTTTGCCCCTTGTTAGACATTTTTTTCATCATGACCTGCATCACAAGCCCTTGAGATCCTTGAAATGGATTAGTCCTTATGTAGGATGTATGCAATGGTGTGATGGTATGATGTCATGTTATGCGTGGGGTGATATAAGTAACCCTGTTATGAGTCCAGATTAAGGACTGTAAACAAAACCTGCAAGGAACCCAAGTGTCAGATAACAAGCATGCAAATAGTCAAGTTGGAAGGCACACAAGTCACACAAGAGAAACCCTTAGAGTTCAGGCCAGCATGGGGGCTAGGTATTACCCTCTTTCAGTTTGTTGGTTAAGACTTGTCCTATCAGAAGTAACCGGGTTCTAGAGGATCCCAATATCACTGACTACCCTCAATCGGTCATAACTCCAGCATCGCAACCTTTTCTTGCGGCCAGAACCATCACGAGAGTTTAGCCTCAATGGGCGTAGCATACTGCTACTGTTCTATTGGCCAAGTTGGGTCATTTAAGGTTCTAAGGTCGGTTGGTGCTTAATGATTCCTCAGAAGACCCATATTCTCCTCTATGCGACACAAGGGATATCGGTACAGACCAAGGTGCCACACCAATGTAGCCACTGCTTCACCCATGTCGGTCTACGCCGGACAGGTCCCTCACGGCTTATGTTACCTAACAGGGTATCCCCAGACCCGGGTTAGGATCTATGTAACTCCGATGCAACCCACAATAATAAATCAAACAAAGCACCACAATTGAAAACACAAGTGATCTTAGTCCTAAGGTACACCTCACTTTATAAGTATCCCCAGCAGAGTCGCCAGTTCTATGATCGGTGGATCTGGAACTGACTGTTTAAAGCTGGTTCGCAAAATGTCGCGGTAAGCAAGAGTCGCCACCGTCTTTTATTTTCTCCAACATGGAAAGGACAAAAGCACAGCAAAATTCCTTGTGAGATAGTTTCTCGGTTCGGGAGGTAGATTTATAGAAAGGGAAGGTGTTAGCACCCTTTCTATCCATGGTTATCCATGGGCTCTTAGATACTTTCTCATTGTGTTTTCAAAAGTGTTTGCTTTTCAATTGTGAGTGAGTTTGAAAAAGTTTCGTTTAAAGTTTCAGATCGACTACTGTATCAGTCCTCAAGAGTGTTTGAAAAATTGTTTTGAAAGCTTTTTGAAAAGTGTCAGTGTGAAAAGAAGTTTTGGTTTGTTTTGGATTAGAGCAATTATGTATGAGTCATCTACCTAACCTAAGGAATTAGGCTGTGTAGAAGTCCTTAAGGTAGTGCCATCCCACCATTGAGAGGTAGGTAGCACCACCGTTGGAGGTGTTCGGGTCAATTCGTTTGTAGGGACAGTGTGGTCACCAGAGCAACAGTAGGACACCTTAGAAGCTACCCTTATGCCATGTTCATGGACATAAGGACTTACTAAAACGTCCTATACTCGACGACCACGTTTCGAGGGGCAAGGCAACAGTGAGGCGTACCCTAAGAGTGGTGTGTGAATTTGTGTATTGTTTTCAGTTATGTTTTATCTTGGTCATGCATTGGGTGAGCTACGCTTTGATTTTATTTGGGCCATTCATTCTTTCATGTGATTAACAGTTTAAAGGTGCAGAAATTAAAATGCGGAAAATAAAGGTCCTACGCTATTACAAGGCGCGGGTCTATACATCGCCAAATTAACAAAGACCCATTTTTTAATAAAATGAAGAAAATAAATAAATTTCCTAGTTACTATTACAAGGCTTTGGCAATTACATAATATTTAAAATGAAACATAAGACTAAACGCGCGAAAAGAAATTAGAATCGAATGCGTGAGGGCGTTGGACCCTTTAAAGAAATTAAGTGAAATTAAAAATTAATTAATTATTTAATAAAGAAGAGGAATGTTTTTTATGGTTTTTGGTATTTATGAAACAAAGAAAATTAATTGAAATTAGAAATTAAATAAAACCCTAGTTCTAAATTATTTTTAAATGTTAAAGAAAAATATTTAAGTTTTGACCTAATTTACACTAATTATTTAATGACATATTTATTTACAAGATTAATTAATAATTATTAATAGTAATAATAAGAAGGAATTGTTTATTAAGAAAAAAAAGGGAAAAAATATTTAAAAAAAACCTAATTTCTACACATTTTAGTTATTTAGAAAAAATTACAATTAAAACCCTAAATTAAACTAAATTGATTATTAAAATTTATTTACAAAAATATTAATGCATTAAATATTAAGTAAACATATTTTATTTTTTTGATTTCTGATTTTTGTGTTATAAAAATTATATTTTGTGAATTAAATAAAACAATTAAAATAATTAAAAGAAAAGAAAAGGAGAGAGAAAAAAAATACAAACAATGGGGGGGTCTGACCCAATTTAGGAGGTGTTATTGAAGCATTTGGCCCACTGAATTCAAGGCCTTTGTTGACTTTTCTGTACTTGCATGTGGATCCATTGACTGGCGTGCATGATGGAGTCCAGATTCTGGCCATTGGATTGATCTCCTGGGCGCGTGGCAAGCAAGCAGGCGAGGGTATATGGTACTCCTTTGGATGAGAGCTACGCTGGAACATGCTAATGAAAAAAATCATGAAATATATAAGGGGATCTGGGAATCGAACCTAGGTCCCAATACCTGCAAGCCAACGCATCTGCCAACCGTGCCATTGAGTCTCTTTGTCATATTAGTGGGACGTGAATAACATATGTGAAAAAAGCAATATTACGTTGAACCAAAATAAAACGCGCTAAAATTCAAACCTGCCAATCATGCTCAGACACATAGGCTTCGTCTTCATCTTTTGCCTGTAACTAATATCAAATAGCGAGGGTTTTAAACCCCCACTAAACTTCAACCTGAAAAATAGCGAATAGGATATAGGCAAGCATAAAAAGGGCGCGATGGGTGATTTAGCTTCGTTTGAATGTCACGAGTCCATTGGTACCAGTTTCATGGCCTGATTTTTCCATATATGCAAAACCCCAAATTGAATCTTCTGAAACCCTAACCTATGTTCATGGCAACTTTTGATACAGACATTATTAATTCAATTCAAGGACACCAATAACTTCAGAATGTTCATGTTAGCGTAAATCAACAGTTAAAACGTATGGAAAATGCATGTAAATTCAAACACGAATATGAAAATTTTTATGAACAGGGCGACGTCATTCTACCACTTCTGGATGTATGGAGACTTGGCTTTGATTCCAAACGCTTCCTAGGTCGTCCAGCAATGTATTGGAATAGCTTTTAGGCTTTGAAACGAGCTCTAGGTATCAAAACAGTTTTCCACTTTTTTGTCCAAAATTGCAAGTTTGTTCTTGTGTTCTGAGCGCAGCTTTTGTGTCTATTGTGCATTAGGTTAGCTTTTCCTATGTATGAGGATGGAATTAGGTCAAGAAAAACAGGCCCAAAGTCTATGCATTCATGATTCAAATCTTTGATTTTGTCAAATCTTTTCCTATCTTTTTTGCCATGGAAACTTGCCAATTTTGGAAGATTTGGTCTCTTGAGAAGGCACACGAAATCTTGAGCTCATAATAGAATAATATGCTGCACAAAAAGATTCAAAACCTTTGTTTAGTATTTTTCTCATATTTAATTTTAATTAAATGAATTAATAGGATTAAAAACTCAATTAATTAATTAAAAATAAGACAATAACTCCCTTTTAGTTTAATGGGTCGTACATAGCTTTTGGGTGATGATTCATGGAAGAAATTGAGGCCCATTAGCAATTTTGAGGCATTTGAAGCAAAGTTGACTTTTCAAAATTCCCAAAAATTTCCCATCTTCCACAAGGCATATCTTGCTCAATTTTTAAGCTTTGATCATGTTCTTGGACATTTTGGAAAGGTATTGAAGTCCTATAACCAATGTCTTTGGTCCCATGTCATTTTGATTTACCAATCTCAAGTTATGGTCTTTGACTTAAAGTGCCTTTTTGTTGACTTTTGAAAATGACCTATAATGTTGAGATTGATAACTTTTTGTGAGAGCATTTTTTGGATTTGAAGTGTGAAGATGAGTTGTAGGAAATGTCATTCTCTTCAAAATGAGCTTTGGATGGAATTTTTCTGATAAGCCATGTGGAAGTTATGCCCTGGTCAATTTGCAGTTGACTTTTTCAACTGTCCAAAAATAGAAACTTTTGCATCTTGAGACTTTTTGAGCCATGCTTTGAGAATCATGATCAAGAATTGATTAAATGATGTTTGTGGCTTCAAAATAAGATGTTGACCAAATTTTTTGACTTTTGACTGTCAAATGACCATTTTGCCCCTACAGTTGACTGTGAAGCATTTAGGGTTTTTGACTATACAATTTGGTGATGTGAGTCTTGAAACTTGGCATATGAATGCTTGACAATGTATAAGGGCATGTGGGACTTGTTTGGACCCTTGGAAACTTCAATTTCTTCGTCAGAACCAAAACCCTAATTTTGACTGTGTTAGGAGGCATTTGGACTGTGCAACCCTTGGGAGATTTTGAACCTTGATCTTGGCAAATCTTGAAGAATATGGGAGGGAAAATTTTGGGGTACAACAGAGAGGTTCCATACACCATCCTACATCATGACATGCCAACATCATGGGAAGAAATGCAAAAGAGTTGGATCCAACTCAAGGAAGAATGGAATACTTTTGAAGCCAGCTTCTACGCCAGTGAGAAGAAGGTTTTAGAGCTTACCACACTTACATCGCACCAAAGAGGATGCACAATGTCTTTTTACATTAAGAGTTTTGTAATATTTTGCCCATGGGGCACTTATGTACTAACAATTTCTTCTTAATATGACGTGTGTTCCTTTCTGTTTGCAACAAATTTGAATTTCTGAATCCTTGAAAGCATTACATGAATAATATATCATTCATCATATGCATAAACAGGTCTTCACACCAGGTTTCCTTATCTTTCTGCTGTTTATTTCAGCAAGATGGATTTGGAGCAGACGGTTAAGGATCTACAAGCATAGAATTCTCAATTCCAGCAACTCCTCATGACCTTAGCAAAGGGTCAAGAGGATCTCAAAGCATTGTTGGAGAAGAATAAAGAGAAAAAGAAGAAGAGGCCCGGAGTAGCCTCCTTTGGAAGAAGGTTCGAAAGAAATGCTAGAAAAGTTCTAGAGTTCCCCTCAACGTCTGATGAAGGGGCTGGTAAAGGAAAAGGGGCTACGCTACCTTCTGAATCTGAAGTTGAAGAAGAGGAAGAGGAAGAAGATGAAGATTACTCCGAACAGCAATATCCCCCGGCGGATGATAAATATAAGAATCTTGAGGATAGATTGGCAGCCATGGAGTTGCAGAGGGTACCCGGTTTAGATTTTGAAGAACTAGGGTTGGTCGCTGGGATCGTCATCCCTCCCAAATTCAAAGTACCAACATTTTCTAAATATGATGGTCTGTCCTGCCCAAAATTGCACCTGAGATCGTATGCCAGAAAGATCCAACCCCACTCATCTGATAAAGACCTCTGGGTACACTTTTTCCAAGACAGTTTGTCAGGCACGCAACTAGACTGGTTCTATCAACTCGAGAGATAAGAGGTTCACAATTAGGAAGACTTATCTGCTGCTTTTTACCGTCAATACCAATACAATGTTGATTTGGCGCCCACTCGTACTCAGCTATAAAGTATGGGGATGGCTTCAAATGAAGGATTTAAAGAGTATGCCCAGAAGTGGCATGATCTGGCTGGAAGGGTGCAGCCACCATTGTCGAATAGAGGGATAGTTGACATGTTTCTGGGGACCCTGTCTGGCCCTTTCTTCAATCATCTAATCAGGAGTTCTTCCGCGGGATTTACTGAACTAATTTTGACTGGAAAAAGGGTCGAGGCCGGTATTAAAAGTGGTAAGATTCACAAAGATGCCTCCGCGTCCACCGCTGTTAAGAAGACCTTCCCAGATAAGAAGGAAGCCTCTGTTGTGTATTCTCAGAAAAGTCAAGGAAGAACCGAGCGTCGGCCAACTGTAGGGGTTGTGATGATTCAAAACTCTTCAAATGATCAACCTCGTAGCAATCAGTCAAGACCTAATCAACAACGGGTAGAAAGGCCACAACGGCAGTTCGCCTGAATCAACATGACGCCCGTGCAAGTACTCCCTCATTTGTTAAAGCTGAATCTTGCCAGTTTGAAGGAAGCGCCAAAGAAACCTAACACCTCCTCTCCATACTACCACTCCAATGCTAAGTGTGCCTACCACTCTGACAGTGTTGGGCATGATACTAATAATTGTTGGACTAATAATTGTTCTGCCCCAATTCCCAAGCACGGTAATAAGTTCATGCTGTTATGGAGGACCTTCATGTTACTGATGCTGCTGACCTTTTGACTCTGTTACTTGTGATTAAAGAGAATTTGATGAGAGCCGGGATCTTTCCTGGTTGTGGAAAAGACTGCTATTTTTGTTTGAACATACGAGGTGATTGCCCAATGTTGAAGTCAGGTGTCCAACGCCTGATGGATACCCAAGAGATACTCTTCTAGAAGACCCTTATTGATACCTTCACTCCTGTTACTCCTGCTACTTTTGCTACTTCAACCAACGATATTGCAATTATAACCATTTCCGACAATCCTCCCAACACTTTCAAAAGGCCTGTCAGGATTACGCCCGACCCTAAATTTGTACCATTAAAAATCACCATGCCGGGACCTGTCCCGTATCAATCTAGCAAAACGATACCATGGAACTATGGAGGAGAAATCTTCTATCATGGTATCAAGCAGATTGAAGCAGTCCAAGAGATTTATGAAGAAGAAGACCCTGATGTAGGGAACATTGCGGGTACAAGCAAGATAACCCACAGCGGCCGGATCTTTTCTCCGGAGATTGCTCCCCCCAGAGCAGTTTTCGGACCCTCAAAAGCTTCTGTACCTGTTAAGTCATCTGTGCGAGACCCGATAATTGAAAAATTGGATACTCCTGAAGTAAGACCATCTGCTGATAATACCGATAAGAGTAAGGGGATACTGGAAGAGCCTGTCAGGACGAAGGCTCATGTTGTGGTTATCCCCGAAACCACCCAGAAAGAAATGGATGAAATCTTGAAAATAATCAGAAAGAGTGACTACAACGTCACGGAACAGCTAGGGCAGACCCCTTCTAAAATTTCAATGTTAGCTCTTCTTCTCTGCTCTGAGGCTCATGCTAAGGCCTTAATAAAATTTCTGAAGGCGGCACATGTACCCCAAGATACTTCGGCTCACCAGTTTCAGGAGTGTGTGGCCAGTCTTACTGCTGATAATGGCCTTGGCTTTTCCGATGCTGACTTAACTCCCAAAGGAAGGAAACACAATGACGCGCTACATGTTTCAATTGAATGCAGGGGAACCACGCTCGCCCATGTCTTAGTTGATAATGGTTCTTCCTTGAATGTGCTGCCAAAGAAAGCTTTAGACTGTTTGGATTGCAAAGGATTGACCCTCAAACCTAGTAACATCGTTGTTAGGGCCTTTGATGGCTCCAAAAGAATGGTTCATGGAGAGGTTGATATTCCTATCAAAGTAGGCACAAAAGTTTTCAACTCCGCCTTTTATGTGATGGACATCCGTCCGTCATATTCGTGTTTGTTAGGAAGACCGTGGATCCATTATACCTGGGCAGTTACCTCCTCTTTGCACCAAATGCTGAAATATCCTGTTAAGGGTAAGATTATAACAGTGCACGGCGAGGAAGAGTACATGATAAGTCATCTTAATTCCTTCCACTATGTGGAGTTGGATGGCGAGTTCATCGAAATGCCCTTCCAACATTTTGAGGAAGTTTCTCCTGAGGTAGCAGTTGCGAAGACAATGGTTGAGGTACCTATAGTTCCCAAGCATGTGCCTAGGATGGCATCTCTGAAGGACGCAGACGCGGTGATCAAAGAAGGGAAGAGTACACTATGGGGGCAATTGCCTAATTTTCCCCATAAGACGGACAAATTTGGACTAGGGTTTACAGCTGCAGGACAAAAAGCTATGCGTCGCTCCAAGACTGGAAGGCCACCTGTAAGGATCATTCACCATGAAGTTAATGCTGTTGAAGATGAAGATGAAGAGAACAACTTCGAAGATTGGATTTTTCCGACCATCGAAGGGGGTTTAAGCAACTGGGAAGCAAAGGATTTAATTCCCATCACCTTCATCAACCAGTAATTTTATCTTTGAACAATTTCTTATTTCGTTCTGTAATAACTAAAACAATTCGTACACTATTTTCACCTCATGCCTTGCCCGGGGCATGTAGGTCCATTTGTAAGGGTTTGATTTACTTCATTATCATATGCCATATTTTAATGAATCATTGGACGTTTTCATAAACTGATGTGTTCATTTTCTTTCCTTTTTGCATTTTTGTTTTGTTTAAGGATGGATATCCCTTACACACACCCACACTCACAAATGCAGGTACCCATCCACTCCGGATTCCATGGGTGACTATTCTACTTTAGCCTTCGATAACTCTGAAGATTTGGTCAATCATGCTGAGTACAAAGTTGACGAAGACTGTGAAGTGCCGGGAGAGTTAGCCAGACTTTTACAACAAGAAGAGAGGGTTATTCTGCCTCATGAAGAGTTGCTAGAAACCATCAACTTGGGGACAGAGGAAGACAGGAAAGAAGTAAAAGTGGGTGCCAACCTGGAACCAAATGTCAAGGAGCGCTTAGTGCAGTTGTTGAACGAATATGTTGAAATCTTCGCCTGGCTTATGAAGACATGTCGGGACTAGACACGGATATCGTGGTTCACCGTCTCCCTACAAGAGAAGATTTTCCACCGATCAAACAAAAGGTCCGTCGGATGAGGCCTGACATGTCTGAGAAGATCAAAGTTGAGGTAATGAAGCAATTCAACGCTGGCTTTCTGGATGTTACTTCCTATCCACAATGGGTTGCTAACATTGTGCTCGTGCCTAAGAAGGACGGCAAAGTCAGAATGTGTATGGACTATCGGGATTTAAACAGGGCTAGCCCCAAAGATGATTTTCCACTGCCACATATTGACATCTTGGTTGACAACACAGCTCAACACAAGGTTTTTTCCTTCATGGATGGATTCTCGGGATACAACCAGATCAAAATGGCCCCCGAGGACATGGAGAAAACTACTTTTCTCACGCAATGGGGTACCTTCTGCTACAAAGTGATGCCATTCGGACTGAAGAATGTAGGGGCAACCTATCAACTCGCCATGGTAGCTTTGTTTCATGATATGATACATCATGAGATCGAAGTTTACGTAGACGACATGATAGCTCGATTACAGACAGAAGAGGAACACCTTGATCATTTGCAAAAGTTGTTTGCCAGGTTGAAGGAGTATAAGCTCAGACTGAACCAAAGCAAGTGCACCTTTGGAGTTAGGTCTGGTAAACTTATGGGATTTATTGTCAGCAACAAAGGCATTGAGGTCGATCCAACTAAAGTAAAGGCTATACAAGAAATGCCTGCCCCCTTCACTGAAAAGGAGGTTAGAGGATTCTTGGGACGCTTAAACTATATCGCGAGGTTCATCTCTCACCTGACATCTACCTGTGAGCCAATTTTAAAACTGTTGAAGAAAGATCAGGTAGTTGAATGGAACAATGATTGTCAAATAGCTTTTGATAAGATCAAGGAGTATTTACTAGAACCTCCTATTCTGATGCCACTCGTCGAAGGAAGGTCGTTAATCATGTATCTGACTGTTTTGGATAACTCAATGGGGTGCGTATTGGGCCAACATGACGAGTCTGGCCGAAAAGAGCATGCCATTTATTACCTTAGCAAAAGGTTTACCGAATGTGAGACTCGCTACTCACTGCTCGAGAAAACTTGATGCGCTTTGGTATGGGCTGCTCGCCGGCTAAGGCAGTATATGTTGACTCATACCACTCTGCTGATTTCCAAGATGGATCCGATCAAGTATATCTTCGAGAAGCCTGCTTTATCTGGAAGGATCACTAGATGAAAAATGATCCTGACTGAGTATGATATCTAGTATACTACCCAAAAAGCTATAAAGGGGAGTGTACTAGCTGACCATCTAGCTCATCAAGCCATCGAAGATTATCAATCTATGAGATTCGACTTCCCTGACGAGGACATCATGACATTGGACAACATTAAAGGTAACGGACCGTATGACGGACCTGAAAAAGGATCCCGATGGACCCTATACTTTGATGGTGCTTCAAATGCGCTTGGCAACGGTATCGGTGCGGTACTCATTTCTCCGAAAGGTTGCCATACACCCTTCACTGCCCGACTTTGCTTCAGTTGTACCAACAACATGGCTGAATATGAAGCTTGCATATTTGGTCTCAAGGCTGCTATAGACTTGGGAATCAAATCTTTGGCCGTATTTGGGGACTCGGCTTTGGTTATCAGTCAAGTCAAAGGAGAGTGGGATACCAAACATCCTAATCTTATCATATACAAAGAACATGTCTTGTCATTGTAGCCTCATTTCGAGCAGATTACCTTCGAGCATTTCCCGCGAGAAGAAAATCAGATAGGAGATGCTCTAGCTACAATGTCTTCTATATTTAAACTCTGCTGGGATAATGAGGCTCCCCAAATTACCATCGAGCGAATGAACGAACCTGCACACTGTCATTAGATTAATACCGAAGAATTAGTGGAACCACCTTGGTTTCATGAAATCAAAAGGTATCTCTAGACTAGAGAATATCCTGAAGGAGCTTCAGTCAACGATAAAAAGTTCTTAAGGAGATTTGCTGCCAAGTTCTTCCTAAGCAATGGCATTCTTTATAAGCGCATCCATGATCGTGTTCTACTTCGTTATATGGACAAGACTGAAGCGGAGTTGATCATGACCGAAATACATAGTGGCACATTTGGCACCCATTTGAGCGGACATACGATGGCTAAGAAGATTCTAAGGGTAGGCTACTACTGGTCTACCATGGAAGCTGATTGTCATCAACATTCCCGTACTTGCCACAAATTCCATGTCTATGCTAATAAGGTACATATTCCTCTTGTTCCTCTCAATGTTCTGACAGCTCTTTGGCCATTCGCAATGTGGGGCATTGACATGATTGGAGAGATCAAGCCCACGGCATCCAATGGACATGGCTTCATCTTGGTCGCTATTGATTATTTCACCAAGTGGGTCAAAGCAGCTTCATATGCCTCCATTACAAAGAATGTGGTTGCCCGCTTCATCAAGCAGAACCTCATATGCCGGTATGGTATCCCCGACAGAATCATTATGGACAATGGTACAAATTTGAATAACACTATGATCACCGCTCTATGCGAACAGTTCAAGATTTATCATCACAATTCATCTCCCTATCGGCCGAAGATGAACGGTGTTGTTGAAGCCGCGAACAAAAACATCAAGAAGATCATTCAAAAGATGACAGTCACCTACAAGGACTGGCATGAGATGTTATTGTTTTCCCTGCATGGATATCGCACCACGGCACGTACTTCAATAGGGGCAACCCCTTTCTCTTTGGTATACAGCATGGAAGCTGTTCTACCTATGGAAGTTCAGATTCCTTCCTTGAGGATTATGAAAGATGCCGGTTTGAGTGAAGACAATTGGATTCAGACCCGGTTTGATCAACTTAACTTGATTGACGAGAAGCGACTTACTTCTGTTTGTCATGGTCAGACATATCAAAAACGGATGATCAAGGCTTTCAACAAGAAAGTCAGACGCCAGGTATATCAAGTCAGAGATCTTGTAATCAAGCGGATCATCTTACCGCAAAGTGATCCCAGGGGAAAGTGGACTCCTACTTACGAAGGACCATTTGTGATCAAGAGCATCTTTTCTGGTGGGGTAATGATTCTGACCACCATGGACGGTGACGACTTGCCGCACCCTGCAAATGCAGACATAGTCAAAAGATACTACGCATAAAATAACCCGACAAGTTGAAAACTCGAAAGGGAGACTTGGGCAAAAATGGGTATCCCGGTGATTCGAAAACCCGAAAGGGCGGTTCAGGCAAACATTAGGGATAAAACAAAAAGATTTATACACCCGGCAAGTTGAAAACCCGAAAGGGCGACTTGGGCAAAAAAGGGTATCCCGATGGATCGAAAACCCGAAAGGGCGGTCCAGGCAAAAGTTAGGGAATTAAAGCGTATGACTATGTCTCGTCGGATCACTTTAAGGACAATCTCTTCACGGATAAGCTCCAAGTTACTGATCAATCCAATCACCGGCGGACGAAGCAGCGAATGGACAAGATACTCAGAGTTCTTAAGGATATAGCAGAGTGGAAATCCCATGGAATTATTACACATATCCATCTTTCTCTTGTATAAATTTTTCTCAATTTTTACGACAACATTCTCTTACTAGGATGTCTGTCTCCTTTGTACAAAGATACTTACAAAAGTTAATACAAAGATACTTCAAAGTGCATAAATTTGTTTACCTTTCTTTGCCTTTTTACACTTATGTTTTATTTGAAAACGTCCAAAGTTTTGTTAAATAGGCATATGCATTTGAATATAATCACTGCTTACAAATAAAACGAAATTGAGAAAGGATAATTACTGATAGGTTGAAGGTGTAGGAAGATGTCCTGGTGCCATTTCAGAAGAAATCCCCTACAATGCATCATTCAGATCCTCAACAAAGCTAAAAATTTAGAGTATTATTTCCCCAACGGAGCCAATGCATTCTAAACTGGATTCCCCAGCTGAGTCAAGATTCAAAGTTCCCATCAGAGTTCAAACTCCTGATCCCTAACGGAGCCCAAAAACCTTGAAATACCCATCCCAGCGGAGCCATAATATTCTAAACCTTCTTCCCCAGCGAAGTCAAAATTCCAAACCACCAACCCTCGATGGGAACTGCACTACTTCCCCCAATCTTCCCAGCAGGCTGTCTTAAAAATCTGAGAACCAAGCAGATAACAGTTAACTTCTTGGCTTATCCCCAACTAGGATGATTCCCTAGTAGTTTGGCATACAACCCAAAGCTTCTGATTTCACCGGCCGAGTAAACATTCTCCCCACAGAGTTATCTCCCAACAGATCAAAGATTCTCGGTCTCATTTCTCCAAGCAGAAGCCTCCCAGGTTTTAATTCCCCAGTAGAGATTTTCAGAGTTTTCCCTATTTCCCAGGAAAGTCATGAAGGATTCTCGTTCCCCGCATAAGTTGTCAAAGGGCTTGTTAATCCCCATAAATCGCCGAGGATTTTCAATCTCCAGCAGTGGTCCTAGGATTTCTCTTTCTCAAACAATCAAGGATCTTTAATCCCCAGGTAGTCAACAAGGATTTCTCATCTTCAGCAATCAAAGATTTTTGGAATCCCCAGCATCGGCCAAGGATTCACTTTCCCCGACAGCAGTCCAAAATTTCATTATCTCCAGTTATCAAGGATTTATTTTCCTCATCAAGACAGCTACTCAGCTTACATGCACATCCATTACATTCATACATCATGAACATTGATGAAACACATTTCATTGCATCATACATATCATGCAACATAACTTTGTGTTTCAGCTAACATTTTACCCTTTTCAGGATAAGATTAAAAGCTATCTCTAACAACTATGCAAAGATTTCAGATACAATACGGATAAACTCCAAGACATGGAAGTCATTATGATACTCATTCGGATCTCTTGTTCAGATATAGTATGGATACACCCCAGACGCGGAGGTCATTCTATTACTCATTCAAAAATTCAAGCCAGATACAGTACGGATACACCCCAAACACGGAGGTCATTCTACTACTCATTCAGACTTCAGCAATCCGATACATACTAGATACGCTCCAGACACGGCAGCCATTCTATCTCTCATTCAGATTCAACTACAAGTTCAGATACGCTCCAAACACGGATGCCATTCTGGCCCTTTACACCAGCAGTTTGATTCTCCCCAGTGCAGTCGCCACGAAAATCATTCTGTCACTTATCCATATCCCAGTTACAGTTCCAGATACACTCCAGACAAGGAAGTCATTTTGCTACTCATACAGATCTTAGCTTCAGATACAGTCCAGATACGCCCCAGACACGGTTTCCATTCTATCGCTCATCCAGAAATTATCCCCAGCACACAGTTGCTCCATACACAAATGTTTCTCTGCTACCCATTCACAATACAGATACACTCCAGACACGACGGTCATTCTGATATTCATTCAAAATTCAAATACAGTTACAGCTCAGATACGCTCCAGACACGGACTCCATTCTTTTGCTCATACAGCTCAGATGCATTCCAGACACGGATACCATTTTGACGCTCATTCTTCTGACCTACAACATTGCAATTCAACAAGCATTCATGGATGGCATCTTTAAGCCCGTCTCCAACAATATTCTACCATCTCTAAATGGCATCTTTAAGCCCATTTCCTCATCTATATTTTGACGAGTGCAAATTTACGGGCACTCTAGTGTCCAATCCTCTTTTTACCTTCGAGTCGCGAAAGGCATACTTGCCAATCTAACTCTTCAGGTTAAAGAAGATTGAACAGGGGAAACTGTTGTACCCCAAAATTTTCCCTCTCATTTCACCAACATTTTCTCATCACAAGAATCTTGGAGCTCATGATCAAGCTAGGGTTTGCTCTACTCAAGACACCTCCTTGCACTGTTGACCTAAATTAGGGTTTGAGTTTGCACAAGGATGTTTTGACCTACAATGCCCAAAATGACTTTCATACTTCATGTTGGACTCACAAGTTTGTCCATACCAAGTTTCAAGCCTTGATTCAAATTTTTGCCCAGTGAATTGGATAGTTGACCTAGAAATCAGTTGTATTGGGGAAAAAGTCAACTGTGGCCAATTGACAATCAGACTTCATGAATTTTGACCCACATCAACATTATGAACTCATATAAACCATTTGATCAAGTTTCGATCACAATTCCACAAGAAATTTGATCAGATCACCAAAAGGGCAAAATGATCATTTTTAGGGTTTTGACTGTACAAAGGTAATTTTTGATTGTTTGACCTATCCAATGGCAAATCAAGCTCAACCATAGACTCAAGGACTCAATGACATTGTCTTGACACATTCAACAAGTTCAAAAGATCTCAAATGCATAGGATTGACAGATGAATTGTTCAGTCAATTGATCAAAATTTGATTGTACACTGAAAAGTCAAACTTTGACTTTTTGGTCAAAATCAAGTGTCAAGGGTCATTTTTCATCAAGACATCTCAAATTATGAAACTTGTTCATCAAGAAACCCAAAATTTCAAATTAGGGTTTAAAATGGAAAATTTTCATAACTTAGAAATTTTCTAAGTTATGAAATTTTCTTATTTTTTCCTAACTTTACCCCACATTTTCACCAAGATGCAAATGTATTCAAACAAAACTTACAACATGAAAGTTGTATTCCATCACAAAGTCTACAACTTTGATTCACAAAGTTTTCTCAAAAGAAGCTTGGATCTCAAGTTTGATTTTTGGAACAAGGGTACCTAAAACTTTTAACTTAGAGAAATTTTGCCCTAGTTTAGACAGGATTTTGACTCATCTTCTTGGCCATTTTTCACATAGTTCCACTTGGAATTTCAAGTTGCATTTTAAATATGGATTATAGTACATGTTGCAAGATTTCCAAATTGTCCAAGAACTCCTCAAACACCTTTGTGGTTAGGGAGAATCGAATGCTTGAAGTTGGCAAAAACTCACTTTTTATCCATGACCAATACATGTTCATACAACTTGTATTTTCAAACCAGCATGCTTTGTACTACCTTGCAGGCCTCTAAACCATTTTACACTCCTTAATTGAATGCAAATCCAATGAGCTAATGCATTATCTTGGCCATTTGGGCATTGTACACAAAACTAAGCCTTAATTGGAAAAAGGTACATTGCCATTTTTGAAAAGTTATGCTTTATGTCAAACCATGATCTTTGAAGCATAGGGCCATATCTCTGAAGCCAAATCAAATCCATAAATTCCAGTAACCAAGGGCAAAGTATGCAGCATACAAGATAGAGGGTACAGGCCTGTAATAAAAAAAACACATCTTTGCTTCAAAAACAAGAAATTGTCAAAAACACTTGCCAACTTGAAAACCAGTCCATGATAGCTTAAACAAAGATTGCAAACACATTTCACACAACTCTTTGAGCCATAAACACGAGATCTTCACCACTCAAACCTCATTGTACACAAAATCTACATTTTTCTGCAAAACAGGGCAAGCCCTGCAGAACCACTTCCATCTCCACTTTGCCTCGTGCGTTTTGCCTCAAACTTGTTCCAATACCTTCCATTCAACTCACCTAAACTATTCCAGACCCCCATTGCCAACTGTAACTCCATTAACACACATTGCCATTTTTGTTTGGAAGCTTTGCAGGTTGAGTTCTGTAGCACGATTCAGGCTACTTCAAAACATACTAAGCATTGGGAAAGCTTCAGTGGACATCAGGCAAGCTCAAAAGAACCTCAAGCACCATTGAAAGTTGCTGCATTGTCCAGCTCGAACTCAACTGAAACAGGTATTTCATGAACTTCTATCTCTCTATTTAGGAATAGTTAGACTTAGGTTTGTGAATGAAAGATGTTGTATTCCTAGCCCTGAAACCATACATGTGCTTAGTTTTCATTTATATTAATCGTACTAGGAGAATTTCGTTCATGAACTTTCTGAAAAAACTAGGTTAGAAATTAGGACCAGAGAAATTATCTCTGGTCTTTGAGAGTTAGCTTAAGTTTTTTATATGGTTAGATTCGTTGTTTGATGCTTTACAAGTTTCATGTTATGAGTTTTGTCAAAAAAGCACAGAATCAGGAGATAGCATTTTGTACACAGAACGCGCGCGTTTCTGTCTAGAGGAAGAAGATGAAGTTGGTTTTGGGCTGGGCCTGGACAGGCTTGCTTTTGGCACCCCCCCTCTTTTCTTTTTACACCCCTGACCCATTTCTTGTATATTTGTCATTTTTGCATTTTTATTTTATTTCTGACTTTGATATTTTATTTTCAAACATGAAAAATGATCCAAAAATATTTTTATATTTTTTTACATTTATTTGGCATTTATTTTTATTTTTACTAGTATAAAAATGTTTATATGTTTTTATATCATTTTGTTTAAATTAAAAAATAATACAAATAATACTTTTATTTTCATTTATTATTTTTATACACATTTGAAAATATTTTCTTGAAATATATACATTTTGTAAATAATTTATTTTATTTTTATTTTTCACATATTTAATATATATATATATATATATACATACTATATTTTATTAAATAATTAGAGAAAAAAAACACAAAAATAATACATTTTTATTTTTATTAGTATTTTATACTAAAAATACCTTTTTTCAATATACTTTTATTTTTTGTAAATATTGATATATTTTTGTATATAAATAATAAATAATATTTTTTATTTAAGAAATTAGGGTTTTTGCCCTAAAAACAAAAATAATTAAAATTTACTTTTTATTTATTTACATTTCACATAAAAAAACTCTTTACATACACAAAAAACTTGTTTTTGCATAATACATTTTATTTAATAATTATTTATTGTATTTATTTAAATATTGTACATTTAATTGTTATGCCTTACACATTCAATTTGGTTGTAATAATTTAGAATTTAATTTCTTGTCTAAATATCCCCAATTCAAAATTGTACCCCCCTCCCTATATCATGTTGTAATAGTGTAGAATTTAAATTCTCGCACCTTTAAATGCTTTCAATTATGCCATGATTAGACTTAGGGTTTGTTTGCAAAATCAAATTAACAAATAGTTTGACCTAATCAAAGACAAAAAATGCATGAAAAAACAAACACAATGCACACTTGCACCCCTAGGGTTTCAATCCACTTGTTGCCTTCAAAAATGGGCCATGGTATGTATGTCAAGTACTTTGGCAAAACAAAAACAAAACGAAGATCATAGTCCCTCGATGACGCTATCTGAGTTGCCTAAACAAAAATGATCAAGTCCCTCAAGAAAATTGCCAGAAATACTTGACACTATTGTTATCATGGTCTATAAGATGACCCGCGCCTGTCCCGTTTAACATCCTAACACAAGGTTGTTCACCAAATACAATGGTGAAACAACACTATTAAAAGGGTTAAAAACATAAGAAAGATCTTTGAGTAAAAATAGGGTAGATAGCTCTTAGTTACTTGATCAAAACTTGCAAAAAAACATCCTTGCTATCTTCAAAACACACTTCACCACACAATTTCAAAACCCAACTTTCAAACATTGAAAACTTTTCAAAAGACAAAAACACCTTTGTATACATTCAAACAAGAATCATTACAAAGGTTGCCACAACGATGGCCTCTTTTCAAAACATCTTTCAAAATCACACAGAAAGCACCATTTCAAACAATTGAAGAGTACCATTTCAAACAATTGAAAAGCAAAGCAAGCGATCTAAGCAAGTAACTAAGAGCCCATGGATAACCATGGATAGAAAGGATACTAATACCTTCCCTTTCTATAATCTACTCCCCGAACCCAAGAAAACATCTCAAAGGTCTTTCCTGTGCTTTTTGACCTTTCCTTAGGATAAAATAAAAAGTCGGTGGCGACTCTTGCTAAACCGAAACATTTGCAAACACAAACTCAAAATCCCTAGTCAATTCTCCCGCCATATCACAGATATCAACTCGTCTGGGGAGGATTCGGTTAAACGATATTTGGTCTGGTTTCGAATTCTATAGTAACTATCTGGGGATAGCATCCTGGATTGTCCTTATCTAGAGATAGGAATTTTACCGGTGATTTGTAGTAGCCAGAGAAATAGACTCAAGCTAGGGAGACTGAATTTTGTTTGGGAAATAAACCATGTTGAAGAAATATAATCTGCTGAAGAAATAAACCTTACTGGAGAAATATATTTTGATGAGGAAATGTGCCCTGTGGGAGAAGAGAATTCCTATGAACTGTGTTGATGACATAATCTCTGATGAGGATTGGGACTGGGTAGTTTGGCGACATTTTCGGGGAAAAGATCATACTCCTTTATCCGCTAGGGGAATCTGTTGGGGGGTATGATTAGGTAATTGCTGGAAGATGCCCCAATTCCTGTCTTGAAATCATATTGGATCTACGGGGAATGTATCTTTATCGGGAATGAGCTTGTGAAGATAGCTCTGTGGGGATTTCTCTGTTGAAATTTATGGATGACTTGGGCGTTATCCCAACTCCTAGAGTCTTGAGTAAATTCTTATTCCTTTTTATGCATATATCGGTAATCATATTCATATGCATATGTTCATTCAATTTAGTCATTGGACGTTTAAGCAAAACAAAAACACTAAAACCAAATTTTGGATTTTGAAATGGTATTTGTATTGATAATTTGCATATAAACAGGCCGTTTTGTACAAAGAGACATAAATCCTAGTAAAAGGACATTGTCATAAAATGAAAAGAGTACAAATTAAAAAACAAAACATATAGCTATGTGGAAAAAATCTCGCCGAGTTTCAACTGTTCTATTGCCCCTATGTCTTCGAGCATCTCATCCCTTGTTGTCGGAAGAAGTTGACTGAATTGGTATGTACCATTTGAACTTGATGTTGGTAATAAAGCTTGCTATAAGTGATTCCACGAGACATATTCCTACGCTTTAATCCCTAATTTTTGTCTAGACCGTCCTTTCAGGTTTTTATTCCACTGGGATACCCTATTTTACCCAAGTCGCCTTTTCAAGTTTTCGATTTTCCTGGTGTAAAATATATATATATATATATATATATATATATATATATATATATATATATATATATATATATATATATATCCCTGATTTTTCCTGAACCCTTTTGGTTTGATGGGATTCCCATATTTTTTCCTAGGCCAGTCAACCTAGCGGGTCGTTTCATGCGTATTATCTTTTGACTATGTTCGTATTCACAGGGTACGGAAAATCTTCACCGTCCATGGTGGTAAGTATCATAGCACCGCCAAAAAATATCTTCTTGACTACAAATGACCCTTTGTAGGTGGGAGTCCATTTCCCCTAGGATCACCTTGTGGTAGGATGATACGCTTTATTACAAAGTCACCAATCTGATATACCCAATGCTTGATTTTCTTATTGAACGCTTTGATCATACACTTCTGATACATCTGACCATGACAAACAGCCGAAAGCCTCTTCTTGTCAATCAAATTTAACTGGTCCAGCCTAGTCTGAATCCATTCATCTTCGTATAAATCTGCATATTTCATATTTCTCAGGGAAGGAATCTGAACTTCGACATGTAGGATAACTTCCATACTGTAGACTAGAGAGAATGGGGTTGCCCCAATTGATGTTCGTGATGAAGTGCGATAGCCATGAAGAGAAAATGGTAACATCTTGTGCCAGTCTTTATACGTCACAATCATATTCTGTATACTCTTCTTAATATTCTTATTGGCGGCTTCCACTGCGCCATTCATTTTCGATCGATATAGAGAAGAATTATGGTGCTTGATCTTGAATTGCATGCAGATTTTGGTGATCATAGTGTTGTTTATATTGGTACCATTGTTTGTGATCATCCTTTCAGGGATGGTATACCAACATATAAGGTTATG
This sequence comes from Vicia faba, assembly GCA_948472305.1. Lineage (NCBI taxonomy): Eukaryota > Viridiplantae > Streptophyta > Magnoliopsida > Fabales > Fabaceae > Vicia > Vicia faba. The sequence continues at coordinate 896,390,003 of OX451738.1, forward strand.
CTTAATGAACCGAGAGACAACATTCTTAGTAACATAGACGAACGAGGCTGCTTTAAGCCATTTCGTGAAGTATTCAATGGTGACGAGGATGAAGCGGTGTCTGTTAGAGGTAGTAGGCTTAATTTCTACAATCATATCAATTCCCCACATTGCAAATGGCCAAGGAGAAGTCGACATTCATAGGAACTAGAGGTACGTGTAATTTGTTAGCATAGATTTGACACTTGTGACAAGTTCTTAAGTGGTGATTGCAATCAGTTTCCATAGTCGACCAATGGTATCTTGCTCTCAGAATCTGCTTAGCCATAGTATGTCCACTGGAGTGAGTACCAAAGATACCTTTGTGCATATCTTCCATAATTTTTTCTGCTTCCTTCTTGTCTACACAGCGAAGTAGAGTCGAATCATGATTGAGTTTGTACAGAACCCCGTTACTCAGGAAGAACTTGGCTGAGAACCTTCGCAGGAATTTGTTGTTGTTGATTAATGCCCCCTATGGGTACTCTTGAGCCTCAAGGTATCTTTTCACTTCATGAAACCAAGGCTTCTCTTCTACTCCGTCAGTGTCAACTTCATAACAATGTACCGTTTCATGTAGCCTCTTAATGGTAATTCTGAGAGTCTCGTTGTCCCATCTGACTTTAAACATAGATGACGTGGTTGCTAATGCGTCTGCCAACTGATTATATTCTCATGAGATGTGCTCAAAAGTGATTTTCTCGAAGTACGAGATTAAGGTTAACACGTGCTCTCGATATGGAATGAGATTCAGATGTTTAGTATCCCATTCTCCCTTTTTTGACTGATCATCATGGCTGAGTCCCCGTATACGTTCAAGAACTTAATTCTCAGGTCAATAGCAGCTTTAATACCCATGATGCGCGCTTTGCATTCAACCGTGTTGTTAGTACAATCAAAGCATAATCTGGTGGTGAAGGGTGTATGTAAACCCTGGGGAGAGATAATTACAACACCAATTTCATTGCCAAATGCGTTAGAAGCTCCGTAAAAAACCATAGTCCATCGGGATCCTAGCTCGTGTCCTTCATGCGGTCAAGGTTTTTCACAATTTGTTACTAGCATAATATTCTCGTCCGAGAACTCGAAATTCATAGATTGGTAGTCATCTACATATTGATGTGCCAAGTGGTATGCTAGTACACTTCCTTTAATCGCTTTCTGAGTGGTGTACTGAATGTTGTATTCTATTAAGACCATTTTCCATCGGGCTATCCTTTCAGAGAGAGTTGGTTTCTCGAATATGTATTTGATGGGATCCATTTTAGAGATCAACAAAGTAGTATGGGTTAACATATATTGTCTTAGTTGGAGAGCAGCCGATGCCAAAGCACAACAAGTTTTATCGAGCAGTGAGTATCTTATTTCACAGTCGGTAAACTTTTTGATAAGGTAGTATATTGCATGCTCTTTTTGACCACACTCGTCATGCTGCCCTAATACACACCCCATTGAGTTCTCTAACACTATTAAATACATGACCAGAGGTCTTCCTCCAACTGGTGGCATCAGGATCGGAGGCTCTTGGAGGTACTCCTTGATTTTGTCAAAGGCTAACTGGAAATCCTCATTCCGTTTTACTACTTGATCTTTCTTCATCAACTTGATGATCGGCTCACAAGTAGCAGTCAAATGAGAAATGAATCAGGAAATATAATTCAGTCGTCCCAAGGAACCTCTAACATCCTTATCAGTACAGGGATCTGAAATTTCTTGAATAGCTTTAACCTTGGTGGGGTCAACTTCAATACATTTACCGCTGACAACGAAACCCAAGATTTTACCGTACCTAACCTCAAATGTGCATTTGTTTGGATTCAATCTCAGCTTGTACTTCTTCAGTATCTCAAACAGCTTGTGTAGATGGTCAAGATGCTCTTCTTCCGTCTAGGACCTGGCTATCATGTCATCGACATAGACCTCTATCTCATGATGGATCATATCATGGAACAGAGCTACCATAGCATGCTGATAAGTTGCACCGGCATTATTCAACCTAAAAGGAATAGCCTTGTAACAGAAAGTTCCCCACTGTGTGAGGAAGTTTGTTCTCTCCATATCTTCAGGTGCCATCTTTATTTGATTATAGCCTGAGAAAATGTCCATGAAGGAGAATACCTTGTGTTGAGAGGTGTTGTCAACCAGAACATCAATATGTGGATGTGGGAAGTCATCTTTGGGGCTCTCCCTATTCATTTCCATGTAGTCTACACACATACGTACCTAGCAATCTTTCTTTGGTACCAAAACCACATTTGCAACCCACTAAGGATATGATGTGACAGCCAAGAAACTTGCGTTGAGTTTGCTTCATAACCTCAGACTTGACCTTCTCTGACATCTCGAGACATATGTGTTGTACCCCAAAATTTTCCCTCCCATTTTTCTTTAAGACATGCTCACAAAGGCCTCAAGTACTCAAAGCTACTCAAGGGTTGACCAGTCAAACCTCCTCCTAAGCAATGGGTCATCAACTAGGGTTTCATCTTGTACAGGGAATATTGGCTTCCAAGGTTCTCAAGTGATTTCTATTGTTCTTCATAGGTCTTCAATAGTGCTCATGTCAAGTTTCAAGTCCTACATTAGAAGCTTGTTCAGTCAATGGCTCGGATGATTGAAAGTCAATTGTATTGGGTAAAAAGTCAACTATGGTCAATATACAGTCAAAATTCAAGATTTTTGGTCAAACATCAATATTTTGGAGTGATATTCATCATTTTATCAAAGTTTGATAATGATCACTCAAGGAAAGCCCTCAAATCATCAAAGGTCAAAAGTTGCCAAATTAGGGTTTCCATAGGAGAAGTCAACTGAACTTTGACCAAGCATAACTTTCACATGCTTAATCGAATTTTCCCAAACCAAATCCCATTTTAAAGGAAATTCAATTCTCTACAACTTTGTATATGTATGCTCAAGTCCAAAAATTGCTTCATTTGAAAGATATGAGCCAATACATTACAGGTAATTTCAAAAGTCAACAAAAAGACACTATTTGTCAAGGCAACTTACATTAAGATAAATTCTCCAAATTCAAACATAATCAAAATAGAAATTAAATATGTCATCTTGAGCTTTCCAAAAAGTCAAATATCACCTTTAAATAATGAAAACTAAGAGAGTTGTGATTGGTGAAAATTGGGCAATTTTTGAGAAAATGCATGAAACTTCATTTGAGCAATCTTGAACTTTTGGACTAATGGGCCAAACTTTTGAGGTTTAAACATGTTTATAACATGTCAGAGGACCTCTAAGTCCATTTATAAATTACTTTTATTTTTTATTTTATTTATTTTGATTTTATTCAAATTAATTCAAAATAAATCAAATAAATATAAGTTGATGGACCAAAGGGCGTGTGGGCTTAATTTGTATATTTTATAGAAGGCCCAAGACACATAGCAAACATGCCAAATCCGTGAAAACATGTTGGGAACAAGAATCTTCAAGTTTGGAATGTTTTTAAAATAATTTTGGAGAGATTTCAATGTGTTTTTTTGCAATAAATTGTGACATAATGGTACAAGATTCTTGTCTTGTTCTTATTCCATTTCATTCCTCTATAAATACATGCAATACTCAAGTGAAAAGGACACAAAAAGCTGCCTAAAGAACCACTTCAAAAATCTCTCAAAATTTTCAAGAAAAATGCAAATTTGTATCACACGATCCAGCCATTATCAAGCCAAACGAAGTGTCCAAACCTCTTCTTGAAGTCCTCAGGAACTCATCCAGCTTAAAAACTAGAAGATTTGGTGTCTTGAAATCGGGCTTCAAACTCCACCGATTTGCTTTTTTTTCTTTGAATTCAATCTAAAATTCCATGCATTACTAATGTGTTTGATGAGCTCAAATGTATTTAGGATATGATTTAGGACGAGTTTGACGTATCACAAGCAAGCTTTGATGCATGAATATCTATATGACATTTTTAAGGCATGGAAATACGTTTGCTTCAGATCTCTCTTTAGAGGCACATTCAAAAGAAAAGAACCTCACCACCATTTTCTCTTATTTATTATTTTACTATTTAAAATTCATAGAGAAATTGTATAGGTCGTGCAGTTAAAATTTAATAACTTTGATTTACATTCTCGCACTTTTTCCTAATTATGTAACTTTACCAAAACCCTGTAATAGTTGTAGGCCTTTACTTTCTCGAGCTTTACTTTCCGCACCTTTATTTTACTGCACTTATAATTATATGTCTGTATATATAACTGTTAGTAAATAGGCTTGTATGGCAAGATTTAAAATCAATTATTAGATAACTCTTAACTTATCAAGATAATATAACTGAACTGAACACACTATGCACACGTACACCTCAAGGGTAACCTCCCTTGTTTCCTTCAGAAAATATAGTCATGTCCCTCAAACGTGGGATGCTTTAGAAAAGAGCCTCGATTAAAAAGATCGTAGTCCCTCAATGAGCCTTCAATGCTGCCTTCGGTATACGATCTTAGTCCCTTACGACAAATTGCTAAAGCACCCTACGAGTTGCCTTTATGATTGTATGATGACCCGCGCCTATCCCTCAAACATACAACAATAGGGCTTCCTACTAACTAATGTCATGATAACATTATTTAAAAGAAGGGTAAAATAACACGAAAGACTTTTGAGTAGGTACATATCTTTTAATCGCTTTCTCACAAAAACATCCTTTTTCATACAAACACTTTTCTGAAATATTTTCAAAACAAACACTTTGTATGTGTTCGCAACTGATATGAGGTTCATTACAATGTTTCTGAACTTTGGCATTTTCAAAATATTTTCAAACTTACACATTCACAAAGCATTTTCAAAAGTGAGCTAGCAATTAAGATCCCGTAGATAACTACGGATGAAAAGGGTGCCAACATCTTCCCTTTTCATAACCTACCCCCCTTACTCAGAAAAATTCTCAAAGTTTTTTCCTGTTCTTTTCACCCTTTCCTTTATTGGATAAAAGAAAAGTCGGTGGCGACTCTTGTTATCTGCGGCATTTGCAATAAAATGCAAAACCAAAATTCAGTTCTCCCACTGTATTACAGAATTAGCGACTCTGTTGGGGATAACTAAAAGTGGGGTTAACTTAAGAACTAGATCACCTTTATTTATTTACTTGTTTGCCTTGTATGCTTTATATTTCGGGATATGCTTGGGTTTATTTCTTGTATAGATCTTATACCCGGATCTGTGGGCATTTTAGGTAAGTATAAATAGATCTTGAAAACTTTACGGCGTATATCGGTACGGTTGTAGCGATGGCTATGTTAGTGTGACACATTGGTTGGTGTCGGTGTCCCTTGAGTTAAGTTAAAGAAAGTGTCGGGCTGCCGCGTGGTGTCATAAAGCACTAACTGACCGTAGAACCTTTGTCGACATAAATTGGCCATTAGAAATTAGTGAGATAGTTGGCTTTGGTGCATACTGAAGTTGGTTGATACTCGATGCTAAACTCATTGATATCTAACTCTCGGGATATTTTGATTGCAAATCAGATGCTTGTGCTGAAACAATGCCTTGGAGAAAGATCAATGATATTGAGGCTCTTAGAACCTGGTTACTTCTTTTAGGACAGGTTTAGCCAACTAAAACTTCAAGAGGCTACTTAGCTACAAACTTCATACAACCCTTTAAACCTAAGGCTACTTGTGTGATTTGTTTGCATGTATTCTTTACAGGGCTTGCTTGAATTCATTATCTAACGACAGGAATTCCTTGCAGAGACTCGTTTGTATCCATTATCCAATAACTTGGACTTCTTGCAATACTTACTTGTTTTCATCTCCTTACGCTTTTGCTTAGTGCATAGCATACACATCATGCCATAGAATTTTCATTAACCATTTCAAGGATCTCAAGGGCCTGTGATGCAGGTTTATCATGAACTAGATGTCTAGAAAGGGGAAAGAGGATTTATTTTCCTCTAGCTAGATGTAGTCAAGATCAAAGAATATTTTCTTGAGACAAAAGCTAGGACACACTTGACATGGTGAGCTTGATTCTCATAGAAGGACGTTCAAAGACGAAAAGTTCTTAAGTCAAAGTTGCAGCAATTTCTAACATTTTCTTTGTACCCCGCGAGATCCTTGAAAATATTGAATTTACATATCATGCATTGTTACATCACAAGTTTTCCCATATAGGTTTTCTCATCTTCTTACTATTTATTTCAGTAAAGATGGCTTTAGAATAGACTGTTAAGAAACTCCAAGCACATAACACCCAATTCCAGGAGACTCTCTTGAGCTCATCACAAGGACAGAAAGACATGATGGCGCTTATCTCCAAGAAAAATAAGACTCGGAATCCAGTTGTTATCCTAAATATTGGGAGAAGATTCAAAGGTCCTGCGAAACCGGTTCCAACTGTTGATACCTCCTCTGATGAAGATGACAACCAAGAGGAAGATGATAGAAGTGTCAGGGCTGAAGATGGAAGCAACCAAGGTTCTGGTGAGATTCCTGAAGATGAAGACTATTCCAATGAACAGTACCCTCCTATGGATGAAAGATACAAACAGTTGGAGCATCATCTTAAGGCCATGAAAATTTAGAAAGTGCCTGGACTGGATTTTGAAGAGTTAGGTCTTATTCTAGGGGTAGTCATCCCTCACAAGTTCAAGGTCCCCGCTTTTACCAAATATGATGGTGTGTCCTTTCTGAATCTTCATCTGAGATCGTATGTTCGAAAGATCCAACCTCATACCGCTGACAAGAAGTTATGGGTTCACTTCTTTCAAGAAAGTTTATCTGGTACATAACTTGAATGGTTCTATCAGCTAGGAGGAACCAACATTTGTACTTGGCAAGACCTGGGTATTGCTTTTTACAAGCAGTATTAGTACAATGATGACCTTGCACTGACTCGTGTGCAATTACAAAATATGACTATGGGCTCGAACGAGGGTTTTAAAGAGTATGCCCAAAAGTGGAGCGATTTAGGTGGAAGAGTTCAACCTCCTTTGTCCAATTGGGAGTTGGTTGATATGTTCATGGGCACTCTGACAGGTCCATTATTTAACCATCTGATTGGAAGCTCCTCATCTGGTTTTATTGAGTTGATTCTAACTGGGGAACATGTAAAAGGTGGTATCAAGAGTGGAAAAATTCCAATGGTTGTGTCTTCAAGTGTTGTGAAGAAGACAATCAGTGATAAGAAGGAAACCAATTCCATTTATGGCTAGAAGGGTCGTGTTAGAAGTAATCGCAACCAATCTGTGGGAGCTGTGCTAATCTCCAATCCTGCACCAACGCAACATCAACAACAAGGCAATCAGCACAGGCCAGATGCGCATAGGAGACAATTTACTAAGATCAACATGCCATTGTCCCAGGCACTGCAACACCTGTTGATGACAAAGCTGATATCATTGAAGGGTCCACCTCAAAATCCCAATACCTCCTCTCCTATAATGTGAGATGCGCATATCATTCCAATAATCTCGGACATGACACAAATAGCTGCTGGGCTTTGAAAATTAAAATCCAAAATTTGATTGATGCTAAGGAGATTGAGTTTGACCCTCCTGAGACCTCCAATGTGACCATTTCTCCCATGCCAAATCATGGGCAAGATTGAGAGTGTCTATTTCATTTGAATTTTTTCAAATTGTAATTTCTTTTGATTGTTCGAACATTTATTTTATGTCAAACTTTTTTGTCCCATTAATGCACTGCATATGTTTTGCTTAAAGTAATCCATTTGTTTTGACTATATTTAAGCTATGCTTTTACTTCCTTTTTGTGATACTCAACTCTCGATTAAAAGTTGTAAGCCTTTAGAGGGAGGATGGCGAGCGTTCTTTCAAATCCTAAACAGTGGAGATATAAGGAAGATAATCCCTAGTCAACCCCTTTAAACCCAAGGAGTAGAAGTTTTCTTCTTCACACAAATTGAAACCCTTAATCATAACATGAGGCAAGGTAGTTTCTCAGTGAAATTCAAATGCGCATTCAATGGCAAGCTATACCTTCTTACACGACGAATAGTGTCGAAGATACTCTTCTAAATCAAATAACGGTGATGGTTCCTATAATCACTAAAACAGACAGTCATTATCTTTCAAAAGAAAAACCCGCTAGGTCAAAACCTATGAAGGAGACTTAGGAAAAACTGGGGCATCCCGTTGACTATAATCTCAAAACGGTTAAGGAAAAAACTAGGGATAATAAAATCAAAAAATAGGTCGCTACAAATCCTCAATAAAAAATATTACAAAAAATGACTGCCTCCTGAAATAAACTCCCAGTATCCAAACCATCACTAGAATATCAGTGTTGTAATTCCAGATTCAATGGGAATCCAAACGCACAATTAACTGAGTATAGGACCATAGAAGATCACGAAGAACGGATGGGTACAAATAAATTTCGAGCCTTTATCCTTTATTTCTTAAACCATGAACCAGACCATATTACAACCCTTAAAAGTCCTAGCTGAAGCATGGGTTAGTTCGAAAGCATATTGTTACAAAAGGTATCCTGATTCCTGTAAGGTTTACTATAAATCCTGAGTTGAATTCATATTCTTACAAAATTTTGTTTGTTTACTAAAAGTTCATTTTCAAAACTTCGAGACAGACATAAGATTTGCATTTTTTTAATACCATTATTTGCATATGACTAATTGTTTGGCAACAGAGAAATTCTCGCGATGAATGTTCAATAAACGAAAATCCCTTCAATAGGACAGAATCGCTTCAAATGAAAAGACATTTCCAGTAACAGGACATTCATAATCAAGGGGCTGACATGGTGTCTAACTGATCTGGGGGGCAGTAAAGTTAAGATTCAAGGAATCTCTCAAAAGTTCCGAATATCTAGGGGCAGGCCTCCATCTGAATCACTTGGGGCATTGAACATGAGTTCTAGCAAAGGGTCACGTACAATCAAGAAAACATTCTTTGGCATGCTACAACACTTACAGTGAAAATTCTCTGCACCCTGTGAACTACGGATACTCTGATTCCTTAAAAGGGATACATAGGCAGAGGTTTTTGTGGGGCCTAATCGAGCATATCTTTGTAAATATTTGTTCCTTTTCCCCAAACTTTTGATTTCATGCATTCACTTTTTATTTTGCTTTTTAGCCTTAGATTTAGATCTTCACACCCTTTAGATTAGACAACAAGAGTGGACACCATAGAGTACTACATACGTGAGGGGTGCTAATACCTTCCCCTCACGTAACCAACTCCCTTACCCGATCTCTATGGTTGCAAGACCGTGTTTTTTCCCCTTCAGATTTTATCGATGTTTACCTTTCCCTTTTGGCGGGATAAAAGACGTTCGCTGGCGGCTTCATTGATTTTATATTCGATGATTATTCGGCCGGTTGTTTGAGCTATACACCAAATGATTGATTATAATGGCTTTGTTAATCCGTCGTGGAATAATAACAACAATATTAGTTATGCAATGCATCAAACATCAACAATAGATAATTTCCAGAACCATCTTTTATCTTTTTCGCAATTAAAACTTGAAAACCCCCATTTAGTATTTTCTTAACTTTGCACAAAATTTGTCTTGTTAAATAGCAATCCTTGTGAATATAATCTTTTTATTACTTCGACACTATCAGTACAGTTGTTGAGAAGTCATCAAGTTTTTGGTGTCGTTGCTGGGGACTGATGACAATTTCAACAAGGCAACGCTTAATTTAGTATTTTTATTTTTATTTTTATTTTTAATTTTGTTTACATTTGTAAAAAAAAAAAATTTGTAATTAGTTATTTTTGTTTCTTTTAAAATTTTGTTTCCTATTCTTTCTCTTTTTTAGTTTTATTTTTGTTTTATTTTTTATCTAGTGTAGTGCTACTAAGGTATTTTTCTTTTTGTTTGTATGCAAGGTCAAGACAATCACACAAGATGAAATATCTTCTACCTTAGCAAAGTTAGAATCTTATACAAAGTAACTTGCAGCAAAAACTCTCATTTTTCAAAATGTGAGAAATTATTCTGAACCAGAACCGTACAACTTAAAGATTATCATCTCAACTTGAAGAAACATTGACCCAGTTCATAAAGATTACTCAATTCAATTTAAAAAAAAAATCAATAGGCAGCAAGAAACCTTGCGAAGGGACATGGAAACATCCTTTGAGATCTTAGAATTGCAACATGGTTAGGTATCTAGCCAATCAACATTAAAATTGCGCTCTTGTGGGGAGTTCGATGGGAAAAATGTAGGAGTCCTAGAGATAATGAATTTGAAAGAGAATTCAAACAGGGATGTGAGGTAGTCGATGAAAGAATAAAATTGTACAACCCCTGATAAAGAAGTCGAAGCAATAATAAAAGAAGCATTGGTGAAACAGATATTTGGGAAAAGAGCAAGAATGCAATATGAGGATTTAATATCTTTGGATAAAGCTCAAAATTCAATTATATGATTAGATAGAGATATCCAACAAGAAAATCTTGAACAAAAGTAAAATTTTGGAATACATATACCAAATGTCAAACCAGATGTTACGACACTAGGATCAAATCAGTAACAATAATAAAGCTCTTATGCAGATAAATTAAATTGTTGGAAGTATATAACACAAGTAAATTGTTAACCTAGTTTGGTGCAACGTCACCTACTCTGGAGGCATCCAATCCAGGAAGGAAATCCACTATAATAGTATTAGTTAGAAGCCTAAACAATCCCTATTTACAACTTCTCTCCTAATCACTACCAATCTAACTTCTACCTAGGACACTCTTAGATATGAGAAACCCCTTTCACTTCCCACCGTCACACCCCTCTGATTTTCAACAACAACGATAGACCTAAAGAAGAAGACACTCTACAAAGACAAAATTAATTCTGCTTAAATTTTTTTTCTGATGAACAATAGATAACTTGGCACACACTCCACTCTTGCTTAAAAGCTCATGAGTGATAAACAATGAACAACCCAAACACAGTCCAACTCTATTATCATAAGATAATAGAGTGGATCCAAATGAACAAAGAACAAACTAAAAACCCTAAAACCTTATCTCATGCACATGGATTCTCCGAGTGTTTTTAGGTATAGAAAGTCCTTATACAAAGACTATTACAATATGGCCTTGGACTCTTCATCTAAATCCAATCTTCCAACTGCAAATCTTTTACAAAATCTTCTCCACAAAAATAGGAACTAAAAAACAAAGTTTCATAAAAATTCTCCAAGATCCTTTTTATGAAACCAAATCAAATGTTCAACGTTCCTAAAACATCCTTTCTTGGATGCAACCATATGAGAACTAAAGTCATTAAGAATATCATATTTAAAAAAAATCTTCCAAGGTTTAAAAACCTAAACTGTACTGATGTTCTGGTATAACATGTTACAAAATTTGTTAGAACATATGTCTTCATTGATGTTTAATCAATATGTCAATACATCTGTCACAACGTCTTGCAGTGAACCATGTTTTAGAAAAATTGCTGTCAATCATAAAACCATGGATCTAACAATCTTCCCCTTTGGAAAATTTTGGCTAAAATAACCTTTGGAAGATAAAGTTGGAGATACAAACAAAAACAACACCAAAATAATCACAAAATAAAAGATACATGAACATCATGCATAATTGAAAAATCAGCAAACAAAAACAATTAGAGTTACATGCAACAAACACTAACAGAGAGACCCAACCTCACATACATAGATTATTAAAAACTCTCACATTCCCGAATACCACCAGAAACCATATGTCATGACATCCTATCTGACATCACAAAGAAAACAACATCACTTCAACACACTAATTGAGAAAACCAGCCTCTCGGCACCAACAACACCATGCTTCCCCTATCACATGGAATCAAAACTCTTCGTCAAGGGAACACTCAAACAACTATTATCTCCCATTTTTAGCCATAATTTTGACAACAGTTAAAGATATGACATTAATGGCAACAACTTATTTATCTTTATCTCCTTGGGTAGTATCATCTAACTAATATTCCTAAAAGATGCAGATCCCTAGTTCACCCCTTAATGTTTAAATTGATTTACATCAAATGTCTTGGTGAAAATATCAGCCAGTTGCTTCTCAATGACCACATGCTCTAAAGTAACAACTTTGTCTTCAACAAGATCCCTAATAAAATTATGGATAATTTCAATATACTTTGTCCAAATGTTGAATGGGATTCTTGGATATGTTGATATCACTCAAATTGTCACAATACAATTTCATGACATATTTCTCAACATTGTACTCTTTCATCATTTATTTAATCTAAACCAACTGAGAACAGCTACTTCTTGCTGCAATATACTCTGCCTCAGCCATAGATAGCGACACAATTTTTCTTCTAGGTGAACCATGATATAAGATTATTTCCTAAAAAGAAACAACCTCCTTAAGTGTTTTTCCTATCATCAACATTATCTGCCCAATCTGCATCACAATATCCTACAAGCATGGAATCAAAACCATCAGAATATAACAAGATATAGTCACTAGTACCATTGATGTACTTCACAATCCTCTTCACTTGGTTGATGTGACTTATTTTAGGCCCAGCTTGGTATCTTGCACAAACACCTACAAGAAATGTGATGTCAAGTCTACTGGATGTAAGGTATAACAAGCTACCAATCATGCTTCTGTACAGACTTTGGTCCATATCAACACGTTTTTCATATTATATATTTTCAAATGAGTAGGTGTAGATGTCCTTTTGTGACTAGCATTCTCCATACCAAACTTCTTCACAATTTTCTTGGCATACTTACTTTGAGAGATAAAGATAGAATCATCCATATGTTTTTCTTGAAGTCCCAAAAAGTATGTTAATTCACCAACAAGACTCGTCTCAAATTCAGATTGCATTTGTTTGACAAAATGTTAAACCATCTGGACTTACATCCCTCCAAACACAATGTCATCCATATATATCTTAGCAATCATGAGTTTTCCATTCTTCTCCTTAACAAACAAAGTCTTGTATATTCCTTCTTTCATGTATCCATTGTTAACAAGAAATTTTGCCAGTCTTTCATACCAAGCGCAGGGAGCTTGCTTTAGTCCATAAAGAACCTTCTTCAATTTGAATACATGATCTGGAAAATTAGGGACAACAAATCCTTTTGGTTGTTCAACATAGACCTCTTCATGTAAGTACCCATTCAGAAAGGCACTTTTCATATCCATCTTGGCATACCCCATTTTTTACCCCTAATATGTTTATTCATAACATCATATGCATTTGCATCATAAATCGTTCATTCACTTAAGCTCCTAAGGCATGGGATCAAACGGCTCTTGGCATTGTGCTAGGTTTTTCTCCTCAAGACTACAAGGATCATCATTCTTTCCTCATTACAAGTTCATCTTCATCTTAGGGTTTCTCCTAATTTCTTGATCCACAAGTCAACTCTTCTCAATAAGTTTAGAGGATTGAATCAAGTTTCCCTTCTTGCGATACTTCTCAAATGGTTAAAGATTGGTTGATGTTTTCATTGAGTCAAGATGTGTCTTGCTGCTTAAGCTATGAATTAGGATCTCAGCAACCTGTTAGATATGGTTTGTTTTACTTCTTGAATTTGAAATTCAACTGAAGATTGAGCTTTATTGATCAAGCAAGGAACAAAAGATGTGTTTGAGAATCCTTTGTGATCAAGGTATTGTTGCTTAATCAATTTCTTGTTTCTTGCAAGTTAATTTGTTGCTTATGATGATGTATGCATTTAAGTGTGACATGAATTCAACATTTCCAAAAGATCAAGTAGCATAATTCAAGGCATGGGTTTATGAATTCCTCATAATCCAAGAATTGATAAAAATTCAAGTTCATCCATGTGGATTTCTTAAACTGAAGGTTACTTGAAAACCCCAAGAAATTTCTTTCATTCAATGAACTTGTCAAGGGGATTATAGTTTCATGAAAAAGTTTCTTTATTTTTCAAATCTCATGAATCCACAAGAATTTCTCAAGGCATCATTATTTTCTCTATTACATGTTGTTTGTAATGCAAGATAATTTGAATTGGAGGATTGAAGTTAAGGTTTTCGTTGAGAATGCGGGTGAGTTTTAATTTATAATTAAAGTTTATGTTGTAGAATTCAAGTTCAAGTTGTGATTAGAGAAAAATACTTGGAAGATCAAATTCAAATATAAAGGTGAAGATTTTGAATATTTGAGAAAATGAAGGAAATTTCCATTCTATTCAAGAGGTTTCAAATATCAAGTACGTTATCATACAATACCAAAATCAAAATAATATTGTATTTTCAAGTTCTAATTTGAAGAATAAAGTTGTTTTGAACATTTGGATTCTAACATTAGATTTGCAAGATTACAAAGCCATTCTAAAACCTAAGCTTATGCCTAAAATTTTCGACATTCATCTTCAAGCTTCTTGGTTTCTTCAACCTCAAAAATTCCTTCTTCATCAATCGTTCATTTCCAATCTTCAATAACACTCGTGCCTTTCTAATATACAATGCTATGCTTTCTCTCAAAACCTGAAAACCGTGACCCTGTCACAAAAGTCAAGCATAATAAAATCCGCCCAAAATATTTTTCAAGTAATCATGATCAAAACTATGTCCAAACCGATTCATAAGTCCTGCACACATTTGTTACACACTAATTTTTTTCCCCTAAGATCTCTCATCATTTCAATATCAACCCAATCACATCAAGATTACACACTAGGGTTTTGTTCTTCTTCCTATCTTTTGGTTTGCTCATGTGGAATCACCAAGCACTTTGATTTTTATTTTTGTACATGTATATCTTGTTTTTATTATCTTTTAGCTAACAAATACAATGTATGTATGTTTTCTCTATGGATAGTGGCATTATAGGTGATGGCACAACATATTTCATCAAGATGGTTCACAGGCTCATGAGTTTATTTCCATGCCTTCCTCAACAAGCTTCGTTGAGATTTAAACTTCATATTTGAGTGTTCTTTAAGATAATGTCATGAAAAGGCCTACTATTATCCATCATGATTCAATTCGCCAAATGAAGTCAAAAAATGCAAGATTGATTCAAGAAGTTTGACCTAATTGGACAAGTTCTGGATTCTTGGGTTATTCCCTCAATTCCCTCAAGTGCATAAATCCCTCAATTCGCAAAATTTGGAAGTTATTCTTCTTTAAATGGGTTCATATTATCATTTAGAATAACCTCTCTTCACGTGAAAAAAGCAATTGTGCAAGAAAGACTGTCAAAAGTTGAAAGGGTTTCCAAGTCATTTTGATGCTTTAGGAGCTAGGGTTTTGAACTTCTAAGGGCTATACCTTGCTCATCTTTTGATATTTTTGATAGATTTAATTTCTATTTTAAGGGTTATTAATAAATAACTTCAATAGTTTCAAGCAAATTTTGTATTGAAGATCACTAATGATTGAGAAAGATTACAAGTCCTCTAGATAGGCCATCAAATTCTTTTATGTGACTTCAAAGGATCATAACTTGGTCAATTTTTATCATCTTGAGCTCATTATTTTTTCCCAATGGTCTTAAGGATGATAACTTTAACTCTCGTTTTTGTTATAAGCTTGTAAATGATTGCAAGATGCTTTTTAAGCTCAAAACATTATAGGTCATCTCATGGATTTCCACCAATTTCACAAGATCATAACTTGTTCAATATTTGGATTTTTTGAGTTATATAAGTTTCACAATACTCTTTATGTAGTTTGATTTAATCTAGAATCAATTATCAAAGCTTAATTTTCAAGGAATACCTTGTTTGGAATCAAAACATTATAGGTCATTTTTGAAGAAGAAACTTGGAATTTTTCTAAGTACAAAAGTCAGCGCATTTTTCTTGATTTTGACTAAGCATAACTTTTCAACTCAAGCATCCAAATGAAGTCTTTCTTGGAACATTTTGAAGAGTCTCACATGATATTTCCAGTGCATCAAGATTCAACTCGTAAGGCTTCCTAAATTGCACACACCATGAGTTCAAAGTCAGCTACTTGAAACTGAATTTTTCTCCAAAGTCAGAAATTGAAATCCATAATTTGCCTTCTTATCATCAGTTTTGCACGCGTTTTTTATTTAAACATGATTGACAAACTTGCTCAGTCTTGTTTAAGCATCAAAGCATAGGAATTGTATGAGTTTTAGGTGAATTAAAGTCATGTTTTTTCCACTTTCGGGCTCCACACATTTTCCCTCTAAACCTCACTATTTCTTCCAATTCTTTTCACCATTCAGTCTCTTATAAGTAGAGGGACATATTGCACTCATTTCCTCAAGCTTGGATAGCCAAAACCACTCTGCCAAGATCTCACACGAACTCTTGAGCTTGATTTCTGTTTTTTCATTTCCTCACCTTAGCTCACAAAAAAATTCCATTCGGTTAGCTTCCTTGACATTCATTGAAGCTAACCAGATCCTTAGCAAGAAGAATTGTGCATAGACTCGAGTTACAGAAGTCCAGTTTAAGAGAAATTTTCTGATACTTCGTCCAGGTAGAATTCCCAACAAATTGAACAAAATAAATCCTTGTTCTACTCTATTCATCCTTCTGATTCTCGTACTTCTTAAGATTTTCATTTTCATTAAGAATTGAGAGAGATACTTGGAAATTTCATGTTCCCTATTTTTTCTGCTTTTTTTCAAAGAGAGCCTTGCTTAACTTATATAAATTTGGCGCGAGGGTACCATTAGAATCATCTTGAAGAAACGAATCTAATGGTACCGGTCTGGTTTGCTAATTTTATAATTTGTGGAACTCCAATTAAGGGCGTCTGGAGGTTGAAGACGGTCTATGTGTCGTACTTCAACCAATGATATCGTGACATGTAATTTTTTTTAATTCTATCCAGTGTGCTTGCCCTACAATATGCATGTTTTGAGAATCCTTGGATCTGATTACTTTCAATAGTCAGAATCCATCCAATGTGCCACATTTTTAGTTACTTTTAATTATTAAAAAATGATTTGGTGTGATTTCCTAAGATGGTCATATTATGCACAGTGTGTCAGATCCCTTGGATCTGCTTACTAACACGTTTTGACGTTAATCTAATGGTCCACATTTTTTGACTTTATTTTTATTTTCAAATTTTTTATATTTAATTGTTTTGAACTTCAAAAAATCATAGAAAATTCATTTCTGACACAAAAATTATGAAAAATTCACAAAAAATAGACTCAAATATTCTCTTTCAGGTTTTTGTTTTTTTCACAATTTTTATTTTCATATTTGATATTTTTTTATAATTTTTATTTTGTTTTGACTTGTTTTTAATTTTTTTAAAATACTTTTTGATATTTTTAAATTATGAAAAAATTCATAAAAATAATTTTCTTTATTTCTGACTTTCTGGAATTTTTCTAGAATTTTATTCTGATTTTTACTATTTTTAATCATTTTTCACTCACTTAAGTGATTTTAAATGATTTAAAAATACTTTTCTGTTTTAAAAAAAAAAAATTATCAAAATTTTTGTAAAATACTTGAGATCATCTTTTACTTTTCTATGATTTCTTTTAATTTTTTTTATACTTTGAATATAGTTTGTTATTTTCCCTTTATTTTCACTTAAAAAATTATTTAAAAATAATTTTTTCTTATTTTATTTTGTTTGTTAAATGCAATTTTATTTTTGAATATAATATGGCTGAGCTTAGGCTTTGTGATTTTTAATCATGAGCTTCATTAACATCATTGGATCTTGGGTGTTGAGTTTAACTCCACCAAATTAGATGAATGATTTTAATGATAGTTTGATTAAATTCTTTGGTTCAAATATATTCTCTCCATCTTATCTCTTCTTTGACTTCTTCTTGTGCTATAAGTCTCATGAGTGTGGTTTCTACCATATCTCAAGACTTGTGTAGTATATACATTGCTATTGACCGGCCTCAAAATAGGTGCGACTTCTACATAAGTCCACTTGCGATAGCTTAACATAGCACTAAATTTTGTCTCGGTTTGAGAAATGATCATTTGTGGCACAAACCTATGTTTGCAAGCCCAAGTATATTTAATTTGAAACCTTTGATCCAATAACCTTGAGGTTCATTGTTAGGATACTTTGGTCTTATCAATCCTCTAATGAACCATCATAAACTTTGGTCTAAGTGAATCATTTAAACATCATTGATCATATGTTGTCGCCTCGAGAACTTGAAATGAATGATATACTTGACAAAAAGAAAATGAAACTTGTTGTCGATAAGCTTTTATTTTATCAATCTTCTAATGAGTTTTCACATGCAAGTTTCAAGATGGTTATTCTGCTAACCTCTAATCTCTAATTCACTAACAATTTACTTTACTTTGTGCTTTCATTTTATGCTTTTACTTTATGCTTTTACTTTATGCTTTTACTTTTACGCACCATTTATTTTAGCATTTTACACTTCATTTTATTTTCATCTTTGCTCACTTGAGCATTTATCTTTATGCCATTTCTATTCTCCTCACTCGAGCTTTCATTTTCTCTTTGAAGATACTTAATAACCAACTTGAATGTTAATAAAACTTTAAGGTTAGTTGGACTATTTGGTTACTATCCTTGGCATTATGGAGTTATTTACTTCTCAGACTTAGGATTAGACACCTTGATACTCTTGGGACCTTGTGACTCTAATTGTTATTTTGTTTGGAGTTCTTGGGGTTTACCCAAAGATATTGGGTTGGTTTTCTTTGTATGTAGTTTATCTTGATTATATGCTTTGCCTGTGATTGGGGATTTCTTTGTAAACAGTCGTTATTCTACCCAATTTTTGTGAAGACTTTATGCATCTAAAGCTTTGTATTTTGAAGAGGTTTAGTATCTTTTCTTGCTTAGTTTCAATCCAAAGAATAGGAATTCTACATTGACTCTTTATGTCAAATGTTGGCTTATTGTTGGTTAGATGATTCTTTTCCCTAGCTTTTACCTTATTGCTTTAGGATAGTCCCTTCATCTACTCTCATCTTCTTTAATTTCAAAAATCTTCTCCCTCCTTTTCCAAACTCTTCTTGTTTTCTAACTTGAATCTCTTTCACAATAAAATTGGACTTAGATCCATGCATTTTCAAAAATATTTTCTTAATTAAACTTTAATCAACATAATCATACTTTGACATTTTTGTGAGAATACTAAAAGATAATCCAACTCATTCAAATCATTTTTTCCACTTTGGCTTAATACTTTAAAATTTTCTCAAAAAGACTATATTCTTGTCAATCCTTGTAGTGATACGAGCTACTATACTTCTACGATATGTAGTGAAGTGAGATATTTTCCACTTGGATGTTGAGTGAGACTTTGTTAATTTTAAAATCCAAGCTATATCCTCCATTTTGAGATGATGCAAATTCTCCTTTCTCATAATCGTGGGTAGTAAGTATGTCTTCCACTTGGATATGACGATGATGTCTTTTCTCTTAAAATAAACCAACACACTTATTTTAAAATTTTTAAAGGTGAACTACGAGTACCCTGATCCCCTATTGCCCGAAAGGTGGTACGTAAGTAATAAAGGTTCACAACCGCAGCGGGTACAAAAATTATACAAAAATACTTCTCTTCTCATCTCCATCATCTATTTTTGTACACAACACTTATACCCAAAATACACAAACTTTTAAAGAGGTTCTTGCGGAGTACCGTAGATGGTTAGGGTTCTAATACCTTCCCTTTGCATAACAAACCCCCATACTTAGATTCTCTCCCCATATTTTTTAGGTTATTCTCTCTTTTCCCATTCCTTTGGAAATAATAAAGTGCGGTAGCAATTTTTATTTGATATGTA
Source organism: Vicia faba (assembly GCA_948472305.1). Classification (NCBI taxonomy): domain Eukaryota; kingdom Viridiplantae; phylum Streptophyta; class Magnoliopsida; order Fabales; family Fabaceae; genus Vicia; species Vicia faba. Next base: position 896,409,723 of record OX451738.1, read on the forward strand.
TGAGTTAAGTCAATCCAATGGCTTAGTATTAACATTTCTATCGCTATAGAAAAATGGTGACTTTACTGGGGACAGATCGACCAAATGTTGGTTCATCTCTAAGTGGGTTAAGCCTATCTTTGTTTATTTGTGTATGTGCAATTATTTATTATATATTATGTGTTATATATATGGTTGTCTGGATTTTTTTGGTTTTCAGGTGTGCTTGGTGATTTCTCATAAGTCCTCTACCCAGACTTGGGAAAATTTAACATAGGACGGGCGGTATAGTCATGTTAACTTTGAGGGAGGAATCTGTAGAACCCTTAACTCATCTTGGCCTTTTAGGTGTAGTTTGGAAACTATGAGGGAGCAATCCGGAAGTGGTTTTCATGCGATACTACACTCAGACGAGTTTTCCTGAGAATATTACTCATTACCGAGTTAAACGGGACGTTAGTAATATCCGAAGGAAAGATGTAGACTCTAGGAACCTTTTAGAACCTTATTCGGCAAGTGATAAACTATTAGTTCATACCATGTGGGTAGTACCTATGACTTCATGCTCGTGACATCAAACCTATGAACCCCACGTGTTTGTCATCTTGTGTGTGATTATTGCATCATGCATTCATGTACCTATGAGCATTCTTTAAAACAGTTGATTCAAGGAGCTTAAAGTTGACTTTTGCAAATATCTCAGGTACTTTTGACCATGGATTTTTGAAGAATAAAGACTCAGAAGTATAGTTTCAAGGATCCTAAGATAGAGGAGCTGATGAGTTTGATTCCTGAGATTGAGAGCTCTACAGATTTCCATAAGAAGTATGGAGTTGTCGTGCCTCTTATGAAGCTCAAGATGAATGAGGGTATTCTTTCTACATTGGTCCAGTTCTATGATTCGTTGTGCCGCTGTTATACTTTTCTTGATTATCAACTTATGCCCATATTAGAGGAGTATTATTACCTATTTGGCTTACCTATTATTGATCGTGTTCCTTTCACCGAATTACAGGAAGAGCCTAAATCTCATGAGATTGTTGCAATGACCCATTTGAAGAATTCTGAGATTAAGGCTATTGTGACTACTAAAGGAGGAATAACGAGTTTACCTACTCAGTTTCTATTGGAGAAAGCTCGTTACTTTTCTGAAATGAAGAGTATGGTTACTTTTGAGGCTATCTTTGCTTTGCTCTCCTATGGTTTGTTCTTGTTTCCTAATGTCGACAGGTTTGTGGATGTTCATGCTATTAGGATCTTTATGATTAGGAATTTGGTCCCTACGCTGCTAGGAGATACTTATTATTCCATCCATCATCAGAATTTCTATCAGGGAGGGATGATCATCTATTGCACTTCGTTGTTATATCAGTGGTTTATTTATCACTTACCTAGGTCTGTTGTCTTTTGGGATACCAAGAAAGAACCTTGTTGGGCTCCAAAAATTATGGCTCTCACTCATTCTGACATTAATTGGTGTCACCAAGCTTATTATGATGTGGAGATTATTTATAGTTGTGGTAGTTTCCCAATGTGCCTCTTCTTGGTATAGAGGGAGGAATTAACTACAATCTCGTTCTTACGTGTCGTCGGCTTGGATATCCAGTGAGAGATAAGCCAAACAATATTCATCTGAGTGGTTTGTTTTTCAAAGAAGGATAAGATCACAAGGAGGCTAAGAAAGGAATTGAGAAGGCTTGGCGACATATTCATAATAAGAGTAGAAAAGATTTGGGACCAAGAGGAGTTGTTTCTTTAGAACCTCATCTTAGTTGGGTACTGATCAGTGCATATTGATACACATTTTCTTATGTTTATACTTAGGCATTTCCATGGTTTGTTTTGTTTATTTTTCTATTTTATGATGTTTTTATAATTTAGTTTATTTTTACCTTTAATTGATTTTCGTACATTATTTTCAGCATTAATAGTTTGCACAAATAAATTTATAACTTGAGCTACGGGAGTCGGAATGAGGCGTGCTACCAGTCGTTGGAAAGCTAAGAGAAGGAGCTACGATTTTTATTCAGAAGTAGAGAGCTGAATCGGAATGTAGCAGGGTCTTAAATTCGTTGAAGTTGCAGCATTTTATATTTAAATTTTGGGTCATTTGTTTTGGGTCTGGGTTATGTTTTCGATCCAGTTGGGTTATGAATCGAATCCTTATCCTTGCTATACCTAACAGCCGCTACAGTAATTTAGTTTTGGACCTTTTCATTATTCAGAAAAAATACATTTTTGCTTTTACGATTGTGACGAGGAACTAAGCATCCAGAGTTGATCTACTGTAATCGCGTTCTGATGCTTTGAGGTTTTTAATTTATCAATTCAATTTTGTTTCTCTTTCAATTCTATTTTATGAAATTGCATATGCTTAATCTGTTATTTCATAGAATGTCTTGGTTAAATTCGAATGATTATATTCCTAATCTTTAATCGTTGTTTACGTTGCTTAGTCGTTAAATTGCGTTATGTATCGTGTTTGCTTAATTCATGATTATATTAATCTGTTTGGTTAATTTGGAATTGGAATTCAATCTATTTTGTATCTATTGCGCTTGTCAATTGGTATTGAAATCCAATAGAGGTTGAAGCCGCTTAGGGAATTGATAAGGTAAAAACCAATGATTAGCAGGAACCTGAAAATAGTAGATCGACTTATTTTTATAATCACTTATTTTAATCACTTATTTCGTGTTAGGAATCGATCCTAAAACCAACCCCCCATTTGATTTCTATTATTTAATAATAAAATCAAGAATCCTTGCGATACGACTCGAGCCATTGTCGTTATACTGCATTTTACAAAATACTCGTTTTTGATCCGCCTGCGACAGCGGATCAAATTGGCGCCATTGTCGGGGATTCTTGTTTTTATTAACTGATATTATAGTCATAGGTTTAGTGTTCTTGTTATTTTTTTTCTTGGGTTTTTTGCTGTTTTGTTGTGTTTGTTGATTTTCAGGATTGCAATTCCGATTGCAGTAAAGTTTTTCAACCTGTCAGGTAAGTTTAGAAGTTACTGTTTCGATTTGCTCCTAATTTTTTCCATAAAGTCAGCAAAAAATCGATGAACATTAATCTTTTAGAATAAAATTCTAAAAGTTGTTGACCCTCAAAATCGAAAATTCATCTTTTTTCTATTTTTAAATAGTTTTTTACTGTTTTCATAGTGTCAAAAAAATCTTAAAAAAATCTCAAAATTCTTATTTTGCTTCATTAGATTAAATTTTGTATTTTTGTATTTTTTGAATTTATTTTAATCGTTTTATTTCTTTCTATTTGTTTCTGCTTGTTTGGGATATAGTTGGTATTTTTGTGTTTATTGATAACATGGTTGAACAAAGAACTTTGAGGCAGTTGGTTGGCCTTGATGTGAGCTATAATGGTTTATGTATTGACTATCATGCAGTTGATACACCTTTTGAATCAAAATCGTATTTAACACACTTGTTGTCAAAGCTTAATAGTCTTACAGGTGAGGATCCGCATAAGCATCTGAAGGAATTCCAGGTTGTGTGCTCAGAACCTTCTGAACCTTCGCTAAAGGACATTGTCAAACAAATGGCTGCAAATAATCTCCAGTATGAACAACAAATAGATTCTACTCTCCATACTTTGCAAACACAGATTGAACAACTTGCCTCTTTGATGAATATCATGCAACAAGCTCAAGGATCTAACCAACAACCCTTGGAAGAGAATTTTGTTTTTCCAACAGAGTTTCTTTCTGAGACTGTTGATGATACTTGTACTAATTTATTTGCAGCTTATTTTCCATCATTATCTGATTTTGATGATGTTTACTCTTGTGATGTTTGTACTGATATTAAAATTTGCTATGTTTGTTCTGAAATTGAGGCCGCCTTGCAAGTTGATATTCTTACTGCATATGAGGTTGCAAATGAAGTTTATCATGTGGAAGAAGCTCTCGATACTCCGGCTGTCCAAAACAAATCATCCATTAAACAACCACCTTTCCGAGAGATGAAACTAATTCCTGAAAATCTTAATTATGCTTATCGAGAGATGAATGAAAAACTCCCGGTTATAATTTCTTCTAAACTTTATTTTGATCAAGAAAGTAAATTTTTGCAGGTTTTGAAGAAGCATAAGAAATAAATTGGATGGACCTTAGATGATATTTATTATATTAGTCTGTCCATGTGCATGCGTATGATCTCACTTGAAGATGTAGCAAAAGCAGTGAGGCAGCCCTGTAACCTTTTGATCCTTGATGTTGTGAAAGATGAGATCACGTTCACGTGCCCATTTGACACTTTTACTTTTAGAAGAACATTCTTTGATCCAGGAATAAAAAGTGAAGGTACTGATAAAAATTGCAAAGTCAAAGGACACCGCCTCAAGCTATTCCATGAGAGTCCCATGTTGGAAGAGGAAATTATAAAAGTGCTCTCGTTGGGAAAGGCTACTTATGCGATCATCTATCCGCTTTGACTTCTCGGGTGTGTTCTTTCCTCTCTCTCCTCTCTCTTATTTTATGCTTGTTTCTTTCAATGGGGACAATGTGTGTTTTAAGTGTGGGGGAGAGAATCATTTATTTGAGACCAAGAGGAGTTGTTTCTTTATAACCTCATCTTAGTTGGGTACAAACAAGGGAAATTCAGTTGAAGATTCCTTATTCTCGTGAAGAACCTATATCTGACATGTTTATGAGGAATACTCATCCTCTTTTAGATGATATATAAGAACTTTAGCTTGCTCTGGTTAGGATGCAGCAAGAGAAGGAAGCATGGAAGAACAAGTACCAGACTTTGGAGGTGTCCTACACAACAGAATTGAAGGAGAAGGATGACTTAATTGAGATTCTTGAGAGTCGTGTTGTGTATATGATGGAGAAACAAGAGGATTTATTTTCCTCTAGAGCTCGGCCAGGACCTAGTTTCTCACTTTCTGACTCTGGTGGTTGGAAAGAAATTGCTGACAAGTATGCAGAAGAGAACAAGCAGTTGAAAGCTTAAATTACGAGGCTCCATGGAAAGCGCCAGTGTGTGGAGAGATTTTCATCAGCTTTGGCTACTTAGGATTTTAGATCCTGTCTTTATTCTCTTGAACTTATGATCATTGAAACTTGTACTAAAAGTTGTAATTCATTTCGAAGTTATTATAACAAAAATTTAGTATTTCAAAATGTGTTAGTACTCTAATATTTGAAATTTCCCATGATTCTTTGAGTTCCTTGAAATATATATAATAATAAATAAGTCATATGCATTGCATATCATGCGTCATTTTTCACATATTCTTTCATTTATATTCATACCCAGGTGTCTTACTATTTTTCTCTACTTTGTTCAGTCAACAAGTTGTCTCATCGATACAATACTCTGGATAATTCCAAGATGTTCAAGTTACTATGTTTTCTCAAGAAGCTGTTGTTATTGCGCCTCTTGTGGTACATGTCTCTCCTGCTGCTATAAATGAGATTCATTATGTAGTTGTTTAGTTATTGTCTTGCATTTTTGGTAAAACCCAAGTGTATGTGTGAATGTCATGACTGATGTCATAACATTCTAGTTTAGTTTGTACTGATTCATTAGGTACCTTTGCAGAAAAATATTGTCATACAGGTACTGATGTTTATAAGTGTGTATCTGAGCATTTTGCAAAATGATCACATTTACCTAAATCAGTAGACAGGTTTTCAGATGTCATAACAGATGTTAAGACATCCTGTTCTGAACTAACAGGTATGCAGTCTGGTTATTTCTGAGTTTTTTCAGGAAAATGACTCAGTCTTTCCAGAACAGAATCCTGCATTTTCTTTGGGTTAACCTAGCTCAACCCCAACTTGGTTGATAAAGTCCTGTGACCTAGTCTTAAGGTCAAACGGAATTAACCCTAGCTTTTTGTGGAAACCCTAACTGAAGTTGCAGCTGCTATATATTCAACAGGGCTGCTGTTTTGAAAGTAATCCCTTTTTGATAGAAGATCATTTAGAAGCTGTATAGTTTTTACTATTGTAATGCAAGCAATTATCATTGTGATAAGTGACTTGGAATAGGTTTTAATTGTAAGGGTTGTGTAACACTCAAAGCTTTGAAGCAAGAGTGTTTGTATGTCTCTTGACTAAAGCTGTGAAGCAAAGTCAAGTTAGGTTTGTGTATCACTCAAAGCTGTGAAGCAAGAGTGTTTGTGTTGCTTGATTAAAAAGTTGTGAAGCATAATCAAGTGTATGTTTTGAAGAGTGTCTTCAACAATTCATTAGTCAAATTGTTTCTATGTATCACTGATGTGATTGAGGGGGAGTGAGTAGGAACTCAGGTTTAAGTTGTACTTAGATTGAAGTTGCATTGGGTAGGTCTTAAGTGAAGGAGATAAACTGGTTGGTTTATTCCTGAATTAATATCTCTTATAGTGGATTTCCTCCCTGGCTTGGTAGCCCCCAGAGTAGGTGTTGTTGCACACTGAACTGGGTAAACAATTGACTGTGTTCTTTACTGTTTTTGTATTTACTGTCTTATAGAAAGTCAGATACGGTGTCATAACACTGAACGTGACTTTGAATATCTACAGCCAGAATTTCAATTGGCATCAGAGCAGGCACCCTGCCTGTATTACTGGGTGAGATCTAGGGATATCACTTTCTGGCACTATGGACAAAGAAGGAGTTTTTGGAAATAGACCACCCATTCTGGATGGAACTAATTATTACTACTGGAAACCTCGTATGATTGCCTTCTTAAAATCTCTGGACAAAAAGGCTTGGAGAGCTGCTGACAAAGGATGGATCCATCCCACCATAACTGAGAAAGATGGGACAATCAGTTTGAAGCCTGAGGAAGATTGGAGTAAAGAAGAAGATGAGTTAGCCCTGGGAAATTCCAAAGCCTTAAATGCCTTGTTCAATGGAATTGATAGAAACATTTTCAGACTAGTACATCAATATGAACTGGCCAAGGAAGTTTGGGACACTCTCAAAACTACCCATGAGGGCACTTCCAAAGTAAAAATGTCAAGGCTTCAGATGTTGACTTCCAAGTTTGAGAATCTAAAAATGATGGAAGATGAAACCATTCATGAGTTTCACATGAACATCTTGGAGATTGCCAACACCTCAGTAGCACTGGGAGAAAAGATGTCAGAAGAAAAATTGGTGAGAAAGATTCTCAGATCCTTGCCTAAAAGATTTGCAATGAAGGTAACTGCCATAGAGGAAGCCCATGACATCAGCAAGTTGAAAGTGGATGAACTTATTAGGTCTCTTCAGACTTTTGAGATGGGGATCACAGATAATGGTGACAAGAAGAACAAGAGCATAGCACTTGTATCCAACACTGATGTTGAAAACAAGGAGGATGAAGAAGAAAATATTTCAGAAGCTATAGCCATGCTTGGAAGACAGTTCAACAAACTCATCAAAAGAATAGATCCAAAGTCAAGGTCTAATGTTCATAACATTCCCTCTGACATTGACAGTTCCAGCAGAAGACCAAGGTCAGAAGAGAAGGGAAACCAAGGCAGAAGTATTCAATGCCATGGTTGTGAAGGATATGGGCATATTCGAGCTGAATGTCCTACCTTTCTTAAGAAACAAAAGAAAGGAATGACTGTTACTTGGTCTGACTGTGATTCAGAAAGTAATTCTGAAGAAGAATCTGCCAAACTAGTTACTGCTCTAACTAGTGTTTGTACCTCTGAAAGTGACACTAGTGATGAAGAAGTGACATTTGAAGAACTGGCTGATACCTACAAGAAATTGTGTATCAGAAGTGCTGAAGTCTGTGTGCAGAATGAGAAACAAGCAAAACTCATCATAAAGCTGGAGGCTGAAAAAAGGGCAGATCTTGAAACTATAAGTCATCTAGAAGGGGAAGTTCAATTGCTGAACTCACAACTGAACCAAATGACCAAATCTATCAAGATGCTGACTAATGGAACAGATAAATTGGAAGAGATTCTTCAGGTTGGACAAAATGTGGGAAATAAATCTGGACTAGGATTTGTGGAAGCAAAGAACTCTGGTACAGATAAGAAGATCAGGCCTGATAAGCAAATGTCAAAACAGATGTCTCAACACAACTCTCAACATCAGGAACAGAGACATATGAAGAAAAGGTACCAAAGATGGAGATGTCATCATTGTGGGAGATATGGCCACATAAAGCCCTTCTGCTTCAGATTGCATGGATACCCCAATCAAAACTCAGGTGTCAAACCTAAGTCTAAAAAGGTACCACATACTCCTCAATGGAAGAAAAAGGCTACTGCCCTGATAGCCCATACTTCCCTGAGAGTGTCTGCAAAGGAAGGCTGGTACTTTGGCAGTGGGTATTCTAAACACATGACTGGAATAAAGAACATTCTCAATCATGTTAAACCTCACAACACTAGTTATGTGACCTTTGGAGATGGTGCTAAAGGTAAAATCAAAGGAGTTGGTAATTTGGACTGCCCTGAAGTTCCAAGGCTGAGTGAAGTATTACTGGTAAAAGGGTTGACTGCTAATCTCATTAGTATCAGTCAACTGTGTGATCTAGGATTCAAGGTCAATTTCTCAAAATCTGAATGTCTTGTAATCAATGAAAAACAAGAAATTGTAATGAAAGGAGTCAGATCCAAAGATAACTGTTACTTGTGGCAGCCTGAGAACACTAATAACTCCACTATGTGTCCAATTACCAAAGAAGAAAAAGATATGAAACTGTGGCACCATAAGCTTGGTCATCTTCATCTAAGAAGAATGAAAAGAGCTATCTCTATGGAAGCAGTCAGAAGGACTCCAAGACTACAGATTGATAAAAGAAGGGTTTATGGTGAACTTAAAATTGAAAGGCTTGGTAAAAAGAAACATGTCTATGATGTGGTGGATAAACTTGAAGAAGGATGTGTTGTCAAAACCAGAAGTAATCATGACAGGGATTTTGGAAACAACAAGTCTAATAAATTCTGTTTCCCAGAAGAAATGAGTTGTGGAGTCTCTTCTCCTATAACTCACCATCAAAATGGAGTTGACAAAAAGAAAAATAAGATCATTCAAGAATCAACCAGAACTATGATTCATGTCAAAAGAATGCCTTCCTAACTTTGTGCTGAAATGGTTGCAGCTAGTAGTAACTGTTCTCAAAATATCTGGACAAAGCAGATGCTCACTGAGTATAATGTCTCACAAGATGTTGTGACATTGTATTGTGACAATCTGAATACAATCAATATTTCCATGAACCCTATTCAGTATAGCAGGACCAAGCACATTGACTTTGTTGAGAAGAAGTCAATTAAACTGGAACATGGTATCATTAAGCTTCAGCTGGCTGGTTCTTCTACCAAGGCTCTTGTTGGAAATAAACTTGAAAACTTGAGGGGCAGGTTGGGTATTTGCCAACATGAGAAATTGTAGCAATTAAATTTGCTTAAAACAAGGGTTGAAGGAGTTAATTTTGTTAAGTCTAATTTTAGTGGGTTAATCATATGTTTTCCCAATTCTTTCAAAATCTTTAAGAAGTTGAAAAGACTCTCTTTTGCCTCCTACCTCTCTCGTCTTTGCAACCTGTTCCCTTCTCTCAATCAAAGTTTTTTCTCAAATTGCTACTGGTGCTCTAAGTCAATCAAAATGTCTCAAACATCATCTTCAACCAAGGCGACCTCTTCATCTTCATCATCTTCATCATCTGACCAAGACTCTCGAGCAATCACCACATGCATAGAATCTGAAGTTCTTGGGATCACTCCTCTCAGAGAGATGGCTATTGACCCTGCCAAAGTCAAAAAGCTGAGAACTAGACATGCAGGAAGAGCTCAAGTTGCTGCCTCTGGTAATCCTTCTCATCCTTCTTCTTCTGTATCAAATAGAGAAGGATCAGTTCAAGTTCATCAAGCAATTGCTAGGCTAGTAACAAGTATACTAAGCGGAAACCAATCTGTACCGGGGATTTCTGTCCCTTTAAATCAATCAGGAAGCCCAAATGTGGATGTCTCTGAGAATGTAGATGTCTCTGAGAATGTTATGACACAAAATGACAACATTCAGAACCCTTCAGAAAAGACTGCTGATCCACCTATCATTGATGTGGATAAGGAATACTCAGACAATGATCTGATTGCCAATGTAAACCCTAGCATAGCTAGGAGAATTATGAAAAGGAAGAATAATCAGAATGCTGGAAAATGTTTGACAAAAGATAAACCTGCTAATAAGAAATCCAAGGCTGAAGGCATGGCTGGGGTAGAATCTGTGAAAACTGTTCAGTCCAAAGGGAAGGTGAAAGCCCAGGTGCATACTGATAGACAACCAATTTCAAAGAAGAGAAAAGAACCTGAATCTTCTGATTCTGATGAGGAATCAGAGTTTGAGATTGATGCTGAAGAAATTCCTATCAGAAGGAAGCTCCCCTCCAGCAAAATTGCTAGAGTTCCTGAAGTCCCAACAGACAACATCTCTTTTCATCATCCTGACAATGCAAACAGATGGAAGTATGTTTGCTTGAAGAGAATAGCTTTAGAAAGAGAGCTAAACAATGATGCCATGGAGTGCAAAGACATCATGGACCTGATCAAGAATGCTGGACTGATGAAGACAGTGATAAAATTTAACAAGTGTTATGAAAATCTGGTCAAGGAGTTCATAGTTAACTTGTCTAATGATTGTGCTGATGGAAGGTCAGCTGACTTTGAAAGTGTTTTTGTTAGAGGAAGAAGGGTTAATTTCTCTCCATCAGAAATTAACAACTTTCTTGGAAGATCAAATGAGGATTTTCCTGATCTGGAAGTCACTAACAATGAAGTTTGTCAAACCATCACAGCAAGGCAAGTGAAGTGCTGGCCCTTGAAAGGCAAGCTGAATGCCAGCAAACTTAGCATGAAATTTTCCATCCTGCACAAGATTGGTGCAGCCAACTGGGTCCCTACAAACCATAAATCAACTATCTCCACGGGATTGGGGAGATTTATTTATGTTGTGGGAACCAAGACTGCTTTTGACTATGGCAGGTATATTTTTGAACAAACTTTAAAACATGCTGGTAGTTATGCTGTCAAAGGACCAATTGCCTTTCCCTCCCTCCTTTGTGGAATTATCCTTGCACAATACCCTGATATCCTGGTGGCAAGAGATACTGCTTGCAAAAGAGCTCCTGCCCTTGGGTTGCACTACAAACTGTTTCAGGGATCTCATGCTCCTGATATTGTCATAACATCAGCTGAGACATCGTCTGTGAAGACCCATTCCAAAACATCTGATGTCATAGCTGTATTAAAAGAGACCTGCAAAGAACTGGAAGCTAGGAAAAATACCCTAGAAAACCTAATTGCCAGGTTAGAAAAGGAGGAAGCTGAAGGAAACAGAAGGGAAGAGGGTGTAGAAGCTGAAGGTCATCTCAATACTGAAGAAACTAGCTCCTCTGAGTCTGATGACAGTGCTTAAAGGTTGGTGGAGTTGCTGATTGGTGGAGTTGGTGCTGGTACCTGGTAGAGTTTGGAAGGGTGTTCAGTTTTTTTTTAGTTCTGCTCTCATTACTTTTTCTGGATGACTGTATAACTTTTAAGAACATGTATCTTTGGCCCATTTGTGGCTAAAGAGGGGGAGATATATTTTGGTACTTACTTAATTAGACATTCTATTTTTCTGCAGTCATTTCTTTCTGCTGCTATCTATCTCTGATTGCTTAGGGTCTTTAGCCAAAAATCTGCCAAAGGGGGAGTTTGTAGTTGTTTAGTTATTGGCTTGCATTTTTGGTAAAACCCAAGTGTATGTTTGAATGTCATGACTGATGTCATAACATTCTAGTTTAGTTTGAACTGATTCATTAGGTACCTTTGCAGAAAAATATTGTCATACAGGTACTGATGTTTATAAGTGTGTATCTGAGCATTTTGCAAAATGATCACATATACCTAAATCAGTAGACAGGTTTTCAGATGTCATAACAGATGTTAAGACATCCTGTTCTGAACTAACAGGTATGCAGTATGGTTATTTCTGAGTTTTTTCAGGAAAATGACTCAGTCTTTCCAGAACAGAATCCTGCGTTTTCTTTGGGTTAACCTAGCTCAACCCCAACTTGGTTGATAAAGTCTTGTGACCTAGTCTTAAGGTCAAACGGAATTAATCCTAGCTTTTTGTGGAAACCCTAACTGAAGTTGCAGCTGCTATATATTCAACAGGGCTGCTGTTTTGAAAGTAATCCCTTTTTGATAGAAGATCATTTAGAAGCTGTATAGTTTTTACTATTGTAATCCAAGCAATTATCATTGTGATAAGTGACTTGGAATAGGTTTTAATTGTAAGGGTTGTGTAACACTCAAAGCTTTGAAGCAAGAGTGTTTGTATGTCTCTTGACTAAAGCTATGAAGCAAAGTCAAGTTAGGTTTTTGTATCACTCAAAGTTGTGAAGCAAGAGTGTTTGTGTTGCTTGATTAAAAAGCTGTGAAGCATAATCAAGTGTATGTTTTGAAGAGTGTCTTCAACAATTCATTAGTCAAATTGTTTCTATGTATCACTGCTGTGATTGAGGGGGAGTGAGTAGGAACTCAGGTTTAAGTTGTACTTAGATTGAAGTTGCATTGGGTAGGTCTTAAGTGAAGGAGATAAACTGGTTGGTTTATTCCTGAATTAATATCTCTTATAGTGGATTTCCTCCCTGGCTTGGTAGCCCCCAGAGTAGGTGTTGTTGCACACTGAACTGGGTAAACAATTGACTGTGTTCTTTACTGTTTTTGTATTTACTGTCTTATAGAAAGTCAGATACGGTGTCCTAACATTGAACGTGACATTGAATATCTGCAGCCAGAATTTCACATTATATTGCGCCTCCTTCGGTGAATGTTGTGTCGTTTATTAATGACGAAGTTTATCGTCATGTTCCTCCTCCAAGTGAAATTATGGGCTTCTATGATCGATTGGATGACTTTCAGGACCAATTCAATAAGATACAGAAGGAAATAAAGGCTCTTCGAGGGAAAGAATTATTTGGGCAAAACGTCAGTGAACTTTGTTTAGTGTCTAATGTAAAAGTGCCAGTGAAGTTTAAGGTTCCAAAATTTGAGAAGTATAAGGGCAACTCTTTTCCTCGTGACCACTTAGTGATGTATATCAGAAATATGTCCACTCATGCTGATGATCAGTGTTTTCTTATTCATTTCTTCCAGGATAACTTAATTGGTGTTGCATTGAAATGTTATATGGCTTTAGACAGTAGCAGTATTCGCACTTTCAATGATTTGGGAGAAGCTTTTATCAAGCAATACAAGTACAATATGTTTATGGAAATTGACCGTGACCAAATAAGAACGATGACTCAGAAAGATAAGGAATCATTCAAAGAATATGTGCAACATTGGCGTGAGATTGATGCCCAAGTGGTACCCCCGATGGGAGAGCAAGAAATGACAAAGGTCTTTTTGAAAACCCTTGGATCATTTTACTATGAAAGAATGGTCACTAGTGCACCGAGTGATTTCACTGAGATGGTAAGCATGGGTGTTCGTCTAGAAGAAGCTTTTAGGGAAGGGCGCTTTACAAAAGACGAAGGAACAAAGAAATCATCATATGGGTTTTCTAGGAAGAAGGAAAGTGAAACAAATGTTGTCATTGAGGAAAGAAAGGCTCGACCTCCGCGAAGTTGTCATCAGTACCAACAAGAAGTTGCATCTATGAATCTAGTTGTAAATATAGCTCCGACTACTGTTTCCTATTAGAGACCACCTCCTCATGGAAATCAAGGGCAAGGTCAAAAGAGAGAATCTTTTGACTCTATTTCGATGAGTTATGCAGAGTTGTTTCCAGCTCTGGTTCAAAAGAAGTTTGTACAGACTAGACCTCCCGCTGCTATACCTTCAACTTTACCATGGTATTATAAGGCGGATCAGACATGTGCTTTTCATCAAGGAGCCCTAGGGCATAACATTCAAAACCGTTATCATTTAAAGTCTAAAGTACAAAAGATGGTGAGATTTGTTCTTTTATCTTTTAAAGATGTTGGTCCTAACGTAAAAGATAATTTCTTACCCAAGCATGAAGGTGGAAGCAACGTGAATATGGTTGTTGTTTGTCAAAGACTTCCATATTTTTTATATTAACTTGGTGAGAGGAGATTTAGTGAAGATGCATGTTGATCTTTGTGAATTCAGCTATTATACACATGACCGTGTTGGTTGAAGTATTTGCAGTACATATATCATGGATGTGATAAGGTGAGAGTTGATCTTCAAGAAATGATGGATGAAGGTCTTATCCACATAATCATACCAAGGGTTTAATATGAAGAAGAAGTGAATATGGTTTATGGTTGCCCCGGAAAATTCCGTATTTTTCATGTGAATTATATGAATGATGATCTGGTGTGGTTGCATGACACATTTTGTCACATGGAGGGTCAGGAGGTGCATCACTATGGATCTTGTCGAGTCTGTTGTAGGGATTCCTAGGGTTGTTCCGTTGTAAGAAGAGGTGTTTGGTTATTTCTAGATAATCGTACTATCAAAGTCACGGGCAATTGAGATGATTACAATGGAGTTAATATGATTGAAGATTACTCTGTTGAGGCCATGTCCGATGATGAATATGTTTCTGCTGATGAATTATTTCCTTCTGAAGAAGACATGTTTTCTAAAAATGATTCTATGATGCCTAAATATTTTGAAGTAGGGGTGAATGTCATTGTCTCGTATTTTGGCGTTCCTGCTCCTTTAGAAATTGAATACCATAGCAAGCCTATAGTTACTCTAGTGGTTATTTATCTGCCTGGTCCTGTCCCATATAAATCAGATAAAGTTGTTCCTTATAAATATAATGCAACTATCCTGGAAGATGGTGTGAAAGTTCCTATTTAACCTTTGTCCCATGTTGAGAATATTAATGAAGCTAGTCGGGTAACTCGCAGTGGTCAGGTCTTCGCCCCAACCTTTCGAGGAGATGTTGATTCCGGAAAGAAGACGTTTGAGAATGTTGAACCTAAGAAAGTGGTGGGAGAATATAGTGGCGCCGCCTTGGAAAAGGATGTTGATGATCTGTTAAAAATCATCAAGATGAGGGATTACAAGATTGTGGATCAATTGTTGCAAACTCCATCCAAAATTTTCATTCTAGCCTTGCTAATGAACTCTTCTACTCATAGGGAGTCTCTAATGAGAGTACTGGATCAGGCTTTTATGGAAAGTGATATGTCTCTGGATCAGTTCAGCAATATTGTGGTGAAAATTACATCTTGTAATAATCTGAGTTTTTGTGATGATGAATTGCCCAATGAAGGAAGAAACCATAACTTAGCTCTCCATATTTCCATGAGTTATAAGAATGATTCTCTATCTAATGTGTTGATTGACAATGGGTCCGCTCTAAACACCATACCAAGAAGTACACTCATGAAGCTTAAGTAACAGAGGGCTTCAATGTGCCTAAGTGGAGTCATAGTGAAAGCATTTGTTGGTTCGAGGAAGTCTGTCATCGGAGAGATAGATTTGCCTATTCACATGGGACCGCACTTATTCTAGATTACATTCCAGATTATGGACATTGTCCTCACCTATAGATGTTTATTGGGGAGACCATGGATCCATAAAGCATGAGCTATTACTTCAACCTTGCACTAGAAGCTGAATTTTGTTCGTGAAGGAAAGGTGGTCATTGTGAATGGTGAACAAGCTCTGTTAATATCTCATTTGTCCTCCTTCAGCATTTTGGAAGCTGATGAAGTTGTTGTTAGAACTCAACTCCAAGATTTATCTATTAATAATATAAGGAAGGATGAAGATTTTATCGCCTCATTTAAGGATGCACAACAAGTAGTTCAGAACGGCCCTAGAAAGGTGTGGGGGAAAGTTATTAATCCTCTCGTGAATAGGAATGGGACTGGCTTGGTTTTCTCCATGAAGAAGGAAGTTGTAAAGTCAAAGTCTGCTTTAAGTAAGTATCAGGACATCTTTCATAGCGCATGGTATCTCCATCTGACTTCTCTAAAGATCAATGTTATTCTCGAAGATGAATCAGAGAAAGAGATGTCGAACTTCATGATACACGGGGTCAGAGTCCAAAATTGGAACATTGTTGATGTTCCTTCTTGCATTTACATTTCAAAGTAATTTGTTTTTTGGATTAGTCTTTTCAAAAATCTTTCACTCTGCCCAAGATGGAAGTAATGATGTTGTATCGGCATATCTATTGTTTTGATTTTTAAAATCATTAATAAAAGTTATTTTTGACTTCTAATGTTGTGTCTTTATTTTCTGATTTTTCTTGGAAATGGTAATCAAAAAACCTTTCAAAATAAATTGTGAGTGTTTGTTGCCAGCAATTTTGGTAAAACAATGACTTGTTAATGTTTTGTTAAATGTCTTAACATTTGGAGCAAAACTATTTTGAATGATGTCAACGCAAATGTCTTGACATCTTCCTACTGAACTGATCTCAGCCCAAAATCAGTTAAGTCTTTTGTTTCCTGATTTCCAGCATTCTATAATTTAGGATTTGTGATCTACAGGCTGCGAAAAATATGGAGGAATATTTTTCAAATTGCATAATTTTATCTTGGCCTGTTTTTATGGAAATATTCAAAAGATTTGAATATTTGTTTTTAAGCCCAAGCCCAAAGCTTCGCATATATAAGGACTTGCTTCCTTATTCAAAGACAAGAAACTTTTGAAGAAGAATACTTTCTTTCTTATTAGAAGTCTAGTATTTTTATTTGTAATACACTCTAAGTATTAGTTTACATACTTGAGCTTTTATTTGGGTTATTAATTGTGTATTATTCATAAGCTTTTAAACTTTGAATGATTGAAGTGTTTCAAACTTATTAATTTTGTTAAGTTCTTCACTGTAAGTGATTAAAGCGATTTTAGGGTGGCCTCATACCCAGGTGAGTCATAGGTAGAAGTTTAGCTTGGGTAGTGATTAATTAATTAGATCATAAACAGGTTATTTACTGAGGGTCTATGAATTGATACTATTTAGTGAACTTGTCCCTGGCTTGGTAGCCCCCATAGTAGGTGTTGTTGTACACTAAACTGGGTGAACAATCTCTTGTGTTTTTACTGCTTCTGATTTTACTGCACCTTACTTGCAAACAAATATTTGTGTCGTGACATCTCATTCGACATCACATATCTGATACCAAAATTTCAATTGGTATCAGAGTAGGAATCATGCTCTTTATCTGGGTGAGATCCAGGGAAGATACTTTTTGGTACTATGGACAAGGAAGGAGAATTTGTGAACAGACCACCCATTCTGGATGGAAGCAATTATGAATACTGGAAACCACGTATGGTTGCCTTTTTAAAGTCCTTAGACAGCAGGGCATGGAAAGCTGTTTTAAGAGGATGGAAACACCCTGTCAAATTGGGAGAGAATGGAGAGCCTACTCCTGAATTGAAACCTAAAGAATATTGGTCTAAGGAAGAAGATGAAATTGTTCTTGGAAATTCTAAAGCCTTGAATTATATATTCAATGGAATTGACAAGAATATTTTCAGATTGGTGAATACATGTGAATTTGCTAAGGATGCATGGGGAATTCTTCAATCTACTCATGAAGGAACATCCAAAGTTAATATGTCAAGACTTCAGCTGCTCACCACAAAATATGAGAATTTGAGGATGAAAGATGATGAAAGTATAAATGACTTCCATATGAACATCCTTGAAATTTCTAATGCCTCCAGTGCTTTAGGAGAGAAAATACCTGAAGACAAATTGGTGAGAAAGATGCTCAGGTCTCTTTCCAAGAGATTTGATATGAAAGTAACTGCTATAGAAGAAGCCCAAGACATTGACAAAATGAAAGTGGGTGAACTTGTTAGATCCCTTCTAACATTTGAATTAAGCATTAATGAAAGATCTGAGAAGAAAAACAAAAACATAGCCTTTGTATCTAATACTAAAGATGAAGAAGAGGACTGTGATCTGGATACAGATGGAGGAATATCAAATGCCCTAGCTATGCTTAGAAGACAATTTAATAAAGTGATAAAAGGAATGGACAGGAACCAAAGGTCAAATGTCAAGAACATCACATCTGACATCTATAAGTCAAATGAGGTGGGAAGAAAAAGGGTTGAGGACAAATCTTCACAAGGGAAGGGAATGCAATGTCATGAATGTGAAGGCTTTGGTCACATTAGAGCTGAATGTCCTACATATCTAAAGAAACATAAGAAGGATCTATATGTTACTTGGTCTGAAGAGGACTCAGAGAGTGATCTTGAAGAATCTGCCAAATATGTGAAAGCATTGGCAGGAAAATATGTATCTGATGAAGAGTCTAGTGATGGGGAACTAACCTTTGATGAGTTAGTTGCTTCATACAAAGAATTATGTCTCAGAAGTGCAGAAGTATGTTTGAAGGGGAGAAACATAAAGCCCTTATAACTCAGCTAAAGGAGGAAAGGGAAGAGCATCTTAAAACTATTTCTAATCTGGAAAGTGAAGTGTCCTCTCTAAATTCAAATCTTGATAGAACGGTCAAATCTCTCAAGATGCTGAATAATGGGTCTGACACATTAGATGAAATTCTCTATGCAGGAAGAGTGACATAAGATAAGAGTGTTTTAGGTTTCAATGAGAAAAATTAACCAAACTCAGAAGAGCCTTCATCTGTTTCCACTCATGCCAAGCCTAAACAAAAGATGTTGAATCAAATGTTTCAACATCATGGTAAGAAAGGACATCTTGGTAGAAATCATGTGAAGAAATAACATCATGGCAAACAGCCTGCATCTGTTTCCACACATGCCAAGGCTAAACCAAAGATGTCAAATCAGATGTCCCAACATGTGGGAAAACATTATGATAAGAAAGGACACCTTGGGAAACCTCATGGGAAGAAAAAGCTTAATCACACCAGGGAGAATCCCCAGCCCTGGAGATGTCATCATTATGGAAGGCTTGGACATATAAGGCCCTTCTGTTTCAAGCTGTATGGGTATCCTAAAAATACTCCTCTTCCCAAAACTAATAAGATTCCACAAAATAGAAAAAAGAAGAAACAGTGGGTTCCCAAGTCCAATGTTAGAAGTCTCATTGCTCACACCTATCTTAGAGTATCAACCAAAGATGACTGGTACTGTGACAGTGGTTGTTCTAGACACATGACAGGTGTCAAGAATCTGTTGATGGATGTCAAATCTCATTCCACCAGTTATGTGACTTTTGGTGATGGAGAAAAAGGATAAATCAAAGGTGTTGGAAAGTTTGACTGTTTAGGAGTTCCTAAGCTTGATAATGTGTTACTTGTAAAGGATTAACAACTAACTTGATAAGTATAAGCCAACCATGTAATCAAGGTTTCAAAGTTAACTTCTCCAAGGAAGAATGTCTTGTGTGCAATGCAAAGAATGAAGTTGTCATGAAAGGAATCAGATCTAAAGACAAATGTTAACTATGGGTTCCTCAAGAGTTAAACCTCTCCTCAACATGTGTTTTAGCCAAAGAGAATGAAGTTAAACTATGGCATCAAAAATTGGGGCACTTACATCTGAAAGGCATGGAGAGAATTATATCTGAAGAAGCAGTGAGAGAGATTCCTAAGCTTAAGATAAACGAAGGAAGGGTATATGGTGACTGTCAAATTAAAAAGCAGACTAAGATGTCACATCAGAAGATTCAACATCTTACTACATCAAAAGTTTTGGAACTTCTTCACATGGAGTTGATGGGACCTATGCAGGTTGAAAGTCTTGGTGGTAAGAAGTATGCTTATGTTGTTGTAGATGACTTTTCTAGATACACATCGATAAGCTTTATTAGAGAAAAATCAGAAACTTTTGAAGTTTTCAAAGATCTTTGTCAAAGACTTCAAAGGGGAAAGGAAAGTCATGTCATAAGAATCAGGAGTGATCATGGAAAAGAATTTGAGAAAAACAAATTTTCTGAGTTTTTCTCCTCTGAAGGAATCAACCATGAATTCTCTTCTCCCATTACTCCTCAACAGAATGGGATTGTAGAACGCAAGAATAAAACTCTCCAAGAATTTTCCAGAGCCATGATTCATGCTAAGAAGCTACCCTACCATTTTTGGGATGAAGATATGAATATTGCATGATATATTCATAACAGAGTCACTCTAAGGAAAGCAACTTCATCTACTTTGTATGAAATATGGAGAGGAAGAAAACCAACTGTAAAATACTTTCATGTTTTTGGAAGTAAATGTTACATCTTATCTGATCGTGAACAAAGAAGGAAGATGGATCCCAGGAGTGATGAAGGAATATTCCGGGATACTCTACAAACAGTAGAGCATACAGAGTTTTTAACTTCAAAACCAAAATTATGATGGAGTTAATAAATGTTACTATTGATGATAGAGGATGGAATATTGAAGAAGATGTCTCAGAAGATGTTGGAACATCTTTTCCTGATAGTACAACTGAATCAAATGACACAATTATTGATTCTAATCCTTCTCAAGAAGATCCCCAACCTAGTCACCTCAATAAAGGACCTTCAATTAGAACTCAGAAAGATCATCCTAAGGAGCTTATCATAGGAGATCCAAACAAAGGAGTTACCACCAGATCAAGAGAATGGATTTCAAACTCTTTCTTTGTAACAAAAATTGAGCCTAAGAATGTAAAAGAGGCCCTAACTGATGAGTTCTGAATTAATACTATGTAAGAGGAGCTGGAACAATTCAGTAGGAATGAGGTTTGGGATCTGGTTCCAAGACCTGAAGGGACAAATGTGATTGGCACTAAATGGGTATACAAGAATAAATCTGATGAAAAAAGGGTGGACACTAGAAATAAGGAAATGTTAGTTGCACAAGGATACAATCAAATTGAAGGAGTGGGCTTTGATGAAACCTTTACTCTTGTGGCTAGACTTGAATCAATCAGACTACTGTTGGGAATTGCATGCATTTTGAAATTTAAATTGTTTCAAATGGATGTAAAGAGTGACTTCTTGAATGGATACCTGAATGAAGAAGTTTTTGTTGAACAACCAAAGGATTTTTTGATCCAAGTTTTCCTAAACATGTTTATGAACTAAAGAAAGCTCTGTATGGATTAAAGCAAGCTCTGAGAGCTTGGTATGAAAGACTGATAGAATTCATTGGGGAGAATGGATATAGGAAAGGTGGCATAGACAAAACCCTCTTTGTCAAAAAAGAAGAAGGGAAGATTATGATTGCTCAAATATATGTTGATGATATTGTATTTGGAGGGATGTCAAATGAGATGGTGGAACATTTTGTCAAGCAGATGCAGTCTGAATTTGGGATGAGTCTTGTTGGTGAATTAACCTATTTTCTTGGTCTGCAAGTTAAACAAATGGAAGAATCCATATTTTTATCTCAGAGCAAGTATGCCAAGAATATAGTGAAGAAGATTGGGATGGAGAATGCAAGTCACAAAAGAACCCCTGCTCTCACACATCTAAAGTTGGCTAAATATGAAAAAGGAGTAAGTGTAGATCAAAGTCTTTACATAAGCATGATAGGTAGTCTTCTATGTCTCACAGCTAGCAGACTAGACATTGCCTTTGCTGTAGGAGTGTGTGCAAGATATCAAGTTGATCCCAAAGGTAGCCATGCCAACCATTTAAAGAGGATTATCAAATATGTGAATGGGACAAGTGACTATGGTATGCTGTAATCTCATGGATCAAATTCTGCCTTAACTGCCTTTTGTGATGCTGATTGGGCAGGAAGTGCTGATGATAGAAAGAGTACATCAAGAGGATGCTTCTTTCTGGGAAATAATCTATCTTGGTTCTGCAAGAAGCAAAATTGTGTGTCTTTGTCCACTGCTAAGGCTGAGTACATTACTGTTGGAAGCAGTTGTTCTCAATTGGTTTTGATGAAACAAATGTTATCAGAATACAATATCAAATAAGATGTCATGACCTTATTCTGTGATAATTTAAGTACCATAAACATATCAAAGAATCCCATTCAACACAACAGGACCAAGCATATTGACATCCTTCATCACTTTATAAGAGAGCTTGTTGAAGAAAAGATTGTTTCCTTAGAACATGTAGCCACTGAATTGCAACTGGCTGACATCTTCACAAAAGCTTTGGATGCTAATCAATTTGAGAATTTAAGAAGAAAATTAGGGATATGTTTATATTAGGGTTTGTATCAATTAAAAGTGTGGGGGAATATCATTAAAGTGATATTGTATTATTTGTGTTTCCAATAAATAAAAGTTAGAAAGCAATCATTACAAGACTGGCTCAATTTGCTTCCCACAGGCTACGAAATTTCATCTCTCTAATTTCACAAACTCTTCATTCTCCTCCACAGAAAAAGGACCCTTGCCATTCTTCATCACCTTGCTCAAAAATTCTCAAACATGTCTCAACATCACACATCATCTTCCTCAAAATCTGCAAATGAAAAGCTTTCTCTTGACAGAGTACTAGATGTTACTCTTCTGTCAACGATTCCTCCGCTTGAGAAAAAGTAAAGAAACATAGATCATCACCAGCTAAGAAATCTAAAGATGACAAAGGTAACTCTTCTACTGCTACTGACAATAGAACTAAAGAAGAAATAGTCAATGTTGATAGAAGCATCAAAAGGCTTATGAACAGGGTATTAAATGAAGGATTTGTTGTGCCTGGGATTTCTACTCCCCTTGCTCTCATGCCTCCTCCTGCTGATAAAGGAAGTAATCCTAAAAATGATGCTACTAAATCATCCAAGAATGATGTTGCTGATAGCAAACTTGAGAAGCTTGCTACATCTGCTCTAAAAGATGTGGAAGAAGAAAATGTTGATCAAGATGTTGAGGAAAATGTTGAACAAAACTCTCCTTCTAAACAAGATGTTGTTACCTCCAAGGATGGAGAATGTCACAATGTTGTGAATGTAGTCAATGTTGAAGATCTGTCTGACAATGAGCTCATCACTAATGTTGTACCTGGTATTGCTAGAAGGCTAAAGTCCAGGAGAGTGAAAGATGCAAGTATCACACCCCCTCCTAAGACAATCAAGAAGAAAACCATATATGGACCCCCAAAAGCAAGAAGTAAAGTAGTCCCCCCTTCTAGCAAAAGAAAAACTAGACCTGTTAGATCTACTGATGATGATGAGGATGCTGTAAAAGGATCCAAGAGTAAGAAGAAAGTTGTTCTGATTGAAGAGACTAACTCTGAGTATGATGTCGAGCAAGATTTCCAGGACATCTCTCCAATCAAAAAGTCTTTAAATAAGAAATTGTCTGTTAAGGTTCCTGATGCCGCACTTGACAACATCTCCTTTCACTCTATTGGGAATGCTGAAAAGTGGAAGTATGTGTGTCAAAGAAGGATTTCCCTAGAGAGAGAACTAGGATCTGGTGCTTTGGAATGTAAGGAAATTGATAACACTGAATCGCACTGCATATTTGGCTCGATTTGCACATGTTTATTAGGTTTTTATTATTATTTTCTTGCGTTATGTTAGCATTTTGTCTTGTTTTCAGTTTTTTTGTCTTTCTTAAGCCTTGCTTGAAGAAATGGAGAAAAATGAGCTAAAAATCAAGATTTTGGAGTTTTTGCACTTGTGGCTTCCACCATGGTGCCCGTGATAGGGTCAGCCATGAGGTGGCCAACTGCCACGTTCTCCACTACTTCTTCATTTTTGGAGTATGGCGGCCGCCACACCCCAATGGAGGGTGCCACCTTTGCAATTTTGTTTCCCATTCAAAAGAAGTTGTAGGGAATTCTTGTGATTTCCAAAATCCTCCTAGGCCTATAAATAGAAGTGATTTCAGTTCTTCTTATTCATCCAAGTTTAGTTACAAACTTAAGCCACATATTTTCAGATCTTGTAAGTGATAACCCTTTCACATCGAAGAGTTATCACACCATTGACAGAGTCTATAATCGAGTTTGGAGCACTTTGGTAGAAGTTAATCCTGTCGCCATTTTCATTTACAGTCACATATATTTCCAGTTGTACCTGATTTAAAGCCTCTGATTTGGAGGAGGTTTTTATTTACAATGTCTTGTTTTACTTTATTTATTTCCTCGCACTCACTTTACTTTAGTTATTTCCTCTCACTTGTTTTACTTTATTTATTTCCTCGCACTTGCTTTACTTTATTTATTTCATCGCACTCGTTTTACTTTGTTTATTTCCTTGTCTTGCACTTATTTAACATGTTGTGATATGGTGGCAGAACCGACCGTTTAATACTGGTTTGCATTTTGTGTTTTTTGTTTGCAAAATATCGCGGTAAACAAGAGTCGCCACCGACTTTTATTTCATCGAACCAGAAAGGAAAAAAGTACAGAAAAAATCCTTTTTCGAGATGTTCTGAGTACGGGGGTTAGATAATAGAAAGGGAAGGTGTTAGCACCCTTTCTATCCATGGTTTTCCATGGGCACTTAGGTACTTGCTCATTTTTAAATTGCTTGTGTTTATGTGCTTTGTTTTGAAAAGTTTTACTTCGTGATAACCCTTGTATCAGTCCTCAAGAGTGTAACGAAGTGTTTTGAAAACTTTAGTTTGAAAAGTGTAAATGTGAAAAGTTTTAATTTTAGCAAGTACCTACTAGCATCTACCTACTCGAAAAAAAGATTGTTTCTATTCTTGTTTCCTTTAGACAGAGCTATCCTACTATTGAGAAATAGGTAGAACCGTCGTTGGAATTGTAAGGGTCAATTCGAAAGGGACGTACAATCACTAAAGCAATGTTAGGACACCTTAGTGGTAACCCTAGAGTCTTAAGATCTTATTTGAGGCAACATTTCTAAGGCAACATTTACGAGGCAACGTTCAAACGGGACATTTTATCTTTTTAGAATGGAGGGCAACCACTAAGACACCCAATGCTTAATGATCGTTTACCGAAGGAAACCAAAGTGAGGGCATACCCTAAGAGTGATATGTGTGAGTGATTTGCTTCAGTTATTTATCTTTGCACATTAGGGTTTTCTAACCGTATTAATTTGTCATGCATTCTTGCCATACAATCCTATTAGCATACATCTAAACAGTTAAATATTTGCAGGAATTAAAAATGCGAGAAAATAAATCTACGCTATTACAAGGCTTCAGGGAGGGGGTTAATTACATAGCCAAAAACCTGGGAATTTAAACAGTAAATAAAACCCTAAATTAAACTATTACAAACCATGAACAGTTACAAAGTATTGGCAAAATAATTAACAAGTGCGCGGTGAATTAAATACGAAATGAATAGGGTTTTGACCCTTGACTAAACCTATTTGTGATTGATTAAAGAAAGATGTTTTTGTCATGTTTTGTTATTTGAGAAAATAATGAAACAATTAAATTAAAAAGAAAATCATAAGTTCTAATTAATTTTAAATTAAGAAAAATGAATTAATTTATTCTAAAAACCCTATTTTTCCTATTTTTATTTATTTGAGAAAGAAAGAAAAATTAAATCAAGAGTTAACCTAATTTTGTAATTGAATTTTAATTGTGATAGAAATTAAAGTTTCCCTAAATTAATTAAACTAATTAAATAAAAAACATTATTAAGAAAATAAATATTTTTTGTGATTTTTGATTGGTTAATTTAAAAAAATAATTTTGTGTTGATAAAAAGCAAGATAATTAAACAAAAGGAATTAAAGAAAAATAGAAGAATTAACCAAATGGGCATGTTGTCAGCAGATCTGGCTGGAGATGGATCTAGAAGATGACAACCCTCAGAAGGTGAGGTGCGTTGGATTTGGTTTTGGCTGATGGATCCAGAAGATGATGTGCCTCAGAAGGTGAGGTGTGTTGGATCTAGTTCTGGCTGATGGATCCAAAAGATGATGACCCTTAGAAGGTGAGGTGCGCTGGATCTGGTTCTGGCTGATGGATCCAAAAGATGATGACCCTCAGAAGCTATATGTGTTGGATCTGGTTATGGCTGGTGGATCCAAAAGATGATGAACCTCAGAAGGAGTATGTGATGGATCTGGTTTTGGCTGATGGATCCAGAAGATGATGACCCTCAGAAGGTGTATGTTCTGGATCTGGTGAAAACAACGGAGAAAATGCCAAAAGTTCACACCTGGGATCGAACCCAGGACATGAGTTTCTGATTTCCTTCCTCTGACCAACTGCGCTGGATGTTAACTTGTTAATATAATAAAAACAAATAATATATTGGAAAAAAAGTTAGTGGCTAGAATAACGCGCCAGAATTTAAACCAGTCAGTCAGGTTGTGACACGCTGTTGTCTTCTTCCCTAGAATCGTCGTTTTAGGCTCTGAACCTTTACCTACAGACGTAGGTCTGTTGCTGAAACCTGTGTCATTCAAAAATCAAGCACATGCAATATAAATTCAATTGGGGACCATGAATCAACTGGGTTTGAAGCACTGATCATCATGGTACCCATTATCAAGCCTAATTTTGCTTGAAACCAAAAACCCCAAATTGGAGCACGAAACCCTAACAATGGAAAAAGATTATTCCTGCATTGTAACTTAAATCAAATTATCCAGAAACATTGCAAACATGATGATGAACACAAATATGTAACTTAAACATGCTAAATATGCAAGAATTACAGTAATCGAATTTGAATAATTTTGCAAACCATGAGAGTGATAGGGAATGATTTTGGATGTTCTGACGCCTGCCAATGATTGGGAATGCTTCCTGAGATGCCAAGGAATTGATTTTTGGCTTTGAAACTCCTTGAGGATGGATCTAAGATGGATTTCGATATCTCACTTTTTGTCCAAAGTTTCAGTTTTTCTTCTGACAGTTTCACGCCTTCTAACCTCCTTTTTTGCTTTGTTCTTGTTCATTATATATCTCTCAATAAAGTAGGGTTGCAAAACAGATTGAATCTTAAAGCTTTGATGAGATTTGATTTGATTTTAAATTTGTATGATATCCTTCCAAATTTGGCCTAATCATGCCAATCTCGTGCCAATCAGCCTTGATATGATCTGATTTTGATATGCCAGCATAATGAGCTTATGATTCTGTCCAAAAATCCAATCAAAACAAATCGTTGCTATTATTTACCAATTATTTGAACTAATTCAATTTTTAATAAATAAAAAATCAAAATAAAATAAATAATGAAGCAAATAGCATGTGAGTGAGAATTTGGGTCGTGGACCATGTTATAAGTGAAGTGAAAGCATAAAAAGTTGGGCCCATTTAGCAAAAAATGCAAATTTGAGCACATTTGTCTTTTGGCAGTTTTTCAAAAATGGTCAACTTGGCCAATGCATAACTCTCTCAATTTTGACCCTAGAGAGGTGTTCTTGGACTTTTTAGAAAGGTTAGGATTTCCTCTAAGCATACCTATTGGTCTCATCTCAATTGAGTATTCCATGTTCATGTATGAAGCTTTGACCCGAAAGGTGTTTTTGTTGATTTTTCAAAAGGACCTATAATATCAAAATTCATATCTTTTTGTGAGTGAAAATTCTGAACTTGGGATCTGAAGATGAATTGTAGGGAATTGCATCCTATTCAAAATGAGCTTTTAATGGGTCATTTCTGATAAAGCATGAGAAAGTTATGCATGGTCAAAGTTGAGTTGACTTTCCCCGTAAAACCCTAATTTAGCAACTTTTGGGTTTTGATGAATTTTGATAAATCCTTGAGGAATCATGATCAATCCTTTATAACATGATGGATAATACTTCAAAATGAGGATGTTGATCAAAAATCTTGAAGTTTGACTGTATATGGGCCACAATTGACTTTTCACCTAGTATAGTTGATTTTCAGGCATTTAAGCAATTGACTGAGCAAACTTCCTCTGCAAGGCTTGAAACTTGACATGGATGATCTTGGGAACATATTAGGACCTTGGAAAGCATTTGGGACCTTTGTGGTTGACACATCTTGATGAATATGGGAACCCTAATTTGAGGTATACTGCCTTAGGAGAGAGTTTGTTTGGTCAACTCTTGAACTTCCTTGAGCAATTTGGGGACCTCACTTGCCATGTGTTGAGAAATATGGGAGGGAAAATTTTGGGGTACAACAACTGCCCTGTTCAATCTTCTTAAACCTGAGGATGTAGATTGGCTTGTCTTCCTTTCGTGATCCGAAGGTGGAAGATGATTGAACACTAGAGTGCCCAGAAATTTGCACTCGCATGAAGTGTTACTTGATTTGTGATATTGAGAATGGGATTATAGATTCCATTTGGAGGTAGTTACTAGAGAATTGTAGGAGATGGGCTTAAAGATATCATCCGAAGAAGTTTTGATCGCATAAGAGATTCCTTTGCGAGAACCCGTATACCTGTTGTTGAGGAGGATTTTGCTGGGAAATGTTGGTCTTTGTCTTGAGAGAAATAGAGCTTTAGGAGCTTCAGATGTCTGTTACTCTAAAGGGGAATAACTCCGGTTTGGGGAGCAGAAGTGAACTGCGTATCTGGTCGGGGTATATGATGCACCGCGACTTTCTAGGGAAATGTGAAATCAATTGTGTTTGATTGGGTCCTGGCCTAACAATGTTATGGACTGTTGTCTGGGGATCAGAGAGGCAGAACCCGGATAGTAAGGTTATGAGAAGGAACCTGGATAGTAGGGTTACTTCGATTATAAAGCCTGGATAGTAGGGTTGTGAGAAGGAACCTGGATAGTAGGTTTCTTCGATATGAAATCATGGATAGTAGGGATGTGAGAAGGAACCTGGATAGTAGGGTTACTTCGAGATGAAAGCCTGGATAGTAGGGTTGTAAGAAGGAACCTAGATAGTAGGGTTACTTCGAGATGAAAGCCTGGATAGTAGGGCTGTGAGAAGGAACCTGGATGGTAGGGTTACTTCGAGATGAAAGCCTGGATAGTAGGCCTCTTAGAAGGAACCTGGATGGTAGGGTTACTTTGATATGAAAGCCTGGATAGTAGGGTTGTGATAAGGAACCTAGATAGTAGGGTTACTTCGTTATGAAAGCCTGGATAGTAGGGCTGTGAGAAGGAACCTGGATAGTAGGGTTACTTCGATATGAAAGCCTGGATAGTAGGGCTGTGAGAAGGAACCTGGATAGTAGGTTTTCTTCGATATGAAATTCAGGATAGGAGGGCGGTGAGAAGGAACCTGGATGGTAGGGTTACTTCGAGATGAAAGCCTGGATAGTAGGGTTGTGAAAAGGAACCTGGATGGTAGGGTTACTTCGATATGAAAGCCTGGATAGTAGGGCTGTGAGAAGGAACCTAGATAGTAGGGTTACTTCGATATGAACGCCTGGATAGTAGGGTTGTGAGAAGGAACCTGGATAGTAGGGTTACTTCGATATGAAAGCCTGGATAATAGGGTTGTGAGAAGGAACCTGGATAGTAGGGTTACTTCGATATGAAATCCTGGATAGTAGGGTTGTGAGAAGGAACCTGGATAGTAGGGTTTCTTCGATATGAAATCCTGGATAATAGGGCTGTAAGAAGGAACCTAGATAGTAGGGTTTCTTCGATATGAAAGCCTGGATAGTAGGGTTATAAGAAGGAACCTGGATAGTAGGGTTACTTCGATATGAAAGCCTGGGTAGTATGGTTGTGAGAAGGAACCTAGATAGTAGGGTTATTTCGATATGAAAGCCTGGATAGTAGGGCTGTAAGAAGGAACCTGGATAGTAGGGTTTCTTCGATATGAAAGCCTGGATAGTAGGGCTGTGAGAAGGAACCTGGATAGTAGGTGTTGTACCCCAAAATTTGCCCTCCCATATTTCTCAAAACATCTCAAGAAAAATTCACAAGTCTAACCCGGCGCGTCATATTCAGGTATTCTTTCGCCAAGATATCTCTGATAACGTATTCTCAAATTCAGGTTCGGCTCAAGAGTCAATTCTTTAAAGAAGGTATCCGAATGTGTGAGTTTTCTTGAAGAAATATAGTGAAAAAGCGTGCTGAAAGTGCAGTTTTTACGCGCTAAAAAATTCATAACTTGAAGATCGTGACTCGTTTTGAACCCGTTCCGGTGGCCAAAATTCCGTCTTGACACTATCTACGTTTTCATCTCTCACGGCTGGAAGCCAATTTCGATCAGAAGGTCTTCAAAAATATGGATTTATCAGGTATTTTCGTGCAGAAAATTTGTGACAGAAGTTTATTTGTGTCATGTTCAAAAAATCATAACTTGGTCGATTTTCATCGTATCGAGCTGGTTCCGGTGCCAAAATTTCACAAATTGAGTTGGCTACATTTTCACAGAAGGTATTAAGTTCAAACGGTATTCAAAAGGCCTTCGTTTTTTGCTCAGAGTGCGTGACACGCTGAAAATCCTGAATGCTGAATATTATTTCATCTGGGCCGAAACTTCGAAAATTCATAACTCGGTCAATTTTTATCGGATTGGGCTCATATTTTTACACAAGGTCCCTGACTCGTAGATCTACAACTTTTCTTCAAAAGTCGAGACCGGATTATGCTCCGATCAATACCAGTTTTTTATTGAAGAACGTGTCAGAGTCGACACTGAAGCCCAAAATAAGTTTGTCTGAGCTGAAACTTCAAAAATTCATAACTAATTCACCGTTTATCCGATTGAGTCGATTTTCGGACAGGAGTTAGTTCTCGATGCCGGCTACATTTTGTTTTCACATTTCAACTTCAAAAAATGCACTTAAGTCCCTGCGATTTAGCCTGGAAAGTGACGAATTCAAGTGAATATTGGAGGCCCAATTGCACATTCAAAGCCCATTTGCTTTACCCTAATTTTCATTATATAATCACCTTCTTTTCACACAAACCAGGAAAAAAAAAAGGAGGAGAAAAAGAGAGAAAAAACCTTGCCACAATACTGTTAGAATATCAAACTCTTTCAAGAACCCTAAAACCTTGAAATCCTTATTACAAATCCCTCTCTCACTACAAACAAGCCATCACAGTTACAAACCAACACCTCACTACTTCTTCAGTAAGGGTAAGGCTGGCTTGATCTCCATGATCCTAATTTTCCAGTAAGGCATAAAAGCATTCAGGCCACTGATTTTCCAGTAAGGGTAAGATTGATTTGATCTCTATGATCAAAAGGGTATAATCATTCATACATGTCATATTGTGCCTAAACATTAAATTTCTTCATATATTGGCTTTATTTACATTTTATGATTTTATTTAATGTGTTCGTGAGATCCAACTGCAGATTTAGACAGGATCCCAGGTTCATTAAGGAACGTTGAGGCCAAAAGGCAAATGGCTAAAAGCCAAAAGCCAAATGGCCAAAGTAGAAAAACTTATGCATGACACCAATACATGGCGAGGCAAACATTAAGCCAGACATTAAGGGAACGTTGAAGCCAGAACACAAATGGCCAAAAGCCAAAAGCCAAAAGCCAAATGGCCAAAGTAGAACAACTTATGCATGAAACTCAATCCAATGGTCAAAGAATGCAGACCACGGTACTCAGGAGTCAATACTTCAAAAAACCTCCCCTTGGGCCAGACACCCCCTATGGTTTGCTCAATTTTTAATTTTTATTTGTTTTTTCCTTTTTATTCTTTTAATTGTTTTTTAATTGTTTTCTTTTAATTCCATAAAATAATTTTCATAATAAATATAAAATACAGAAAAATAAAAAAAAATGTTTATTTTATTAATATTAATTTTACTATTATTATTTTTGTAAATAAACTTTAAACAATTAATTAGATTAATTTAGGTTTCAAAACTTTAATATTTTTCTTAATAAATTAAATATGTAGAAATTAGGTTTTTTTAACTTTTTCATCATTTTTTTTAATAAATAATTTTCTCATCATTATTATTATTATTAATTACTAATTTATTTTGTAAATAAACATGTACATAAATTCTTTAGTAAATTAAGTTAAACTTTAACATTTTTCTCAAATAATTAAAAATAACTTAGAATTAGGGTTTCTTTTAATTTTAATTTTAATTTTCTTATTTCATAAATGCAAAAAAACCTAAAAAACACTTCTTTTATTTCAATAAATAATTAATTAATTTTTAATTTCAATTTAACTTCAAAAGGGTCCAACGCCCTCGTTTCCAATCTTATTTCAATTCGCGCGTTTTATTTCGTTTCTTTTAAATATTTATGTAATTCTCCCAAAGCCATGTAACTCGGACATTTTATATTTCTCGCACTTTAGTTCTTTATTTATTTTCTGTCAAATCGGGTTCTGGAAATTTTGGCGATGTGGACCCGCGCCTTTGTAATAGTTTAGAACTTTTAATTTTCCGCATCCTTTTAACTGTTAATCAAAAGCATGAAAGAATGTATGGACAAAATAAAAACAAGCGTAGAACACCAATAAACATGACAAGATAAATGCAAATGAAAACGACACACAAATCGCACACACCACCCCTAGGGTACGCCTCACTGTTGCCTTGCCTCGAAAGGTGATCGTCGAGTAGAGGATGTCTTAGTAAGTCCTCATGATCCGGGAACCTGGCATGAGGGTAGCTTCTAAGGTGTCTTCCCATTGCTCTGGTGATCACCATGTCCCAAACCTCGAATTGACCCGAACACCTCCAACGGTGGTGCTACCTACCTCTCAATGGTGGGATGGCACTACTTTAAGGACATCTATACAGACGAATTCCTTAGGGTAGGTAGGTTCTCGTAGATACTTGCTCTAAATTTCAAAAACAAATCAAAAAATACTTTTCACACCGACACCTTTTCAAAAAGCTTTCGAAAGCAATTTTTCAAACACTCTTGAGGACCGATACAAGAGTCGAACTGGAATTTTCAAAGAAACTTTTTTTAAAACCCACAGTTGAAAAGCAAACAAACCATTTTTGAAAACACAATGAGCAAGTATCTAAGAGCCCATGGATAACCATGGATAGAAAGGGTGCTAACACCTTCCCTTTCTATAATCTACCTCCCGAACCGAGAGCAATCTCTATAAGGAATTTTGCTGTGCTTTTGTCCTTTCCATTTGGAGAAAATAAAAGACGGTGGCGACTCTTGCTTACCGCGACATTTCGAAAACCAGCGTTAAACAGTCAGTTCCAGATCCACCGATCACAGAACTGGCGACTCTGCTGGGGATACCTTTATAAAGTGAGGTGTATCTTAGGGTTAGTTCATAACTGTGTTTTCAATTGTCTTCTTTGCTTGCTTTACTATTGTGGGTTGTATCGGAGTTACATAGATCCTAACCCGGATCTGGGGATACCCTGTTTAGGTAGCATAAGCTGTGAGGGACCTGTCCGGCGTATACCGACATGGGTGAAGCAGTGGCTACGTTGGTGTGGCGCCTTGGTTTGTACCGATATCCCTCGTGTCTTCCAAGGAGTCATTAAGCACCAACAGACCTTAGAACCTTAAATGACACAACTTGGCCATTAGAACAGTAGCAGTATGCTACGCCCATTGAGGCTAAACTCTCGTGATGGTTCTGGCCGCAAGAAAAGATTGCGATGCTGGAGTTATGACCGATTGAGGTTAGTCAATGATATTGGGATCCTCTAAGAACCCGGTTACTTTTGATTAGGACAGGTATGAACCAACGAACTGAAAGAGGGTAATACCTAGACCTCATGCTGGCCTAAACTCTAAGGGCACTTTTGTGTGACTTGTGTGCCTTTGTACTTGCCTACTTGCATGCTTGTTATCTGACGCTTGAGTTTCTCGCAGGTTTTGTTTGTAGTCCTGAATTAGGACTCATAACAAGGTTTACCAGGTTTTCTCGCAGGTTTTGTTTGTAGTCCTTAATTAGGACTCATAACAGGGTTTACCAAGTTTTCTTGCAGGTTTTGGTTTGCAGTCCTTAATAAAGACTCATAACAGGGTTTATTCATATCACCCCATGCATCATGACATCATACCATTGCATACATCCTAACCCATTTCAAGGATCTCAAGGGCTTGTGATGCAGGTCATGATGAATCAAACATCTAGCAAGGGGCAAAGAGGATTTATTTTCCTCTAGCCAAGGTTGTCAGGGGCTATGACCCACTTGATATGGTGAGCTCTGACTCCTGAAGAAGGTTCCCCTAACCAAGGTTGTTTGGAAATCAAAACCAGACATGATGATTAAAGTCAGGGGCTATGACCCACTTGATATGGTGAGCTCTGACTCCTGAAGAAGGTTCCCTAACCAAGGTTGTTTGGAAATCAAAACCAGACATGATGACTAAAGTCAGAGGCTATGACCCACTAGATATGGTGAGCCTTTGACCCTTGGAAGAAAGACTCTCAACAAATATGAAGTTCTTTCAATCAAACTGCCGGATCCAAGTGCTGACCAATTTTCTTGTTTACCCCGCGAGGTCCTTGAAAACATTGCATACATACATACATATCATTGCATTACAGGTATCCCTTTTGCAGGTCACTTACCTTTGTCGCTGTTTATTCCAGCAATGGCTTCCCAACAAGACAACCAGGACTTTCTTGCTCAAGAGACCAGGTTCGGGAAAACCCTCCTGAATCTATCCAAGGGGCAGGAAGAGCTAAGGACACTTCTCATGGAGACCTTTGTCAGGAACAGTGCTGAGGATGAAAGGCTGAAACACCTACAAGCTGAGGTGGATGCATTGAAGGTCCAGATGCTGGGGCAGGTGACTGCCATTCAAGGGTTAGCTCAAAGTCAAGATGAGCTCGGGATTCTCGTCAACCAACTGCTTTAGGGTAACCAACTGGGGCAAATGTCTAAGGGTAAAAAGCCAGTCATCGTTCAACCACCTTTGAGACAAGGAGATAAGGGGATGACTCCTCAAATGGCTCCAGTATCACAAACTCAGCAGCAACTTCACCAACTTCAGACAGACAAGCCCAGGAGGCAGTTCACCCCGCTCAATATGTCGTTGTTTCAAGCTTTACAACGCCTGTTGAGATTGAACCTGATCACATTAAGGGCTCATCCCCAGAACCCCAACACAGCACATCCTGCTTACGATCCTAATAAAAGGTGTGCCTACCACTCTGCCAGTCCAGGACATGATACAAATGAGTGTTGGGCTCTGAAGAACAAGATCCAGGACCTGATTGATGAAGGGGCACTGGAGTTCACACAAGATGGTCAGGCTGAGTTTTTCTACCATCCCTCCAAGGCTCACCATTTGAAGTGACAAGCCCTGGGATGAAAAGACTTTTGTTCATTCGAATGTTCAAGTTGTAATTTTCTTTTGTTCAAACATTTACTCATGTTAGAACGTTGTTATTTCATTAATGCATCGCATATGTCTGTTTTGAAACAATATATTCGTATTCACTATATGCAAATTGTTTTCATATTTTTTCTGATGATCAACTCTTGATTAAAAAATTCTAAGTCTCTTGAGGGAGGATGACGAAAACGATACCATAATCTACAGTATGCTTTTGAACAGACCCCGCTGATGAGGTACAGGCATTGTTTCAATCCCTAAACACTGGAGTTATAAGGATGATAATCCCTCGTTAACCCCTCTGAGCCAAAGAAGTATGAGTTTTTCTTTTCGAAATTTAAAACCCTTAATCATAACCTGGGGCAGGGTAGTTCTCTCAGTTGATCCAGGTGCATAACGAATGGCACCAAAAAGATCCTTACAAAACGAAGAAAGACAGTGATGGTTCCGAATAATCATAAAGGAAGGCAGTCATTATCTCAAAAAAAAAAATATAAAAAAAAACCATTAAGTCAAAACCCATGAAGGAGACTTACAAAACTGGGGCATCCCGCTGACTGTAATTCCAAAAAAGGAAACAGTTCAGGAAAAAAAGAAAGGGATAACACAAAAATCAGACAAGAAAGAGGTCTTACAAACCCTCAACAAAAAAGGAA
Organism: Vicia faba; assembly: GCA_948472305.1. Lineage (NCBI taxonomy): Eukaryota > Viridiplantae > Streptophyta > Magnoliopsida > Fabales > Fabaceae > Vicia > Vicia faba. The sequence continues at coordinate 896,445,276 of OX451738.1, forward strand.
TGACTGCCTATTCAAAATAAGTTATCAACATCCGAATCATCACCGGAAAATCAGAGCAAGGTCTAACATATGATCAACTGAGTTTAGGTTTGGAGAACATCACGAAGAGCGGGTGGGTACAAATAATTTGAGCCTTTATCCTTTGTTTCTTAAACCGTGAACCAGGCCACGTTATAACCCTCAAAAGTCCTAGCTGAAGCATGGGTTAGTTCGAAAGCATACTGTTACAAAAGGTATCCTGACTCCTGAAGGCCTACGGTAAAATACGGAGTTGACATCACGTTTTACAAACAATCACCTGTTTTATGAAAAAAGAATGCATTTTCAAAATCTTCAAGACAGACCCAAGCTTTGCATTTTTAACATAACTTTGTTTGCATATGACTTTTCGTTTGAACATCAGGGAAATTCGCACGATGAATGCCTAATGAACAGAAGCACTTCCAATCAAGGGGCATGGTATGATCATGGTCCGTCATCTGGGGCAGTTCAGTCAAGATTCGGAGAATCTCTCAAAGGCCAAATAGCCTGGGGAAAATCTCCGCCTGAGTCACTTGGGGGCATTCCAGTAACAAAACTTGCACGATCAAAAATCTTCTGGTGGCATGACAAAACACTTCTAACAGGGGCAACTCCTTACATTCTGAAAGCACGGACATAGTCGGAAAAAAATACTATGCATAATCAAAGACCCGCTAGGTTGACACACCTAGGCAAAAATAAGGGCTTCCCGGCGAACCAAAAGGGTTCGGGCAAAATGAGGGATGAAAAAAAAAAATCTGTACACCCGGCAAGTCGAAAACCTGAAAAGGCGGCTTGGGCAAAAATGGGTATCCCGGTGGACTGAAAACCCGAAAGGGCGGTCCAGGCAAAAGTTAGGGATCAAAGCGTACGACTATGTCCTATCATCTTGTCACCTGCCCACCAGAAGAAGGTTTGCCCATCAATGGCTATCAGCACCTCACAGGTCTTCCTCTCCCACCTCAGAAACAGGGGCAATAAAGAGTCGTCCAAACGATCTAATGGCCCTGTCCATCAAAGTATAAAGGTAGGTTTAGCTAAAGAACATAACCAGATATCCTAATTCCCCAGAGAGTGGGCCAGCAAGCCAGTACACTCTCCTCAAGCAAAGCTATTATCAATCTCAAGGAAGTTGAGCATCCTCCAGTAGATCTCAACACCTCCCCAGCAGCATACACACTCATAACAAGCATCCCCGGCAGTCTTGGTCTAAAGATTGTTCCCCGGCGGCAGACCAACATTCAAAGGAATCGCTTCCCCAGCATATCAAAACTTCCCCAAGAAAGTCCAATCCAGTTCCCCAGGAAGGTTGGAATCTATCTCCCCAAGCAGTAGGCTTATCCCCAGTATATTCTGGAAGCTTATCCCCTAGCAGAGCACGAACGCGTCTCCCGGCTTTATTCAAAGAGTTATTTCCGTAACAGGATATAACTGGGTTATCCTCAGCCAAAAGCCACGGAAAGAGTGTCCTCGACGAAGTCTTCTTACCCCAGCAAAGTCCATCAACACTTCCAGCAACAAGGGTATCTCCAGCAAATTATTATCAACACTCAACAAGGCATCCCTCTTCCCACAGAGTATTGCTTCCTAGCATGGTCGCTAGAGTATCTTTTCTCCCCGCAGAACCTTCCATTTGCCAAGTTTATTCCGCAACGGAGTCATCTTCTCCTACCGGTATTCTTGCAGTTATCATCCCCAGCGGAAGCAAAATCTATTCTTCAACATCAGCCCAGGATATGACTTCCCGGCACCCGTCAAGGATTTAATTTCCTAGACAAAAACATACATAAAACATCACATACATCATTATAGCATGCATAGACGCATTATATCATACAAATCTCATTTATGTTGAGAACATCATTGCTTGATCCATATCATACATTGCATATGACTGACCTTTACCTTTCAGGAAAGATGCAATTGAAATTCTCAATCATATTTCACGACCTAGACCGGTTCAGTTAATCGACTCCAAAGATTTCTTACCCTGTCCCAGACCTTCTCTAGTCCAGCTAAATCGACTCCCAACAGATTTTTCTGATAAAGACTCAGTAGAAGTTATCTCAGATGTTTCCCTGTCCGACGGTGAGTGAGGTGATAATCTCCTATGGTTCCCTCTCCGACGGTGAGTGAGGTGGTAAGTCCTTTTCAGATGTTTCCCTCTCCGACGGTGAGTGAGGTGATAGTCTCCTATGGTTCCCTCTCCAACGGTGAGTGAGGTGGTAAGTCCTTTTCAGATGTTTCCCTCTCCGACGGTGAGTGAGGTGATAGTCTCCTATGGTTCCCTCTCCGACGGTGAGTGAGGTGGTAAGTCCTTTTCAGATGGTTCCCTCTCCAATGGTGCGTGAGGTGGTAATTCCTTTCCTAATGGTTCCCTCTCCGATGGTGCGTGAGGTGGTAATTCCTTTCCTAATGGTTCCCTCTCCGATGGTGCGTGAGGTGGTAATTCCTTTCCTATGGTTCCCTCTCCGACGGTGAGTGAGGTAGTAAGTCCTTTTCAGATGTTTCCCTCTCCGACGGTGAGTGAGGTGATAGTCTCCTATGGTTCCCTCTCCGACGGTGAGTGAGGTGGTAAGTCCTTTTCAGATGTTTCCCTCTCCGACGGTGAGTGAGGTGATAGTCTCCTATGGTTCCCTCTCCGACGGTGAGTGAGGTGGTAAGTCCTTTTCAGATGTTTCCCTCTCCGACGGTGAGTGAGGTGATAGTCTCCTATGGTTCCCTCTCCGACGGTGAGTGGGGTAGTAAGTCCTTTTCAGATGTTTCCCTCTCCGACGGTGAGTGAGGTGATAGTCTCCTATGGTTCCCTCTCCGACGGTGAGTGAGGTGGTAAGTCCTTTTCAGATGTTTCCCTCTCCGACGGTGAGTGAGGTGATAGTCTCCTATGGTTCCCTCTACGACGGTGAGTGAGGTGGTAAGTCCTTTTCAGATGTTTCCCTCTCCGACGGTGAGTGAGGTGATAGTCTCCTATGGTTCCCTCTCCGACGGTGAGTGAGGTGGTAAGTCCTTTTCATATGTTTCCCTCTCCGACGGTGAGTGAGGTGATAGTCTCATATGGTTCCCTCTCCGACGGTGAGTGAGGTGGTAAGTCCTTTTTAGATGTTTCCCTCTCCGACGGTGAGTGAGGTGATAGTCTCCTATGGTTCCCTCTCCGACGGTGAGTGAGGTGGTAAGTCCTTTTCAGATGTTTCCCTCTCCGACAGTGAGTGAGGTGATAGTCTCATATGGTTCCCTCTCCGACGGTGAGTGAGGTGGTAAGTCCTTTTCAGATGTTTTCCTCTCCGACGGTGAGTGAGGTGATAGTCTCCTATGGTTCCCCCTCCGATGGTGAGTGAGGGGGTAAGTCCTTTTCAGATGTTTCCCTCTCCGACGGTGAGTGAGGTGATAATCTCCTTTGGTTCCCTCTCCGACGGTGAGTGAGGTGATAATTCCTTTTCCTTATGGTTCCCTCTCCGACGGTGAGTGAGGTAATAATTCCTTTTCTATGGTCCCCTCTCCGACGGTGAGTGAGGCGATAATTCCTTTTCAGATGGTTCCCTCTCCGACGGTGAGTGAGGTGATAATTCCTTTCAGATTATAATTGTCTATGGTTCTCTTCCCGATACTGCAAAGATGGTAATTCCCGCTAAGATTTTTCTCAACGAGCGTTGTTGAAGTTAAAGTCACTCAAGGTTCTCTTACCATTCATGCTAAGGCAGTAACCATCCCTGGTTCATTCATCATCTTGTGAAGCTCCAGACTCAGCTCCTGTAACCGGTCAGGACACATCTATACCAAGTCTCTGAAAACCAACTCCTGCAACGTGTCAGGTACTCATTTTTCTTTTGCAGATGTGCAGGTTCTCGCTAAGGAATCTCTTATGCGATCAACATCCAGATGGCATCTATAAGCCCATCACTCTATTCATCAACCTCTAAATGGCATCTATAAGCCCATTCCATCATCACACTGCTACTATGTGAGCGCAAATTTCTGGGCACTCTAGTGTCCAATCATCTTCTACCTTCGGATTATGAAAGGCACGTCAGCCAATCTGCATCCTCAGGTCTAAGAAGATTGAACAGGGGCAACTGTTGTACCCCAAAATTTGCCCTCCCATATTTCTCAAAACATCTCAAGAAAAATTCACAAGTCTAACCCGGCGCGTCATATTCAGGTATTCTTTCGCCAAGATATCTCTGATAACGTATTCTCAAATTCAGGTTCGGCTCAAGAGTCAATTCTTTAAAGAAGGTATCCGAATGTGTGAGTTTTCTTGAAGAAATATAGTGAAAAAGTGTGCTGAAAGTGCAGTTTTTACGCGCTAAAAAATTCATAACTTGAAGATCGTGACTCGTTTTGAACCCGTTCCGGTGGCCAAAATTCCGTCTTGACACTATCTACGTTTTCATCTCTCACGGCTGGAAGCCAATTTCGATCAGAAGGTCTTCAAAAATATGGATTTATCAGGTATTTTCGTGCAGAAAATTTGTGACAGAAGTTTATTTGCGTCATGTTCAAAAAATCATAACTTGGTCGATTTTCATCGTATCGAGCTGGTTCCGGTGCCAAAATTTCACAAATTGAGTTGGCTACATTTTCACAGAAGGTATTAAGTTCAAACGGTATTCAAAAGGCCTTCGTTTTTTGCTCAGAGTGCGTGACACGCTGAAAATCCTGAATGCTGAATATTATTTCATCTGGGCCGAAACTTCGAAAATTCATAACTCGGTCAATTTTTATCGGATTGGGCTCATATTTTTACACAAGGTCCCTGACTCGTAGATCTACAACTTTTCTTCAAAAGTCGAGACCGGATTATGCTCCGATCAATACCAGTTTTTTATTGAAGAACGTGTCAGAGTCGACACTGAAGCCCAAAATAAGTTTGTCTGAGCTGAAACTTCAAAAATTCATAACTAATTCACCGTTTATCCGATTGAGTCGATTTTCGGACAGGAGTTAGTTCTCGATGCCGGATACATTTTGTTTTCACATTTCAACTTCAAAAAATGCACTTAAGTCCCTGCGATTTAGCCTGGAAAGTGACGAATTCAAGTGAATATTGGAGGCCCAATTGCACATTCAAAGCCCATTTGCTTTACCCTAATTTTCATTATATAATCACCTTCTTTTCACACAAACCAGGAAAAAAAAAGGAGGAGAAAAAGAGAGAAAAAACCTTGCCACAATACTGTTAGAATATCAAACTCTTTCAAGAACCCTAAAACCTTGAAATCCTTATTACAAATCCCTCTCTCACTACAAACAAGCCATCACAGTTACAAACCAACACCTCACTACTTCTTCAGTAAGGGTAAGGCTGGCTTGATCTCCATGATCCTAATTTTCCAGTAAGGCATAAAAGCATTCAGGCCACTGATTTTCCAGTAAGGGTAAGATTGATTTGATCTCTATGATCAAAAGGGTATAATCATTCATACATGTCATATTGTGCCTAAACATTAAATTTCTTCATATATTGGCTTTATTTACATTTTATGATTTTATTTAATGTGTTCGTGAGATCCAACTGCAGATTTAGACAGGATCCCAGGTTCATTAAGGAACGTTGAGGCCAAAAGGCAAATGGCTAAAAGCCAAAAGCCAAATGGCCAAAGTAGAAAAACTTATGCATGACACCAATACATGGCAAGGCAAACATTAAGCCAGACATTAAGGGAACGTTGAAGCCAGAACACAAATGGCCAAAAGCCAAAAGCCAAAAGCCAAATGGCCAAAGTAGAACAACTTATGCATGAAACTCAATCCAATGGTCAAAGAATGCAGACCACGGTACTCAGGAGTCAATACTTCAAAAAACCTCCCCTTGGGCCAGACACCCCCTATGGTTTGCTCAATTTTTAATTTTTATTTGTTTTTTCCTTTTTATTCTTTTAATTGTTTTTTAATTGTTTTCTTTTAATTCCATAAAATAATTTTCATAATAAATATAAAATACAGAAAAATAAAAAAAAATGTTTATTTTATTAATATTAATTTTACTATTATTATTTTTGTAAATAAACTTTAAACAATTAATTAGATTAATTTAGGTTTCAAAACTTTAATATTTTTCTTAATAAATTAAATATGTAGAAATTAGGTTTTTTTAACTTTTTCATCATTTTTTTTAATAAATAATTTTCTCATCATTATTATTATTATTAATTACTAATTTATTTTGTAAATAAACATGTACATAAATTCTTTAGTAAATTAAGTTAAACTTTAACATTTTTCTCAAATAATTAAAAATAACTTAGAATTAGGGTTTCTTTTAATTTTAATTTTAATTTTCTTATTTCATAAATGCAAAAAAACCTAAAAAACACTTCTTTTATTTCAATAAATAATTAATTAATTTTTAATTTCAATTTAACTTCAAAAGGGTCCAACGCCCTCGTTTCCAATCTTATTTCAATTCGCGCGTTTTATTTCGTTTCTTTTAAATATTTATGTAATTCTCCCAAAGCCATGTAACTCGGACATTTTATATTTCTCGCACTTTAGTTCTTTATTTATTTTCTGTCAAATCGGGTTCTGGAAATTTTGGCGATGTGGACCCGCGCCTTTGTAATAGTTTAGAACTTTTAATTTTCCGCATCCTTTTAACTGTTAATCAAAAGCATGAAAGAATGTATGGACAAAATAAAAACAAGCGTAGAACACCAATAAACATGACAAGATAAATGCAAATGAAAACGACACACAAATCGCACACACCACCCCTAGGGTACGCCTCACTGTTGCCTTGCCTCGAAAGGTGATCGTCGAGTAGAGGATGTCTTAGTAAGTCCTCATGATCCGGGAACCTGGCATGAGGGTAGCTTCTAAGGTGTCTTCCCATTGCTCTGGTGATCACCATGTCCCAAACCTCGAATTGACCCGAACACCTCCAACGGTGGTGCTACCTACCTCTCAATGGTGGGATGGCACTACTTTAAGGACATCTATACAGACGAATTCCTTAGGGTAGGTAGGTTCTCGTAGATACTTGCTCTAAATTTCAAAAACAAATCAAAAAATACTTTTCACACCGACACCTTTTCAAAAAGCTTTCGAAAGCAATTTTTCAAACACTCTTGAGGACCGATACAAGAGTCGAACTGGAATTTTCAAAGAAACTTTTTTTAAAACCCACAGTTGAAAAGCAAACAAACCATTTTTGAAAACACAATGAGCAAGTATCTAAGAGCCCATGGATAACCATGGATAGAAAGGGTGCTAACACCTTCCCTTTCTATAATCTACCTCCCGAACCGAGAGCAATCTCTATAAGGAATTTTGCTGTGCTTTTGTCCTTTCCATTTGGAGAAAATAAAAGACGGTGGCGACTCTTGCTTACCGCGACATTTCGAAAACCAGCGTTAAACAGTCAGTTCCAGATCCACCGATCACAGTAGGGTTTCTTCAATATGAAAGCCTGGATATAAGGGTTGTGAGAAGGAACCTAGATAGTAGGGTTACTTCGATATGAAAGCCTGGATAGTAGGGTTGTGAGAAGGAACCTAGATAGTAGGGTTTCTTATATATGAAAGCCTGGATAGTAGGGTTGTGAGAAGGAACCTGGATAGTAGGGTTTCTTCGATATGAAAGCCTGGATATTATGGTTGTGAGAAGGAACCTGGATAGTAGGGTTACTTCGATATGAAAGCCAGGATAGGAGGGCTGTGAGAAGGAACCTAGATAGTATGGTTACTTCGATATGAAAGCCTGGATAGTAGGGTTGTGAGAAGCAACCTGGATAGTAGGGTTTCTTCGATATGAAAGCCTGGATAGTAGGGCTGCTGAGAAGGAACCTGGATATTAGGGTTACTTCGATATGAAAGCCTGGATAGTAGGGCTATGAGAAGGAACCTGGATAGTAGGGTTTCTTCGATATGAAAGCCTGGATAGTAGGGTTGTGAGAAGGAACCTGGATGGTAGGGTTACTTCAAGAGGAAATCCTGGATAGTAGGGATGTGAGAAGGAACCTGGATGGTAGGGTTACTTTGATATGAAAGCCTGGATAGTAGGGCTGTGAGAAGGAACCTGGATTGTAGGGTTACTTCAATATGAAAGCCTGGATAGTAGGGTTGTGAAAAGGAACCTGGATAGTAGGGTTTCTTCGATATGAAAGCCTGGATAGTAGGGCTGCTGAGAAGGAACCTGGATAGTAGGGTTACTTTGATATGAAAGTCGGGATAGTACTGCAGAGGGAACCTGGGTAAGGTTGCTTTTGTTGCACCGATGATTACTCTGTTTAGCTTCGAATGTTGATCAGGGACCTGCTGGAAATTGTTGATAATAATTGTCTTTCCTGAAAGAAATACAGGGTTAGTTATGTGTGATGCATGAGATGCATTGTGATGAGGTTTTTAAGATAACTGAGATTATGTTATATGTAATGTATGCACATGTCATGATGTATGAACATGAAATGTTGACTTATTAATCTGAGTCCGGGAAAATAAATCCCTGACTACTATTTGGAGATTATAAGGAATAGTATTCTTGACTATCGTAAAAACCATAGTTCCTCTACTTATGTTGGGGATGGTGAACAAAGATGACTATGTTGGGGATTTGCCCCTCGTTCACGGATATTCTGTTGAGGAGAGACCCTTATTTGAGAACAACTCTGTGGGAGAATAACTCTATTGGAGAGGAGATACTCTATTGATGGATCTGCTGATTTGGAGAAATAAACTCCACCGGGGATGAATTTCCATTGCTGGTGATAATGAATTTTGTTGGAGATTGAATTTCTGCTTGTGAGAGAGATAAACTCTTCTTGGCGAAAAACTTTACCGACTCACTCGCGATTGTGAACCTCGGATAGGGAGAGTTGTGTCCTATTTTGGGAAGTCGATGTCAAAGCTTTAGTTGCCTCTACTATGTGGGGAGTGTAGATGTTACTGGGATGCATGCTGAGGATATGACAATGAATTTGTATCAAGACTTTTCTGCCCCTGTACCTACTGGAGAAAGTGCCTGCGGAGGCCTTATGGATTGAGTGTTATCCCAACTTATGAGGTTCTTGGTAACTGCCGATCGGAATGATAAGTCTTCTACTGATAGGCAAGTGGCAAGATGGCGGGACATAGTCGTACGCTTTAATCCCTAACTTTTGCTTGGACTGTCTTTTCAGATTTTCAGTCCACCGGGATACCCTTTTTTGCCCAATCTGCCTTTTCATGTTTTCGACTTGCTGGGTGTACAAATATTTTTTGTTTTTATCCCTAGTTTTTGCCCGAACCCTTTTGGTTCGTCGGGATGCCCTTATTTTTGCCTAGGCCTGTCAACCTAGCGGGTCTTTGTTCATGCGCAGTATTTTCTGACTATGTCCTTGCTCTCAGGGTGTAGGGAGTTGTCACTGTCGATAGTGTTGTGTTGTCATACTACCAGAAGATGTTTGTTTGATCGTACAGGATTTGTTGCTGGAATTCATGCCCAATGCCCCCAAGTGATTCAGATGAAGATCTGCCCTTGGATATTTGGCATCTTTTAGAGATTCCTTGAATCTTGACTTGACTGCCCCATATGATGGACAATGATCATGCTGTGCCCTTGGTTGGAAGTGTTTTTCCACTTGAGGTGATCCTTTTTATTGAGAAGGTTTTTGTTCACTAGATATTCGTCATGCAAATTTCTCTACTGTTACACAAATAGTCATATGCAAACAATAATATATTAAGAATGCAAATCTTATGTCTGTCTTGAAGTTTGAAAATTCATTTTTTAGTAAAAAAAGATTTTTTTTTTGTAAAAGTGTGATGTCAACTCAGGATTTATAGCGAACCTTATAGGAGTCAGGAGACCTTTTGTATCAATATGCTTTCGAACTAACCCATTCTTCAGCTAGGACTTTTAAGGGTTATAACATGGCCTGGTTCATGGTTTAAGAAACAAAGGATAATGGCTCAGATTTTATTTGTACCCACCCGTTCTTCGTGATGTTCTTCGAACCTATGCTCAGTTAATTGTGCATTTAGATCCCGTTTGAGTCTTTGCTCTGATATTCCAGTGATGGTTCGGATACTGATAGTTTATTTTGAATAGGTAGTCATTTTTTGTTGACGGTTTGTAGGACCTCTTTCTTTTTTATTTTATTATCCCTACTTTTTCCTGAACTGCGTCTTTTGGGGTTACAGCCAGCGGGATGCCCCCGTTTTTTTCTTAAGTCTCCTTCATAGGTTTTGACTTAATGGGATTTTATTTTGAGAGATAATGACTGCCTGTCCTGACGATTATGCGGAACCATCACCGTTTTTTGATTTGGAATGACGTCTTCGATGCCATTCCTTGTGTATGAAGCGGAAGATTGCGACTGAATGCGCCTCTGAATTAACTGAGAAAACTACCCTGCCCTAAGTTATGATTAAGGGTTTTAATTAGTGTGAAAAGAAAAACTCTTACTTCTTTGGCTCAAAGGGGTTGACTAGGGATTATCTTCCTTATAACTCCACTATTTGGGATTTGAAACAACGCCTGTACATCGTCAGCGGGGTCTGTTCAAAAGCATAATGTAGAGGTTGTGGTATCATTTTCATCATCCTCCCTCTAAAGGCTTACAGCTTTTTAGTCAAGAGTTAAATATCACAAAAAGGAACGGAGTTTAAATATAGTGAATACGAATGAATTGATTCAGAACAGACATAGGCGATGCATTGATAAAGTAACAAAGTTTGACATGAATAAATATTCAAACAATCAAAATAAAATTACAAATTGAAAATTCTAATGAACAAAAATCCCTCTTGTTAGAACTTGTCACTTCAAATGGTGGTCCTTGGAGGATTGACAAAAACATTCCAGTTGACCATCTTGTGTGAATTCCAATGCTCCTTCATCAATCATGTCTTGAATTTTGTATTTTAACCTCCAACAGTCGTCAGTATCATGCCCCAGAAAGTTGGAGTGATATGCACACCTTGCATCAGGATTGTAGTTAGGCAAAGAAGTCTTGGGATTCGGATGAGGTCCTATCAACGTAACCAGATTCATCCTCAACGTGTTTTTTAAAGCTTGAGACAGTGGCATGTTGAGTTTGGTAAACTGCCTCTTGGGTGTATCTGGCTTACTCTGATTAACTCGTTGTTTTTGGTGATGTTATTGTTAGGCCCGTGAGGTAGTAGAAATTTGGAAAGGTCCACTCTTCACCAAACCAAACTCTTGTCTTCTTGGAGGTTGATCAATGACTTGGTCCCCGGCCTCGACTGTTTGCTTCATACTGTTGTATCCGTCTTGATGAAGTTGGTTGATGATGGCTTTCAGCTCTTCTTTCCTTCGGGATAGGCCTTGGATAAGAGTCATCTGCCCCAGCATCTGGGTTCTTATTGCACCCACCTCAGCTTGCAGTTGTTTCAGCCATTCGTCCTTATTGTCTTCAGGACTTTTCTTGACCAAGTTCCCAACGAGAAGTGTTTTCAACTCTTCCTGCCCCTTGGATATGTTTAGGAATATGTCCCTGAACTGAGCTTCTTGATTTTGAAGATCTTTGTTGTCTTGTTTGAGAGCCATTGCTGAAATAAATAGCGAGAACATGAGAGACCTGTACTGGAAGACCTGTTATGCAATGATATGTATGATATATGTATGCAATGTTTTCAAGGATCTCGTGCGGTAAACAAGAAACTGTTAGAATTTGATTGAAGCTTGATTGAAGAAATTTTTTGTCGTTGAGAGTCCTTCTTCAAGAGTCAAGCTCACCATATCGAGTGGGTCATAGCCACTGACTCAAGTTATCATGTTTTGATCTCTAGACGGCATTGGCTAGAGGAAAATAAATCCCCTTCCCCCTTGCTAGACGTCTGATTTACCATAACCTGCATCACAAACCCTTGAGATCCTTGAAATGGTTAAGGAAATGTTTAGGCATGATGTTATGATATGTATGCTATGCGTTTAAGAAAAAGTGCAAGGTGATGTAAGCAAGTAAACCCGGCAAGAAATCCAGGTTATTGGATAAGGACTGTAAACAAAACCTGCAAGGAAATTATGTTTTCAGATAATAAAACTGTGCAAGTAGTTCAAGTTGAAAGCACACAAGTCACACAAACAGCCTTAGGTTTAGGCTTGCATGAGGTCAAAGGTAGTACCCTCTTGAAGTTTAGTTGGTTTAACTTGTCCTAGAAAAGAGTAACCGGGTTCTAGAGGATCTTAATATCACTGACCATCCTCCATCGATCATGGTTTCAGCTCACGCAATCTTTTCTTGCGGTCGAAATTATTCCGAGAGTATGATCTTAATGAGTGTAGCATCGAGTATCAACCAGTTCTCAGCTTTACACTGAGGTCGGCTATCTCGCTACTTTCTAATGGCCAAGTTGGGCAATTAAAGGTTCTAAGGTCAGTTGATGCTTACTGACACCACACGGCGGCCCCGTATTCTCCTCGTTTCTCCACAAGGGATACCGGTACCAACCAAAGTGCCACACCAATGTAGCTACTGCTTCAACCGTATCGGTATACGCTGTACAATTCCCTCACAGTCTATTGCTACTTACCTAAAAGGTATTCCCCAGATCCGGGTGTAGGATCTATAGTAACCCCAAACAAAACCCTCAAAAGTAAAGAAAAAAAAGCAATCAAGAGAAGCAATTATGATGACCTAGATCCTAAAGTATACTCCACTTATTAACTCCCCAACAGAGTCGCCAGTCCTATGATACGGTGGCAGAACCAATTGTTTAATACTGGTGTGCATTTTGCGTTTTTTGTTCGTAAAATGTCGCGGTAAGCAAGAGTCGCCACCGAATTTTATTTCGTCCAACCGGAAAGGAAAAAAGTACAGAAAAAATCCTTTTTCTAGATGTTCTGAGTACGAGGGGTAGAATATAGAAAGGGAAAGTGTTAGCACCCTTTCTATCCATGGTTTTCCATGGGCTCTAAGGTACTTGCTCATTTTTAAATTACTTGTGTTTATGCGCTTTGGTTTGAAAAGTTTTACTTCGTGATAACCCTTGTATCAGTCCTCAAGAGTGTGACGAAGTGTTTTGAAAACTTTAGTTTGAAAAGTGTAAGTGTGAAAGTTTTTTATTTGAGCAAGTACCTACTAGCATCTACCTACTCAAAAAAAAAGATTGTTTCTATTCTTGTTTCCTTTAGACAGAGCTATCCTACTATTGAGAAATAGGTAGCACCGTCATTGGAATTGTAAGGATCAATTCGAAAGGGAAGTACGATCACTAAAGCAATGTTAGGACACCTTAGTGGTAACCCTAGAGTCTTAAGATCTTATTTGAGGCAACATTTCCGAGGCAACATTCGAACGAGATATTTTGATCTTTTTAGACTGGAGGGCAACCATTAAGACACCCTATGCTTAACGATCATTTACCAAAGGCAACCAAAGTGAGGGCATACCCTAAGAGTGATATGTGCGAGTGATTTGCTACAGTTATTTATCTTTTCACATTAGGGTTTTCTAACCGTATTAATTTTTCATGCATTCTTGCCATACAATCCTATTAGCATACATCTAAACAGTTAAATATTTGTAGGAATTAAAAATGCGAGAAAATAAATCTACGCTATTACAAGGCTTCGGGGAGGGGGATTAATTACATAGCCAAAAACCCGTGAATTTAAATAGTAAATAAAACCCTAAATTAAACTATTACGAACCATGAACAATTACAAAATATTGGCAAAATAATTAACAAGTGTGCGGTGAATTAAATACGAAACGACTAGGATTTTGACACTTGACTAAACCTATTTGCGATTCATTAATGAAAGATGTTTTTGTCATGTTTTGTTATTTGAGAAAATAATGAAACAATTAAATTAAAAAGAAAATCCTAAGTTCTAATTAATTTTAAATTAAGAAAAATGAATTAATTTATTCTAAAAAACCTATTTTTTTGTATTTTTATTTATTTGAGAAAGAAAGAAAAATTAAATCAAGAGTTAACCTAATTTTCTAATTGAATTTTAATTGTGAAAAAAATTAAAGTTGCCCTAAATTAATTAAACTAATTAACTAAAAAACATTTATTAAGAAAATAAATCTTTTTTGTGATTTTTGATTGGTTAATTTAAAAAAATAATTTTGTGTTGATAAAAATCAAGATAGTTAAAGAAAGGGAATTAAAGAAAAATAGTAGAAATAACCAAATAGGCCAGCTGTTAGCAGATCTGGCTGGAGACGGATCCAGAAGATGACGACCCTCAGAAGGTGAGGTGCGTTGGATTTGGTTCTGGCTGATGGATCCAGAAGATGATGTCCCTCAGAAGGTGAGGTGTGTTGGATCTGGTTCTGGCTAATTGATCCAGAAGATGATAACCCTCAGAAGGTGAGGTGTGTTGGATCTGGTTCTGGCTGATGGATCCAGAAGATGATGACCCTCAGAAGGTGTATGTGCTGGATCTGGTTCTGGATGATGGATCCAGAAGATGATAACCCTCAGAAGGTGTATGTGTTGGATTTGGTTCTGACTGATGGATCCAGAAGATGATGACCCTCAGAAGGTGTATATGCTGAATTTGGTGAAAATAATGGAGAAAATGCCAAAAGCTCACGCCTGGGATCGAACTCAGGACATGAGTTTCTGATTTCCTTCCTCTGACCAACTACGTTGGATGTTAACTTGTTAATATAATAAAAATAAATAATATATTGGAAAACAAGTTAGTGGCCAGAATAACGCGCCAGAATTTAAACCAGCCAGTCAGGTTATGACACGCTGTTGTCTTCTTCCCTGGAACCGTCGTTTTAGGCTCTAAACCTTTACCTACAGACGCAGGTCTGTTGCTGAAACCTGTGTCATTCAAAAATCAAGCACACGCAATATAAATTCAATTGGGGACCATGAATCAACTGGGTTTCAAGCGCTGATCATCATGGTACCCATTATCAAGCCTAATTTTTCTTGAAACCCAAAACCCTAAATTGGAGCATGAAACCCTAACAATGGCAAACTGTTATTCCTGCACTGTAACTTAAATCAAATTATCCAAAAACATTGAAAACATGATGATGAACACAAATATGTAACTTAAACATATTAAATATGCAAGAATTACAATAATCGAATTTGAATAATTTTGCAAACTGTGAGAGTGATAGGGAATGATTCTGGATGTTCTGACGCCTGCCAATGATTGGGAATGCTTCCTAAGATGCCAAGGAATTGATTTTTGGCTTTGAAACTCCTTGAGGATGGCTCTAAGATAGATTTCGATCTCTCACTTTTTGTCCAAAGTTTCAGTTTTTCTTCTGACAGTTTCACGCCTTCTAACCTCTTTTTTTGCTTTGTTCTTGTTCATTATATATCCCTCAATGTATTAGGGTTGCAAAACAGATTAAATCTTGAAGCTTTGATGAGATTTTATTTGATTTTCAATTTGTATGATATCCTTCCAAATTTGGCCTAATCATGCCAATCTCGTGACAATCAGCCTTGATATGATCTGATTTTGATATGCCAGCATAATGAGCTTATGATTCTGTCCAAAAATTCAATCAAAACAAATCTTTGCTATTATTTACCAATTATTTAAATTAATTCAATTTTTAATAAATAAAAAATAAAAATAAAATAAATAATTAAGCAAATAGCATGTGAGTGAGCATTTGGGTCTTGGACCATGTTATAAGTGAAGTGCAAGCATAAAAAGTTTGGCCCATTTAGCAAAAAATGCAAATTTAAGCACATTTGTCTTATGCATAACTCTCTCAATTTTGACCCTAGAGAGGTGTTCTTGAACTTTTTAGAAATCATAGGATGTCCTCTAAGCAACCCTTTTGGTCTCATCTCAATTGAGTCTTCCATGTTCATGTATGAAGCTTTGACCCGAAAGGTGTTTTTGTTGATTTTTCAAAAGGACCTATAATGTCAAAATTCATATCTTTTGGTGAGTGAAAATTATGAACTTGGGATATGAATATGAATTGTATGGAATTTCATCTTCTTCAAAATTATATTTGGATGGGTCATTTCTGATAAAGCATGAGAAAGTTATGCTTGGTCAAAGTTGAGTTGACTTTCCCTATAAAACCCTAATTTAGCAACTTTTGGGTTTTGATGAATTGTGAGCAATCCTTGAGGAATCATGATCAATCCTTGATAAAATTATGGATAATACTTCAAAATGAGGATGTTGACCAAAAATCTTGAAGTTTGACTGTATATGGGCCACAATTGACTTTTGATCTAGTATAGTTGATTTTCAGGCATTTAAGAAATTGACTGAACAAACTTCCTCTGCAAGGCTTGAAACTTTACATGGATGATCTTGAGAACATATTAGGACCTTGGAAAGAATTTGGGACCTTTTTGGTTGACACATCTTGCTGAAGATGGGAACCCTAATTTGAGGTATACTGCCTTAGGAGAGAGTTTGTCTAGTCAGCTCTTGAACTTCCTTGAGCAATTTGGGGACCTCACTTGCCATGTGTTGAGAAATATGGGAGGGAAAATTTTGGGGTACAACACATGTCTATTTACATTTCCATGTCTGGATAAACTTTAAAAGGTTAAAATGTAAGGTTCGTAGTTAAAGTGATATTCCATATAATGTGTCTGTAGAAATACTAAGGATTGTATTGGTTTTTAACACAAGTTTTCTGCACTTTATTTTTGTTGGGTAAGATCGAAAGTCGTCCAACCTTTAGTTAAACTTGGGTAGTCTTAGTTGTTCAAAGGAAGCGAAAGCGCTTTGTTCAATAAAGTAGGAATCTTTTAACACTTTTAGAAAAACGATTTCAAAACTCTTTTTGGATGCGTTTACGGGTTTAAAGGTCTAGTCCTCTTTTGGTTAGAAGTTCCAAGTCAAAATTACTTTTCAACTAAGTCAAGAAACTATATTTCTTAAAAATAGGTTTATTACTTTAACGCAATGCATGCATTTTTATAAGTGACAATAAGAGGGTTTGATTAAATAATAAACTCGGTTCTGAATACGCGAAAGTGACAGTTCCTGTTAAATTAATTCTTTTTATGAGTAGAAAATATTGCCCTATAAGTAGTTCTATTTATAAGCATCGGAATATCATCAGACTGTGTGAATTACATTCAAGCCTGTTGTTTTTATCTAAATTAATATTTTCATACTTTATTTATTCTTCCTGCTATAAAACCCTGATTTCATATGCCTTAGATAAACATAGTGACAATAGAATTTGATAGATTGGCGATTTGGTCTATGTGGGATCGATAATCTTTTATATTACTCTGACTCGATTCGTATACTTGTGAAAATCATGCATCAAGTTTTTGGCGCCGTTGCCGGGGACCAATTACGTAAACTTTTGCACCATGTTGTTACACCGTATAAACTAAGGCTTAACTAGTAGGTCAATGCGAAAAGCTTGCAGTACCGGGAGTTTATTAAACCCTTTAGCGGAACCTGAATGTTATGCTCACGCTAGCCTCTTACTCCAAAGAGTTAGGAAAGCTATGGCTGAAAATCGTTACCAAAGACCCCTTAAGGAGTTCGCCTAACCCTCCAATGAAGAACCTAGTTCTAGTATAGTAAACCCTTCTATTCCTGCCAACAATTTCGAACTAAAACCCTCTTTATTACAACTAGTACAACAAAACCAATTTGCGGGTCTTGCTATGGAGAACCCAAATCAACAGTTGAAAATCTTCATTCAACTAGCTGATACCTTTAAAACCAACGGTGCTACATCTGAGGCGATTCGTTTAAGACTATTTCCTTTCTCCCTCAGAGATAAAGCCTGTTGTTGGTTAGATTCCCTTCAAGCCAATTGAATAACAACTTGGGAAGACCTTAGGAGAGTGTTCCTTGCCAGATATTTTCCCCCTAGTAAGACTGGCGTTCTTAGAAACCAAATAACCAGATTTACTCAAGTCCAAGGAGAATCATTGTTTGAGGCCTGGGAAAGGTATAAGGAATTATTACGAATTTTCCCCCAACATGGCCTAGAAAAAAGGCTGATCATAAATACCTTCTATAATGGACTCCAATATAACACCAAGATGACCATCGGCGCTGCCGTCGGTGGCACTCTGGTGAACAAACCTTACCCTGAAGCTTACACTCTCATTGAAGATATGGCTCAAAACCATTACCAATGGGGAACATAGCGAGCAACAGCGGAGAAGAAGGATCCCCAAGGAGGAATACATGAGATAAGCTCTATGGACATAATGCAAGCCAAAATGGATGCTCTAGCCCTAAAATTTGAGCATATGTCCAATACCCCATCCACTGTAGCAGCAGTCACCCAAGAATGGGAGATATGTGGAATCCAAGGACACCAATCAGTAGAATGCAACCTATTGAACGAAACAGTCATCGAACAAATCAACTACACCCAAGGAAATCCCATTTCGAACACTTACAACCCTGGATAGAGGAATCACCCAAACTTCTCCTATAAGAACAATAACCCTATCCAAAACTACGCACCCCCAAGACCACCAGGTTTTCAAGCTCCAAGACCAAATCAACTTGTGCAAGTTGTGCCCCCAAAACCAAACCTCGAGAAAATCATGGAAAATTTTATCTCGTCCCAAACTCAACAAAACAAAGAATTCATGAACCAGAACATTCATGTAAATGAATTGATCACACAATTAGGAACTAAGATTGACCAGATAGTAACTCATAACAAGATGCTTGAAACCCAAATCTTGCAAGTAGCCCAAACACAAGCTCCCCAGACTATGCCTAGAGGACAATTTCCTGGGCAACCTTAACCAAACCCTAGAGGTCAAGCCAATGCAATTACCTTACGAAGTGGGACTGCTTACGATGAACCTTTTAACCCAACCTTGAGTGAACCTAAAATCCCAAAGGAAAGTGGAGTAGAAAAACCAGTGGAACCCGAAAAGGATAAAGACCAAGATAAGGAAGAGGCTAGAGACAAATAATATCTACCACCTCCGCCATACAAACCACCGATACTGTATCCTCAAAGACTAAAGCAAACCAAAATCAACAACTAGTATAAAAAATTCTTCAAGATAATAGAGAAACTTAATGTACAGATTCCTTTTACCGAAGCCATCACCCAAATACCATTATATGAAAAATTCCTTAAAAACATCATGACAAACAAACGGAGACTTGACGATCCCAAACCCTTAGAATGCAATTCTATCTCTGAAAACAAATTTTCCAAGAAAGAGAAAGTCCCTGGAAACTTTTCCATACCTTGTATATTAGGGGACCATGTGATCGATAAGGAGTTTCTGAATTTAGGAGCTAGTGTTAGCCTAATGCCTCTGGCAGTTTGTCAAAGATTGAACTTAGGAGAATTGTAACCTATTAAGATGTCTCTTCAATTAGCCGATAGATCTATCAAATATCCCATTGGTATATTAGAAGACATCCCAGTTAGAATCCGACAATTATATATCCCTGCCAACTTTGTTGTCATGAACATCAAAGAAGATGACGATATCCCAATCCTCCTAGGAAGACCCTTCTTATCTACAATCGGAGCCATAATAGATGTTAAGAGAGGAAAACTGACCTTTGAAGTGGGCAATGAAAAGATAGAGTTTATTCTTTCAAAGTTCCTTATGGCACCAGTAATAGGAGACGCATGTTATGCCATATACATTATTGATGAGTGTGTAAGATAAACGAGGAAGGACCTATCGAATCAATCAAAATACCTTCGACCACCATATGGAAATACGATGGATTCAAGAACATGGAACCCTACATTGATGATAACCTCTATGAATGTTTAGCCCTTACCCTAGATCCTATACCTAGCCCTAAGAAAACCACTTTAGAACTTAAAGAATTACCCAAGAGTCTAAGATATGAGTTTCTTGACGAGGAGATGAAGCGCCCAGTTATTGTGAGTGCTACCTTAAACCAAGTTGAAACAAACCAACTCTTAGAAGTTTTGCAAAAATATCCCTCAGCCTTAGGGTATAACATTTATGATTTTAAAGGAATAAGTTTGTTTGTATGTATGCATTGGATTTTACTAGAGGAAGATTTTAAACCCTCCAGAGAGCACCAAAGAAGGATAAACCCTATAATGAGTGATGTTGTAAAGAAAGAAGTCCTTAAGTTGCTAGAAACTGCTATCATTTATCAAATCTCAGATAGTAGATGGGTAAGCCCCATGCATGTAGTACCCAAAAAGGGAGGCATCACTGTCGTGCAAAACGAAAAAGGAGAGCATGTAGCCAAGCGTTTGGAAGGCGGTTGACGTATGTGCATAGATTATAGAAAGCTAAACAAAGCGACTAGGAAAGATCATTTCCCTTTACCATTTATAGACCAAATGCTTGAATGTTTAGCTAGACACTCTTAATTTTGGCTACCTAGATGGATATTCTGGATTTTTCCAAATCCTTATTCATCCTGAAGATCAAGAGAAAACAACTTTTACATGCCCTTACGAAACTTTTTCCTATAGACGAATGCCATTTGGACTCTGTAATGCTCCTGCCACTTTCCAATGTTGTATGATGTCAATCTTCACAAATTATCTCGACAGAATTATGGAAGTTTTTATGGACGATTTCTCGGTATGCGGGTTTGATTTTAAAAATTGCCTCGCTAACCTTGACAAAATTTTGGAAAGTTGTGTAGAAGTAAACCTTGTATTGAACTGGGAGAAATGCAATTTCATGGTGACCGAAGGTATAATTTTAGGACACATAGTCTCTGAGAAATGTATTGAAGTTGATAAAGCCAAAATAGAATTTATAAAAACCTTAGGCCGTCTAAGACCATTAGGGAAGTCCAAAGTTTTCTTGGTCGTGTCAGTTTTTACCGGTGCTTTATCAAGGATTTCTCTAATATAACAAAACCTTTAACTGGCCTGTTGATGAAAGATGTTGAGTTTATTTTCGATGAAAAGTGTGTTGAAGCCTTTAACCTTTTAAAACAAGCCCTAATTTCCGCACCTATTATACAACCCCCATATTTGACCGAACCTTTTGAAATCATGTGTGATGCTAGCGATTATGTTGTTGGAGCTATTCTAGGTCAAAGAAAAGATAAGAAGTTTCATGTGATCTACTGTGCTAGTAGAACCCTAGATGCTTCCCAACTTAAGTACGCTACCACCGAAAAAGAACTTTTCGCTATAGTGTTTGCTATGGATAAATTCTGATCTTATCTAGTAGGAGCTGAAATTATAGTTTACATAGACCATGCAGCTATCTGCTACCTATTAAGTAAAAAATATGCTAAACCTAGGATACTCCGATGGATCCTTTTACTACAAGAATTTGATCTAGATATTCGAGATAAGAAAGGCACAAAAAATGTAGTTGTTGACCACCTTTCTAGGCTCGAATACCTGAAACCAGAGTTAGTTCCTATAAATGATGATTTTGCTTATGGCAGACTAGTAGCCAAAATAGACACCTTTGCGGAAGATGACCTAAATCATTACGAGATCCCTGAGAAAGCCCTAGCAATTAGTAATGTACCCTGGTATGCTGACTTTGTTAATTATTTAGCTGCTGATATAGTACCCCCAGATCTTAGTTATCACCAGAAAAAGGAGTTCTTTAATGATGTGAAACACTTTTATTGGGATGAACCACTTCTATTCAAAAGAGGCACCGATGGTATTTTTCGTTGTTGTGTCCCTGAAGAAGAGGTAAGGAATATCATAGAACATTGTCACTCCACACCTTATGGTGGACATACGAGAACCTATAAAACATACGCTAAAATCCTCCAAGCCGGCCTTTTCTGGCCCACACTTTGGTGTGATGTCCATCCTTACATTGTCTAATGCGATCGGTGCCAACGCACTGGGAACATCTCAAGACATGATGAAATATCCTTAAGCAACATTCAAGAAGTAGAACTTTTCGATGTATGGGGTATATATTTTATGGGTCCTTTTCCATCCTCCTTGGGAAATAAATATATCTTAGTGGCTGTTGACTACATGTTTAAATGGATTGAAGTTATAGCTGCACCCACAAACGACACACGAGTAGTACTCAAACTGTTCAAAAATTACATATTCCCTAGGTTTGGAATACCCCGTCTTGTCATAAGCGATGGTGGATCACATTTTATATCAAGTATTTTTGACAAACTTTTAAGTAAGTATGGAGTTAGACATAAAGTGGCAATACCTTACCATCCGCAAACTAGTGGACAAGTGGAAGTATATAATAGGGAGATTAAATGGATCCTAGAGAAAACTGTTTCAATATCTAGAAAAGATTGGTCTCAAAAGCTACAAGAAGCATTGTGGGCCTATAGGACAGCTTATAAAACCCCTATTGGAACTACCCCCTATTAATTGGTGTATGGAAATTCATTTCATTTACCCTTTGAGTTAGAACACAAAGCATATTGGGTCATCAAAACCTTAAATCTAGATTATTTGGCTGCTGGTGAGAAAAGAATCCTTGACATTCATAAACTAGAAGAACTTCGCCAGAATGCCTATGAAAATGCCATAATATACAAAGAAAGAAGTAAGGCATGGAATGACAAGAGGATTATAAAAAAGGAATTCAACATAGGTGATCATGTTCTCCTTTTTAATTCCAGGTTAAGAATTTTTCCAGGTAAGCTACGCTCCAGATGGACTGGCCCTTATAAGGTTTCTAAGATCTTAAAGTCAGGTGTCGTGGAAACTAGAAATAACTCTTGTAATCCATTCATAGTAAATGGACAAATACTAAAGCTTTATAAAGGAGGTGACATTCTCATTGACTACTCTAGCCACACTTTGATCGACCCTCCAGTACCCATTTCCGAGATATGAAGTCTATTTCTTCGAGCTAATGACATTAAATAAGCACTACATGGGAGGCAACCCATGGGTTTTATTTTCTTTCCTTTTTCTTTACTTGCATTTATTTATTTATTTTATAATTTTATTGCCTTATGTTTCCCTATTTTTCGACTATTAGTTTTCATGTTTGTATTTTTCAGGACAGCATTCTCGTCTAACCATATCTTTTCAAAATGCCGCCTTTTGATAACATGCACGTCAACTTCATAAATGAGATTCAGAAACAGCACTATGAGGCCTTGTCCCTTCGCCCGATGGCTCCTACCCGGTATCCAGATGAAGGTTGCTTAGAATTCTTAGGCTTGGAGCCTAGTGTCAGATTCCTATGCCACCAACTCAACTGGGAGGAGTATGTTAACAGCAAGAACGAGACTTACTGAAACCTCACTTTAGAGTTCCTCAGCTCATTGGACTACAATCCATATGTTGATCCAGATGGCCACATCAGTTTCAGATTGTTCGGGATAGAGTATGCTTTCAACCACAAGGATTTCGGTGATATTTTAGGTTTTCGGACTTATCCTGATGCTATTCTAGAGTTACCCTTGAGTTACTTCATGACTAGAGACATGGATAAGTTTTGGGATGACATCACTGTTGGGAGTAGCCATGATCCTGACCACATGATGTCAAATGTCATCCATAATCCGGACCTCCGCTATTTTCAGATGATTCTGGCCCATACCTTCTTAGGAAGGAGTGATGTTGACCATCATGTAGGTGATGAGGAGGTATTCTTCTTGCTTTGTGCTAATCAGTCAAGTCGAATTTCCTGCAGTAACTTCTTGATGTGGAATCTGTACACCACTTATGTTCCCTCTAAGAGTATCATACATGTGGGAGGATCGGTGACGCACATTGCTATTGCTTTGGGTCTTGAGATACAGTTACATCACTTTACCCTTTACTATGGATACATGCTGTTGGATATCGAGTATTGCTTAGATCATGGATTGATGAGGCGGATCTCCTTTAGCTCAGACTTTTTCAAGCTCCTGATCAAGAATGAGACGATACTCTACTTCACTTTGCCAGATCCTATGATGACCAGTGTACATGATCCGGAAAACTGTACCTACTCTTTGGAAGGCTAGGGAGAGACCACCTATGGCAGAGTACATCCCTGCATCACTTTCACTCAGGTTCATCGTACTTTCTAATAATTTCTCTTTGCAGCAGCCAGGTGTGCATACGCAGCTAGCTGAGTTGCATATGGAGGTGGCCCGACTTCGACATGAGATTACTGACCTCACCTTGCAGCATGAGGTCTCTGATTTGAATCATGCATCGGAAGCCGACCTTCTTTACCAGGAGATTTTTAAGTTGCATCGACAGATAGCAGGAGGCCCACAAGCCCTAGGAGGCTCTGACTCTAACCTTGATGACGATCCCCCTGTCGGTGTTGACGGTGTTCCTCCCATCTAAGAAAGAGATGTTATTTTTATGCTTTATCGTTATTTTATTTCTAGACTTCTCATTATGTATATTTGATTTCTGCTTAGATTTGTTTTCGTTTTTACGAATCTATCTCTGACAATCATATTGCATATCTACATATATATTAATATATTGCATGTTGATGTTTTTCATTATTTACTTTCCTCTTATTTTTGTATTTTGTTGTATTTTATTTTATTTTATTTTATTTTATTTTATGAATTTCCATTTTGATTTTTATCAAGCTATGTCATCCAAGATTAAAATTATGAAGAAAAACATGTGAACGATGTTGCCCATACCCCCCGCGAAAAGTACAAGGCCCATGAGCAAAAATTCAAAATCTGGCCCATCCAAATTTTTCACACATGGCGCCCGCCATAACCCTCCCTCATGGCGCTCGCCATGGGGTTTGTACCTTTTACGGGGCAGAACCACCAAAACCACCATTTTTCATCTTCCAACCCCAAAAACTCCATTTTTGCCTCTCCAAAACCTCCATCAAAACCCACTAAAAGTTCATAACTTTCCCATTTATTCATAAACCCACTAACATTTCCTATTCCACCAATTCATTTCCCTCATTAAAAATCCACAAACCACCATTTCACCTTATTTCCATAAAAACCCATTTTTCTCCTCTTTCACCAACAATGGCAACAATGGAGTTTGATGGATTTTTGCTTCGTGATGGAAAATCGGGGTCGAGGTAGAGAAAAATTCTCGAGAAGTTACAAATACATGAAATTGTTCCGACAAGGTATATCGATACTGACTGTCTGTACACTTTAGGAATTTATCAGTGTTTTCCACATGTTAGACACTTTATGATTGCATGATATTTTTGCTAGGAGAGAACCTATCTATTAGAGGGTGGCCAAAGAATTTTTAAGTTCATTAATTTATATTGTCAATCCCAACACTGCTAGCACGATCGATACAGTAAAATTTAGAATGTTTAATGTTGAATATGAGTACACTACCGATGCTTTAGCAGAGTTGTTGGACATGCCTCACGGGGAAGGTTTTATCTGTGAGACCCCTTTGGATTCTGATTGGTCGATTGAGGTATTTGTTTTTTGGGCTAGATTGTCTAGTTCTACCATTTCCTCTTTTGAGGGTATTCTTGCCTCAATGATCCATAACCCGGCCATTCGTGTTTTCCATTATTTATTGGCTTGTATTATTTTTTCCCGGGAGAATCCAAACAAGGTCAATGCAAAAGAACTTCTGTTTTTGCAAGGAAGCCTCCCTATTTTTAAAATTAATGTCATCCCATTTATGATTGCACACATGTCTTCCGCTTTGAGAAAGGGGGCGTTATTTCTTTTGGAGGATTGATTACCTCTATTGCTCGGGCTTTGAACTTGGACACTGAGTTAGCCACTTTGGCACCTCTACCTAACCGCATAATTAATTTAAAGTTTTTGAAAGATATGAAATTATGCAAGGTTAGGAAAGAGGGAGGTTTTAACCTCATGATCCATGGTGTGGCTATTCCCAGTGTTGCTTTACCTTGCTCCCGGAGGACTGATGTGCTTCTTGAGAGAAATTGGACTTATGATTTGTCTGCTCCACCTATTAGGGGACCATTGCTCCCTAATGTTCCTCTTGGGGAAGGACATGAGACTGATGAGGAGTATGAACGGAGAGACCAGTTTCTCGTTCCATATATGTCCCCCCATCATGATTCACCAGCATACACTGCACCTTCTTCTTTACATCATTCTGCAGGTGCTGCCCCTAGATTTTACATCACTAAGGAGATGTGGCGAGAGCATCTTGCTCAAGGGGAAAGGCGAGATGGCATGCTCACCATATTGCAATAGCAGTTACTGACAACATGAGCTTCATGCAAACTTCTCAGCAACATACTGATCAGTGTCTTTAGAATATCATGTAATCTCAGCTTGCGATGAGTACTGAGCAGCAGCGTCAGCAGGGATATTTTGAGAGGCACTTTTCACTCATGGAGGCCACTCAGGGTTCCCTATTAGGGAACCTTCAACAAGTTCGGAGTTCTTTAGCCGCTCTATCAGCCAGAGTGGAGCAGCTAGCCTCTTCCCAGAGCGATCATCGTCGCAATAGGTCTGGTCACCCTAGGCATCAGAAGGATGGTGAGGGTACCAGTGGCCTCCCCTAGATACATCCAGGTTACTCTTTCCATATTTTATTTTGAAACATTGGGGACAATGTTTGATTTAAATGTGGGAGGAGATTTTATTGCTTTTCCTTTTCTTTATTTTTAAGTCTTTATTTCATTTTTCAGTTTATTTACCTTGCTTTGTTTGTTTTCAATCAAATTCATGTGCTCGCCGAGTCATTTGTGTGGTGTATTTCTATTTTTCCCCATTTCTTAGCCCTACCAAAAAAATTTGACAAAAGAAAACAGTATCCTTTGAAAAAATTTAGGCTTTAAGACAAGTTTAAGATAGGATGTAGATGACTTCGGAAGTCCTTTTGAAAAATCAGTATTGTTTCAACACCATAAGCTTTGTAATTATAGGAACCGATCCTAATAACCTTGTGATATGGCCTTAACCTTCATCTTTAGTAATTTATTCTAGCAGTCAGCTTTGGCTTAAGCATGCTCTACGTAGGAGACCGGTGAATATAAGTGAGTGATCCAAATTACTTTTGTTGTGCTTTAATGATTCATATGCTACAACTCCGGGATAGGTGACCCTCACAAAGTCACTTAACCTAAAAAGGGGTTGTGAGAAATTGCAAAAAAAAACTAAAAGAAAATAATTTTTAATCATTGTCGGTTGGTTTAGAGGTTTCTGGTGCTGGACTTGGTAGGGAGGGTTATGACTCGATCCCCCACAACCACAATTGGTTCATTTGAGGGGTTACCAACTTATGTACCAGAACCTCGTGCTTGAGATCAGAGTCACTGACCAGTCATTCTTCTATGAGTATGTGCGAGATAACGGGATTAATGTGATTTGGCCTGAATGAAAAAGATTTGAAAATTAGGCCTAAGTATGATGGTTTTGAATGGATCGGTTTGTATAGGATCGATAGTTGTGTATGTATTCTTGCAGAATGTCTTTTCACGATACCCTTGGTTCACCTGGCTAGTACCTATCATTACATCCTGCTTTAAACTTAGAAGCCCTTTTTGCCTAAATTGTTTGATAATATTGTTTCTCTTTGCTGAGCTATACAGAGTTTTTTCTTGAGGACAAGCAAAGGTCTAAGTGTGAGAGAATTTGATAACACTGAATCGCACTGCATATTTGACTCGATTCACACATGTTTATTAGGTTTTTATTGTTATTTTATTGTGTTATGTTTGCATTTTGTTTTGTTTTCAGTTTTTTTGTCTTTCCTAAGCCTTGCTTGAAGAAATGAAGAAAAACCAGCTAAAAATCAAGATTTTGGAGTTTTTGCACTTGTGGCTTCCACCATGGCGCCCGCCATAGGGTCAGCCATGAGGTGGCTAACTTTAGCCAACTGCCAACTGCCACATTCTTCACTACTTCTTCATTTTTGGAGCATGACGGCCACCACACCCCCATGGCGGGCGCCACCTTTGCAATTTCGTTTCCCGCTCAAAAGAAGTTGTAGGGCCTTCTTGTGATTTCTAAAATCCTCCTAGGCCTATAAATATAAGTGATTTCAGTTCTTCTTCTTCATCCAAGCTTAGTTACAAACATAAGCCACATATTGCTAGATCTTGTAAGTGATAACCCCTTCACATCGAAGAGTTATCACATTATTGATAGAGTTTGTAATCGAGTTTGAAGCACTTTGGTAGAAGTTAATCCTGCCACCATTTTCATTTCCAGTCACATTTATTTCCAGTTGTACCTGATTTAAAGCCTCCGATTTGGAGCAGGTTTTTATTTACAAAGTCTTTCTTTACTTTATTTATTTCCTCGCACTCAATTTACTTTATCTATTTCCTCGCACTCACTTTACTTTATTTATTTCCTCGCACTTGTTTACTTTATTTATTTCATCGCACTCTCTTTACTTTGTTTATTTCCTTGTCTTGAACTTATTTAACATGTCTATTTACATTTCCATGTCTGGCTAAATTTTAAAAGGTTAGAATGTAAGGATCATAGTTAAAGTGATATTCCATATAATGTGTTTGTAGAAATACCTAAGGGTTGTTTTGGTTTTTAACATAAGTTTTCTGCACTTTATTTTTGTTGGGTAAGATCGAAAGTCGTCCAACCTTTAGTTAAACTTGGGTAGTCTTAGTTGTTCAAAGGAGGCGAAAGCGCTTTGTCCAATAAAGTAGGAATCTTTTAACACTTTTAGAAAAACGATTTCAAAACTCTTTTCGGACACGTTTACATGTTTAAAGTTCTAGTTCTCTTTTGGTTAGAAGTTCCAAGTCAAAATTACTTTTCAACTAAGTCAAGAAGCTATATTTCTTAAAAATAGGTTTATTACTTTAATGCAATGCACACCTTTTTATAAGTGATAATAAGATGGTTTGATTAAAGAATAAACTCGGTTCTGAATATGTGAAAGCGATAGTTCCTGTTAAATTAGTTCTTTTCATGAGTAGAAAATATTTCCCTATAAGTAGTTCTATTTAGAAGCATCGAAATATCATTAGACTATGTGAATTACATTCAAGCCTGTTGTTTTTATCTAAATTTATATTTTCATACTTTATTTACTCTGCCTGCTATAAAACCCTGATTTGATCTGCCTTAGATAAACATAGTAACAATAGAATTTGATAGATTGATGTTTTGGTCTTTGTGGGATCGATAATCTATTATATTACTCTGATGTGATTCATATACTTACAAAAATAACCCATCAAAAATCATGGAGCTGATCTCCTATGCTGGATTGATGAAAACAGTTACCAGGTTTGCAAATTGCAATGAAACTCTTGTTAAGGTGTTTATTGTTAATATTCATGTTGACTGTGCTTACCATAAGAGTAATGACTATAGAAAGGTTTTTGTTAGAGGAAAATGTGTAGAATTTTCTCCTGCCATTATAAATAGATTTCTAGATAGGTCTGAAGAGGTCTGTTGTGAGCTGGAAATAACAGACAATCAAGTGTGTAGAGCCATTACTTCTAATCAAGTAAGTGAGTGGCCAATTAAAAATAAGTTTTCTGTCAGCAAACTGAGTGTGAAATATGTTATTTTACATAGGATTAGAGCTGCAAATTGGGTTCCCACCAATCACACTTCAACCATCTCCATTGGATTAGGAAAGTTTATTTATGTTGTAGGAAACTAGAAACTTTTTTATTATGGTACTTACATCTTTGATCAGACTATTAAGCATGCAGGAACTTGTGCCATTAAAATTCCAATTGCTTTTCCTTCCTTCATCTCTGGAACTGTTCTCAATCAACATCTTGGAATCCTAAATGGTAATGATGTAGTGTGCAAGAGGGGTCTGCCTTGACACTTCACTTTAAGCTTTTTTTAGGAAAACATGTCCCAGACATTGTTTTGACATCTTCAACTGCTGAAAACAAGATCTCCACTAAGGATGAAATGATCAATGAACTAAGGGAAGCCTACAAGGATTTAGATGATGTGATTAGAGTAAGCTCAGCTAGGAAGCTAATCTTTGAAAAGATAATTAAGGACCTGCAAAAGGATAGCAACCTTGATGATGCAGTGAGCTCTGAAGGTGAAGACTCCAGTAAGGAAAGAAGTTTTGGTTCAACCAAGTCAATTAGTCCGGATGACAATTAGACTACTTGATGTCTCTCTAAACGCTTTATTTATTTTTTGGTACTTGCATGTGCTTGACATTTGAATTTTATGGTATGTACCCTAATATTGATATTCCTTTGAATGCATTTATTTGTTTGACATATTATGACTAAAAAGGGGGAGAGAGAAAATGAGTGAGTAACTGACTAACCACTGACCACTGAATGACCACTGACCATTGATTGAGGGGGAGCTCAATACTTGAGGGGGATCCTCATGCCCTAGAAGATGTTATGAAATCTTCATGTGCTAACAACTAACTGCTAACTGAATGTATGTTTTGATTGCTTTGCTGCTGCCCTGATAATGCTCTGATAATTGTGCTACTTCTCTGATAATATGCTCTAATAATGTTTTAGTCAAAATTTGCCAAAGGGGGTGTTTGTAAGTGTTTGCTGGCAGCAATTTTGTTAAAATAATAACTTGTTAATGTTTTGTTAAATGTCTTAACATTTGGAGCAAAACTGTTTTGAATGATGTCAAAGAAAATGTCTTGACATCTGCCTACTGAACTGATCTCAGCCTAAAATCAGTTAAGTCTTTTGTTTCCTGATTTCCAGCATTTTATAATTCAGGATTTGTGATCTACAGGCTGCGAAAAATATGGAGGAATGTTTTTCAAATTTCATAATTTTATCTTGGCCTGTTTTTATGGAAATATTCAAAAGATTGGAATATTTATTTTTAATCCCAAGCCCAAAGTTTCGTATATATAAGGACTTGTTTCCTTATTCAAAGACAAGCAACTTTTTGAGAAGAATACTTTCTTTCTGATTAGAAGTCTAGGCTTTTTATTTATAATACACTCTAAGTATTAGTTTACATACTTGAGATGTTATTTGGGTTATTAATTGTGTATCATTCATAAGCTTTTAAGAATTGAATGATTAAAGTGTTTCAAACTTACTAATTTTGTTAAGTTCTTCACTTTAAGTGATTGAAGGGATTTAAGGATGGCCTCGTACCTAGGTGAGTCTTAGGTAGAAGTTTAGCTTAGGTAGTGATTAAGTGATTAGATCATAAACTGGTTGTTTACTAAGGGTCTATGAATTGATACTATTTAGTGAACTTGTCCCTGGCTTGGTAGCCCCTAGAGTAGGTGTTGTTGTACACTAAACTTGGTGAATAATCTCTTGTGTTTTACTGCTTTTGATTTTAATGCACCTTACTTGCAAACAGATATTTGTGTTCTGACATCTCATTTGACATCACATATCTGATACCATAATTTCATAAATGATAACTAAATAAATTTGTATAATCACTTGTTACATGTGTCAGTTTCTAATTAAAAAAATCATTGAATGCAATGACCTTGAACCCTCTCCCAACTTTTAATATCCTGTGCATATGGCTGAGGAAGAAGAATATGACGAAATCCCATAAGAGGTTTTACGGTTGCTTGAGCACTTGGAAAATTACATTCATCCATATAAAGAGTCGTTGGAGACAATTAATTTGGGATCAGAGGAGGATCCAAAAGAAGTCAAGATTGGGGCACTGCTTCATCCCAATGTAAAGAGCAGGTTGATTGAATTTCTAAGAGAGTATGCATATATCTTCGCTTGATCTTATCAAGATATGCCTGGTTTAGATACCGATATTGTGGAGCATTATTTTTCGCTAAAGCCCGGATGTCCACCAATCAAGCATAAATTGTGAAGAACTCATCCTGACATGGCAGTGAAGATTAAAGAGGAGGTCTTTTAATATATTGATGTTTGTTTCCTTGTTACATTATTTTACCCTTAGTGTATTTCCAATATTGTTCCAGTACCTAAAAAAGACGGAAAAGTCCACATGTGCGTTGATTTAAGAGATCTAAATAAAGCAAGTCTGAAAGATGATTTTCCATTGCCACATAATGATATATTGGTGGACAATACAACAAAACTCAAAGTGTTCTCATTTATGGACAGATTTTCCGAGTACAATCAAATTAGAATGGCTCTTGAGGACATGGAAAAAATGACATTTATCACACCCTGGGGAACATTCTGTTACAGAGTGATGCCCTTCGGGTTGAAGAACGCTGGTGCAATGTACCAGAGGGCTATGACAACCCTATTTAATGATCTGATGCATAAGGAAATTGAAGTATATTTTGATGATATGATCTCTAAATCTCAGACCGAGGAAGGACATATAGAAGATTTGTTGAAATTGTTTCGGCCTTTAAGGAAGTATCGTCTCCACTTGAATCCAAATAAGTTTACTTTTGGTGTGTGGTCAGGAAAGTTGCTAGGTTTCATTGTCAGCCATAAAGGAATTGAAGTTGATCTTGATAAAGCTAAGGAAATTCATGAAATGCCTGCACCAAGAATGGAAAAACAAGTTAGAGGCTTCCTTGGACGTTTGAATTACATTTCAAGATTCATTTCTCGCATGACTGCAACATGTGAACCAATCTTCAAGATGTTGAAGAAAGATCAAGATTGTGTGTGGATAGATGATTTTCATAGGGCATTTGAAAGTATTAAAGAATATCTTCTTGAACCTCCTCTCTTGCTCCCTCCGGTTGAAGGAAGACCATTGATTATGTACCTAACTGTGTTAGATAATTCTATGGGTTGTATTTTAGGGCAACAAGATGAAACGGGAAGAAAAGAGTATGCCATTTATTATCTCAGCAAGAAGTTTACTGACTGTGAGTCACGGTATTCGATGTTGGAAAAAAGTTGTTGTGCTTTGTCCTGGGCAAAGAGATTGCGGCAATATATGTTGAATCATACTACTTGGTTGATTTCCAAAATGGATACGATTAAGTATATTTTTGAAAAGCCTGCTCTTACCAGAAGAATTTCCCGTTGGCATATGTTGTTGTCTGAATATGATATTGAATACCGTACTCAAAAGGCTATAAAAAGCAATGTGTTAGCATATTATCTTGCTCACCATCCAGTTAATGATTATCAGTCTATTAAATATGATTTCCCTGATGAGTATGTGATGTACTTGAAAGTAAAATATTATGACAAACCTTTGCCGGAGGAAGGTCCTGGTCTCGAATCCCGATGGGGTATGGTGTTTGATGGAGCTGTGAATGCTTATGGAAAAGGAATTGGTGTTGTGATTATTACCCCACATGGGTCACATATCTCTTTTAATGTAAGGTTGGAATTTGATTGTACCAATAATATGGCAGAATATGAAGCTTGTATCATGGGCCTTGAAGAGGCTATAGATCTCAGGATTAAAACTTTTAATGTATATGGGGATTCAGCTTTGGTAATAAATCTGATTAGAGGAGAATGAGATACTTGTCACATTGGATTGATTCCATACAACGATTATGCAAGGAGATTATTAACTTTCTTCAATAAAGTTAAATTCCATCATATTCCCAGAGATGATAATTAAATGGAAGAAGCCTTAGCCACCTTAACTTCCATGTATCAAGTGAATGCTTGGAATGATGTACCTCGGATTACTGTTCGACATCTAGATAGAACCGCTCATGTGTTTTCTATCGAGGGGATGTCATATGAAAAACCTTGGTGTTATGATATCAAACACTTCCTCTGAACTCAAGAATATCGGCTAGGTGCGTCGAATAAAGATAAAAAGACATTTAGAAGGTTGGCAGGTAGCTTTTTCCTCAATGAAAATGTGTTATACAAAATAAATTAGGACATGGTCTTGCTAAGATGTGTGGATAGACACGAAGCAGACATGTTGATGAATGAGATCTATGGAGGTTCCTTTGGTACCCATGCCGATGGACATTCAATGGCAAAAAATAATCTTAGGGCAGGTTACTATTGGATAACAATGGAATCTGATTGTTACAAATTTGCAAAGAAGAGCCATAAGTGTCAGATTTATGCTGACAAGATTCATGTGCCTCCAACGCTTCTCAATGTTATTTCTTCCCTTTTTCCCTTTTCTATGTGAGGGTATTGATATGATTGGAATGATTAAACCCAAGGCATCGAATGGACATCGTTTCATCTTGGTGGCAATTTACTACTTCACCAAATGGGTGGAAGCAATCTGTTTGTACTTCAACAGGGGAAACCACGTTCTCTCTTGTGTATTGTATGGAAGTAGTGCTTCCCATTGAGATTGAGATTCCCTTTTTGCGTCCAATAATGGAAACAAAGTTCTCAAAGTCTTAATGGGTCCAGAACAGGTTCGACCAGTTACATTTTATTGAAGAAAAGAGAATGACGGCCTTATGTCATGGTCAGTTATATCAGAAGAGAATGAAGAATGATTTTGATAAGAAGGTCAAGCCTCGTAAATTCAGAGAAGGCTACCTCGTGCTCAAAAAGATCATGTCTTTTAACACTAATTCTAGGGGAAAGTGGACTCCCAATTATGAAGGCCCGTATGTTGTCAAGAAAGCCTTCACTAGAGGTGCATTGATTCTTGAAACTATGGATGGCGAGGAGTTCACGCGTCCCATGAATACCGACGCAGTCAAGAAATACTTTGCCTAAAGAAATAAAGTAACAACTCGCTAAATTGAAAACTCGAAAGGGTGGCTTAGGAAAAAAAAGAGTGTCTCGGTAGGCTGAAAACCCGAAAAGGCGGTCTAGGCAAAAGTTAGAGACATAAACAGAATAAATCTTCCTGGTAGGTTGAAAACCTGCAAAGGCAACCTAGGCAAAATTTAGGGATTTCTTGGCAAGTAATTGCGTCAGACAGGACTTGATCATTGAAGCAACAATCTTCTCAGATTCTCATCACACTTCAACTAAAGCCTCTGCTCCAGAATTCAAAGTTATTAGGGAGAATAGTGGTCATTGTATTTTGATGTATCTTTTCCATATATTTACCATTTTCCAAACTTTGTAATCATTCATGGAGTCACGCCATTTGCGGACTACCGTTCTATTAATAAAGTTTGAGCCTTTATCCAATCCTTTGTAGTTCTTATTTTATTTTGTTTACAAAAAATTCATTTATTATTGATAGTAATTTTCAAAATAAAGATACCTAATAATAAAAACATATTTTTGAAAAGAATTTGCAAATTACTTTTTACCTCAGATTTTGTGATTCAAGTGGAACAAAAGTAGTGATTCCAAGGATGAATGAACACCAAAGTTTTGAAAAAGTTCCCTAAGAGGTATTCTTGGATTACTCCATCTGATATGCGCATGATCCATCTGTGTTTTGGATATTCTAATTTCGTACCAATTTATATATGGTGGTATTGGGTTTGTGATCCCATTTTTCTCTAATTAAGTCTTGACTCGGATCTTCTCCAGGTTGATTATTTAGTTTTGGGTTTGAGTAATTGGAAACCTCTATCCCAGATTCCCCAGTGAGGTCTTCGCTCTTGTGATATGAGTTTCTTTCTCCCTTGGTGTGATTGAGATAAAATAACTTGTGAAGCATTGATATTTTCAATGATGACATTAATATCGTAGTTTACTCCCCAAGTAGCCAGACAAGGGCAATATTTTTTCTAAGAAGTTTTGAGATGGTTGTCAACTTTTTGGGTTTTCTCTCGCCAAGTGTCGAGTTTGATTTAAAATCCCCATAATGTTGACCTATTATTGTAATGATAACTTCTTTAATCTCCAGGTGAGTCGAGGATATTTTTTCTCTCTGAAAGTTGTTACCCCATTAAATCTCACAATTTCTCCCCAGAGATATTTGCACAGACTATTATTCTTGATTTTAAATAATGTATTTAGGCTCTCCTCGGCATGTGAGTTTTCCTTTTCCCAAAAGAAGACATCACGACATTCCACAGTTGAAGTCCCGATGATGTGGTTTTCACCTCCCCTAGTAAAGTCAATATTGGAATCTCCAATTGAAATCTAAACGATGTGGCACTATGTTCCCCATTCAAAGTGTGCATAATATTCCCCAGTGAAATCTGGAAGAGGATTTTATATCCCTGAAACTGCATTGGTCTATTACTATAAGATTGTGCTTCAATTATTTTATTTTTCAAACCATGTTTCTTCCCAGTGGAGTTAAGCTGCGAAAAAGGAATTTGTTTCCTAAGTTGGTGCTTATTCTCTTGTGGAATCTCCATCCTGGATGTGATTTAGCCGAGTGTTATTTTGTCCCAAGTTGGTTATGTTTGGTTATCCCCAGTGCAGTATGTTTGTTTCGTTAGCATATACATAATAACATTCATACATTCATACATACATCATGCATAGTTTAATTTAAAATTCATTTCTCATTTGCATTGGTTATTATTTTTGTTGGCATATTTCCCTATTTGCAGAGTTGTGTTACCCTCTCTCCAATAGATTTTCGACCTTGAGCAGAAAATGTATATCCTTTCAATTTCCTTACTGAGTTATCCCACGTGGAAGAATTTCTCTTTAGCCTTCCTTTCCAACTCTTTATTTAGACGGAAGTTGACCCCCATTTGAGTTTATTCCTCATTAGATAGTGTCTTGTTTGATTGTTTCATTCCGGATTGTTCCTGGCTTGAATTCATGGTCCCCGACAACATTGCTATTTTGATTTTTGTAGGCCTTCAGCCCTGGATTAAGAATGTGCATTTATTTTGCAGGAGAAGACTCTATTTACTCAGCAAAATGTGTTGGTTTTTCCCCGAGAAGTCAATATTCATTTCCTAGAAACATTACTGCAATTCATTATCATAACAACAAGTGGTAGTCTCTTTATTTGAGCAACCCGTTCTTCCCCAGTAAGTTTGTCATGCTAGAAAAGATTTGTACTCCGATGAATGGTAGTATCCTCATTATGGGAGATAGTTCATTGTTGAGATTTGTTACTTCGATGAATGGTAGTCTCCTCATTATGGGAGAGAGTTTGATGTAGAGATTTGTTACTCTGATGAATGGTAGTCTCGTCATTATGGGAGATAGTTCGTTGTTGAGATTTTTTACTCCGGTGAATGGTAGTCTCTTCATTATGGGAGATAGTTCGTTTTTGAGATTTGTTACTCTGATGAATGGTAGTCTCGTCATTCTACAAGATAGTTCGTTTTTAATATTTGTTACTCTGGTGAATGGTAGTCTCATCATTATGGGAGATAGTTCGTTGTTGAGATTTGTTACTATGATGAATGGTAGTCTCGTCATTATGGGAGATAGTTCGTTGTTGAGATTTGTTGCTTCAATGAATGGTAGTCTCGTCATTATGGGAGATAGTCTGTTGTTAATATTTGTTACTCCGGTGAATGGTAGTCTCATCATTATGGGAGAGAGTTTGATGTTGAGATTTGTTACTCTGATGAATGGTAGTCTCGTCATTATGGGAGATAATTCGTTGTTAAGATTTGTTACTCCGATGAATGGTAGTCTCGTCATTATAGGACATAGTTTGTTGTTGAGATTTGTTACTCTGATGAATGGTAGTCTCGTTATTATGGGGGATAATTCGTTGTTGAGATTTGTTACTCCAATGAATGGTAGTCTTGTCATTATAGGAGATAGTTTGTTATTGAGATTTGTTACTCTGATGAATGGTAGTATCATCATTATGGGAGATTGTTCGTTGTTGAAATTTGTTACTCCGATGAATGGTAGTCTCGTCATTATGGGAGATAGTTTGTTGTTGAGATTTGTTACTTCGATGAATGGTAGTCTCGTCATTATAGGAGATAGTTTATTATTGAGATTTTTTACTCCGATGATTGGTAGTCTCGTCATTATGTGAGATTATTCGTTGTTGAGATTTGATACTCCAATGAATGGTAGTCTCGTCATTATGGGAGATAGTTCATTGTTGAGATTTGTTACTCTGATGAATGGTAGTCTCGTCATTATAGGATATAGTTCGTTATTGAGATTTATTACTCTGAGTATTGGTAGTCTCGTCATTATGGGAGATTGTTCGTTGTTGAGATTTGTTACTCCGATGAATGGTAGTCTCGTCATTATGGTAGATAGTTCGTTGTTAATATTTGTTACTTCGGTGAATGGTAGTCTCGTCATTATGAGAGATAGTTCGTTGAGATTTGTTACTTTGATAAATGTTAGTCTCATCATTATGGGAGATAGTTCGTTGTTGAGATTTGTTACTCTGATGAATGGTAGTCTCGTCATTATAGGAGATAGTTCATTGTTGATATTTGTTACTCCGATGAATGGTAGTCTCGTCATTATGGGGGATAATTCATTGTTGAGATTTATTACTCCGATGAATGGTAGTCTCATCATTTTGGGAGATAGTTCGTTGTTGAGATTTGTTACTCCGGTGAATGGTAGTCTCGTCATTAAGGGAAATAGTTCATTGTTGAGATTTGTTACTCCGATGAATGTTAGTCTTGTCATTATGGGAGATAATTTGTTGTTGAGATTTATTACTCCGATGAATGGTAGTCTCGCCATTATGGGAGATAGTTCGTTGTTGATATTTGTTACTCTGATGAATGGTAGTCTCGTCATTATGGGAGATAGTTCGTTGTTGATATTTGTTACTCTGATGAATGGTAGTATCGTTATTATGGGAGATAGTTCATTATTGATATTTGTTACTCTGATGAATGGTAGTCTCGTAATTATGGGAGATAGTTCGGTGTTAAGATTTGTTAATCCGATGAATGGTAGTCTCGTCATTATGGGAGATAGTTCTCGTTGAGATTTGTTACTTCGATTAATGGAAGTATCCTCATTATGGAAGATAGTTCATTATTGAGATTTGTTTACTACGATGAATGATAGTATCGTCATTATGGGTGATAGTTCATCATTTAGATTTACTTTGCTCTAAAAAAGTTCATTTGTTTCTAGTCATAATTACTGATGCTAATCATTTATTACTTACCCTAATATTGATATTTACCATTATTATCTTACAGTTTCTCTTTACATCCTTTGGATTGTTAATTTCCTTTTCCCTGTGAGTTGGTGTTATTTTTTTGGTATCTCCTTTATGAGTGAATAGTTTTCAATTATCTGTCGATCGTTATCATCCATTACTTTTTCCTTAATATTTGAGTTTATGATGCCTTATCTCCTCCTTGAGCTTTATCCCAGTAGATTCGAGTCTTCTATTCACAAGTGATTTATTTTCCTTTTCGGGTTTTCTTTTGATCTTTTACTTTTATTTCCCACATCCCCAGTGGTGTCCTGTGTCAAGTTGGATTTTTTTGTCTGCATACATGATCATAAAAATTGCATGGCATCTTAGGGCCAAAAATAGGGCTTGTTTTATATTTAAGTATCTTCAATCGCGTCGAGATAAAGATTTTAACCTTCGTATCTCCGGATAAAAGACACTTAAATAAGGGCAGCTGATATACCCTAATTTTTCCCCAAAGAACTCTCATTATTTCAATATTAACCCAATCATATCAAGATCACACACTAGGGTTTGGTTCTTCTTCTTATCTAAAAGTTTACTCATGTGGGATCACCAAGCACTTTGATTTGTATGTTTTAGACATGTATATCTTGTGTTGATTAACTTTTAGCTAACAAATAAAATGTATGGATGTTTTCTCTACGGATGGTGGCATTATAGGCGATGGCACAACACATTTCTTGTTGTACTCGTCTCTCTTCAAACAAATAGACAGGTAAAAATGGTAAATTTGAAGGCAAACTTCTGACATTCAAACATCATT
This sequence comes from Vicia faba, assembly GCA_948472305.1. NCBI lineage: Eukaryota > Viridiplantae > Streptophyta > Magnoliopsida > Fabales > Fabaceae > Vicia > Vicia faba. Next base: position 896,484,634 of record OX451738.1, read on the forward strand.
CTTCATGATCGATTGCAAGTATAGAAAATATTTGTTCTAAACAATTTATTTTAATATTCTGTGTAAATGTAATCGTTAAAAAAATAGAATTCACCTCAGTTTTATTACCTAAACCGAGGTGATAGTTAAAAAGGGATGATAAAATATCTCTTTTTTATTATTAAACCGAGGGATATAATAATTATATTTTACTATAAAAACACCCTTTACACAGATTATACCATAATCCTTAATAATACGAAGCTGCCCCAAAGAGAGAAAATATTTACACTGTTCCATTTCATGAGTTGCTACAACATATTTCTTGGATGGATTGCAAGTGCAGAAAATAAAAATTCCCATTGGCCTTGAAAACAGTCATCTAGCATCTTGCATGGGATCTCTAGCATCTAAATATTTATATTAGCGAATATTTGTTGCATGCAATGTATTTTTAATATTATGTGAAAACAATATAATTAAAAAAACTTATTCACCTCACTGATTTTTCATGACTGAGGTGATAGTTAAGTATTTTTTTCTGTACTATATTCATCAGCCTTAACAAATCTTTGTCGTCCATTTAATGGTTATCAACGGTCAAGACGCTACCATTAGTGATCCGCGTGAAACCTAAGAGACATCCATTATAAACACATGTTGAATATTGAAAATCTAACCTAAATGAAACATATGGAGTGCTTGAAATTTTTTTGGGTTCAAAGTTCTAGGATAGATTGCAAGAGTTGCTACAACATATTTCTACGATGGATTGCAAGTGGAGAAAATTTTCTGACTTCAATATTTGTTTTTTAAAAGATTTATTCGAACCGATAATTATTTGATTTTTGATATTAATTACCTTTTTTTCACCAGAAACAATTTCATGTAAGATCCAACAGAAGATATTTCTCAAGATTCAATAATACGAAGATCTAAATCTAAATTTTGAAGGAATTTGATTTTTATCTTGAACCACCCTAGAAAAGTTGACTTTTATTTTAATTTTAATATTATGTGTAAGCAATGTAATATTTTGAATAAACAATGTAATTTTCTGGGTAAACAATGTAACAACTTTAAAAAATATATATTTACCCCTCGATATTTTGGAGAAATCGACATAAAAGATACATTAGTTTTAAAAATAATAAAAGTATGGCTTCTGGGGTTCGAACTCATGTTCATATAACTATATCCCTCGGGTTTTGAAACACCAAGGTGTTAAGTGGATAATTTTCATGACGCTTTTAGTTATCTCGCTTCTTTTATCAAGGTAAAACGCATTTCGTATCCGAGATTAGAAACATTATTTATTGTAGTGACTTTGACTAACGGAACTCACGGTAAAGACTAACATAACGCTATTTTAAAAGTTAAAGGATCAATTCGAACTTTATAAAACTTAAGGGATAATATTGAACATTTACCTAGAAAAAAGTTTTATATCTTATTCACAATTAGTCAAAATGTTTATGAATATAGAACTTATTACATCGTATATATGAACAAATAGTTTGATATATATTCTTAATGGTGTAGATGATAATATTATAGATTTAATTAAATATTAGTTAAAATATATATGATTAGAAAGCTTATATATATATATATATATATATATATATATAATCATTAGTTTTGATATATTTATTTATATAATTTTTTCCTTATTTTTGATCACATTTAAAGTTCTAAAATCTAATCAATAATTAACTTTAATATATGCATGTTTCTTTTTCATTATTTCTGGCTCTAAAATTCGAGTATATTAAAAAATAGGCAAAATACACTTTTTAGTCCCTTAAGTTTACTTCAGGATCCATTCTGGTCTCTTATCTTTAAAAAGTTTTAAAGTGGTCCTTTAATTTCTCCAAAAGGTCCACGTTAGTCCTTTCTGTCCAATTTTTACTAACAGCGTCAACTTTTGCTTTGGTGGCATCTGACGTGGCGCTGATGTGGTACGCGTGGCATGTGAGTTCATTAAATACTCATAAAATTTCTAAAAAATATTATTTTCACCAAGATGTGGACACAGGTTCTCTTGGAAGCTAGACAACATATCAACCACTACACCATTTCACACTTGTTTGTATTTCTTACACACTAATTTGATTTGATTGTCTAAATTCTTTCTCTCACTTCTTCAAATCACTCACGTTATCCCTCCAATCCGCTCACTGAGATCTTCGTCTCTCTTTATCATTCATCACTACCATACAACATCCAAAACTACCTCCACTTTCCTCTCAGCCAGAGACCCACAAAACACATTTTCATTCTTCTTCAATCACTACTTCAAGCTACCCTCTGTCTCCCTTATCGGATAGCGCATACACCCTCTGTTTTCCTCTACTCACGCTGATATCTCTACGATAACTCCAACCGCTTGCACTCTCAGCCGTTCATTTCCAGTGAACATACACCCCACTTCTGGTACCTCACAATGCTACCCTTAATCCATGAAGCATATCAACTACCACCAGTCTGAACACCCTTTCGATTCGGAAATTTCGGTACGCTCCTTCAACTTTCGTAGCACACATGTCAACACCAACACAACTTTCGAATTTACGGCTAGCTGCTAATTGATTTTTCAATCCAAGTAAGTGTCTATACCATTAAAGTTTGTGCTACTGTAATTGTTGCTTTTAATGTGCTTTTGACTAGAGTGTTAATTTGAATTTAGGTGATTTATGTGTTTTTGTGAAACTAAGATTGTTATTATATATTATGCACTCCATAACCACCCTAACTTTCCAATCCTATTCCACTCTTCATTTTTATATTACTTCTACAAATTCAAATCAAAGAAAGAAAAACAACAAAAATGGCTAGTAGCAAACTTTTCTTGTTGGTGTTGTGTCTTAGAGTCTTAAGTAAAATATATTAAGTCAAACCTTAAATGTACATTTGTATTAATTACAGAGACAGAAGTTTGGGATAGGATTAGGATGTTGGGGTGGTTACGGAGTGCAACATGAATGCCAAAGCACATATATGTTGGCTTCATATTGAAGTGAGAAAGAATTTAGACAATCAAATCAAATTATTGTGTAAGAAATACAAATAAGTGTGAAGTGGTGTAGTGGTTGATATTTTATCTAGCAACTAAGAGAATCTGTGTTTGAATCTTGGTGAAAACAATATTTTTTAGAAATTTTTTGAATATTTAATGAACTCACATGCCATGCGTACCGCCATGTCAGATGCAACTCAAGTAAAAGTTGATGTTGTTAGTAAAAATTGGACGGAAATGACTAACGCGGACCATTTGAAACAATTAAATGATCACTTTGAAACTTTTTAAAGATAATGGATCAAAATGAACTCCAAAGTAAACTTAAAGGATTAAAAAACAATGTCAACTACCCTTATAAATATTGGGATATAATATAACACAGCTTTGCATATAAATTTAAAGCCTATTTTTCTTTTATAAAAACTTTGAAAATCAATTACAATTTTCTTTTAAAGAAAATTGTGAATGAAAATGATTTATTTTTAAGTTTTTTCTTTATTAAAACTCTAACCAACTCAAAATTGAATTATTAAACTAAACTAAATTAGTTTCAATTTTATTTTAAAAAATATTTAAAAGTATTGTCCAAATATTTACTATTAATTGTGTCGAGAAGAATAAAAAACAAGGTGATTTCGTAAAAAAAAAAATTATAATAGAAAAATGACAGTGATTTTAATTCAATTTCCTAAATTCTCATAGCCAGATAATTTTTCATATAAAAGCTAAATAAAATAAGGAAAAGGTTTATTGTTAAGAAAATTTGAAAACAAGAAAGACAAGAATAATCTCAACCATTCATTATTATCACCACTTCTGTAATCTTTATTAAAACAAAAATTAAATTTAAAATAAATTAAAAATTGTTTTATAAAATAATAACACATATTTATTTTTATGTTTTTTCTCTAATTTACTTAATAATAAATAGCATTACTCATAAAATAATATTGGCTTATAGAACCCATCACGTTGAAGCACGTTGTGGGGTCATTATGAACTAATAGACCTTTAGATCTAAAAATAAATAACACAATAAAAATAAAACCCACTTTATGGTCTTTTCTTTTCTATGGATCTTTTTAATCTTCTTTTTTACACTGGAAGAAAAGTGGAAGAAAATACTCAGTAAATTAAATTAGTTAACTAAATATATAATTAGTGATATGCATACATCAATGGAAATGGTCCCTAACAAAAGTTTAAATAATTGGTGAAACATGTGGAGTTAAAAGATATTTAGCTATAAAAGAAATAGATAGCAAATATTTCATTCTATTTATTATGTTAGGTTGAAAGCTAACTGAATTTGTCACCAGTTACTTCCATTCATAAATGGTGTTTGCTATAATAAAATAACCTACTTCTATTATCTATATCTAACCAATAAATCATTTATTCATCTCTTATAATTAAGTTACCGTCAACAACCAAATAGACTATAATTAGCATTTTTCTTAACAAACTCTTAAACAATGTATGGTATTTACTCCCACCCACGTGGCTTCATGATTGCTTATACTTTACTTGAATACAGGTCTATTATAATAATAATAATAATAATAATAATAATAATAATAATAATAATAATAATAATAATAATAATAAAAATAATAATAATAAAAATAATAATAATAAGAATAAGAATAATAAAAATAATAATAATAATTATAATAATAATAATAATAGCAATAATAATAATAATAATAATAATAATACTAAAAATAATAATAATAATAATAGTTATAATAATAATAATAATAATAATAATAATAATAATAATAATAATAGTAATAATAATAGTAATAGTAATAGTAATAGTAATAATAATAATAATAATAATAATAATAATAATAATAATAGTAATAATAATAATAATAATAATCATAAAACAATAATAATAATAATAATAATAATAATAATAATAATAATAATAATAAACGTAATAATAATAATATTAATAATAGTAATAGTAATAGTAATAATAATAATAATAGTAATAGTAATAATAATAATAATAATAATAATAATAATAATAATAATAATAATAATAATAATAATAATAATAATAATAATAATAATAATAATAATAATGTTCTGGATTGGGCTTGCCCTTGGCCCAACTCCATGCGAGTCTCAACCTAATTATGTCGGTCAAGGCATACTGGTCAATTTTTCCCTCGATGTCGTTGGGCAGCAACTCTCACTCCCTGAAAGGAGGAAACCTCACTGCACGAGAATAAACCCAGTCAGTCTTAGGAAGATCATCGTCGGTCAAGAGGACCTCGAGGTCACCCTTTGATCCTCTCCCCGACCAGGACTGATCCCCGCATACGACCTCACGTCTGGCGGGGAGCATCCACGACGAGCAGAAGCACCTCACGAGCATCCTCATTGTAGGGATGATTATCAATGTCTCTGAATATCGCAAAGTCTTCGTGGTCCCAGAATGACCGCATCCATATCCTCCTGATCTTGTAGAGGAAGTCATCTAGGTGGGGGACCACGTGCGGGTCCCCACTACTCACGTAGGACCTGACAGTCTCCATTTTGGGGCTGCTTGACCAGTCCAATGATGAGACTTTGGTCCAGCGCTGGGGGATATAAATACCTTCTCTTTCGAGAGGGTCAGATATTGAACATTTCTTACTCTCTTACTTGCTTGCTCATTCTGAATCTCACTTTGGCATCAGAGTTTCTTGCAGGTACCCCTCCACCTCACTCTCAAGTTCTGCTCGACGTAAGTTGTGACAGTCCATTCTGGTCAAGTACGATCAGTGGCGCCGTCTGTCGGAATCACAACTTCCCTGTCTTTCATTCATCCAAGACAAAAGCTAATCCAACTCCTTTTTGAGTGTCATGGCTGATCTCACGACACAAAATAACCTGAATGTCTATTCCGCCAACGTTAACAACAACGTCGCCGACCACAACACTGACATCAACAATACTGGTCCCGCTGGCCTCAACACTGGTAACAATAACAATACCGACGACAACAACAACAACGACCACACTGTTGACATGCTTGGCCCCTCAGAATATAGAGACAGACTGACTGCCTCATTGTCATCATTATCTAGACGAATCAAGGATGATCGTCGTCCTCTCCAGAACTATCAGCCACCCGCGTTCTAGGAGGTCCCCGTTCCTGCGGGTGTTGATGCCACGACCAGGGCACTGTTCGCGATAATAAATCAAATAAACTACTTGATCTTTTCGCAAGGGGAGAGATTAAGGGTGCTCGAAGATTCTCGAAGATTCTCGAAGAGCCCCCAGAAGACATAGGAGGCTTTATTCTCCTCCTGTCCACCAAATAAAGGACGGTCCCCAATCTCCCCCGCAGAGACGCAGACGAGATGCCTCTCGAACCCCCTTTCCCTGATGAACCGGGTGACGCCCCGCGCTGGAGAGGGATCATCTCGTTGATACAGGGAGACATGATCACGTTCCCCCATGTCAAAAGAGAAGACCCCCTGGAAACAGAAACAGGGGGAATAACGAACAACGACACCGACCGAGGGATCTTCCCCGCGACCAGGGCCGCCATTACAACATGTCGCCTTCTCGATCTCCAGACAAAAGCGATGAAGACGACTTCCGCGGTCCCATATCCCAAGCTATTATGGAGGCACCCATTCCCCCAGGTATGGAGAAACCTCCCCATCTAAAGGAGTACGACAACATTTTCGATCCAGTCGACCACATCGAGGGGTTCGAGGCAATGCTGCATTATCATAACATCGGGGGATCGGTAAAATGACGGTTGTTCCCCAGGACTTTGAGAAAGACTGCGATGGACTGGTATAAGAGCGTTGCCCCGGGGTCAATGACATCCTGGAGAAAATTAAAAAGCCAGTTCATCAGTTCATTCACTGCCTCACGTCGACATCTGAAGACTGAGGCAGCCCTCGAGGCCATCGTCCAGAGAAACAACGAGACCCTCAGGGAGTTTATTGATCGGTTCAACCGCGAGGCCATTCAGGTCCCCTGCACCGATCATATGAAGAGATACTTGCTCGAGAGGGGAATCCTCTCAGGCACGGAGTTCAGAAAAGTTGTTGGCATCGAACCCCCGCAGATAATCAATTCTCTCCTCTAGAAGGCTATGGCCTACATGAACTATGAGAAGAGGGAAGTGGCCAATAGAGCCTGTGACCTAAGGAATCATGGATCAACAAGCAATATGCAACAACAAGATTCAGTCCCTCCACGACGAACGGGCGAGAAGAGGAGGGATGACAAACTGTGGGATCCTCGCGAGCAAAGAGGGCCCGTGGGGAGATTTACTGAGTATACTCTACTGACAATTTCCCGCGAGCGCATCTTGGCGGAGTGTGCTAATACTGATTTCAAGGACAGCGGCGTCAGACGTCCTCGCTCTGCTCCTGCTAAGCCCGAGGATGATCGGAGCAAATACTTCCAGTATCATCAAAGCCATGGACACCTGACTGAAGACTGTGTCAATCTCAAAGATGCTATACAGACCCTCATTAAAGGGGGAAGACTCGGGCAATATTGGCGTGGCGACGCCCCTCGTCGAGATGCCCGCGACACAAAGGAGACTCAAGAGGATGCCAGACCATCAGAGGAGACGTCCCCATCCAAATAGCATTCTCTGTTACAAGACCGGAGGACTTCTACGTCCCCGATGACATCGAAGAACATCTGTCCATGCACAGTAGGTGGGAAATATTCCCCTCCGCCATGGTCATAAATGGCGGGGGGTTCAACGATATAACTATAAACTCCACAAAGAGGAAACTAGAAGAACTGGTCGATGCGGCCCCCCGTAAACAGTTACATTCGAGAGGGTCAAGGGCAGATCGAAGCCGATCACTTTCTACTTCGAAGAATTGCCCGGAGGGGCCCCTAACTCAAGCATCCCTCTTCTAGTTAGGGTGAGGATGGCTAATTTCGAAATTCATAGCATCTTGGTCGATGAAGGGAGCTCCATCGATGTAATGTATAGCCAAATCTTCCGAACCCTACAGCTCGACGACACCCACCTTTCACCATACATGGGGTCCGACCTGTAGGGCTTCAACGGCTCGACCTCCAAACCGTGGGGGTACGTGGAACTCTTAGTCACCTTCGTGAGGAGACCGCCACCAGGCAAGTCAAGGTGCAATTTCTGGTCATCGACTACTTGTCTCTCTACAATTGTATTCTAGGGAGACCAACACTGGTGGAATTGACCGTTGTTCCCTCCACCATCCATCTGAAGATGAAATTCTACACGAAGAGAGGACGCGTCGCCACCAACCAAGACGACCTCGCAGCTTCCCGAAGATGCTTCAACGCAGTGCCAAAGGGACAGAGTACGATCGACACTGGAGCACGACCCTCCAAGAGATCCGCTATTGCATGACCAGAGCCACAACCCGTCAAGTCAGAGGAACAAAGAGCTCCTCCAAAGGTCGACGCCATTTTGCTGGGCACCCGCTTCGACCAGGATGAAGCAACCAACGGTAAGCAGGGACTCCTCCGACCAATCCCGGATGGAGACTTTGAGCTCACCCCCCTCGGTGAAGACCCTCACAAAGGCGTGAAGATCGGCACCGGACTCCCCGACCTGGCGAGGAAGCAGATCAAAGCTTGCTTGAGGGAGAATGTGGACCTATTCGCGTGGAATGTTGTGGAGATGCCCGGACTCGACCCCGAGGTCGCCTTCCACCAACTGGCCATTGATCCAGCTTCTAGGGCAATAGTACAACGTAGACATAGGCAATCTCCTGAGAAAGCGGAGGCTGCTGAAAATGCTGTAAAAGACGTCCTAGAGGAAAATTTTATTTCTGAGGCCAGGTATTCAACCTGGCTGTCAAATGTTGTACTAGTTAAAAAGAATAATGGAAAATGGCATATGTGTGTTGACTACACCGATCTTAACCGGGCATGCCCCAAAGATGCATTCCCCTTGCCTTATATTGACATGCTGGTCGACAACTCGGTCGACTATAAAATTCTATCTTTTATGGATGCCTACTCGGGCTACAACCAAATTCCAATGGCGATGAGCGACAAACGTTGCACCGCTTTCATGACCAGCTCTGGCAATTATTACTACAACATAATTCCCTTCGGTCTGAAAAACGCATGGGCGACATACCAGCAGATGATGAATAAAGTCTTTCGTAACGAGATCAGAGATGTGTTAAGGTATACATGGACGACATGATCGTTAAATCTCGAGCAGACACCGACCATGCTTCCCACCTCATAAAGGTCTTTTCCCAAGCAAGACTGTAGAATGAGGTTCAACCCCGAGAAATTCACTTTCGGGGTTAAGGCGGGAAAGTTCCTTGGTTTCTATCTAACAAAATAGGGAATTGAGGCCAACCCTGATAAATGTAGGGCGTTCTCCGACCTCCCTACACCTAATTCGAAAAAGTCCATACAAGTCCTGAACGACATGCTCACCTCGCTCTCCCATTTCGTGGTGAAGTCCGCTCAACACGCCCTTCCATTTTTCCAACTTCTGCGCAAAGAGGCAGCTTTCGAATGGACCGAAGAATGTGAGCAGGCCCTCCTCCACCTCAAGATAAGCCTCTCATAACCTCCAATACTATCACGAACATTGGACGGGGAGACCTTGTTCCTGTATCTAGCCTTCTCCGTCGAGGCCGTGAGTGCGACCCTCATTCACGAGACCCCGAACGGACAAAATTTGGTGTATTTAACGATCAAAGCACTTAAGGGACCCGAGGTCAGGTACCCAAAAATCGATAAGGTGGCCTTGGCCCTCGTCAACACGGTGAGAAGGCTTTGACACTAATTCCTAGCATACACGATCATCATATGGACAGACCAGCCCGTAAGACAACTCTTAGGTCGACAGGCTAAGAACAACAGCCTCATTGAATATTTAAACTTGGTCAGAGAACATATGAAAAGGTTTGACTGTGCAGAAATCATGCACGTTCCACGCGAACAAAACACGCGGTCCGACATACTTTCAAAGCTCGTGAGCACGAAGAAGAAAGGCGGAAACAAATCCATCATACAAGAATACCTTTCTCGCCCGAGCATTGAAAGGTCCATTGTGCCTCCTAAAGTGAATTCCATCGGGGACAACTCGTGTTGGATGGCCCAGGTGTTCAATTTCCTGACAAAAGAGGAACTACCCGTGGACCAAAGAGAGGCGGCCACAACCAAACAACGAGTTTTCTCGTATGTTGTACTCCAACACAAACTTTACCATCGGGGATTCTCCATCTCACTCTTGAAATGTGTTGAAGAGTCCGCCTTCCCTGAGATACTGCGGGAAATCCACGAGGGAATCAACGCCCAACACATGGGTGGTAGGTCCCTGGCAAGGAAGGCCCTGCGAGCGGGCTATTATTGGTCGACCATGCAGCAAGACGCGAAGGACTGCGTCAAGAAATGTGACAAGTTCCAAAAACACGCGGACATGCACCTCACACCTCCATACGAGCTCACAACTCTATCCTCCCCATGGCCATTCGCATGGTGGGGAATGGACATCCTCAGACCTTTCGTGCAAGGGACGTACCAGAAAAAATTCATTATTGTGGCCATAGACTATTTCACCAAATGGATAGAGGTCGAAGCCCTAGAAAAAATCACTTCACATAACATCCTTCGTTTCTACAAACGAAACGTACTTGTTAGGTTTGGGATACCACGAGCGCTCATAACGGACAACGGCATCCAGTTCACCGATCAAAGTTTCTAAAGCTTCGTCTCCAAACTCGGCACCAAACAACATTACACCTCGGTCGAACACCCCTAAACCAATGGGCAAGCCGAAGCCACAAATAGGGTCATCTTATGAGGACTCAAATGTAGGCTAGGCGAAGCCAAGAGGGGTTGGGTCAAAGAACTACATAGCATCCTGTGGGCTTAACAATCAACGCCCCATTCAACGACTAGCGAGACACCATTCCAACTAACCTACGACACCGAGGTCGTCATCCCGATGGAAATCATGGAACCATCCAGGAAAACCAAAATGCCCCTTGAAAAGGAGATGAACGACGATTCCCTCAGAGATGAGATCGACCTAATCGAAGAAATTTGATCAGGAGCATCTCTTTGCAAGGCCACACTAAAACAGCAGGTAGCCCTGCGCCGTGACAACAAAGTCATAAAGTGCGAATTTCGAGTCGGTAACCTAGTCTTGCAAAGAAACTAGAAGGATTCTTGCGAAGGGAAGCTGGTCGTAAACTGGGAGGGGCCTTACCGCATCCAATGAGCTACGGGCACCGAAGCATATTACCTTGAACAATTAAATGGAGAACCACTACCTCGACCCTGGAATGTTGCAAAGCTAAAACAATACTATAGCTAAGTCCTTCACCCGCTAAGGGCATTAACAGTCGACTAATCCTCTCTAACTGACGAGGGGACACACTCGACCATGTAGGCGTGTCTAGGTACGAACATGGCCTCCAAACATCAGCAAAAGGAAAGATTTGTTAAGTTCACGAGCAAGATCTTAGCCCTACAGGGACACCTCAATCGAGCTCTACTGTCGAAGTGTCCAACATGGCAGAACACCCAACTCGCAATGGGAAGTTCACGCCATGGGTTTAAGATCTCAACCGGGATCTTACACTCGTTCCGCAGATCCGTACTCCGCCTCCTCGACACATCCCAACATGTGCCGAACAATATGAGGGTCGAGCATACATCTCTGCGCACGAAAAAACGAACTTGCATCGACCACAACAAAGGTCGAACATACATCTCCACGTGGAATATACAAATATTCATGGAATAAATAAGTCAAAAACAATGACGAGAAAAAAATAAGCAAGCATCAACAAAAACATAAAGGCATTAAAGCAAAGTAAAGCATTTATAAATGTCGACCGCTAGAGCTGACAATGTCTGGATGTTACAAAAAATTACGGGCACACAAGCCCAAATACAAATAGCTAAGTTATCTAAAAAATTATAATCACTCCTCGGAGTTCCCACTTCGACCTCGGGAGAGTCAAGAGAAGGAACCACCTGACCGTCAATCACCTGAGGCAAAACCCCGGTTCCTTCTGTGTTGAGTCCCGGGTTCAACACGGACAGCTGGTTCACGGCAGCCTCGAAGACGTCGGCAAAAGCATCGATGGAGCCTGACTCGAGGATTTGAATTCGAGCATACAAATCGGCGCGAGTGGGCAAATCATTTACCCCTCGGGTTCTTCCTCCACGATCATCATGGAAGCCTTCAAGTCAGCAACTTTCCTCTTCAGCCGTTCCCTTTCTCTCTCCCACAGTTCTTTGTCGAGCAGGAGAGAATCCTTTTCCTCGAGGGATTTTTCAGCTCTCTATTTCTCCCTCTCCAGTGCATCGGCCTACTCCCGAAACATCTCCTCGCTTCGTACAAGGCCGGTCTTCCACTTCTGTGTCTTGGCCAGAAGAGTCGCTTTCTCTGACTCCAGTTCCTTGACTTGACCAGAGGAGATGGCCCCTTCGCCCACAAGGACCACAACCATTTCCGCCACCTTCATCATCCCGACCATACTGGAAGCTAGATTCTTCCTTTGACCCTCTTCGTCGAGTCGCTTGATGATGTCGGACTCATTGTCGGATACAGTCAAAGGAAAGCCCTCGAAGAAATCCTTCTCCACAAAGTAGGGTGGTAGGTTGAAGGCTCGGGCAGTCGTCCCTCCATCAGGAACATTGGCGAGCCCACCTTCTGGGAAGCTCCTTTTCTTGCTCATTATAACAATTTACTGATCAGCACCACGGGTGCCCGACGAACCACTTAATCCCTCCTTGGTCGGTTCAAAAACTGAACCCATGCGTGTAGCCTGGTGCGACTTCACCAACGTCTTATGGCTCTTTTTCTCTTTGGTTAGTTTCAACAATCTCTCACGACGCTCTGCCATGTTACCTACAAAAAAAAAACGGTATCCTCGGGTTAGCCTCGATGGGAAAAAAAAGAAGTCAAGTCAAGAAGTAAAAATGTAGTAAAATCAAGAGAGCAGAAACCTAAGAGATTCACGACTTCCTAGTAAGAACGACACTCGACGAGCGCCTTGGTGTTGATCGGGCACGCTTCAAACATCGGCTCACCATCTTCATCGAGGATGTCATGTCCTTCCATCGTGACCCACCTAGCGGGAAAGAACCCGTCGACGAACCGATTAAGGACGCCATAGGCCTCTTCATCCTCAGCGCTCATGCTGCCGGCGAGAGTATGGTAATGCCTTGGACCATGATAGTATTGTCCCGAACACCAATGAATGGGAAACTTCGAGATTCTCCCCATCTCCTGCTCACCATTCGCATCATAGCATGACTCGCCGTCTTCATCCACGACGGAGCCCGGTCGAACACGGCATCCACAACAGCATGAGAAGTAGGTCGCACGATATACCATCTATCTTTAAAGTCACGGACGAAGTCCATGTACATCCTGAACAAACTCTTCGACTGTTTGAGGGAGATCCAACTGTGTTTCCCACCCCGGGACTGCCGTTGAAGATGAAAAACCCTGAAGAATAGGGGGATGGTCGCTTCGATCCTCAAGAACCAACAAGTAATCTCGAATGCCCGGATGAAGGAAATGGAATTGGGGTGAAGCTGAGAGGGCTCTAAGTTCAAGTGATTGAGAACCCCTATCTGGAAATCATTGAAGGGAAGGCGAAGCCTCAAGTCTCTGAAAATGACATCATACATGGGGAAGCAGTCTTCCTCGAACTCCGAGCATATTTGAACATTGGGCGTCAGTCGTAAGATCGTGAAGTTCCTTTAGAAACATTCCTGATCTTCGCCATACTTGAAGAAAGTGTAAGCCTTCCTCCTACTATAACTATATATCAAGGCTATTCCTCGAGGATCTGCCCCGACCCAAGGAAATGGAGGATCGTCAACCGTGTCAACCAAGTTGACACCCTCCTCGACTACACTGGTCTATTCAGTGTCCATGTGCTCAGAAGATTCAGGAGTGTCAGCCATTTTACCTATAAAGCAGAGGAAACTGGTAAATTTGACAGCAAATCCAAATCCATCCTTCCACGACGCAGGTGAAAGGGTTATACGGCGCCCAAACCAAGTTGACAGTCACTCGTGCAGAAGGGGTAATACTCGGCCCTCGATCAGGGCACGAAAATCATGCCAGTCTTATAAGACCACACAACAATTATAACAACGAACGCTCATTTTTCATGAATACCCCAAGCACAAGAAGAATATAGCGAGCAAAGTACGAATTTACCGGCCAAGCTCATGAATTCGCCAGGGATCACATAAATTTCTTGCGCAAAATTCATAAATTTCGTGGGGATATATGAAGACTACGGGGTAAATTCATCTAAGTGTCGGGGAAAAGATGAATAACATGGGCTCATTCACGAATAGTGCGCATAAATACATGAATTCCCCGAGCAGAACCCCCTCAGTTGTGAAATTCTACAACTCAAACATCATCAAAGCCAATCTAAACAAAGAGTATCATGAAAAATACTTACTTAGAAAAGAGTAAATGAAGAATAACAAAGGTAGAAGAAGAACATGCGGCGGATTTTGCGGCAGCGTTGGCAGTGGAAGGAAACGGCACGACATTGGCGATATGGAGAGTGAAGAGCGCGGGAATGTAAACGTGAATAGTAGGCCTTGGGGCACTATATATAGAGAGATGACGTGGAATGCAAAACATCGCGTCGGGAAGCTCAACAACCGCCTTTATCCTCGACACCTACGCGCTAAGCTAATGATGACCCCTACTCCTTAGGCCATCATTACAATCCCAAAGGTCACGCCACATGCCTACACACTGCAGGTTTCTCCTCCCCGCGACTAGAATGATCTCATCTCGAGTCCATTCTGAATGCTTCTCGGGTAAACCTATATATCGACGACTTTCTCCGTCAACACAATAAAAGATCCTCGCCGAGTAGCGCACCTCGTAAAAGAAAAAGCTAGACTTAAGTCATAAATCCTTCATCAGGAGCAACGGCTTGGGGGGATTATGCTCTGGACTGGGCTTGCCCTTGGCCCAAATCCACACGAGGCCCGACCCAAATATGTTGGTCAAGGCATACTGTCCAGTTCTTCCCTCGATGTCGTCGGGCAGCAAGTCTCACTCCCCGCAAGGAGGCAACCTCACCGCACGAGGATAAACCCAGTCAGTCTTAGGAAGATCATCGCCGGTCAGGAGGACTTCGAGGTCATCCTTCGATCCCCTCCCCGACCTGGACTAATCCCCTCACACGACCTCGCATCTGGCGGGGAGCATCCACGACGAGCAGAAGTACTTCACGAGCATCCTCCTCGTAGGGCCGACTATCAACATCTCTGAATATCACAGAGTCTTCGTGGCCCCAGAAAGACCGCATTCATATCCTTCTGGTCTTGCGAAGGAAGTCATCCAGGCGGGGGACCACGTGAGGGTCTTCACTACTCACGTAGGACCTGGCAGTCTCCATTTGGGGCCTGATTGACCAGCCCAATGAGGAGACCTTGGCCCAGTGCTGGAGGCTATAAATACTCTCTCTTTTGAGAGGGTCAGGTATTGAACATTTCTTACTCTCTTACTTTCTTGCTCATTCTGAATCTCACTTTGGCATCGGAATGTCTTGCAGGTACCCCCCACCTCACTCTCAAGTTCTGCTCGACGTAAGTTGTGACGGTCTATTCTAGTCAGGTACGATCTAATAATAATAATAATAATAATAGTAATGATAATATATTAATGATAATAATAATAATAATAATAGTAATAATAATAACAATAATAATATAGTAATAATAATAATAGTAATAATAATAATAGTAATAATAATAATAATAGTAGAGCAGATTATTACGTTTTACAAGAACCTGGTTGACACTAAGAGCAACCAATTGGATAGTATTGATCTTGTAGCTATGAGGCAAGGCAAGCAGCTCACCAGTGATCAAAAGGCATCTTTGTTTATGCCTATAACTGAAGAAGAAATTATAAATAGTCTCAAATACATTAGTGACATCTCTGCACCGGGGATTGTTGGGTATAATGCAAAAAATTTCAAAGCTACATGGAGCATAACTAAGGTAGACGTCATTGCAGCGGTGAAGGAATTATTTGAGGAAGGTCTTATCTACAAAGCAGTTAATTGTTATGTAATCACTTTGATTCCTAAATCGAACAACGCCAATATGGTGAAAGATTTTCGCCTTATCTCGTGTTGTACTAATATTTAAAAAATCATTTTCGAGGATTATGTCTACGCGTCTGGGGAAAGTATTGAGTGCAGTTCTGCGTCAGAGTCAAGCAGCGTTTATTCCGGGAAAACATATCCATGACCGTATATTGTTGGCTTATAAACTGATCAAAGGCTACAATATTAAGGGAGGTACTCTGAGATGCATGCTCCAAATGGACTTACACAAAGCGTATGACACCGTGGAATGGTCGGTGTTAGAAGCCATTTTGAATGAATTAAGCTTTCTTCACATGTTCGTTAAATGGATCATGATTACATTGACTATTGTGTCGTATAGATACCATGCGAATGGAGAACTCTGTAATCTTGTGCTAGATAAGAGATGGATTAGGAAAATAGACCCCCTTTCCCCCTTGCTTTTTGTGATTGCTATGGAGTATCTCTATCATGTTTTGTAGAAGCTAAATCAGGTTCCGAATTTCAATTTTCATCCGAAATGCGAAAAATTATCTATCATAAACCTCAACTTTCCAGATGATCTGCTTCTACTTACAAGAGGGGATCCCATGTCTTTGAGATTGGTGATGAATGCTTTTAATGGTTTCTCAGCAGCCATTGGATTAAAGGTTAATCAATCCAAGTGTAGCATTTACTTTGGAAATTTTGCGGATGAGGTGAAGAAGGACATTCAGGCTAGTGTGAATTACAATGAAGGCATCATTCCTTTTAGGTATCTAGGCATCCCTTTATCAAACAAAATTATTTCTGTTGCGCATTGTCTTATCTTAGCAGATAAAATTATAGCAAGAATTAAACACTAGAGTGCACGGCTTCTGAGCTTTGCGGGAAGGGTGCAATTGATAAACATTGTTCTGTTTAAAATTTCTAATTTCTGGATGCAGTGTATTCCTTTACCCAAGAAAGTTATCAAGAGGATTAATGCTATTTGTCGCTCTTTTCTATGGTCTGGTGGTGATAAGCTGACATGTAAATCCTCAATTGCTTGGAAGCGAGTCTGCACATCGACGAAACAAGGAGGGCTGAATATTATTTCTATTGAGGTATAGAATAAAGAAAATATCATCAAGTTACTGTGGAATCTGAATGGTAAATCCGATAGCTTATGGATAAAATGGGTTCATTGTTATTTCTTAAAGAAATGGAGTATTATGAATGTCCCTATGAAGTCTAAAACTTCCTAGATATTGACAGCAGTTCTAAATCAAAGACAAGAAGTGTATATGAACCCAATATGATGCAGAGTCAAAAGTTTAAAACATGCATAATGTACAAGACGCTAAATCACCAGTTCCAAAAGGTTAAGTGGAAATATCTTTTCAAAGGTAACATGGCTCGTCCGAGAGCCCAGTTTATCCTTTGGATGGCTTGTCATGAGAGAATAGGAACAAAAGAGAGACTTACGCGATTTATGATGCTCAATGATGACACTTGTTGTTTATGCAAAGAAAAAGAGTCCATTCAACATATATTCTTCCATTGTAAGGTGTTGTGTCAATTTTGGAAACAAACCCTTGATTGGCTTGATGTTTCACATTCTCCAGGTGGATAGAATGAGGAGTTGGATTGGATAATCAAGAAGTGCAAGAGTAAGGGAAGAAAAGCTAAGATCATCAAATGTGTGTTCACGGAAGCGGTTTATGAAACCTGGTTGTTTATAAATAACAAATGTTTTGGTCAAGTTACTACCAGTAGTAATGTAGGCACTAGAATCACCGACACCATTATTTACAGATTTTGGATGAATCCTAAGCTTATGAGTCATTTGGGTAGACTTATGATCCCTTACGTGGTGTTTGTTCTCTCCTTGTTTTTTGTTGTTGCTGGAGCCATGGGGATCGCATTGTGTGTATCTGTTTTTTGGTTTTGAATATATATTCTTCTTTTCCAAAAAATAAAATATAATAATAATAATAATAATAATAAT
Organism: Vicia faba; assembly: GCA_948472305.1. Classification (NCBI taxonomy): domain Eukaryota; kingdom Viridiplantae; phylum Streptophyta; class Magnoliopsida; order Fabales; family Fabaceae; genus Vicia; species Vicia faba. The sequence goes on from OX451738.1 coordinate 896,502,692, forward strand.
AATAACAATATTAATAATAATAATAGTAATAGTAATAATAATAATAATAGTAATAGTAATAATAATGATAATAATAGTAATAATAGTAATAATAACAATAATAACAATAATAATAATAATAATAATAATAATAATAATAATAATAATAGTAATATTAATAATAGTAATAATATTAATAATATTAATACTAGTAATAATAATAGTAATAATATTAGTAATACTAGTAATACTAATAATATTAATAATAGTAGTAATAATAATAATAATAATAATAATAATAGTAATAATAGTAATAATAGTAATAATAATAATAGTAATAATAGTAGTAATAATAATAATAGTAATAATAGTAATAATAGTAATAATAGTAATAGTAATAATAATAGTAGTAATAATAGTAATAATAATAGTAGTAATAATAATAATAATAATAGTAATAATAATAATAGTAATAATAATAAGAATAATAATAATAATAATAATAATAATAATAATAATAATAATAATAATAATAATAATAATAATAATAATAATAATAATAATAATAATAATAATAATAATTAGGGTAAATATACAAATTTTTTATTTTAGTTTTTGTAAACAAAAAATTGTTGGGTTTTGATCCTTTAAACTATTTTTTATTTGTGTTCATATGTTTTAGTCTTTACAAAAATTGACTTTTTTAAGAAATTAAAACGACATATTAAAGCAATAAAGAGTCTTTCAAGCAGAAGAAATATTAGAAGAACTATCAAAGTATCAATACAACATCAACCGGAGCAACAAAGTAACAACCAACAACAAAAATCAATATTATAAGATATTATCTACAATATACTGTATAAGGTTTAATCTCCAAACCTGATAAACAAAATTGAACGAAATGAAATGAGATTTCAACCACCAGAAAGAGTTAAGTCTCGCCTTCTCAGAGAAAGAACTCAATGCTAGCCTAGTATTCTAAAAGATCCACTGATTACGTACTTTCCAAATGATCCACACAACTTATACCCAAATGATGTGAAAAGTGTTACGACACGATTTAGACCAACCACTCAAAGCCACAAATTGATCATGGTGGTCTCAAATATTTCCCTGAAAAGCTGACAAGAATCCTAACCCACCATCCATCATCTTCTAAATTTTACCATAAAATCCATACCGAATAAAAATATGATTCATATCTTCATATTGACCACACTTTGTTATGCAATTATGCTCCTCAGCTAAAATACTTTGACGCATAACGAGATTATCCCTCGTAAGAAGTCTATTACAATATAACTGTCAAACAAACAAATTAACCTTGAGCGGCACCACCTTAGACCATGAATCATGAGAGTTGCCTAATTGTTAGAGGAGCTACACCGACTTTGTCAAAAAAATGATAAACACTACTAACATTATACCACTTTGAAGAATAAAATTTTCATCCCAAATATCAACAATCGCGTCACGTAAAACTAAAGAATCAAACTCAAAAACACACCCTCCAACCAATTCTTTCTTCCACACAAATAACCTCTTACGCCAACTGCAAATTATAATTTATACAATATTTAATTTTATTTTATGTCATAATAATAAAGAGGTTAATATTAAAAAATTTATATTCATAGAACCTAAAATATAAAAAATAATTGTAAAAGATCAAAACCAAATAAATTTTTTTACTGAAACTAAAATCAAAGTGTTATATTTATAATGATCAATTATTTATTTAAAATAATAATAATAATAATAATAATAATAATAATAATAATAATAATAACAATAATAACAATAATAACAATAATAACAACAATAATAATAACAACAATAATAATAATAATAACAACAATAATAATAACAACAACAACAATAATAATAATAATAATAATAATAATAATAATAATAATAATAATAATAATAATAATAATAATAATAATAATAATAATAATAATAATAATAATAATAATAATAATAATAATAACTACAACAACAACAATAATAACAACAACAACAACAACAATAATAATAATAATAATAACAATAATAATAATAATAATAATAATAATAATAATAATAATAATAATAATAATAACACCGATAATAATAATAACAATCATAATAATAATAATAATAATAATAATAATAATAGTAATTATTATAATAATAATAATCATAATAATAATAATAATAATAATAATAATAATAATAATAATAATAATAATAATGGTAATAATAATAATAATAATAATAATAATAATAATAATAATAATAATAATAATAATAATAATAATAATAATAATAATAATAATGATGATGATGATAATAATAATAATTATTATTATTATTATAATAATAATAATAATAATAATAATAATAATGATAATAATAATAATAATAATAATGATAATAATAATGATAATGATAATAATAATGATAATGATAATGATAATGATAATGATAATATCAATAATAATATCAAAATAATAATAATAATAATAATAATAATAATAATAATAATAATAATAATAATAATAATAATAATAATAATAATAATATTAATATTAATAATAACAATAATAATAACAATAATAATAATAATAATAATAATAATAATAATAATAATAATAATAATAATAATAATAATAATAATAATAATAATAATAATAATAACAATAACAATAATAATAATAATAATAATAATAATAATAATTATTATTATTATTATTATTATTATTATTATAATAATAATAATAAATAATAAGGCTTGCCCAGTGTAAGAGCAACATACTCTACCGTACAGGATTCTACAATTTTGAGGGTTCCTAAATTTTGAAAAGTTTAGTTTTTTTATATTAATATTAAAAAATAAAAAATGTTATAAAAAAATTTTAATATCTAAAAAATCTTATAATAAAAACCTAATACATTAAAAAATGATTGATCAAAATTTAAGTTATTATAAATTTTTTTTTTATTAATATAAAATGATATTTTTGATATGCTGTTTTTAATCATTATAATTTGATATATCGTTTTTAATTATCATAATTGTATTTTTTTAAATTTAGATCTATTTTTTTTAAATTAGAAAGGGTCTAGGCTTCTCACTCTTTTTGGAATGACATTGGGATGGGGAAATAAGGATAGATTTTGCAGACTAAACTATATTTTAAGTCAATAAGATAGGATGGTGAGTGAGATTGATTAGTGGGTTAATGAGGCTTTGGTTTAGAAACTCGCCTAGATGTGTTCCCTTTTTAGATAGTGGTGGTTTCTAATCTCTTATTACCGAGTGATGTTTACTTCTAATTTAGCGGTTCTACTATAGTTTATCACATTTTTCTCCTTGATGAACATTTTTTTAAACTTTTTTTTACTTAATATTAAATCTTGAATTTGAATTCAACAACATTAAACATACATGCATAAGATTTTTAAAAACAAAACAAAACTCACATACATTATAGAGAAGATGAGAAAAAGCAACAAATGATAATTACAACATAAGAACTATTGAAACCTCCCCGTGAATGCAAAGCTCATTACACATCTGTTAAAGAACAATTATAATTAAATTTCCATGATTAATAAAAGGTCAATGACATCCATATCAAGGACAATAAGGTAATTTCAAAATTCCCTTTAGCCACTGAAATCCAAAAGCCCCCAATATGACCTACAAATGGGCCAACTTATTATCTCCATCGTCGCTATCTGCAGGCTGTTCCCACTATACATCTCTTACAAATTTCTCCAAAATACACAAAATCATATTATATAATTTTCAAATTTTCATTTATTTCCCTTCTATCTTATAATTTTCTTTAACTACTTTTCCAGCACTTACGTATGACACACATAATACAACCCTGTCTTTATATAATATAATTATTAATTTAAATTCAACACCAACAAAACAAATCAAGATTCCATAACTCTAATCATAAAGTATATAAAGTAAAATAATAACAACCATAATAATTACACACACAATACAAATACAGAAAGCAAAAGTTAGTTACCTGGCTTAATTAATTTTTTGAGCTATATAATTAATTTAATCTAGATCAATAATGAAAATTGACAGATCCCACCTAAAAATAAAGAAATATATTTCACCCTCATCAAAGCATCTCAATGAGCATAATAAAAACCCTTTCATAGAACTATACAAGTATACTATACTATTCCTCTTGTTTTTTTTTTTTTTATTCTTTTTCTTCTTCTTCTCTCAAAGTAAACTATAGGTGATGCAATAGTAGCTATTATTATGGATATTTCCTCCGGTGAGAATATGGTGTCGCCGCCGGTGAACGGCGGTGAGGAAGATGATAAGATGAATATGAGTGGTGGTGGTGGAAATAGGTGGCCCCGCCAAGAAACATTGGCTCTCTTGAAGATAAGATCAGATATGGATGGTGTTTTTCGTGATTCAAGTCTTAAGGGTCCACTTTGGGAAGAAGTTTCAAGGTATAGTACAATTTTTTATTTTAACTTTCTTCCCTTTTTTGTTTTCTTCTTCTTCTTCATCATCTCTTTTTCTATTTGATGAAGCTTTTCAAATATCTATATATGAATAATTTATTTTGAATTTTCCAAAACAACTTGTCAAAAAAGTTCTTGGATTTGAATCTTTTTTTTTTCTTGAAAAGGATGGAGAGAGTATCTTGATAATTCATAGTTATCTACTTATCTTAGATTTTGAGTTATGAGAAAATAATCCATTTCATTGGAATCATCTAAGTGAAATTCTTTTATATGAATTATGAATCTTGTTAGTTGCATGTATCATAGTTTAATTTAGTCTTCTTCAATTTCTTTGTTTCATGTGCCTTATTAATTAATTGCTCATTTTTTTAGGTATGAACTACCTTGAATTTTTAATTTAGTAATATGGTATTAATTACTAGTATTTTAATTTGTATTTTTCTTCATCACAAATTTTACCTTTTTCTACGTAAAAGGAGTTTAGTTTCTTTTTTTATTTTTGGTTTTGTTTCCATTTTCAATGATGATATATATGATTAAGTATAAAGTTTAATAATTATTATCATCATTATAATTTAATTTATCACTCTCTTTCTCTTCCTTGATCTCTTCTCTATATATACATGTAGGAAACTAGGTGAATTTGGTTATCATAGAAGCTCAAAAAAGTGCAAAGAGAAATTTGAGAATGTGTACAAATATCATAAAAGAACCAAAGAAGGTAGAAGTGGAAAATCAGAAGGAAAAACGTATAGATTTTTTGATGAGTTACAAGCACTTGAAAAAAAAATCACATTCTCTTCTACTTACCCTCCAAAACCACTTCCAAATAATAACACACTCTCATTACCACCAACAATGCCTAATATTGAAGCCACAAAAACAATATCACATGTTACCAATATTACTATTCCGTCCACAAACCCTACCACACTTGTTTCTCCTTCACCACCGCCACCAACGCCACCACCGCAAACAACCAATGCAACAACCACGACCAACCCTAACAACAACAATAGCCACAACAATGTTTCATATTCTTTACCAAACATGAACGTGAACCTATTCTCCACCGCAACTACCTCAACTTCCTCTTCCACGGCTTCTGACGAAGACTTGGAAGAGAAGTACAGAAAGAAGAGAAAATGGAAAGACTATTTCAGGAGACTCACGAGAGAAGTGCTTGCGAAACAAGAGGACATGCAAAAGAAATTCTTGGAAGCCATAGACAAGCGCGAAAAGGAACACATGGCTCAACAAGATGCTTTGAGAGTTCAAGAAATGGCAAGAATCAATAAAGAACATGAACTTCTTGTCCAAGAAAGATCTTCGGCAGCTCAAAAGAATGCCGCGGTTATTGCTTTTCTCCAGAAACTGTCTGGACAACCACCACCACAACAACCACCGCCACCGCCACCGCCACCACCACCAGCGTCAGATCTCTCTCTAACTCCGGTATCACAAATACAAACACAGCAGCTAATGATACCAAACAACAACATTGTTGAGTTTCAGAATATGAACAATGGTCACAAAAGTGCTTGTGATGTTGCTTCTCCATCAAGGTGGCCAAAAAGTGAAGTTCATGCTCTAATAAGGATAAGAACAAGTCTTGAACCCAAGTATCAAGAAAATGGTCCAAAAGCACCATTGTGGGAAGACATATCAGATGGAATGAAGAGACTTGGCTACAATAGGAATGCGAAAAGGTGCAAAGAAAAGTGGGAGAATATCAACAAGTACTACAAGAAAATGAAAGAAAGTAACAAGCAAAGGCGCGATGATAGCAAAACATGTCCTTATTTTCACGAACTCGAAGCTCTTTACAAAGAAAAGAACAAATTACAGAACCCTTTCGGTTCCAATTCGTTTCATAGTATGAAGTCAAGTGAAATGATGGAGCCATTGATGGTGCAACCAGAACAACAATGGAGACCTCCAACTCAATATGAAGAAGGTCATGTGGTGAAGAAGATTAATAACAACGAAGAAAAACAAGATGATAACGGTGATGTTGACGATGAAGAAGATGATAACATGGATGACTATGAAGATGGAGATAGCATGGAAGAAGACGAAGGAGGTGTTAGTAGCCGTTATGAAGTTGTAACAAATAAACTTCCATCAATGAAGACACTTGGATGAGATAAGATAACGAAGTTTCAGATGAAATCCGGTGCATTAGTGCTGCAGTTATAAATACAGTTAGATTTTAAGACAGAGAAAATTTTTCTTTCAGAATCTATCTGTGTCTATGCTGGTGAAGAGAAAAGTTTAATTTGGATTTTAATTAAATTATTTTGTGCATTTGGTATATTACAAGATGTTATTGAATTGTATCATTGCAAATATACATCGTATATATTAAAGTATATGTCACAAACACCTGGACCATAAAAATTCAATTATTTTTTTTAGTGGTTTTTTTCATTATGGTCCCATTTGTGAAAAAGCATCATTATGTATGTTCATGTTGGTGTTCATCTGGGTTCTGACACAATACATTCTGAAAATCATGGGCCAGGTTAAAAGTAGAGGATTGCAGTTGTGGGTCACAGTGAAGCCGTCATGAAGTGGGATCATAGATTCAATATTGTTAAACACTAACAAAACAGTTCACATGGGCCAGCAAAGCAAAGCAACTATAGTGGGATGAAATGAAAGGATATGAGTACATGTTATTTTTAGGCTCATAATAAATATTTATGTGTAAAGTGTGAATTTGAATATGACACTGAGGTCCCATAGGAGATAATTAAAAAAAAATTGTCACATGCAATATAGTCTTGTAATTTTCATTTAGTTATCATCATTAAAGTTGTGGAGGTGGATGGAACTACTATATGTATCTATTTTGGAAAGTTATATTTAATTATTTGTGTGTAAAATAATTAACATATTTAATCTTGTTAGGTTTGAAATTGTAATTGCAGTTGCAAATGCGGTTGAAGTTGCAGATATTGCAATTGCAATAGTATACTAAAATAATCATATTAATAATAGATAATGAAATAATTACATAAATTAAAATATAATAAATTATAATAAATAAAAATAATAATAATAAATATCATATTGATATTCTAAAAATTTTGTCGGTAAAATTTGAACATTAAAACAACCGTTTATAACTATTTAATTTTTATTACTTTTTATGTTATTGCAAAGATTAGTGTGGATTCTGATTAAAACCATGACCAGGTGTGTCCTTTTTCTTGGAAAATTTTGTTGTACAAGTTACATTATTTAATTATTCACATATAAATATAGTTTCAACAAACAATACCTGTGAAAAAATAAATTAGTACTTGTTTTTTTTTATATTATTATTATTATAGTATGGACATAATTAATAACAGCTCTATTCTCCTCGTCTGTTAGCTACTTGCAAGAACATGACAACTCTGCAAGATGTATTCTGTTGAGTTTCCATAAAGAGGAATCTTATGAGTCATGTGATCCCAAAATTAAGCCATCCACAATTACAATATTCTATTTATGTGTTTCTCTGTCTTGACTTTTTATACATATTTATTAATTGAAATGACATTTTATTTTACAGATCATCAATTTCATTATTGGATTTGTACTAGTGGGAGAGTTGAAAAAAATGTTAATCACCGTAACTTACAAGGAACATATTATAGAGCATGAGTAAATGATTAGTACTAGTAGTATTACTGATAATTGAACTATTGATTAGTATATTTCTTTACTTCCTTTACAAGATAGTAGTAATTTTTGTGGTGAAAGGGTTAGTGTGCATTTTCTTTTTTAATGTTATTATTCTCATAGAGTACTGAGAAATTAATTTAATAAATAAAAATCAACAATTTCAGCTGGTCAATATTGTTTGACTTTGCTTTGTTTAAAGTTGAAACTTGTTGTCGGTAATTAAATGATGTTAAAATGGAAGGTGAGACAATGTTTTCATGGACAAAACTAGTGCACGATAATGATTCAATAATTATTACTTTTAAGGTCAGAGTTTTCATTAGTTTTTAAAAAAAATATATTTTAGCTTCAATTGTTTTTTATAGTTTTGTAGTCAAAAGTATAGAAAAGTCTAAGTTTAAAATTTTTGTAATTATTTTGATTTTTTATTTGTTAATTATTCTCAAGTAAGTAAATTATTGTTTTTAATTTATTTTATGACTTTTTAAATTTAAATTAACTAATCAATAATCTTTAAGAGATTAATGACTACTACAATTGAGAAGTAAAAAAACAAACTTAAAAAAGATTAAGAATAAATCTCTAATGACAGCCTTCAATTTTCCCGTTCCTTGATGCCAAGTTATTCCTTAGATTCTCAAAAACTCTGGAATCATAATGGTTAAACATTTTTTACAATTCTTTATTGATTAGATATAAAATGAAAATGCATTAACATTAATATACATAAAAGAGCGAAATTTAATACTAAAAATATAGTGTGACAAAAAGTCATCCCAATCTCAAACTTGAACATTTTCTTGTCCTCAAGGAAAATACTTGAAAAATGAGATTTAAGAAAACAAAGATTTATCTACTTTGATAATGATTTTTAAGTTGAAGCTACTTACAAAAGTATTCTCTGTTCAACCTCTACCTCTATTCTTATACCCGAGGACAAATAACTCAAAAGACTTTATTCTTACATCTTTTCTATTCAACTTTTTCTCTCTTCTCACCAATTCACTCGATCTACAAGTATAGATCACTTTGCCATAGCCATGAAGAATTTCTAACCATTCTATCAAATCATTGTCATACACAAACTTTTGAGGCCTTAAGGGTTGTGACTTGGCTTGAGTTCAGTAAAGATGAATTTAGGTTAAGTGAACTAATTCTTAGAGTTAGGCATTAGGTTCCTTAATTCATCTATTTGACCATTTGTTTCAACATTCTACTTTTTAAAAGATCAATCTTGAGTTGTCTCAGTTTTTTTGTACCCATCCATTTTTTATTTTTAATTCTTTAAGACCACAATTTGTTCATCTACTTTTTTAATTATCTCTTTCTCTCTCTTTCTCTCTCTCTCTCTCTCTCTCTCTCTCTCTCTCTCTCTCTCTCTCTCTCTCTCTCTCACACACACACACACACACACACACACACACACACACACACACACACACACACACACACACACACACACACACACACACACACACACACACACACAGACATACACACACACACACACACACACGCACGCACACACGCACACACACACACACATACACACACACACACTGAAGGTGTGAAGAAAATGCAAGAAAGATGGGGTGTTTGAATTGGGTTTTTTTTTCTTGAATAACTTTTGTTTCTAAGCATTATTCGTTAAATAATGCTTTTGGGTGTTACTTATAAGTAATGATTCTAATTAAGTTAAGAAAACATAAACTCTAAAACATAAGAAAAAGTAAAGAACACATGATATATCCAGGTTCACTTAAGAAACTCCCAAGCTAGTCCAGTCCATCATACCAAGGTGATTTTGCCTTCAACTCAAGGACTTAATCCACTATAACCAATCTGATTACAATCACACGGGAAACCGCCCATGACTAACATCCAATGACACGTTCAGGGATCCACACTGGATATAACGTTCATTAACCCAATAGAATCTGATCCCTAAGAATCTCCTACCAGGATTTCCTTCCAATGATATCCATCAGTGATCTCACAAGGCTAACCTTCACTTAGTCCCTTTTGAGATATGACTACCATTGATCCAATAGAATCCATTACCAGGATTTCATCTATGATGACTGCAACCAAAGTCTTCTCAAGTATTTTGATCTTCATTCGACCACTCGAGGAACCAACCAATTCTAAACAAAATTGTTTTTTCTAGAGATTACATGAGTGCTTCTTATCAAGCAGATTACTGCTAATTTAAGTACACATTGTTTGACACAATTCTGAGCAACAACTCTTGTGTACAAACAATTTACATGAAGATCTTAAGAAATAACACAATATGAGAAACAACTCTTATGTTTTTACATATTTCTACAAATATGAATATAATCTAAGTTAAGTGCAACATCTTGTAGTCTTCTTGTCTTCATCTTCATCATTGAGCAAGCTATGAGCAACAACTCCTTGCTTCTTCATATTTCTACCAAGAAGTATTTGATAAGAATTTGAATATAATCTTGTTGAATTCTTCATCATCATCTTATTGTAGAGAACCTTGGATCAGAAGAGCTTCAAGTTTTCAGAGTCTTAAGAGCTGCATATTTAGAGTATGTATCACGTGGTCTTGAGAACCCGTTGTAGAGAACCTTGGATCTTTAGAACTTAAAGTCTTTGGAATATTCAAAACTTACGTCTTTAGAATCTTTAGCACTTGGTGCTATTAGAATCCTTTTAAGAGCCTTGTTATTAGAAACACGAGTCTTTAGCATCTGGGCTTCAGTAGAAAAATTGTCTTCAGATCTTCTAACTTTGTTTCTTTGGAACATACTGTCTTTTAGAAACATGAGTCTTTAGCATCTGGACTTTAGTAGAAACTCGAGTCTTCAGATCTTCTGACTGTTTCCTTAGAACATGTTGTCTTTAGAATCTTGAGTCTTTAGCATCTGGAAGTAAGTAAAAACTTCGGTCTTCAGATCTTCTGACTGTTTCTTTAGATCCCATTGTCTTCTGAAACACGAGTCTTCAACATCTGGACTTAAGTAGCAACTTCTGTCTTCAGATATTCTAACTATTTTCTTTAGACAAACATCATAGCCTACACTTCAGAGCCTTCTGGAGTGTCTTGCTACTATTCAACATAACTTGTGTAATAGAAGTGAAATTAATTCTCTTCTAATATCTTGGCCATTCCATTCATCAGAAGCAAAACTTGTTTGTTAAATACTCAAAATTAACAAACATTAGAGTATCAAAATTGTTCATACAAACATACTCATTTGTTATCACCAAAACTCAGAGATAATATTGCAGAACCTAATCTTGTTATTACAATCTCCCCCTTTTTGATGATGATAAAACTATGTATTTTGATGACACAATTTTGTTCTTATAATCAGAAAAAGCGAAAATAGAAAGGTAAGGAATACTTATCCTTTTTATGATACTCCCCCTGAGTCAATGACTTGATGAAGATCGAATATCCTTACTCTGAACAATCTGAGTAAAACTCCCCTTGGTTCCAATAGATCAGATATCGATATCTTTAGAGTCTTAACTCTTGATACCAATAGAACTAATTGAGATCTTGAATTCATCAGAGCTTCTTCTTATTGAATATTTTATCCATATTTTTCATATAGTCTTCAACTTCTGTTTCGCTTAGTTCTTCTAGAAAGCATATGCTTCTGCTTTTGATTCTTATGTTCTGAATATCACATTCTCAGGCGTTTTACATCTTCTAAGCATTATGATACCAAAATCAAGATAACTTTAACTTTTAGAAAGTCCTCAACTTCTGAATAGTATTTGGGTCTATCTGATTCTTGAACATATGTTCACAAAGTGTACATCTTCGATTATATGAATAATTAGTCTTTAAGAGATTTAACATATTTCTTTCATTTTGACCTGTCTTAGAATGCCTAGTGAACTTTTTAAGAGTTCCTCGGTTAATCATCAATCAAACAAACATGCATCAGCAGTAAATGCACATTTTATATCATTTTTTTAAGATTCATCAGGTTCATCAAAATTATTATACTTCTCCCCCTTTTTGACATCATCAAAAAGATAATTAAGCGTGAAAAACATTAAACATCAAAGGGCTTTTAACCTAATATTTCATTCAAATAATTTTAGAATACATAAAGAGAAAACAAAAAGATAGAAGAAAACATAGATTTTCTAAAATCATTATAGACAAGATGTCAATCATCAAAGTCTTGAACTGTATCGACTCTAGCACACCTTTCTTCAACCAATGCATTATTCGATCCATTCTTCTTTATCAACTCCCACATCGTGTCTTGGATTATCATCTTAGATAGTATCCTTCCATAAGGAATATAAGATTGAGTCGGTGTTCTTGATATTTCAATGGAGTGTTTCAGATGATTGAATATGGTTTTGGGAAGGTTGTTCTTGAAGTGATGGATCAAGAGGAAAACAAAAAAAATTCATCATGAGACTGAGTGTTTCTTGCCGTGGCTCGAGGACGAAGGTTGGAAAGGGAGAACCTGAACCAATTCTTGGCTGAAGGAAGAAGGGTTTCAGGATTAGTTGGTTCATATGGTACTGAACTATCATGAAGAACCCTAAACTTGTTTTCAGGACAGTTTTCTGGACCAACTTCTGGTAACATTTCTTTGAACATATCCACTATTCCCTCTTGGAAAATAATTTCAGACAAAACTCATCCATAAGGAATGTAAGACTTTATGTGATTCATGGACTCTGAAATAGACTTCCAAATGCAGATGAAGACGAACTGTGGCAAGCTTACACGAGTATCATTCATCAGAAGATAGATGAATGTTTTTTCATCATACCTCAGAAGGTATTGATTATCCCCACTGGGAAGAAAGTTGGACAACACAAGCTTAAACCAGGATTTTGGAATAGGTAGGATATTTTTAGGGTTTATAGGTTCATATCCTGATGATGTGTTATGAAGAGAATCAAGTTTATCAGACATCACAAACCTAGACTTGACAAAGTCAACCGTGACACCTACATTTTCACATTCATTGGAAAATTGAGAAGGGAGTAATGGTGATGGAAATTTCAAAGATATAGGAAAGGATATAACCGTTCTCATAATCAAGATAAGCATACTTCCAGAATTCTTTAACAAGATTCACGTAGACAAGTATCTTCAGCATAGTGAAGTATCTTTTCCATTGGTTAAAGTATAATACATCTGATATGCTGGAAGCAATGTTACTTTCAAGAGAAGAAAGTTCAATTGGTTTTTCGATGATGATCTTAAGAAGATCTTCATTTCCAAGAAAGATTAGTTGAGGCATGATGGACAGATGAGAAGAAGGATCTTGATAGGAATTAGTTTATGAGAGGAAAAGATAAATATGATAAATCATTGTTGATATATATATATATATATATATATATATATATATATATATATATATATATATATATATATATATATATATATATATATATATATATATATATATATATATATATATATATATATATATATATATATATATATATATATATATATATATATATATTCAAATGGGTGAAAGAGGTTGTACTAATTCGTAAGAATGACATAGATCGCTGACACAAGACACGAATTTCAAAGAAGGGGAATGGAGTGAATCAGTCTTTATAAAGACAGAGTACCATACATGTTCTAACTAAGGACTTTAAGTAAATCATCATTTAGAGGTGACAGTACGGAAACATATGTAGCAAAATATTGAACATAGTTACTTAAATGAGAAGCTATCATCACATACATCATACGAAAAATTTTCGGCTCATTCTCAAGAGAACTTACGTGTTCATATTATCCAGAGAACTGATTAAAATAATTTTCTCTTGGAAAGAGAGAATGTTAAAGATCATGATATTTTCATTTAACTAGAAAATTCACAACTTGGAGTTGCACTAACATTTGGAATACTTATGTTTAAAACATCTTCTAACTTGTAGAAGTATTTTTATCAGAAGTTCTAATATATTATAAATAAAAGAAAACATACCTTTGAGATTCTGAAATCTTCACCGTGGTTCTTTTATCTGAGTACTCTACATTCTAGTTTTGACTTTAGCTTGTCCTTGATAGATCTTCTAATCAGACTTGTCATGTCCTTGAAGATTTTCCATATGTCTTTTACTTTAACTTTCTCTTAGATACAACTTATGATCAACTTCTTTACTCTTATGCTTCCTTCAGAGCGGTCTTTCAGAGGTTTTGAATTATCTTCATATTTATTCCTCTTATTTCTTTGAGTATTCTCAAATTTTTGATTTGAGAAAAATAATCTTCTTTTGAACACTAATCTCTAATCTGAGATCTAGGATAAGTCTTATCTTCATATGATCTCTTCATTCTTCTGTTCAGAATCACCCGTCTGACTTCTTGAGAATAATCCTCAGAGTACATATATTATGATCTTTTATTATCAGAACATCCATCTGTTTGTAAAACTTCCTTTTAACATAAGCTTATTTTTCAAAAGGTCAATATTTTATGAACTCCTGAGAAGGTATGTGCTAGAGAGAATTAACTACCATTGCCTAACATCTTCTGAATATTTTGATTCCTTGAACAAATTGCAAAAAGCTGTTCTAATATAAATATCATCAAATTTTGACGATTTTGACTGACAATCTTGTTCTTGCAATGCCATTCTAACTTATTTAGAGTTAGTATTTGATCATACTTCTGATTAATCAATGAGAATTCTTTCCTCGGAAATGTACGGTCTTCTACAAAACCTCCTTTGACAGAGCCAAGGTTTAGATCTTCTGCATAAGATCTTTTGTCTGCTTAAATAGACAGCTTTATCTTGAGGTTCTTATGTATCATAAGACACATTCTTTCTTATTTTGAAAAGATTCCTAATGAGACCCTATGAGAAAGTCAAGGGTGGACTAATCCGTGTCTTGAAAACATATCATACTCTCAAGGAACTTAATCAGAAACATTCAACAAATATAACTTCTTATCTGATGAATCTTTTCTTGTTAGCTTGTGCTTCCAATTTCTGATTTTAGACAGTAGTTAAAAATTGAATAACTATCACCTTAGAGTATTTCTTCACACATCATATGGATCTTATCTGACATTGTTAGGTGTTTAATATCCATAAATAACAGATCCCGACTCTGGTACTAATTGAAGGTGTAAAGAAAATGCAAGAAAGGGGGGATTTGAATTGTGTTTTCCTTTCTTGAATAACTTTCACTTATAAGCATTATTCGTTGAACAATGCTTTTGAGTGTTACTTCTAAGTAATGCTTCTAATTAAGTTAAGAAAACATAAACTCTAAAGCATAATCAAAAGTAAAAGACACGTGATATATCCTAGTTCACTTGAGAAACCCCCAAGCTAGTCTAGTCCACCCTACCAAGGTGATTTCACCTTGAACTCAAGGACTTAATCCACTATAACCAATATGATTACAATGGCACGGGAAACTGCCGGTGACTAACATAAAATGACACGTCCATGGATCCACAATGGATATAACGTTCATTAACCCAATAGAATCCAATCCCTCAAAATATCCTACCATAATTTCCTTCCAATGATATCCATCAGTAATCTCACAAGGCTGACCTTCACTCAATCCCCTTTGAGATATGACTACTATTTACCCAATAGAATCCACTACCACAATTTCATATATGATGACCGCAGCCAAAGTCTTCTCAAGTCTTCTGATCTTCACTCGATCACTCGAGGAACCAACCAATTCTAAATAGAATTAATTTTTTTTGGAGATTACATGAGTGCTTCTTATCAAGCAGATTACTCCTAAATTAAGTACATATGTTTGACATAATTCTGAGCAACAACTCTTGTGTACAAATAGTTTACATGAAGATCTTAAGAAATAACACAATATGAGCAACAACTCTTGTGTTTTTACATGTTTCTACAAAGATGAATATATTCTAAGTTAAGTGAAGCATCTTGTAGTCTTCTTGTCTTCATCTTCATCATTGAGCAAGCTATGAGCAACAACTCCCTGCTTCTTCATATTTCTACCAAGAAGTATTTGATAAGAATTTGATATTATCTTGTTGAATTCTACTTCATCATCTTCTTGATTTCTCCAATATATTCAGCGTAATAATTGTTTTTGTTTGTTGTTATAGTGGTTGATGGCTTTTTGGTTGCGTTCCAATAATGACAGTTTTTTCTTTTCACATTGAACACCAAATAATTTTAAAAAATATGATTATTTTCTTATATAGCAAAGCAAAATAGAGCCATTGGCTATTTGAAAAAGAGTCGTTTCAAATATTACTGCTACGTCCTTTTCTCTTCCATAATTTAGACTAGTGGAGATGTATTGTAATCAGGATTTTTCGTACTATGTACTATTGTACCATGTTACTGTTATATTCTTTCCTTCTGCACTTTAGAGGCTTGTGCGAGCATGAGTTTAGAAGCGATAATATAACATAAGGTCTTCAAAACTTCAAGTCTTCAAAGTCTTCAGAACTGTGTCTTCAGAGTCTTCAACACTTGGTCATGAGAACCCTTTTGTAGAGAACCTTGGATCAGAAGAGCTTCAAGTCTTCAGAGTCTTAAGAGCTGCATCTTTAGAGTTTTTATCACTTGGTCTTGAGAACCCATTGTAGAGATACTTGGATCTTTAGAACTTAAAGTCTTAAGAATCTTCAAAACTCCCGTCTTTAGAATCTTTAGCACTTGGTTATTTTAGAATCCTTTTAAGAACCTTGTTATTAGAAACACAAGTCTTTAGCATCTGGACTTTAGTAGAAAAATTGTCTTCAGATCTTCTAACTTTGTTTCTTTGGAACACACTGTCTTTTAGAAACATGAGTCTTTAACATCTGTACTTTAGTAGAAACTCGAGTCTTCAGATCTTCTGAGTGTTTCCTTAGAACACATTGTCTTTAGAAGCTTAAGTCTTTAGCATCTGGACGTAGGTAAAAACTTCGGTCTTCAGATCTTCTGACTATTTGTTTAGAACGTGTTGTCTTCTGAAACATGAGTCATCAGCATCTAGACTTAAGTAGCAATTTCTGTCTTCAAATCTTCTGACTAGTTTCTTTAGACAAACATCAGAGCCTACACTTCAGAGCCTTCTGGAGTGTCTTGCTACTACTCAACATAACTTGTGTAGCACATAAGTGGAAATAATTCTCTTCTAATAGCTTGCCCATGCTATCCATCAGAAGCTGAACCTGTTTGTTAAATACTCAAAATTAAAAAACATTAGAGTATCAAATTTGTTTATACGAACATACTCATTTGTTATCATCAAAACTCAGAGATAATATTGCAGAACCAAATCTTGTTCTTACAATCTCCCCCTTTTTGATGATGAAAAAACTATGTATTTTGATGATACAATTTTGTTCTTATAATCAGAAAAAGTGAAAATAGAAAGGTAAGGAATACTTATACTTTTTATGATACTCCCCCTGAGTCAAAGACTTGATGAAGATCGAATATCCTTACTCTGAACCATCTGAGTAAAACTCCCCCTGGTTCCAATAGATCAGATATCGAGATCTTTAGAGTCTTGACTCTTGATACCAATAGAACCAATTGAGACCTTGAATTCATCAAAGCTTCTTCTTATTAAATCTTTTATCCAGATTTTTCAAATAGTCTTCAAATTATGATTCACTCAGTTCTCCCGGAAAGCATATGCTTCTGCTTTTTATTCTTATGTTTTGAATATCACATTCTCAGACATTTTACTTTTTCTGAAAATTATGATACCAAAATCAAGATAACTTTAACTTTCAGAAAGTCCTTAACTTCTAAACAGTATTGGGTCTATCTGATTATTGAATATATGCTCAAAAAGTGTACATCTTAGATTATATGAACAATTAGTCTTTAAGAGATTTAATAGATTTCTTTTATTTTGACCTGTGTTAGAATGCCTAGTGAACTTGTTCAGAGTTCCTCGATTAATCATCAATTAAACAAACAGGCGTCAGCGGTAAATGCAAATTTTATATCATTTTTTTACGATTCATCAGGTTCATCAAAATTGTTACACTTCTCCCCCTTTTTTAAATCATCAAAAAGTTAATTAAGCGTGAAAAACATTAAACGTCAAAGGGGTTTTAACCTAATATTTCATTCAAAGAATTTCAGAGTATATCAAGAGAAAACAGAAAAATAGAAGAAAACTTAGATTTTCTAAAATTAATATAGACAAGATTTCAATCATCAAAGTCTTAAAGTGTATCGACTCTCGCACACCTTTATTCAACCAATGCATTATCCAGTCCATTCTTCTTTATCAACTCCCACATACTGTCTTGGATTATCATCTCAAATAGTATCCTTCCATAAGGAATATAAGATTGATTCAGTGTTCTTGATATTTCAATGGAGTGTTTCAGATGATTGAATATGGTTTTGGTAAGGTTGATCTTGAAGTGATAGATCAAGAGGAAAACAAAAATTATGTCATCACGAGACAAAGTGTTTCTTGCTATGGCTCGAGGACGAAGGTTGGAAAGGGAGAACCTGAACCAACTCTTGGCTAAAGGAAGAAGGGTTCCAGAATTAGTTGGTTCATATGGTACTAAACTATCATGAATAACCCCAAACTTTTAAATAATACTTAGGTCAGATTGATAGTCATCAATGGTGACTTCATATGAGACACACCTAGTGACTCTTACTATGGAAGAGATGGTGACAACAATGGGAAGCCTGAAGATTTCAGACAGAATAGTGTTGCCATCATCACAAATTTTGGGATACTTCCTTAATTCCTTCACAAGGATAGGGAAGATGAGGCCTCTAAGCAGAGTAAAGTAGCCAGTCCAAGATTGAAGTTGCATACTTATTATTAGGTCCAATCCATGGTGTTTGAGTCTGCGAAGATTAGGTCATTTTTCTTGAATGATATCAAGAGTTTCCTTATTGCCATGAAAAGTTATAGCAGACATTGTTAAATCAGGCGAAGGAAGATTTAAAGGATTTTCTATTTGAACTGAGGATGATGAATGGTTAAGAGGAGACATCAACTATTTATAGAGACTGATAGCGAACCTAGGTCTAACATCTATTAGATAGGCTATGATTATCTTAGTGAAGACTAGAGAACCTAGATATATTGGGAATGACCAAGAGTACTTAATCTTATTTATGAAGAGAGTATTAAATGAAAAGAAGTTTGATAGTTTTACCCTTTAATCTATGAAGAAAATAACTAACGCACGCCAAAGATTTTAGACATATTCCTCAGATATGCATAAGAGAATATATTGTCTTGTTACTTGTCATTTCATGATAGTGAGAAATTAACAAACCACAATTTATCATAATATAAAGACTTCATTAATTAAGACAATTCAAAGATACAAGTTTTAAAAGTTAAGAACTAATCAAATGAAATGATCAAGCAATAAAAACAATCATACTTTTGAAGAGACAAGTCATATTTTCCTAGCTAATGAAAATCTCGCACTTAGATTTTAGCAAGCAATATTCAAGACAGTTTTCTGGACCAACTTCTGCCAACATTTCTTTGAACATATCCACTATTCCCTCTTGGAAAATAATTTCAGACAAAACTCATCCATAAGGAATGTAAGACTTTATGTGATTCATGGACTTAGAAATAGAATTCCAAATGCAGATGAAGATGGACGGTGGCAAGCTTACAAGGGTATCATTCATCAGAAGATAGAAGAATGTTTGGTCATCATACCTCAGAAGGTATTGATTATCCCCTTTGGGAAGAAAGTTAGACAACACAAGCTTGAACCAGGCTTTGGGAATAGGTAGGAGATTTTTAGGGTTGATAGGTTCATATCCTTGTGATATGTCATGAAGAGAATCAAATTTATCGGACATCACAAACCTAGACTTGACAAAGTCAACTGTGACACCTACATTTTCACATTCAGTGGAAAATTGAGAAGGGAGTAATGGTGACAAGAATTTCAAAGATATAGGAAAGGATAGAACTGTTCTCATAATCAAGATAAACATACTTCCAAAATTCTTTAACAAGATTCACGCAGACAAGTTTCTTCAGTATAATGAAGTATCTTGTCCATTGCTAAGAGTAGAATACATCTGAGATGCTGGAAGCAATGTTACTTTCAAGAGAAGAAAGTTCAATTTGTTTTTCGATGATGATCTCAAGAAGATCTTCATTTCTAAGAAAGGTTGGTTGAGGCATGATAGACACATGAGAAAAAGGATCTTGATAGGAATTAGTTTATGAGAGGAAAAGATAAATATGATAAATCACTGTTGATATATATATATATATATATATATATATATATATATATATATATATATATATATATATATATATATATATATATATATATATATATATATATATATATATATATATATATATATATATATATATATATTCAAGTGGGTGAAAGAGGTTGTACTAATTCGTAAGAATGACATAGATCACTGACACAAGACAAGAATTTCAAGGAAGGGGAATGGAGTGAATCAGCCTTTATATAGATAGAGTACCATACAAGTTCCAAAAAAGGACTTTAAGTAAATCAACATTTAGAGGTAATAGTCCAGAAACAGATATAGCAAAATATTGAACATATTTTGCTAAAATGAGAAGCTATCATCACATACATCATACGTAAAATTTCTGTCTCATTCTCAAGAGAACTTACATGTTCACATTATCTAGAGGACTGATTGAAATATGTTTCTCTTGGAAAGAGAGAATGTTCTAGATCATGAGATTTTCACTTAACCATAAAATTCACAACTTGGAGTTGCACTAACATTTTGGAATGCTTCTGTTTAAAACATCTTCTAACTTGTAGAAGTATTTTTATTAGAAGTTCTAATAAATTATAAATAAAAGAAAACATACCTTTGAGATTCTGAAATATTCATCGTGATTCTTTTATCCGAGTAGTCTACATTCTGGTTTTGACTTTAGCTTGTCCTTGATAGATCTTCTAATTAGGCTTGTCATGTCCTTGAAGATTTTACATATGTCTTTTACTTTAACTTTCTCTTAGATACAACTTCTGATCAACTTATTTATTCTTATGCTTTCTTTAGAGCGGTCTTTCAGAGGTTTGAATTATCTTCATATTGATTCCTCTTATTTCTTTGAGTATTCTCAAATTTTTGATTTGAGAAGAATAATCTTATTTTGAACTCTAATATCTAATCTGAGAGCTAGGATCAGTCTTGTCTTCATATGATCTCTTCACTCTTCTGATTAGAGTCACCCATCTGACTTTTTAAGAATAATCCTCAAAGTACAAATATTCCGATCCTTTATTATCAGAACATCCATCTGTTTGTCAAACTTCCTTTAAACAGAAGCTTATTTTTCAGAAGGTAAATATTTTATGAACTTTTTGGAAGGTATGTGCTAGAAAGAATTAACTATTCTTGCCTAACGTCTTCTGAATATTTTGATTCCTTGAACAAATTGCAAAAATCTGTTCTAATATAAATATCATCAAATTTTGACTGACAATCTTGTTCTTGCAATGCCGATCTAACTTATTTAGAGTTAGTCTTTGATCATACTTCTGATGAATTAATGAGCATTCTTTCCTCAGCAATGTGCGATCTTCTGCAAATCCTCCTTTGATAGAGCCAATGTTTAGATCTTATGTCTGCTTGAATAGAAAACTTTATCATGAGGTTCTTATGTATCATAAGACACAATCTTTATTCTTTTGAAAAGATACCTGATGAGGCCCTATGAGAAAGTCAAAGGTGGACTAATCTGTGTCTTTAAAATATCTTATACTCTCAAGGAACTTAATCAAAAACATTCAACAGATATAACTTCTTATCTGATGAATCTTTTCTTTTTAGCTTATTCTTCAATTTTCTAATTTTAGACAGTAGTTAAAAATTGAATAACCATCACCTTAGAGTATTTCTTCACACATCATATGGATCTTTATCTGAAACTGTTAGGTGTTTAATATCCATCAGTAATAGAACCGAGCTCTGATACCAATTGAAGGTGTGAAGAAAACACAAGAAAATGGGGTTTGAATTAGATTTTCCTTTCTTGAATAAATTTTGCTTCTAAGCATTATTCATTGAACAATTATTATGAGTGTTACTTCTAAGTAATGCTTCTAATTAAGTTAAGAAAACATAAACTCTAAAGCATAATCAAAATTAAAGAACACATGATATATCCTAGTTTACTTGAGAAACCCCAAGCTAGTCTAGTCCACCCTACCAAGGTGATTTCACCTTGAACTCAAGTACTTAATCCACTATAACCAATCTGATTACAATGGCTTGGGAAACCGCAGGTGACTAACATCAAATGACACGTTCAGGGATCCACACTAGATATAATGTTTATTAACCCAATAGAATCTGATCCCTCAAAATCTCCTACCAGGATTTCCTTCCAATGATATCCATCAGTAATCTCATAAGGCCGACCTTCACTCAGTCCTCTTTGAGATATGACTACCATTGACCCAATAGAATCCACTACCAGGATTTCATCTATGGTGACCACAACCAAAGTATTCTCAAGTCTTCTGATCTTCACTCGGTCACTTGAGGAACCAACAAATTCTAACAAGAATTATTATTTTTTGGAGATTACATGAGTGCTTCTTATCAAGCAGATTACTGCTAAATTAAGTACATATTGTTTGACACAATTCCGAGCAACAACTCTTGTGTACAAACAATTTACATGAAGATCTTAAGAAATAACACAATCTGAGCAACAATTCTTGTGTTTTTACACATTTCTACAAATATGAATATAATTTAAGTTAATTGCAGCATCTTGTAGTCTTCTTGTCTTCACCTTCATCATTGAGCAAGCTATGAGCAATAACTCCTTGCTTCTTCATATTTCTACCAAGAAGTATTTGATTAGAATTTGAATATCATCTTGTTGAATTTTTCTTCATCATCTTCTTGATTTCTCCAGTATATTCAGCGTAATAGCTGTTATTGTTTGTTGTTATAGTGGTTGATGGCTTTTTTGGTTGTGTTCCAATAATGACAACTTTTTCTTTTCACATTCAACACCAACTCATTTTTAAACATACAATTCTTTTCTTATATATGCAAGCAAAATAGAGGTGTTGGCTCTTTGAAAAAGAGTCGTTACAAATACTACTGCTATGTCCTTTTCTCTTCCAAAATTCAAGCTAGTAGAGAGGTAGTTGAATAAGGCTTTTTTGTACTTGTACTATTGTACCTTGTTACCGTTATATTCTTTCCTTCTGCACTTCAGAGGCTTCTGCGAGCATGAGTTTAGAAGCGAGAACATAACATAAGGTCTTCGTAACTTTAAGTCTTCAGAGTCTCCAGCACTTGGTTGTGAGAACCCTGTTGTAGAGAATCTTGTTTTAGAAGAGCTTCAAGTCTTCAGAGTCTTAAGATCTGCGTCTTTAGTGTGTTTAGCACTTGGTCTTGAGAACCTGTTGTAGAGAACCTTGGATCTTTAGAACTTTAAGTATTTGTAATCTTCAGAACTTCCATCTTTAAAATCTTTAACACTTGGTTCTTTAAGAGTCCTTTTAAGAACCTTGTTATTAGAAACACAAGTCTTCAACATCTGGACTTCAGTAGAAACCTTGTCTTCAGATCTTCTAACTTTGTTTCTTTAGAACACACTATCTTTTAGAAACTTTAGCATCTGGATTTTAGTAGAAACTTGAGTCTTCAGATCTTCTGACTGTTTCCTTAGAACACTTTGTCTTTAGAAGCTTGAGTATTTAGCATATGGACCTAATTAGAAACTTCTGTCTTCAGATTTTCTGACTGTTTCTTTATAACTCGTTGTCTTCTGAAACACGAGTCTTCAACATCTGGACTTAAGTAGTAACTTTAGTCTTCAGATCTTCTCACTAGTTTCTTTAGACAAACATCAGAGCCTACACTCCAGAGCCTTATGAAGTTTCTTGCTACTATTCAATAAAACTTGTGTAGCGCAAAAGCGAAATTAATTCTCTTCTAATGTCTTGGCCACACTATCCATCAGAAGCATAACCTGTTTGTTAAATACTAAAAAATAACAAACATTAGAGTATCAAAATTGTTCATACAAACATACTCATTTGTTATCATCAAAACTCAGAGATAATATTGCAGAACCAAATCTTGTTCTTACACAAACAATCTCAAGTCCATTGCCCTTTCACAAAAGGTGATCAAATCTCTTTTTAAAGAAGGATTGTATATTATCCCTAATCCCAAATCATTCCAAAGCATCGAGATCAGGGTTTCTTCTGCGCTAATAATTTATAGCTACCTAGAAGGATATGTCTATGATTAGATGTTTGGTGAGGAACCTGGTGGACATGTCTTCCGCCCAAGTCATGAGACTTAAGGTATGGTTGGGTTGGATGCTAGGGAATTTGCAACCTTTTCTTCTGCTTAATAGGCTGAGTTTCTTGAGGTTGAACTGCTGGTGGAGAAGAAATTTTCTTCATTAATTTATCAAAATATGCTTTATTAATTGGTGTTTCAATTTTTACCAAAATATCACTTCTTTAAACAACGAAATAATGTTTTCTACACAAAGTAGTTATGATGCCTAGGTGTCCCAACACAATAGCAAAGGTGTTGATAAGGTTGTCTATGTTATTAGAAATTAAATTAAATTTATAAGGTTTCCATTTGCAAGTGTTAACCAAGTGACTTCAGACACAAAATTGGGGGTGAATTGTGTTATATGGTTTTTGAGAACTTTTTTGAAAAAGATGGATTTAACTTGGTTAGTTTTTAGAAAGAAGATGAAGCATAAAGTTAAGTTTGAAAGATAAATCAAACAAATATAAAAGAGATGAGTTAAGAAAGTGCACTACGGGATTTATAATGGTTTGAGCTTAAACCATGTGGCTTAATCTAGTCTGCGGGAGTTTCTCCTTGAGATGTATGGGAATAGCTTGAGCTTTTATCACAAGATCAATCCATAACCTCCTTACATCAAATTTTTGCTCATGTTTAGTTTGCAACCTTCATATCACTTACAATTTAAAAAGAGAACTAAGCTCTGTATTTACAATTACAACACAATATAATTTAAATAGCATAATTACACAACTCTAGCTTTAAGCAATTTTCTCTCTTAACACTAAAACAAGAAATAGTTTATAAAAACAATTTCTAAGAAGAGTAAGTAGGAGAGAAAAATATAAAATCTAAATTTTGTGCTTATAAAGTATATTATATAATCTATGGGTCGTGGTCACTTTCTAATCATTTATCCTGCAACACTAATCGATTAGACCTAGAATATTTGGAAAGAAACTAATTGAATTCTGATCCTAGTCGACTAAGAGGATATTTTGCTTTCCTAATTGGTTAGAACGCTTCTTAATCAATCAGTTAGTTACTAGAATTGATTTAAAGAAAGGTTTTGAAATAGGTGAAGTTTGTAAAATCATTTTGAGTGTGTAAGTGCATTTCCATAATTCTTTGAGAGCTACTCACAGTCATTTACAATTTTTTAAATCCTAAATAGGTAAAATTACAACCAGACACTAGATCATATGAGATTTTAAAGAGTTTAGTTCCTTTTGATATTGTCTTTGTGTTTGACTATCTTTGATTTAAACATTGGAACCTTATTAGCTTATATTTTTAATAACTTTAATATTTTTTCTACTTTGATAACGCTCATGATTAATTTAGATTTTTTTTTTCTATAATCAAAACCACAGATAATATCATCATATCTAGGACAACACATAGAATCACATTCTCTTTTTTTTTTAATTGTGAAAACACCTCTCTCAAGGAGGTGGTAAAATATAAATATTAAGATGAAAATATTGGAGTTATTAACTCCCTCTCCCATATAAAGAGATTATAAGGTACTCCCATAAGAGTATGCTTCTCTCTCTTTGGCATTATCAAAAAGCTTAAACAACACATAGAACAAATATTTCACATGGAGAAGAAGGAGAAGAAACACATAGAAAATTAATCGATGCATGATTAATTTGAAATTCCTAACTTAGTTCTTATGAGAAAAAAATTTAGGACGCAAATTAGTAAAAATATATACCAATTGATTAAATGAAGACTCAAACTAAATTATGCAATCCCCTCTTCAACATGGTCCCTAATAAAATGATGTTTAATCTTAATGTGTTTTGTATGAGAGTGAACTATACCAAATTCTTAGTGAGGTTTATGGAATTAGTGTTGTCGCACTTAATCGAGACAATTCCTATATTAATTACATAATCACTTAATTATTATTTCATCCAAATTACTTGCACAGAACAACAACCAGTGATGAATTGTGATTTAACTATGGACAATGCAACACTTTCTTATTTGTGCTATGACACGTGGAAAACGCGTTCCCAATAAAATGATATGTATCGCTTGTACGCTTCCATTCTAATTTACAACTAGAAAAACCAGAATTAGAGTACCCAACTAAAGCATAATCAGTCCCTTTTGGGTACCATAAATCCATTAGTGATGTACTAGTGAGATACTTCATAACGCGTTTGACAATAATAAGGTGTGATTGTTTTGGGTTTGAATGAAAACATGCATACATACAGACATAAAACATAATATCAAGATGAGATGCAGTAAGATAGAGAAGGAAATCAATCATACCTTGGTATTTTCTTTCTTTAACAAAATTTCACTTCCTTATATTTATTTTGACTACCCATATGCTGATGGGAGTTGAGATAGGTTTTGATTTTTTAGTTTTGAATCTTTTTAGAAACTCTTTACAATACTTAGCTTGATGAATGAAGGTACCTTCTTTTGTTTGATGAATTTTCAAATCGGCAAAGTACTAAATCTCACCCATATATATTTCAAATTTATTTTGCATCATATAAGAGAAATCCTTACAAAGAGACTAGATAGTAGCACCGGATGTAATGTCATCAATATATATTTGCACATTTAAAACAATATGGTAATATTTCTTAATGAAAAGTGTTGTATTTCTTTCGTCTTTGAAATTTGTTTTCAAGTTGAAACTTGATGAAACGCGGATGGATTTGTTTAAACCTTAGAGAGCCTTTTTTCCAGCTTTAATAGATGATTAGGAGAAGAGAAATTTTTTAAATCGGGAGGTTGATCAACATAAACTTCCTCTGTGATGTAATCATTCAAGAACAAACTCTTTACATCCAATTAGAATATTTTGAAACTTAAAATGCATGAAAAAACTAAAATAATTCTCATGGCTTCTAATCTAGCTACATGAGCATAACTTTGATCAAAATCTATGATTTTTATTGATTGTATATGTTCACAAAAAACATTTCTTTATTTTTTAAAATAGTTCCTTTTTAATCAAGTTTGTTGTGAAAGATCCCTTTGGTTCCAATCACAATATTATTCCATGGTATGGAAACGAGTTCCCAAACGTTGTTTCTCTCAAATTGTTAACTCTTCTTGTATAATAAGAGACCAATGTTCATTAATGAGAGCTTAATTGACGTCATTTGCCTTAATTTGGGAATGTCAAGTGATTACCCCCTTAGAAATGCCCTATATTACATTATGGAATGGAAGATCTCTTGTTATTCTTTATTCTTGATTGTATTTACTTATTTAATCAACTTAATCATTATTTTCATCTTTAGTTTGATCTTTACTTTGATTTTAGTCTTTGTCTTGATCTTGGTTTTACGATAATTTCTACAAAATACTTGCATAATGAGAAAATTCTACCTCTACCAATTTGGAGTTAGTTTCATCAAAGGTAACATGAAATAATCTTCTAAAGTAAGGGTTCATTTATTAAAGATTCTTAAAGTTTTAATAGAAGTGTAATACCCTATGAATAGACATTCAATAGCGTTTGCATCGAATTTTCCATGTTTATCCTTTTGGTTATTAAGAAAAAACATATGCATCTAATAACATAGAGCTGAAAGCAGTATGCTTCCTTAATTTGTATACTTTGTAGGCACCACCTTTAGAATTGGTCTTATGAAAACACGATTCATCACATAGCAAGCAATGCTTACTACATTGACCCAAAAATACTTGGGAAAGGTGTTTCATCGAGCACCATTCTTGCTAGCTCTTTGAGATATCTATTTTTCTGTCCCATTATCTAGTTTTGTTGAGGAGTTCATTGAGCAGGGACAACATGCTCTATACAATTTCCAACACAAAATTAATCAAATTACGCACTTTGAAATTCAACTTCTTGATCACTTATGATATATGTGATGCTTAAAACTTTTTTCGTTTTGTATAACTTTGGATAGTTTTTAAAAGGCAACAAACGTGATTTTTAGATTAGAAAAATGTCCATGTATAGCGAGAATAGTCATGTTTTGGACGGACCAAAAATATCCATGTGCAAAATTTGTAAAGGCCTATTTATAGAAATAATATGTTTCAATTTAAAGGAAGCCTTTACTTGTTTACCCTTTTGGACTGCATCACATTTTGGACAAGTGACTGCAGACACAAGAAGGGGCATGGGTGAATTGTGTGGATTTAAATGATGTCCAAATGAAATTCTTTGATAAAATCATATTTTAAAACAATTATAAAAAAAAGAGTAATAAGAAGAAAAATAAATAAAATTAGACTGATGGAAATTTCAGCGGAAGTAAATAACATAAATGCACAAAGATAAGGGAAGAGAAGGATGCACAATGGTTTATAGATTTTGGCCTAATGATTTGACTTACTTATCTCCCCAATAATTTCTTCTTGAGAGTTTCCGTTATGATGTGAGCTTTTGATACGTTTTTTCCCACAAATCTCCTTACAAAGTGAATGGAGTTTTACAATGGCTTTCCTCCTAACCAAAACGAGAGTTTTAACTACAAATACTTCCCAAGTAAGAGAATTTTCCATCAGGACAATATCAAACCATCTTAGAGCTTTCAACACTAGGCTAAGCTCACGAACCAAATTGTAGTTTTAATTACGAAGACCTCTCAACCAAACATAGGTTTTACTAGGTTCACCTCAAAAACCAAATAAGAGATTTTCAATTGGTTTAGATCACAACCAAGATAAACTTCCCATAAAATCCATATTACAATAATGGTCCCACACTAGAACAACACACCTTACATATTAAAGAACACACGCACACACACACACACACACACACACAGAGAGAGAGAGAGAGAGAGAGAGAGAGAGAGAAAGAGAGAGAGAGAGAGAGAGAGAGAGAGAGAGAGAGAGAGAGAGAGAGAGAGAGAGAGAGAGAGAGAGAGAGAGAGAGAGAGAGAGAGAGAGAGAGATAGAGAGAAGTGAGAGAAATCTATTTAGAACATGTTTTCTGGTGTGAATGAAATTAGAAATGAGCCCTCTATTTATTGGAAAAAAGGTGGCTTAAATATGGAAAGATTCCATGGGATTTTTAAGGCTTATAATTGATTATGCCATAATGGATTATGTATTACAAAAAAGGAAGGGTTTTAAAAGTGTCATCACTAGTCAATTAAGAGACCTAATAATCTATTATTAGGGTTTGCAAAATCTATTATTAGTTGTTGTACCCCAATTTTTCCCCCTAAGATCCCTTCATCATACCATGTTGATTCCATCACAACAATATCACATTAGGATTCTTGGTTCCCCTCCCTATATTTATCCTTGCTCTTTGAGGAATCACCAAGCACCTTGAATTTTGTTCTTTTATGATCATGGATACTTCCCTGAAGATGTTTGATTAGAGATTTTGATGGAAGTTCTGATAAGTCCATGTGGTAGAAGTTACTTTCAAGAGACACTTATCCTATTCGCTTTTCAAAAAGTGAAAAAGAGGTTATGTTATAAAAAATGTTTGAGACTAAGTCCCGACACCGTTATATTCAAAATATCTTACGTTCTCCCCATTTTTGTCATTAATCAAAAAGCAATAAAAACACGTAAGGAGAAAAAAAAGGTTATGCATTCAAGAACATAGATTAATACTGTAGCGATAGAAATGTTAAGACTAAGCCATTGGATTGACTTAACTCGCGCAGATCAAAATAAAAATCGCCACCGTGCTTTATTGTTTCCAAAATAAATGGGAAAAGAGAGAGTAAAACCAAAAAGAGAGGGAAGAGAATCTAGGTACAGGGGTTGGTTATGCAAAGGGAAGGTATTAGCACCCTAAACATCTATGGCACTCCGTAGGAACCTCTTTGAAAATCTTCATATTTTGGCTATAAAAGGTGTATACAAAAATAGATGGTGGAGATGAGAAAAGAAGTATTTTTTACAATTTTCCACCCTCTGTGGTTATGAACCTTTAGTGCCTACGTACCACCTTTTAAGGAATAGGGGATCAGGGTACTCGTAGTTCACCTTAAAAATTTTAAAACACATGAGTGTTAGTTAATTTTAAAAGACGAGACATTATCGTCATATCTAAGTGGAAGAACATACTTACTACCCACGATTATGAGAAAAGAGAATTTGCATCATCTCAAAAATGGAGGGTATAGCTTGGATTTTAAAATCAATAAAGCCTCACCCAACACAAGAGTGGAAAATATCTCACTTCACTACATATCGTAGAAGTATAGTAGGTCTCATCACTACAAGAATCAACAAGAGTCTAATATTTTGAGAATAATTTTAAAGTAAAGAGCCAAAGTGGAAAAATGGTTTGAATGAGGTTAATTGACTTTTAGTCTTATCACAAAAAATGTCAAAGTATGATTAAATTAATTAAAGTTTGATTAAGAAAAGACTTTTGAAAATTCATGGACCTAAGTCTAAGTTTATTATGAAAATGGTTCAAGTTAGAAAACAAGAAGAGTTTTGAAAAGGAGTGAGAATATTTTTGAAATTAAAGAAGACAGGAGGAGATGAAGTGACTATCCTAAAGCATAAGGTAAAAGCTAAGAAAAAGAATGATCTAACCAACAAGAAACCAACACTTGAAATATGAAGTCAATGTAGAATTCCCTTTTTTTAGATTGAAACCAAGCAAGCAGAAAAACTAAACCTCTGAGAAATACCAAGCTTTAGATGAATTAAGTCTTCATAAAAATTTGACCGATTAACAATTGTATACAGAGGAATTCTCAAACATAGACAAAACACATAATCAGAATAACCTGCACACAAAGAAAATCAACTCAATATCTTGGGGGTAAACCCCAAGAACTTCAGACAAAATAACAACAGAGCGACAAGGTCCTAAGGTATCAAGGTTTCTAATCCTAAATCCAAGAGATCTACAACTCCACAATACCAAGGATAGTAACCAAGTTATCCTAGTAACCTAAAAGTTTTTTAATGTTCAAGTTGATTATTAAGTGTCTTCAAAAGAAAATAAAAGCTCAAGTGAACAAAGATAAATTGGCATAAAAATAAATACTCAAGTGAGGAAAGATAAATTACATAAAGATAAATGCTCAAATGAGCAAAGATAAAAAAATAGCATGAAATGTAAATGCTAAAATAAATGGTGCATAAAAGTAAAGGCGTAAAATAAAAGTCATAATAGTAAAAACATAAAGTAAATTCAATTGTTAGTGAATTAGAAGTTAGAGGTTAGTTGAATGATCATCTTGAAGTTTGCATTTGAAAACTCATTAGAAGATTGATAAAATAATATATTCTCAACAACAAGATTCTTTTGGTTTTTGTCAAGTATGTCGTTCATTTCAAGTGCTTAAAGCGACCACATGTGATCAGTGATGTTCAAATGATTCACTTAGACCAAAGTTCACGAAGTTCATTAGAGGATTGATAAGATCAAATCCTCCTAACAATGAACTTCAAAGTAATTGGATCAAAGGTTTAAAATTAAACATACTCGGGCTTGCAAACATAGATTTGGGCCACGAATGATCATTTTTCGAATCGGGACAAATTTAGCGCTATGTTAAGCAATCGTAAGAGGACTTACGTAGAAGTCACACCTATTTTGAGGTCGGTCAATAGAAATCTATGTACCAACATGTTAGAGAAATGATAAGTAAATCATTCTCCAACAACATGTAGTACAAGTAAAAACAAGAATAAGATCAAACAAAGAGGGAGTGGATGTATCGGATGAAATTAGGGTTTCAAATATCATCAACATCATTCATCCATTTTGGTGGATTTGATTTTTTAACCTATCAACACCCAAGATCCAATGAGGTTGAGGAACTTGTCACAAAATAATACTCAAATCAGGACCAAACAAAAATAATAAAATATATTTAATAAAACAATATTTAAATGATTAATAAAAGAGAAATAATTGGTAAAAAACACAAAATGTATTAAAACACCAAATAAAAATCCTAAAAAAATATATGAGGTTAAATGCGAGTCAATAAATGTTGGCAAAAATTTTCAGAATTTTTTAAAGTAAGAAACTATTTTTAAAATTTAAAGAAATAAGAAAAATAAACAAAAATTTGTGAAAAATAGTGAAATCAAAAATAAAAATAAAATGAGGTCACCAATATTTGTTAAGAGGTCATTGGATACTTCCATAATTTTTCAGAATTTAAAAATTAAGAAAAGTATTTTTATATAATTAAAACAAGTAAAATAAAGTGAAAAATCATAAAAAATATCAAATCACAAAATAAAATTGTGAAAAAATAAAAATTAGAAAGAGAGAAATCAAAAGTATTTTTGGGAATTTTTTTCCAGAATTTTAACAGTTGAAATAATTTTTTTAATGAATTTTTAAAGTTTAAAACAATTAAAATATAAAATCAGAAAATAAAAATAAAGCCAAAATAATGTGAACCATCTAATCAATGTCAAACACGTTAGTAAGCAGATCCAAGGGAGCTGGCGCACTGTGCATGTTATGGACCTTATTGAATAACACACATAATCAATAAAAGATAAACCAATAAAACTAAAAGAAATGTCACACAATCATTGATTGAAGAACGACATGTAGGTCGTCTTCAACCTCCCCATGTTTGTGCATTGGGTTTTTATGAGATTCTTCAAATAAAATCGTTTGAAGCTCAAACCGGTATCCTTGAATTCGTTTCTTTCAAACGATCCTTGAAGGAAAATAACGACTCAATATGTAGCGAAAATTAAATTTTTTCTTTAGTGATCCTTACGAATGGGCATTGTTAGTGATATAAACTATTACCTCTTGTGCCGAATTAGATATTTGATGCTATGATCACGAGCGTTGATGAATAACAACACCTCTACTCAGTCCACACGAACAAACAACCTTCAGTCTCAGTGCTAGCTGCTACGAATGAAGACTTTGAATGAGAGAGAGAAATACGGCAAGGGTTTCACAAAACCTGGTTTCATCAAGTGAGAAAGCTTATCCACAAGGGTTGTATTTATAGAACAACTTGTATGGGCTGCAAGCTAAAAAGTCCAACTTAAGTGATCCAAATAATAATAATAATAATAATAATAATAATTATTATTATTATAATAATATTTTTATTATTATAATAACTTTTATTACAATAAATATTATTATAATAACTATTATTGTAATAAACATATTTTATTATTATTATATTTTATAACTATTATAAAATAATAATAATAATAATAATAATAATAATAACTAATATTATATTATATGATGTTCCATATTTCCCTTAAGTGCAACATACCTTACGGTGTTCATAATTGTTTCAAGTATACCGTATCTTACGATGTTCCTTATTTATTTTATCTCTCATTAATATGTTCTTATGTGCGCGATCCTTTAAGTTCTCGTAACATTGGAAATTATATTTAATCATATATTTAATATAATAAACAGTGAGCGGTATCTAGTAACACATCACTGCTATCCAAGTCATGAAATTATCATGTGATATGACAAAACCTTTTTCGTGAGAATGTTTGTGTGTACATTTACCCTTTTGCCCTCATGTCTATATTGAACACAAGGCATAGACCGTGCCACCCTTGTCCATTTCAATATTGAGCCCTTAGACATTTATCCTGTTACGCAGGATGGGAAAATTCTATCTAGGTCACTCATGTCCCTCAAAATGCTTTGTGAAGTACCCATCAAGTGTCTCTATGGTCATCCAGTTACGGATAATGTTTGATCAACAATAAAGTGTTAGAACATAGTTTGATTCTACAACCCTTGATTAGAGTTTTGATGATAACAAATACAAAGAATAAATCAATACAAAGAATATATACAAAGAACAAATATGCACCTTAAAAATATGTTTTATGTATGCAGAAGTTCTGATGGGATCAGCATCAGAAGATAAGCTAAAGTATTACACGCTGAAGCAAAACAGTTTTTATGCTGAAGTTTGATGACCAGAATCTGCGCCTAAACAAGTAAACTCTGACTCTGAACAAAAACATCTCAACCAAGTCATCAACACTCAGAAGCGTCATCAGCAGTTAAAGCAAAGAAGACTCTGAAGCGTTACTAATTATTCAAGACAAAATTAAATGCCAAACGACTTTCTTCAGACAAGATCTTCTACAAAAGGAAAGTGTGTTATTAACATTAAACTTGATTTATGGACAACGTCTCTTGCTTGCCTATATAAACAAGTCCGCTTGCAAAAGAAGCACATACGTACGCACACATTAATTTGCAGAGAATTCCAAACCACGCATATTCAAGCTCTAGCAAATTTATTCTATACTATAAGTATAACCTGTGTAATTATCACAGTGGTGATAAACTGTTTTGTTAGAAAACAACAACACATTCTTGCTCAAATTATTTGTAAAAGATTTCCTTGAGATTAACCGATTTGTGGTTGTACTCAAGAAGACTTTAACAATTGTTAAAGTAGCTGTTGTAATCGTTTGAGATTAGTGGATTAAGACCTCGTTGGAGAGAGGCGAAATCACCTTGACGGGTGGACTGGAGTAGTTTGAGATCAAACGAACCAGGATAAAAATACTGTGTCATTAAGCTGTTTGTGATCTAAGTTTTTCAATTCAACCCCCCCTTCTTGTGTTTTTCACATCTTCAATTGGCATCAGAGCGCCTGGTTCTGAGCTTAAACACTTAACTGTGTCAGTACAAGATCCAACGTCAGAAAAACACAATGGCAGGACCAAGTCAAAACATCAGCAATGACAACAATGAAGAAAAGGGACAAATTTAGTGGAAAACCTCCAGTCTTTGATAGAGATAACTTTGACTACTGGAAAGACAGAATTGAGAGTTTCTTTCTGGCCCATGATGCTGATCTGTGGGACATGGTGACTGATGGATACACGCACCCAGTGGATGGACGTGGTCAGAAGATTAACAGGAAAATGATGTCTGATCAGCAAAAGCGTGAATTCATAAATCATCACAAGGCCAGAACAATTCTTCTCAATGCCATCTCATATTCAGAATATGAGAAAATATCAAACAGAGAAACTACCAAGAATATGTTTGATTCTCTGAGAATGACGCATGAAGGCAACACTCAAGTCAAAGAAACCAAAGCCCTTGCGCTTATTCAGAAGTATGAGGCATTCAAGATGGAAGATAGTGAATCAATAGTAACTATGTTTTCAAGATTCCAAATTCTTGTTGCTGGTTTAAAAGTTCTTGACAAAGGGTATTCCACTGCTGATCACGTTAAGAAGATCATCATAAGCTTGCCAAAACAGTGGAGGCCAATGGTCACAACGCTTAAGCTAGCCAAAGATCTCAACAAAATCTCTCTAGAGGAACTTGTCAGCTCCCTCAGAAGTCACAAGATAGAGCTAGAAGAAGACGAACCTCAAAAGCAAGGTAAGCCATTAGCTTTAAAATCTAACAGAAAATCTGACTCCAAAGTTTTGCAGGCTGTTGAAGAAATCTCTGATGGATCCTCATCAGAAGAAGATGAATTGTCTCTCCTTTCAAGAAGGGTGAATCAACTGTGGAAGCAGAGGCAAAGAAAGTTTAGGAATCCCAGAAGATCAGAATGAATCTTCCTCCAGATACAGAAGGTCAGAATCCTCCTCTGGACACAGAAGATCTGAAGGCTCTTCAGGATACAGAAGATCTGAAGGCTCTTCAGGATACAGAAAGCCAAACAACAAAGACATCATCTTCTATGAATGTAAAGAGCAAGGGCACTACAAAAGTGACTGCCCAAAGCTTCAGAAGGAGAAGCCCAAAAAGAAGTTTATCAAGGAAAAGAAGAAAAGCCTCATGGCTACATGGGATGATTCTGACACATCTGAAGCTGACTCAGAATCAGATGATGAAAGAGCAAACATAGCTCTCATGGCAAACGTATCTGAAGATAGTGAAGCTTCTGGTTCAGACTCAGAATCAAACACTGAAGAGGTATTCCATGACTTTACTATAAACTTTACTAAGGCTGAACTTGCTGAAAGCCTTAATTAAATTTTAGAAAGGTATCAACAGATCAGAGTCAAATTCAGAAACCTGAAAAGGAATCTTGCTTCTGACTCTGATAAGACTGAGAGTCTCAGATTGGAGAATTCTGAGTTAAAAGAAAAAATTTCAAAATTAGAAAACCAGTTGCAAAACTCTCAGAAGGAAACAATCCCTGAAACTCCCAGCAATGTTGATGAGATCATCAAAGAGTATGATCACAACTTTCAGAAGTTTCTAGCTAAAAACATAAACAGAAGCAAGATGGCTTCAATGATCTATGAAGTTAGCAGAAATGGCAGAAAAGGGATAGGATATCAAGGTAAGGTACCTACACCAAAAAATGCCATGGACTTAGTTATAAAACGCACTCCACTTGATTCACACTTTATATATGGGCACACACATGACATAAAATACACGAGTAGTGATTATTCTGCCAAACCAAAATTCAATCAGAATTTTGGTAAAACTAACAAATCAGGACCCAAGAAAATATGGGTACCTAAGGATAAAATAATACATGTGGCAGATATCTTTAGCAGCAAAGCAAAGACACCAATCATGGTACCTGGACTCTGGCTGCTCACGACACATGACGGGAAGAAGGCATATGTTCCAAAGCCTGGAACTTAAGCCTGGAGGCGACGTGGGCTTTGGAGGCAATCAGAGAGGAAAGATCATTGGCTCTGGAACAGTAGGTAATGGAAATCTTCCCTCTATAAGTAATGTTTTATTAGTTGATGGATTAATGCATAACCTGTTATCCATAAGTCAATTAAGTGATAACGGTTATGATATAATCTTCAGTCAAAATTCATGCAAAGCTGTTAGTCAGAAAGATGGGACTATCCTATTTAATGGAAAGAGGAAAAACAACATTTATAAAATCAAACATTCTGAACTGAAAAGTCAGAATGTAAAATGTCTACTGTCTGTTAACAACGAGCAATGGATCTGGTACAGAAGATTGGGGCATGTTAGTATGAGAAGAATATCTCAGATCAACAAACTCAATCTGGTGAGAGGACTTCCTAACCTGAAGTTCAATTCAGATGCTCTGTGTGAAGCATTTCAGAAAGGCAAGTTTGCGAAACCCGCTTTCAAATCCAAAAATGTTGTTTCCACCTCTAAGCCATTATAACTTCTGCATATTGACTTATTTGGACCAGTAAAATCTTCTTCAGTCAGTGGCAAGAAGTATGGGTTAGTAATCGTAGATGACTATAGCAGATGGACATGGGTAAAGTTCTTAAGACACAAGGACGAGTCACACTCTGTGTTTGTTACCTTCTGCAACCAAGTTCAGAATGAAAAGGATCTTAGAATCGTCAAAGTCAGAATTGATCATGGTGGAGAATTTGAAAATAAATTTTTTGAAATATTCTTTAATGAAAAAGGCATTCTGCATGATTTCTCTTGTCCTAGAACTCCCCAGCAAAATGGAGTTGTAGAACGAAAGAACAGAACATTGCAAGAAATGGCCAGAACCATGATCAACGAGACTAACATTGCTAAGATCTTTTGGGCAGAGGCAATAAACACATCGTGTTATATTCAAAATAGAATCTCCATAAGACCTATTCTGGAAAAGACTCCATATGAATTGTGGAAGAACAGAAAGCCCAACATTTCTTATTTTCACCCATTTGGATGTACGTGTTTTATTTTGAATACAAAAAATTATTTGAACAAGTTTGACTCTAAAGCACAAAAGTGTATTATGTTAGGATACTCTGAATGCTCAAGATGGTATAGAGTATACAATATAGAAACACAGATTGTTGAAGAGTCAATCAGTGTTCGGTTGGATGATAAGCTTGACTCTCAAAAGTCAAAGCAGAATGAATTCCTTGCAGGTATGGAAGTTGAACTCACAGGTACTGAAGATAACTCATCAGAGGCTCTTAATAGAGACACTCCCTCAACATTAGAAAGAGTCACTACAAGCAATCCAGCACCTTCTGTTGATCAACTCCAGAAAAGACCATCCAGAAGCAGCATTGATCACCCAGAAGAAACAATTTTAGGAAGGAAGGAAGATCCAATCAGAACAAGATCTACCTTCAGAAACTCTGAAGAATCCCTCATGGGTCTGGTTTCTCTGATTGAACCAACAACAATTTATGAAGCACTTCTGGAAAATGACTGGATTCTGGTAATGCAAGAGGAGCTAAATCAATTCACAAGAAATGACGTATGGGATCTGGTTCCCAAACCAAAAGGATTCAACGTCATTGGTACAAAATGGGTGTTCAGAAACAAACTGAATGAACAAGGTGAAGTCATCAGAAACAAAGCACGACTGGTAGCACAAGGTTATAGTCAGCAAGAGGGGATAGACTATACAGAAACCTTTGCTCCAGTCGCCAGGTTAGAATCTATCATACTTTTAATATCATTTGCTGTTAATAAAGGCATCACTCTGTATCAGATGGATGTCAAAAGTGCATTCTTAAATGGCTATATAGAAGAAGAGGTATATGTGCACCAACCCCCTGGTTTTGAAAGTTCCAAAAATCCATAATATGTTTTCAAAATAAAGAAGTCACTCTATGGTCTGAAACAAGCTCCAAGAGCTTGGTATGAAAGACTAAGTAACTTCCTGTTAGAAAAGGAATTCACCAGAGGGAAAGTGGACACAACCTTGTTCTGTAAGATAGTTAAGAATGACATATTAGTATGTCAAATTTACGTTGATGACATCATATTTGGATCCACTAAACCCTCTCTGGGAAGAGAGTTTGCTAAATGTATGCAGCCAGAATTTGAGATGAGCCTAATGGGGGAACTAAAATTCTTTATGGGCATTCAAATAAATCAAACTCCAGAAGGAACTTACATTCATCAGAGCAAATATGTTAGAGAACTTCTGAAGAAATTTGATCTCTCAGAATGCAAGCCCTAAAGGATTCCAATGCATCCCATGTGCATTCTGGAAAAAGAAGAGGTAAGTAAAAAGGTAGAAAAGAAGGTCTACAGAGGTATGATTGGTTCTCTTCTGTATCTGACGGCTTCAAGGCCTGACATTCTATTCAGTGTTTTCATTTGTGCTAGATTCCAATCAGATCCTAGAGAATCTCACTTAACAGCAGTTAAGCGAATTTTCAAGTATCTGAAAGGTACTGCTAATCTGGGTTTGTTTTATAAAAAATCAAATGATTACAACTTAGTAGAATACTGTGATGCTGATTTTGCTGGAGACAGAGTAGAACATAAAAGCACTTCTGAAAATCTGATCTCATGGTCTAGCAAAAGACAATCCACAATAGCTATATCAACAGCAGAAGCTGAATACATAGCAGCAGCTGGATGTAGCCCGCAAATGCTCTGGATGAAAAGTCAACTTGAGGACTTCAATATATTTGAGAGTAACATCCCTATCCTCTGTGACAATACTTCTGCTATTTGTCTCAGTAAAAATCCTATTTTGCATTCTAGGGCTAATCATATAGAAATAAAACATCATTTTATTAGGGACTATATTCAGAAAGGGATTCTTAATTTAAAATTTATTGACACAGACCATCAATGGGCTGATGTCTTTACAAAACCTCTTTCTGAAGATAGGTTTAACTTCATTCTGAAACATCTCAGCATGAAGCTTTGCCCAGAATAAACTGTTTTATTTACATATCTTAATCTTCAGAATTTTGGTTATTTTCTGTGAATTGCTGATCAATCTGCCTTCAGAATTTTAGAAGTACAGATTGCATCAGAAACTATCCATGAAGATCTGAGAGTTTCATTTCAAGGATAGATGTGTGCTATTCACGCAAGCAAACAGTTGTCATCCATTCATCAGCTACCTTCTGAGGCTGAACACGCG
Organism: Vicia faba; assembly: GCA_948472305.1. Classification (NCBI taxonomy): domain Eukaryota; kingdom Viridiplantae; phylum Streptophyta; class Magnoliopsida; order Fabales; family Fabaceae; genus Vicia; species Vicia faba. The sequence continues at coordinate 896,542,827 of OX451738.1, forward strand.
TTCACTTTTATGAAAGGTCAAAAGCGCTGATTGGGTGCATTGAGACACATGTCATGGGTAACCGTTCCAATATCTTTCTGAATCCCCTAAAATCAGCTGTCAGTAATGCTTATAATCATTACTAATTATTTCTCTCTCTTGCAGTTTATGTTTTCAAAAATCTATTTAAACACAAGTTTCACTCTTTACACTCTTTCACTTTTACTCTCACAATCTATTCTAACTGTTTTCAGCTTGTACTTTCAAAACCCTTTCAATTTCTTCTCAAATTTCCTGTGTGAACATGGCTTTCTCAAGCGTCCCAAATACCAGTTCTCAGAGAACATAATCTATGGAACAATATGAAAAACTGTTCAGAACCCTTCTCACGCCCATTGACAACCTTGAAGTTCTTTCAGAACTAATCGTGGATTTTGAAAGTCATCAAGAAAATGGATTCAATCTTTCTGAAAAGGTAAATGCTCAAGGATGGAACAAGTATTTTGACCGTCTTCTAGGTCCAACGTTTCCAATCCTTGTGAAGGAATTCTGGATTCATGCTTCATCCTCCAACCATCAAGTCACTTCGTATGTAATGGGGAAGAAGATAGTAATTACTGAAGACCTAATTGCAAGACTGATAGGTTACAGTGGTGGTGGCGTAAGGTGTATAGACATGGCTGAAAGATGTGCTGATGTGGCTTCAATTGCAAGAGAAATTTTCACTCTGGGTCTTCCCTCCAGCAAGATAAGGGATCTGAAGGATCATCATAGAATATAGGCTAAGATAATTCTGGGATGCATCAATCACAGGAAGCCATCCAGCTCTCCTGACTACATAAACATTGATCAGCATTTTCTGATATACTTTATCTCCAAGAAGACTAAGGTGAATCTGGCTCACTTGCTATTCAATCATCTGAGGACCAGTGTTAAGGAGACTAGAGAAGATGAGCGTACCAAAAGGGACTGGATACCCCTTGGAAGGCTAATATCAGATATTCTGACAGAGAATAGGCTGATAGAGCATCTAACAGAAGCACAAGAAATCAGCTCTCTAGAGGCAACTGCTGGGAAGCCTTTGAATGCGAAGAATCTGAAAAAGATGAAAATTATTGAGAACATCAGAAAGGAACCCAATGTTACATCCTTTGCAACCATTACTTCCAGAATAATCCCTCTGGATGATTTCCCTATGTTCTTAGAAATTGATTCCAAGCCTGAGATTATCGTCAAATATTTGGATGCATGCAAGGAAGATGGCACTGCACCAGGGTTAAATATTCAGAACTTGCAACAGGCGGCTCCAGAAGTTGTGTTGAAGAAGAACAAGAAAAGAAAGGCAGCAGCAAAAGGATCATCCCAGCGGACTCCAAAAGCTGCTAAAAGGAAAGGTAATCCTTCTTCTGTTAATGTTTTAGAATCAATATCTTTATCAACATCTGGACCCTTACCTACCCAATCAGAAAATCCTACCCCACAAACGTTTGATGATTTTGACATAGAGTTTGACCCCTCAGAAACTCTAAGTCTTAGAGAAACTCACTCCCTTCCTATCAATCAAAATATTGAAACAACTCAACCAGAACTTGCAAAAGTTCTGTCAGACATTGAATCTTTTGACCAAAATATTTCTGCTCCCACACTAGAAAATCCAAACCCTCTAATCCCAGAAAATCCAATCTCTGAAACCACCACAGAAGCTCCACAACCAGATATTCCCCTCTCTCCTCAACCAGAAATACCACTACCTTCATCTCCTCAACCAAACATTCATCCACCATCTCCACAACCTGAACAATCATAACCAGAAGTTCAACATTCTAAGATCCAACCTTCTGAATCCTGTGAAACAGAACCTCACCATCTTACATCCAACCAATCTGAAGAACCTACTTCAGATTCAGATACAATTCCCATTCCAGGAATCACTGAACCTCTGGCCATCCGTATGCCCCTCACCATTCTGGACATTCCCCAAATTCCCTCTTCACTAGAATCAACTCCACCAAATTCCCCAACCAGTCCAATAATTATACCAGACTCTCCCACTCCCTCACCAAAAAGCAATCCAGATGACAACGCTAAACTTGTTATTGACCTAACTATTTTTGAATGCCTAGCTGCCATAACTCATAAAACTGCCATTCCAAAACCAAAACCATCTGAACCCACACCAGATGTTTGTACTAGTTTATTGATGTTTGAAACAGAAATGCATAAATGGATAACCTCCCTGAAGCAAGCTAGTCTTGAGATGACCAATCCTGCTGCCCCATATTATCTTTGGACAAGTTTCAGAAAATGGATAAGTTCTGAAACTCATAAGATGCAAGAACAGTGCTACGGACAAGTTCAACAGAATTTCAGTAATCTGCTAAAGGTATTTGAAGACCAAGTTCTGAGCCAACTGCTCAAGGAAGAGATTCTCCCTCTAGACAATGCTCCCTGGTCAGAACATCGTCCATCAGACAATGTTCAACCAGAGTCAGAAGGTCTCACTTTGACTGCTGCTCCAGATGAGATGATTTCTGTAGAGGAATTGGTTCAAAATGACCATGTTGCAGAATGCTCTTAGAAGCATCCAACTACTGAAGATTCTCCAGCCCCCTCCTATGAAAGGAAAACTCTGGAAGAACTGAAGAGAGTGGATATTGTTATTCAGGAAAGGTTGGATAACCAAGATGATACAATCAAGGAAATCAAGAGCATGTTAAGAAAACAAGAGGAAACCAACACCCAGATTAAGGGCTTGTTGGAAGCTTTGTTCACGCGCCTTCCTCCTCCCTCTTAGATTTTCCTTTGTTTTTAAAATCTGTTTATCTGTAATATTTGTTCTACATTGCTGCTGTTCTGAACTTCTTATCATTGCTTCTTATTTTTAATATAAATCCTTTTTAGCTCTCATTATATATCCTTTTTGATAATTGACAAAAAGGGGGAGAAATAATAAGATATTTTCAATAACGGATTACTGAGACAGAAGTCTCAAACATTCTGAACTACTTAACTTCTTTCTTCTGAAAAGCGTGAACAGGTACAAAACTCTGATGAAAGATGTAGTCAAATTCTGATGCTCAAGGACTCAAAGAACTTAAGGGAAATAATCAACTCAGGGGGAGTTTTTCTTCTTAATTCTATACTTTTTATTCTTTTTTTTAATTGAAAAATCTGGTTTTTGTCATCATAAAAAAGGGGGAGATTGTTAAAACATAGTTTGATTATACAACTTTTGATTAGAGTTTTGATGATAACAAATACAAAGAATAAATAAATACAAAGAATATATACAAAGAACAAATATGCACCTTAAAAATATGTTTTATGTATGCAGAAGGTATGATGGGATCAACATCAGAAGATAAGCTAAAGTATTACACGCTGAAGCAAAACAGTTTTTACGTTGAAGTTTGATGACCAGAATCTGCGCCTAAACAAGTAAACTCTGACTCTTAACAAAGACATCTCAACCAAGTCATCAACACTCTGAAGCGTCATCAGCAGTTAAAGCAAAGAAGACTCTGAAGCATTACTAATTATTCAAGACAGAATTAAATGCCAAACGGCTTTCTTCAGACAAGATCTTCTACAAAAGGAAAGTGTGTTATTAACATTAAACTTGCTTTATGGACAACGTCTCTTGCTTGCCTATATAAACAAGTCTGCTTGCAAAAGAAGCACGTACGTACGCACGCATCAATTTGCAGAGAATTCCAAACCACGCATATTCAAGCTCTAGCAAATTTATTCTATACTATAAGCTTAACCTGTGTAATTATCACAGTGGTGATAAACTGTTTCGTTAGAAAACAACAACACATTCTTGTTCAAATTATTTGTAAAAGATTTCCTTGAGATTAACCGGTTTGTGGTTGTACTCAAGAAGACTTTAACAGTTGTTAAAGTAGCTGTTATAATCGTTTGAGATTAGTGGATTAAGACCTCGTTGGAGAGAGGCGAAAACACCTTGATGGGTGGACTGGAGTAGTTTGAGATCAAACGAACCAGGATAAAAATACTGTGTCATTAAGCTGTTTGTGATCCAAGTTTTTCAATTCAACCCCCCTTCTTGTGTTTTTCACATCTTAATAAAGTACTTAACTCTACATCTAGGATCCATTGTGGTTTCAGGTTGAAGGGTGGTATACTTCACTATTCACCATGAGGATAACTTATGACACTTTGCAAAACATTCTATAGTATTCTCATAGCGGGTCAATTCAGTATAAATATTACTCCTAATATTCATACCTATATCAAGATTTGATAACTCTTTATCCATGATCCATGAGATGTGATCACGAGTCTATCTTCATAATAATCTCAATGCTTTAATGTTATCCCGCTTCACAATAAAGCTTGACTACAGATACTTTAAGAATATTGTCCTTATGTTTAATGGAATCTCATGATTAAGTCACACTTAACATTTCATTAAACAGACTAACTATTTAGGGACTTTATCATTTTGGAAAAACAAACATAATAAAGAAATTCCTTTTATTATTAATAAATAATTCGATACAAGTATCAAAAGTATTGGCCTCTAGGGCTTACACCAACAATCTCCCACTAGTACTAGAGCCAATCAGGTATACATCTAATACCCATAAAACTAGTATGGCCATCATGCTTCTACTTTGCAAGAGGCTTTGTTAGTGGGTCAACGACATTGTCAAGTGTTGGTACTCTGCATATCTTCACATATACTATTTTTATCATCTCTCGAATGAGGTGATATCATTTAAGTGAGTTTTTGGATCATTGGTGAGATCTAGGCTCCTTAGCTTATGTGATAACACCATTGTCATCACAATAGAGATCAACAGGATCCACAATGCTATGGACTATGCCAAGTTCATAATGAACTTATTGATCTAAACAACTTACTTTGTTGCATCCAGGGCAATAAAATACTCAAATTCAGTTGTAAAATGAACAACTATATCATGCTTTGAACTTTTCAAGCTTACAACGCCACCATTTAAGCAAAACACATAACCAGATTTGATTAATACGTCATCTGCATATATTATCAGGATGATGATCATGCTCCCACTAACCTTATTGTAGACATAAGGCTTATTTTGATCCATGATTAATACACCACCTTGATCAATTACGAGATAACCATATCTCCCAGGTTGGTGACGTATTATCTTTGATCTATGCTAGTCTTGTTCTACTTGAGCAGGTTTCTCTTCCACAACTACTTATGTTTCCTGCTCTAGTTCCTCTATAGGTGTATTACTGCTTTTCCGATTCTTAAATTTCTCCAAACTCTACTTTCTTCCCACTGATTCCCTTGGAAATAAAATCCTTTTCCAAGAAAACTCAAGTTTAAGCGACAAACACTTTACAATTAGAAGGATTGTAGAAAAAAATATCCTCTTATTTCTTTATGATACCACACAAATAAGCATTTGTCAAATCTAGGCTCAAGCTTTATTGAAATTTATCGTTTCACATAAACTTCATAACCCCAAATCTTCATGAAAGACATAAGTGGTCTCTTACCACTCCATATCTCATATGATGTCTTCTCAACCTTTTTGGATGGAACATGGTTAAATGTGTAAGTTGTTGTCAATAAAGCGTGTCCTTAAAAGGAGTTTGGAAGATTGGTGTGACTCATCATAGATCGAACCATGTCTAACAATGTTAAGTTTCTTCTCTTAGATACACCATTCCATTGTGGTGTTCCCAGAGGAGTAAGTTGAGATAGAATCCCACATTCCTTTAGATTGTCATAAAACTCTATGTTTAAATATTCACCGCCTCGATCTGATAGAAGAACTTTAATATTCTTATCTAGTTGGTTTTGTACTTTATTCTTGAATTCCTTGAACTTTTCAAAGTTTTCGGGCTTGTGTTTCATTAAATACACATAACCATATCTACTGAAATCATCAGTAAATGTGATGAAATATTGAAAACCTCCTCTGGATGGTATGTTCAGTGGTCCACGTAAATCAGTATGTATGAGGGTCAAAAGATCATTAGCCCTTTCACCTCTTCCTATGAATGGGGACTTTGTCATATTTCCAATTAAACAAGATATGCATGTATCATATGATTCATAATCAAAAGAGTCCAATAGTCCATCTTTATGGAGTTTGGAAATGCATTTCTCATTTATGTGGCTTAAGCATCAATGCCAAAGGTATCTTGGATTTAAATCATTAGGTTTAATGCTTTTTGTATTAATGTTATAATTTGGCATTTCAAGATCAAGAACATACAATCCATTGTTCATTTGTGTAGAAGCATAAAATATATCATTCAAATAAATGGAGCAACAATTGTTCTTTATTATGAATGAAAAAACCAAACTTATCCAAACAAGAAACAAAAATAACATTCCTAATAATTGCAGGTACATAATAACAGTTCTCTAACTGAATTATTAAACCACTAGGTAAAGTCAAAACATAAGTTCCTACGGCTAAAGCAACAACCTTTTATCCATTGCCAACTCGTAGGTCAACTTCACCTTTTGCCAAATCTATACTCTTTCAAGCCCCTGCACATTGGTACAAATGTGATAATCTCATCCAGTATGTAATACCCATGATGCAGAAGTAGATAAATTAATTTCTATAACAAAATTACCTGAATTTGAAGTCTCTACTTCATTCTTCTTATCTTCTAGGTACTTTGGGCAGTTTCTCTTCTAGTGTCCATTCTTACCGCAATAGAAGCAAGTGCCCCTTTTTGGTATGCCTCCACTAGGCTTCAAAGCAGGAACAATAGGTTTAGGTTTGGCGACTTCCTTGCTTTTCCCTTTACCAAGATGCTTGGTGGACCTTTTGTTCAGCTTCTTTCCATTCTCGACAATCAGAATGGACTTCCCTTTTGACTTCACATTTTCCCAATAGTTTTTAACATGCTTAGCAACTCTAGAAGAATTTTGTCCATGTCATTCATGTTGAAATTTAGGACAAACAGGCTTAAGCTCTCTGGCAACAATTGTAAGATCAAATCAGTCGCAAGTTCCTTTCCAAGGGGAAACCCTAACCTTTCAAGGTTCTCCACATACCCAATCATCTTGGGTACATGGGGACCTACAGGGTTTCCCTCAGCTAACTTGCTTTTAAAAAGGGCCTTTGAAACCTGAAACCTATCATTTCTTTCCTGCTCTTGATAGAGCACATTCAGATGTCTGATCATATCGTAGATGGCATGTTCTCATACTGCTTTTGCAACTCTGAGTTCATGGTAGCTAGCATAAGGCAAGCAGTTTCATTGGAATCACCGACATGCTTCTTATAAGCATCTCTTTCTTTCTTACGTGAAGAACTAAGAGGTTCCACTTCAGGAATAGGTGTCTCTAAGACATGCAACTTCTTATCATGCTTGAGGACAATCCTCATATTTCAGTGCCAATCCAAAATATTTGTCCCAGACAATTTTTCCTTATCAAGGATTGATCGTAAAATATTGTTAGAGGATTTTTTTATCATGGTAATCTACAAGAAAAATATGAAAATACGAGTATCATTAAAACAACATATTCAATTAGGCCTTTAATCAAATATTATCCCACTATTTTACTCAAACCAAATGACCCTCATCATTTGATTCGGAAAATCCCGTTGGAAGATTTTCTTGTGGGTCGAGATCCACATTTCACTTTGTTTTAAATCAACGTTAGGCTGATTACACAAAACTAGGTTATTTAGGTAGGAACTCCTTCCAATTGCATCTCATACAATTCTCGAATATTTTCAGTTGGGTGAATAACTTCTTATTCTAATCCATCATATGAATCATTCCCAACTCTTGCTTCGAACACATGTATAATATTATTATAATTTGTTTAGTTAAGTTTGACCTAGTGTTTTAGAGATTGGATATTACGTTTATCCTGTCGCACCTTACAAATATAGAACATGCACCTAGCGTTAGGCGAAACCTACATTGTTCGATACTAGTCTTGATGAGTTCTAAAACTTGGAAAGCATAAATTTAATATTCCTTTTAAGGGAATTTGATATTAGTTTGATCTCACCGACTTAACATGAAAATCGTCTCTCACATGCATCAACATACAAACACATACATCAACATGCATATAAAAAGATACAATTATGGCCCCTAGTGCAATTGTTCTCCCTAGCCAATAAGAGAACCTAAGCTAACCTAATAACGATCTAAACTTGTCCAAGATAGATCTTCATGGTTGTCTTCGTTCAATCTTGTCTTCTTCCTTTTTCTTAATTACAATACATAAAAGAATACTCGTTTTACATACAAGGGAATGAGATGAGAAAAGAAGTTACATAAAGAAATTAGAGAAAGGCACGACACGCAAGTCGTATTTTAAAATCCCAAAAAGAAAATAAAGGATTCTAAGGCCGTAACTGATCACCACAAGACAGCAATAATAAACACACTTTATTATTATTATTAATATTAATTTAAATTCTGTTAAATAATTAAATTAAATTAATTTTTAACAATTGATCAGGTAGAGTTATCTTTTATTTGTTGCCTTATTATAAAATTATAGCAAATTATTTAAATAAAATAATAATAAAAATTATTATTATACTAACTAAAGTAATTTGATAAAATCATGTGGCTAATGTAATCGACTGTTTTGCCACCATAGTACATAAGACAATGTTTGTCTTATTTTTTATTATCGGCACATCATCGTCACATTACTGATTCCTACAACAACTTTCGTGATAACATATGTTGTAACTTTTCATGTTCATTTTGAATATAATAATAACTATTATTATTATTATATTATAAAACAAATAAAACTTATAATATTAACAATAACCATTATTATTATTATTATTATTATAAAATTTTGCAAATCTGATGCACAATTCTTGTGTCGTTACAAACCCAAATTTTATAACTCTTGACAATACAACTCTTGTATCATTATAAACTCTAATGCAACATATTCATACTACCAAAAATATGATGATCGATTTTTCAATAAAAATGATTCAAATGTCATTGCTTCACCATACAAATGTTGGATTCCGAAGCAGAATAAACATTGACCATTCATTTGAAACAAAATCATCACACTATCTTATATGAATTTGATTAATCAATTTTGTGTAACTTATGGATGATCGATGTATCGCTGCTTCACCATACAAAAGTCGGATTCTAAAGCATAGTCAACATCGAATCATCCATATCGTACACAACATGATGCCAAAATTTAATTTTCTTAATCATTTAATTCATTATGTGTTTTAATAGAATTAATAAAGAAAGTACAAAAAATAAAACAACTATCAGATCCATGGTTTCGTAAGTGGCTCTGATACCACTGAAGGAAAATAGCGACTCAATACACAGCAAAAATTAAAATTTTTCCTTTAGTGATCCTTACAAATGCGCATGGTCAGTGATTGAAACTATTATCTCTTTTGGTAATTTAGATCTTTGATGCTATGATCAGGAGCGTTGATGAAGAACAACACCTCTACTCATTCCACACGAACAGACAACCTTCAGTCTCAGTGCTAGCTGCTACAAATGAAGGCTTTGAGTGAGAGAGAGAAATACGGCCAGAGTTTCACAAATCCCGATTTTATCAAGCAAGAAAGCTTATGCACAAGAGTTGTATTTATAGAACCACTTGTGTGTGCTGCAAGCTAAAAAGCCCAACCTAAGTGATCCATATAATAATCATAATAAGAATAATGATAATAATAATAATAATAATAATAATAATAATAATAATAATAATAATAATAATAATAATAATAATAACTATTGTTATATTATATGATGTTCCATGTTTCACTTAAGTGCAACGTACCTTACGGTGTTCCATAATTCTCTCAAGTACACTGTATATTACTATGTTACTTATTTATTCTATCTCTCATCAATCTGTTGTTATGTATGTCACCCTGTAGGTTCTCGTAACATTGACAATTACATTAAATCATATATTTAATATAATAAATATTGAGCAATATCTAGCAACACGTCACTGCTACCCAAGTCACGAAAATGTCATGTGATTTGACAAAATCTTTTCCGTGACAATGTTTGTGTGTACATTTACCCTTTTTCCATCATGTTTATATTGAACACAAGGCATAAATTGTGTCACCCTTATACAGTTCAATATTGGGCCCTTAGACATTTATCTTGTTATGCAGGATGGGAAAATTCCATCTAGGTCAATCATGTCCCTCAGCATGCTTTGTGAAGTACCCATAAACTATCTTTATGGTCATCCAGTTACGGATAATGTTTCATCAGTAATAAAGCACTTAACTCTACATCTAGGGTCCATAGTGATTTCAGGTCGAAGGGTGGTATACACCACTTATCACCATGATAATAACTTATGACACTTTGTATAACATTCTCTGTAGTATTCTCATAGTAGGTCAATCCAGTATAACTATTACTCCTAATATTCATACCTATGTCAAGACTTGATAACTCCTTATCAATGATTCATGAGATGTGATCATCAATCTATCTTTATAACAATCTCAATGCTTTAATGTTATCCCAATTTACAATAAAGCTTAACTACACACACTTTTAGAATAGCACCCTTATGTTTAACGGGATTTCATGATTAAGTCACACATAACATTTTATTAAACTGGTTAACTATTCTAGGGACTTTATCATTTTGGAAAAACAAACATAGTAAAGAAATGCCTTTTATTATTAATAAATAATTCTATACAAGTACCAAAAGTATTGGACTTTAGGGCTTACACCAATAATCCTAAACTCACCCTCACAAAAAAATTCTTTTAACCACAACTCAGTCGATTTGGAAAACACCAGAAGGAAACAATTGAAAAGGGATTTGAAAATTCATGAGAAAAACTCACTTCCAGTTAAAAACTAACAATGCTATGAGTATCAGAGTGATGAGAGATACATTGTAGTGACAAATTTTGAGAGAATTGATGGAGGAATCCACCTGTTGAAGCTCAACTTTAGAGCTCTGAAACTTAACTTGGCTAGCACAATTTAGAGTACTTCAAGACTTGGTTCTTCTTCTGTTAGTTTTAGTGAAGTTCAAGGATGAAGAATGAACAAATAAATTTGATTGAAAAGAGCTCTAAACCCAAATTCAAAGTTACAAAATTGAGAGGTATGAAGGAAGTTCAACAGAGGTTTTTTGGCTCTCTAAAGCTTAGGAAATGAATGAAATATCATCCTCTATTTATAGGGAAGTGAATGATGATGAGAAATGAGAGGAAATATGAGAAAATCATGCAAACCAAACCAGCTGTAATCATGACAAACATGTGATTTGAAATGCCTCAAAACGACCTCATACCAAGTGTGATTCTTATCAAAACGCATCAAGGAAATAAGTTACACATGTTTAGAAAATAAACTTTGAGTAATTCGACCTGTAATCCAAGTTTACTCATGGTAAAAATTCCGACTCGAGGAAAAAAAGATTCCATGGAGCCAACTTCAATCATGCATAGCTCACTACTCAGGGACCTTTATGGGATGATTCTTGAAGCATTTGAAAGACAAGGTTACAATATTTACAATGTGCCAAGAAAGACATCATTTTGATGATTGAGCTGAAAGTTATGATCAATTGAAATCGTGAAAAACACATTGACCTTTGTACTTAGAAATATTTCTAAGTATGAAACCTCAAAATGACCAATAATGTTCTTCAAAATTACAAGACCTTCCACTAAAAATTTGGTCTTGATATCTTAAGATGACATGAAGTAGACTTCTTGAATTGAGTTGTGGAATTGAGATCACTCAAAAATCATAAAAAATGAAATAGTTATGGTCTTTGGAAGATGATGAACAAATCTAGGAAAATTCACAAAAGACCTATAATCTTTTCAATTATTCAACAACCTTCCCTATAATTTTCAAGTCTTTCATATTGAAACAAAGTTGTAGTAGACATACCAAAGATTATTTTGGAAAAAGAATGGGCTCAAGGAGATAAAAATGGACCAAGTTATGATCATTTTAAGTCAAACCCTAAGATTCAAAGGCTTTTCAAGGAGACTTATAATCTTTCTCAACCATTAGTGATCTTCCATTCAAAATTAACCTTTGATTTATTAAAAGAGATTATTAAGGACCATTTAAAGAGAGTCATGGATTTGGAGTCAATAAAAAATCTCAAAAAATGAGCCAGATATGGTCCTTGAAAGTCAACAAGCCCTAGCTCAGAGAATATCAAAAGGACTTGAAACCCCTTTCAACTTTTGATGATTTTTCTTGCATAATTGGATCTTGTCATGTGAAGAGAGGTTGCTATAGATAACAATAAGAATCAATATAAAAATGAACCAGCTCAAAATATTGAAAATTGAGAGAGTTATGCACACGTGATCACTGAATCAAGCACTTTCTCAATTATGTCAAACTTGTTGAACCAATATTGAATCTTTTTGAACTTTCTTGGAAAAATAAAGCATGGTAAATCAAAATAGGTCTTAAAATGATGTTTTCTTGAAGCACACTCAAAGATGAAGCTAAAGTCTCAATGAAACTTGTTAAAGAAGGCATGGAAATAAACACATGAACCACCACCAACTTTGAGGAAATCTTGACCACAAATCTTTGATATCATAGACATAGCCTTGAGGCTTAAGATCTTGCAATCTATTGAAGAACCACTTAATCAATGATCATCTCTCAAAACCCTAAGTTATATGGTGAGGTGAATGTAATTGTGTTATCACCTACAATATAAACATTCAAAGAGACATATATACAAATTTGATGTTAGTATAAGAAAACATGTACAAGACACAATTAAAGGTGCTTGGTGTTCCATCAAAAGCAAAACTTAAGATAGGATGAAGTAGAAAGGGATAACCAAACCTAATGTGTGATATTAATGTATTAATAAAGATGACACGATGTGAAATCTTAGAGGAAAATTTGGCATATAACAACTACCCTTATTTAAGTGTCTTCTATCTAGGGGTGGGAAAACGGGACCAGCTCGTTGGGCATGCCCGTTTTACCCGCACTTTAGTGTGGGGTGGGCCAAGAATTTAGGCCCTCACCCTCTAATGTGACCGCCCTGCCCCACCCCGTTTTCTTTGCGGGCTTTTGCGGGCATGATTATTAGCTTAAATTTTTTCATTTTTAGGCCTAAAAGGTGAAGTGCCCATGGGCTTTCCCTGCCCCACACTCACTTTTTTATGGGGCGGGCCTAGGTTTTAGACCCTTATCCTTAACTATGCCCGCTCGCCCCATTTTTTTAAGGGCTTTTGCGGGGCGGGCCTATATAGGGAGGACATGCCCGTTAGCCACCCGTACTTTTATCTAGAGATACAAAGGTTAAAATCTTCATCTCGATGCAATTGAAGATACTTAAATACTAAACAAACCCGATTTTTTGCCCTAAGATGCCATGCAATGTTTATGATTGTGAATGCAAATGACCAACATCACACAGGTGAACAAGACACATTGGGGAAACAAAAAATAAACCCAACAAACCAAAAGGAGAGTTTGACCAAGAAAATAAATCGATGGCGAACAACACGACTCTAGGGATGACTATAAACAGATAAAGTGAAAACCACGATTAAAGAAATCAAATGCATAGTAATATTTCAACAACGAAAATTCTTAACAATGTAAGAAACAAACTATCAAGGAGGTAACCATTAAGAAAGGACTATCGGCTCTACTAGAGGAAATAAACTCATCTCCATTGGAGGGAAATCAACTCTGCTGGGGAAAAGAAAACTCAACTTTACTAGGGTAAAGCCCAAAGAGGAGACAAAACATCATCAACTCATTAAATGAAGAAAAAGCCAAGGGAATCAAAGACCTATAGATAACTTTGAACTACACACTCATAGAGGAGATAGAAAGAAGAGAGTAACATTGACTCACAGGAAATCGTGAATAGAAACGGTAAGATAATACCGGCTCAAAGATGACGATAAGCATAAATATTGAGGTAGGTAACAAAATGATTGACATCAGCACTTATGATTGGAAACAAATGATTGACATCATCACATATGGCTGGGAACAATGTTTTAACATCAAAACTTATGGATGGGAACAAAATGTTTGACATCAGCACTTATGGCTGGGAACAAAAGGTTTGACATCAACACTTATGGATGGGAATGAACGTTTGACAACAACACTTAGAGATGGGAAAAAAGGTTTGACATCAACATTTATGGTTGGTAATAAAGGTTTGACATCAACACTTATGGCTGGGAACAAAGGTTGACATCAACACTTATGGCTAGGAACAAAGGGCTGACATTAACACTTATGGATGGGAACAAAGGTTTGACATCAGCACTTATGGATGGGAACAAAGGTTTGACATCAACATTTATGGCTAGGAACAAAGGGTAGACATCATTACTTATGACTGTGAACAAAGGGTTGACATCAGCACGTATGGGTAAGAACAAAGGGTTTACATCAACACTTATGGCTGGGAGAAACTCAACTCTATTGGGGTAAAATCCAATGAGGAAAAGAAATAAATTCCAACTAACAAATGACAATGAACTACTGTAGCGGTAGAAATGTTCAAGACTAAGCCATTGGATTGACTAGAGTTTATACAAATCAAAATAAAAATCGCCACCGCGCTTTATTGTTTCCAAAGGAATGGGAAAAGAGCGAATAACCCAAAAAATGGGGAAAGATTCAAGGTAAGGGGGTTGGTTATGCAAAGGGAAGGTATTAGCACCCTAAACATCTACAGTACTCCGCAGGAACCTCTTTGAAAAATATGTATATTTTGTCTATAAAAATGTGTTATATATAAAATGGATGGTGGAGGTGAGAAAAGAAATATTTTTTATTATGTTTTTGCACCCGCCGCAGTTGCGAACCTTTAGTGCCTACGTGCCACCTTTCGTGAAATAGGGGATCAGGGTACACGTAGTTCCTCTTTTAAAAATTTGAAACACAAGTGTGTTGGTTAATTTTATGAGATAAGACGTCATCGTCATTGTCCGTATAGAAAACATACTTACTACCCACAATCATGAGAAAGGAGAATTTGCATCATCTCAAAGTGGAGGATATGGCTTGGACTTTAAAATCAACAATGCCTCACTCAACACCCAAGTGGAAAATATCTCTCTTTACTACATATTGTAGAAGTATAGTTGTTTGCATCACTACAAGGATTGACAAGAGTCTAACCTTTTAAGAAAAGTTTTAAAATAAAAAGCCAAAGTGGCAAAAATGTTTGAAATGAGATTGATTGACTTTTAGTCTTCTCACAAAAAATGTCAAGGTATTATTAAATTGATTGAAATTTATTTATGAAAATATTTTGAAAATGCATGGACCTAAGTCCAAGTTTATTATGAAAGTGTTTCAAGTTTAGAAATAAGAAGAGTTTTTAAAAGGAGGGAGAAGATTTTTGAAATTAAAGAAGATGGGAGGAGATGAAGAGACTATCCTAAAGCATAAGGTAAAAGCTAAGAATAAGAACCATCTAACCAACAAGAAGCCAATACTTGACATTATGAGTCAATATAGAATTCCCATTCTTCGGATTGAAACCGAGCAAGCAAAGATACTAGACCTCTTGAGAGAACCAAACTTCAAGTGTATTAAGTCTTTGCAAAAATTAGGCAGAGTAACGGTTGTATACAGGTGAATTCCAGATTACAAACAAAGTATGTAATCACAATAACCTGCACACAAAACAAACAAATAACCCAATTTCTTGAGGTAAACCTCAAGAACTCCAGACAAAATAATGAATTGAGGTCACAAAGTCTCCAAGATAGGCCAAGGTCTCTAATCCTAAGTCCAAGAAGTCCAATACTCCATAATGCCAAGGATAGTAACTAAATAGTCCAAGTATCATTAAATATTTTTTTATGGCTCATGTTGATTATTAGGTGTCTTTAAAAGGAAAAGAAAGGCTCAAGTGAGAAAAATAAAAATGACATAAAAGTAAATGCTCAAGTGAGCAAAATAAAAAAACAGCATGAAATGTAAATGCTCAAATTAAATGGTACATAAAGCATAAAAAATAAAAGCATAAAGTAAAGTCAATTGTTAGAAATTAGTGGTTAGTTGGATGACCATCTTGTAACTTGCATTTGGAACTCATTAGAGGATTGGTAGAACCAAAGCCTCCACACAACAAGTTGCATTTGCTTTTTGTCAAGTATATCATCCATTTGGGAATCCCCAAAAGTAACATTTAATGATCAACGATGTTTAAGTGATCCGCATTGACCAAAGGTGTTGTAGACCCAATGGAGGATTGGTAGAACCAAAACCTCCACACAATGTATCTCAAGGTTATTGGATCAAAGAGATAAAATTAACATACTTGGGATTTCAATCATAAGTTTGGGCCACAAATGATCATTTATTTGAATCGGGACAAAATTTAGCGCTATGTTAAGCAATCGTAAGTGGACTTATGTAGAAGTCGCACCTATTTTTAGGCCGGTCAATAGCAATCTATGTACTTCATGTTTGGATAAATGATATATAGATCACCATCCCTTAACATGTAGCACAATTAAAAAAGAAAGGGATAAGATGAAGAGGGAGGGGAATGATAAGCTAATTTGGATCACCATTTCAAAATTCTTTCATCTTTAAATTCAACCACTCCTCTAGATGGATTAAAGCACTAAATATATCATTAATCCACAACACCGAAAATGAATTGATGAACATTTATCCAACTTCATCTAAATCACAAAGTCCATTGAGTTTAAAGACAAATTGGACATTTAAAATTGCAATCCAAATCATCCATCAAAGAGAGTGAGCAGAAAAATATTTGAGTCGAAACAACCCCAAAATAAGGCAGAAAAAGTATTTTCGACACTGTTACAATCGATTGTGCTTCGACAGCAACCTATTGCATCAGTGCAGTTTTTTTTAAATCAATTTTCTGTGACAAACAATTGCAATGTTGCAACAATTGATTGCAACCTGTTAAAATCAGTCGAAAAAAGCATCTCAAGGATAAGATTTTTGTTCCAACTTTTCATCAAACACCTTATGATCATGGATCCAATTGAGCATGAAAATTCCATCAAATTATGAGAAAATAGCACTAATGGAGTCATAAAACAGTGCTCAATGAATCAAAACCAGAAATCCACAAGATATCACATTGTAAAAGATGATGATCCAACTTACCAAAGGTAGAATTAGAGAATTATCAAACAACTTCTAGAATTTGCTGCAATTCGACCACAAGAATCAATTACCAAAGCTTTGATGTAAAGAATTGATGAAGAAAAAGTGTTTGGATGAAGGTTTAGCTCAAATATTAGTAAGCTTTAATGCAAAGCTTACTATCCTTTTTTGAAAATGGAGCTTTGAGTGAATTTGGTAGATGGAGAGAATTGAGAGATTTTTTTAGCAAGATGAGTTTGGCTATCAAAAGATTGTCATTTTAATGAAATGAGGTCTCCATTTATAGAGTTTTAGGATTGGGATTAGTGGTAATTTTGTAATTGATTCTTGGAGCCAAAAATTGAATTAATGATATAATTTTCAAATTATGCAGAAAAATTGGAGCCAAAAAGATGACAGTTTGAAATTGCTGGCTTTTTTCAAAAATCACGTGTATTTTGCTGTTATGAGTCGATACATGGGTGGTATGCATCGACACATCCTAGTTGTATAACACAACATGTGTCGATACATGTGTTGTACCCCAAAATTTTCCCTCTTATATTTCTCAAGACATTGCAAGAAAAATCTCCAAGTGGCTCAAGGTTGCTTAAGAGTTGGACAGACAAGCTATCTCCTAAGGCAATCAACCCCAAATTATGGTTTTATGTTGCATCAAGATATTTGAGTCTAAATGACCTAAAGTGCTCCCAAATATCCTAATATGTTCTCAAGATCATCCATGTTAAATTTCAAGCCTTTTAGAGGAAGTTTGCTCAGTCAAATGCTCAAAGGGTCCAAAAATCGACTATGCTAGGGCAAAAGTCAACTGTGACCTACAAACAGTCAAACTTCAATATTTTTTGTCAACATTCTCATTTTGAAGGATATTTCATCATTTGATCAAGGGTTGATCATGATTCATCAAAGATTGCTCAAAATTCATCAAGATTCAAAAGTTGTTAAATTAGGGTTTTGTAGGAAAAGTCAACTCAACTTTGACCAAGCATAACTTTCTCATACTTTATGAGAAACGACCCATCAAAAGCTCATTTTGAATAGGATGCAATTTCCTACAATCCACCTTCATACCCCAAGATCAAAAAATGAACGCACAAGAAGTTATAAATTTGGATATTATAGGTCATTTTTGAAAGTCAACAAAAACACCTTTTTTTGCCAAAGCTTATAACTTGAGAATGGAATATCAAAATTAGATTATACCAAAATGGTTGGTTAGAGGATATCTCAAGCTTTCTAAAAAGTCTAGGAACACTTCCAAAAGTTTAAAATTGAAGAAGTTATGCATTATTGAAGTTGGACTTTTTTGCAAAATTGCCAAAAGTCAACTATCCCTAAAACTTCAAATTTTGTCAAATGGGCCCATTCTTTTCCACTTGATTTGAGCTTGCATAGTTGCCCACGTGTCCTAGCTTCAGCCATGAGCCCATATTTCATTTTTATTATTTAATTTGATTTTTTTATTAAATTTATTCATTTTAAATCAAATAAAATCATAGAAAATCCAAATAATTAATAAATCTTTATTTATTGATCGTTTTAGGCTTTGTTTACAGCTAGCAACACCATGGAATTCGTATCAAAGCAAATCATGCACAAAAAGATTGAATCAAATCAAATTTGGAAAGGTTAATAATGGAGATCGAATCAAAATCATGTGCATTGATATGAAGGGATTCAGTCCATATTTGTTACCCTAACATACTATACAATACATAAGCAAGCCACAAGGGACGAAATAAGGGTTAACAATTACAGAGAGAGGCAGTACAAGATTGGAAAAATTCACTAAAAAGTTTGAGATTGAAATCATAGCTAGAGGCATTTTTAGAGGCCAAGACCTGTCCCAATCGCTTCCTGGGCATTCACTCAAGCCAAACCAATCTAAAGCGAGCTTGTTCAGGCATCCAAACGCGCTGTAAGTGTCACGATAACCACCCCTGTTCTTGAAATCGAAACTCATCATTCTTGCATCATTTGAACAAACTAACTGCATATTTGTAATCCTCACAATATTTCGAAGCTATTTGCATCATTTAATTTTGTTTATATAACCTGTAATGCAAAACACCATAGCTAGGGTTCTTGAAGCTTTTTTGGGCGTTTTCTTTTCAGGAACAATTGACCATCAAGAAGGGTATGGTTAGGACTGGGAGGTTGAGACGAGCATAACCATGCCATTGAAATGCATTTTTGTGGCTCGTAGCAAATTTTGGAGGTGGACTGGCTTATAGATATGAACTTCTATCCGTTGGTATAGGTTTGAGATCTTTTAGCCACGGACGAGAGGTTGAAGACAATACGTGGCGTCCATCCATTGCATCATTCAAATGGCGCGCATTTTTTTATAATTTTTCTGGCCATTGACTTGTTTTATTTTATTATATACTCTTTGTATTATATTAACAAACAAACCATCATGGCGTAGTGGCAAGCGTGCGCGTCCAAACTCCTTCAGGACCTGGGTTCGAATCCCAGGTCCCCCACTTTCTCTATAGTTTTCCTCTTCAGGTACTCCTATGCGTGCTTGAACCTGCAGAACACCGTGCACCATCATCCATGCAATAGCCAGATGGCCAAAGGCCAGATCTGGTGGTCCAGGAGTGGATGTCCACCATAGTCCAAGTCCAAGCGTGCACATTGGATCCCAAAAAGTCAACAAAGGTCAGCTGCAATTGGGCTTCAGATTGCTACTCATACTCCCAATTTCAGGCCCAAACCCCTCCTCTCTTCTATTTATTTAATTTATTTTATTAATTGTTTTTATTATTTTTGTTTAATTTCTAACCAATCACCAAATTCCTTTTCATAAAAATAAAATCACCAAAAAATATTTTTATTCAATCAAATTTTAACTTTTATTCTTTATTAATAAATACTAATTAATTAATTTAGGTTTTAATTCTAGAATAATTTTAACCTATTTTGCAAATAATTAAAATTAGTTAGATTTAGTTAGGTTTAATTACTAATTCAATTAATTTTATTTTCTTTCTTTAAATAATCAAAACTCCAAAAATAATTTATTTTTATGAATTAATTAATTTAATTTAATTTAGTGATTAATTTAGGTTATTTCTTTCTTAAAATAAAAAAACAACAAAAAGATATTTGCTTTAACCAAAAGGGTCAAAACCCTAACCATGCGCTCGATTTAATTTCCCGCATGCGATTTACTTTCTTTTATCCAATAATGTATTTACTCCCGGATTGTAATAGTAAATAGGACTTTTATTTATTTTTTATCGCTTTATTTATTTTTAAAGGGTTTGTCTTTGGCGATGTAAATACCTGACGCCTTGTAATTTAAATTCCGCATTTTATTTCCGCAAGTTATAACTGCTAGATGTTTGATAATAGGGCTTGCAAGATAAGAATGAATGCCTAATTTAAAAACAGTTAGCGCACCCTTAACATGTACAATGATAAAATAACTGAAAACGACACACTCGCATATGCGCACTCTTAGGATACACCCCACTTGGTTGCCTTCGTACACGGTCATTGAGTATAGGTCACTTTAGAGGTCGCCCTCTTGTCTAAAAGATCATAGTCGCCTCGAAACGGTTGCCTCGGATATTGTTGCCTCAACCAAATGATCTAAGACATTAGGGTTACGACTAAGGCATCCTAACATTTCTTTAGTGACCATAAGTCCCGCATTCGAATTGACCCTCAAATTCCAATGACGATGCTACCTACTCATTAATAGTGGGATAGCATTGTCTAAAGGATATTAGCATAGAACGATTCCTTTTTCGAGTAGGTAGATGGTTCTTAGATACTTGCTCTTTCAAAAACAAAAACTTTTCACACTTACACTTTTCGAACAAAGTTTTCAAAAACATTTCATACGCTCTTAAGGACAGAAGCAAGAGTTAAATCGAAGTTTCAAATAAAAAACCTTTTTCAAACCCACAAGCATAAAGAAAGCAAATTTTTGAAAACAAATGAGCAAGTACCTA
This sequence comes from Vicia faba, assembly GCA_948472305.1. Classification (NCBI taxonomy): domain Eukaryota; kingdom Viridiplantae; phylum Streptophyta; class Magnoliopsida; order Fabales; family Fabaceae; genus Vicia; species Vicia faba. The sequence goes on from OX451738.1 coordinate 896,563,898, forward strand.
AGAGCCCGTGGATAACCACAGATAGAAAGGGTGCTAACACCTTCCATTTCTATAATCTACCCCCCGTACTCAGAAATATCTCGAAAAAGGAATTTTTCTATGCTTTTTTCCTTTCCTTGTTGGATAAAATAAAAGTCGGTGGAAACTCTTGCTTACCGCGACATTTTGCAAAAACAAACGCAAAACGCAAACCAGCACTCCAAAAAATAGTCAGTTCTTCCACCGTATCACAACATGCCTCTATGTGTCGATACATACTGGTATTTAAATACATTACATAATCAAACAATCTGCATGAATCGACACATAACACGTATGTGTCGACACATTCTAGTTATACAAGCAGGATGAGTCGATACATAACATGCATGTGGCAACACATGCTAGTTATACACAACAAGATGAGTCGATACATAACATGCATGTGTCGACACATGCTAGTTATACACAACAAGATGAGTCGATACATACCTTTATGGGTCGATGCATGCTGTCTTTCGCCACTATACAAAATCAACTCCACTTGTATGAGTTCGACACAAGCCTTCATGGATCCATACAAGCTGCCTTTCGACACAATATAGAATCCATCAACTTTCATGAGTTAGACACAAGCCTCTATGGGTTGATACAAGCTGCCTTCGACTTGGTACCTACAAAACACAATTTTGCAAAGACAAGGACAAACATTTTTTGTATTTTGATTAGAAGTTAGTAAACAACACATATACAAAATACACAACCAAGGTGCTTGGAGATTCCTCAAGAGCAAACTTTAAAGATAAGAGATAGAAAAAGATGAAGAACTAACCCTAATGTGATTTTTGTTATGATCAAGTTGACATGATATAATAGGGGAATCTTAGGGGCAAAAATTGGGGTACAACAGCTGCCCTTATTTAAGTGTCTTATATCTGGAGATACGAAGGTTAAAAATCTCCGTGTCGACGCGATTGAAGATACTTAAATATAAAACAAGCCCTATTTTTGTCTCTAAGATGCCATGCAATGCTTATGAATGCATATGAACGGAACAAAAGAGATGCAAAGTATCATTGGGGATGCCACAAAAATGAAGAAACAAAGGAGCAACCCCACCAGGAAAAAAATCACTGGTCAACAAAAGACATGACTCTATTGGTGTAAAACCCAAAGAAGAGATAAGGTAGCATCAGCTTAAGTATTGAGGAAAGAGTAAAGAATGATAACTATCGACAGATAACTGTGAACTACCAACTCAAAGGATGAAGGTAGAAAAGTAATAAGATACCGGCTCACAGATGACGGTAAACTACCAACTCAATAGTTGAAGGTAGAAGATAAAGATATACCGACTCACAGATGATAATAAACTACCAACTCAATAGTAGAAGGTAGAAGATTAAAAAGATACCGACTCACAGATGATGGTGAAATACCAACTCAATAGTTGAAGGTAGAAATATATACCGACTCACAGATAACGGTGAAATACCAACTCAATAGTTGAAGGTAGAAGATAAAGATATACCGACTCACAGATGACGGTAAACTACCAACTCAATAGTTGAAGGTAGAAGAAAAAGATATACCGACTCACAGATGACGGTAAACTACCAACTCAATAGTTGAAGGTAGAGAGAAAAAAGATACCGACTCACAGATGACGGTGAAATACCAACTCAATAGTTGAAGGTAGAAGATAAATATATACCGACTCACAGGTGACGGTAAACTACCAACTCAATAGTTAAAGTTAGAAGATAAAGATATACCGACTCACATATGACGGTAAACTACCAACTCAATAGTTGAAGGTAGAAGATAAAGATACACCGACTCACAGATGACGGTAAACTACCAGCTCAATAGTTGAAGGTAGAGAGAAAATATATGCCACCTCTGTTCACTGACGATGAAATATCACCGTTCACTGATGATAGCAAAAAGATAATAAACACCAACGTTCACTACCGATGTACTACCAACGTTCACTGAAGGTAGAAAGAGAAAATATCAAGTTTTCTCCAAAATTCTGGTGTTTCACCTAGAACGGGTCTCAACTTCTTCTTTAACCAAGGTATTCTTCCTGGAAAGGGTAAAATGTAAGCTTATCTCAAATAAAGAGACTTACACTCATTGTCAAGGGGAATTGCAAAGAGAAATGACTTTCTGGGGATAGAAATATGGCTTCCTGGGGAAAGAGATATGACTTCCTGGGGAAAGAGATATGACTTCCTGGGGAAATGCCACATTATTCCTGCTGAGGAGATAAAGTCTTCTCGTGAAAAATAAATGCACAAACCAAAACTCAAAGTTCTCAGAGATCCAAAGTAAATAATATCGTCACGCAACCACGAATCCAATTAGAAACAAGCTGGAGCAACACGGCCAATAAAGATACATCCTTTGAGAAATAAAATCAAGAGGGAAAACCATGTCCACCTAAGCAAGGAGAACTGCAGGAAGGTTAGAACACAATGTCAATAAAAAATGATTTGCAGCAATGCATGATGCATGTATAAATGTATGAGTGATATCGTGCATATGCTGGTAAAAGGATACATAATCAGTACAAACAAACGAAACCGCCTCATGTACCAACAACATTGGGCGAAAATTCAACCAGAAAGATCAATCCAAGAAAGGTAAAAGCAACTGTGGAAACCAAACCTATTGCATGTCCTAACTTCACTAAGGAGAAACATAATCCAGATTTAGCTAAATTAAACAGATATCGGGATAGAACATCTTTCTTCCGGTTTCATCGGAGAAATCAGTTTTTCAAAAGCAACATACCTATTGGAGATTACAAGACCAGCCTCAAATAAAGCAGACTGACGCCGAGACAATCAAACCTCACTGGGGAATTCAAACCCACTTTGAAGGAGGAAAAACATACAGACTTCACTAAGGGAGACAATGCTTCATCATCGAGACATCTACTGGGGACTTCATGCTGACTTCAATGGGGAGGTCAGAACCACATCATCGAAGGGAAACCAAGATACGTTCTTCACTGGGGAAACCGGAGATACATTCTTCACTGGGGAAACCTGAGATACATTCTTCGAGAGTGATTATTGCACCAACTTCTTTGGGGAGAAAGGACTTCTATTAAATAAACGAGGCCTTCATTGGAGAATATTGGATTGAGTCTCCATATCATACAAACCTATTCCAACAAAAGATGCCCTGGTATAGTCTTCCCGGGAAATCAAGAAGTCAACACTAATGCCAATACTGCAAAAAGAGCGATATCTTAGCACACCAAGGGAATAAAACCTTTCATCATAAGAGGGAAAACTTCGCTGGGGAATCTGGGATGGAGGCTTCTGACCATGCAAACCCAAAATCAAAAGTGAACCAAGACTTGGCCGGGGATAATGGGATCACAAACCTAATACTGTACCTTGCACCCACTGGTACCGTCTTTAACCATCTGAGAAACAAACAAAGATCGCACATACTAGCAAAATGACCTGAGAGGACCTTCACGGGGAACCAGGAAGTTAACAGTAGAGTAAAAAGTCAAAATTATGGGGATTTTAAATCAAACTCAACACTTGGTGAGAGAAAACCCAAAAAAAATGACAATTGTCTCAACACTTCTTAGAAAATATATTGCCCTTGTCTAGCTACTTGGGAAGCACATAACAACAATAATGTCGTAACAGGAGAAAGCACTGCTCTACAAGAGATTCCATATTAATAAAAGGGAGAAAGAACTCCATCAAATGAGCAAAGGCTTCATAGCTCTTTTTAATCTCCGTTTGATCACCACTTGGTTGGGTAAAGAATCACACTCAGTTGAAGAAGTCTGCAACAAGACTGGAAAAAAATGGGATTTATGAACCCAACACCATAACAAAACTTGAGGAAGGTTCTCAGCTTAGGGTAGACATAGAAATTATCTTGACAAAATCTGGATATTCCCTTGGAAACAAATCTGGTGTCCCAAGCTTACCAGGCTGATCAAGGTAACTTTCATAACTTGCCCTTGGCTACATGCTTTTAGGATAACCTTTCTGATCAAATGGCTTCTAGAGATTTGTTGAATCTTGAAGTAACTGCCCTAGATTGGCTGAATGTTACATCCTCTTTGCTCCACAACTCTTCTCGGTAAGATGCCTTTTGCTGATACTCAAATGTAAACTTTCATGATATCAAGCAGTTGTTTTACAAGCAGAAAATGTTTATTCTAATAATGAAAATTCTAATGCAACAATTATGTAAGTCTTGAAGATTTTATTTGAAAAGATATCGCAAAACCTTGTGAACGAATCACTGGCCAGGATGCGACATGGAATTTTGTATGAAAGATAACAAAAGCAATATGATACCAATCACAATAATTTATCAAAATTAATGGGAGTCAGGAAACACTATCTCATTGGAGTATGCTTTCGAAATATACCCTATTTCAATTAGGACTTTTGAGGGTTGTAACGTGGCCTGGTTCACGGTTTTATAAAAAAAGATTTAAGGCTCAAAATTATTTGGTGCCCACCCCTTCATGATGTTCTTCGGTCCTAAGTTCAGTTAACTTGACACGAACATTCATCTCTCAAAAGAGATTTCAAGATGGTTGAGGAATCAAACAAGGTTTTCTTTGGACATGCAAGTCACTCATTCCTGCTTCTTTTGGGTTTCTTGTCACGCGAATCTGTTCTTTGCTGAGGATTTCACATTGTAATCCTTTATCGCATTTTAGGCTTTCCATTTGTTCCCTTCCTTCTGGACAAATTCCTTTTGACTTTGACTCTGAAGTTCAGCGGGATGCCCTGACATTTGCCTAAGCGACTTTGTTTTTTCAAGTTCTAACTTAGCAGGGCTTTTTGTCTCTTTCTTTTTCATCATAATTTTTTTTATTCATATTTTCTTTTTTCTTTTGAACATGTCGCGTGACTTCGAGTCATTTGTGACTTGTCGGAAGAATTGTGACTGCCCTATTTCTGGGTAGATGAAAGATAACCATTGTTGTATCGTCATCTGCTGATCTCCTGGTATGTGAGAGATACCCATTGGGATAACATCTTCTTTTGAAGCACACTAATGATATGTGGAGATTTAAACATTGTGGTTTTGAATTCCCTCAACCTCTTGAAGGATAACCATTATTGTATCCTTAGATGCACACTCTTGATGAGATCTGAATACTCAATCAGATTAACTGAACACTACCCTGCCCCAGGTTTAAAAAATGAGGGTTTTTTATGAATAGAAAAAAGAAACTCCTACTTCAAGGCTCAAAGGGGTTAACAAAGGTTTCACTCCCTTATATCTCCGGTGTTTGAGGATTTGAAACAATGCATGTACATCGTCAATAGGGTTTTATCCAAAAGCATACAACCAGAAAATTTGTGTTTTAATATCATCATCCTCCCTCCAATCTCTGCCTAGGCGAGAGAATGGGTAACAAGTTGGTATCACAAGGCAATTTAAAATTGAAAACAAATACGAGTGAAACAAATGAATTTCTTCAAGACAAACATACTCATTGTATTAAGATTAAACATTTAAATGTAAACAAGTTCTTACATGCAAACAGTGCAATGATAAACAAGAAAAATTACAAATGAGAAAGCAGTAAAAATGCTAATAAATTGAGAAGGCTAATCATCCTTAAACTCCAGGGCATTCTTCAATCACCTTTATCCTTCGACAAAGAATTGAGTTGAACTTCAAGACAAATATCCTTAAACGACAAGATACCACTTCGGACCAACCTCTAAACTTCAATTTTCAATGGATAACAATTTTCGATGCTATGCCCTAGGGCTCCATGATGAAAGGCACAAGTCAAATCAGCTTTGTAGTACCACGACATCTTCTCAGGGACCTTTGGTGGAAGTCGGGTCTGAACCAAATTTCTCTGCACCAGGATGGGAAACAATTCTGTATAGGTCGTTGGGATTGGATCAAACTGATTTTTCCTCCGATCAGGAACTTGCTGATTCTGTTGACAAACTGGAGCAACAGGAGGTAAGTTGAACACAAGGATGACAGGAGGAACATGTTAATTCTGACGATAATTGTTTCTTCCTCTGGTTCTCTTCTTAGAAAAGTTATTATCGAACTTCTTCACACCACTAGCGGAGACACCATCTTCAGATGTACACCCCTTTTGGACATCCTCTTCTAGAGGAACTCCCAGATTTACTTTTTCAGGGAAATCATTGGGCGCATTGACCATCATCTTCTCATGAAAGAATGATTTCAGAGTTTCTGTGAAGACCTTTGCCATCTCTTCTTCCTTCCTAGAAGGATTGACTTGGGCAGCAACCAAATTTTTAACCAAAGCAGTTAGATACTCCATGCCAGCCTTCAAAGTAGTTACCTCTTTGTGGAGTTCAAAGATCTCTTTTGTGGAGTTCAAAGATCTCTTTCTTAATGTTTTCCATTTTCTCTTAGCACGAGTGTTGCACTGACGATGACTTAACTTCTGAAGACAAAGAGCAGATGATAAGACTCGGGGAAACTCTCGAAATCAAGACAGAAGTGAGAATGATGCATGATATGCAATGTATATGATAGTTTAAAAGTTTTAAAACCAAGTTTTCAAAGAACTTTAGAACATTATAAACGAATTGCAAACATCAATTAAAAGACATAATTGGGATAACTGAAAAACTCATTTCATTAATATTGGGAGGATTACATTGGAAGTACAAAACTTCACTAATCCTAAACAGAAGAAAGAGAAAGCTAAATCCTCAGGTCCAAATGAACTTCATCCAATTAAGATCCAACATCGTGTTGTAAAATCTTTTTGAGCTTGAATTTGGAATGCTAAAGTAAAATAAATCCTCTTGCACTCTTCTCTTCCACTTTGCTGATAATCGGGAAAATAAATCACCGATACAAAGGATTTAGGAACTAGATCAAGAGTGTGGAGAAATCCATATTCAAGATAGCTAGGAGAATTTAAAGTCCCAAGGAATAGATACCACAGATTAAGGCTTTCTTAATTCTTCTGAATCAGGACTCTTGACATTGTACTTCTTAGTACTCTTTCCAAAATCCATAATTACGAAACTTATGATTGTTTGCAATAAAAAGTCTTAAGTTCCTTAAAATTTGGTTAAAACAATGCTCATGGGTGCATGGATGCATGATGCAACAATCACACACAAGATCACACACATAGGGTTCATAGGTTCAACGTCACGAGCATGAGGTCGAAGGTACTACCCATAAAGTATTGGCCTAAAAAGTTATCACCTACCGAACAAGGTTCTAAGAGGTTCCCAGAGTCTACATCCTTCCTTCGGATATTACCAACTTCCCGATTAACTCGGTAATTAGTAATATTCTCAAGAAAGACTCGTTCGAGCGTAGTATCGCGTGACAACTATTTCCGGATTACTCCGTCATAGCTTCCGCACTAAACCTAAAAGGACAAGATGGGTTAGGTAATCTACGGTCCTCAGCTTCAGCAGGCTCCCAGGTCGAAAGCAGTATGTCTTCCCGATTACTCGGTAAACGACACTACAGTCAAAGGGGCCTCCACTGATTGGGGGATCTCATGCCTCCTTTTTTGGGATTACTCCCTTAAAGTTAACATGACTATACCGCCCGTCCTATCTTAAAGTTTTCCCAAGTCCGGGTATAGGACTTATGAGTAATCACCAAGCACCCTGTAAACCAGGAAAATCGAGACAAACATATATACAAAATATAACACATAAACAACAATAACACATATACAGATATAAACAAAGATAGGCTTAACCCACTTAGGGAGGACCAGCAAGAGGTCAATCTGTCCCCAGTGAATTCGCCATTTTTCTGTAGCGATAAGAATGTTCAAGACTAAGCCATTGGATTGACTAGACTTTATACAAATCAAAATAAAAATCGCCACCGCGCTTTATTATTTCCAAAGGAATGGGAAAAGAGCGAATAACCCAAAAAAGGGGGAAAGATTCAAGGTAAGGGGGTTGGTTATGCAAAGGGAAGGTATTAGCACCCTAAACATCTACGATACTCCGCAGGAACCTCTTTGAAAAATCTGTATATTTTGGCTATAAAAATGTGTTATATTTAAAATGGATGGTGGAGGTGAGAAAAGAAATATTTTTTATGATTTTTTTGCACCCGCGGTTGCGAACCTTTAGTGCCTACGTACCACCTTTCGTGCAATAGGGGATCAGGGTACACATAGTTCCTATTTTAAAAATTTGAAACACAAGTGTGTTGGTTAATTTTATGAGTTAAGACGTCATCGTCATTGTCCGTATGGAAAACATACTTACTACCCAAAATCATGAGAAAGGAGAATTTGCATCATCTTAAAGTGGAGGATATGGCTTGGACTTTAAAATCAACAATTCCTCACTCAACACCCAAGTGGAAAATATCTCTCTTTACTACATATTGTAGAATATAGTTGTTTGCATCACTACAAGGATTGACAAGAGTCTAACCTTTTAAGAAAAGTTTTAAAATAAAAAGCCAAAGTGGCAAAAATGGTTTGAAATGAGATTGATTGACTTTTAGTCTTCTCACAAAAAATGTCAAGGTATTATTAAATTGATTGAAATTTATTTATGAAAATGTTTTGAAAATGCATGGACCTAAGTCCAAGTTTATTATGAAAGTGTTTCAAGTTTAGAAATAAGAAGAGTTTTTAAAAGGAGGGAGAATATTTTTGAAATTAAATAAGATGGGAGGAGATGAAGAGACTATCCTAAAGCATAAGGTAAAAGCTAGGGATAAGAACCATCTAACCAACAAGAAGCCAATACTTGATATTATGAGTCAATATAGAATTCCCATTCTTCGGATTGAAACAAAGCAAGCAAAGATACTAGACCTCTTGAGAGAACCAAACTTTAAGTGTATTAAGTCTTTGCAAAAATTGGGCAGAGTAACGGCTGTATACGGGTGAATTCCAGATTACAAACAAAGTATGTAATCACAATAACCTGCACACAAAACAAACAAACAACCCAATGTCTTGAGGTAAACCTCAAGAACTCCAGACAAAATAATTATGTAAGGTCACAAAGTCTCCAAGATAGGCCAAAGTCTCTAATCCTAAGTCCAAGAAGTCCAATACTCCATAATGCCAAGGATAGTAACCAAATAGTCCAAGTATCATTAAAGATTTTTTTATGGTTCATGTTGATTATTAGGTGTCTTTAAAAGGAAAAGAAAGGCTCAAGTGAGGAAAATAAAAATGACATAAAAGTAAATGCTCAAGTGAGCAAAATAAAAATACGGCATGAAATGTAAATGCTCAAATTAAATGGTACATAAAGCATAAAAAATAAAAGCATAAAGTAAAGTCAATTGTTAGAAATTAGTGGTTAGTTGGATGACCATCTTGAAACTTGCATTTAGAACTCTTTAGAGGATTGGTAGAACCAAACCCTCCACACAACAAGTTGCATTTGCTTTTTGTCAAGTATATCATCCATTTTGGAATCCTCAAAACTAACATTTAATGATCAACGATGTTTAAGTGATCCGCGTTGACCAAAGGTGTTGTAGATCCATTAGAGAATTGGTAGAACCAAAGCCTCCAGATAATGAATCTCAAGGTTATTGGATCAAAGAGATCAAATTAACATACTTGGACTTGCAATCATAAGTTTGGGCCACGAATGATCATTTATTCGAATTGGGACAAAATTTAGCGCTATGTTAAGCAATCGTAAGTGGACTTATGTAGAAGTCGCACCTATTTTGAGGCCGGTCAATAGAAATATATGTACTTCATGTTTGGATAAATGATATAGAGATCACCATCCCTTAACATGTAGCACAATTAAAAAAGAAAGGGATAGGATAAAGAGGGATGGGAATGATAAGCTAATTTGGATCACCATTTCAAAATTCTTTCATCCTTAAATTCAACCACTCCTCTAGATGGATTAAAGCACTAAATATATCATTAATCCAAAGCACCAAAAATAAATTAAATAATTCACTCTTAGGTAGATTTGAATTGATGAACATTTATCCAACTTCATCTACATCACAAAGTCCATTGAGTTTAAAGACAAATTGGACATTTAAAATTGCAATCCAAATTATCCATCAAAGAGAGTGAGCAGAAAAATATTTGAGTCGAAATAGCCCCAAAATAAGGCAGAAAAAGTATTTTCGACACTGTTACAATCGATTGTGCTTCGACAACAACCTATTGCATCAGTGCAATTTTTTTTAAAATCAATTTTGTGACAAACAATTGGAATGTTGCAACAATTTATTGCAACCTGTTAAAATCAGTCGAAATCAGCATCTCAAGTATCAGATTTTTGTTCCAACTTTTCATCAAACACCTTATGATCATGGATCCAATTGAGCATGAAAATTCCATCAAATTATGAGAAAATAGCACTAATGGAGTCATAAAACAGTGCTCAATGAATCAAAACTAGAAATCCACAAGAGATCACATTGTAAAAGATGATGATCCAACTTACCAAAGGTAGAATTAGTGAATTATCAAACAACTTCCAGAATTTGCTGCAATTCGACCACAAGAATCATTTACCAAAGCTTGGATGTAAAGAATTGATGAAGAAAAAGTGTTTGGATGAAGGTTTAGCTCAAATATTAGTAAGCTTCAATGCAAAGCTTACTATCCTTTTTTGAAAATGGAGCTTTGAGTGAATTTGGTAGATGGAGAGAATTGAGAGATTTTTTAGCAAGATGAGTTTGGCTATCAAAAGCTTGTCATTTTAATGAAATGAGGTCTCTATTTATAGAGTTTTAGGATTGGGATTAGTGGTAATTGATTCTTGGAGCCAAAAATTGAATTAATGATATAATTTTCAAATTATCAAGAAAAATTGGAGCAAAAAAGATGACAGTTTGAAATTGCTGGCTTTTTTCAAAAATCACGTGTATTTTGCTGTTATGAGTCGATACATGGGTGGTATGCGTCGACACATCCTAGTTGTATAACACAACATGTGTCGATACATGCCGCTATGTGTCGATACATACTGCTATTTCAACATATTACAGAATCAAACAATCTGCATGAGTCGACACATAACACGTATGTGTCGACACATGCTAGTTATACAAGCAGGATGAGTCGATACATAACATGCATGTGTCGACACATGCTAGTTATACACAACAGGATGAGTCGATACATAACATGCATGTGTCGACACATGCTAGTTATACACAACAAGATGAGTCGATACATATCTTTATGGGTCGATGCATGCTGTCTTTCGCCACTATACAAAATCAACTCAACTTGTATGAGTTCGACACAAGCCTTCATGGATCCATATAAGATGCCTTTCGACACAATATAGAATCCATCAACTTTCATGAGTTCGACACAAGCCTCTATGGGTTGATACAAGCTACCTTCGACTTGGTACCTACAAAACACAATTTTGCAAAGACAAGGACAAACATTTTTTGTATTTTGATTAGAAGTTAGTAAACAACACATATACAAAATACACAACCAAGGTGCTTGGAGATTACTCAAGAGAAAACTTTAAAGATAGGAGATAGAAAAATATGAAGAACCAACCCTAATGTGATTTTTGTTATGATCAAGTTGACATGATATGATAGGGGAATCTTAGGGGCAAAAATTGGGGTACAACAACTACCAACTCAAGGATGAAGGCATAAAAAAACATAGAACAATAACAAGTTTCCCAAAATTTTGGCGTTCCACCTAGAACGGGACTCAACTTCTTCTTTAACCCAAGCATTCCACCTAGAAAGGGTAAAAAATTATTGTAAGAATCTTTTAACGAACTGTCTTTAACATTGAAGTAAAGCCAAACTCAACAACAGACTATCTCCATAACATAGAGACTACCATCCATTGGAGTACATTAAAAATATTCTTCTTTAGGAACTAACAAACTTATTGGGGAAGTATAGGTTGCTCAAATAAAGAGACCACCACTTGATGTTACAAAAAGGATTGTGATAACACTGCTGGGGAATGAATTTCTGACTTCATGAGGGAAAAACCAACACATTCCTGCTGAGGTCGTAAAATCTTCATGTGCAAAATAAATGCACAATCTCAATCCAGGGCTCACAGCCTATAGGGGTCAAAATAATATTGCTGCCGACAACCACAAATTCAAAGCAAGAAAAAAAACAGGAGTGAAACAGTCAATCAAGACACCATCCAATAAGGAATAAACTCAAATAGGGACCAAGTTCCATCCAAATAATGAGATGGGTAGGAAGGCTAAAGAAAAATTCTTCCACGAGGGATAACTCAGTAGGGAAATTGAAAGGATATACACTTTATGCTTAATGTTTACACTATTGGAGAGAGGATAACATAACTCTAGGAAGAGGATAATACTCCAACAAAAAATCAATGGATGCAAATGAGCAATGAAATTTAATTTAGCTATGCATGTTGTATGTACGAACGTATGAATGTTATTGTGTACATGTTGACAAAACAGACAAACTACACTGAAGTCAACTGGACAAAACCAACTTGAGTTAGGACAACGCTAAGCTAAATCACATCCAGGATGAAGATTTCATAGGAGAGTAAGAACCAATTGAGGAAACAAAGTCCTACTTCACGAGTTAACTTCACTGGGAAGAAACATGGTTTATAAATAATTAAAACAAAATGTGATAACAATAAAACAATATAATTTTTGGGATATAACACCCTCCTTCAGGCTTCACCGGGGAATATCTTAGAGACTTCACTAGGGAAGATAATGCCACACTGTCTATACTTCAACTGGGGATTCCGTACTGACTTTAGTAGGAAAGACAAAGCCGCATTGACAAGGGGAACCCAAATACATTCTTCAATAACAAGAGTAATGGTTGCACAAACTTCTCTGGGGAGAATTTGTGAAACTTCACGGGGATAACAATTTTAGAGAGAAGCATCATCTTTGCTTCATCTAGAGAATTAAGAAGTTAACATCACAACAAGAAGTAAAAATTATAGAGATTTTAAATAAAACTAAACACTTGGTGAGAGAAAACCTAAAAAGTTGACAGCTATTTCAACACTTCTTAGAAAAGATACTTCCCTTGTCTGGCTACTCAAGGAGCACACAACAACAATTTCATAACTGGAGAGAACAATGCTCTGTAAGTGATTCTACATTAATTCTCAACACAAAAAGGGAGAAAGAACTCCATCAAATGAGCAAAGGATTTATAACTTTGCAATCTCTACCTGATCACCAATTGGCTGGGGAAAAAATCACACTCAGCTAGAGAAACCTGAATCAAGACTTAGCTGGGGAATATAGGATTACAAAATTAACATCATACAATACATCAACTGGTATGAAATCCATTAATAAAAAACAAAAGTGGACTAGACGCATATTAGCAATAGTAACCCAGGAATACTTCTTGGGGAATGTTTTCAAAACTTCAGAGTTCGTCCATCCCTGGAACCACTACTTTTTTCTCACTGGAATCACAAAATTGAGGTAAAAAGTAATTTGCAAGCTCTTTTAAAAAATATGTTTTTATTATTAATTCTTTTTGTTTTTAAAATTACTATCAATAATAAATGAAATTTTTGTAAACATAATAAAATAAGAACTACAAAGAATTGGATAAAGGCTCAAACTTTATTAATAGAATGGTAGTCCGCGAATAGAGAGACTCTATATATGATTACAAAGTTTTGGAAAATCATAAATACATGGAAATGATACATTGAAATACAATGATCACCGTTCTCCTTAACAACTTTTAACTCTTGAGCAGAGGCTTTAGTTGAAGTGTGATGAGAATCTGAGAAGATTGTTGCCTTAAGATCAAGTCATGTCTGACACAATCACTTTCCAGGAAATACCTACCTTTTCTCAAGGTTTCCCTTGAGGGTTTTCAACCTACCGGGAAAATTTATTCTGTTTGTGTCTCTAACTTTTGACTAGACCGTCCTTTCAGGTTTTCAGTCTACCGAGATGCTCTTTTTTTGTCTAAGCCGCCCTTTCAGGTTTACAACTCAATAAGATGTTATTTTATTTATTTAGGTGAATTATTTCTTGACTGAGCACAACGTCGCATTCTCTGAATTCACGAGGCTTGACCTTCTTATAAAAAGCTTTCTTCATTCTTTTCTGATATAACTGACCATGGCACAATACCATCATTCTCTTTTCTTCAATTAAATTCAACTGGTCAAACTTGTTATGGACCCATTTAGCTTATGTCAACTTGGTTTCCATTATTACACGCAAAGAGGGAATCTCAACCTCAATGGGGAGCATTGCTTGCATACCATACACAAGAGAGAATGAGGTTTCTCCTGTTGAAGGGCGGACGAATGTACGACACCCATGCAAAGCAAAATGGAGCATCTCATGCCAATCCTTATAGGTAACAACCATCTTCTGGATTATCTTCTTAATGTTTTTATTAGAAGCTTTAACAGCCTCATTCATCTTAGGCCTGTAAGGAGATGAATTGGGATGGACAATATTGAATTCTTCACAAAGTTCAATCATTATCTTGTTATTCAAATTCGAGTCGTTATAAGTAATAATCCTACTTGGCACACCATACCGACATATAAGATTATTCTTGATAAAGCGTACTACCCTCTGCTTGGTGACACAAGCAAAAGAAGCTGCTTCCACCCACTTGGTGAAGTAGTTAATTTCCACTAAGAGGAAACGATTTCCATTCGAGTTCAATCATTCCAATCATATCAGTGCCCCACATAGAAAAATGTCATGGGGAATAAATAACATTGAGAACCGTTGGAGGCACATGAATCTTGTCAGCATAAATATGACATTTATGTCATTTCTTCTCAAATTTGTAACAGTTAGATTCCATTGTCAACTGTTGTACCCAAAAATTTTCCCTCCCATTTCCTCAACATTTTCTCATCACAAGACCCTTGAAGATCAAGATCCAGTTAGGGTTTTCTCTGCTCAAGACTTCTCCTTGCATTGTTGACCCGAATTAGGGTTTGTGAATGCACAAAGATATTTTGACCCAAAATGCCTAGGATGACTTTCATACTTCATGTTGGACTCCCAAGTTTATCCATACCAAGTTTCAAGTCTTGATTCCAAATTTTGCCCAGTCAATTGGACAGTTGACCTAGAAATCAACTGTATTGGGGAAAAAGTCAACTGTGGCCAATTGACAGTCAAATCTCATGAAAATTGACCCACATCAACATTATGGACTCACATGGACCATTTGATCAAGTTTGGATCACAATTCCCCAAGAAATTTGATCAGATCATCAAAAGGGCAAAATGGTCATTTTTCAGGGTTTTGACTGCACAAAGGCAATTTTTGACTGTTTGACCTAGCCAATGGCAAACCAAGCTCACATATTGACTCAAGGACCCCATGGAATTGTCTTGACATGCTCAACAAGTTCAAAAGATCCCAAATGTACAAGATTGATAGTTGAATTCCCCAGTCAATTGATCAATTTTGACTGTATACTGAAAAGTCAAACTTTGACTTTTTGGTCAAAATCAAGTGTCAAGATTCATTTTTCATTAAAACATGCTAAATCATGAAACTTGTTCACCAAGAAATCAAAAAAATGCAAATTAGGGTTTGAAATGAGAATTTTTCATAACTTAGAATTTTTCTAAGTTATGAAAAACCCTAATGTTTTCCCAACTTTGCCCCACTTTCTCACCAAGATTTATTTGGATTCAAGCAAAATTCAAAACATGAAAGTTGTAGCCTATTGCATAATCTACAACTTTGATTCACAAAGTTTTCCCAAAAGAAGCTTGTATCTCAAGTTACAATTTTTGGAACAAGGGTACCAAACCATTCTTGACTTAGTGAAATTTTGACCTTTTTAGGCAAGGTTTTTACCTAACTTCAAGACCATTTTTCACATACTTCCACTTGGAATTTCAATTTGCACTTCAAAGATGGATTGTAGTACACATTCCAAGCTTTCCAAAATGTCCAAGAACTCATCAAACAACCTCATGACTTGAGAGAATCGACGTTTGCAAAATGGCAAAAAGTCACTTTTGTTCTTGACCAAGACATGTTCATACACATTGCCATTTTCAAGTCAGCTTGGTTTATGCTACATTACAGGCCTCTAAACCATCCAACACTCAATAATTTAATGCATACTCATTGTGCCAAAGCCTTATTTTGTGTATCCAATCATTGTATGCAAGATTAGGCCATAAATGGAAAAAGTGAAATAGCCATTTTTGCAAAAGCAAGCTTTATGTCATAATGCAAATCCAAGAAGTACAGATCAAATCCCCTTGGCACAAGTTTAGGGACTAATCACACTGATCAAGGAGAAGCTTTGCAGCATGTTTAGGGGTCCTCTACCTTTCTAGAACACAACTTGACCATTGTTTGCTTAAAGTTCAAGAAACACATCATAACATATACCAACTTTCATCCCAGCACAAAAAAGCCTAAGCAAAGTTATCAAATACATTCCAAACATTCATCCTAAGCTGAAGCACGACTCCAACACCTCCAATACCTCCACAAACTCAAAATCACCATCAAACTGCCCAAACAGAGCTCTTACTGCAGTTTGAGTGCCATCTCTCATTCCCTTAATGCTTTCTTGCTAAAAGCTCATCAAACACATTCCCTAGCATCACTTGAAGCTAACCCAAACATAAAACACGACCTGTAACTCCTCTAACCAGTTCCACCATTTTCACTTTCTTGTTTTGCAGTTGAAGGTCCATATTTCGATTCAAGGTGTTTCAAAGTAAAGTAAGCATTGGAATAGCATCACTACACTTCAGGCAAGCTGTACAGATCATCATCTTGCCCTGAAAGCTCCCCCATTGCCAGATAGAACTTCAACTGAACAGGTATCTTTTTGAACTTCTAACTCTTAGTGTAGGCATCATTAGCTCTAAGTTTGTGAATAAGAAGTGTTCTACTCATGCCCCTGAATCTGTACATGCTTTTACTTTTCATTTATTTTGCCTGAGCTATGAGAATTTAAGGTCTGAATATGGAAGAAAAGTTAGGTCAAGATTTGGGAATGTTAAAATTCTCTCTCATTTCTGAGAGTTAGGACGAGTTCTTTACATATTTAGAACCGTGATTCAATGCTTAACATTTCTTATGTTGAAAGTTTATGCAAAAGATCAAAGAATCCAGATGTTTGAATTTGAGTACAGGCGCGTGTTTGTTGAACAAGAAGCTGGCTGAAGGTTGAAGAAAGGTCTTCATGGGCTGGGCCTGTTGTGCCATTTCTTTTTGCACCATACATTTACTTCTGAACCCCCTAAGCCCATTTTGTTCATTTTAATGATTTTTTTGACTTTTCTTTTTTTGGTTTGACTTATTTATTTTTCCTCATAATATAAAAAATATAAAAATAATTTTTTGCACCATTTTCCTATTTATTAGGTATTTGTTTATTTAGATTAGTTTTATACATAAATAAATAAATAGATACTTTTTATTAAAGAATACCAAAAAATAGTGCAAATACATTTTTATTTTTCATTTTATTTCATTTTATCTTCTGAAAATATTTTATATAAAAAATAGTTTTTTTATTAAATATTAAATATTATTATTTTTGTATATATAATACATATTTAGAAAATAATACATACATATATATATATATATATATATATATATATATATATATATATATATATATATATATATATATATATATATATATATATATATATATATATATATATATATATATATATATATATATATATATATATATATATATATATATATATATATATATATATATATATATATATATATATATATATATATATATATATATATATATATATATATATATATATATATATATATATATATATATATAGGTTAAATTACAAAATATACACACTTTTATTTTTCTTATTAATATTTAATATAAAAAAAATACCTTGTGACAAATATACTTCATTTTTATTTTTGTATATAATAAATAAATATTATACATATTAAATAATTAATACATTTTATTTAATGAAATTAGGATTTTACCCTTAAAACACAAAAACTCCAAAAAATATTACCTTTTTTATTTTGTTTATTTGACATAAAAATACCTTTTTTCCATACATATAAAAACCCTTTTTTACATCTTGCACATTTATTTTATTTTCCATTTAATTTATGCAATTAAATATCTTGTAAATAATTCAATATTGATGTAATAGTTTAGGTTTAAATTCCTTGTCAAAAATCCCCATTTGAACATTTGTACCCCCCTTCCCATATATGGTGTTGTAATAGCTTAGTAAATTTATTTTCCGCACTTTATTGCTTTCTAATTATACCATGTTAGAATTAGGGTTTGTATGCGAAAAAACAACGAAAATAGCTTGACCTAATTTCAAGATAAACAAGCATGAAAATGGACACACAAATCACACTTGCACCCCTTAGGGTATTCCACTTGTTGCCTTCAATAAATGGGCCATATTGCATGTTAGGTCTCTTTGGGCAAAACAAACAATCAAATGATCATAGTCTCACAATGACGCTTTCAAAAAGTTGCCTAAACAAATGATCAAGTCCCTTAAAGAAAATTGCCCAAAGATACTTGGCACCATTGCAATTATAGTCTAAACGATGACCCGCGCCCGTCCCTTTCACATCCTAACATGAGATTGTCCACCAAATACAATGGTGGAACAAACTTGTTAAAAGGGTTAAAACATAGCAATAAAATTTGAGAAATTTAGGAGTAGATAACCTCTTAGTTACTTGAATCAACCTTGCAAAAACAAAACACTTGCCTATTTTATAAAACCACACCTCACAACACTTTCAAAACAAACTTTCAAAAACAAATGAAAACCTTTTCAAAAGACATACATCTTTGTATACATCCCAACATGGATCATTACAAAGGTTGCCACCACATTGGCTTCTTTTCAAAACATTTTCAAACCCACACACACAAGCACCATTTCAAATAAAACAAAAGGCAAGTGATCTAAGCAAGTAACTAAGAGCCCATGGATAACCATGGATAGAAAGGGTGCTAATACCTTCCCTTTCTATAATCTACTCCTCGAACCCAAGAAAACATCTCAAAGGTTTTTGCTGTGCTTTTTAAACCTTTCCTTAGGATAAAATAAAAAGTCGGTGGCGACTCTTGCTCAACCGAAACATTTGCGAAAACAAACGCAAAACCATAGTCAGTTCTCCCACCGTATCACAGAACTGGCGACTCTGCTGGGGATAAATTTAAAAGTGGAGTAACCTTAGGGTTTATATCACCCTTGTTTTCAATTGTTTTCTTTGTTTGCTTTTATATTTGTGGGTTTTGCATCGGAGTTTTATAGATCCTAACCCGGATCTGGGGAATACCCTTTTTAGGTAGCATAATTTGTGAGGGACCTGTCCGGCGTAGACCGACATGGGTGAAACAGTGGCTACGTTGGTGTGGCACCTTGGTCTGTACCTATATCCCTTGTGTTGCAATGAGGAGAATATAGGTCTTCTAAGGAGTCATTAAACACCAACTGACCTTAGAACCCTAAATTAACCAAACTTGGCCATTAGGACAGTAGCAGTATGCTACACTCATTGAGGCTAAACTCTCGCGATGGTTCTGGCCGCAAGAAAAGATTGTGATGCTGGAGTTATGACCGATTGAGGGTAGCCAATGATTTGAGATCCTCTAGAACCCGATTTACTTTTGATAGGACAGGTTTTAACCAACGAAACTAAAAGAGGGTAATACCTAAACTTCATGCTGGCTTGAAACCTAAGGGTTGTCTTGTGTGACTTGTGTGCCTTATCATGCTTGCCTGTGTGAATACTTGTGGTGTGCTTCATCATAGCATCATGCCATCATACCTTTGCATGCATCCTGTATAAAGGACTAACCCATTTCAAAGACAAAAAAAGTTTCATCTTTGCTCTGTTTTGTAGGACATCATGATGCCCGTGCGTAGGAATACTATCCGGCTCAACTTTGTTCAACCACCAACTTTGCTCAAGGATTTGGTTGGTAGGATTCCAAACACTTCCTCCTTCATCAACAGGCATGGTTCTCTCCTTGGCTTGATCACTGCAAAGTGGGACCAACAACTAATAAGTGTTCTAACCCAGTTTTATGACCCCCTCTATCATTGTTTCACCTTTCAAGACTTCCAGCTGGTTCCTACCCTGGAAGAATTCTCTTATTTGCTTGGGATCCATGTCTTGGAGCAAACTCCTTTCACTGGTTTGGAAAAGACTCCTAGGCCTGAAGAGGTTGCTGCAGTTCTCCCCTTGACCAAAGAAGAGGTATTGGCTAACTGGGAAACTAGAAGTGGAGTTAAGGGCTTTTTGGTCAAATTTCTGGTTGGCAAAGCTAATGATTTCTGGAATAACTTGGACTTCAAGGCGTACGAGGACATTCTGGCTCTTTTAATCTATGGTCTGGTATTGTTTCCTAATCTTGACACCTTTATCAGTATCCATGCCATAAGGATCTTCATGTCTCGGAATCCTGTACCCACTCTTTTGGGCGATATCCTGCAACAACTCTATGCTCGTACTGCCCGAAAACGGGGAACTCCATGGTGTTGTGCTCCTTTGCTAGTGAGGTGGTTTATTTCGCACCTTCCTAAGTTTGTGCTGAAGAAGGAAGAAGGAAATGGTTGGGCTCGGAGGTTAATGTCTCTCACTGATAATGACATCACTTGGACTCTCAGAGGTTTGGATGAGGTAGCTGTTATTGATCGTTGCGGAGAATACCCTAATGTTCCGTTGATTGGTATCCAAGGAGGAATCTCTTATAATCCATGCTTAGCTCTCCGCCAGTTTGGAAGAGCCAAAAGAGTTGGGCCTCATGAAATGTTGGTTCCTCACTTCCATTTTGAGTTTCAGGCAGACAGTGACAAACTACGCCATGGATTCATTAGAGCTTGGGACAGAATTCACAAAGCTGACCCACATGAGTTGGGACCAAAGACTTCTCTACCAATGGAACCCTATTGCAAATGGGTCCACATCCGTGCTCAGAAGTTAGGTATGCCGTATGAAGCTGTCAGACCTATCATTCTTGAATCTCCTGATGAAGATGGGGTTCCTCCAACTGTCCTCCCTCCTCAGATACCCACTGATTTTGACACAATGAAAAGATCTTGGGCGCAGCTAAAGGAAGAACGGGATTTTTATCGGGAAAAGTTCAACGAACAGGAGCGGAAGATCCAGAGGCTGACTAAGCAATTGGAGGAGGAGAGGGTTCTTAATAACTACATCAACACTGAGAAAAGGAGGCCATGGGAGCACTGATGGGCTTTGGATATTTCCTTTTATAGCTTTTATTTCCTTTTCAGTATTTTTCATTCCTGTAATGCCTAAGGGCAAGTTGTTGAACAATTAAAATTTTAATCTAATGAAGTGTGTTTCCCTTTTGTCTACAAAGTTGAATCTTGTTTGTCTTTGAAAACATAAAACATACGCATCTCATTGCACCATATGCATAACAGGTACCCTATTTCACATGTTGCTTAATCTTCTTCGCTGTTTATTTGAACAGTCATCATGAATCCAGACTCATCAAGTGAGCAAGCAATCAAGGCCCTTCAGGCCCAAAGTGCCCAGTTTCAAGAGATGGTCCTAAGCCTGGCCCAAGGTCAGCAAGAGTTGAAGACTCTACTCCTGAAGAAGAAGAAGAAAAAGAGGACTGCGTTATTCAACACTGGACACAGATTTGGGAACACACTCCATAATGAAGCTGATCCAACTACTTCTTCTGCTGAGAAAAACAGTCCCCAAGGGGGAGGAGCTCCTAGTCCTGCAGTCTCTGACAACGAGACGGACTACAATGACGAACAATACCCACCTGCTGCTGACAGATATAAGCAATTAGAGGACCGCTTGAGCGCCATGGAGATTCAAAATGTACCGGAGCTGGATTTCGGAGATTTGGGGTTATCTTCTGGGGTAGTAATCCCACACAATTTTAAGGCGCCTGCCTTTGCCAAATATGACGGGGCTTCCTGTCCAAAGCTGCATCTAAGGTCGTACGTAAGGAAGATCCAACCTTACACGGCAGATAAGAACCTTTGGATTCACTTCTTCCAAGATAGCCTTTCGGGGTCACAACTTGAATGGTTCTACCAACTAGATGGAACTAGTATCCGACATTGGGAAGATTTGGCAACCGCATTCTACAGACAATATCAATACAATTCTGATCTCGCTCCTACGCGTACCCAACTTCAGGGTATGTCTCTAGGAACGGGCGAAGGGTTCAAAGAATATGCACAAAAATGGAGGGATTTGGCTGGCAGGGTGCAGCCTCCATTAACTGATCATGAGCTGGTTGATATGTTTCTAGGGACCTTGTCTGGTCCATTTTTCAATCATTTGGTTGGTAACTCCTCCGCTGGGTTTACAGATTTGGTTCTGACAGGTGAAAGAATTGAAGCTGGCATCAGGTCAGGAAAGATACAAAAAGCTGCCTCCCCAAGTACTGAGAAGAGGCCTTTCAAGAAAGAATCAAGTGCAGTCTATGGTCCTAGAAGACAAGTCAAGCCAGAAAGTCGCCAAGCCGTCAATGCTTTGGTCATTTCAAAACCTGTTGCTGCTCCTCAGCAGTACAATCAACAAAGAGGTGAAAGGCCCAAGAGACAGTATACTCGGTTGAGTATGAATTTGTCACAAATCTTACCACAACTATTATCAACCAACTTGGTGACCATCAAAGAAGCGCCGAAGGTCGTGAATACTGCATCTCTTAAGTATAACCCAAATGCCCATTGTGCTTATCATTCCGATAGCCTCGGGCATACTACTGATGATTGCTGGGCCTTGAGAAATAAAGTGCAAGATCTTATCGACGCGAAGGAAATTCAGTTTGAGGTGCCTGAGAGGCCAAATGTTGTAACTGCTCCTATGCCCCAGCATAGAGTAAATGCCATTGAGGAAGATTTATATGTTGTTTCGGTGAATGATGTTGCTACCCCTCTATTGACTGTTAAGAGGAACTTACTACTAGCCGGTTTATTTCCGGGTTGTAGCAAGGGTTGCCTCCTGTGTGCTGTTATCCCTACCGGTTGTCCGCTGCTGAAATCAGGCATCCAAAGCCTGATGGATAGCAAAGAAATTCTGTTCAAGAAAACTGCTGTTCCGTTTGTTTCCGCTGAAGAAATATCTGTTGTCACAATTTACAATCCTACCAAAGCCCCCCCGAGGAAGCCAGTCCAAATTATGTCTGTTGCACCCATTACTATCACTATTCCGGGGCCTCTCCCATATGAGTCTGATAAAGCTGTTCCATGGCATTATGGGGCCGACGTGTATGTGCTTGGGGTGAAGCAGGAGTTCAACACCAATACCAGTATCAGTAACATCACTGGTCCCGCCATGATTACCCGTAGTGGCAGGCTTTTCTCGCCTGACATTGCACCGCCAGTTATCCGAAAACCTCTCACCATCACACCCGCAAGTGTGCATGTTCCGAATCAAGTTCCTATGTCTACTACTACCGCTGAGTCCTCTGATACTCGGGGCAAAGAAGTTGCTACCGATTTGCCTGCCAGGACGGAGGCACCAAAAAAGACTGCTGTTGAAGCCTCCCAACAAGAAATGGAGGAGATCCTTAAAATCATCAAAAAGAGTGACTTCAATGTTGTTGAACAGTTGGGGCATACCCCCTCCAAAATCTCTATGCTATCATTGCTGCTATGCTCAGAGGCCCATGCAAAAGCCCTGATTTCATTTCTGAAAACGGCCCATGTGCCGCAAGAGACCTCTGCAGATCAATTCACTGACCGTGTGGCTAATTTGACAGCTGACAATGGATTGGGGTTCTCAGATGCTGACATCACCGCCAAAGGGAAAGATCACAATGATGCCCTGCACGTCTCTATAGAGTACAGGGGCACTACTCTCGCACACGTGTTGGTGGATACCGGTTCTTCCCTGAATGTTTTGCCCAAAAAGGCATTGGATCGCTTGGATTGTGAGGGTTTGGAGTTGAAACCTAGTAACATCATTGTTAGAGCCTTCGACGGTTCTAAGAGGATGGTGCACGGTGAAGTAGACATTCCTATTCGTGTGGGTTCCCAGGTTTTCGACTCAACATTCTATGTAATTGATATTCGTCCATCTTATTCCTGCTTGTTGGGTCGACCCTGGATTCACAAAGCTGGGGCAGTAACATCCACTCTACACCAAAAGCTCAAATACCCTGTCAAAGGGAAAATTGTTACTGTGCAGGGTGAGGAGGAATACATGGTTAGTCACTTGAATTCATTCCGGTATATCGAGATGGACGGGGAGTTTATTGAAACCCCCTTTCAGCATTTTGAGGAAGTACCTCCAACGTTGGCATCGGCTGAAACAGTGGTTGAAGAAGACTTTCCGTTGAAGATGGCGTCCTTGAAGGATTCCCGGGCTGTAATCGCGAAAGGCAATTGTGCAAACTGGGGTCAGCTTCCTGACTTCACTCAAAAGAATGACAAGTTTGGGCTAGGCTTTACTGCAGAGGCTCAGAGGGTTGTGCGCAAGGAAAAGATCAGAAAGGCTCCAGTGTTTATCTCCAACCCAAGGGTGAATTCTATCGAGGAGGACGTAGAGGAAGCAGAGTTTGACAGTTGGATCTATCCAACCACCAGCAACGGACCAAGCAACTGGACGACAAAGGATTTTACACCTATCACATTTGTCACGCAGTAATTAATTCTTTTGATTTTCAATTTGTAACAAACAATATGTTAAAACTTTGTTGGCTCGGTGTCCTACCCGGGGCATCGTAGCTCCATTTGTGAGGGCTTTTTGTATGACATTTCCATATATCATCAATCAAAACATTGGCGTTTGTTGCATTTCAAATCTTGTGCTCTTTTTCTTTCTGTGTTATATATTGCAAAACAGCTATATTTACACACACTCACTTATACAGGTTTCAATCCACTCTGGATCTCACTGGTAACAACTCTGCTACCACCAGTTATGACTTCGAGAATCCAATCAACTTGGCCGAAGACGAAGGTGAAGATGATTGCGAAGTGCCTGGTGAACTCGCAAGACTGCTACTCCGAGAAGAGAGGGCTATTCAACCACATGAAGAGCCGGTGGAAACAGTGAACTTGGGTACTGAGACAGATAGAAAAGAGGTCAAGATTGGTGCCAATCTAGAGCTCAGCATGAAGCAACGATTGATCCAGATGCTACATGATTACATGGATATATTTGCTTGGTCTTACGAGGACATGCCTGGTTTGGATGCCGACATTGTAGTTCATCACCTGCCAACCAAAGAAGACTTCCCTCCGGTAAAGCAAAAGGTCCGCCGTATGCGCCCAGAGATGTCCGAAAAGATCAAGGATGAGGTTATGAAACAATTCGATGCCGGGTTTCTAGCAGTAACTTCTTACCCTCAGTGGGTTGCCAATGTGGTGCCAGTGCCGAAGAAGGATGATAAAGTTAGAATGTGTGTCGACTACAGGGATCTAAACAGGGCAAGCCCCAAGGATGACTTCCCCTTACCTCACATCGACGTTCTTGTCGACAATACTGCTCAACACAAGGTGTTCTCCTTCATGGATGGTTTTTCAGGGTATAATCAGATCAAGATGGCTCCGGAAGATATGGAAAAGACTACCTTTGTGACTCAGTGGGGCACCTTCTGTTACAAGGTTATGCCATTCGGGTTGAAAAATGCTGGGGCAACCTATCAACGTGCCATGGTTGCTTTATTTCATGATATGATCCATCATGAGATTGAGGTATATGTTGATGACATGATTGCAAGGTCCCAAACTGAGGAAGAACACCTTGATCATCTGAGGAAGCTGTTTGACCGACTGAAGTTATACAAGCTTAGGTTGAATCCCAACAAATGCACCTTTGGGGTGAGGTCCGGAAAATTGCTAGGTTTCGTTGTAAGTGATAAAGGTATTCAGGTAGACCCGACCAAGGTAAAAGCCATACAAGAGATGCCAACTCCAAAGACAGAGAAAGAAGTCAAAGGCTTTCTGGGACAACTGAATTACATTGCCCGATTCATTTCACATCTGACTGCTACTTGTGAGCCAATCTTCAAATTACTGAAGAAAGATCAAGTAGTACGCTGGAACGATGAATGTCAGGCTGCCTTTGAAAAGATAAAGGAGTACCTCCAAGAGCCACCCATTCTTATGCCACCAGTGGAAGGAAGACCTCTGATACTATACTTGACAGTACTTGACAATTCAATAGGGTGTGTGCTGGGGCAGCATGACGAGTCTGGCCGAAAAGAGCACGCTATTTATTACTTGAGCAAAAAGTTTACCGACTGTGAGTCTCGTTACTCACTGCTCGAGAAAACTTGCTGCGCTCTGGTATGGGCTGCTCGCCGGCTGAGACAGTATATGCTGACTCACACTACTCTTTTGATTTCAAAGATGGATCCCATCAAGTACATATTCGAAAAGCCTGCTCTGTCTGGAAGAATAGCGAGATGGCAAATGATCTTGACAGAATATGATATCCAGTATACAACTCAGAAAGCAATTAAAGGAAGTGTACTGGCAGATCATTTGGCACACCAACCTGTGGACGATTACCAATCATTGAACTTTGATTTTCCGGACGAAGATATCATGGTGGTAACTGACTGTGAAGTACCTGGACCGGATGAAGGACCTGAGGAAGGATCCCGATGGTCTATGCATTTTGACGGAGCCTCCAATGCTTTGGGTAACGGCGTCGGCGCTGTAATCATATCTCCCAAAGGAACTCATACTCCACTCACCGCCCGATTGTGTTTCAACTGCACCAACAACATGGCAGAATATGAGGCATGTATCATGGGTCTGCAAGCTGCAATCGACTTAAGGATCAAATTTCTGAGTGTCTTCGGAGATTCCTCTCTCGTGATCAATCAGATCAAAGGCGAGTGGGATACGAAACACCCAAATCTTATTCCTTACAAGGAGTATGTGTTGACCTTGCTTCCCCACTTTGAAGAGATAACTTTTGAGCACTTCCCAAGAGAGGAGAATCAGCTAGCGGACGCACTAGCTACGATGTCTTCAATGTTCAAAGTTAAATGGGACAATGAGGCTCCCCGGATCATTATCTGGAAGTTGGATGAACCGGCATACTGCTGCGATCTTGAGGCCGAAAAGGTGACTGAAAAACCCTGGTATCATGAGGTGAAGAGGTACTTGGAAGTTCAGGAATACCCTGAAGGTGCGTCTGTCAATGACAAGAAGTTCATGAGGAGGTTTGCGGAAAAATTCTTCCTCAGCAACGACATTCTCTACAAACGGAATCATGATTCAACTCTACTGCGTTGTGTGGATAAGGCTGAAGCAGAGAAGATCATGATAGAACTGCATGAAGGTAAATTCGGAACACATTCCAGTGGACACACCATGGCAAAGAAAATCCTTCGGGCAGGATATTTCTGGTCCACAATGGAAGCCGATTGTTACCAACACTCTCGAACTTGTCATAAATGCCAGATCTATGCTGACACGGTGCACATCCCTCCGGTTCCTCTGAACGTCCCGACGGCACCTTGGCCTTTTGCAATGTGGGGCATTGATATGATCGGGGAGATCCGACCGACGGCGTCCAATGGGCATCGCTTCATCTTGGTGGCGATCGATTACTTCACAAAGTGGGTTGAGGCAACTTCCTACGCCACGGTAACCAAGAGCGTTGTGGCACGTTTCATCCGGCATAACCTGATCTGTCGGTACGGCGTCCCGGAAAGAATCATTACAGATAATGGTACCAATCTCAATAACAAGATGATCACTGAGCTCTGCGAGCAATTAAAAATACAGCACCATAACTCTTCTCCTTACCGACCGAAGATGAATGGGGCTGTCGAAGCGGCAAATAAAAATATCAAGAAAATTGTGCAGAAGATGACAGTGACCTATAAAGATTGGCACGAAATGATACCGTTTGCTCTTCATGGGTACTGTACCTCAGCAAGGATGTCAACCGGGGCAACTCCTTTCTCCTTGGTCTATGGCATGGAGGCAGTCTTGCCGATTGAGGTCCAGATACCCTCTCTCCGGATAATGAAGGATGCAGATTTGAGTGAAGATGACTGGATCCAGACTCGACTTGATCAATTAAACATGATTGACGAGAAGAGGCTCACCGCTATCTGTCATGGTCAGACGTATCAAAAACGGATGATCAGGGCATTTAACAAGAAAGTCAGACCACAAGAGTATCAAGTTGGGGACCTGGTAATCAAACGCATCATCCTTCCTCAAAGTGATCCCCGGGGCAAATGGACTCCTACATACGAAGGGCCATTTGTGGTTAAACATGTGTTCTCAGGAGGAGCCATGATCCTAACCACCATGGATGGTGACGACCTTCCTCACCCCGCCAATGCAGACATAGTAAAAAGATACTACGCATGAATAAAAGACCCGCTAGGTTGACATACCTAGGCAAAAATAAGGGCTTCCCGGCGAACCAAAAGGGTTCGGGCAAAAATAAGGGATGAAATAAAAAAAATTTGTACACCCGGCAAGTCGAAAACCTGAAAAGGCGGCTTGGGCAAAAATGGGTATCCCGGTGGACTGAAAACCCGAAAGGGCGGTCCAGGCAAAAGTTAGGGATAAAGCGTAACACTATGTCTCATTGGATCACTTTGCATCCGGAATTCGGCATCAACTATCTGGCTCAGATCTCGACATCGATCAATCAGCTTCATCTTCAACCAAGCAGCAAAGTGATGAGACGCTTGAAGACATAAAGGCGATAGCAGAGTTGGAACCCATTGGGATTGTTCACATAGCTGTTTTGTTTCCTTTTCAAAATTGTAAATTCTATGTTATTCGGCGGCGTTCTCTTACTAGGATGTCAGCCTCTTGTACAAAAACGCCTATTCACAGGCAAAATTCAAATCAATACAAATTCACTTGTCCATACAAATTGCCATTTTTTTTCCTTTTTCTGTTTTGTCTTGCGAAGAACGTCCAATGTTCATTTTTGATATATGCATTTGAACATTAAATTGCCGATTCATAAATATTTACATATGAAACAAAAGACTAATTACAGGTGACATCAGAAACGGGGGCAATGTAGGGTTGTTTAATGCCGTCTGGTTTGTTTGTTCGCCAAGGTACCAAGGTAGATTCTAACTGAAGAATGTGACCAAATCATCTCAACTCCCTGCAGAGTAAGACAAGATTCAACAATACTTTCCCCAAGCAGAGTTGGTTCCCTATCAATCCTGAAAAGGCACAACATTCCCTAGTGGAGTATAGACATTCATCAGCAAGCATCCCCGGCAGTCTTGACCTAAGATGGTTCCACGGCAGAATATCAGTACCCCAGTGCAATTCCAAAAGTTTCCCCAGGAAAGAGGAATTCTTATTCCCCGGCAGGTCTTAAAGCTTATCCCCAGTAGATTCTGGAAGCTTGTTCCCTGCAGAATACGGACGTCTCTCCCGAGCTTTATTCAAAGTTATTCCTCACAAGGACTTATAACTGGGTTATCCTCAGCTAATTGCCACGGAAGATCGCCCTCGGCAAAGTTCTTTCAATCCCCAGCGGAGTTTATCTTTGGTATCCCCAGCAGAGTTTATCATCATTATCCCCAGCGGAATCCATCATTGAAGCCCTCAGCAGGCCTCTCATCAAAACTTCAGCAAAGTATCTCCTCCACAGAGCAATTCCCCGGCCGGTCGTCAAGGATTTATTTTCCTAAGACGAAAATACGTTCATAAACATTTCACATTTTCATACATTTTGCTTACATACATGATAAAGTGCATACAACACTATCTCATGTTGAACATCATGACATCATGCATATCATACATCATGACATTGCATACAACTTATGTTTTTGCCTTTTCAGGGAAAAAGACAATCCCAAAGACAACTACCTTCAACTTTCACAATTCCAGATTCGATTCCTGTATCTAGCCAGGGCACATCTGTGAGTAATCAGTTTCCAGACTCGATTCTTGTATCTATCCAGGGCACGTCTGAAGAGTTCGAAGATTCAATTCCTGTATCCAGCCAGGGCATATCTAGCAACTATCACAATTCCAGATTCGACTCCTATATCCAGCCAGGGCATATCTGTTGACCACATTTCCAGACTCGATTCCTGTATCTAGCCAGGGCACGTCTGAAGAGTTCGAAGATTCGATTCCTGTATCCAGCTAGGGCATATCTAGCAACTATCACAATTCCAGATTCGACTCTTGTATCCAGCCAGGGCATATCTGTTGACCACATTTCCAGACTCGATTCCTGTATCTAGCCAGGGCACGTCTGAAGAGTTCGAAGATTCGACTCCTGTATCCAGCCAGGGCATATCTGTTGACGACTATTTCCGGATTCGATTCCTGTATCCAGCCAGGGCACATCTGTGAGCAACCAGTTGTAGATTCGACACCTGTATCTAGCCAGGGCATATCTGCATGAGGAGATTGAAGATCAAACACTTGTAACAAGCCAGGAAAACATCTGTCTTTCTCAAATACACAACTTCTCGCTAAGGAATCTCTTATGCGATCAACACTTCCAAATGGCATCTATAAGCCCATTCCCGACAAGGTTCTGTCGCATCTCCAGATGGCATCTATAAGCCCATCTCCCTATCCACCATCTCTCCAAATGGCATCTGTAAGCCCATTCCCGACATCACATTGCTGATACTTCAACATGCGAGTGCAAATTTTCGGGCACTCTAGTGTCCAATCTCCTTTTAACCTCGAGTCACGAAAGGCAAACTTGTCAATCTAACTCTTCAGGTTCAAGAAGATTGAACAGGGGCAACTGTTGTACCCCAAAATTTGCCCTCCCATTTCCTCAACATTTTCTCATCACAAGACCCTTGAAGATCAAGATCCAGTTAAGGTTTCCTCTGCTCAAGACTTCTCCTTGCACTGTTGACCCAAATTAGGGTTTGTGATTGCACGAAGATATTTTGACCCAAAATGCCTAGGATGACTTTCATACTTCATGTTGGACTCCCAAGTTTATCCATACCAAGTTTCAAGTCTTGATTCCAAATTTTGCCCAGTCAATTGGACAGTTGACCTAGAAATCAACTGTATTGGGGAAAAAGTCAACTGTGGCCAATTGACAGTCAAATCTCATGAAAATTGACCCACATCAACATTATGGACTCACATGGACCATTTGATCAAGTTTGGATCACAATTCCCCAAGAAATTTGATCAGATCATCAAAAGGGCAAAATGGTCATTTTTTAGGGTTTTGATAGCACAAAGGCAATTTTTGACTGTTTGACCTAGACAATGGCAAACCAAGCTCACATATGGACTCAAGGACCCCATGGAATTGTCTTGACATGCTCAACAAGTTCAAAAGATCCCAAATGCACAAGATTGATAGTTGAATTCCCCAGTCAATTGATCAATTTTGACTGTATACTGAAAAGTCAAACTTTGACTTTTTGGTCAAAATCAAGTGTCAAGATTCATTTTTCATTAAAACATGCCAAATCATGAAACTTGTTCACCAAGAAATCAAAAAAATGCAAATTAGGGTTTGAAATGAGAATTTTTCATAACTTAGAATTTTTCTAAGTTATGAAAAACCCTAATGTTTTCCCAACTTTGCCCCACTTTCTCACCAAGATTTATTTGGATTCAAGCAAAAGTCAAAACATGAAAGTTGTAGACTATTGCATAATCTACAACTTTTATTCACAAAGTTTTCCCAAAAGAAGCTTGTATCTCAAGTTACAATTTTTGGAACAAGGGTACCAAACCATTCTTGACTTAGTGAAATTTTGACCTTTTTAGGCAAGGTTTTTACCTAACTTCAAGACCATTTTTCACATACTTCCACTTGGAATTTCAATTTTCACTTCAAATATGGATTGTAGTACACATTCCAAGCTTTCCAAAATGTCCAAGAACTCATCAAACAACCTCATGACTTGAGAGAATCGAATTTTGCAAAATGGCAAAAAGTCACTTTTGTTCTTGACCAAGACATGTTCATACACATTGCCATTTTCAAGTCAGCTTGGTTTATGCTACATTACAGGCCTCTAAACCATCCAACACTCAATAATTTAATGCATACTCATTGTGCCAAAGCCTTATTTTGTGTATCCAAGCATTGTATGCAAGATTAGGCCATAAATGGAAAAAGTGAAATAGCCATTTTTGCAAAAGCAAGCTTTATGTCATAATGCAAATCCAAGAAGTACAGATCAAATCCCCTTGGCACAAGTTTAGGGACTAATCACACTGATCAAGGAGAAGCTTTGCAGCATGTTTAGGGGTCCTCTACCTGTCTAGAACACAACTTGACCATTGTTTGCTTAAAGTTCAAGAAACACATCATAACATATACCAACTTTCATCCCAGCACAAAAAAGCCTAAGCAAAGTTATCAAATACATTCCAAACATTCATCCTAAGCTGAAGCACGACTCCAACACCTCCAATACCTCCACAAACTCAAAATCACCATCAAACTGCCCAAACAGAGCTCTTACTGCAGTTTGAGTGCCATCTCTCATTCCCTTCATGCTTTCTTGCTAAAAGCTCATCAAACACATTCCCTAGCATCACTTGAAGCTAACCCAAACATAAAACACGACCTGTAACTCCTCTAACCAGTTCCACCATTTTCACTTTCTTGTTTTGCAGTTGAAGGTCCATAGCTCGATTCAAGGTGTTTCAAAGTAAAGTAAGCATTGGAATAGCATCACTACACTTCAGGCAAGCTGTACAGATCATCATCTTGCCCTGAAAGCTCCCCCATTGCCAGATAGAACTTTAACTGAACAGGTATCTTTTTGAACTTCTAACTCTTAGTGTAGCCATCATTAGCTCTAAGTTTGTGAATAAGAAGTGTTCTACTCATGCCCCTGAATCTGTACATGCTTTTACTTTTCATTTATTTTGCCTGAGATATGAGAATTTAAGGTCTGAATATGGAAGAAAAGTTAGGTCAAGATTTGGGAATGTTAAAATTCTCTCTCATTTCTGAGAGTTAGGATGAGTTCTTTACATATTTAGAATCGTGATTCAATGCTTAACATTTCTTATGTTGAAAGTTTGTGCAAAAGATCAAAGAATCCAGATGTTTGAATTTGAGTACAGGCGCGTGTTTGTTGAACAAGAAGGTGGCTGAAGGTTGAAGAAAGGTCTTCATGGGCTGGGCCTGTTGTGCCATTTCTTTTTGCACCATA
Source organism: Vicia faba (assembly GCA_948472305.1). Taxonomy (NCBI): domain Eukaryota; kingdom Viridiplantae; phylum Streptophyta; class Magnoliopsida; order Fabales; family Fabaceae; genus Vicia; species Vicia faba. The sequence goes on from OX451738.1 coordinate 896,596,947, forward strand.
CATTTACTTCTGAACCCCCTAAGCCCATTTTGTTCATTTTAATGATTTTTTTGACTTTTTGTTTTTTGGTTTGACTAATTTATTTTTCCTCATAATATAAAAAATATAAAAATAATTTTTTGCACCATTTTCCTATTTATTAGGTATTTGTTTATTTAGATTAGTTTTATACATAAATAAATAAATAGATACATTTTATTAAAGAATACCAAAAAATAGTGCAAATACATTTTTATTTTTCATTTTATTTCATTTTATCTTCTGAAAATATTTTATATAAAAAATACTTTTTTTTATTAAATATTAAATATTATTATTTTTGTATATATAATACATATTTAGAAAATAATACATATATATATATATATATATATATATATATATATATATATATATATATATATATATATATATATATATATATATATATATATATATATATATATATATATATATATATATATATATATATATATATATATATATATATATATATATAGGTTAAATTACAAAATATACACACTTTTATTTTTCTTATTAATATTTAATATAAAAAAAAATACCTTGTGACAAATATACTTCATTTTTATTTTTGTATATAATAAATAAATATTATACATATTAAATAATTAATACATTTTATTTAATGAAATTAGGGTTTTACCCTTAAAACACAAAAACTCCCAAAAATATTACCTTTTTTATTTTGTTTATTTGACATAAAAATACCTTTTTTCCATACATATAAAAACCCTTTTTTACATCTTGCACATTTATTTTATTTTCCATTTAATTTATGCAATTAAATATCTTGTAAATAATTCAATATTGATGTAATAGTTTAGGTTTAAATTCCTTGTCAAAAATCCCCATTTGAACATTTGTACCCCCTTCCCATATATGGTGTTGTGATAGCTTAGTAAATTTATTTTCCGCACTTTATTGCTTTCTAATTATACCATGTTAGAATTAGGGTTTGTATGCGAAAAAACAACGAAAATAGCTTGACCTAATTTCAAGATAAACAAGCATGAAAATGGACACACAAATCACACTTGCACCCCTTAGGGTATTCCACTTGTTGCCTTCAATAAATGGGCCATATTGCATGTTAGGTCTCTTTGGGAAAAACAAACAATCAAATGATCATAGTCCCACGATGACGCTTTCAAAAAGTTGCCTAAACAAATGATCAAGTCCCTTAAAGAAAATTGCCCAAAGATACTTGGCACCATTGCAATTATAGTCTAAACGATGACCCGCGCCCGTCCCTTTCACATCCTAACATGAGATTGTCCACCAAATGCAATGGTGGAACAAACTTGTTAAAAGGGTTAAAACATAGCAATAAACTTTGAGAAATTTAGGAGTAGATAACCTCTTAGTTACTTGAATCAACCTTGCAAAAACAAAACACTTGCCTATTTTCTAAAACCACACCTCACAACACTTTCAAAACAAACTTTCAAAAACAAATGAAAACCTTTTCAAAAGACATACATCTTTGTATACATCCCAACATGGATCATTACAAAGGTTGCCACCACATTGGCTTCTTTTCAAAACATTTTCAAACCCACATACACAAGCACCATTTCAAACAATTGAAAACAAAAGGCAAGTGATCTAAGCAAGTAACTAAGAGCCCATGGATAACCATGGATAGAAAGGGTGCTAATACCTTCCCTTTCTATAATCTACTCCCCGAACCCAAGAAAACATCTCAAAGGTTTTTGCTGTGCTTTTTAAACCTTTCCTTAGGATAAAATAAAAAGTCGGTGGCGACTCTTGCTCAACCGAAACATTTGCGAAAACAAACGCAAAACCATAGTCAGTTCTCCCACCGTATCACATCAGCCAATAGTAACCTTCCCTAAGAATCTTCTTTGCCATAGAATGTCCATTAGCATGGTGTTATACCCAAATTTTTGGCCCTAAGATATCTAATCATCTTTTTTTTATCAATACATTAAGATTACACATTAGGGTTGGTTCTCTATTTCATCGTGTCTTTAAGTTTGCTTTTGAATTGTGTCTTGTACATGTTTTCTTAGACTAACATCAAAATATGTATATATGCCTCTTTGAATGTTTATATTGTAGGTGATAACACAATTTCATTCATCTCACCATCTAGCCTAGGGTTTTAGGTTTTGTTCTCAATCAAATGAATCCTCAATGGATTGCAAGAGCTCAAGCTTCAAGGCTATATCTATCTCCTCAAAGTTGGGGGTGGCTTTCATTAAGAAGATTCATAGGTTCATGTGGTTATTTCCATGCCTTCTTCAACAATTTTCATTGAAACTTTAGATCCATCTTTGAGTATGCTTCAAGACAACATCATTTTAATACCTATTTTGATCTACCATTCTTTATTTTGTCAAGAAATTTCAAAAGATTTAAGGTTGATTCGACAAGTTTAACCTAATTGAGCAAATGCTTGATTTATTGATCACATGTGCATAACTCTCTCAATTTTAAACATTTTTAGTTGGTTCTTTTTGCTATGGATTCTTATTATCATCTACAACAACCTCTCTTCTTAGGATAAGACCCAATTATGCAAGAAAAATTATCAAAAGTTGAAAGGGGTTTCAAGTCATTTTGACACTCTCTAATCTAGGGTTTGTTGACTTCCAAGGACCATATCTTGCTCATCTTTTAAGATTTTTGACTGCCTCCAAAGCCATGGTTTTATTTAAAGGGTCTTTAACAAGATATCTTCATAAATCAAAGGTTAAGTTTGAATGGAAGATTACTAATGGTTGAGAAATATTACAAGTATCCTTGAAAATCCTTTGAATTTTAGGGTTTGACTTCAAATGATCATAACTTGGTCAATTTTTATCTCCTTGAGCCCATTATTTTTCCATAATAATCTTTAGTATGTGTGATACGGTAGAGGAACTGACTTGAAGTTTTTGCATTTGATCGCAAATGTTGCGGTTAGCAAGAGTCTCCACCGACTTTTCTTTTATCCAAAAGTAAAGGTGAAAAAGAAAAGACCTTTGAGATTATTTCTTGAGTTCGGGGGGTAGATTATGAAAAGGGAAGGTATCGACACCCTTTTCATCCATGGTTTTCCATGGGCTCTTAGTTACTTGCTATATCACTTTCTTTTTGTTTGAAATTATGCTTTGTGTGGTTTTTGAAAGTATTTTGTAAAGAGGCCATTGTTTAGGCAATCTTTGTAATGATTCTCGTTCGTAAGATTGTATAGAAAGACGTTGATCTTTTGAAAATGTTTTCAAGTTTGAAAGATATTTGAAAGTGTAGGTGTTTGTTTTGAAAATAGCAAGGATGTTTTGTTTGAAATTGAGCAAGTAATTAGGAGAATTCTACCTACTCAAAAGTCTTTCTTGTTCATTTTATTTTCCTTTGACATTGTTATCTTACCATTGATTTGGTAAGTAACCCTATATTTGGATGTAAACGGGACATGCATGGGTCATCGTATAAACATGATTAGAAATGTTGTAAGGTATCTTAGCATTCTTTTTTAGGGACTAATATCATTTGAAAGGCAACATAGATAGCATCATCGAGGGACTATGATCTTGTATTTGTTTGTTTTTGCTAAGATACCTCACATGCGTAATATGGTCATTTTGTAAAGGAAACCAAGTGGATTTACCCTAGAGGTGCTTGTGTGTAAATGTATTGTTTTCATGCTTGATTTTGTCTTGAATTAGGGTTTTCTAAGTATTGGTTTTAGTCTTTCCATACAAACCCTAATTACTAGCATGTTATGTATAAAGCGATAAATTGCGGAATTTAAAGTTACTGCGCTATTATAATATTTGTGGGAGGGGGGTATACAAATGGTAAATGGGGATTGCAAGAATATAAACCTAATTAATCTATTACAACCAAATTGAATTGGTACAAAAATTGAAATAAATAATGTATAAGATGAATAAATATGCAAGAATATAAATATAAAGAAAATGGGTATTTTTGTTTGGATTTTTTAGGAAAAGTGAATTTGTTTTAATCTAATTAATTAAAGAAAATAATTAATTAAAATAATAAAAGTAAACCTAATTTAATAAGAAGAGAAATTAATAAAACCCTAATTCATTAATTGATAAAAAGTATTTTTGGTATTTTTTTTTGTCTTGGAAATAAATTATAGTATTATAAAATATTTTTGGCCTTTTTTATATTAAAATAAAATCATTAAATTGTTGTAAAAGACAATAAATAAAACCTAGTATTTAATTAATTTACAAGATATTTAGAGAAATGAATAAAATATTGATTAAATAAAATATTTTTTATCAGAAAAATAAATAAACTAAGTCAAAATATAAATCTACTATTTTATATATTTTTTATGATTTTTTTAGTATTTAGAAAAATAATTTAGAAAATAAATAAAAAATGAAAAATAAGAAAAGAAAATAAAATCTGGGCCAGGGTGCAAATAGACTGTAAGGGGGTTAGAAAGTAAAAACAACAAAAAAAAACAACAAAAGCCCAACAAGGCCCAGCGCCTGCAAAAATAACAAAGTCAGAAAGAAAAAAAAGTGAAAAAAATCAAAAGGGTACCACCGGGGCTCGAATCCAGGTCCCAAAGGTTACAGGCGCACGCTTCTACCACTGGGGTGGCTATACATTCGTTAACATAAGAAAAACAATAAATATATGATACAAAATGCGCCCTGAGTTACACTTCATCTTCAACCTCCAGCCAGACCAACTGTAACTTGATCATTTCTCAACAAAAATGAAAACTGTAAACATGAAAGTTTTAGCAAATTTCCTCATGGTTTCAGAAATGTAAAGCATTAAAACTATAGATCAAAGATAAGCATGAATTTCATTGGACCTAAACTAAACCCTAAAAAATCTCAGAAATTTCAGTCTTAAAATTCTCTAAGCTCAAGCAAAATTAATGGAAACTATGGGCATGGTCAGCTTTAGGGCAATGATATCTACATGTTTCATTCACAAATAAATCATTGATGATGCCTGTATGAAAAGTTCCAAAGTTAGAAAACTTACCTTGCAAGAGGGTATCGGGTTTGAATTTTGAGCAGCTTTCAAGGAGTTCCAATGGTTGGGTTAGCTTCCTCAAGTTCCCAGGAAGCTAATGCAATGCTTAGCTTGAGCTGAAAGTACCTGAGGAGTTTTGGAGAAGTCCATGTTCAAAGCTATGTTTTTGAAAATGGAGGATGGTGTTAATGGTGTTACAGTTCTGTAACAGGGTGTGGGATCAGTTCTAAATGATGTTTAGAAGCTTTAGAAACCAAAAGGCTTGAAAACGCACGAGGGAGTTACGAGTTTCAAGTTTTTGGCCAGTTTATGTGAAAATGGAGGGATGAGATGTGATTCTGAGTTCTAGGTGTTTTCAGATCTTAAGAATTCGTTTCTTTAATGAAAATAGTTTGTGTGTCTATAAGCAAAAGGATTGGAGTGCATTGGCAAGTCAGAAGCACAAGTTACAAGCTTTTGGCTAGGTTACTTGATTTTCAAGAAAAGAAGGAAACCAAGTTTCAATGTGTAGTACAAACATGGGCTGAGTGATTGTAGGTGTCTATACCATTTCTCATGAGTTATAGGACTTGTGTGATCAGAAGATAACAAGTGCAAGGCTCAACAACAATTTTTATGCAAAAAAGCACTTTATCAAAATGACAATGTACACTTTCTTCCAAAAATGGATATAAAGCATGTCCATACATTGAATGCTTGAAATGAGACCTCTAACAGATGTGCAAGCCATTAATTATGGAGTGCCTAACAAGTTTTAGGCCTGCAAAGTAGAGTTTATGCAACATAGTTTGAATTTTGAAATTGATTCATCACAAAATGACTTGTAAATCAAGTGATAAAACCCTAACTTCATCTCTTCGATTCTCCCTACTAAAAAACGATCTCAAGGAGTTCTTTGACATTTTGGAAAGCTTTCAATGTGCTATAAAACCCATATTTGAATTGCTTTTGAATATTCCCCTTGGAACTATATGAAAAAGTGCCATGAAGTTGGGTCAAAATCCTGACCAAATTAGGGCAAAATTTCACTAAGTGTTTTGTTTCATGACCACATGTTCTTAAAATTATAACTTGAGATCCAAGCACTTTTGGAAGAAGTTGTGTGAATAAATGTTGTAGATTTCATGAAGATATACAACTTTCATGTTGGAAGTTTATCTTGAATCATCTTGCATCATTGTGAAAATGTTGCTCAAAGTTATGAAAAAATAAGAAATTTCCAACACTTAGAAAATTTCTAAGTTTAGAAATTTTAACTTTTCAAAATGAAATCTTGAATTTTTGATTTGTTAATGAATGAGTTTCATATTTTGACATGTTTTGATGAATTGTGATCTTTGGCATTTGAATTTGACCAAAAAGTCAAAGTTTGACTTTTCAGTATATAATTGACTTTTGATCAGTTGACTGAAAATTCATCTGTCAATATTTTGGACTTGAGAAATGTTTTGAGCCATGTCAATAGGTAAAAATGATGCAATTGGACTCTTGAGAAAATGCCTTAAAACAATTGATCTTTTGCTAGGTCAAAAATCAGAAATTGCCCTTTCCAAGTCAAAACCCTAATTTTGACCAATTTGTCCTTTTGGAGATTTGATCAAGTTTATTGGGGAATTATGGTCTAAAATTGATCAAATGATACATATGAGTCTAAAATGTTGAATTGGATAAAAAATTATGAAGTTTGACTGTAAATTGGCCATGGTTGACTTTTTCCCCAATACAACTGATTTTTAGGTCAACTGCTCAATTGACTGAGCAAAAGTGTGATCCAAAGTTTGAAACTTGACATGGGTGATCTTGAGGGTCCATAATGATCCATGAAAGTCATATGGGGTATTGGAAGTTCCAAAATCCTTGTGCAATCTCAAACCCTAATTTTGGTCATCAGTGCTTAAGGAGGTGTCTTGAGCTGATCAAACCCTAGTGCAGTCTTGAGTCCAAGGAGATCTTGTGAGAAAATTCTTGATAAATGAGAGGGAAGATTTTGGGGGTACAACAGCTGCCCCTGTTCAATCTTCTTAAGCCTGAAGAGTTAGATTGACGAGTTTTGCCATTTGTGACTCAAAGGTGGAAGATGATTGGACACTAGAGTGCCCAGAAATTTGCACTCGGTGATGTGATGATAGAGGGAAAAGGGAAATTCTTCTAGTTCTCGATTAGTGGATCGTGGAATGAATTTTGTCATCATGTTACAAGGTTGATTCTCGCTCGAATTTATCAGAGCCTGGATTAGGGTTTATTTCCCTATTTGTTGGTCAGGATACTAGGGTTTTTGGATCCCTAGTTTCTGTGAAGATGTTTCTTTCGCCTGCCTCAAAGATAACTCAAAATTAAGTGCATTAGGTCAAGGAGTTCATCTCCTCTCATTTCAAGCTTTCTTCTTAAAAGTCTCTAAGTCACTGATTCGAGAGTTTGAAGTTTAAGTTGACGATTGTGGAGTTTGGGCACAAGAAATAAGTTTGAGGGTTCATGACCGTCAAGACATGTTTTGGTTGCTTAAGTTACAAGTTACTTGTGATGTGAGTGTCAAAGATCAAGTTTTGTTTAAGAGTGCAAGTTTGGTTCAGGCGTGATATGAAGATTAAGGTTTAAGTGACCGTTGTTTTGGGTTCGAATTAACCAAGGGGAATTAAATTCTTAAGCATTTATTTTGTTCAAGAGTTTGATTGGAGTCTGGAAGATAAGGCGCATGATTGCTTGAAACACAAATTAAAACAGTTGTTCGTGATTTTTTGAAGTTTAAGTTACAAAGTCAAAGTGTGCATTAAAATCATTCAAGAAAGAATTTCAAAGTTCAAACAAGATTCAAGAGTTATTCGATTCCTACAACAAAGTTCATCATTAATAAATTCATTCAAGTTTATGCTCATTACATTTTTGATACAAGTTACAAGGCATGTTACAAATATGAAATCACAAGTTACAATTGCTGTTTACAAAACAAAAAAAAGGAATTAAATGTTTCTTCTTCAATTTTCTGTTGCTTCCTCTTCAAGAAACTCGTCCGCACTCTTTGATAGCCATGCCCTTTTCATCTCTCAACTTTGCTTTGGTCGTCCAATTCTCGTGTTCATGAAACTAGACAAAGGGAAAAATTAGCAAGCAATTAACATATAAAAATTTCCAAACAATTATTTGTTAAGTGAAAATGCTCATCATGAGGGTTTACATTTGGAATTAGTTAAAAAAGGATTTATTTTTAATCATAGGCCATTTTCTCCCAATTCCAAATCACAAAAAAAAGGTTGTCCTCTTTGGTTCACAAAAAGGGAGAAAAGGAAGAATTGCCAACAAATAAGTAGTAGAACTGCTAAATAGGCAGTAAATACGAAACAACAAACTGCCATAAAACCAAAAACAGCTGCCAAAACAACAAAACAGCAAACTACTAAAGCAGAAAAATAGCACTGCAACCCATCAACACAAAAATAGTACATCAGCAGCTTACCAAAACAACAGGTAGCAGCATCAAACAAGAACAAATAATAGTTGTTCATAGAAACACAACAGGCTAACAAACAGACCCAATGCCCTATGCATCATCATGTCCCAAAGATACAAACCCTTCAGTATTTTTCAAAAAAAGCAAAAGGGCTTTAATCATTGAAAGATAAAAGAAGAAGAGAGATAAGGATTAGAAAGATATCACCTTGCCCATACAACAGTCCAAATAGCCTGCACAACCTTCATTAAGCTTGCCCCAAAGTCTGATGTTGTAAGCCACAAAAAAAAAACTCCAAACACATTAGTCCAAATTCTGCCCCCAAGTTTGCACTAAAATAGACAAAAACAGAACCTGCACTTTAAAAGCATGAAGACAGCAAACTAACAATGTTCAAAAACTTCACCAATTCCCTCCATTTTTTTCACCCCAATATCAATAAGAAGGGCCACTGTTTCATGGAGAAGGGGGGGTATAATAGGGCTAGAAAATAAAAAGGAAAAAAACACATTGCAAAGTATACAATTTCAAAAGAAAACCAAAAAGCCTCCTCACAAAACCAACAATACAGCATAGAACAGCCATAGCAGGAACTATCCACAAAATTCCCAGAGAAATATTTCAGATATTCACAAAGAAAAACTCAGACTACTATAGTCAGATTTCCATCATACTATGCAAAAGTGCAGAGTAAGCTTACCAAAAATCTCAACTCTGTCTCGGAATTAAATCGCGTCCCTTGCTCTTCAATACACCTCCACCGAACTCTCAGTAAATCACCGCAAAACTTCAACATCACAGCCTTTCTACCTCACGACCGCACCAATATTGTATCAACCTCATGCACTCAAGTTTCGGGCCTACAACCACAAAGCTCCTAGTCGTTAGTGGTAGAAGGGATAAAGAAGAAAAGTTGAATACGCAAATAATAAGGATCAAAACACCGAACCTGAGCCGTTGCCTCCATTCTCCGAAACCACAAACTCGTCGGACTGGCTCCGACCTTGTAAGTTCTCCTTTCTTCGCATTTTTTGGTACCACTGGGACTAACATGATTTGCTGAATATAAACCCTATAACCATTGATTGATATCTCCAAAATTAGCCATTGAATTTCCATCCTCAAACTTAGGGTTACAGTTTAGGAAATGGGATATGTAATGGGTGTATCTCTGTTTAAGGTTGTATTTTGACTTTCTAAGTAAAGAATCAGGACAGTGGAGAGGCGATTGGAGGGGGAGGATGTTAGAGCTCGTTTGTCAACGACGGATGCGTTTTAGCCATGAAGGACCAAGAAGGAGGCCGAGAGATAGCAAAGTAGATTTAGAGAGAAGGATTGTTGTTCTGAGGTGATTGCGGTGAGGAAGATCAGCGGCGAAACAGAGCGGTGAAAGTAATGAAGGGTTGGGGGTTCATGCATCGCCGTTCTCTGAGAGAGAAGAAGGAAAATGGAGAGTCTCAACTTGAGCCCTAAACAAAACGATTGCGTTCCTTATTTTGTTATTTCCCTTTTTTTAATTTGTTTTAGTTCATTGTTAATAAAATAAATAATTGAAATATGGTGATGTTGATTATTTGGGTTGGACGGAATGATGCTACCTCCTGAGCCCACAACTGCTTTTGGCATTTGAGCTAATTGCAAAGACTTCCTCGTGTTTCATTAGCTGATGGGCTTTGCGCCCTAGCTCGAATTTCTGGTGCACCCCCGGATTTCAACCTTCCCCCCTAAGCTTTTCTCTTTCTTTTTTTTCTCCCCATTTTACTTTTGTTTTAATCTTTATTTTAATTTTGTTGTTGATATGTTTAGTATTTCTCCTATTTGATAAAAATACTAAAATATTTAGAATTAGGTTATATATCTTATTTCCGCAAAAAATTATAAAAATCATAGATGCATTATTTTCTTTATTTGATGATATCACAAAATAGATATTTAGACTTAATTTTAATTTTCTCTTAATTTTTTTATACAAAAATGTACAGTTTCAATTTTAGTTTTCTTTTATTACTTTCTTCGCTTAAAAATCACAAATATATTTAGAACTAATTTTAATTTTCTTTTAATATTTTTCTTTACATACTAGAATACTTTTAGTAAAAGTTTTTTAACTTATTCTTAATTTCTTTATTTATTTAACTTAATAAAAAAACCCATAAAATACATTTAGAATTTAAGTTTTCTTTATTTTTTCGCTCAAACCCCGACGCCATACTCCCTTAGGTAGCTCCATGAGGCAATTAAAGTCCGTTTCGATCGCCTTACGTCGAAATAGACTTTTAGCTCACTTATACATAACAAATAATTAGGTTTCTAGTCTCCCTCTACACCTTTTCTTCTTTTGTAATTAAAATTCATCATTCACAAATCAAAAAATCCAAAAACACTTTAATCATTACTTCAATTTATTTTAAAACTTGCAAAAACAATCAACAAATCAAAACTCCCTTGAAGGGCATGTTATCTCCGTTCTACCGCGATATCGGCCGTGCCTATTGCTAGAATGCGTGCGTTAGCGTCGCCCACTAAAAAACAAAAACAAACAAACCATTTTCTAGAGGAACTACGGTGTTCTGATTCCTTCATTGGATACGTAGGCAAAGGGTCGCAAAACCCTCACGAACGCAATAATAAAAACCATTATTTCCCTTTAAGCGAGTATAGTTATAAATAAATACACCCTTTAAAGACAAACAAACAAAACGAAAACTATTGAGTACAACGGATGTGAGGGGTACTAATACCTTCCCCTCGCATAACTGACTCCCTTACCCTTTCTCTTGGTCGCAAGACCATCTTATCCATTACCTTGTGGTTTTATCGATATTTCCCCTTCCTTCGGGATAAATAAAGTTCGGTGGAGGCTCTGTGTTTTCTGCCGGTAGCTTCAGCTGGCGACTCTGCAGTGGAAACCTTTTGCGAGTCTCTCCTAGTTTTGTTTATTTTTCTTTTTGGGTGTTTATTTATTTTCTTTATTTTGCTTTACTATTTTTATTATTGCTTTATTCTTTTGTATATATTGCATATATTGTTGCTACTCACATATTCTGGATACATTGTGATGTTGGGTTTGGTGATTACTTTTGATAAGTCCTATACCCGGACTTGGGTTACACATAGGATTAGGACGGGTGGTATATTCATGTTAACTTTGAGGGAGTAATCCTGAAGAAGAAGGCATGAAAATCCCCCACTCAGTGGAGGTCCCCTTGAAAGTAGTGATGTTTATCGAGTAATCGGGAAGACGTCATTGCTTTCGACCTGGGAACTCGAGAATCTGAGGGCCGTAGAACCATTAACCCATCCTAGCCTTTTAGGTGCAGTGCGGAGACTATAACGGGGTAATCCGGAAGTAGTTGTCACGCGATATTGCACTCAGGCAAGTTTTTCCTGTGAATATTACTGATTGCCAAGTAATTGGGACGTCGATAATATCCAAAGGAAGAGCGTAGACTTCGAGAACTCTTTAGAACCTTGTTCGGTAGGTGATAAACCCATAGTACATACCTTTTGGATGGTTACTTTGACTCCATGCCTGTGACGTCGGACTTTTGATCCTGTTACTTTCAGCCTGTGCAACGGACTACACAATGGTTAACCAGAATATGTGGAGCTGAGACTTCATGCCATAACATACCATGACATCATATCATCATGTATATATATATATCTCATATCTAGGGAAATCCAAAGACAAGTCTCGTTGACGTAGCTTTTCAAAAAGGGGAAATTTTAAAAGATAGACGAGTCTTTGGGTCTCCTCAGAAATGAAGATAAAGCATTTATCCATACTACCATGCATTCATTTTTCACAACAAAAACTCATTGGGGTCCCTTTTCCGACAGACTTCAGTAAACAACAAAGACGACTTCTCCACATCCTTACCGTACTAGAGGCAACCAACAAAGACTGATGGATCTATTTGAAGAGAATTAGAATGCACTCCGCCGAGATATGGACACCATGGGTACTCGCATGGATCGACTTATGGAGACCCTTCATGCCGTGATCAAGGGTCAAGAAAAACTACATCAAAGTGTTGCCAAGCTTACTACTGCTGCTCCCTCCACGTCTGCTAATGGGAGGAATGACAATGCAAATGTTGAGACTCCTACCAGCGCTCCTAGGAATGATGTCGATGATCATCATGATGTTATTGATCTTGATGAACCCCAAGTGAACCTTGCTGCCGAAGTTGCCGAAACTGCAAAAATGTATCATGCTCTCGAAGAGCGTCTTAGAGCCATAAAGGGTATTAAGGCTTCTGGATTCAATACTGCTGCAATGTGCCTCGTGCCTGGGGTAGTTATTCCTCCCAAGTTCAAAGTCCAGAATTTTGACAAATACAAAGGCACTTCTTGCCCAGAGACTCATTTTCGTTCCTATTGTCGCAAAATGGCTGCCTATGCTGAAAATGAACCATTACTCATGCACTTCTTTTAAGATAGCTTGACCGGGGCACCATTGGATTGGTATATGCAGTTGGAAATATCTCATGTCCGTACTTGGGGAGAACTTACTGATGATTTATTGAAACATTACCATTACAATACTTCCATGGCTCCTAGCCGTACTCAGCTCCAAGGGATGATACAGAAGGCTGAAGAGTAATTCAAAGAGTATGCTCAGAGGTGGCGTGAACTGGCTGCAAGGGTCCAACCTCCTCTCTTGGATCGTGAATTGATTGATCTGTTTATGGGTACTCTACGAGGCCCTTATCTCTAGCATATGCTCAGTAGTACCTCTACTTCTTTCTATGATATGGTCATTATTGGTGAGCGTGTTGAGACTTGCATTAAGGCTGGAACGATCCAAGGTGCTCCTAACAACTCTAACAACAATGCAGGCATTAGTAGAAAGTCGTTTTCTGGTTTTGTCAAGAAGAAAGAAGGCGAGACTAGTGCCATCACCATAAACCAAGGAAGAGCTCCCGCATTTCCTCAAGTTCGATTCCCTTATTTTCCTACACCTGCTACTGTTCCCAACCAATTTGTTCCTCAAGTATATGATGCTACAACTCCAGCACCCTGGATGGCCCAACAACGGCCTTTCGCTCCACAACCATAGTATCTTCCACAACAACAATTTGCACCTACTCCAATTATCAATAAAAGAATCAACAACCTCAAGGCCCGAGAGCTCCTCAAAGACAAAGAGCGCCTGAAAGAAGATTTGATCTCATTCCTTTGTCTTATGCTTAGCTTCTGCCACAGTTACTTGCTAGTCGATTGGTTCAATTGCGCAAACTCGGTCCACCGCCAAATCCTCTCCCTAGGGGGTATGACATTAATGCTCATTGTAAATTTCATTATGGTGCTCCAGGCCATACAATTGAGAATTGTAGAGCATTCAAATTCAAAGTTCAAGACCTCATCGATGCAAAGGCCATCAACTTCAACCCTGTTGGTCAGAATCTTCAGAATAATTCCATGCCTCCTCATCAAGGTGGAACAGTCAATGCTATTGAAGAAGTTAGTGAACGGGCTTTGGTATCCAAGGTTGACGAGATTAAGATATCATTAGAAACTGTCAGAGAACATTTGTTGAAGAACGAGGTGCTACAAGAATTTCATGACTTCTGCTTAACATGTTCCTCTAAACCTGAAGAGTGTACTGGTTTGAAGACGGCTATCCAACAGTTAATCGATGAAGGTGTCCTACAGATAGAGAAAATATTCCGAGAAGAAGAGATTGATGTCCTAGAAATCCCCTACTTTCCGAGAAGCTTTTAAGCAACCCCAAGTATTCCGTTAACAATTCAAGTTCCAACTACCCCGTTAATGATTCAAGCTCCCGCTACCCCCGCAACGATTCAAGCTCCTATTACTCCTACAAGTAACAACTCGAAGGAAGTTCCATGGGAGTATAATATGGTCCATATTCATGGAAAGAAGTATGAGTGTCCTCCAGTTGTTGACAAGAATGTTACCAACATTGCAGGAACCAGTAACATGACTCGCAGTTATCAGATCTTTTCTCCTCCACCACCGTCTCCTAAGGAAACTAACAGTGAAGCTCAAGCTAAGGCCAGGGGAAATCAAGTGATGGATAATCAACCTGAACCTTCTGTAGGACAAGAAGCGGAGAATCTTTTGAGAATTCTCAAGAGGAGTGATTACAAAGTAGTGGATCAACTCAACCAGACACCATCCAAGATTTCCATCTTGTCTCTCCTTTTATGTTCAGAGACCCACCACAATGCCTTATTGAAGACTTTATGTTCTGCTCATGTTACCCAAGACATCTCTGTCGCCCAGTTTGAAGGAATCGTCACCAATATTGCTGTGGGAAATTGTTTGGGTTTCTATGATGATGAACTTCCAGTTGAAGGCAGAGCCCACAACAAAGCGCTGCATGTTTCTATGAAGTGTTTGGACACCGTTTTATCTCGAGTTTTGGTGGATACGGGTTCTTCACTCAATGTGATGCCTAAGGCTACTTTGTTTAAGCTGAATATGGATGGAGTAATGATGAGGCCCTCCACTCTAAATGTTCGAACGTTTGATGGTTCGAGAAGATCTATGGATGGAGAAGTGGACTTACCTGTCAAGATTGGTCCCCACACTTTCTATTTGGCATTCTATGTTATGGACATCTGTCCATCCTATACTTGGCTTTTGGGTCGTCCATGGATCCACGTAGCAGGAGCTGTGACATCTACTCTTCATCAACGCCTGAAGTTCATTGTGAATGACCAAGTTGTCGTTGTTTGCAGGGAAGAAGACATAATGATTAATAATCTGACTACATACCGTTATGTGGAAGTGGAAGGCAAGGTGCAGGAGTTGCCCTTTCAAGCTATGGAGATTGTTACTGTTGACAAGTTCCTCGTCATGGAATGTAAGAAGTATGAGACACCTCTGGCCTCTTTGAAGGATGCCAAAGCCCTCATAGAAGCTAGACCTCCCCATGACAGTTGGGGAAAATTGATTGAAGTGCCAGAGAAGAAAGATCGTTTTGGTCTTGGGTATCAGCCGTCATCCTCCGTACAAGCTGGTTGGGTTCCTATCAAAGGACATCAGGTTCCCCTAATTTCTAAAGTGTTCGTCACTGCTGGTGTAGGCAAAGAAGTACAAGTTCTCTCCACATATGTTGAAGGTGACGATGAAGATGTTTCAAGATTTATCTATCAAGTTACGCCGGACCAGGAGCTCAGCAGTTGTATTGCCGTGGACATCCCTGAAGTTGTTTTCCTTGATGTGTAATTTTCTGTTTCCATTTAAGTCATATGTCTTTCCCAAGGAATACTGAGAGCTTGTAGAAGGAGCCCCTTATGTTTCAATCTCCGTTTAACATTGAATGAAAAAATCTCACTTTCACATACAATTTTATGCCCTGTCTTTTCTTTTACTTTTACTTTTTAAAATAAAAATGGAAATACTTTTCTTTTCATATTCTAAATATTCTTTTGCACTTTCTAAAAATAAAACATAAAATCATCGATCATGCAGATCCGTCTCGGACTCCATTGGAAATGATAGTACTATGGCTCCTTATATCCTTGAGAATTCGGTTGATCATGCTAACAAAGATAGTGAGGAACATTGTGAAGTCCTTGAAGAACTAGCCAGGTTCTTGAGACAGGAAGAGAAGGTTACCATCCATATCAAGAAGAAACAGAAGTCGTCAATCTCGGTACTGAAGAGGTAAATAGAGAAGTCAAAATAGGGGCCGCCTTGCAAAGCGAAGAAAAGAAGGGTTTGATTGAGTTGCTTCGAGAGTATGCTGACATCTTCGCCTAGTCGTATGAAGACATGCCTGACTTAGACACTGATATAGTAATGCATAGATTTCCCCTCAAGCCAGAATGTCCTCCTGTAAAGCAGAAGCCAAGAAGGACCAGGCCCGACATGGCTTTGAAGGTTAAAGAAGAGGTTCAGAAACATCTCAAAGAAGGTTTCCTATCTGTGATAAATTATCCGCTTTGGATTGCTAACATTGTGCCCATACCTAAGAAGGATGGTGAGGTACACATGTGTGTTGACTACCGAGACTTGAATAGAGCAAGCCCGAAGGATGACTTCCCGTTGCCTCATATTGATGTATTGGTTGATAATACTGCTCAGTCTTCAGTGTTCTCCTTTATGGATGGGTTCTCTGGATACAATTAGATAAATATGGCTTCAGAAGACATGGATAAAACAACTTTCACGACACCTTGGGGTACCTTTTGCTATAGAGTCATGCCTTTTGGTCTTAAAAATGCTGGTGCGACATATCAGCGAGCTATGGTGACTTTCTTTCACGACATGATTCATAAAGAGGTCGAGGTGTATGTGGACGACATGATTGAAAAATCACATACTGAGGAAGAAAATTTGGTCCATTTGAAGAAGTTGTTTGATCGTTTATGAAAGTTCAGGTTAAGGCTTAATCCCAACAAATGCACCTTCGGGGTTCGATCGGGCAAGTTACTTGGTTTTATCGTAAGTCAACGAGGAATTGAAGTAGATCTAGACAAAGTAAAAGAAATACAGGATATGCCGCGCCGAAAAATGAAAAGGAAGTACGAGGTTTCCTTGGAAGGTTGAATTATCTAGCTAGGTTCATTTCTCACCTTACCGCTACCTGTGAACCTATCTTTAAATTGTTACGCAAGAATCAAGATGTCCGGTGGGATGCAAGCTGTCAAGACGCTTTCGAGAAGATTAAGAAATATCTTCAAGAGCCACCAATACTCATACCACCAGTTCCAGGGAGACCTCTCATTATGTATTTGACTGTGCTTGAAGGATCTATGGGTTGTATGCTCGGACAACATGACGATACTGGACGAAAAGAACACACCATTTATTACCTGAGCAAGAAGTTTACTGATTGTGAATAAAGGTATTCCTTACTTGAGAAGACTTGTTATGCTCTTACGTGGGCAACTCAACGTTTGAGGCAGTATATGTTGACACATTCTATGCTCCTGATATCTAAGATGGATCTGATAAAGTACATCTTCGAGAAACCAACACTTACAGGCAGATTGGCTCGGTGGCAAATGCTTTTGTCTGAGTATGACATCCAGTACGTCACACAAAAGGCTATCAAAGGTAACATTCTTGCTGATCATCTCGCTCACCAGCCATTGAAAGAATATCAACCCATGAAGTTCGATTTTCCAGACGAGGATGTTATGAAACTTGATGATAATGAAGGACCTGAACCAGGGGAGCGATGGACTCACATTCGATGGTGCGTCAAATGTTATGGGTCATGACATTGGGGAAGTTCTTACCTCTCCACGCAACACTCACACACCTTTCACTTCCAAATTATGTTTTGATTGTACGAATAATGTCGCTGAATGCGAAGCTTGTGTGATGGGTCTTGAGGCAACCAATGATTTGAAGATCAATATTCTTGAAGTTTATGGGGACTCTTCCTTAGTGATACATCAAGTATGGGGTGATTGGGATACACGACACCCTAATTTAGTTCCATACCGACATTACATATTAGAGTTGTTGCCCTCTTTCGATGAGGTCACCTTTGAGCACATTCCTAGAGAAGCAAATCAACTTGCAGACGCTCTGGCCACTTTAGCAGCAATGTTCAAAGTCAGTTACCCGAATCATGCACCCAATATAAGGATCTGTCGTTACAAGGAGCCAACACACATTTTCCCTGCTCATTGTCTCACAACTAAAGATGTATCAAGCGAAAGGCCGTGGTACTTCGACATCAAAAGATATCTTGAGAAGCAAGAGTACCCCGAAGGTGCTACAATTTGTGATAAGCGGACTCTTAGAAGGTTGGCGTCTAAGTTTTTACTGTCAGGAGACGTTCTGTACAAGAGAAACTATGATTCGGTTCTGCTCAGATGCGTGGATAGACACGAAGCATAATCCATTATACGAGAAATACACGAGGGCTCTTCTAGATGACAATGGAAAGCGACTGTTGTGTATATGCCAAAATGTGCCACAATGTCAGATTTACGCAGACAAGATACATGTTCCTCCCACTCCTTTGAATGTGATGACTTCACCATGTCACTTTGCAATGTGGGGCATCGATATGATTGGGCGGATCGAGCCGAGCGCTTCAAACGGGCATAGGTTTATTCTCATTGCTATTACCTACTTCACCAAGTGGGTGGAATCGGCTTCGTACAAGAATGTGACCAAGAAAGTTGTCACTCGTTTCATCAAAAGAGAAATCATTTGTCGTTATGGAACTCCTAACAAGATCATCACTGATAACGGATCAAATCTCAACAACAAGATGATGAAGGAAATGTGCGAATAATTCAAGATCGAGCACCATAATTCATCACCTTATCGGTCGAAGATGTATGGCGCAGTCGAAGCTTCTAACAAGAACATAAAGAAGATCGTCTAAAAAATGGTTAGAACATACAAAGATTGGCATGAGATGTTGCCTTTTGCCCTGCATGGCTATCGAACTTTGGTGCGTACTTCCACGGGGGAAACTCCATTTTCACTAGTCTATGGTATGGACGCGGTACTCCCGGTCGAAGTGGAGGTTCCTTCCTTAAGGGTTCTGATGGATATTAAACTTGATGAAGCTGAATGGATTCAAACGAGACTCGACCAACTCAATATCATCGAAGAAAAACGCCTGCAAGCCATTTGCCACAGTCAGTTATATCAACAGCGTCTCAAGAGAGCATTTGACAAGAAGATTCAACCTCGAGAGTTCCACACAGGTGGCCTGGTCTTAAGGAAGATTCTCCCAATCCACACTGATCCAAGAGGTAAGTGGACTCCCAACTATGAGGGACCGTACATCTTGAAGAAAGCTTTCTCAGGAGGTGCTCTAATCCTGACAAACATGGATGGGGAAGACGTTCCGCTTCCAGTCAATTCAGACTCAATAAAAAATACTACGCTTAAAAAAGAACCGCTAAGTCGAAAACCCGAAAGGGCGGCTTAGGCAAAAGTTAAGGCTAAAAAAGGGGAAAAAATAATAACCCGCTAAGTTGAAAACCCGAAAGGGCGGCTTAGGCAAAAATGGGTGTCCCGGTGGATTGAAAACCCGAAAGGGCGATCCATGCAAAAATTAGGGACAAAAAGCGAAAGACTGCAGTCTGAAGACTCTTCACGTACACCCCCTAATACGGGATGGATCAATTCAGCTATTATCCTTTGGAAGCACGACACTAGGACGACCCAGGATACGGGAACTATAGCAATATCAGTTTTAACGGAAGTTCGAGATTTTCTTGTTGCCATTTGACTCGTTGTACTTAATATTTTTCTTTTCAACTTCCTCATTTAGGAGTTGTTTCCATGTACGAATGCCTATTCACAGGCCAAACTCATTAATAAAAATTTTCCCTTCACTAAAAAGCTATTGTTATGTTCTTTTACTTTATTTTTCGTATGCGAACTGTGATTTAAATTCTTTGTTAGGCATTGCATTGAAAACAATAAGTCAATAATAAACACGAGCTAAGATGTGAAACACTACCATACATGCATAGGAAGGCATCCCAAGGGAGAGCCATGGCGTTCAAGTGTTTGCTCTTCTTTGTAGGTAGCAAGTCATAACGGTCACCTCGACCAAGCTTTCATCTTCATCACCTCCTTACAAGTCAACCGAGCACCCGATTCTCCAACACGGAGAGACTTGGGGAATTGGTTGAGATCCACGTCTCTTTTCAGTTATTCACAAAAAGTCCAACACATGAAGGAAGTCAGATCAAGTCATTTCTCCTCAGCAAGATTTAATCCCCAGTGAACTCGACAAGGCTAACTCTTTTCTCTCAAATTTCAAGCACCAATTCATATTGGTATCTCCAGAAGACGAGCAACGGATCCCAATGAGCTTAGAATTTGGTACTTTGTATACAATAATCATAACTGCATATTGCATTGCATCCTCAAACGCATAGCATATCCACAAATCATCATGCCACACTTCAAATGCACATGAAGCATGAGCCAGATCAATCCCAAATCAACAAAACATCCTCACAAAGAATATCATCCTCATAATTCCTAGTTAACATATGTTATTACACTACCAACCAAAAATAATCCATGATTCCAGTACATCGTACTCCCTAACTCTCAATAATCACGTTATCTTTTCCTAAGGTCATAGATCGTCCGTAGATCTTACCATCATTTTACATTTCCTAAGGTCATAGATCGTCCGTAGATATTACGTTCTCTTTATCATTTTAAGGTCGTAGGACGTCGATAGATCTTACCTTCGCTTTATCTCTCTTAGGTTCGTAGGTTATCCGTAGACTTTACCCTCTCCTCATCTTGTTTTTAGGGTCATAGGTCGTCTGTAGATCTTACCATCGCGTTATCTTTCTAAGGTCATAGGCCGTCCATAGATCTTACCTTCGCTTTATCTCTCTTAGGGTCGTAGGTCGTCCGTAGACTTTACCCTCACCTCATCCCGTTTCTTAAGGTCGTAGGTCACTCGTAGATCTTACCTTCGCATTATCTTTCTAAGGTCGTAGGTCGTCCATAGATCTTACCTTCACTTTATCTCTCTTTGGGTCGTAGGTCATCCGTAGACTTTACCCTCTCCTCATCTTGTTTTTAGGATCGTAGATCGTCCGTAGATCTTACCATCGCGCTATCTTTCCTAAGGTCGTAGATCATCCGTAGATCTTACCTTCACTTTATCTCCTTTAGGGCCGTAGGTCGTCCGCATAATTTACCCTCTCCTCACCTTGTTTCTAGAGTCGTAGGTCGCTCGCAGGTCTTACCCTCGTGTTACTTTTCTTGGGTCATAGATCATATGCCGATCTTTACCCATTGTCTTTACCTTTCTTTTTGGGGCTGTAAATCCTGCACGATAGATTCTCTGTCATCGTCGAGTCCTACCTATTGTCTTTAATTTATCATTTTGGCAATAATTCTACCTTCAGTCATCACGACATCGTCGACCATATCCTTTCAGTCACCTTACTGCCCACGCCCTCAAGAACCTTGTATTGACACTGTTCCCCCAGTACGAGCTACCATTATTCAACCATGTTTATCCATCATGACCAGTCCACCAGAAGACCAATTTTTCTTTCCCCAGCAGACACTCACACCAATAAATCACACTCACACCATCTCTCCAGTGCAAATTTCAGGTCCTGGTATTTAATATTCTTCCACCTTGAACTTTCGAAAGGCTGACGCCGATCTCACCTTCAGGTTTAAGACGATTAAATAGGGGCAACTATCGTACTCCCAAATTTTCCCTACCTCTTTTTACTTTTGTCTGGCTTTGAACTTTGCATCCCATTTGCACCATTTTACTCAGTCATTTGCATATCCCGCATCTCATGGAATCAGGCGCTTTGGTTTGAGGTATTAGGGCTGCACCCTCTTTATGTCTAATTTTGTTTTGAAGTTATCTTATCAGGTAAAAGGGAAATTCTTCTGGTTCTCGATTAGTGGATCGTGGAATGAATTTTGTCATCACGTTACAAGGTTGATTCTCGCTCGAATTTATCAGAGCTTGGATTAGGGTTTATTTCCCTATTTGTTGGTCAAGATACTAGGGTTTTTGGATCCCTAGTTTCTGTGAAGATGTTTCTTTCACCTGCCTCAAAGATAACTCAAAGTTTAGTTTATTAGGTCAAGGAGTTCATCTCCTCTCATTTCAAGCTTTCTTCTTAAAAGTCTCTAAGTCACTGATTCGAGAGTTTGAAGTTTAAGTTGACGACTGTGGAGTTTGGGCATAAGAAATATGTTTGGGGGTTCATGACCGTCAAGACATGTTTTGGTTGCTTAAGTTAGAAGTTACTTGTGATGTGAGTGTCAAAGATAAAGTTTTGTTTAAGAGTGCAAGTTTGGTTCAGGCGTGATATGAAGATTAAGGTTTAAGTGACCGTTGTTTTGGGTTCGAATTAACCAAGGGGAATTAAATTCTTAAGCATTTATTTTGTTCTAGAGTTTGATTGGAGTCTGGAAGATAAGGCGCGTGATTGCTTGAAATACAAGTTACAACATATGTTCGTGATTTATTAAAGTTTGAGTTACAAAGTCAAAGTGTGCATTCAAATCATTCAAGAAAGAATTTCAAAGTTCAAACAAGATTTAAGAGTTATTCTATTCCTACAACAAAGTTCATCATTAATAAATTCATTCAAGTTTGTGCTCATTACATTTTTGAGACAAGCTACAAGGCATGTTACAAATATGAAATCACAAGTTACAATTGCTGTTTACAAAACAAAAAAAAGGAATTAAATGTTTCTTCTTCAATTTTCGGTTGCTTCCTCTTCAAGAAACTCGTCCGCACTCTTTGATAGCCATGCCCTTTTCATATATCAACTTAGCTTTGGTCGTCCAATTCTCGTGTTCATGAAACAAGACAAAGGGAAAAATTAGCAAGCAATTAACATATGAAAATTTCCAAACAATTATTTGTTAAGTGAAAATGCTCATCATGAGGGTTTACATTTGGAATCAGTTAAAAAGGGATTTATTTTTAATCATAGGCCATTTTATCCCAATTGCAAATCACAAAAAAAAGGTTGTCCTCTTTGGTTCACAAAAAGGGAGAAAAGGAAGAATTGCCAACAAACAAGTAGCAGAACTGCTAAACAGGTAGTAAATACGAAACAACAAACTACCATAAAACTAAAAGCAGTTGCCATAACAACAAAACAGAAAACTACTAAAGCAACAAAATAGCACAACAACCCATAAACACAAAAATAGTACATCATCAGCCTAGTAAAACAACAGGCAGCAGCATCAAACAAGAACAAATAATAGCAGTTCATAGAAACTCAACAGGCTAACAAACAGGCCCAATGCCCTGTGCATCATCATGTCCCAAAGATACAAACCCTTCAGTATTTTTCAAAAAAAGCAAAAGGGCTTTCATCATTGAAAGATAAAAGAAGAAGAGAGATAGGGTTTAGAAAGATATCACCTTGCCCATACAACAGTCCAAACAACCTGCATTAAGCCCGCCCCAAAGTCTGATGTTGTTAGCCACCAAAAAAACTCCAAACACATTAGTCCAAATTCTGCCCCCAAGTTTGCACAAAAATAGACAAAAACAGAACCTGCACTTTAAAAGCATGAAGACAGCATACTAAAAATGTTCAAAAACTTCACCAATTCCGTCCATTTTTTTCACCCTGATATCAATAAGAAGGGCCACTGTTTCATGGAGAAGGGGGGATATAACAGGGCCAGAAAACGAAAAGGAAAAAAACACATTGCAGAGTATACAATTTCAAAAGAAAACCAAAAAGCCTCCTCAAAAAACCAATAGTACAGCATAAAACAGCCATAGCAGGAACTATCCACAAAATTCCCAGAGAAATATTTCAGATATTCACAAAGAAAAACTCAGACTACTATAGTCAAATTTCCTTCATACTATGCAAAAGTGCAGAGCAAGCTTACCAAAAATCTAAACTCTGTCTCTGAATTAAATCGCGTCCCTTGCTCTTCAATACACCTCCGTCGAAATCTCAGTTAATCACCGCCAAACTTCAACATCACAATCTTTCTACCTCACGACCGCAACAATATTGTATCAACTTCCTGCACTCATGTTTCGGGCCTACAACCACAAAGCTCCTAGTCGTTAGCGGTAGAAGGGATAAAGAAGAAAAGTTTAATACGCAAATAATAAGGATCAAAACATCGAACCTGAGTCGTTGCCTCCATTCTCCGAAATGACAAACTCGTCGGACTGGCTCCGACCTTGTAAGTTCTCCTTTCTTCGCATTTTTTTGTACCACTGGGACTAACATGATTTGCTGAATATAAACCCCATAACCATTGATTGATATCTCCAAAATTATCCATTGATATCTCCAAAATTAGCCATTGAATTTCCCTCCTCAAACTTAGGGTTACGGTTTAGGAAATGGGATGTGTAATGGGTGTATGTCTGTTTAAGGTTGTATTTTGACTTTCTAAGTAGAGAATCGGAACAGTGGAGAGGCGATTGGAGGGGGAGGATGTTAGAGCTCGTTCGTCAACGACGGCAGCGTTTCAGCCATGAAGGACCAAGAAGGAGGCCGATAGATAGCAAAGGAGATTTGGAGAGAAGGATTGTTGTTCTGAGGTGATTGCGGTGAGGAAGATCAGCGGCGAAACAGAGCGGTGAAAGTAATGAAGGTTTGGGGGTTCATGCATCGCCGTTCTCTGAGAGAGAAGAAGGAAAATGGAGAGTCTCAACTTGAGCCCTAAACAAAACTATTGCGTTCCTTATTTTGTTATTTCCCTTTTTTTAATTTGTTTTAATTCATTGTTAATAAAATAAATAATTGAAATGTGGTGATGTTGATTATTTGGGCTGGACGAAATGATGCTATCTCCTGAGCCCCAACTGCTTTTGGCATTTGAGCTAATTGCAACGACTTCCTTATGTTCCTTTGCTGGTGGGCTTTGCGCCTAAGCTCGAATTTCTGGTGCACCCCCCGATTTCAACCTTCCCCCCTAAGCTTTTCTCTTTCTTTTTTTCCCATTTTACTTTTGCTTTAATCTTTATTTTAATTTTGTTGTTGATATGTTTATTATTTCTCATATTTGATAAAAATACTAAAATATTTAGAATTAGGTTTAATATATTATTTCCGCAAAAAATTATAAAAATCATAGAAGCGTTATTTTCTTTATTTGATGAAATCACAAAATAGATATTTAGACTTAATTTTAATTTTCTCTTAATTTTTTTTATACAAAAATGTACAATTTCAATTTTAGTTTTCTTTTATTACTTTCTTCGCTTAAAAATCACAAATATATTTTGAACTAATTTTAATTTTCTTTTAATAATTTTCTTTACATACTAGAATACTTTTAGTAAAAGTTTTTTAACTTACTCTTAATTTCTTTATTTATTTAACTTAATAAAAAAACCCATAAAATACATTTAGAATTTAAGTTTTCTTTATTTTTTCGCTCAAACCCCGACGCCATACTCCCTTAGGTAGCTCCATGAGGCGATTAAACTCTGTTTCGATCGCCTTACATCGAAATAGACTTTTAGCTCACTTATACATAACAAACAATTAGGTTTCTAGTCTCCCTCTACACCTTTTCTTCTTTTTTAATTAAAATTCATCATTCACAAATAAAAAAATCCAAAAACACTTTAATCATTACTTGAATTTATTTTAAAACTTACAAAAACACTCAAAAAATTAAAACTCCCCTGAAGGGCATGTTATCTCCGTTCTACCGCGATACCGGCCTTGCCTATTGCTAGAATGCTTGCGTTAGCATCGCCCACTAAAAAACACAAACAAACAAACCATTTTCTAGAGGAACTACGGTGTTCTGATTCCTTCATTGGATACGTAGGCAAAGGGTCGCAAAACCCTCACGAACGCAATAATAAAAACCATTCTTTCCCCTTAAGCGAGTATAGTTGTAGATAAATACACCCTTTTAAGACAAACAAACAAAACAGATCCCGTTGAGTACAACGAATGTCAGGGGTGCTAATACCTTCCCCTCGCATAACCGACTCCCTTACCCTTTCTCTTGGTCGCAAGACCATCTTATCCATTCCCTTTTGGTTTTATCGACATTCCCCCTTCCTTTGGGATAAATAAAGTTTGGTGGTGGCTTTGTGTTTTCTGCTGGTAGCTTCAAGTATCAGAATGGCATCCGTGTCTGGAGCGTATCTGAACTGTATCTGAAAGTTGAATCTGAATGAATATCAGAATGGCATCCGTGTCTGGAGCGTATCTGAACTGTATCAGAAAAGCCTTTGCACATTGTTAATGGTAGCTATTGATTAATCTTATCCTGAAAAGGGTAAAAACATTAGCTGTATACAATGTCATGATGTATGAAATGCATGGCACAATGAGATTGTGATATATGCATTCGTGTTATCGATGTTTATGATATATGGATGCGATGTATGCGTATGTGAACTAATCTGTTGCACTGTTGTTGGATTGGGGAAAATAAATCCCCGACTGCTGCTGAGGATATGGAGTGTAAGTCTTTATGTTGTGAAGTTGAAGTGTTGATGAATTTCCGTTTATAGAAAAAAACTCTGTTTTAAGGGAAATGATGTGTGCTTCTTGTAAGAACCTATTGAGGAAACCTGAGAAAATGGACGACTTCAACTGGGGATTGATAACTGGAAGCTTTGTTCCGCTGGGGATTGAACTACATACTGCGGGGGATTTTATGGAATAGCTCAAATATATTTCCATCAGTGATTGTCTTTTCACTTTGTTTATTTGTAAAAAATAATTATATTCAAATGCATATGTTCAACAATAAATCATTGAACGTTTTTGTAAACAAAACACAAGAGCAAAGAAAAACAGATATTTTTTCACTTTCAAAGGGATATTTTTATATTGACTTTGAGTAAGTATTTTTGTACAATGAGAGAAACATTCTATTAAGAGAATACCGTCGTAAAAAATGAAAATTTTGACACAAAGAAAAGATAGTTATGTGCAATAATCCCATGGGGTTCCCATTCTGCTATAGCCTTCGTGTCTCTGAGCATCTTGTCTGTTTGTTGCCTTGTCCGAAGCGGATTGGATTGATCAGAACCTCTGAGTTTGTTAGGTTGTCTGTAAGGTGATCCAATAAGACATATTCATACGCTTTAATTCCATAACTTTTGCCTGGACCGCCCTTTCGGGTTTTCAGTCAACCGGGATACCTTTTTTTTCCCAAGCCGCCCTTTCGGGTTTTCAACTTGTCAGGTGTACAAATTTTATTGTTCTATCCCTAATTTTTTCCCGAACCACTTTGGTTCGCCAAGATGCCCTTGTTTTTCCTAGGTGTGTCAACCTAGCGAGTCTCTTATGCGTAGTATCTTTTGACTATGTCTGCATTCGTAGGGTGCGGCAGGTCGTCGCCATCCATGGTGGTCAAGATCATTGCTCCACCAGAGAATATGCTTTTGATTACAAATGGTCCTTCGTATGTAGGAGTCCATTTTCCCATGGGATGACTTTGCAGCAGTATGATACGTTTGATCACCAAATCCCAGACTTGATATACTTGGCGTCTGACCTTTTTGTTGAAAGCCTTGATCATCCATTTTTGATACATTTGACCATGACAGACAACAGTAAGTCTTTTTTCATCAATCAAGTTCAGTTGATAAAGTCGAGTCTGGATCCAATCTTCTTCATTCAGCCTTACATCCTTCATAATTCTCAGAGAGGGGATCTGGACCTCAATAGACAAGACAACCTCCATGCCGTATAACAAAGAGTAAGGTGTTGCCCTGGTTGATGTGTGCGTTGTGGTACGATATCCGTGGAGAGCGAATGGTAGCATCTCATGCCAGTTTTTGTATATGACTGTCATTTTATGTATTATCTTTTTGATATTCTTATTTGCGGCTTCGACAACACCATTCATCTTTGGCCGGTAAGGGGAAGAATTGTGATACTGAATCTTGAATTGCTCGCACATGGTGGTGATCATAGTGTTGTTTAGATTCGTACCATTGTTTGTAATGATCCGCTCCGGGATACCGTAACGACATATAAGATTCTTCTTGATGAACCGAGCTACAACATTCTTGGTAACAGAAGCGAAAGAGGTTGCCTCAACCCATTTTGCAAAATAATCAATGGCCACTAAGATGAAGTGGGGTCCATTAGAGGTTGTTGGCTTGATTTCCCCAATCATATCGATGCCCCACATAGTAATGGGCCAAGGAGCCGTTAAAACATTCAGAGGAACCAGAGGTACGTGTACCTTGTCAGCATAAATCTGACACTTGTGGCAGGTTCGAGAGTGTTGATAGCAATCTGCATCCATGGTAGACCAGTAATAGCCTGTCCGTAGGATCTTCTTTTCAATCGTATGCCCACTAGAATGGGTGCCAAAAGTGCCTTCCTGTAACTCAACCATGATCTTTTCCGCTTCAACCTTGTCTACGCACCGATGTAAGAGTCATGGTTGCGTTTGTAGAGAATACCATTACTAAGGAAGAATTTAGTAGAGAATCTCCTTAAGAACTTCTTATCATTGGCTGAAGCTCCTTCTGGATATTCTTGGGCCTCGAGATACCTCTTAACTTTGTGAAACCAAGGCTGGTCCACTACTTCTTCAGTATTAATCTTGTGACAGTGAGCTGGTTCCTCCATTCGTTCAATGGTGATCTAGGGAGCCTCGTTATCCCATTTAAGTTTAAACATGGACGACATTGTGGCTAGTGCGTCTGCTAGCTAATTTTCTTCTCGCGGGAAATGCTCGAAGGTAATCTTCTCAAAATA
Source organism: Vicia faba (assembly GCA_948472305.1). Lineage (NCBI taxonomy): Eukaryota > Viridiplantae > Streptophyta > Magnoliopsida > Fabales > Fabaceae > Vicia > Vicia faba. The sequence continues at coordinate 896,625,540 of OX451738.1, forward strand.
TGGGAGCAATGTCAACACATGTTCTTTGTTGGGGATAAGATTAGGGTGTTTGGTGTCCCATTCACCTCTGATTTGGCTGATAACCAAAGCTGAATCTTCGAATACATTTAAGGACTTGATCCCCAAATCTATGGTTGCTTTGAGACCCAAAATGAACGCCTCGTATTCTGCCATGTTGTTTGTATAATTGAAGCAGAGTCTTTCCGTAAAAGGAGTATGACATCCTTCAGGAGATATGAGTACAACACCAATACCATTTCCAAGTGCGTTAGATGCCCCATCAAAAACTAGGGTCCATCGGGATCCTTGTTCAGGTCCGTCATATGGTCTGAATTTTTCATAGTTGTTTATCATCATGATGTCTTTATCTTGGAATTCGAACTTCATGGAAAGGTAGTTTTCCACAGCTTGGTGAGCAAGGTGATCAGCTAGTACACTTCCCTTTACTGATTTTTGGGTAGTATACTGGATGTCATATTCTGTCAGGATCATCTACCATCTCGCTATTCTCCCAGAAAGGGCAGGCTTCTCGAAGATGTATTTTCTTGGATCCATTTTAGATATCAATAAGGTAGTATAGGTCAACATATACTGTCTTATCCGACGAGCAGCCCATGCCAGAGCGTAACAAGTTTTCTCGAGCAGTGAATATCTTGTTTCACAGTCGGTAAACTTTTTGCTCAGGTAGTAAATAGCATGCTCTTTTTGGCCAGACTCGTCATGCTGCCCCAACACACACCCCGTTGAATTTTCCAAAACATTCAGATACATGATCAACGATCTTCCCTCAACTGGTGGCATCAAAACAAGAGGCTCTTACAGGTACTCTTTGATCTTGTCGAAAGCAGTTTGGCACTCATCATTCTACTTGACTACTTGATGTTCTTCAGTAATTTGAATATTGGCTCACAAGTAGCTGTCAGGTGAGAAATGAATCTGGCAATGTAGTTTAAACGTACCAAGAATCCTCTGACTTCCTTCTCAATATAAGGAGCAGGCATCTCTTCTATCACTTTCACCTTGGCGGGATCCACCTCGATACCTTTATTGTTGATGACAAAGCCTAGGAGTTTACCAGACCTCACCCCAAATGTGCATTTATTTGGGTTCAACCTCAGCTTGTATTTCTGTAGCCTCTCAAATAGTTTCTGTAGATGATCCATATGCTCTTCTTTTGTTTGAGATCTAGCTATCATGTCGTCCATATAGACCTCTATTTCGTGATGTATCATGTCGTGAAATAAGGATACCATGGCACGCTGATAGGTTGCCCCAACATTCTTCAGTCCGAAAGGCATAACCTTGTAGTAGAATGTGTCCCATTGTGTGACAAAGGTTGTTTTCTCCAGGTCCTCAGGTGTCATTTTGATTTGGTTATAGCCTGAGAAACCGTCCATGAAGGAAAACACTTTATATTGCACCGTATTGTCAACTAGAACATCAATGTGGGGGAGTTGGAAATCATCCTTATGGCTTGACCTATTCAAATCTCTGTAGTCCATGCACATTCGTGCCTTTCCGTCCTTTTTGGGCACGGGAAAAACATTGGCAACCCATTGTCGGTAAGAGGTGACGGCCACGAATCCAACATTGAATTGTTTCATGACTTCTGATTTAATCTTTTCTGACATGTCTGGTCGCATTCGACAGACCTTTTGTTTCAGCAATGGACAATCTTCTTTTGTTGGTAGATGATGTACCACGATATCTGCATCAAGTCCCGACATGTCTTCATACGACCAGGCAAAGACTTCAACATAATCGTGTAACAACTGAATCAGACGCTCCTTGACACTGGGTTCCAGATTGGCACCCACCTTGAGTTCTCTTTTGTCTTCTTTGGTACCTAGGTTGATTGTGTCCACTGGTTCCTCGTGGGGCTGAATGGTCCTCTCTTCTTGTTGCAGTAACCTGACGAGTTCCACCGGTACTTCACAATCTTCCTCACCTTCGTTGTCGGCTTGGTAGATTAGATTTTCAGAGTCACAAAAGGCCATAGCAGAACCGTTACCCATGGGATCCCGAATGGATGTAGACCTGCATTGTGAGTATGAGTGTGTGTAAGGGTATATCTATCTTCGAAAGAAATGAAAATGTAAAAAGAAAAACAATGAGCACAAAGTTTGTATGCAAAAACGTCAGTGATTCATTGATGTCATATGGAAATGAGATAAGAACCCTTACAAATGGACCATTGTGCCTCGGGTAATACACAAGGTTTTAAGAGTCTGAATTGTTTTAATATTACATATCCGACAAAATGTAAAGACAAATTACTGTGGGATAAAAGTGATCCGGACAAAATCTCTAGCTTCCCAGTTGCTGAGCCCTCCACTGATAGTTGGGAAAATCCAATCCTCCAGGTTATATCTGTCTTCATCATTCTCCACTGCATAGACTTCGCGGTTGCTGATCTTCAAGGGTGGTCCTCCGGCACGAGCGTGGCGTACAACCTTCTGGGCACCTGAAGTGAAACCCAGACCAAAATTTTCAGATTTGTATGGGATATTTGGGAGTTCTCCCCAAATAGTGCACCCACCTTCTTCTATCACTTCCCTGGAATCCTTCAAAGACGACATCTTGAGTGGAGGCCTTGTGATCTTGGGAACTTGAGACACATCCTTCGTTACTGCTACAGACTGTGGGACTTCTTCAAAGTGCTGGAATGGAGTTTCAATAAATTTCCCATCTAATTCCACATATCTGAAGGAATTTAGATGGCTGACCATATACTCTTCTTCTCCATTAACGGTGATGATTTTCCCTTGAATTGGATATTTCAACATTTGATGCAACGTAGAAGTAACAGCGCCAGCATTGTGAATCCACGGTCGGCCTAGCAAGCAGGAAAATGAAGGGCGAATATCCATTACATAAAAAGTTGAATAAAATGTTTGGGTTCAACCTTTATGGGGATATCCACTTCCCCGTGTACCATCCTTTTTGAGCTGTCAAAGGCCCTCACTACTATGTTGCTAGGTTTCAATGTCAATCCCTCACAGTCAAGCCTATCAAGAGCCTTTTTAGGCAACACATTTAGAGACGAACCAGTGTCAACCAATACATGAGCCAGAGTTGTGCCCCTGCATTCCACTGAGACATGCAATGCCTCATTATGCTTCCTCCCCCTTGGCGTTAAATTAGCATCTCAAAAACCTAAGCCATTATCTGCAGTCAAGCTGGATGCGCAGTCTTGGAACTGATCGACAGATGTTTCTTTGGGTACATGGGCAATTTTGAGGAATTTTACCAAGGCTTTTGCATGAGCCTCATAACATAGTAATAAAGCCAGCATGGAAATTTTTGATGGAGTTTGCCCCAGTTGCTCGACTACATTGTATTCGCTTCTTTTTATGATCTTTAGAATTTCCTCCATCTCTTTCCGGGAGGTCTCAGGGATAGCCATTGATTGTGCCTTCATCCGGACAGACTCAACCAGAATACCTTTACCTCGAGTCTCGGTTGATTCGGCAGCAGGAATGTCAGTAGGGGTGATAACAGGGATCGTAACAATTTTGTCAGCAGGAGTATTAGCAGAGAGATTGTAGGACTGGGGATAACCTTTGGAGGAGCAACAACAACAAGAATGATTACGGGTCCAGAAACTACTTTTAGGGGAGCAATTTCTGGAGAGAATATCCTTCCGCTTCGGGTTATCTTACCAGTCCCTACGATATTAGTGATATTGGAATCAACTTTCTCTGAACTTGAATCTTCAGTAGCTGGCCAATCTTGCTTGATACCGTTGTAGTGGACATCCCCTCCATAATTCCATGGTACGGTTTTGTCTGACGAATACGGGATTGGTCCAGGAATTATAATTATCAAAGGAGCTACTTTAGGAATTGATGTAATTCTAACGGGTCTTTTGGTGGAGACCCTGGAAGAATTGTCGGAAATTGTCATGATGGAAACATCATTATAAGAAACAGTTGGAACATAAGTCTTTTCGAACAAAATTTCCTTGTTATCTATTAGGCACTGAACGCCCGCGTTCAACAAGGGACAGTTGGTTGGTGAGGACAAACAGAAATGACAGCTTTCATCACAGCCAGGGAAAACACCGACAAACGGAAATACTTGAGATATTGTCATATTAATTTGGGTGAATTGTCTATCTGGTCTTTCCGTTCTTGGCTGGTTGCTTCTTTGCTGAGCAGGCTCTGGTTTAGGAATCATGACAACCTCCACCATTGGACGGCATTCAGCGCTATCTTGATTTCTATGAGGATATACAACAACCACTTCTTTCTTTCCAATGAATGGTTTCCTTACAGCAGCAGAGGGTGCATCTTTTTGAATCTTTCCATTCTTTATCCCGGCTTCTACACTTTCTCCGGTCAATATCAATTCGGTAAAACCTGCCGATGAACTCCCAATTACGTGATTGAAGAAGGGACCAGACAAGGTGCCCAAAAACATGTATACCAATTCTCTTTCGGATAGAGGAGGCTGGACTCTTCCTTCTAAGTCCCTCCATTTTTGTGCATAATCCCTAAAGCCTTCACTTGAAACCATGTCCCCACTCTGGAGTTGAGTATGGGTGGGCGCAAGATCAGCGTTGTATTGGCATTGTTTGTAAAAGGCAGCAACCAGATCTTCCCAATTATGAACATTGGCTCTTTCTAACTTATAAAACCAATCAAGTTGAGTTCCAGACATACTGTCTTGGAAGAAGTGTACCCATAAATCCTTGTCAGCGGTATGAGGCTGGATTTTCCTCACATAGGACCGGAGATGCATTTTGGGACATGAAACTCCATCATATTTAACGAACACAGGTGTTTTGAATTTTGGAGGGATGACAATCCCATATACTAGACCCAACTCCATAAAGTCCAATCCAGGCACTTTTTGGATTTCCATTGCGCTTAACCGTTCTTCTAGATGCTTATACTTATCGTCGGCTGGAGGATATTGTTCTTAAGAATAGTCTTCTTCTTCCTCTTCCTCTTCTGACTCTAATTGTAACATTATTTCTTTTCCCTTCCCGTATTGATTGTCTCTCTCACCGAAAGTCGTTGCAAAGTCTAGGGTCCTTCTTGCTTGTCCTTGGAATCTTCTTCCCATATTTAGAACTCCGGTTATTTTCTCTTTATTCTTTTTCTCTTCAACCAGCAAAGTATTTAACTCTTCTTGTCCTTTGGCTAGAGTTAAGAACATCTGTTGAAACTGGGCATTTTGATCTTGGAGGTCCTTCACCGTTTGCTCGAGATCCATCTTACGAAAATAAACAGTAGAAAGATGAGGAGACTTGTTGCAAGAAACCTGCTTATGTTATGATGAATGGTAAATGCATATGCAATGATTTCAAGGATTTTAAAGATTCAAATTTGTTTTAGACAATGTGATACGGTGGGAGAACTGACTTGGGATTTTGCGTTTGTGTTCGCAAATGTTTCGGTTTAGCAAGAGTCGCCACCGACTTTTTATTTTATCCTAAGGAAAGGTCAAAAAGCACAGGAAAGACCTTTGAGATGTTTTCTTGGGTTCGGGGAGTATATTATAGAAAGGGAAGGTATTAGCACCTTTTCTATCCATGGTTATCCATGGGCTCTTAGTTACTTGCTTAGATCACTTGCTTTTGCTTTTCAATTGTTTGAAATGGTGCTTTGTGTGCGTTTTTGAAAGATGTTTTGAAAAGGGGCCATCGTTGTGGCAACCTTTGTAATTATTATTGTTTGAATGTATACAAAGATGTTTTTGTCTTTTGAAAAGTTTTCAATGTTTGAAAGTAAGGTTTTGAAATTGTGTTGTGAAGTGTGTTTTGAAGATAACAACGATATTTTTGCAAGTTTTGATCAAGTATCTAAGAGTTGTCTACCCTATTTTACTCAAAGATCTTTCTTATGTTTTTAACCCTTTTAACAGTGTTGTTTCACCATTGTGTTTGGTGAACAACCTTGTGTTAGGATGTTAACGGGACAGGCGCGGGTCATCGTATAGACCATGATAACAATGGTGTCAAGTATCTTTGGCAATTTTAAGGGACTTGATCATTTTGTTTAGGCAACTCAGACAACGTCATCGAGGGACTATGATCTTTTGTTTTGTTTTTGTTTTGCCAAAGTACTTGACATGCAACCATGGCCCATTTTTGAAGGCAACAAGTGGATGAAACCCTAGGGGTGCAAGTGTGCATTGTGTTTGTTTTTCAGGCATATTTATCTTGGATTAGGTCAAACTAATTGTTGATTTTTATTTGCATACAAACCCTAAGTCTAAGCATGGCATAATTTGAAAGCTTTTAAATGTGCGAGAATTTAAATGCTACACTATTACAACATGATATAGGGAGGGGGTACAAATTTGAATTGGGGGTATTTGACAAGAAATTAAATTCTAAGTTATTACAACCAAATCGAATGTATAGGCAATATTTAAATGTACAATAATTGAAGTAAATACAAATAAATAAAAGTCAAATAAAATGTATTATGCAAAAAGAGTTTTTATGTATGTAGAAATTATATTTTTTAATGTGAAATGTAAATAAATAAAAAGGGTCAATTTTTATTATTTTTTATTATTTAAGGCAAAACCCTAATTCTTAAATAAATAATATTATTTATTAATTATATATAATAATATATTAATTTGTACAAAAAAAATAGAAGTATATTAAAAAAGATATTTTAGTGTGAAATATTAATAAAAGGAAAAATGTAATATTTTTGACCTAATTATTTAATAAAATAAAATATATAAGTATATATATATATATATATATATATATATATATATATATATATATATATATATATATATATATATATATATATATATATATATATATATATATATATATATATATATATATATATATATATATATATATATATATATATATATATATATATATATATATATATATATATATATTAAGTATATAAAAATAAAAAACTAATTATTTACAAAAATGTGTATATTCTAGAAAATATTTTTAAGTGTAAATAAAAATAATAAATGAAAATAAGTATATTTTTGTATTATTTTTTTGAGTTTTTTATAAAAGAAAAATAAACTATTTATATATTTATACTAGTAAGATAAAAAATAAATATCAAATAAATATGAAAAATATAGAAAATAATTTTTTGGCATTTTTTATATTTAGACAAGAAATAATAAAGCCAGAATAAAAAATAAAAATTACAAAATGACAAATATTCAAATAAATGGGCCAGGGGAGTGTAAACAGAATAAAGGGGTGTCAAAAGCAAAAGGAACCAGGCCCAGCCCAGAATCCACTTCTTCTTCTTCCTTTGAACAATCTACGCGCGTGCTATGTACAAAACTGTAACTCATGATTCTTTGATTTTTTGACAAAACTCATAACATGAACATTGTAGAGAATTAAACAACGAATCCAACCATATAAAAAACTTGGATTAACTCTCAAAGACCAGAGAGAATTTCTCTGGCCCTAATTTCTAACTTAGTTTTTTCAGAAAGTTCATGAGTAAAATTCTCTTAGCACGATTAATGTAAATGAAAACAAAGCATATGTATGGCTTCAGGGCTATGAGTACCACATATTTCATTCACAAACCTAAGCCTAACCCCATTCCTAAATTGAGAGATAGAAGTCCATGAAATACCTGTCTCAGTTGACTTCGAGCTGGACAATGTAGCAACCTTCAACGATGTTTGAGCTTCTGTTGAGCTTGCCTGAAGTCCAAGGAAGCTTTTCCAATGCTTGGCTTGTTTTGAAACAACTTGAATCGTGTTGTAGAACTCAACCTGCAGAGCTTTGAAACAAAAATGGCAAAGTATGTTAGAGGTGTTACAGCTTGCAATGGTGGCCTGGGATAGTTCAGGTGAGTTGATTGGAAGGTGTTTGAACTATCTTTGGGCAAAACGCACGATGGAATTTGGTTATGGCTTGCAAAATGCAGAACTTGCCCTGTTTTGCAAAAAAACAATGATTCTGAGTATGAGGAGGTTTGAGTGATGAAAGGGTCGTGTTTTAGGCTTGTTGGGAGGTATGGAACTTGTCTACAATGTTTGTGTAAGCTGGTCTTAACAGATATGAGAGATGGTATATGTTTGGCAACTTTCTTCTTTTTCAAGCAAGAGTGTGTCTCTTCCTAATGCAGGCCTGCACAAGCCCTAAATCATGTTGCACCTTTTGCTCTTGGTTACTGGAATTAATGGACTTGATCTTGCCTCAAAGATTTGGCCCCATGCCTCAAGGATTTTGTTTTGACATAAAGTGAAGTTTAGGCAAAAATGGCATTGTTGCTTTTTGCTTTTAAGGCTTAAACTAGTGTATAATGTCCTAATGACCAAGGAAATACCTTAAATCAATGGATATGCATTAAATTAAGGAGTAAAAATTGGTTTTGAGACCTGTAATGGTGAACCAAGCTAGCTAGATCAGAATTGCAAATTGGTATGAACATGTATTGGCCATGGACAAAAGTGAGTTTTTGCCAACTTCAAGCATTCGATTCTCTCTAACCACAAAGGTGTTTGGGGAGTTCTTGGATAATTTAGAAAGCTTGGAACATGTACTATAATCCATCTTTGAAATGCAACTTGAAAATCCAAGTGGAACTATGTGAAAAATGGCCAAGAACATGGGTCAAAATCCTGCCCAAACTAGGGCAAAATTTCCCTTAGTTAAAAGTTTTAGGTACCCTTGTTCCAAAAATCATAACTTGAGATACAGGCTTCTTTTGAGAAAACTTTGTGAATCAAAGTTGTAGACTTTGTGATGGACTACAACTTTCATGTTGAAAGTTTTGTTTTAATCCATTTTCATCTTGGTGAAAAAATGGGACAAAGTTAGGAAAAAATAAGAAAATTTCATAACTTAGAAAATTTCTAAGTTATGAAAATTTTCCATTTTAAACCCTAATTTGCATTTTTGGGTTTCTTGATGAACAAGTTTCATAATTTGACATGTCTTGATGAAAAATAACTCTTGGCACTTGATTTTGACCAAAAAGTCAAAGTTTGACTTTTCAGTGTACAGTCAAATTTTGATTAGTTGACTGAAAAATTCATCTGTCAATCCAATGTATTTGAGATCTTCTGAACTTGTTGAATGGTTCAAGACAATGTCATTAAGTCCTTGTATCCATGGTTGAGCTTGATTTTCCATTGGTTAGGTCAAACAGTCAAAAATTATCTTTGTGCAATCAAAACTCTAAAAATGACCATTTTGCCCTTTTGGTGATCTGATTAAATTTCTTGTGGAATTGTGATCCAAACTTGATCAAATTACATATATGAGTTTATTATGTTGACGTGGGTCAAAATTCAGGAGGTTTGACTGTAAATTGGCCACAGTTGACTTTTTCCCTAATACAATTGATTTCTAGATCAACTGTCCAATTGACTGGGCAAAAATTTGAATCAAGACTTGAAACTTGGTATGGACCAAATTGTGAGTCCAATATGAAGTATGAAAGTCAATTTGGGCATTGTGGGTCAAAACATACCTGTGCAAACTCAAACCCTAATTTAGGTCAACAGTGCAAGGAAGTGTCTTGAGCAGAGCAAACCCTAGCTTGAATCTTCAGTTCCAAGAATCTGGTGATGAGAAAATGTTGAAGAAATGGGAGGGCAAATTTTGGGGTACAACAGTTTCCCCTGTTCAATCTTCTTGAACCTGAAGAGTTAGATTGGCAAGTTGGCCTTTCGTGACTCGAAGGGAAAAGAGGATTGGACATTAGAGTGCCCGTAAATTTACACTCGTCAAAATATAGTTGAGCAAATGGGCTTAAAGATGCCATTTGGAGATAGTACAATCTTGCTGGAGATGGGCTTAAAGATTCCATCCAAGAATGTTTGTTGAATTGCAATGTTGTAGGTCAGAAGAGTGAGCATCAAAATGGTATCCGTGTCTGGAATGCCTTTGAACTGTATCTGGAGACTGAGTTTGTATAAGAAAAAGAATGGTGTCCATGTCTGGAACATATCTGATCTGTAATTGTATTTGAACCTCGAATGAATATCAGAATGACTACCGTGTCAGGAGTGTATCTGTATTTCATTTGGGTAACAGAGAAACATCTGTGTACGGAGCAACTGTGTGCTGGGGATAAACTCGGAATGAGTGACAAAATGGCATCCGTGTCTGGAGCGTATCTGAAGTTGAGATCTGTATGAGTAGCAGAACGAATTCCGTGTATGGAGTGTATCCGTACTGTAATTGGGATCTGAATAAGCGACATAATGACTTCCGTGGCAACTGCACTGGGGAGAATCAGATTGCTTGATGTAAGGGCTAGAATGGAATCCGTGTTTGGAGCGTATCTAAACCTGTAGTTGATAGTTGAATCTGAATGAGAGATAGAATGGCCGCTGTGTCTGGAGCGTATCTAGTCTGTATCTGATTGCTGAAGTCTGAATGAGTAGTAGAATGACCGCCGTGTCTGGGGTGTATCCATAATGTATTTTGACTTAAAGTTATGAATGAGTAATAGAATGACCGCTGTGTCTGAGGTGTATCCATACTGTACCTGAACAATTGTTAATGATAGCCTTTTAATCTTATCCTGAAAAGGGTGAAATGTTAGCTAAAACACGAAGTTATATTGCATGATATGTATGATGCAATGAATTGTAATCCATGTTTATGATATATGGATGTAATGGTTATGCATGTAAGCTGAGCAGCTGTCTTGCTGAGGAAAATGAATCCTTGATAGCTGGAGATAATGAAATCTTTGACTGCTGCCGGGGAAAATAAATCCTTGACCGAAGCAGGGGATTCTAAAAAAACTTTGATTACTGCAAATGAGAAATCCTTGCTGACTGCTTGGGGATTAAAGATCTTTGATTGTTTAGAAAGAGAAATCTTAGGACCACTGCAGGGAATTGGAAATCCTCGATGACTTGCGGGGATTTTAACAAGAGCTTCACCCATTTCTGTGGGGACTGAGCATTCTTCATGACTTCCCTGGGGAATAGGGTTTACTCTGACGACCTCTACTGGGGAATTAACCAGAGAGACTTCTGCTGGAGAAATGAGACTGAGAATCTTCAATCTGTTGGGAAATGACCCTGTGGGGAGAATGTTTACTCGGTCGGGGATATCAGGAGCCTGGGTTGTGCGCCATTCTACTGGGGAATCATCCAAGCTGTAGGGGAAATTGAGGGAGTTTGATTAGTTGGAAATTTGACTTCGCTAGGGAAGGAGGTTTAGATTATTCTGGCTCCGCTGGGAATCGGGAGTTTGAACTCTGATGGGAACTTTGAGGCTTGACTCGTTTAGGGAATCCAGTTTGGAATGTACTGGCTTTACCGGGGGTTCTTGAAGCTTAACTCCGCTGGGGACATGTACTCCGAGGTTTTTCTAGATCTGAATGATGTCTTGTAAGGGACTTCTTCTGGAATGGCACGACGATATCTTCCTACACCCTCAACCTATCAATAATTATCCTTTTTCAATTTCGCTTTTCTTGCAAGTAATGATTATATTCAAATGCATATGCCTATTTAACAAAACATTGGACGTTTTCAAATAAAACATAAGTGTAAAAAAGAAAAAGGAAAGGAAAACAAATTTCTGCACTTTGAACTATATTTGTATTAATTTTTGGTAAGTATCTTTGGACAAAAGAGACAGACATCCTAGTAAGAGAATGTTGTCGTAAAAAATTGAGAAACATTTATACAAAAAGAAAGATGGCTATGTGCAACAATTCCATGGGGTTCTCATTCTGCTATAGCCTTCACAACTCTGAGTATCTGTCCATTCGTTGCTTCGTCCGTAGATGATTGGATAGATCAGAAGCTTGGAGCTTGTTGGTGAAGAGATTGTTCTTAAAGTGATCCGACGAGACATAGTCATACGCTTTAATTCCCTAACTTTTGCCTGGACCGCCCTTTCAGGTTTTCAGTCCACCGGGAAACCCTTTTTTGCCCAAGTCGCCCTTTCGGGTTTTCAACTTGCCGGGTGTACAAATTTTTTTGTTTTATCCCTAATTTTTGCCTGAACCACCCTTTCGAGTTTTCGATCCACCGGGATGCCCATTTTTGCCCAAGTCACCCTTTCAGGTTTTCGACTTGTCGGGTCGTTTTATGCGTAGTATCTTTTGACTATGTCTTCATTCGCAGGGTGCAGCAAGTCATCGCCGTCCATGGTGGTCAGAATCATTGCCCCACCAGAAAAGATGCTCTTGATTACAAATGGTCCTTCGTAAGTAGGAGTCCACTTGCCCCTGGGATCACTTTGTGGTAATATGATCCGCTTGATTACAAGATCTCCGACTTGATATACCTGACGCCTAACCTTTTTGTTGAAAGCCTTGATCATCCGTTTTTGATACGTCTGACCATGACAAACAGCAGTAAGTCGTTTCTCGTCGATCAAATTAAGTTGATCAAGCCGAGTATGAATCCAATCGTCTTCACTCAAACCGCATCCTTCATAATCCTCAAGGAATGAATCTGAACTTCCATAGGCAGAACGACTTCCATGCCATATACCAAAGAAAATGGAGTTTCCCCTGTTGAAGTACGTGCCGTGGTACGATATACATGCAGAGCAAACAGTAACATCTCATGCCAGTCCTTGTAGGTGACTCTCATCTTTTGAATGATCTTCTTAATATTTTTGTTCGCGGCTTCAACAACACTGTTCATCTTCGGCCAGTAGGGAGATGAATTGTGATGATAAATCTTGAACTGCTCGCACAGAGCGGTGATCATAGTATTATTTAAATTTGTACCGTTGTCTGTGATGATCTTGTCGGGGATACCATACCGGCATATGAGGTTTTGTTTGATGAAGCGGGCAACCACATTTTTTGTAACTAAGGCATAGGAAGCTGCCTCGACCCTTTTAGTGAAGTAATCAATAGCCACCAAGATGAATCAATTCCCATTGGATTTCGTGGGCTTGATCTCTCCAATCATGTCAATGCCCCACATTGCGAATGGCCATGGAGCTGCCAGAACGTTGAGAAGAACAGGAGGAATCTGTACCTTGTCGGTGTAGACTTGGCATTTGTGGCAAGTGCGGGAATGTTGATGACAATCAGCTTCCATGGTAGACCAGTAGTAGCCTGCCCTTAGAATCTTCTTTGCCATTGTATGTCCGCTTAAGTGGGTGCCGAATGTGCCGCTATGTATATCGGTCATGATCAACTCCGCTTCAACCTTGTCCACACAATGAAGTAGAACACAATCATGACTGCGCTTATAAAGGATGCCATTGCTTAGGAAGAACTTGGAAGGAAATCTCCTTAAGAACTTTTTGTCATTGACGGAAGCTCCTTCAGGATATTCTCTGGTCTGGAGATACCTTTTGATTTCATGAAACCAGGGTTGTTCCACTACTTCTTCGGTATTAATCTCATGACAGTGTGCAGTTTCATCCATTCGCTCAATGGTAATTTGGGGAGCCTCGTTATCCCAGTTGAGTTTAAACATGGAAGACATTGTAGCCAGAGCATCGGCTAACTGATTTTCTTCTCGCGAGAAATGCTCAAAGGTAATCTGCTCGAAATGAGGCAACAATGTCAAGACATGTTCTTTGTATGGGATAAGATTAGGATGTTTAGTGTCCCACTCTCCTTTGACTTGACTGATAACCAAAGCCGAGTCCCCAAATACGACCAAAGATTTGATTCCCAAGTCTATAGCAGCCTTGAGACCAAATATGCAAGCTTCATATTCAGCCATGTTATTGGTACAACTGAAGCAAAGTCGGGCGGTGAAGGGTGTATGGCAACCATTTGGAGAAATGAGTACTGCACCGATACCGTTTCCAAGTGCATTTGAAGCACCATCAAAGTATAGGGTCCATCGGGATCTTTGTTCAGGTCCGTCATACAATCCGTTTCCTTCAATGTTATCCACTGTCATGATGTCCTAGTCAGGGAAATCGAATCTCATAGACTGATAATCTTCGACGGCTTGGTGAGCTAGATGGTCAGCTAGTACACTCCCCTTTATAGCTTTTTGGGTAGTATACTGGATGTCATATTCAGTCAGGATCATCTGCCATCTAGCAATTCTTCCAGATAAAGCTGGCTTCTCGAAGATATACTTGATCGGATCCATCTTGGAAATCAGCAAAGTGGTATGAGTCAACATATACTGCCTTAGCCGGCGAGCAGCCCATACCAAAGCACAACAAGTTTTCTCGAGCAGTGAGTAGCGAGTCTCACAGTCGGTAAAATTTTTGCTAAGGTAATAAATGGCATGCTCTTTTCGGCCAGACTCGTCATGTTGACCCAGTACACACCCCATTGAGTTATCCAAAACAATCAGATACATGATCAACGACCTTCCTTCGACGGGTGGCATCAGAATAGGAGGTTCTAGTAAGTACTCCTTGATCTTATCAAAAGCAACTTTACAATCATCGTTCCATTCAAGTACCTGATCTTTCTTCAGCAGTTTGAAAATTGGCTCGCAGGTAGATGTCAGGTGAGAGATGAACCTCGCAATATAGTTCAAGCATCCCAAGAATCCTCTAACCTCCTTTTCAGTACGGGGGGTAGGCATTTCTTGTATAGCCTTTACCTTAGCTGGATCAACCTCAATGCCCTTGTTGTTGACAATAAATCCCAGAAGTTTACCAGACCTAACTCCAAAAGTGCACTTGCTTGGATTCAGTCTGAGTTTATACTCCTTCAACCTGGCAAACAGCTTTTGCAAATGATTAAGGTGTTCTTCTTATGTCTGTGATCGAGCTATCATGTCGTCTACGTAAACTTCGATCTCATGATGGATCATATCATGAAATAAAGCTACCATGGAGCGTTGATAGGTTGCCCCTGCGTTCTTCAGTCCAAACGGCATCACCTTGTAGCAGAAGGTACCCCATTGTGTGACGAAAGTAGTTTTCTCCATGTCCTCGGGGGCCAATTTAATCTGGTTATAGCCCGAGAATCCGTCCATGAAGGAAAAAACCTTGTGTTGAGTTGTGTTGTCAACCAAGATGTCGATATGTGGTAGTGGAAAATTGTCTTTAGGGCTGGCCCTATTCAAATCCCGATAGTCCACACACATTCTGACCTTGCCGTCCTTTTTGGGTACGGGCACGATGTTAGCAACCCATTGTGGATATGAGGTAACAGCCAGAAATCCAGTGTTGAATTGCTTCATTACTTCATCCTTGATCTTCTCAGACATGTCAGGCCTCATTCGGTGGACCTTTTGCTTGATCGGTGGACAATCTTGTCTTGTAGGGAGATGGTGAACCACGATATCTGTGTCTAGCCCTGGCATGTCTTCATAAGACCAAGCGAAGATTTCAACATATTCATTCAACAACTGCACTAAGCGTTCCTTGACATCTGGTTCCAGGTTGGCACCCACTTTTACTTCTTTCCTGTCCTCCTCTGTCCCCAAGTTGATGGTTTCTAGCAACTCCTCGTGAGGCAGAATAGCCCGCTCTTCTTGTTGCAAAAGTCTGGCTAACTCTCCCGGCACTTCACAATCTTCGTCAACTTCGTACTCAGCGTGATTGACCAAATCCTCAGAGTTATCGATGGCTGAAACAGAACAGTTGCCCATGGAATCCGTAATGGATGGGTACCTGCATTTGTGAGTGTGGGTGTGTGTAAGGGATAGCCATCCTTAAACAAACAAAATGCAAAAGGAAAGAAAAATGAACACAGTAGTTTATAGATGAAAAACGTCCAATGATTCATTAAAACATGGCATATGATTATGAAGAAAAATCAAACCCTTACAAATGGACCTACATGCCCCGGGCAAGGCATGAGGTGAAAATAGTGTGCGAATTGTTTTAGTTATTACAGACCATAAAAATGGGAAATTTTTCTAAGATAAAATTACTGGTTGATAAAGGTGATAGGAACAAAATCCTTTGCTTCCCAGTTGTTCAAACCCCCTTCGATGGTCGGAAAGATCCAATCTTCGAAGTCGTTCTCTTCATCTTCATCTTCAACAACATTAATTCTGTGATGAGTGATCCTTATAGGTGGCCCTCCAGTCTTGGAACGATGCATAGCCTTCTGTCCTGCAGTTGTAAACCCTAAACCAGACTTGTATGTCTTATGGGGAAAATTAGGAAATTTCCCCCATGTTGTACTCTTCCCTTCTTTGATCACTGCCTCTGCGTCCTTGAGAGATGCCATCCTAGGAACAAGCTTGGGAATGATGGGTACCTCAACCATTGTCTTCGCAACTGCTACTTCGGGAGAAACTTCCTCAAAATGCTGGAAAGGCGTTTCGAAGAACTCGCCATCCAGCTCCATATAACGGAAGGAGTTGAGATGACTTATCTTGTATTCTTCCTCGCCGTGCACCGTTATAATTTTACCCTTAACAGGATATTTCAGCATCTGGTGCAAGGAGGAGGTAACTGCCCCGGCATAATGGATCCACGGTCTTCCTAACAAGCACGAATATGACAGACGGATGTCCATCACGTAAAAGGTTGAGTTGAAGACCTCTGTGCCTACCTTGATAGGAATATCAACCTCTCCACGAACCATTCTTTTGGACCCATCAAAAGCCCTAACCACGATGTTACTAGGTTTGAGAGTTAATCTTTCGCAGCCCAAGCGGTCTAAGGCTTTCTTTGGCAGCACGTTCAAGGAAGAACCAGTATCCACTAAGACATGGGCGAGAGTGGTTCCCCGGAATTCAACTGAAACATGTAACGCGTTGTTATGTTTCCTTCCTTTGGGAGTTAAGTCAGCATCGGAAAAGCCAAGGCCATTATCAGCAGTAAGACTGGCCACACATTCCTGAAACTGGTCAGCCGAAGTCTCTTGGGGAACATGTGCCGCCTTCAAGAATTTGATCAGGGCCTTGGCATGGGCCTCAGAACAGAGCAGAAGAGCCAACATTGAAATTTTAGAAGGGGTTTGCCCTAATTGTTCCACAATGTCGTAGTCACTTTTTCTGATTATTTTCAAGATTTCATCCATTTCTTTCTGAGTGGTTTTGGGGATAACCACAGCATGGGCCTTCGTCCTGACAGGCACTTCCAGTATCCCCTTACCCTAGTTGGTAGTTTTTAGCAGATGGTCTTACTTCAGGAGTATCTAGCTCTTCAACCACTGGGCCCTGCACAGATGGTCCAACAGGTGCAGAAGCTTTCAAGGGTTCGAAAACTGCTCGAGGGGGAGCAATCTACGGAGAAAAGATCCAGCCACTGTGGGTTATCTTTCTTGTACCCGCGATGTTCCCTATATCAGGGTCTTCTTCAGAAATCTCTTGGACTGTTTCGATTTGTTTAACGCCGTGGTAGAAGATTTCTCCCCCATTGTTCCACGGTATCGTTTTACTGGATTTGTACGGGACAGGTCCCGACATGGTGATCTTTAAAGGTACACATTCAGAGTTGGGTGTAATCCTGACAGGACTTTTTCAAGCCTTGGGTGGATTGTCGGAAATGGTTATGATGGCAATATCGTTGGTTGAAGTATCACAAGTATCAGGAGTAATAGGATTGAAAGTGTCAACAGGGGTTTTCTGGAAAAGTATCTCTTGAGTATCCATTAGGCGTTGGACACCTGACTTTAACATTGGGCAATCACCTCATATGTTCAAACAAAAATAACAGTCTTTACCACAACCAGGAAAGATCCCGGCTCACAACAAATTTTCTTTAATCACTAACAATGGAGTCAACAGATCGGCAACATCAGTAACATGGAGATTTTCCAAAATGGCATGCACATTGTGGTTGTGCTTGGGCATCGGAGCGGATATAACATTGGGCTTCTCAGGAGTGTCAAGTTCAACCTCTATGGCGTCAATTAAGTCCTGAATTTTGTTCTTAAGTGCCCAACAATTATTGGTATCGTGTCCAGCACTGTCAGAATGGTAAGCACACTTGGCATTGGAGTGGTAGTATGGAGAGGAAGTGTTAGTGTTTTTTGGCGCCTCCTTCAAACTGGTCATATTCAGCTTCAACAAATGGGGAAGTACCTGAGCGGGCATCATGTTGATGCGGGTGAACTGCCGTTGTGGCCTGTCCACCTGTTGTTGATTAGGTCTCGACTGATTGTTACGAGGTTGATCATTTGACGAGTTTTGAATCATTACGGCCCCTACCGTCGGTCGACGCTCAGTTCTTCCCAATCCCTTCTGAGAATACACACAAGATGCTTCCTTCTTGGCTGGGAAAGGTTTCTTAACAGTTGTGGATGCGGAAGCATCCTTTTGAATCTTTCCACTTTTAATACCGGCCTCCACCCTTTAGCCGGTCAAAATCAGTTCAGTAAATCCCGCAGAAGAGCTCCCGATTAGATGGTTGAAGAAGGGACCAGACAGGGTCCCCAGAAACATATCAACTAACTCCCCATCTGATAATGGCGGCTGCACCCTTCCAGCCAGATCATGCCACTTCTGTGCGTACTCTTTAAACCCTTCATTGGAAGCCATCCCCATACTTTGTAACTGAGTACGAGTGGGCGCCAAATCAGCATTATATTGATACTGACGATAAAAAGCAGCTGCCAAGTCTTCCCAATTGTGAACCTCTGATCTCTCAAGTTGATAAAACCAGTCTAACTGAGTGCCAGACAAGCTGTCTTGGAAAAAGTGTACCCAGAGGTCTTTATCGGATGAATGGGGTTGGATTTTTCTGACATACGACCTCAGGTGCATCTTAGGGCAAGACAAACCGTCGTACTTGGCGAATGTCGGCACTTTGAACTTGGGAGGGATAACAATCCCAGCCACCAGCCCTAGTTCTTCAAAATCTAATCTGGGCACCCTCTGCAACTCCATAGCTACCAGTCTATCTTCAAGATTCTTATATTTATCATCCGCTGGTGGATACTGTTGTTCTGAGTAATCTTCGTCTTCTTCCTCCTCTTCCTCTTCAACCTCGGATTCAGAAGGCACAACAGTCCCTTTCCCTTTACCGGCCCCTTCGTCAGACATTGAGGGGAACTCAAGAACTCTCCTGGCCAAATGCTCAAATCTTCTTCCTAAAGTGTCTACTCCAGGTCTCTTTTTCTTTTTCTCTTTATTCTTTTCCAACAAAACTTTGAGGTCCTCTTGACCCTTTGCCAAGGTCAAGAGGAGTTGCTGAAACTGTGAATTTTGTGCCTGCAGATCCTTTACTGTTTTCTCCAAATCCATTTTGCTGAAATAAACAGCAGAAAGATAAGGAAACCTGGCGTGAAGACCTGTTTATGCATATGATGAATGGTATGTTATTCATGTAATGCATTCAAGGGTTCAAAAATTCAAATTTGTTACAAACAAAAAGAACGCACGTCATATTAAGAAGAAATTTGTTAGTACATAAGTGCCCCATGGGAGAAATATTACAAAATTCTTAATGTAAAAATACATTGCGCATCCTCTTTGGTGCGATGTAAGTGTTGAGAGTTTCCTCCTCGTGAAGTCGGCGGGTAAGCTCCAAAACCTTCTTCTCACTGGCGTAGAAGCTGGCTTCGAAAGTATCTCGTTCTTCCTTGAGTTGGATCCAACTCTTTTGCATTTCTTCCCATGATGTTGTCATGTCAGGATGTAGGATGGTGTAGGGAACCTCTCCTTCCGTAACAGGCTCTTTGATCAAGGGGAGAATGTGAGGGTATAGCATCATAAGATTCTGGGAGCGGGTTCGTACCCACTTGAGGTAAGGCTCAAGGGGGATGGAATTTTTGTGCCCTAGTGTCTTACTATCCACCTTGTTAGGCATCCTCCAAGCTCTGATGAACCTTTGTCGAAGTCCTTGCGCATCGTTGTCGAAGTCAAAAACTAGGTCAGGAATCAGCATGTCATGAGGGCCATTCCTCCGAGCATATCCAAATTGTCTCAAAGCTAGACAGGGGTTGTAGGTGATACCTCCCCTAATGCCAAGTAGTGGGACATTAGGGAATTCCCCACAACGATCAATGATGATGACATTTTCTCTGTACCGAGAACACCAATGTACATCAGAATGTGTGAGGGTCATCAATCGTTGTGACCATCCTAAACCCTGCTCATTCTTCAAAACTGATTGGGGAAGGTGAGAAATAAACCACCTTGCAAGAAAGGGAGTACAACACATAAGAACACCTCTTTTCCTCATTGTTCGTGTGTAAAATGAGTGTAGGATGTCCCCAAGCAATGTAGGCACAGGATTCCGAGATATGAAAATCTTGACAGCATTCACATCTATAAGCTGATCAGGATTTGGGAACAAGACTAACCCATAGATGAGAAGTGCTACAATCTCCTCAAAAGCTTGTAGATCAAGAGAATTCCAGCAGTCTTGTGCCTTCTCAAATAGAAACTTTGCCAAGAAACCCTTGACACCACTTCTGGTTTCCCAATGCCCCTTGATGTCAGATGGTTGCAAGTGTAATGCTTGAGCAACATCTTCAGGCTTTGGTTCTTTTTCCGTACCGTTGTAGGGTAGTTGATGAAGAATAGGAATCCTTAGAAGTTGAGTAAATTCCTCCAAAGTAGGTACTAGTTGGTAATCAAGGAAGGTAAAACAGTGGTGAAGGGGGTCAAAGAACTGGAAAAGGAGTTTTATCATGTCTTCTTCAATGTTGGTGTTGACCAAGTTGAGGAGTCTACCATGTCTTTCACTGAAAAGAGAATTCTCTGGAATTCTGGATGTAAGCTCCTTGAGTTGAGGAGGGATTCTCACAAGGTTGACTTGAATTGTTTTCATGCGAAGAGATTCCATGACCTACAAAACAAGAACAAAGATGAAGATCCAAACCCTTGAAATGGTTAGTGGATGCATATGATGCTTTATGATGTTCATGATGTATGTACAAGCACATGTACAAGCAAATCACACAAAACCCTAGTTTCAGGCTTGCATGAGGTTTCATAGGTAAGTACCCTCTTGAGTTTAGTTGGCTCAAAACCTGTCCTATAAATAGTAACCGGGTTCTAAGGAGCTCAATATCATTGGATTGTTTTCTATGTTCATTGTTTTGGTTTAGCCACTTAACTAGCGACCAAAATATTCCAAGAAAACAACCCTCAATGAGTGTAGTATCGAGTATCTACCAACTTCGGACTGCACCAAAGTCGGTCATCTCACTACCCCTAATAAAAGGCCAAGATGGTCAAGTAAGGTTCTAGTTCATTAGTGCTTCATGACATCACTCAGCGGCCCCGTATTCTCTTTGATTGACTCAAAGGCTACTGGTACTCACAAATATGTCGCACTAATATAGCTATTGCTTCAACCGTGTCGGTATACCTCACACAGTTTCCACAATGTATTGCTATTTACCTATGAATGTTTCCAAAATCCGGGTGGAGGATTTCAAGCCCAAACAAGAGAACCAAATGTAAAGCAAACAAAGCAAACAATAACCATGCAAAGGGTGATCTAAGCCCTAAGATTACTCCACTTTTAAATAATTCCCCAGCAGAGTCGCCAGTTCTGTGATACGGTGGGAGAACTGACTTGGGATTTTGCGTTTGTGTTCGCAAATGTTTCGGTTTAGCAAGAGTCGCCACTGACTTTTTATTTTATCCTAAGGAAAGGTCAAAAAGCACAGGAAAGACCTTTGAGATGTTTTCTTGGGTTCGGGGAGTAGATTATAGAAAGGGAAGGTATTAGCACCCTTTCTATCCATGGTTATCCATGGGCTCTTAGTTACTTGCTTAGATCACTTGCTTTTGCTTTTCAATTGTTTGAAATGGTGCTTTGTGTGCGTTTTTGAAAGATGTTTTGAAAATGGGCCATCGTTGTGGCAACCTTTGTAATGATTCTTGTTTGAATGTATACAAAGATGTTTTTGTCTTTTGAAAAGTTTTCAATGTTTGAAAGTAAGGTTTTGAAATTGTGTTGTGAAGTGTGTTTTGAAGATAACAAGGATATTTTTGCAAGTTTTGATCAAGTAACTAAGAGTTGTCTACCCTATTTTACTCAAAGATATTTCTTATGTTTTTAACCCTTTTAACAGTGTTGTTTCACCATTGTGTTTAGTTAACAACCTTGTGTTAGGATGTTAACGGGACAAGTGCGGGTCATCGTATAGACCATGATAACAATGGTGTCAAGTATCTTTGGCAATTTTAAGGGACTTGACCATTTTGTTTAGGCAACTCAGACATCGTCATCGAGGGACTATGATCTTTTGTTTTGTTTTTGTTTTGCCAAAGTACTTGACATGCAACCATGACCCATTTTTGAAGGCAACAAGTGGATGAAACCCTAGGGGTGAAAGTGTGCATTGTGTTTATTTTTCAGGCATATTTATCTTGGATTAGGTCAAACTAATTGTTCATTTTTATTTGCATACAAACCCTAAGTCTAAGCATGGCATAATTTGAAAGCTTTTAAATGTGCGATAATTTAAATGCTACACTATTACAACATGATATAGGGAGGGGGGTACAAATTTGAATTGGGGGTATTTGACAAGAAATTAAATTCTAAGTTATTACAACCAAATCGAATGTATAGGCAATATTTAAATGTACAATAATTGA
This sequence comes from Vicia faba, assembly GCA_948472305.1. Classification (NCBI taxonomy): domain Eukaryota; kingdom Viridiplantae; phylum Streptophyta; class Magnoliopsida; order Fabales; family Fabaceae; genus Vicia; species Vicia faba. The sequence goes on from OX451738.1 coordinate 896,647,890, forward strand.
AGTAAATACAAATAAATAAAAGTCAAATAAAATGTATTATGCAAAAAGAGTTTTTATGTATGTAGAAAGTATATTTTTTAATGTTTAATGTAAATAAATAAAAAGGGTCAATTTTTTTTTATTATTTAAGGCAAAACCCTAATTCTTAAATAAATAATATTATTTATTAATTATATATAATAATATATTAATTTTTACAAAAAAAATAGAAGTATATTAAAAAAGATATTTTTAGTGTGAAATATTAATAAAAGGAAAAATGAAATATTTTTATATTTTTGACCTAATTATTTAATAAAATAAAATATATAAGTATATATATATATATATATATATATATATATATATATATATATATATATATATATATATATATATATATATATATATATATATATATATATATATATATATATATATATATATATATATATATATATATATATATATATATATATATATATATATATATATATATATATATATATATATATATATATATATATATATATATATATATATATATATATATATATTAAGTATATAAAAATAAAAAACTAATTATTTACAAAAATGTGTATATTCTAGAAAATATTTTTAAGTTTAAATAAAAATAATAAATGAAGATAAGTATATTTTTGTATTATTTTTTTGAGTTTTTTATAAAAGAAAAATAAACTATTTATATATTTATACTAGTAAGATAAAAAATAAATATCAAATAAATATGAAAAATATAGAAAATAATTTTTTGGCATTTTTTATATTTAGACAAGAAATAATAAAGTCAGAATAAAAAATAAAAATTACAAAATGACAAATATTCAAATAAATGGGCCAGGGGGTGTAAACTGAATAAAGGGGTGTCAAAAGCAAAAGGAACCAGGCCCAGCCCAGAATCTACTTCTTCTTCCTTTGAACAACCTGCGCGCGTGCTATGTACAAAACTATAACTCCTGATTCTTTGATTTTTTGACAAAACTCATAACATGAACATTGTAGAGAATTAAACAACGAATCCAACCATATAAAAAACTTGGATTAACTCTCAAAGACCAGAGAGAATTTCTCTGGCCCTAATTTTTAACCTAGTTTTTTCAGAAAGTTCATGAGTGAAATTATCTTAGAACGATTAATGTAAATGAAAACTAAGCATATGTATGGCTTCAGGGCTATGAGTACCACATATTTCATTCACAAAACTAAGCCTAACCATTCCTAAATAGAGAGATAGAAGTCCATGAAATACCTGTCTCAGTTGACTTCGAGCTGGACAATGTAGCAACCTTCAATGGTGTTTGAGCTTCTGTTGAGCTTGCCTGAAGTCCAAGGAAGCTTTTCCATTGCTTGGCTTGTTTTGAAACAACTTGAATCGTGCTGTAGAACTCAACCTGCAGAGCTTTGAAAAAAAAATGGAAAAGTATGTTAGAGGTGTTACAACTTGCAATGGTGGCCTGGGATAGTTCAGGTGAGTTGATTGGAAGGTGTTTGAACTATCTTTGGGCAAAACGCACGATGGAATTTGGTTATGGCTTGCAAAATGCAGAAATTGCCCTGTTTTGCAGAAAAACAGTGATTTTGAGTATGAGGAGGTTTGAGTGATGAAAGGTTCGTGTTTTAGGCTTGTTGGGAGGTATGGAACTTGTCTACAATGTTTCTGTAAGCTGGTCTTAACAGATATGAGAGATGGTATATGTTTGGCAACTTTCTTCTTTTTCAAGCAAGAGTGTGTCTCCTCCCAATGCAGGCCTGCACAAGCCCTAAATCATGCTGCACCTTTTGCTCTTGGTTACTGGAATTAATGGACTTGATCTTGCCTCAAAGATCTGGCCCCATGCCTCAAGGATTTTGTTTTGACATAAAGTTAAGTTTAGGCAAAAATGGCATTGTTGCTTTTTCCTTTTAAGGCTTAAACTAGTGTATACTATCCTAATGACCAAGGCAATACCTTAACTCAATGGATATGAATTAAATTAAGGAGTACAAATTGGTTTTGAGGCCTGTAATGGTGAACCAAGCTAGCTAGATCAGAATTGCAAATTGGTATTAACATGTATTGGCCATGGACAAAAGTGAGTTTTTGCCAACTTCAAGCATTCGATTCTCTCTAACCACAAGGGTGTTTAAGGAGTTCTTGGACAATTTAGAAAGCTTGGAACATGTACTATAACCTATCTTTGAAATGCAACTTGAAACTCCAAGTGGAACTATGTGAAAAATGGCCAAGAACATGGGTCAAAATCCTGCCCAAACTAGGGCAAAATTTCCCTAAGTTAAAAGTTTTAGGTACCCTTGTTCCAAAAATCATAACTTGAGATACAAGCTTCTTTTGAGAAAACTTTGTGAATAAAAGTTGTAGACTTTGTGATGGAATACAACTTTCATGTTGCAAGTTTTGTTTGAATCCATTTGCATCTTGGTGAAAAAATGGGACAAAGTTAGGAAAAAATAAGAAAATTTCATAACTTAGAAAATTTCTAAGTTATGAAAATTTTCGATTTTAAACACTAATTTGCATTTTTGGGTTTCTTGATGAAAAAGTTTCATAATTTGACATGTCTTGATGAAAAATAACTCTTGGCACTTGATTTTGACCAAAAAGTCAAAGTTTGACTTTTCAGTGTACAATTAGATTTTGATCAGTTGACTGAAAAATTCATCTGTCAATCCAATGTATTTGAGATCTTCTGAACTTGTTGAATGGGTCAAGACAATTTCATTGAGTCCTTGTGTCCATGGTTGAGCTTGATTTGCCATTGGTTAGGTCAAACAGTCAAAAATTGCCTTTGTGCAGTCAAAACCCTAAAAATGGCCATTTTGCCCTTTTGGTGATCTGATCAAATTTCTTATGGAATTGTGATCCAAACATGATCAAATGCCATATATGAGTTTATTATGTTGATGTGGGTCAAAATTCAGGAGGTTTGACTGTCAATTGGCCACAGTTGACTTTTTCCCCAATATAATTGATTTCTAGATCAACTGTCCAATTGACTGGGAAAAAATTTGAATCAAGACTTGAAACTTGGTATGGACCAACTTGTGAGTCCAATATGAAGTATGAAAGTCAATTTGGGCATTGTGGGTCAAAACATCCCTGTGCAAACTCAAACCATATTTTAGGTCAACAGTGGAAGGAAGTGTCTTGAGAAGAGCAAACCCTAGCTTGAATCTTCAGTTCCAAGAATCTGGTGATGAGAAAATGTTGAAGAAAGGGGAGGGCAAATTTTGGGGTACAACTGACAAAAAGGAAACACACGTTATATTAATAAATTAAAGCTTGAGTACATTAATGCTTATTTGGGCAAAATAATACAAACTTTAAGATAAAAAGGTAGTACGCATCCTCTTTGGTGCAATTTAGGCATTCAGAGTCTGCTCCTCATGAAGTTGCTTAGTGAGTTCCAAAACCTTCTTCTCGCTAGCGTAGAATTGGGATTAAAAAGTATCTCACTCCCCCTTGAGTTGTATCCAATCTCTTTGTAAGTATTCAAGAGAGGTAGGCATGTCAGGATGTAGCATAGTGTATGGAACATATCCTTCCCTAACAGGCTCAATGATTACCGGGAGAATGGAAGGATAAGGCATCATAAGACTTTGAGCACGAGTTCGTACCCATTTGAGGTAAGGCTCAAGAGGGATTGAATACTTATGCCCCAATGTCTTGCTATCTACCTTGTTCAACATCCTCCAAGCTCGGATAAATCTCTGGAGAAGACCTTGATCGTCGTTCTCATAGTCAAATACCAAACCTTGGATGAGCATCTCACGAGGGCCATCCCTTAGGGCATAACCAAACTGTCTTAAGGCTAAGCATGTGTTATAGGTGATACCTCCCCTAATGCCAAGTAAGGTGACATTAGGTAATTCTCCACAACGGTCGAAAATAGTAACATTCTCTAGGGATCGGGAACACCAATGAATGTCTGAATGCTTGAGCATCATCAACCTTTGTGACCACCTTGAAACTTGCTCATTATTCAATACAGATTTGGGAAGATGCGAAATAAACCATCTTGCCAAGAGAGGAGTGCAACACATAAGGACACCTCTTTTCCTCATAGTGCGAGTGTGAAAAGAATGTAGAATATCCCCTAGCAAAGTAGGCACTGGGTTACGAGACATGAAGATCTTGACGATGTTCACATCTATGAGTTGGTCAGGATTTGGGAACAAAACCATCCCATAGATGAGGAGAGCCACACTTTCCTCAAAGGCTTCCAAATCCAAGGAGTTCCAACAGTTTCGGGCTTTCTCAAATAAGAACTTTGCTAGGAAACCTTTGACACCACTCCTTGTTTCCCAATTAGTTGTGACATCAGATGATTGCAAGTGTAGAACTTGGGAAATATCTTCTGGCTTTAGGTCTCTATCCGTACCGTTAAAAGGTAGTGGATTGAGAATGGGAATCCTCAAGAGTTGGGAGAATTCTTCCAAAGTTGGCACAAGTTAATAATCGGGAAATGTGAAGCAATGGTGTAAAGGATCAAAGAACTGGAAGAGCACCTTCATCAAGTCTTCATCAGTGTTGTAGGTGACCAAGTTGAGTAGGAGACCATGTCTCTCGGTGAATAGAGAATTTTTAGGAATCCTTGAAGCTAGCTCCTTAAGTTGTGGAGGGATCCTTACAAGATTGACTTGAATATTTTTCCTGCGAATAGAATCCATGTCCTACAAAATAGAACAAAGATAAATCCCAAGATCCTTGAAATGATTAGTGAGTATGAGTATGATGTTATGATGTTTATGATGTTATGTACAAGTATATATACACAAACAAGGCAAACAAGTCCTTAGGTTTAGGCTTGCATGGAGTCTCATAGGTAAGTACCCTCTTGAAGTTTAGTTGGCTCAAACCTATCCTAGTAATAGTAACCGGGTTCTAAGGAGCTCAATATCACTGGTTTGTTTCCTTGAGAATTGTCTTAGCACAAGCCTCTTTAATGGTGATTGAAATATCTCAAAAAACCAAACCTCAATGAGTGTAGTATCGAGTATCTACCAATTTCGGAATGCACTAAAGCTGGTCATATCACTACGTCCTAATGGCCATGTTGGTCAAATAAAGGTTCTAAAAGTTCATTAGTGCTTCATGACATCACTCAGCAGCCATGTATTCTCCTTGATTAACTCAAGGGCTACCGATACCCACAAATATGTCGCACTAACATAGCTATTTCTTAGACCATATCGGTATATCCCGCACAGTTTCTACAACGTATTGCTACTTACCTATAAGGTATCCCAAATTAGGGTAGAGGATTCAACCCAAACAAAGAACCATAATGTAAAGCATACAAATCAAATAATGAAAGAAAGTAGATGTGATCTAACCCTAAGGTAACCCCACTTTTAGAATTATTCCCCAACAGAGTCGCCAGTTCTATGATACGGTGGGAGAACTGACTTGAAGGTTTTACGTTTGATCGCAAATGTTGCGGTTAGCAAGAGTTGCCACCGACTTTTCTTTTATCCAAAGGGAAAGGTGAAAAAGCACAGGAAATACCTTTGAGATTATTTCTTGAGTTCAGGGGGTAGATTATGAAAAGGGAAGGTATTAGCACCCTTTTCATCCATGGTTTTCCATGGGATCTTAGTTACTTACTATATCACTTTCTTTTTGTTTGAAATTGTGCTTTGTGTGGCTTTTGAAAGTATTTTGTAAAGAGGCCATTGTTTAGGAAATCTTTGTAATGACTCTCGTTCGTAAGAATGTATACAAAGATGTTGATCTTTTGAAAATGTTTTCAAGTTTGAAAGATGTTTGAAAGTGTAGGTGTTTGTTTTGAAAATAGCAAGAATGTTTTGTTTGAAATTGAGCAAGTAATTATGAGCATTCTACCTACTCAAAAGTCTTTCTTGTTCATTTTCTTTTCCTTTGACATTGTTATCTTACCATTGATTTGGTAAGTAACCCTATCTTTGGATGTAAACGGGACGGGTGTGGGTCATCGTATAACCATGATTAGCAATGTTGTAAGGTATCTTAGCATTATCTTTAGGGACTAAGATCATTTGAAAGGCAACATAGATAGCCTCATCGAGGGACTCTGATCTTGTATTTGTTTGTTTTTGCTAAGATACCTCACATGCGTAATATGGCCATTTTGTAAAGGCAACCAAGTGGATTTACCCTAGGGGTGCTTGTGTGAAAATGTATTGTTTTCATGCTTGATTTTGTCTTGAAATAGGGTTTTCTAAGTATTGGTTTTAGTATTTCCATACAAACCCTAATTACTAGCATGTTATGTATAAATTGCGGAATTTAAAGTTACTACACTATTACAATATTTGTGGGAGGGGGGGTATACAAATGGTAAATGGGGATTGCAAGAATATAAACCTAATTAATCTATTACAACCAAATTAAATTGGTACAAAAATTGAAATAAATAATGTACAAGATGAATAAATATGCAAGAATATAAATATGAAGAAAATAAGTATTTTTGTTTGGATTTTTTAGGAAAAGTGAATTTGTTTTAATCTAATTAATTAAAGAAAATAATTAATTAAAATAATAAAAGTAAACCTAATTTAATAAGAAAAGAAATTAATAAAACCCTAATTCATTAATTGATAAAAAGTATTTTTGGTATTTTTTTTGTCTTGGAAATAAATTATAGTATTATAAAATATTTTTGGCCTTTTTTATATTAAAATAAAATTTTTAAATTGGTGTAAAATAAAATAAATAAAACCTAGTATTTAATTAAATTTACAAGATATTTAGTGAAATGAATAAAGTATTGATTAAATAAAATATTTTTTATGAGAAAAATAAATAAACTAAGTCAAAATATAAATCTACTTTTTTTTAAAATATTTTTTATGATTTTTTTAGGATTTAGAAAAATAATTAAGAAAATAAATAAAAAATGAAAATTAAGAAAAGAAAATAAAATCTGGGCCAGGGTGCAAATAGCCTGTAAGGGGGTTAGAAAGTAAAAACAAAAAAAAAATAAAAGCCCAACAAGTGCAGCGCCTGCAAAAAAAAAACAAAGTTAGAAAGCAAAAAAAGTGAAAAAAATTAAAAGGGTACCACTGGGGCTCGAACCCAGGTCCCAAAGGTTACAGGCATGCGCTTCTACCACTGGGCTGGCTATACACCCGTTAACATAAGCAAAACAATAAATATATGATACAAAACGCGCCCTGAGTTACACTTTATCTTCAACCTCCAGCCAGACAAATTGTATCTTGATCATTTCTCAACAAAAATGAAAACTGTAAACATGAAACTTGTAGCAAATTTCCTCACGGTTTCAGAAATGTAAAGCTTTAAAACTATAGATCAAAGATAAGCATGAATTTCATTGGCCCTAAACTGAACCCTAAAAAATCTCAGAAATTTCAGTCTCAAAATTCTCTAAGCTCAAGAAAAATTAATGGAAACTATGGACATGGTCTGCTTTAGAGCAATGATATCTACATGTTTCATTCACAAATAAATCATTGATGATGCCTGTATGAAAATTTCCAAAGTTATAAAACTTACCTTGCAAGAGGGTATTAGGTTTGAAGTTTGAGCAACTTTCAAGGAGTTCCAATGGTTGGGTTAGCTTCCTCAAGTTCCCAGGAAGCTAATAGAATGCTTAGCTTGATTTGAAAGTACCTGAGGAGTTCTTTAGAAGTCCAAGTGCAAAACTCTGTTTTTGAAAATGGAGGATGGTGTTATAGTTTTGTAACAGGGTGTGGGATCAGTTTTAAATGATATTTAGAAGCTTTAGAAACCAAAAGGCTTGAAACGCACGAGGGAGTTATGAGTTTCAAGTTTTTGATCAGTTTCTGTGAAAATGGAGGTATGAGATGTGATTTCGAGTTCTAGGTGTTTTCAGGGCTTAAGCATTAGTGTCTTTGATAAAAATAGTTTGTGTATCTATAAGCAAGAGGATTGGAGTGCATTGACAAGTCAGAAGTACAAGTTACAAGCTTTTGGCTAGGTTACTTGATTTAAAAAAAAAAGAAGGAAACCAACTTTCAATGTGTAGTACAAGCATGGGCTGAGTGATTGTAAGTGTCTAAACCATTTCTCATGAGTTATAAGACTTGTGTGATCAGAAGAGAACAAGTTCAAGGCTCAAGAACAAGTTTTATGCAAAAAAGCACTTTATCAAAATGGCAATGTACACTTTCTTCCAAAAATGGATATAAAGCATGTCCATGCATTTAATGCTTGAAATGAGACCTATAACAGCTGTGAAAGAAATTAATTATGGAGTTCCTAACAAGTTTGAGGCCTACAAAGTAGAGTTTATGCAACATAGTTTGAATTTTGAAATTGGTTCATCACAAAATGACTTGTAAATCAAGTGATAAAACCCTAACTTCATCTCTTCGATTCTCCCTACTCAAAAATGATCTCAAGGAGTTCTTTGACATTTTGGAAAGATTGAAATGTGTTATACGACCCATATTTGAATTTATTTTGAAGATTCCCCTTGGAACTATATGAAAAAGTGCCATGAAGTTGGGTCAAAATCCTAACCAAATTAGGGCAAAATTTCATTAAGTGTTTTGTTTCATGACCACATGTTCTTAAAATTATAACTTGAGATCCAAGAACTTTTGGAAGAAGTTGTGTGAAGAAATTTTGTAGATTTCATGGACAGATACAACATTCATTTTGGAAGTTTCTCTTGAATCATCTTGCATCATGGTGAATATTTTGCTCAAAGTTATGAAAAAATAAGAAATTTCCAACACTTAAAAAAATTTCTAAGTTTAGAAATTTTAACTTTTCAAAATGAAATCTTGAATTTTTGATTTATTGATGAATAATTTTCATATTTTTACATGTTTTGATGAATTGTGATCTTTGGCATTTGAATTTGACCAAAAAGTCAAAGTTTGAATTTTCAGTATACAGTTGACTTTTGATCAGTTGACTAAAAATTCGTCTGTCAATATTTTGGACTTGAGAAATGTTTTGAGCCATGTCATTAGGTCAAAATGATGAAATTAGACTCTTGAGATCATGCCTTAAACCAATTGATCATTTTCTAGGTCAAAAATCAAAAATTGCCCTTTCCCAGTCAAAACCCAAATTTTGACCATTTTGCCCTTTTGGAGATTTGATCAAATTTCTTGGGGAATTATGGTACAAACTTGATCAAATGATACATATGAGTCTAAAATGTTGAAGTGGATCAAAAATTATGAAGTTTAACTGTAAATTGGCCATGGTTGACTTTTTCCCCATTACAACTAATTTTTAGGTCAACTGCTCAGTTGACTGAGCAAAAGTGTGATCCAAAGCTTAAAACTTGACATGGGTGATCTTGAGGGTCCATAATGATACATGAAAATAATATGGGGTATTAGAAGTTCCAAAATCCTTGTGCAATCTCAAACCCAAATTTTTGTCTTCAGTGCTTAAGGGGGTGTCTTGAGCTGATCAAACCCTAGTGCAGTCTTGAGTCCAAGGAGATCTTGTGAGCAAATTCTTGATAAATGAGAGGGAAAATTTTGGGGTACAACGGTTTGTATACTACAACTTTGTTTCAATGTCAAAGACATGAAAATGTTTGTAAAGATTTGAAGAATTGAAAAGTTTATAAGTCTTTTGTGATTTTTCTCAAATTTGTTCATCATCTTCCAAAGACCATAGCTATTTCATTTTTTTATGATTTTTGAGTGATATAAATTCCACAACTCAATTCAAGAGGTCTACTTCATGTCATCTTCATATATAAAGACAAAGTTTTGAATGGAAGATCATGTAATTTTGAAGAACTTTATAGATCATTTTGAAGTCCCATACTTAGAAATATTTCTAAGTACAAAAGTAAGTGTGTTTTTCATGATTTCAATTGATCATAACTTCCATCTCAATTATCACAATGATGTATTTCTTTTCATATTGTAAAGATTGTAACCTTGTATTTCAAATGCTTCAAGAATCATGTCATAAAGCCTCCTGAGCTGTATGCACCATGGATTTAAAGTTGGTACCTTAGAATTGAAAAATCACTTGTAGTCAGTTTGCAATTTCCATATTGTGGCTTATAATCACCAAATTATCACACTTTTTCCACTTAAACATGATTAACAAAGATGTTTAGATCATTTAGAGTGTCAAAACGCATCATTTGGATGAGTTTTGATGTACATGTGCTCACACTTTGTTCATGGTAGGTGTGCCTGAATTTGATTGAGATTTCTTCATTCACCCCTCCTCTTGATTCCATTCACTTATTCTATAAATAGAGACCTCCTCTACTTCATTTTAGAAGCTTTAGAGAGCCAAAAAACCTATGTTGAACTTCCTCCATACCTCTCAATTGTGTAACTCCGAATTTGGTTTTAAAGCATTCTTCAATCCAATTTCTTTACTCATTCTTCATCCTTGAAATGCAGTGAAGCTAACAGAAGAAGAACCAAGCCTTGAGGTGTCATAAATCTTGCTATCCAAGTCAAGTTTCAGAGCTCTAAAGTTTAGCTTCAACAGGTATATTCCTCCATCAATTCTCTCCAAACTTGTCACTACAATGTAATTCTCATCACTTGATACTGACCGCATCATTAGTTCTTAACTGGAATGGAGTTTGGCTCATTAATTTTCAAATCCCTTTCCAACTTTTTTCTTCTTGTTTTTTTCAAATCAACTAAGCTATAGTTTATATAAATTTTTCACTAGGGTAAAGTTGTCTTCGTCTTGATGAGACGAAGCAAATGGCGTTGGTCTGAACCTCTTATTTTATAGTTTGAGGAACCTAGTTTTGAGGTTGGTTAAAGGTTGTAGAGGACCACGCTGGCATCTTCAACCAATGAGAAATTGCCACGCGTTTTTTTAAAATCTGTTTTAAATTAATAATTCAGTGGTTTATTCACTAATGTTCATATCATGCACAACGCGTCAGATCCCTTGGATTTGAATACTAATGTATTTTGACACTGATCCAATGGTCTACATCTTTTTGACTTTATTTTTATTTTCTGATTTTATATTTTAATTGTTTTAAACTTCAAAAATTCATTAAAAAAAATCATTTCAACTTCTAAAAATATGAAAAAATTCTCAAAACTACTTTTGATTTTTCTCTTTCTGATTTTTATTTTTTTCATAATTTTATTTTATAATTTTGTATTTCTTTATGATTTTTCACTTTATTTGAATTGTTTTAATTGACAAATATTAGTGACCTTATTTTATTTTTATTTCTGATTTTTCTATTTTTCACAAATTTTGGTTTATTTTGCTTATTTCTTTAAATTTTAAAAATAGTTTATGACTTTAAAAAATTATAAAATTTTTTGTCTACACTTATTAACTCATGTTTGAGCACTTGAAATGAGTGATATACTTGACAAAAATCAAATGAGACTTGTTATTGAGATACTTTGATTTTATCAATCTTCTAATGAGTTTTCAAATGCAAGCTTCAAGATGATCATTCAACTAACCTTCTAACTTCTAATTCACTAACAATTAACTTTAATTTATACCTTTACTTCATGCCTTTACTTTATGTCTTTATTTTGGTGCCTTTATTTTTATGTACGAGTTACTTTAGCATTTACATTCCATATCATTTCTCTTTTACTCACTTGAGTATTTATATTTATGTCATTTTATCTTTGCTTACTTGGTTACTATCTTTGGCATTATGGAGTTGTGGATCTCTCGGACTTAGGATTAGAAGCCTTGATACTTGGGACCTTGTGACTTTGTTGTTATTTTGTCTGAAGTTCTTTTGGTTTACCCCAAAGCATTGGGTTATTTTTGTTTCTTTGAGTGCAGGTTATTTTGATTATATGCTTTGTCTATGATTGAGAATGCCTCTGTATACAACCGTTACTCTATCCAATTTTTGTGAAGACTTAATTCATTTGAAGCTTGGAGTTTCTCAGAGGTTTAGTATTCTTGCTTGCTTATTTTCAACCCAAAGGATGGGAATTCTACATTGACTTCATATGTCAATTGTTGGCTTCTTGTTGGTTAGATCGTTCTTTTCCTTGGCTTTTGCCTTATGCTTTAGGATAGTCCCTTCATCTCCTCCCATCTTCTTTAATTTCAAAAATCTTCTCACTCCTTTTCAAAACTTTTCTTGTTTTCTAACTTGAACCACTTTCACAATAAACTTGGACTTGGGTCCATGCATTTTCAAAAATCTTTTCTTAATCAAACTTTAATCAATTTAATCATACTTTGACATTTTTGAAAGACTAAAAGTCATTAACCTCATTCAAACTATTTTTCCACTTTGGCTTTTTTACTTTAAAAGACATTCTCAAAAGATTAGACTTTTGTCGATTCTTGTAGTGATACGAGCTACTATACTTGTACGATATGTAGTGAAGTGAGATATCTTCCACTTGGGTGTTCAGTGAGGCTTTATTGATTTTAAAATCTAAGCTATATCCTCCACTTTGAGATGATGCAAATTCTCTTTTCTCATAATCGAGGGCAGTAAGTATGTTCTTCCAGTCTGATATGCCGATGATGTTTTGTCTCTTAAACTTAACCAACACACACGTGTCTTAAAATTTTTAAGGTGAACTACGTGTACCATGATCCCCTATTTTGTACAGAATGTGGTACGCATGCACTAAAGTTTCACAACTGCAGCCGGTGCAAAATTGTAAAAAATACTTCTTTTCTCATCTCCACAATCTATTTTTGTACAAACATTTTATAGCCAAAATACACAAATTTTCAAAGAGGTTCCTGCAGAATACCGTAGATGTTTAGGACACTAATACCTTCCCTTTGCATAACCAACCCCCGTATCTAGATTCTCTCCTCCTCTTTTGGGTTTATTCGTTCTTTTCCAATTTTCTTTGGAAACCATAAAGTGCAGTGGTGATTTTTATTTGATATGTGCGAGTTAAGTCAATCCAATGGCTTAGTCTCAACATTTCTACCGCTATAGAAAAAATGGGGACTTCGCTGGGGACAACCATCATCTCTAAGTGGGTTAAGCCTATCTTTGTTTATTTGTGTATGTTTTATTATTTTTTGTTTATTATGTATTATATATATGTATGTCTGGATTTTCCTTGTTTCGAAGGTGCTTGGTGATCTCTTATAATTCCTATATCCAGACTTGGAAAAACTTAAGATAGGAAGGGTAGTATAGTCATGTTAACTTTGAGTGAGGAATTCCAAAAAAGGAGACATGAGATCTTCCACTCAGTGGAGGCCCCTTTGACTGTAGTATTTGTTTACAGAGAAATCAGGAAGACATGCTGCTTTCGACCTGGAAGCCTGCTAAAGTTGAGGAATGTAGAACCCTTAACCTATCTTGGCCTTTTAGGTGTAGTGCGGAGACTATGACAGAGCAATTCAGAAGTGGTTGTCATGCGATGCTACACTCAGACGAGTTTTTCCTGAGAATATTACTAATTACTGAGATAATCGAGATGTTGGTAATATCCGAAGGAAGGATGTTGACTATGGGAACCTTTTAGAACCTTATTCGATAGGTGATAAACTATTAGTCCATATCTTGTGGCTAGTACCTTTAACTTCATGCTCGTGACGTGAAACATATGAACCCCCATGTTTGTGATCTTGTGTGTGATTTTTGCATCATGCATGCTTGCACCCATGAGCATTCTTTAAACAGTTGATTCAAGGAACTTAAGGTTAACTTTTGCGAATATCTCAGGTACTTTTTTACCATGTATTTTGGAAAGAGAAAGACTCAGAAGTACAGTTTCAAGGATCCTAAGATAGAGGAATTGATGTGTTTGATTCCTGAGATTGAGAGTTCTATAGATTTTAGAAAGAAGTATGGATCCATTGTGCCTCTTATGAAGCTTAAGATGAAGAATGGTATTCTTCCTTCATTGGTCCAATTCTATGATCCGTCATACTAGTGTTTTACTTTTCCTGATTATTAGTTGATGCCCATATTGGAGGAGTATTTTTACTTACTTGGTTTACCTATCACAGATCGTGTTCCATTCACTGGTTTAGAAGGAGAGCCAAAGTCTCATGAGATTTCTACCATAACTCACTTGAAGAAGTCTTAGAATTAGGCTAACATGACTCCCGAAGGAGGAATCAGAGGTTTACCTGCTCAAATTTTATTGGAGAAAGCTCGTTACTTCACCAAGATGAAGAGTACAACTGCTTTCGAGGCTATGTTTGATTTTCTTGCCTATGTTTACTACGCTTATAAGAGATACTTATTATTCCATCCATCTTTGGAATTTCTATAAGGGAGGGATGATCCTCTGTTTCACACTGATGTTATATCAGTGGTTTATTTCTCACTTAACTCAGTTTGTTGCTTTTTGGGATATCAAGAAGGAACTACGTTGGGCCCTGAAGATTATGGATCTCACTCATTCTGACATTGATTGGTATCATCAAGCTTATTATGATGTGGAGATTATTAATAGCGATGGTAGTTTCCCCAATGTTCATCTTCTTGGTACAAAGGGAGGAATTAACTACAATCCCTTTCTTGCGCATCGTCAACTTGGATATCTGATGAGAGATAAGCCAAATAACCTTCATCTGAGTGGTTTCTTTCTCAAAGAAGGAGAAGTTTACAAGGCAGCTAAGGAAGCGATTGAAAAGCCTTGGCTCCATATTCATAGAAAGGGTAGAAAAGACTTGGGACCAAGAGGAGCTATTTCCTTAGAGCCTCATCTCCACTGGGTACGAGCAAGGACAATTCAGTTGAAGATGTCTTATTGTTGTGAGGAACCTACATCTGATATGTTTATGAGGACTGCTCCTTCTCTCTTAGATAATGTGGAAGAACTTCAGCTTGCCTTTGTTAGATTGCAGCAAGAAAAAGAAGCATGGAAGAACAAATACCAGACTTTGTAGGTGTCGTGCTCAACATATTTGAAAGATAAGGATGACTTGATTGAGATTCTTGAGAGTAATGCCATGGAGATGATGGAGAAGCAAGAGGATTTATTTTCCTCTAGAGCTCATCCAGGTCCCAGTCACCCATTTTCTGATTCTGGTGGATAGAAAAAAGTGGCTGACAAGTATGCAGAAGAGAATAAGCAATTAAAGGCTCAGATTGCAAGACTCAAGGGAAAACGTCAGTGTGTAGAGAGACCTTCATCAGATTTGGCTCCTTAGTCTATATTTATTCTCTTGTACTTATGATTATTGAAACTGATACTAAAAGTTGTAATCCATTCCAAAATTATTATTAAAATGAGAATTTTCAGATGTGTTAGTACTTCAATATTTGCAATTGTTTATAATTATTTGAGTTCCTTGAATAAACATAATAAATCATATGCATTGGATATCATGCATCATTTTTTTAAATATATTTTATGCATTCCTATTCATTCCCTGGTGTCTTACTTGTTTCTCTGCTTTGTTCAGTCAACAAGTTATCTCATTGCTACAATACTCGAGATAATTCTAGAAAGAAGATGGAAAATTTTGAGCAAGAGAATTGTGATCTGCGTGAAGAAGTTACTGCTTTGAGATTTGACATGTCTAATCTGACTTCTATGGTAGAATCATTGGTGGCTCCTCAGAATCAGCCACCACTACCTCCTCCTTTGTCTCCTCATGCTACTCAACCACATAAGACGACAATTATTTCAGAGGTTTTGTCAGTTCTCATTTCTGTTACTCCAATTACTATTGCTCAATACCATATGCCTCACGGTTACCCATGGGAAATGCCTAAGAATTTCATGCCAGAAGATTACAACCCTGCTGCTCAAGTTGCTCCATGTGCTCTAACTACTGCTGTTGCTGCACCTCGTGTGGTGCGTGCTACTCCTGTTGCTAATAATGAGATTCATCGTGATGTACCTCCCACAGTGAATGCTATGCCTATTATTAATGATGAAGTTTATCATCCTGCTCCTCCACCAAGTGAAAGTTTGGGCTTTTATGACCGAATGAGTGGCTTTTGGGATCAATTCAATGAAATGCAGAAAGAAGTAAAGGCTCTTTGAGGGAAAGAGTTATTCGAATAGAATGTCAGTGACCTCTGTTTAGTTCCTAATGTGAAGGTGCCAACAAAGATTAAGGTGCCGGAATTTGAAAAGTACAAGGGAAACTCTTGTCCTCGTGACCACCTAGTGATGTATATCAGAAGGATGTCCACTCATACTAATGACCAACACTTGTTTATTCATTTCTTCCAGGATAGTTTAACTGGTGCTGCTTTGAAATGGTATATCGGGTTAGACAATAACAACATCCACATATTAAATGAATTAGGTGAAGCTTTTGAGAAGAAGTATAAGTATAACATGTTTATGGCACCTAACTGTGATGAGCTGAGAGTGATGGCTCAGAGGGATAAGGATTCAATCAAAGAGTATGCGCAACTTTGGCGTTAAGTTTCTACCCAAGTGGTACCCCCAACAGGAGAGAAAGAAATGAATAAGGTCTTCCCAAAAACTCTTGGATCATTTTACTATGAAAAGATGATTACAAGTACACCAAGTTATTTTACTGAGATGGTAAGTATGGGTGTTTGTCTAGAAGAAGCTTTTAGGGAAGGACTATTGACAAAAGATGAAGGTTCTAGTGGAACAAGGAAATCATCATATGGGTTTTCTAAAAAGAAATAAAATGAAACCAATGTTGTTGCTGAAGAAAGAAGGGTTACACCTCCAAGAAGACGTCATCACCATCAACAACATGTTACTTCTATGACTCTAGTCATCAGTGTAGCTCCGACTGCTGTTGCCTATCACAGGGAACCTCAACAAGGTAATCAAAGGCAAGTTCAGAAGAGAGAAGTTTTTGATCCGATTCTGATGAGTTATGCAAAATTGTTTCCAGCTTTGATTCAAAAGAAATTGGTGCATATTAGGCCTCCCCCTGCTATACCTGCAACTTTACCATGGTATTATAAGGCGGATCATACTTGTGCTTTTCATCAAGGAGGCCTTGGGCACAACATTGAAAACTGTTATCCATTGAAGTCTGAAGTGAAAAAGATGGTAAAATCCGGTCTCTTGTCTTTTAAAGATGTTGGTCCCAATGTGAATGATAATCCACTACCAAAGCATTAAGGTGGAAGTGCTATAAATATGGTTGCTGATTACCCTGAGGACTTTAGGATCTTTGATATCAATCTAGATAGAGGTGATTCAGTGAAGATGCATACCAATCTTTGTGAATTCAGCTATTACACACATGACCATGCCGCTTGTAGTGTTTGTATTACGGATGTCCATGGATGTGATCAAGTGAGAGCTGATCTTCAATAAATGATGGATGAAGGACTTATCCACACAATCGGACCAAGGGATGAGTATGAAGAAGATATGAATATGGTTTATGGTTGCCCCGGAGAATTCTATATTTTTGATGTGAACTATATGGATGATGATTTGGTATAGTTACATGCCACATTTTGTCACATGGATGGCCAGGAGGTACATCATTATGGGTCCTGTCAGATCTGTTGTAGAGATTCCTGTGGCTGTTCTATTGTAAGAAGAGGTGTTCAATTGCTGTTAGATAATGGTACTATCAGAGTCATATGCAACATAGATGATTATAATGGAGTTAATATGATTGAAGACTACTCTATTGCGGCCATGTATGATGATGAGTATGTTTCTGCTGATGAATTCTTTTCCTCTGATGAAAGTATGTTTTATGATAATTATGTAATTCCCAAGTATTTTGAAGAAGCAGGGGTGAATGTCATTGTGCCATGTTTTGGTGTTCTGGCTCCTATAGAGATAGCGTACAACAGCAAGCCTGTTGTTGCTTCCATAGGTATATGTCTTCCAGGTCCTATTCCATATGAATCAGATAAAGTTGTTCCTTATAAATACAATGCAACTATCTTGAAAGATGGTGTGGAAATTCCTATCCAACATTTATCCCATGTTGAGAATTTTGTTGAAGATAGTCGGGTAACTCGCAATGGTCGTGTCTTAGCCCCTACCTTTCGAGGAGATGTTAATTCTGGTAAGAAGGTTGTTGAGCATGCAGAACTTAAGAAAGTGGTAGGAGAATCTAGTAGCGCCTCCTTGGAAAAAGATTTTGATGATCTATTGAAATTCATCAAGATGGGTGATTACAAGATTCTAGATCATTTGTTGCAAACTCTATCTAAAATTTCTATTTTAGCCTTGTTGACGAACTCATCTCGGGAATCTGATGAGAGTGTCAAATTAAGATTTTGTTGAAAATGATATGTCTTTGGATCAATTCAGCGGTGTTGTGGGGAATAATATGTCTTGTAAAAACCCGAGCTTTTATGATGAGGATTTTCCCAATCAAGGGAGAAACCATAACCCGACTCTGCATATATCTATGAGTTGTAAGAATGACTCGTTGTCCAATGTGCTGATAGAAAATGGATCTTCTTTGAATGTTATACCGAGAAGAACTCTCATGAAGCTTAAGTACCAGGGAACTCCTATGCACCCAAGTGGAATTATAGTGAAAGTTTTGATGTTTCGAGAAAGTCTGTCATTGGAGAGGTGGATTTACCTATTCATATAGGTGAGCATTTATTTCAAATCACCTTTCAGGTTATGGATATTATCCCAGCCTATAGTTGTTTATTAGGACGACATGGATCCATGAAGCAAGAGCTGTTACTTCAACCTTGCATCAGAAGATGAAATTTGTTCGTGAATAAATGGTAGTCATTGTGAATGGTGAGCAGGCTCTGTTGATATCTCATTTGTCTTCCTTTAGCATTGTAGAAGCTGATGAAGCCATTGTTGGAACTCAGTTCCAAGATTTGTCTATTGATAATATAAGGAAGAATGAATATTCTATCACCATGTTTAAGAATGCACAATAAGTAGTGAAGAAAGGCCCTAGCAAGGTGTGGGGGCAGGTTATTAATCCATCTGTGAACATGAATGAGTCTGGTTTGGGTTTCTCCCTGAAGAAGGAAGTTGTGAAGCCGAAGTCCGCTTTGAGTAAATATCAGGATATTTTTCAGTGCAGGATATCTCCATCCGACAACTCCAAGGTTCAATGCTATTCTCGAAGACGAGTCATAGCAAGAGATGCTAAACTTTGCGACACATGTAGTCAGAGTCTAGAATTTGATCACTGTTGATGTTCCTTCTTTCCTTCACATTTCTAAGTAATTTGTTTTTTATTTGTCTTTTCAAAATCTTTCACTTTTCCCAAGGTGAAAGTAATGATGTTGTATGGGCGTGTCTGTTGTTTTGAATTTTAAAATCATTAATAAAAGTTGTTTTTGATTTCTAAAGTTGTGTATTTATTTTCTGCTTTTTCTTGGAAAATGGTAATCAGAAAAAACCTATCAAAATAAATAATAATTGTAAATAAAAATTCATAATCACTTATCACATGTGTCAGTTTCTAAAATCAATAATAAATCATATGTGCAAATTAATTAAAAAACCCGTTTAGTGCAATGACCCTGCACCCTCTCCCAACTTTGACTATCCTCTGTATGTGGCTAAAGAATGAGAATATGATGAAATCCTAGAAGAGGTTTCATGGTTTCTTAAGCACGAGGAAAATACCATTCAACTGTATAAAGAGCCGTTGGAGACGATTAACTTGGGTTCAGAGGAAGATCTAAAAGAAGTCAAGATTGGGTCATTGCTTCATACCGATGTGAAGAGCATGTTGATTGAGATCCCGAAAGAGTATGTGGATATCTTTGCTTGGCCTTACCAAGATATGGCTGGTTTAAACACTGATATTGTGGAACATTATTTGCCACTAAATCCAGAATGTCCACCCATCAAGTAGAAGCTGCGAAGAACTCATCCCGACATGGCAGTGAAGATTAAAGAAGAGGTTATGAAGCAAATTAAAGCTGGTTTTCTTGTGACATCTATATATCGTCAGTGGATTGCCAACATCGTTCCAGTACCAAAGAAAGACGTAAAAGTCCGCATGTACATTAATTATAGAGATTTAAATAAAGCTAGTCTGAAAGACGATTTTCCATTGCCACATATTGATATGTTGGTTGATAATACAACAAAATTTAAAGTGTTCTCGTTCATGGACGGATTTTCTGGATACAATCATATTATGATGGCTCTTGAGGACATAGAAAAAATAACGTTTATCACACCCTGGAGAACATTCTGTTACAGAGAGATGCCTTCAGCTTGAAGAACACTAGTGTAACGTACAAGAGGGCTCTGACAACCCTATTCCATGATCTAATGCATAAGGAAATTTAAGTCTATGTTAATGATAAGATCGCCAAATCTCAGTCTGAGGAAGGATACATAGAAGACTTGTTGAAATTGTTTCAGCATTTGAGGAAGTATCATATCCGCTTGAATCCCAATAAGTGTACTTTTGGTGTTCATTCAGGAAAGTCGTTAGGTTTCATTGTCAACCAAAAAGTAATTGAAGTTGATCCTGATAAAGTTAAGGAAATTCTAGAAATGCTTCCCCAAGAACTGAAAAGTAAGTTAAAGGCTTCCTTGGACGTTTGAATTACATTTCCAGATTTATTTCCCATATGACTGCAACATGTGAACCAATCATCAAGCCGTTAAAGAAAGATCAAGGTTGTGTATGGAAGGATGATTTCCAAAGGGAATTTGAAATTATTAAAGAGTATCCACTTGAGCCTCCTATCTTGATCCCCCTATTGAAGGAAGATCGTTGATTATGTATCTGATTGTGTTAGATAACTCCATGGGTTGTATATTAGGACAACAAGATGAAACAGGAAGAAAAGAATATGCCATTTATCATCTCATCAAGAAGTTCATTGACAGTGAGTAGTATTCTATGCTAGAAAAAACATGTTGTAGTTTGGCCTAGGAGGCAAAGTGACTGCGGCAATATATGTTGAATCACACTACTTGGTTGATTTCCAAAATGGATCCGGTTAAATATAGTTTTGAAAAGCCTGCTCTTAATGGAAGAATTGCCTGCTGATAGATGTTGTTATCTGAATATGATATTGAATACCGTACTCAAAAGGCTATTAAAGGAAGTGTGTTGGCAGAGTACCTTTCTCACCAACCGGTTAACGATTATCAGTCTATTAAGTATGATTTCCCTGATGAGGATGTGATGTTTTTGAAAGTAAAAGATTGTGAGGAACCTTTGCCTGAGGAAGGTCCTGACGCTGAATCCTGGTGGCGTATGGTATTTGATGGAGCTGTAAACGCTTATGGAAAAGAAATTGGTGTTGTGATTATTACTCCCCATGGGTCACATATCCCTTTTAATGAAAGGTTGTCATTTGATTGTACCACTAACATGGCGAAGTATGAAGCTTGTATCATGGGTCT
This sequence comes from Vicia faba, assembly GCA_948472305.1. Classification (NCBI taxonomy): domain Eukaryota; kingdom Viridiplantae; phylum Streptophyta; class Magnoliopsida; order Fabales; family Fabaceae; genus Vicia; species Vicia faba. The sequence continues at coordinate 896,669,058 of OX451738.1, forward strand.
TGAAGAGGCTATAATCTCAGAATCAAAATTCTTTATGTATATGGTGATTCAACTTTGGTGATAAATCAGATCAAAGGAGAATGGGAGACTCATCACATTGGCTTGATTCCCTACAAATATTATACAAGAAGAATATTGCCTTTCTTCAGTAAAGTTGAATTCCATCATATTCCCAGGGATGAGAATCAGATGGTAGATTCTTTAGCCACTTTGGCTTCCATGTACCAAGTGAATGCTTGGAATGATATGCCTCAGATTACAGTTTGATGTCTTGATAGACCAGCTCATGTGTTTGCTACAGAGCGGGCGTCAAATGATAAACCTTGGCATTATGATATCAACCACTTTCTTCAGACTTAAGAATACCCGGTTCGTGTATCGAACAAAGATAGAAAGACATTGAGAAGGTTGGCAGGTAGCTTTTTCCTCAATGAAGATGTGTTATACAAGAGAAATTATGACATAGTCTTTCTCAAATACGTGGATAGACACGAAGCAGACATGTTATTGCACGATATCCATGAAGGTTCCTTTTGTACCTATGCCAATGGACATTCTATGGAAAAGAAGATGCTCAGAGCAGGTTACTATTGGCTGACAATGGAATATAACTGATACAAATTTGCAAAGAAATTCCATAAATGTCAGATTTTACTGACAAGATTCATGTGCCTCTAACGCTTCTCTATGTTATTTCTTCCCCATGGCCTTTTTCTATATGGGGTATTGATATGATTGAACCCGAGGCGTCAAATGAACATCGTTTCATCTTAGTGACAATTGACTGCTTCACCAAGTGGATGGAAGCATCTTCTTATGCTAATGTCACCAAGAAGGTGGTAGTACGCTTTATCAAGAACAATATTTTATGTCGGTATGGCACGCCAAGTAGGATTATTACTGATAACGACTTTAATTTAAATAACAAGATGATGACAGAACTTTGTGAAGAATTTAAGATTGTGCATCACAATGTTTCTCCTTATAGGCCTAAGTTGAATGGGGTTGTTGAAGCTTATAATAAAAACATTAATAAGATCATCCAGAAGATGGTTGTTACCTATAAAGATTGTCATGCGATGCTCCCTTTTGCTTTGCATGGGTATCGTACATTTGTCCGCACTTCAACAGGGGAAACCCCATTCTCTCTTGTGTATGGTATGGAAGCAGTGCTCCCTATTGACGTTGAGATTCCCTCTTTGCGTGTAATATTGGCAACCTAGTTTCAGATGCTGAATGGATCCAGAACAAGTTTGACTAGTTGAATTTGATTGAAGAAAAGAGAATGACAACCTTGTGTCATGGTTAGTTATATAAAAAAAGAATGAAGAAAGCTTTTGATAAGAAGTTCAAGCTTCATGAATTTAGAGAAGGAGACCTCGTGCTCAGAAATATCATGTCTTTTAACGCTGATTCTAGGGGCAAGTGGACTCCCAATTATGAAGACCCATATGTTGTCAAGAAAGCCTTCTCTGGTGGTGCATTGATTCTTGAAACTATGGATGATAAGGAGTTCCCACGTCTTATGAATGCTGACGCAATCAAGAAATACTTTGCCTAAATAAATAAAAGAACAACTCGCTAAGTTGAAACCTAAAAGGGAAGCTTAGGCAAAAAAGAGCGTCTTGGTAGGCTGAAAACCCGAAAGGGCCGTCTAGGCAAAAGTTAGATTCACAAACAGAATAAATTTTCCTGGTAGGTTGAAAACCCGCAAGGGAAACCTAGGAAAAAGGTAGGTATTTCCTATCAAGTATCTACGTCAGAAAATACTTGATCATTGAAGCAACAATCTTCTCAGATTCTCATCACACTTCAACTAAAGCCTCTACTCAAGAGTTCAAAGTTGTTAAGGAGAATAGTGGTTATTGTATTTAAATGTATCTTTTTCTTGTATTTACCATTTTCCAAATGTTTGTAATCATCTATGGGGTCTCGCCATCCGCGGACTACCATTCTATTAATAAAGTTTGAGCCTTTATCCAATTCTTTGTAGTTCTTAATTTATTTTGTTTACAAAAATTTCATTTATGATTGATAGTAATTTTCAAAACAAAAAGACTTAATAATTAAAACATGTTTTTGAAAAGAGTTTGAAAATTAATTTTTACCTCAATTCTGTTATTCGAGTGGGACAAAAGTAGTGGTTCCAAGGATGGAGGAACTCTGAAGTTTTGAAAAGATTCCCCAAGAAGTATTCTCGGATTACTCTTGCTGATATGCGCGTGGTCCACTTATGGTTTTTTTTACAGTTGGATTTCATGCCAATTGATATATGGTGCAATATTGGGTTTGTAATCCAACTTCCCCCCAGTCATGTCTTGGTTCATATTTTCTCCAGTTAATTATATGGTGTTAGGTTTGTGTGGTTTGATACCTCTCTCCCATATTCCCCAGCTAAGTCTTGATTCAGGTTTCTCTAGCTGAGTGTGATTCTTTCCCTAGTCAGGTTGTTATCAAGCAGAAATTATAAGGTGTAATACGGTGGGAGAACTGACTTGGTTGTTTTACGTTTGATTGCAATTGTTGCAGATAGCAAGAATCGCCACTGACTTTTCTTTTATCAAAATAGGAAAGGGTGAAAAGAACAGGAAAAACCTTTAGAGATGTTTTCTTGAGTTCGGGGGGTAGGTTATGAAAAGGGAAGGTATTAGAACCCTTTTCATTCATAGTTATCTACAGGCTCTTAGTTGCTTGCTAGATCACTTGCTTTGTTTGAAAATGTGCTTGTGGTGTGGGTTTGAAATTATTTTGAAAAAACGTCTTTGTAATTATTCTCGTCTCTATAAGAATGCGTACAAAGTGTTTTGACATTTGAAAATATTTCAATTTAAAGTGTTGGTGTGAAAATGGTTTTTTAGTTGTGAGCAAGACAACAACTACAAGCGTCCTACCTACTCGAGAGGTCTTTGTTCTTTTCCTACTCCTTTAGATGTTTCTATCTTACCATTGATTGATAAGAATCCCCAATCGTTGGATGTGAAGTTACGGGCGTGGGTCATTTGTATAGTCATAGAAGGCAACCTATAGGACGTTTTATCAATTTCGTTAGGGGATATATCGTTTACCGAAGGCAACATCGAGGAACATCAAGGGACTACGATCTTTTATCGAGGGTGTTTGCTAAAACACCCATATTCGAGGGACATGACTATTTTCCGAGGCAACAAGTGAGACTACCCTAGAGGTGCATGTGTGTGTATAGTGTGTTTGGTTGCATGCATTTAGTCTTGAATTTGGGTTGTCTACTTTTTGATTTTAACCTTGCCATACACAACCTAATTACTAACATTTATATGAAAGCGGTAAATTGCGGAAAGTAAATTTACTACGCTATTACATCACTTGGGGATTGGGATACAAATATACAAATGGGGATTGCAAGAAATTAAATCCTACTTAATTATTACAACCATATTAAAGGTGAATAAATGTACAAGAATTAAAATAATATAAAAGATATGAATGAAAACAAAATGAAGTTGTCTTGATTTTGTTAAAGAAAGGTTTTGGTTAATAATTATGAAAATAAAATTTTTTTTGTAATATTTTTATATATTCATAAAATAAAATTTGTAAATAAATAGTGTGTAAAAAATCAACTCAAAAGGAGTTATTTTTATTTGTTGGAAAGATGTTTGAAGTTTGTTAAAAAGAGAAAGGAAACAAACAAAGGGTAAAAACTATTCTGGTCCTGCCAAGATTTGACCTCAAGATCCTATATAAAAATGCCTTTCACGCGCGCTGTTTTTACCACTGGGGTGGTCTGTTTCATCCGTTGGTTATACAGCTTGCACTAAAAATAAAATGAACTTAGGGCTTCATCTCATTCCTTCGAGCGCAGGCATGTATATCACCATGTTAAGCTTTTTGAAAACTCCGATTCTTAACCAAATCGTACAGTACAAATACCAAACTGTCTAAAATCTGAATGCACATCTAACTATATAACTTTTGAAAGCCACAGACCAAAGGTTAGCATAAATTTGTTTGATGCCAAAATCGAAGCCTAACTAGTCAGAATTGCATTTCTCAACATATAAACCATGGTAATCGAAACTAAGAGCATGGATAACTTCCTAGACATGATATCTACATTTCTTCTTTTCAATGCATATAAAAATGATTTTTGAATGGAAAGTCCCAATTTTAAGAAATTTTACCTCTTGGAGCGAAACTTGAAGTACTTCGACAGAGCCTCCAGGAATGGTTTGATAATTGATCAAGTCTGCCTCAAACTCCTTGAAGCTATTCCAATTGCTACTTAGCTTTGAAAACCACTTGAATCAAAGGTTGATTAGGAGTCAATTAAAGAGTTCCATGACTTCCTTGAGTGGTCTTTTTTGAAGGCTTTGGAAATGTTCCAAGGCTAGTATATGAAAGCTAGAAGGAGTGAATCAAAAGGATGATGTGTGGAAGATGAAGAATGAATCAAAAGGCTGAGGTGTGGAAGTTAGAAGGTGGATCGAAAGGCTCTAACGTGTGAAGGGATTTAAGTTTTTTTTAGAGCTTGAGAGTGTTTTATGGTCTTTTTCCTATATCCAAAATCTGCCCTTGATTAGTAAAGAGTCTCTCTATTTATAGAGAGGATGGTTCTTTCACGTTCGAGATAACATGTTATTATTTTGTCTAAAACGAAAAGAAATCCAATTTAATGGGTTTTCATGGTTCCCAAGTTTAAGTACAAATGGGGGCCTGATGTTTGCAGGAGACTTAACTCATGCTTTTTGATGTTACTTGCACTCAGAGATAAAGGTTACAAGGCTCAATGCATTGGAAATTTGCATAATGCATGTTTTCCTGAAATGGCAATGATAACTTTATGCCATATACGGAAAGACATTTTGGACAATAATTTAAACATCTGGGTAATAGTTTAATTAATTGTGTAAACAATTAATTATGGAGTGAGACATATGTTTGAGGCCTGGAGAGCAGGATTATGTAGCCCTGGTCTATGGATTCCGTCTCCAACTTGATGCCTTGGATCGAATACCCTATCTTTGGTTTTGGCCATTCAGATCCAGCCTTCGACCAAACTCAAGAGCAAATGAAATTGAATGTCTTCAACAATGGCATGTCTTTCAATTGCGTCATATTCAGCTGAATATACCACCTTGAATCCTTTTGTTTTTGATCACATAAGTCCAACCTTCGACAAAACTCAAGGAAGGAAAAACTAAATATTCCCAACAATGAGATGTCTTTCGATAGGACTATATTCAGCTGAATATACTACTTTGAGTAGGCAAGAAAATCTCAATGGCATAGTCAAAACGTAAGGAATTCTGGATTACATTCTTACTTCACAAAAGAAGCAAAATGCGCAAACGAAGCATTGGAATCAAGCTTGCTCAAAGAAGCCAGATGCCCAATCGAAGCTTGTATAAATATAGCCATTGTCCTAATGAAACTTGCATGCAGGAGGCCATTGCTTTGTGAATTAAAGCAAACATGTAAGAAGCCTTTGCTCAATCGAAGCCTTGCATGAAGCTAGAATGCAAGAGGCCATTTCCTCAATCGAAACCCGGGAAATTTGAAGCAAGTTTGAAGGAGGCCAGAGTCTATTTAAAGCTTGGGAATGCTTGCATCGAAAGAGACCAGATGCCCAATCGAAAGAAGTATTAATATGGATTCGAAGTAGGCATTAAGGTGGATTCGAAGCAAGATTGAAGGTGGATTCGAAGCAAGATTGATGGTTGATTTGAAGCAGGCATTAAGGTGGATTCAAAGCAAGATTAGAGATGGATTCAAAGCAGGCATTAAGGTGGATTCAAAGCAGGAATTAAGGTGGATTCGAAGCAAGCATTAAGGTGAATTTGAAGGAGGTTGCTTCGAAGGAAATAATGCCGTAATCGAAACTTGTGAATCAAGCATGAATCGAAATAATTCCCAACATGAATCGAAGCAATGCCCAGTCGAAGCTAGTATGAATCGAAGCAAGCTTGCTTTTCTTCAATTTTGTCAAAAAAATAAATTTATCTTCTTTCCCTTTTCAATAGTTTCCTCTTTGACTTAATGCTTGAAAGTCCAATATGATCCATGGAAACTATGTGGGGCATTAAAAATCCAAATGTACTTGTGAAAACATGAAATTTTTTGAAAATCCTTGTGAGAAAATGTTTTAAGAAAAGAGAGGGAAAATTTTGGGGTACAATAGCTGCCCCTGTTCAATTTTCTTAAACCTGAAAAGTTTGATTGGCGAGTCTGCCATTCGTGACTTGAAGGTGGAAGATGATTGAACATTATAGTGCCTAGAAATTTGCACTCTATGATATGGTTGATTGTGTAGGGAATGAGCTTAAATATGCATTTGGAGAGATGATGGAGAGTTGTCAGAGATTGGCTTATAGATGCCATCCAAAGGTGAGTGTTGGTAGGAATTGGAAGAAGTACCAAAATAAATATCTGGTCCATTTAAATTGAACCAGAAGAAGTGTCTACTGGAAAAGTATCAGAATAAATCTTTGGTCAATTTAAACTGAACCAACAGATGTTTGTGTTCATCTTTAACTGGAAAAGGATCAAAATAAATCTTTAGTCGATTTAAACTGAATTAGAAAAAGTGTCTACTGGATCGCATCTGAACTGTTTCTAGAAAAGTGTATGAGAAGGAGCCCGTGTAGGATTTCTTCATCTGGTCGTGTAGATAGTTTCCTTGGCTTGTGTTGTACCCCAAAAATTTCCCTCCCATTTTACTCAACATATATTCATTGAAATCCTCAACTTGCTCAAGGATATCCAAGAGTTGACCAGCAAAACCTCCTCCTAAGACAATGAGCCTCAAACTAGTGTTTCACTCCTCATCAATATGTTTGAGAAAAAAAAGCCTCATATGCTCTCCATAGTCCTAATATGTTCTCAAGACCATACATGCCATGTTTCATGCGTTGCACAAGAAGCTTGCCCAATCAACTGCTCAGATGCTTGAAAATCAACTATATTAGGTCAAAAGTCAATTGTGGCCCACATACAGTCAAACTTTAAGATTTTTGGTCAACATAAACATTTTGAAGTGATATCCGTCATTTGATCAAGGGTTGATCATGATTCCCCAAGGAATGCTTCTAATTCATCAAAACTCAAAAGTTGCTAAATTAAGATTTCTTAGGAAAAGTCAACCAAACTTTGACCAAGCATAACTTTCTCATACTTCATCAGAAATTTCTCATCCAAGGCTCATTTTGAAGAGAATTCAATTCCCTAAAACTCATATTCATCCCTCAAGTTCAAGAAATGAACTCATGAAAAGATATAAATTCAGACATTATAGGTCATTCCAAAAAGTCAACAAAAACACCTTTTGCGTCAAAGCTTCTTACATGAACATGGAAGATCCAATTGAGATGAAACCAAAAGGGTTGTTTAGGGGACATCCTAAGCTTTCTAAAAAGTCCCAGAAAACCCACTTAGGGTCAAAATTGAAGGAGATATCATTGTCAAAGTTGGCCATTTTTGGAGAATTGTCAAAAGTCAACAATGCCCAAAATTTCATTTTTGGGCAAATGCGCCTAACTTTTTATGCTTGCATCTTACTTCTAGCAATGTCCACAACCAAAACACTCTTCCATATTTTATTGACTTTATTTATTTAATTTATTTTTATTTTAATCATTTAAAAATCAAATTAAATCAAATAAATGATATAAAATATTGAAGATTTCTTTTTGATCTGATTTTGAATGAAAATGCAATCCATTTATGCTGCCAAAACAGAATCAAATCGTGCCAAGGTTGACTGGAGTGAGAATGGAATGATTTAGCTTGATTTGGAAAGAAATAATGCAATGATGGAATGAAATCAAATCTTAATAATTGGAAAAGATTTGAAGCTTTTTTGTTAACCTAATTCAATCAGATACATATACAGAACAAATCCTAAGCACAGGGAGAGAGGTTGATCGCGTGAAACGGCCAAGAACAAGTTGCATTTTTTGTCAAAATATCTCAGATCGGATTCAATACTACAGCCACCCTCAAAGAGATATAAGGATTGCAACACGTTGCTGGCAATCTCCTGAAGCTAACTGCACCTTTTGCATGCACCAAAACGCTGGGAATCGTAAAATTCGCAACTATGTTATTTAACTATATTTGATTTTTGATTACGTGCATACAAGCTTTTTCCATGAAATTTAATCATATATTCTTGTTTATCACAAAGGTTCGATGCTTGCTGAATGCTTTAATTGAGTTTTGAGTGCAGGGATGGAAGATTTCCATTCTTAGGGTTTCCAAGCTCATTTTGGGGCTTCCCTATATACGAAAAATTAGACCAAATCATGGGCACCATTGAACCCATGGCATGATTTCTGAGTGTCCTTTTCCTTTGGTTAAAATTTATTTGGCTTGTACTGCATTTTCAATTGTTGCAGGTTTGTAGCTATGGACAGATAACTGTCACTATAACGTTCAGTGACAGTTTTGTCCGTAGGTAAAAGGTGGGCACCTAAAACAACAATCCCGGGGGAAGAGACAATCACGTGGTTAACTCCCACTGGCCCATTTGAATTCACGCGTGTGTTCTGGGCATGAAGCGTTATTTCCATTATATTATTGTTTTGTCGTGTATGTAAATGAATGACAAGTTGGCTTGGTGGTAAAGAGGAACGTATGGGAGGTAAGAGTCCTAGGTTCGATACCCAGGTTTGGCTTTTTTATATTTTCTAACAATCTGATTGCAGATCCTGTGTGTCTCATCTTCCAAACACCTAGTATGCGCCACAGATCCAAGGTCCCACGTAGGAAAGCTCCATGGTATACCCTCAGAAGGAGCCCCCACTTGATCACGCACAAGGCAATTGGGCCCATCCTTCTGGGCTTCAGTAATTCAGCACACCCCCCCCACTTGAAGTGCTAACAACATCAGGCCTACTCTCTTTTTCTCTTTTATTTCTTTATTTGCTTTTTTTTTTAATTTGTTATTTTAATTATTTGCAAAAAAATCTTTTTCAATCAAATCATAAAATAAGAAAATCACTAAAAATTTAGATTTAGTTTTTTTTTCTTCATAAAAATATTTAATTACAATTAATTAATTAGTTTAATTAGGTTAATTTAAATTCCTTTTTTGTAATTAAAATTCAATAGAAAATTAGGTTAATTTAAAAACTCTTTTTTTTATTTAATTAAAAATAAATAGAAATTAGGTTAATTTGCAATATTAATTACTTTTCTGAAAAAATACAAAAATATCTTTTCCTCATTCCCGTCTTAATTCTTCGCGCGTGTTTTTATTTATTTTCGAATTATTATAACTGTTTCATGTTTGTAATAGATTAATTAGGATATTAGTTTCCGCATCTTTATTTTCAGTCAAATATTTATGTATCTGCCCAAAAGCCTTGTAATAGCGTAGATTTTCCTTTCGCACTCTTTAAATTCGGCACCTATTAACTGCCTAAATGTATGAATAATAGGATTGAATGGCGAGACAAATAACTTTAAAACGGTAGATAACCCTAATTGCGCAAAGACAATTAACTAAAAAAAAGCACACTTGCACATGCTCACTCCTAGGGTTTTTCCCCATTTGGTTGCCTCGGAAAAACAATGGTTGTGTCCCTCGAATGTAGGGATATCTTAGCAAAAACCCGCGATTCAAAGTCGTCATAAAGATCATAGTCCCTACTTGTCCCTCGAGATGCCAACGAAAAATAATCTTTTAACGATAGTCCATTTGAAATGCTAAGGTATCCTTACTTGTTGCCTTCAGAGACCATTTCGGACCTTTCGAATGTCCCTTAAATTCCAACGATGGAGCTACCTACTCGTTAATAGTAGGATAGCACTGTCTAAAGGAAACGAAAACGAACAGACTTTTTTCGAGTAGGTAGAAAACTCTTAAGTACTTGCTCAAAACAAAAACTTTTCATAAAAACACTTTTCAAAAACAGTTTTCAAAAACAATTTCGTCACACTCTTGAGAACAAATACAAGGGTTATCACGAAGTTAAACAAAAAAATTTTCAAAACACACACAAGCAATTTGAAAATGAGAAAGTACCTAAGAGCCCGTGGAAAACCACGGATAAAAAGGGTGCTAACACCTTCCATTTCTATAATCTATTACCCCATACTCAAACATCTCTAAAAATTTTTTTTTCTGTTCTTTTTCCTTTTCCTTGGTTGGATGAAATAAAATTCGGTGGCGACTCTTGCTTACCGCGACATTTGCGAATACAAACGCAAAACCAGTATAACGATCGGTTCGGCCACCGTATCACAGAACTGTCGACTCTGATGAGGATTTAATAAGTGGGGTATACCTTAGGATCTAGGTCATTTCTAAAAATTGCTTTCTTGTTTGCTTTGCCTGCTTTATATTCAAGGGTTTTGTTGGGGTTATGTAGATCCTACACCCGGATCTGGGGACACCTTTTAGGTAAGTAGCAATAAACTGTGAGGGAACTGTACGGGCTATAGCGACATGGTTGAAGCAGTAGTTACGTTGATGTGGCACTTTGGTTGGTACCGGTAACCCTTGAGTCAATCATGGAGAGTACGGGGCCGCCGCATGGTGTCATAAAGCATCAACTGACCTTAGAACCTTTAATTACACAACTTGGCTAGTAGGACGTAGTGAGATGGCCGGCTTTTGTGTATCCCCAAGGTCGACAGATACTCGATGTTACACTCATTAAGGTTTGACTCTTGAGTTTTGTTCTGTTGTGAGTCAATTGCCTATTGAACGAAGCTTGGGGGAAAGATCGGTGATATTGAGATCCCTTAGAACCCGATTACTATTTATAGGACAGGTTGAACCAATCCAGCTTCAATAGGGTATAACCTTAAAACTCATGCAGGCCTTAAACCTAAGGACTTGGTGTGACTTGTTTGTTTCTTGCTATACATGTGTTTTCTAGCATAATCATGACATCATAAGCACGACATATCATACTGACCATTTCAAGGAGTTCTTAGGACTCATCTTTGCTTTGTTTTGTAGGACATGGCATCCGCACGTAGGAATACTATCCAAATTAACCTTGTGAAAGTGCCTCTCCAACTAAAAGACTTGGCATTAAGGATTCCTAAAAGGTCTCCCTTCACTGAAACACATGGTCGGTTGCTCAATTTGGTTACTTTAAAGCCAGATGAAGATTTGTTAAAAGTTCTATTTCAGTTCTTCGATCCCTTGCACCATTGTTTCACTTTCCCGGATTACCAGCTAGTGCCTACTATGGAGGAATTTTCTCAGTTATTGGGGGTACCTATTATTCACTAGTTACCTTTCAATGATACAGAAGAACATCCAAAGCCTGAGGAAATTGCTCGAGCTCTGTTCTTACAATGGTCTGACATAGTGACAAATTGGGAAACTAGAGAAAATGTCCATGGAATCCCGATCAAATTTCTATTTGAGAAGGCTTATTATTTTTGGGATACCCTGGATTTGCAAGCTTTTGAAGAGGTATTGGAACTCCTCATCTATGGGATGGTACTTTTCCCTAATGCGGACAAACTCGTAGAGGTGAATACTATTAAGGTGTTTTTGTCTCATAATCCAGTACCTACATTACTTGGGGACATTCTACACTCTTTGTATACTCGCACTCTAAAGAGGAGGGGGACCCTCCAGTGTTGCACTCCTCTATTGGCTAGGTGGTTTATTTCGCACCTACCCAGGTCTATTTTGAAGAATGAGCAGGGTATGAAATGGTCTCATAGGCTGATGTCCCTTACACATTTAGACATTCATTGGTGTTCACAGTCCTCGGAAGATGTTATCAACATCGATCACTGTGGTGAATTCCCTAATGTCCCTCTCTTAGGCATTAGGGGAGGAATCACCTTCAACTATGAGAATGATGCTGAGGGTTACCGCAAGAAGTTCATGAAAGCTTGGAGAATGGTACATAAAATTGATAGAAAGACACTGGGGCACAAGAATTCCATCCCTCTCGAGCCCTATCTTCGATGTGTACGAGCCTGCACCCAAAGTCTCATGATGCCTTACCCTGCTGTCCTACCAATAATTGTAGAACCAGTTGCTGAAGGAGACACTTCTTCTCTTGTTCATTATCCTGACATGCCAACTAATGAGGAGTTACAGAAATCATGGGTTTAACTTAAAGAGGAGCGGGATACGTTCGAAGCTCAATTCTATGCCAGCGAGAAGAAAGTCCTGGAGCTCACTAAGCTACTTCATGTAGAAAGGAACATAAACGCCAACATTGCGCCAAAGAGGATTCGCTCCTGGGAGACTTAGTTTTCTTTTTTGTTTAAGTTTTGTTTGATTGTAAGCCTAAAGGGCATTCTTTATAACAGTACGAACTTATTAATACAATTAACACGTGTTTCTTTTTTGGTTAAACAAATTTGAGCCTTTACAAGTCCTTGAAATCATTGCATACACATACCATCCATGACATTGCATAAACAGATACCATTACAGATTTCTCATCTTCTTCGCTGTTTTATTTCAGCAAAAATGTCTTCAGAACAAAGCATCAAAGATCTTCAGGAACAAAATGCCCAATTTTAACAGATGTTCATAACTCTGGCAAAAGGGCAGGAGGATTTGAAGGCCCTCGTCCTGAAGGAGAAGAAGAAAAAGAAGAAGGTCTCTGGTGTTCTGAATCTAGGAAGAATGTTTAGGGGGCCGTTAAGGAAACCAGTCGATCTGACCTCCTCGTCCAAGGAAGGGTAGAATAAAGAAAGGGAAACAAGGGAGAAGGACCTTAGCCCCGAAGTTTCTGACAATGATAGACTACAATGATAAGTAGTATCCTCCCATTGAGGATAGATACAAGTAGTTCGAGGATTGATTGAGCGCTATGGAAGTGCAAAGAATACCTGGTTGGACTTTGAAGAACTGGGATTGGTGTCGGGAGTGGTCATCCCGCAGAAATTTAAGGCTCCAGTTTTCATAAAGTATGACAGGGTGTCTTGCCCAAAGCTTCATCTCTGTTCCTATGTAAGGAAGATCCAACCCCACATCGCTGATAGAAACTTGTAAGTTCAATTCTTTCAAGACAGTCTGTCAGGGACTCAGCTTGAATGGTTCTACCAACTGGAGGGAATCAATGTCCAAAACTGGGAGGATTTGGCTACTGCTTTTTATAAGAAGTATCAATAAAACGCCGACCTTTCCCCTACTCGTACTCAACTCTAGATTATGTTCATGGGTGCAGGTGAAGGCTTTAAGGACTATGCGCATAAGTGGAGAGATTTGGATGGGAGAGTCCAACCCCCTTTATCTGACAGGGAGTTGGTTGACATGTTCCTTGGGACGCTGTCTGGTCCATTATTTAATCATTTGATTGGTAGCTCATCAGCTGGTTTCACCGAGCTGATATTAACAAGAGAAAAAGGTTGAAGCTGGGATCCAGAGCGGTAAAATACAGAAAGACACCTCTTCGAGTTCAGTAAAGAAGCCCTTCACTGGTAAGAAGGAGGCCAGTTCCATTTTGTAGCCCGAGAGGTCAGAGCAGAGCTGAACACCGTCCAACAGTAAGTGCTGTGATGATACCTAGGCCTGCGGCTCCCCCCAACGTAACAATCAGCAAAGGATAGAAATACCACAAAGTCAGTTTACCCATATTAACATGACATTGATAGAGGTTCTACCCCATCTGCTGAGATCCAACTTGGAAACCTTGAAAGAGGCTCCCAAGAATCCTAATACCACATCTCCTCGATATAAACCAAACGCCTGGTGTGCCTACCATTCTAAGAGTCCTGGCCACGATACAAATGACTGTCGGGGTCTAAGAAATAAAGTACAAGATCTGATTGAAGCCAAGGAGATTGAGTTCGATGCTCCGCAGAAGCCCAATGTCATAACTGCTCCCATGCCTAAGCACAACCGTGGAGTTAATGTCGTTGATACCGATCTGTTTGTGACCTCAGTTGATGAATTTTCTACTCCTCTTATGATTGTTAAGAAGAACTTGTTACTGGCTAGTTTATTTTCGGTTTGTGGTGAAAGTTGCGACATGTGTTAATCTATGCCCACTGGTTGCTATTTATTGAGAGCAGGTGTCCAACGCCTGATGGACAGAAGATAAATTTTGTTCAAAAATACTTTGATTCCAACTGTTCCGTGTGAAGATATTGCTATAATAACAATTTCCGCCAATCCTTCCATGCTCTCCTCGAGAAGACCTGTTAGGATTACACCCGCTCCGAGAGTCGCTCCGTTAATAATCACTTTTCCTGGTCCTGTCCCATATGCCTTAGACAAAGTTGTCCCTTGGCATTAGGGCGCCGATGTTTCCTATCATGGCCTTAAACAAGATTTGAAGAATGAAGAGGCTGATCCTGATGTCAGTAACATTGTCGGGGCCAGCAAGATTACCAGAAGTGGAAGGGTTTTCTCTCCCGAGATCTCCCCGAAGACTGTTAATAAGCCTGTTGTTATTCCATATGGTGTTCCTGCTAGTACTTCAGCTACTACTCTTGTTCTTACTCCAATTGTTACTCTCGTCGTTGAGTCATCTGGGACTCGAGGCAAAGAAGCTATAGGTCAGCCTGCCCAGACAGAGGCACCTAGAAAGATTGTTGTAGAAACCTCTAAGCAAGAGATAGAAGAAATATTAAAAATAATCAAAAAGAGCGACTACAATGTGGTCGAGCAGCTGGGGTAGTCCCCTTCGAAGATATCAATGGTGTCTCTGTTGTTGTGTTCCAAAGCCCATGCGAAGGTCTTAATTGCATTCCTCAAGACTGCGCATGTGCCGCAGGAAACTTCAACCGATCAATTCAAAGACTGTGTGGCCAGCTTGACTGCTGGCAATGGGCTGGGTTTTTCAGATGCCGACTTGACACCGAAAGGGAGGAAGCATAATGATGCTCTGCATGTCTCGATCGAATGCAGGGGCACCACTATGGCTCATGTGCTGGTGGATACTGGGTCTTCACTGAATGTTCTGCCTAAGAAAGCTCTCGATCGGCTAGATTGTGAAGGCTTTACCTTAAATCCTAGTAACATTGTGGTAAGGGCTTTTGACGGGTCGAAGAGAATGGTGCATGGGGAGGTGAACATCCCTGTCAAAGTAGGCTCTCAGACCTTTGGGTCCACCTTCTATGTGATGGACATCAGGCCGTCATACTCTTGTTTGTTGGGTTGTCCTTGGATCCATGAAGCTGGGGCTATTACTTCTACACTACACCAAATGCTGAAGTATCCGGTGACGGGGAAGATTGTCACTGTGCATGGCGAAGAGGAGTATATGGTGAGCCACCTGAACTCCTTCAGGTATGTGGAGATGGACGGGGAATTCATAGAAACACCTTGTCAAAACTTTGAAGAGGTTCCCCAGATTTTGGCGTCAACCGAGACTACCGCCAGCAACAAACCTTCTTTGAAGATGGCTATCCTCAAGAACACCAAAGCAGTGGTCGAAGAAGGTGGGTGTACCAACTGGGGATAACTCTCTGATTTTACTTACAAAACTGACAAATTTGGTTTGGGCTTTACTTCAGGGGCTCAAAGGGCTGTTCGACGCGCTCGGGCTAGAGGACCTCCCCTACGCATCAGCAATCGTGGGGTCAACGCTATTGAAGATAGTGAGGAAGACTCTGACATTGAAAACTGGATATACCCGACTACCAACGGTGCACCGAGTAATTGGACGGCCAAAGACTTTATACCAATTTATTTTATTCCGCAGTAATTGTCTTACTTGTTTTCTGAGTTTGTAATAAATAATTTAAACTTTATGGCCTTGTGTCTTACCCGAGGCACAATGGTTCTATCTGTGAGGGTTATTGTATGCCATTTCATATATCATCAATAAAACATTGGACGTTCCTTGCATACAAATTTTGCGCTCTTTGTTTTTCTTTTCTATTTTTTTTTACTTTACCAAAACAACTATGCTCTTACACACACTCACGTATCGAACTGCAAATCCAGATCCACTTTAGATCCCATTGATAACAGCTCTACTACTGCCAGTTATGACTTAGAAAATCCGATCAACCAAGCCGAGGATGAAGGTGAAGATGATTGTGAGGTGCCTGCAGAACATGCTAGACTGTTACAGCAGGAAGAGAGGGCTATACAGCCTCATGAAGAGCCAGTTGAGACGATAAACTTGGGTAGAGAGGTGGACAGAAAAGAAGTCAAGATTGGCACAAATATGGAGACTAAGATCAAACAGTGGTTGATACAGATGTTGCACGACTACGTTGAGATCTTTGCCTGGTCATATGAAGACATGCCTGGTTTAGACACTGATATTGTGTTACATCGCCTGTCAACTAAAGAAGATTGTCCTCCGGTTAAACAGAAGGTCTGCCGTATGCGCCCTGAAATGTCAGAGAAGATCAAGGCAGAGCTCATGAAGCAGTTTGACACGGGGTTCTTAGTTGTCACCTCCTATCTGTAGTGGGTTACCAATGTTGTTCCAGTACCTAAGAAAGACGGCAAGGTACAGATGTGTGTAGACTACAGAGACCTGAACAGGGCGAGCCCCAAGGATGACTTCCTGCTTCCCCACATTGACGTTCTGGTTGATAACATTGTGCATCATAAAATCTTCTCCTTCATGGATGGTTTCGATGGATACAACAAGATCAAGATGGCTCCTGAAGACATGGAGAAGACAACCTTCGTCACACAGTGGGGCACCTTATTTTACAAGGTAATTCCTTTTGGGTTGAAGAATGCTGGGGAAACCTATCAGCGAGCCATGGTCGCTTTGTTCCACGATATGATTCACCATGAGATCGAGGTTTATGTTGATGACATGATAACCAGGTCTCAAACTAAAGAGGAACACCTTGATCATCTACAAAAGTTGTTCGACAGGTTGAAGACATACAAGCTGAGGTTGAATCCAAACAAGTGCACCTTTGGGGTAATGTCTGGTAAGCTTTTGGGTTTCATCGTCAGTGACAAAGGTATTCAGGCAGACCCCGCAAAGGTAAAGGCCATACAAGAGATGCCAGCTCCACGTACAGAGAAGTAGGTTAGAGGTTTCTTGGGATGCCTAAATTATATCTCTAGGTTCATTTCACATCTGACTTCTACCTGTGAGCCCATCTTCAAGCTTCTGAAGAAAGATCATATGGTAAAGTGGAATGACGAATGCCAGACAGCTTTCAAAAAGATCAAAGAGTACCTACAAGAACCGCCAATTCTGATGCCTCCAGTTGAAGGAAGACATTTGATATTGTACTTAACAGTGCTAGACAATTCAATGGGGTGTGTGCTGGGCCAGCATGACGAGTCTGGTCGAAAAGAGCATGCAATATACTACCTTAGTAAAAAGTTTACCGACTGTGAGACAAGATACTCATTGCTCAAGAAAACTTGATGCGCTTTGGCATGGGCTGCTCGCCGACTGAGACATTATATGTTGACCCACACTACTTTGTTGATATCTAAGATGGATCCGATCAAATACATCTTCGAGAAGCCCGCACTCTTCGGAAGAGTAGCAACATGGCAGAGTATGAAGCATGCATCATGGGTCTCAAAGCTGCTATTGACCTGAGGATCAAGTTCTTGAGAATTTTCGGGGATTCAGCCTTGGTGATAAGTCATATCAAAGGCGAATTGGATATGAAGCATACGAATCTCATCCCATACAAAGAGCATGTACTGACGTTGCTCCCACACTTTGAGGAGGTAACCTTTGAACATTTCCCACGAGAGGAGAATCAGTTAGCGGACGCGCTAGCCACCATGTATTTTATGTTCAAGGTCAGGTGGGACAACGAAGCTCCACGAATCACCATTGAAAGGTTGGATGAACCAGCACACTGCTGCGAGATTAATATTAAAGAGGTAGCAGATAAACCTTGGTTTCATGAAGTGAAGAAGTACCTTGATACTCAAGAGTATCCCAGAGGGGAATCTGTCAATGATAAGAAGTTTCTGAGAAGGTTCGCTGTGAAATTCTTCCTCAGTAATGGAATCCTCTACAAGCACAACCATGACTCTACCTTACTGCAGTGTGTAGACTAGAGTGAAGTAGAGAGGATTATGAAAGATTTACATGAAGGTGCCTTTGAAACCCATTCAAGTGTACATACCATGGCTTAAAATATCCTACAGGCAGGATACTATTGGTCCAATTTGGAAGCAGATTGTTATCAGCACTCTCGAACTTGTCATAAATGCCAAATCTATGCTGATAAGGTGCATGTGCCTCCAGTTCCTTTGAATGTCTTAACATCTCTGTGGCCCTTTTCAATGTGGGGCATTGACATGATTAGAGAAATCAGGCCTACCGCTTCCAATGGGCATCGCTTCGTACTGGTAGCCATCGATTACTTCATAAAATGGGTTAAGGCGGCCTCTTTTGCTACTGTGACCAAGAACATTGTGTCGTGGTTCATCAGGCATAACCTTATTTGTCAGTATGGTGTACCAGAGAAAATTATCACTTACAATGGTATGAATCTCAATAACACGATGATCACCGAGCTCTATAAACAATTAAAGATACAACATCGTAACTCTTCTCCCTACCGGATGAAGATGAATGGCGTTGTTGAAGTAGCTAACAAGAACATCAAGAAGATTATACAGAAGATGACGATGACATACAAAGACTGGCATGTGATGTTACCATTCGCTCTTCATGGGTACCGTACCTCAGCACAGACGTCGATAGGGGCAACACCCTACTCTCTGGTATATGGCATGGAGGCGGTCCTACCCATCGAGGTCTAGATCCCTTCTTTAAGGATTATGAAAGATGCGGGTTTGAACAAAGACGACTGGATCCAGACTCGACTTGATTACCTAAATCTGATCGACGAGAAGAGACTTACTACTGTCTTTCATGGATAGACGTATCAAAGGCGGATGATCAAGGCTTTCAACAAAAAAGTCAGACGTCAAGAGTATCAAGTAGGAGATCTGGTAATAAAGCGCATCATACTGACGCAAGGTGATCCCAGGGGAAAATGAACTCCCACCTATGAAGGGCCATTTATGATTAAAAACATTTTCTCGGGTGGAGCCATGATTCTAACCACCATGGACGGTGACTACCTTCCTCACCCTGTCAATGCAGACATAGTGAAAAGATACTATGCATGATAAAAGACCCGCTAGGTTGACTGGCCTAGGAAAAAATAAGGGCTTCCTGGCGAGCCAAAAGGGTTCGGGCAAAAATAAGGGATGAAAATGAAAAAAATCTGTACACCCGTTAAGTCGAAAACCTGAAAAGGCGGCTTGGGCAACAAAGGGTATCCTGGTGGACGGAAAACCTGAAAAGGCATTCCAGGCAAAAATTAGGGGTGTAAAGCGTATCACTATGTCCCGTTGAATCACCTTGCGATCAGACCTTAGCATGAACTGTCAAGCTCGAACCCGATCAATCTAATTAGCTTCGAACAAGTAGCAAAGTGATGAGACGCTCGAAGACATAGGGGAAATACCAGAATTGGAACCCAATAGGATTGTTGTACATAGCTGTTTTCTTTTTACACAATATCGTATAGCTTCTATTTTTATGGAGGCATTCTCTTACTAGAGCGTCAGCCTCCTTGGATAAAAACGCCTATTATAGGCCAACTTCGAAAATAAATACAAATCATTTTTACAAAAACTATGTGTTATTTCCTTTTCTGTTTTGCTTTGCAAAAACGTCCAATGATTTATTTTTGACATATGCATTTGAATATGATTGTTGCTCATAAATATTTACATAAGAAACGAAAATACAATTGCTCGTAACTTAAGAAACAGGGGGAAAAACCAGAAATGTCAAAACCCGACAGTTACTCTGTCCAGCTGGTACTGGGGCAGAGACAGCTTTGAAGCAAAATCATCAGTGCATACGACCTTGTAACATCTGTACTCCCCACATAGTAAAAGCAATCAAGGCATTTGATATCAGCTCTCCAAAATAGGAAGTAATCTCCCTAGCCAAGGTCTTTCAGAAACCTGACATTTATATCCCCTAGCCGAATTCCATAATCGCGAGCGGGTCATAAAATTTGTCTCCCAAGCAGAGTCTATTTCTCTAAATATAGAAGTTGAATCCCCAACAGAGCTTATTAATTCACCTACGGAAGTCCACCTTCCAACAGAGTCATTCCCCCGCAGAGCTATTCTCTTACAGAGTCTCTCCATGGCAGAATATTCACAAACAACAAAGGAGTAAATCCACGGCGTAGTCATCTCCATTCACCATCCCCAGCGGAAGTAGAAGAACCACTTTTTCCACAACAGTCAGGAATGTTATACTCTCCAGCAGTAGTCATGGATTTATTTTGCTAGACTTGGATATGTCACAATAGCATTTCGTGCTCATATATCATTACACGCGCATACATATCACATATAGCATAATCTCATTTATTTTGAGAACATCATCTCACAATGCATCGCGTATAATTAACCCTGTTATCTTTTCAGGAAAAAACAATTTTCACCAACAATTCTTGCAGTTATACAGGTCACATCTGTAGACAACTAATGCAAACTCAGTTCCCGAAACCAAACGGGTCAAATAATCTACATGATCAAACGAAGTAACCCTATGACACAGGTTCCTTCTCATAGCCCTACTATCCAGGCTTTCATTTCGAAGAAAACCTACGACCCAAGTTCCTTCTCATAGCCTTACTATCAAGGCTTTTCATCTCGAAGTAACCCTACGACCCAAGTTCCTTCTCACAAGCCCTACTATGAAGGCTTTCATTTCGAAGTAACCCTACGACCCAAGTTCCTTCCCATAGCCCTAATATCCAGGCTTTCATTTTGAAGTAACCCTACTATCAAGGTTCCTTCTCATAAGCCCTACTATCCAGGCTTTCATTTCGAAGTAACCCTACGACCCAGGTTCCTTCCCATAGCCCTACTATCCAGGCTTTCATTTCGAAGTAACCATACTATCCAGGTTCCTTCCCATAAGCCCTACTATCTAGGCTTTCATCTCAAAGTAACCCTACTATCCAGGTTCCTTACCATAAGCCCTACTATCCAGGCTTTCAGCCCTACTATCCAGGCTTTCATCCTGAAGTAACCTTACTATACAGGTTCCTTCTCATAGCCCTATTATCCAGGCTTTCATTTCGAAGTAACCCTACTATCCAGGTTCCTTCTCATAGCCCTACAATCCAGGATTTCATTTCGAAGTAACCCTACTATCCAGGTTCCTTCTCATAACCCTACTATCCAGGCTCTCATCTCGAAGTAACCCTACTATCCAGGTTCCTTCCCATAAGCCCTACTATCCAAGCTTTCATCTCGAAGTAACCCTACTATCCAGGTTCCTTCTCATAGCCCTACTATCCAGGCTTTCATCCTGAAGTAACCCTACTATCCAAGTTCCTTCTCATAGCCCTAATATCCAGGCTTTCATCCCGAAGTAACCCTACTATCTAGGTTTCTTCTCATGGCCCTACTATCCAGGCTCTCATCCCGAAGTAACTCTACTATCCAGGTTCCTTCTCACAACCCTACTATCCATGCTTTCATTTCGAAGTAACCTTACTATCTAGGTTCCTTCTCACAGCCCTACTATCCAGGCTTTCATTTCGAAGTAACCTTACTTCCCAGGTTCCTTCTCATAGCCCTACTATCTAGGCTTTCATCTCGAAGCAACCCTAGTATCTAGGTTCCTTCTCTCTTATCTCCGGACAACAGTTTATAACACTATAAGACCTAGACCCGACTAGTTACGGTCGATTTCACATTTCCCCAGCAAGTTACTGTGCAGCATGGACCCTGACTAGATATGCAGTTTACTTCCACTTCCCCAATCATGAGTTAATTCCCCAGTAGAGTAATGTACAACTGAAGCTCCTATACTCTATTTCCCAGGACATAAATCAACATTCCCCAGCGAAGTCCTCCTCAACGGCATGTACAGGAATTCTCGCAAAGGAATCTCTTATGCAACTGATACCTTTTCAGGATGGCCTCTTTAAGACCATCTCCAACAATTCTCTGTCAACTTTCAAATGGCATCTATAAGCCTATTCCTGATATCACCAATCGATATTACTTCATGCGAGTGCAAATTTCTGGGCACTCTAGTGTTCAATCATCTTCTACCTTCTGATCACGAAAGGCAGACCACCCAATCAACAACCTCAGGTTTAAGAAGATTGAATAGGGGAAGCTGTTGTACCCCAAAATTTTCCCTCCCATTTTACTCAACATATGTTCATTGAAATCCTTAACTTGCTCAAGGATATCCAAGAGTTTACCAGCAAATCCTCCTCCTAAGACAATGAGCCTCAAACTAGGGTTTCACTCCTCATCAATATGTTTGAGCTCCAAAAGCCTCATATGATCTCCGTAGTCCTAATATGTTCTCAAGACCATCCAGGCCAAGTTTCATGCTTTGCACAAGATGTTTGCCCAATCAACTGCTCAGATGCTTGAAAATCAACTATATTAGGTCAAAAGTCAACCGTGGCCCACATACAGTCAAACTTCAAGATTTTTGGTCAACATAAACATTTTGAAGTGATATCCATCATTTGATCAAGGGTTGATCGTGATTCCCCAAGGAATGCTCCTAATTCATCAAAACTCAAAAGTTGCTAAATTAGGGTTTCTTAGAAAGTTCAACCAAACTTTGACCAAGCATAACTTTCTCATACTTTATGAAAAATTTCTCATCCAAGAATCATTTTGAAGAGAATTCAATCCCTTACAACTCATCTTCAGCCCTCAAGTTCAAGAAATGCACTCATGAAAAGATATAAATTCATACATTATAGGTCATTCCAAAAAGTCAACAAAAACACCTTTTGGATCAAAGCTTCTTACATGAACATGGAAGATCCAATTGAGATGAAACCAAAAGGGTTGTTTAGGGGACATCCTAAGCTTTCTAAAAAGTCCCAGAAAATCCTCTTAGGGTCAATATTGAAGGAGATATGCATTGTCAAAGTTGTCCATTTTTGGATAATTGTCAAAAGTCAACAATGCCCAAAATTGCATTTTTTCGCAAATGGGCCTAACTTTTTATGCTTGCATGTTACTCCTAGAAATGTCCATGACCCAAACACTCTTCCATATTTTATTGACTTTATTTAATTAATTTATTTTTATTTTAATAATTTATAAATCAAATTAAATCAAATAAATGATATAAAATATGGAAGATTTGTTTTTGATCTGATTTTGAATAAAAATGCAATCCATTTATGCTGCCAAAACAGAATCAAATCGTGCCAAGGTTGATTGGAGTGAGAATGGAATGATTTAGATTGATTTGGAAAGAAATAATGCAAGGATGGAATGAAATCAAATCTTAATAATTGGAAAAGATATGAAGCTTTTTTGTTAACCTAATTTAATCGGATACATATACAGAACAAATCCCAAGCACAGGGAGAGAGGTTGATAGCGTGAAACAGCATAGAACAAGTTGCATTTTTTGTCAAAATATCTCAGATCGGATTCAATGCTACATCCACCCTCAAAGTGATTTAAGGATTGCAACACGTTCCTGGCAATCTCCTGAAGCTAACTGCACCTTTTGCACACACCAAAATGCTCGAAATCGTAAAATCCGCAACTCTGTTATCCAACTATTTTTGATTTTTGATTACGTGCATACATTCTTTTTCCATGAAATTTAATAATATATTCTTGTTTATCACAAAGGTTCGATACTTGCTGAATGCTTTAATTGAATTTTGAGTACAGGGATGGAAGATTGCCATTCTTAGGGTTTCCAATCTCGTTTTGAGGCTTCCCTATATAGGAAAAATTAGACCAAATCGTGGGCATCATTGAACCTAGGGCATCATTTCTGACTGTCCTATGCCTTTGGGGAAAATTTATTTGGCTTGTATTGCATTTTCAATTGTTGCAGGTTTGTAGCTATGGACAGAAACTGTCACTATAACCTTCAGTGACAGTTTTGTCCGTAGGTAAAAGGTGGGCACTTAAAACAACAGTCCTGAGGGAAGAGACGATCACGTGGCTGACTCCCACTGACCCATTTGAATTCACGCGCGTGTTTTGGGCATGAAGCGTTATTTCCATTATATTATTATTTTGTCATGTATGTAAATGAATGACAAGTTGGCCTTGTGGTAAAGAGGATCGTATGAGAGGTGAGAGTCCTGGGTTCGATACCCAGGTTTGGCATTTTTATATTTCCTAACAATCTGATTGCATATCCTGTGTGTCTCATCTTCCAAACACCTAGTATGCACCCCAGATCCTTCCACTGGATCATCACAGATCCAAGGTCCCACGCATGCAAGCTCCATGGTACACCCTCAGAAGGAGCCCCAACTGGATCATGTGCAAGGCAATTGGGCCCATCCTTCTGGGCTTCAGCAATTCAGTACACACCCTCCTGAAGTGCTAACAACATCAGGCCCACTCTCTTTTTCTCTTTTATTTCTTTATTAGTTTTTTTTAATTTGTTATTTTAATTATTTGCACAAAAAATCTTTTTCAATTAAATCATAAAATCAGAAAATCACTAAAAATTTAGATTTATTTCTTTTTCATAAAAATATTTATTAACTAATTATTTTAATTAGGTTAATTTAAATTCCTTTTTTAAAATTAAAATTCAATAGAAAATTAGGTTAATTTAAAAATTATTTTTTTATATAATTAAAAATAAATAGAAATTAGGTTAATTTGCAAGATTAATTACTTTTCTCAAAAAATCCAAAAATATTTTTTCCTCATTCCCGTCTTAATTCTTCTCGCGCGTTTTTATTTATTTTCGAATTATTGTAATTGTTTCAAGTTTGTAATAGATTAATTAGGATATTAATTTCCGCATCTTTATTTTCAGTCACATATTTGTGTATCTGCCCAAAAGCCTTGTAATAGCGTAGATTTTCCTTTCGCACTCTTTAAATTCTGCAACTATTAACTGCCTAGATGTATGAATAATAGGATTGAATGGAAAGACAAATAACTTTAAAATGGTAGATAACCCTAATTGCGCAAAGACAATTAACTAAAAAAAGCACATTTGCACATGCTCACTCCTAGGGTTTTGCCCCACTTGGTTGCCTCAGAAAAACAATGGCCGTGTCCCTCGAATGTAGGGATATCTTAGCAAAGACCCGCGATTCAAAGTCGTAATAAAGATCATAGTACCTACTTGTCCCTCGAGATGCCAACGAAAAATGATCTTATGACGATAGTCCCTTCGAAATGCTAAGGTATCCTTACTTGTTGCCTTTAGAGACCATTTCGTCCCTTTCGAATGTCCCTTAAATTCCAACGACGGAGCTACCTACTCCTTAATAGTAGGATAGCCCTGTCTAAAGGAAACGAAAACGAACAAACTTTTTTCGAGTAGGTAGAAAACTCTTAAGTACTTGCTTAAAACAAAAACTTTTCATATAAACACTTTTCAAAAACAGTTTTCAAAAACAATTTTGTCACACTGTTGAGAACAGATACAAGGGTTATCACGAAGATAACAAAAAACTTTTCAAAACATACATAAGCAATTTCAAAATGAGCAAGTACCTAAGAGCCCATGGAAAACCACAGATAGAAAGGGTGCTAACACCTTCCCTTTCTATAATCTACCCCCCGTACTTAGAAACATCTCGAAAAAGGTTTTTTTTGTTCTTTTTCCTTTTGCTTAGTTGGATGAAATAAAAGTCGGTGGAGACTCTTGCTTACCGCGACATTTGCGAATAGGAATGCAAAACCAGTATAACAGTCGATTCGGCCACTGTATCACAACTTGTTTTAGGAATTAATCTACAATCAGTTGTGCTTAGATAGTTGTCCTATCTTGATTCAGGCATTAATCTGGAACTTGTTTTTGTTGGTCATTGAGATAGTTGTCATGTCTGGTTTCAGGTATTAATCTCTGACTTAAGAGAAAGAAAGATAGTTTTCCTGTCTGGTTTAAGGTATTAATCTTTATTCTGCTCATATAGATAGTTGTCCTGTCTCATTTCAGGTATAAATATACAAACAGTTGTTCTCAGATAGTTGTCCTGTCTTGTTTCTGATATTAATCTGGAACTGTTGGAAATTGGTGAAGATACTTGTTTGCTTGCTAACATTTCCTAAAAAGGGTAAAGAGTCAACTATATGCAGTGTCATGATGCATGAGATGCATCAAGTAATGATGTTCTTAAAATAAATGAGATTGCGATATGGTAGTGATTTTATAGTAGGATGTCTCTGCCTTTGTACCTGCTGGAGAAAGTATCTGCGAGGATTTGGAGATGGCCTTTAGACATCTTCCTATTTCTGAAAAGCCCACATTAACTGTCTTTCTATTTTTTATGTGCATATTTGTAAACGGTAATAACATTCGAATGCATATGTTCAAAAATAATCACTGGACGTTTTTGCAAACAAAACAGAAAGATAAAAAACAAATAGTTTTGCACTTTCAAAGAAATAGCTTTGTATTAATTTCAAGAGGTTTTGCCTATAATAGGCATTTTTTACAAGGAGACAGATTCCCTAGTAAGAGAATGTCGTCGTAAGAATAAAAACTATACAAAATATTATACAAAGAAAAACAACTATGTGAAATAATCCCATTGGCTTTCCATTTTGCTATTGCCTTTATGTCTTTGAGCGTCTCATCTCTTTGCTTCTTGTCTGAAGCTGACTGGGTTGATTGTTACCATTTGAGCTTGATAGTTGTTACCGAAGATTGGTTGTAAGGTGATCCAATGGGACATAGTTATACGCTTTCAATCCCTAACTTTTTCCTGGACCTCCCTTTCGGGTTTTTAGTCCACCGGGATACCCTTTTTTTCCCAAGCCGCCTTTTCAAGTTTTCGACTTGCCAGGTGTACAATCAACCTAGTGGGTCTTTGTTCATGCATAGTATCTTTTAACTATGTCCGCGTTTACAGAGTGCAGAAGGTCGTCATCGTCCATAGTGGTTAAGATCATTGCTCCACCAGAAAATATGTTTTTGTTCACAAGTGGTTCTTCGTATGTAGGAGTCCATTTGCCCCTGGGATCACTTTGCGGCAGTATGATGAACTTGATTTCTAGGTCACCAACCTGATATATCTGACGTCTGACCTTCTTGTTAAAAGCTTTAATCATACATTTTTGGTACATCTGACCATGGCAGGCAACAACTAGTCTCTTCTCGTCAATCAGGTTCAATTGGTCAAGTCGAGTCTGAACCCATTCATCTTCATTCAAACTTGTATCCTTCGTGGTTCTCAAGGAAGGGATGTGCACTTCAATGGGTAGGCCAACTTCCATACCGTATAACAGAGAGAAAGGAGTTCCCCATTTTGTTGTGTGCATTGTGGTACGATAACCACGAAGAGAAAATGGTAACATCTCATGCCAGTCTTTGTATGTCACTGTCATCTTCTGTATGATTTTTTTGATGTTTTTATCAGCAGCCTCTACAACACCATTCATCTTTGGCCGGTAAGGAGAAGAATTATGATGCTGGATTTTTAATTGCACGCAGAGTCCGGTGATAATAGTATTATTGAGATTGGTACCACTATCCATAACGATTCTTTCTGGAATACCATATTGACATATGAGGCTATGTCTGATGAATCAGACCACAACGTTCTTGATAATAGAAGCAAATGAAGCTGCCTCGACCCATTTTGTCAAGTAATCAATGGAGATGAGGATGAAGTGGTGCCCATTAGAAGCTGTAGGTCTAATCTCCCCAATCATATCGATGCCCCACATTGCGAATGGCCAGGGGGCAGTCAAAACGTTCAAAGGAAACAGTGGAACATGTACTTTATCACCATATATCTGGCACTTGTGACAAGTTCGTGAATGTTGATAACAATATGCTTCCACAGTGGACCAATAGTATCCTACCCGTAGGATCTTTTTAGCCATTGTGTGCCCACTAGAATGGGTGCCAAAGGTACCTTCGTGCAATTCTGCCATAATCTTTTCTGCTTCACTTTTATCCACACATCGGAGCAAAGTAGAATCGTGGTTGTGCTTGTAGAGGATTCCATTACTGAGAAAGAGCTTGGCAGAGAACCTTCTTAAGAACTTCTTATCATTGACTGAAGCTCCCTCAGGATTCTCTTGTCCTTCAAGATATCTTTTGACATCATGGAACCAAGGTTTGTCCACTACTTCTTCAGTATCAATCTCATGGCAATATGTTGGTTCGTCCATTATTTCAATAGTTATATGAGGAGCTTCATTATCCCACCTGACCTTGAACATGGATGACATATTAGCTAGCGTGTCCGCTAGTTGATTTTCCTTCGTGGAAAATGCTCAAAGGTAATTTCTTCAAAGTATGGAATTAATGTCAGCATATGTTCCCTGTAAGGGATAAGATTGGGATGCTTCATGTCCCATTCCCCTTTGATTTGACTGATTACTAGGGCCGAGTCTCCAAATACACTCAAGAATTTGATCCTTAAGTCGATAGCAGCTTTGAGACCCATAATACGTGCTTCATATTCAGGCATATTGTTGGTACAATTGAAACATAGCCTGACAAAGAAAGGATTATGACAACCTTCGGGAGATATGATCACCGCACCGACGCCATTGCCAAGTGCGTTGGAAGCTCTGTCAAAAAACATAGTCCATCGGGATCCTTGTTCAGTTCCGCCATACGGTCTAAGTTCTTCATAATCATTCACTAACATGATGTCCTTGTCCGGAAGTTCAAAATTCATGGATTGATAATCTTCCACAGCCCGATAAGCCAAATGATCAGCTAATTTACTTCCTTTTATTGCTTTTTGGGTAGTATATTGAATGTCGTATTCAGTAAGGACCATTTGCCATCTTGCTATTCTTCCAGAGAGAGCGGGCTTCTCGAAGATGTATTGATAGGATCTATTTTAGATATCAATAAGGTAGTCTGGGTCAACTTATACTATCTTAGTCGGCGAGCAGCCCATGCCAAAGCGCGTCATGTTTTCTCGAGCAGTGAGTATCTTTTTTCATAGTCGGTAAACTTTTTGCTAAGGTAGTATATTACATGCTCTTTTTGACCAGACTCGTCATGTTGCCCCAGCACACACCCCATTGAGTTCTCTAATACTGTTAAGTACATGATCAGAGGTCTTCCTTCAACTGGAGACATCAAAATTTGAGGCTCTTGAAGATATTCCTTGATTTTGTCAAAGGCGGTCTGACAATCATCATTCCACTTCTCTACGTGATATTTCTTCAGTAATTAGAAAATTGGCTCACAAGTAGCGGATAAATGGGAGATGAATCTAGAAATGTAGTTTAGACATCCCAAGAATCCCCTGACCTCCTTCTCAGTGCGACGAGTTGGCATTTCTTGTATGTTCTTAACCTTTGCATGGTCTGCTTCAATAGCTTTTCCGCTGACAACGAAGCCTAATAAATTACCATATCTTATTCCAAAGGTGCACTTGTTCGGGTTCAATCTTAAATTGTATTTCTTCAGTCTTTCAAATAGTTTTTGCAAATGATCCAATTGCTCCTCTTCAGTCTGAGACCTAGCTATCATACCATTGACATAGACCTTTATCTCGTGATGGATCATATCATGAAACAAGGATACCATAGAACATTGATAGGTTGCCCCAACATTTTTCAATCCAAATGGCATAACTTTGTAGCAGAAGGTGTCCCACTACGTAACGAAAGTTGTTTTCCCCATATCTTTAGGCGCCATTTTAATCTGGTTATATATGGAGAAACCATCCATGAAGGAGAAAAATTTATGTTGTGCAGTTTTATCAACCAGAACATCAATATGGGGAAGCAGAAAGTTATCTTTGGGGCTCGCCCTATTCAAATCTCAAAAATCCACACACATGCGCACTTTTCCGTCTTTTTGAAGTACCGGTACCGGGTTCGCAACCCATTATAGATAAGAAGTCATAACTAAGAATTGGGCGTTAAACTGTTTCATAACCTCGGCCTTAATCTTTTCTGACATTTCAGGACGCATACGACGTACCTTTTGTTTTATTGGAGGGAAAACTTCTTTTGTGGGTAGGCGATGAACCACAATATAGGTGTCAAGTCCTGGAATGTCTTTTTATGACCAGGAAAAGACCTCAACATAGTCATGTAACATCTGAATTAACCGCTTTTTAACACTATGCTCCAGATCAACACCTATCTTGACTTCTTTCTTCTCCTCTTCAGTACCAATGTTTACTGTCTCAACTGGCTCTTCATGAGGCTGTATTGCCCTTTCCTCCTATTGTAGCAGTATGGCAAGTTCTCTAGGTACTTCACAATCTTCCTCACCTTCGTCCTCGGCTTGGTATATCGGATTTTCAAAGTCATAATTGGTAATAGCAGAACCGTTATCAATGGGATCCAGAGTGAATGTGGATCTGCAGTTTGATATGTGGGTGTGTGTAAGAGAGCATAGCTATTTTGATAAAGTAAAAACGGAAAAGAAAGACAGAGAGCTTAAAATTTGCATGCAAAACATCCAATGATTTATTAATGACATATGAAGATGAAGTAATAGCCCTCACAAAATAGACCATTGTGCCTCGGGTAAAGCACAAGGCTTTAGAGTTTCAACTGTTCAAATATTACATATTCCAAAAACCAATAGAAAATTACTCTTGAATAAAAGTAATAGGAACAAAATCCTTGGCCTCCCAATTGTTGATTCCACCGCAGATAGTTGGGAACATCCACTTGTCCATGTCACAGTCGCTATCACTATCCACCAAAGCATTGATTCCATGATTGCTAATGCATAGTGGTGGTCCTCCGGCGCGAGCATGAGGAATATCTATTTGGGCTCCTGAAGTAAAACCCAAACCAAATTTGTCAAATTTGTAAGGGATATTAGGGAGTTGGCCTCAAATGGTACACCCACCTTCTTCGACTACTTCTTTGGCATCCTTAAAAGAAGCCATCTTCAACGGAGGTCTGGTAATCTTTGGAACACTAGTAGCAATCCTGGTTATAACAACTGTCTATGGATCCAAATAGACAGCAGTAAGATGGGCGGATGTCCAACACGTAGAAGGTGGAGTCAAAAGTCAGAGTACCAACTTTGATAGGGATGTCCACCTCCCCGTGAACCATTCTCTTGGAACCATCGAAGGCCCTTACCACAATATTACTAGGCTTCAATGTGAGTCCTTCACAATCTAATTTATCCAAAGCGTTCTTCGGTAAGACATTCAATGATGAACCATATCCACCAGTACATGAGCTAGGGTAGTTCCCCTGCACTCAATGGAGACATACAAGGCATCATTATGCTTTCTTCCCTTGGATGTTAAATCTGCATCAGAGAAACCAAGTCCATTGTCAACTATCAAACTAGAAACACAATTCTCAAATTTATCGACGGAGGTCTCTTGAGGCACATGGGCAGACTTCATAAATTTTACCAAAGCCTTAGCATGGGCTTTAGAGTATAACAGTAGGGCCAACATTTTGATTTTTTAAGGGGTCTTCCCCAACTTCTCCATAATGTTATAATCACTTTTCTTTATGATATTTAGTATTTCTTCCATTTCCTTTTTAGAAGCCTCAAGAATGACTTCTTTATGTGCCTTTATCCGGACAGGCTAAACCATTATTTCTTTGCCCCGAGTCTCAACTGAATCAGTAACGGGGATAACAACAGGGATGCTAGTAGGAGTAGCACCAGGAGTAGTAATAGGAGTAGCATCAGGAGTAACCAAAGGGGTAGAAACATTCTTCAGAGATATTTCAGGGGAGAAAACTCTTCCGCTCCTCGTAATTTTACTGGTCCCAACAATGTTGTCGATGTCAGGATCAGTATCTTCAGCAGCTTTATTTTTAACAGTCAATAGGTCTTGCATGAATCCATGGTAATAGACGTCAGCCCCATAATTCCAAGGAACAACTTTATCAGAGGAATATGGTATTGTCCAAGGGAAAGTGATGATCATAGGGGAAACCTTAGGACCAGATGTAATCCTGACGGATATTTTGGAGGAGACCCTGAGAGGATTGTCGGAAATGGTAATTATTGAAATATGTTCACACAAATATTTTGTAGAGGGAACTTTTTCAAATATAATTTCTCTGTTGTTTATCAGGAACTAGACACCTACTTTTAACAACTAGAAACCATTGGGTAGTGACATGCATAGGTGGAAACCTTGGCCATAGCCCGGAGATAAACCGACTCGCAACATACTCTTTTTAACAATCAAGAAAGGAGTAACTAATTCATCAATTGAAGAAACAAATAGGTCATCATCAATGGCATTGACGCCCTAGCCATGTTTGGGCATTGGCGAAGTGATTACATTAGGGGTCTCCGGTGGGTCAAACTCAATCTCCTTCGCCTCGATAAGATCTTGCACCTTGTTTTTTAATGCCTAACAATCGTTTGTATCATGCCCCGGACATTCATAATGATAGGCAGATCGAGCATTTGAGTTATAGCAGGGAGATGTGGTATTGGGATTCTTAGGAGCTTCCTTTAGAGTTACCAGATTGGACTTCAATAGGTGTGGCAAAACCTAGTATAAGGTCATGTTGATCTGGGTGAACTGTCTTCTGGGTGCATCCCACATGCGCTGATTGTTTCGTTGTTGGTTTGATGCAGGATTGGAGATCATAACAGCCTCTATCGTTGGACGACATTTAGTCGTGCTTTGATTTCTCTGGCCATAAGCAGCACTGACCTCTTTCTTCCTAGTGAAGGGTTTCTTCATTGTGCTTGAGGATGCCTCCCTCTGGATCTTACCACTCTTAATACCAGCTTCTACTCGCTCACCAGTTAATATCAGCTCAGTAAACCCAGCTGAGGAACTTCCAATCAGATGGTTGAAGAATAGACCAGAAAAAGTGCCAAAGAACATATCTACCAGCTCTCTATCAGACAGAGGAGGCTGGACTTTTCCCGCAAGGTCTCTCCACTTTTGGGCATAATCTTTGAAACCCCCATCGGAACCCATAGACATACTTTGAAATTGTGTACGTGTTGGAGCGAGGTCAACGTTATATTAGTACTACTTGTAAAAAGCAACAGCCAGATCTTCCCAATTGCGAATGTTGGTCCCTTACAACTGATAGAACCATTCCAACTGCGTCCTTGACAATCTTTCCCGGAATAAATGTACCCACATATTCCTATCATCTGTGTGGGGTTGAATCTTCCTGACATATGACCTTAAGTGCGGCTTAGGACTGGAGACACCATCGTATTTAGCAAATGTGGTAACTTTGAACTTTGGTGGAATGACCACCCCAGGAACCAAACTTAGTTCTTCAAAATCCAGACCAGGAACTCTCTGAATTTCCATGGCATTGAGACGATCCTCCAGCCGTTTTTATTTGTCATCAGTAAGATGATATTGTTCTTTAGCGTAGTTGTCTCCTCTTCATCAGACCCTAGATTGTGGTCTCCTTCTTTTGCTTTCTCTTCCTAATTGTCCCCCTCATTTGACGTACTTGCGAATTCTAGAGCTCGCTTCGCTGGTTCTCTGAACCTCCTTCCCATATTCAGGACACCCACCGTTTTATTCATCTTCTTCTTCTTGTCTTTGATCATGATAGCCTTCAGGTCCTCTTGTCCTTTAGCCTGAGCCAGGAACATCTGTTGGAATTGAGTGTTATGTGCTTGAAGATCCTTCATTGTTTGTTCGATATCCATCTTACTGAAATAAACAGTAGAAAGATAAGGAAAACTATTATGAAAATCCTATTTGTGTTATGATGCATGAACATGCGTATGTAAATGATTTCAAGGACTTAGAAGATTTAAATTTCTTTAGACAAAAGGCAACAAAGATCAATTGTATTAATAAGTTTAAATTGATTATAACCATGCCCCTTGGGCTTACAATGGAGGAAAAAACACAAAATAAACTCATAAGACGAAAAATTTGAGCGCATCCTTTTTGGCGCAATGTAAGCGTGCAAATTTCGCTCTTCATGAAACTGTCTTGTAAGCTCCAAAACCTTTTTTTCACTCGCATAGAACTGGACTTCGAAGGTGTCTCTCTCTTCCTTTAGCTGAATCCAATCTCTTTGCAAGTCTTCAAGGGAAGTGGGCATATCAGGATGAAAGACAGTATATGGAATATCTCCTTCGACAACAGGCTCCATGATGATAGGTAGGATGGAGGGGTAAGTCATCATGAGACTTTGAGCATGATTCCGTACCCACTTAAGATAAGGCTCCAAAGGAATGGAGTTCTTATGCCCCAATGTCTTGCTATCCACCTTTTTTACCATTCTCCAAGATCATACGAACCTTTGACGATAGCCTTGATTGTTGCCCTCATAATCGAATACAAACCCTTGGATGAGTGCATCATGGGGGCCATCTCTTCGCGCATACCCAAACTTTCGTAAATCCAAACAAGGGTTGTAGGTAATACCTCACCTTATGCTAAGAAGAGGGACATTAGGGAATTCCCCATAATGATCGATGATAGTAATGTCCTCCAAGGATCGAGAATACCAATGAATATCAGAATGTGTAAGCGACATCATCCTTTGAGACCATGTCAAGCCTTACTCATTCTTCAACGTTGATCGAGGTAGGTGCTAAATAAACCACCTAGAGAGAAAAGAAATACAACACAAAAGGGTACCTCTTTTCTTCATGGTGCGAGTATGGAAACAATGTAGAATGTCTCCAAGAAAGGTGGGTATAGGATTACAAGAGAGAAAGACCTTGATAGCATTCACATCTACGAGTTGGTCCAGGTTGAGAAATAGAACCAAACCATAAATTAGAAGGGCCAAGACATCTTAAAAAGCTTGAAAGTCCATATCCTCACAGAATGAATGAGCCTTCTCCAACAAAAACCTGGTTAAGAAACCCTTAACTCCACTTCTCGTCTCCCAATTTATTATAATGTTGGATCTCTTCAAATGCAAGGATTCAATAATGACTTAGGGATTTGGAGTCTCCTCTAAACCTGCGAACGATATTTGATCAAGCACAGGAACTCCTAACAGTTGAGAGAATTCTTCTAATGTAGGCACCAACTGGTAGTCAGGAAAGGTGAAATAATGATGCATGGGATCAAAGAATTGGAAGAGCACACACATCATTTCTTCTTGGAAGTTTGAGGTAGCCAAGTTGAGAAGTCGACCATATTTCTTGGTAAATGGAGAATCTCCAAGCACTGTTGATGCTAACTCTTAAAGTTAAGGATGCACTCTCACAAAGTTAATTCGGATGGTATTCCTACGAATAAAAGCCATGACCTACAAAACTGAACAAAGATAAATTCCTAAATCCTTGATATGGTTAGCTAGAATGCTTTTTGATGTTAGGATATTTATGATGACATGAATAATAATCACAAACAAAGCACACAAAAACCTTAGGTTATGGCTTGCATGGTTTTTATAGATAAGTAACCTCTTGAAGTTTTAGTTGGCTTAACCTGTCCTAGAAAGTAACAAGGTTTTAGGGGATCTCAATATCAGTGACCTTTCTTTTAAGAATTGTCTCAGCATAATCAATTTTTTCTTGCGGCCGAAATATCCCAAAAGTCCAATCTCAATGAGTGTAGTATCGAGTATCAACCAATCTTCAGCTTTACACTAAAGTCGGCTATCTCACTACTTCCTAATGGCCAAGTTGTTCAATTAAGGTTCTAAGGTCAGTTAGTGCTTCATGACACCGCTTAGCGGCCCCGTATTCTCCTCGATTCAACCATATCAGTCTACGTCACACAATTTCCACAATCTATTGCTACTTACCTAAAAAGGTGCTCCAAATCCGGGTGGAGGATCAAAACAAACCCAAACAAAGAATCATAAACGTAAAGCAAAGAAATAAAACACTGAAAGGATTTAAATGTGGTCTAACTCTAAGGTAACCCCACTTTTAAGTTACTCCCCAGCAGAGTCGTGAGTTCTGTAATACGGTGGGAGAACTGATTTGGTTGTTTTACGTTTATCGCAATTGTTGCGGATAACAAGAGTCGCCACCGACTTTTCTTTTATCCAAATAGGAAAGGGTGAAAAGAACATGAATGACCTTTAAAGATGATTTCTTGAGTTCAGGGGTAGGTTATGAAAAGGGAAGGTATTAGCACCCTTTTCATATGTAGTTATCTATGGGCTCTTAGTTGCTTGCTAGATCACTTGCTTTGTTTGAAAATGTGCTTGTGGTGTGGGTTTTAAAATATTTTGAAAAAAACTTCTTTGTAATGATTCTCATTTCTATAAGAATGCGTACAAAGTGTTTTGACTTTTGAAAATATTCAATTGAAAGTGTTGGTGTGAAAATGGTTTTTTAGTTGTGAGCAAACAAGCAACTACGGGTGTCCTACCTACTCGAAAGGTATTTGTTATTTTCCTCCTCCTTTAGATGTTACTATCTTACCATTGATTGATAAGAAGCCCTCATCGTTGGATGTGAAGGGACAGGTGTGGGTCATTTTTATAGTCATAGATGGCAACCTATGAGACGTCATCAAGGGACTACAATCTTTTATCGAGGGCCTTTGCTAAAACGCCCATATTCGAGGGACATGACTATTTTCCGAGGAAACAAGTGAGATTACCCTAGAGGTGCATGTGTGTGTACAGTGTGTTTGATTGCATGCATATAGTCTTAAATTTGGGTTGTCTACTTGTTGATTTTAATGTTTCCATACACAACCTAATTACTAACATTTATATGAAAGCGGTAAATTGCGGAAAGTAAATTTACTACGCTATTATATCACTTGGGGATTGGGATACAAATATACAAATGGGGATTACAAGAAATTAAATCCTAATTAATTATTACAACCATATTGAAAGTGAATAAATGTACAAGAATTAAAATAATATACAAGATATGAATAAAAAGAAAATGAAGTTGTCTTGATTTTGTTAAAGAAAGGTTTTGTTTAATAATTATGAAAATAAAATATTTTTTGTAATATTTTTATATATTCATAAAATAAAATTTGTAAATAAATAGTGTGTAAAAAATAAACTCAAAAGGAGTTGTTTTGATTTGTTGGTAAGATGTTTGAAGTTTGTTAAAAAGAGAAAGGAAACAAACATAGAGTAAAAACTGTTTTGGTCCTACCAAGATTTAAACTCAGGACCCTATACAAAAATGCCTTTCGCGCGCGCTGTTTGCACCAATGGGGTGGTCTGTTTCATCCTTGGTTCTATAGCATGCACTAAAAATAAAATGAACTCAGGGCTTCATCTCATTCCTTCGAGCGCAGGGATGTATATCACCATGTTAGGGTTTTTGAAAACTTTGATTCTCAACCAAATCGAACAGTACAAATACCAAACTTGTCTAAAATATGAATGCACATCTAAATATATAACTTTCGAAATCCATAAACCAAAGGTTAGGACAAATTTGTTTGATGCCAAAATTGAAGCCTAACTAGTCAGAGTTGCAGTTCTCAACATATCAACCATGGTAATTAAAACTAAGAGCATGGATAACTTCCTAGACATGATATATACATTTCTTCTTTTCAATGCATATACAAATGATTTTTGAATGTAAAGTCCAAATTTTAATAAATTTTACCTCTTGAAGTGAAACTTGAAGTACTTCGACAGAGCCTCCAGGAATGGTTTGATAATTGATAAAGTCTGCCTTAAACTCCTTGAAGCTATTCCAGGTGCTACTTTGCTTTGAAAACCACTTGAATCGAAGGTTGATTAGGAGTGAATTTAAGAGTTCCATGACTTCTTTGAGTGGTCTTTTTGAAGGCTTTGGAAATGTTCCAAGGCTAGTATATGAAAGCTAGAGGGAGTGAATCAAAAGGCTGATGTGTGGAAGCTTGAGGGTGAATCAAAAGGCTGATGTGTCGAAGTTAGAGGCTGGATCGAAAGGCTCTAACGTGTGAAGGAATTTGAGT
This sequence comes from Vicia faba, assembly GCA_948472305.1. Classification (NCBI taxonomy): domain Eukaryota; kingdom Viridiplantae; phylum Streptophyta; class Magnoliopsida; order Fabales; family Fabaceae; genus Vicia; species Vicia faba. Next base: position 896,706,690 of record OX451738.1, read on the forward strand.
TTTTTTTAGATTTTGAGATTTTAAGAGTGTTTTATGGTCTTTTTCCTCTATCCAAAATATGCCCTTGATTTGTAAAGAGTCTCTCTATTTATAGAGAAGAGGGTTCTTTCAAGTTCAGGATAACATGTTATTGTTTTATGTAAAACGAAAAGAAATCCAGTTTAATGGGTTTTCATGGTTCCCAAGTTCAAGTACAAGTGGGGGCCTGATGTTTGCAGGAGACTTGACTCATTCTTTTTCATGTTACTTGCACTCAGAGATAAAGGTTACAAGGCTCAATGCATTGACAATTTGGATAATGCATGTTTTCCTGAAATGGCAATGATAACTTTATGCCATATACGGAAAGACCTTTTGGCCAATACTTTAAACACCTGGTTAATAGTTTAATTAACTGTGTAAACAATCAATTATGGAGTGAGACATATGTTTGAGGCCGGAAGAGCAAGATCATGTAGTCGTGGCCTATGGATTCCTTCTTCAACTTGATGCCTTGGATCGAATACCCTGTCTTAGGGGTGTTCAAATCCAAACCAATCCAAATAAAAAACCGAAAACCGATCCAAAAAACCGAAAACCATAAAAAACCGAAAGTTATTGGTTGTGTTTGGATGTTATTTTATGAAAACCGATCGGTTCGGATTGGATTTCGGATGAATTTTTCAAAACCGATCCAAACAAAACCGAACCGCATAAATATATTTTGATACTTATTTACTTTTTATTAGTATGACATGTTATGTGAATTTATTATTAAATGATAATAATTATTTTAATAATATTTATTAGTTTGGTATAATCTATTTATTTTTATTATTTCAAGCATAATCAATCACTCTCATTTTGTAATATTAACTTTTAATATACTATATGTTATATATTATATCAAATCTATAATTTATTAGTAGTCTTATAATATTAATAAAAATATAATGTGTAATTTGGATATCCAAAAACCTATCCAAATTAAACCGCATAAAATTGGATCGGATCAGATTGGATTTTTTTAAATATATCATCCAAAACCGAACCGAACCTTAAGTGAATTAATCTTTGGATCGGATGAGTTTTTGCTTTAAAACCGATCTAAACCGAACCGCGAACACCCCTACCCTGTCTTTCGTTTTGGCCATACATATCCAGCCTTCGACCAAACTCAAGAGCAAATGAAATTGAATGTCTCCAACAATGGCATGTCTTTTAATTGGGTCATATTCAGCTAAATATACCACCTTGAATCCTTTTGTTTTTGATCACATAAGTCCAACCTTCGTCCAAACTCAAGGTAGGCAAAACTAAATATTCCCAACAATGGCATGTCTTTCGATTGGTCCATATTCAGCTGAATATACTACTTTGTGTAGGCAAGATAATGTCAATGGCATAGTTAAAATGAAAGGAATTCTGGATTACTTTCTTACTTTACAAAAGAATCCAAATGCCCAAACGAAGCATAGGAACCAAGCTTTCTCAAAGAAGCCATATGCCTAATCGAATCTTGTATGAAGATAACCATTATCCAAATGAAACTTGCATACAGGAGGCCACTACTTTATGAATTAAAGAAAACATGTAAGAAGCCTTTGCTCAATCGAAGCCTTGCATGAAGCAAGCATGCAAGAGGCCATTGCCTCAATCGAAACTTGGGAATTTGAAGCTAGTTTGAAGGAGGCCAAAGTCCAATTTAAGCTTGGGAATGCTTGAATCGAAAGAGGCCAGATGCCCAATTGAAAGAGGTATTAATGTGGATTCGAAGAAGGAATTAAGGTGGATTCAAAACAAGATTGAAGGTGGATTCGAAGAAGGCATTAATGTGGATTCGAAGCAAGATTGAAGGTGTATTTGAAGTAGGAATTAAGGTGGATTTGAAGCAGGCATTAAGGTGGATTCGAAGCAGGTTTCTTCGAAGGAAACAATACCCTAATCGAAACTTGTGAAGCATGCATGAATCAAAATAATGCCCAGCATGAATCAAAGCAATGCCCAGTCGAAGCTAGTATGATACGAAGCAAGCTTGCTTTTCTTCAATTTTGTCAAAAAATCAAATTTATCTTCTTTCCCTTTTAAACAATTTCCTCTTTGACTTGATGCTTGAAAATCCAATATGATCCATGGAAACTATGTGGGGCATTAAAAATCCAAATGTACTTGTGCAAACTTGAACTTTTTTGAAAATCCTTGTAAGAAAATGTCTTGAGAAAAGAGAGGGCAAATTTTTGGGTAGAACATAAGGTTATAAAGCCATTGCTCATTTGATGGCGTTCTTTCTTTTTATGTTGTGAATTGATGTGTAATCTCTTGCAGAGCATTGTTATCTCCAGTTATGGCATTGTTGCTATTGTATGCTCCCTGAGTAGTCAGTCAAGGGCAATATCATTTCTAAGAAGTGTTGAAACAACTGCCAACTTTTTGGGTTTTCTCTCACCAAGTGTTGAGTTTGATTTAAAATCCTCATAATTTTGAATTCTTGTTGTGATGTAAACTTATTAGCTCCCAATTTGAAGCAAAGATGATAATTCTCTCTAAAAAATTGTTATCCCCGTGAAGTTTCACAAATTCTTCCCAGAGAAGTTGGCGCAACCACTACCCTTGATATTGAAGTTTGTTTTTGGGCACCCCTCATCAATGTGGATTTGCATTCCCTAGTGAAGTCAGTATGGAATCCCCAGTTGAAGTCTAGATGATGTGGCATGGTTTTCCCTAGTGAAGTCTGTATGATATTCCACGGTGAAGCCTGAAGGAGAGTGTTATATCCTCGCAACTGTATTGGTTTATTGCTATCAGATTGTGCTTTAATTATATTTTCAAGCCATATTTCTTCCCAGTGAATTTAAGCCATGAAATAGGACTTTGTTTCCTCAGTTGGTGCTTACTCTCCTATGGAATCTTCATCTTGGATGTGATTTCGCCAAGTGTTATCCTGACTCAAGTTTGTTTTGTCTGGTTTTCCCCAGTGCAATTTGTCTGTTTTGTCAGTATGTACATGATAACATTCAAACATTCATACATAGATCATGCATAGATGAATTAAAATTCATTGCTCATTTTCATTCATTGATAATTTTGTTGGCATATTACCCTTTTTGCAGAGTTATGTTATCCTCTCTCCAATAAAGTGTCAGCCTTAAGAAGAAAGTGTATATCCTTTCAATTTACCTACTGAGCTATCCCTCATGGAAGAATTTTGCTTTAACCTTCCTACCCAACTTTTTATCTGGATGGAATTTGATCCCTATTTGAGTTTACTCCTCATTGGGCGGTGTCTTAGTTGACTTTTTTCACTCTGGTTTGTTCCTGGTTTGAATCTGTCATCCCCGACAATAGTATTATTTTGACCTCTCTAGGATGTGAGCCCTGAATTGAGAATGTACATTTATTTTGCATGTGAATACTTTTTCCCTCAGCAGTAGTGTATTGGTACTTCCTCACGAAATCATAGATGCTTTTCCCAACAATTTTATCACCGAAGCAAGTGGCAGTCACTTTATTTGAGCAACCTGTACTTCCTCAGTAAGTTTGTTTGTTCCCAGAGAAGATTATTTTAATGTACTCCAATGGATTGTAGTCTCTACCCTATGGGAGATAGTTTGTTGTTGATTTTGGCTTTATTTCGATGTTAAAGACTGTTCATTGAAAGATTCTTACAACAATTATCACCCTTTCCGAGTGATATCTTGGTCAAAGTAGAAACTCTTACCTTTCTCGGTGAAATCCATAAGTTGGTAAATATTATTACCCTTTCCAGGTGGATACCTTGGTAAAAGAAGGAGTTGAAACCCTTATCCAGGTGGGACGCCCAAAATTTAGAAACCTCGTTATTGTTAATGCAGATCCTACCTTCAGTGGAAGTTGGTAGCTCACCTTCAGTAAAAGTTGGTGTATCCTTTGTATCTCTATCTTCAGTCTAACTTGGTAGTTCACCTTCAATAAAAGTTGGTGTATCTTCTATTTATTTACCTTAAATAAAAGTCAGAATTGTTCTATTTTCTTCACTTTAATCCGAAAGTTGGTAGTTCTTTACCTTCAAACCTTTGTTCCTAGTCATAAGTGTTGATGTCAAACCTTTGTTCCCATCCATAAGTGATGATGTCAAACCATTGTCCCATCCATAAGTATTGATGTCAAACCTTTGTTCTCAGCCATAAGTGTTGATGTCAACCATTTATTCCCATCCATAATTGCTGATGTCAAACCTTTGTTCCTAACCATAAGTGCTGATGTCAGTCCTTTGTTCCCAACCATAAGTGCTGATGTCAACCTTTGTTCCCAGCCAAAAGTGCTAATGTCAATCCTTTGTTCCCAGCCATAAGTACTGATGTCAACCTTTGTTCCCAGAAACAAGTGGTAATATCAAACCTTTGTTCCCAGCCATAAGTGCTGATGTCAAACCTTTATTCCCATCCATAAGGGTTGATGTCAAACCTTTATTCCCAACCATAAGTGTTGATGTCAAACCTTTTTTTCCAGCCATGAGTGCTGATGTCAAACCTTTGTTCCCAGCCATAAGTGATGATGTCAAACCTTTGATCCCAACCAAAAGTGTTGATGTCAACCCTTTGTTCCCAGCCATAAGTGTTAATGTCAAACCTTTGTTCCAAACCATAAGTGTTGATTTTTTCCCAACCATAAGTGCTGATGTCAAACCTTTGTTCCTAGACATAAGTACTGATGTCAACCCTTTGTTCCCAGCCATAAGTGTTGATGTTAAATCTTTGTTCCCAACCATAAACATTGATGTCCACCCTTTGTTCCCAACCATAAGTGATGATGTCAACCTTTGTTCCCAGTCGTAAGTGTTGATGTCAATCCTTTGTTCCCAACCATAAGTGCTGATGTCAACCTTTATTCCCAGCCATAAGTGTTAATGTCAAACATTTGTTCCCAACCATAAATGTTGATGTCAAACCTTTGTTTCCAGCCATAAGTGTTGATTTCAAACCTTTGTTCCCAGTCATAAGTGTTGATGTCAAACCATTGTTCCCATCCATAAGTGCTGATGTCAAACCTTTGTTCCCAGCCATAAGTGCTGATGTTAAACCTTTGTTCTCAGCCATAAGTGTTGATGTCAACCCTTTGTTTCCATCCGTAAGTTCTGATGTCAAACCTTTGTTCCCTTCCATAAGTGTTGGTGTCAACCTTTGTTCCTAGCCATAACTGTTGATGTAAAACCTTTATTCCCAACCATAAGTGTTGATGTCAACCCTTTATTCCCAGCCATAAGTGTTGATGTCAAATCTTTATTCCCAATAATAAGTGCTGATGTGAACCCTTTGTTCCCAGCCATAAGTGTTGATGTCAAACCTTTGTTCCCAGTTATAAGCGCCAATGTCAATCATGTGTTTCTTGTCATAAGTACTGATGTCAATCATTCCTTTACTAGTCTTGAGATTGATGTTTTTCGTCGTCTGTGAGCCGATATTATCTTATCGTTTCTATTTAAATCCTTCAGGTTGTTAATTTATGATCCCCTGTGAGTCGATGTTACTCTATTTTTGCTATCTCCTCTATGAGTGGGTAGTTCATAGTTATCTATTGGTCTTTGATTTACTTTTCTTTTTCCTCATTTTATGAGTTGATGATACGTTGTCTCTTCTTTGGGCTTTACCCTAGTATATTTAAGTTTTCTTTTACCCAACAGAGTTGATTTTCCTTCAATAGAGTTGAGTTTCCTTCGTCTAGTCGAGTTGGTAGTCCTTTCTTAATGGTTACCTCATTGATAGGTTGTTGCTTGCATTGTTAAGGGTTTCCGTTGTTGATATTTTACTATGCATTTGATTTCTTTAATCGTGATTTTTGCTTTACCTGTTTATAGTCATCCCCATAGTCGTGTTGTTCCCCAATGATTTATTTTCCTGGTTGAACTCTCTTTTTGATCTGTTGGGTTTATTTTTTGTTTCCCCAGTGTGTCTTTTTCACCTGTGTGAAGTTGGTTGATTGCATTCACAATCATAAACATTACATGGCATTTTAGGGCCAAAAACAGGGTTTGTTTTGTATTTAAGTATCTTCAATCGCGTCGAGACGAAGATTTTAACCTTCGTATCTACAGATAGAAGACACTTAAATAAGGGCAGCGATTATACCTCAATTTCCCCCCCCCCCCCCTTATATTTCTCATTATCTTATTTTTATCTATACATAAAGATCACAAATTTTGAGGGATCACCAAGCACCTTGAATTGTGTTTTGTACATGTTTTCTTAGACAAACATCACTATATAGCCTATGGTTTGAGGGTTGGTTCTCAATCAAATGGCTCTTCAATGGATTGCAAGAGCTCAACCTTCAAGGCTATTCCTATGATGTCAAAGATTTATGGCTCAAAGAGTTCCCTCACTTCATTTAGGTCAATATCTCCTCAAAGTTGGTGATGGCTTTCATTAAGAAGATTCATAGGTTCATGTGTTTATTTCCATGCCTTCTTCAACATGTTTCATGAGACTTTTGCTCCATCTTTGAGTTTAATTCAAGACAACATCATTTTAAGACCTATTTTGATCTACCATTCTTTAATTTGCCAATAGAGTTTAAAAGATTTAAGGTTGATTCAACAAGTTTGACCTAATTGAGAAAATGCTTGATTCAGTGATCACATGTGCATAAATCTCTAAATTTTCATCATTTTGAGTTGGTTCATGTTGATATGGATTCTTATTATCATCTAAAATAACCTCTATTCACATGAGAAGTTCCAATTGTGCAAGAAAAATCATCAAAAGATGAAATGGGTTTCAAGTCCTTTTGATATTCTTTGAGCTAGGGTTTGTTGACTTCAAAGGACCATATGTTGCTCATTTTTTGAGATTTTTGATTGACCCCAAATCCATGGTTCTCTTTGAAGGTTTCTTCACAACCTCTCTTAAAAAATCTAAGGTTAAGTTTGAATGGAAGATCACTAATGGTTGAGAAAGATTACAAGTCTCATTGAAAAACCTTTGAATTTTAGGGGTTAACTTCAAATGATTATAACTTCGTCAATTTTTATCTCCTTGAGCCCATTATTTTTCCAAAATAATCTTTGGGGTGTCTACTATAACTTTGTCTCAATGTGAAAGAATTGAAAATGCTTGGAAAGTTGTTGAAGATTTGAAAAGATTAAAGGTCTTTTACAAATTTTCCCAAATGTGTTCATCATCTTCCAAAGACCATAACTCTTTCATTTTTTATGATTTTTGAATGATCTTAATTCCAAAACTAAATTCAAGAGGTCTACTTCATGTCATCTTCACATATAAAGACCAAATTTTGAGTGGAAGGTCATGTAATTTTGAAGAACATTATGGGTCATTTTGAGGTCCCATACTTAGATATATTTCTAAGTACAAAAGTTAATGTGTTTTTCACGATTTCAATTGATCATAAATTCCAGCTCAATCATCCAATTGATGTCTTTCTTGGAACATTGTAAATATTGTAACCTTGTCTTTTAAATTCTTCAAGAATCATGTCATAAAGCCTCTTGAGCTGTATGCACCACGAATTCAAAGTTGGTACCTTATAACTGAAAAATCACTTGCAGTCAGTTTGCAATTTCCATAATGTGGTTTCGAATCACAAAATGACCACGCGTTTTCAACTTAAACATGATTAAAAAAGATGTTTGTATCATTTAGAGTTTAAAACGCATCATTTGGGTGAGTTTTCATGCACATGTGCTCACACTTTGTTCATGAAGCAGGTGTGCACGAATTCGATTGAGATTGCATTATTCACGCCTCCTCTTGATTCCATTCACTTCTCTAATAAATAGAGACTTCTTCTACTTCATTTTAGAAGCTTTGGAGAGCTAAAAAACCTTTGTTGAACTTCTTCCATACCTCTCAATTCTGTAACTTTGAATTTGGTTTTAAAGAATTCTTCAATCCAATTTCTTTACTCATTCTTCATTCTTGAACTTCACTGAAGCTAACAAACGAAGAAACAAGCCTTGAGGTGTCATAAATCGTGCTAGCCAAGTCATGTTTCAGAGCTCTGAAGTTGAGCTTCAACAGCTAGATTCCTTCATCAATACTCTCCAAACTTGTCACTACAATGTAGCTCTCATCACTCTGATACTGATCGCATCATTAGTTCTTAATTGTAAGTGAGTTTTGCTCATGAATTTTCAAATCTCTTTTCAACTTTTTTCTTTTGGTTTTTCTCAAATCAACTGAGCTACAATATATATAAATTTTTCGCGAGGGTACAATTGTCTTCGCCTTGATGAGACGAAGCAAGTGGCATTGGCCTGAACTTCTAATTTTACAGTTTGAGGAACCTAGCTTTGAGGTTCGCTAGAGGTTGAAGACGACCATGCTGGCGTCTTCAACCAATGAAAAATCGCCACACATTTTTTCAAATTCTATTTTAGATTAATGATCCGGTGGTTTATTCATTAATGTACACATCATGCACGTCGCGTCAGATCCCTTGGATTTGATTACTAACGCACGTTGACATTGATCCAATGGTCTACATGTTTTTGACTTTATTTTTATTTTCTGGTTTTATATTTTAATTGTTTTTAAACTTCAAAAATTCATAAAAAATTAATTTCAACTTCTAAAAATATGAAAAAATTCTCAAAAATACTTTTGATTTTCACTTACTGATTTATATTTTTTCATAATTTTATTTTATGATTTGGTATTTTTAATGATTTTCACTTTATTTGATTTTTTTTAATTGTTTAAAAATACTTTTCTTGATTTTTAAATTCTGAAAAAATTATGGAAGGATCCAATGACCTCTTCACATATATTGGGTATCTCATTTTATTTTTATTTCTGATTTTGTTATTTTTCAATAATTTTGGTTTATTTTGCTTATTTCTTTAAATTTTCAAAATAGTTTTTGACTTTAAAAATTTTGAAATTTTTTGTCTACACTTATTGACTCATGTTTGACCTCTGATAGTTCTTTAGGATTTTTATTTGGTGTTTTAATACATGTTGTGTATTTTACCAATTATTCCCCTTTTTGATTTAAATATTGTTTTATTAAATATAATTTTTTTTTGTTTGGTCCTGATTTGAGTATTATTTTTGAGACAAGTTCCTCAACCTCATTGGATCTTGGATGTTGATAGGTTGAAAAACCAAATCCACCAAAATGGATGAATGATGTTGATGATATTTGAAACCCTAATATCATATGATACATCCCCTCCCTCCATATCTTATCACTTTCTGGTTTTTACTTATGCTACATGTTTTTGGAGAATGATCTACATATCATTTCTCTAACATGATGGTACATATATTGCTATTTATTATCCTCAAAATATGTGTGACTTCAACATAAGTCCAGTTACGATTGCTTAACATAGCACTAAATTTGTCCCAATTTGAAAAATGATCTTTTGTGGCCCAAACTTATGTTTGCAAGCCCAAGTATGTTTAATTTGAAACCTTTGATCCAACAACTTTGAATTTCATTGTTAGGAGGCTTTGATTCTACCAATCCTCAAGTGAACTTCATAAACTTTTGTCTAAGTGAATCATTTGAACATCGTTGATCACACGTGGTTGCTTTGAGAACTTGAAATGAATGATATACTTGACAAAAAGAAAATGAGACTTGTTGTTGAGAAGCTTTGATTTTATCAGTCTTCTAATTAGTTTTCAAATGCAAGCTTCAAGATGATATTTCAACTAATCATCTAACTTCTAATTCACTAACAATTAACTTTATTTTATGCTGACTAGTCAATACAATTTTGATATCAAGAGAGGTAATCTGACACTGAAATCATTTGATGAGGAGATAACTTTGAAGGTGTTAGAGAAGAAAAAGCAAGGTGCAGGTGGAAAGAATGAATCTTCAGTCAAAATGATTAAAGTAGAAGAAGAAAACAACATTTCAAAATCACTCCCTAAAGAAGTCTCAGGAAAAATCTCTCAGGTGGCATCAATAAAAATTTCTAAGCTCAGTCAAGAAAGAAAGTAGAAGGAACACAAACCTGAGAAGATAGAAGTTAGAAGTGGATGGGAGCATAAATAGGATGATACTTTTGATCTGAATGAGTTCTGGATTGCAAAAGAGTCAAGCAACAAGGTGTTTAAGAGGAAATAACCCCATAAGGGGATGAACAGTCGAGCCATGCGACGTTAAATGAAGCACTTTATTGGAGGAAACCCTAACTTTTAAATAACTTTGTTTCTTTTTGCATTTTGTCTGCAGGTAATAAAAAGGGAGCCTTACCGGTGAAAGCTAGGAGGCATCAACTATTGCATTTCCCTCTGTGAGTCACCTTCCTTGAGCTTGTTCTGAAACATTAGGGCCAATATTTAGTTCATGTTTGGAGGGGGGGGGGGGTGTTATTGTTTTTCTTTTTACTGGTTTTTTATTTAATCTATTTGTTGGTTTTATGGTAAGTGTCATGTAAATCCACGAGTTGAAGTCCTTCCCAAATTTTGCCAAATTTGTTTTATTTTGTTCGAGAACTACTTTCTCAGAGAGTTCGGGAATAATATATATAGACCAAAGGGATGGTTGTTGGGAGGTAGGAAGTTTTAAATAATAAGACATTGATACGAGACTAACATGTAGATTTATAACATACATTCACATGTGTTGCACCCCAAAATTTGCCCTCTCATTTCTCGAGGAATCACCCTGGATCCTCAAATTTCCTCTCATCCAATTTCAAGCCTTGAGTTATCAATTTTTCCAAGCAAACCATTCACAAGGGAAAAATGGTCATTTGCACACTAAGCAGTCTAACTTTGACTTTTGGATCAAAATCAAATCTCAAAAATCATATTTCATCAAGACGTGTTGGAATATGATGTTTTCTTCATCAAGAATTTCAAAAGTCAAATTTTACTTTGGAAAAGTCAAATTCTAAATACTTAGAAATTTTCTAAGTGTTTAAGAAATATGATAATTTCAGAACTTCTGAGCCAGTGTTCACATTCAGCAAATTCTGGATACTCTCAAGACAAAGTTTGGTCAGAACTTCTGGGCCAATGCTCACAAAGGTTCAGTCAGAGTTTGCAAAGGTTAAATCAAAAAGATAACAAAGCGTGCTGTAAGTATACTGGAAGTTCTGAAGGATCCCTCAGAACATGCTGAAGTCAGAAGATAAGAGGATCAAAAGATGAGATGCTACACTGAAGCAGAACATCTAATCCAGAGTCAAGCAAAGATGCAGAGTTTCACATGGGAACTTATTTAATGCTCACAACTGCCTCTGAGTCTTTATCCAAGGGACTTTCACCATGTGTACCCCTACTGTCTTGATAAGACAAACATTTGTGCAAAAGTATGCTAGACCCACGCGCTCTCCCTACTTTTCCTTAATTCACGCTACCAAATCCAGCTGAGGCACTGTTAACCATCCAACTTGAATGCATTGAACCCCCACTTTAATTAAGCTTACTTCAAGAGTAAGTCAGCATCTAGCATATGATGTTGGTGCCACTTGACCGCCCCAACTGCAAAACTTTTCCTATAAATAGAACAATATTTTCACACTGAAAAAGCCCAGAAAAGTTTGTGAAAGAGAAGAGAGAATTAAGGAAGAAGGCTTTGAACCACTGCAAAAATTCCAAGAACCCAGAAAACTATAAACCCAAAATACCAAAATCTTAGCATTGATTCCCTACATTCAAACTCCATTTTTCCTCAAGTGTTCTTGACTAAAGCCATCCACGTAGCTGCTGATTCATATATTAGAAGCTACCTTAACTTCTGTATTCCTATTGCCATACACTCTCCATTCACTTCCACCTCAAAGAAGTCAGAATATCATCCCTTGGCTGTTTCAGAAGTTACAAACATCCATCCTGCTGAGTACGTGAAGAAGTTGCTCAGAACATCACCGGAATTCAAGACCAATCTCCAGTTCACAGAATCTTTTCCAGCTGCAAGGTATGTTTTCTGCTGACTCTCATCCTACTACTTAAGCATTGTCAGATTCTGCACATTTAGCATAATGTAGATATTCTGATCCTGATGATGTACATATTCTGAAAATTCATGCATCTGCCTGCCTAAGAAGAAGAAATCCCTATTCAGAGCTTCATAAAGAAATTAGGACTCAGAATTAGAATCTGTAAATACATGTTGCTTATGATTTATGCTTCTGATATTTCATGAAATTTGTCATAACTGTTATGCATGCAACTTCTGTTCTGTAAATGACTAAGCTGCAGATGTTCTGACTTGTATGAAGAGAGGCAAAGTTCTGACAGTTGCATCAGAACTTCTGAAAACTACTGAGTTCTCAGAAGATCCAGAACTTCTGAACTTCCATATTTTTACTAACATGTTTCTGTTTGTGCAGCAAGTCAGAGTCAGAACTTCTAACCTCTTCTATTATCACCACTTTGCGCTGATTATGTTTTCTTTCTCTTTTATTATTTTTCCATCATATTATTTTTTATTATTAATCAAAAAATACCAAAAATATTTTATATTTTCATGTTATATTTTCTTTTAACAAAAAAAGAGAGACAAAAAATATTTTTCTTAAACAAAAGTTATTTTATTTTTTTATTAAACAGACAAACATTTTACATTTCCTGTACATTCTTATCTATTTCAATATGGTTGTAATAGTAACCTAGAATTTTAACTTTCAACCCCCATTCATAAATATGTAACCCCCATCCCCTTAAATATTGTAATAGCATAGGACTTTACATTTCCTCACTGTTATTGCTTTCAATATATGCTAGTAATTAGGGTGTGCACGACAAGATATGAAAATTGACAAATAGATCACCCTAATCAAGACAAATTATGCATGCAATCAAATACACTCGCACACTTACACCCTTAAGATAATTCCACTTATTGCCTTACAAAAATGGCCATGTTATGCATGTGGGATGTCTTAGCACAAACGAATCAAAAATACAAGATCATAGTCCCTCGATGACGCTATCAAAGTTTCCTTTCAAAATGATCTTAGTCCCTAAAGAAAAAGTTCTAAGTCATATCACAACATTGCTATCATGGTCATACGATGACCCAAACACCCGTCCCTTCATATCCACTGATGGGGCTTCTTACCAAACAATGGTAAGATAGCAACATCTAAAGGAGGAGGAAAAACACATCTAAGACCTTTTGAGTAGGTAGATTACTTTTAGTTACTTGCTCAATTTCAAAACAAACATCCTTGCTATTTTCAAAAACAATCACATACACTTCAAAAAACTTTCCAAGACTTGAAATATTTTCAAAAGCTCAACACTTTGTATACGTTCTTACGAACGAGAACTATTACAAAGTTTTCCTAAACGATGGCACCTTTTAAAAATACTTTCAAAAAACCACACAAAGCACACTTTTCAAAACAAAAGAAAGTGATCTAGCAAGCAAATAAGAGCCCATGGAAAACCATGGATGGAAGGGGTGCTAATACCTTCCCTTTTCATAATTTACCCCCCGAACTCAAGAAAACATCTCTAAAGGTCTTTCCTGTGCTTTTTCACCTTTCCTTATTGGGTAAAAGAAAAGTCGGTGGCGGCTCTTGCTAAACCGCAACATTTGTGAACACAAACGAAAAACCCCAAGTCAGTTCTCCCACCGTATCACAGAACTGGCGACTCTGCTGGGGATGAAGGGTTCTAAAAGTGGGGTTACCTTAGGGATAGATCACATTTTCTTTCTTACATTGTTTGATTTATTTGCTTTACATTTTGGTTCCTTGTTTGGGTTTGTTTTAAATCCTACACCCAGATTTGGGGGGACACCTTTTAGGTAAGTAGCAATAAATTGTGAGGGAACTATGTAGGGTATACCGACATGGTTGAAGCAGTAGCTACATTGATGTGTCACTTTGGTTGGTACCTGTAACCCTTGAGTCAGTCAAGGAGAGTACGGGGCCACCGTGTGGTGTCGTGAAGCATCAACTGACCTTAGAACCTTACTTGACCAACTTGGCCATTAGGACGTAGTGAGATGACCGGCTTTGGTGCAGTCCAAAGTTGGTTGATACTCGATGCTACACTCATTGAGGTTTGACTCTTGAGTTTTGTTTGGTTGCGAGTCAATCGCTTATTGAATGAAACTTGGGGGAATGATCAGTGATATTGAGATCCCTTAGAACCCGATTACTATTAACTAGGACAGGATGAGCCAACTAAACTTCAAGAGGGTACTTACCTGAAACCCCATGCAATCCTAAACCTAAGGACTTGTCTGCTTTGTGTGAATATGATTTATTTGTATATACATTTTCTTACCTCGCATACTTGTACATAACATCATAAACATCATAAGCATCATAGACATCACTAACCATTTCAAGGATTTTTGGATTTATCTTTGTTTTGTTTTGTAGGACATGGCTTCCGCTCGTAGGAGCACTATCCAAGTCAGTCTTGTTAGGATACCTCCACAACTCAAGGATTTAGCATCAAGTGTCCCTGAAGATTCCCCGTTCATCAAAATACATGGTTGGCTCCTTAGTCTGGTTACCTCAAGTATTGAAGAAGATATGGTAAAGGTGCTTGTCCAGTTCTTTGACCCTTTGCATCATTGCTTCACTTTTCCCGATTACCAACTTGCGCCCACTTTAGAAGAATTTTCTCAACTCATGGGGATCCCTATTCTTGATAAGTTACCTTTCAACGGAATTGAGAGAGACCCTAAACCTGAGGAAATTTCTCGAGCCCTACATTTGCAAACATCTGACATAGTAGAAAATTGGGTAATAAGGAGTACTGTCAAAGGGTTCCTAGCGAAGTTTTTGCTGGAGAAGGCTCAAGAGTGTTGGAATAATTTGGATCTACAAGCCTTCGAGGAAATTTTGGCTCATCTCATATATGGGTTGGTACTATTTCCAAATCCTGACCAATTTATAGATGTAAATGCGATCAAGGTTTTCATATCTCGTAATTCGGTGCCTATATTGCTTGGAGACATCTTGCATTCTCTTCACTCTTTCACTTTGAAGAAAAGAGGGGATTTGATGTGTTGCACTCCTCTTTTGGCTAGGTGGTTTATTTCGCACCTACCTCGATCCATGGTGAAGAATGAACAAGGTATGAGGTGGTCTAAAAGATTGATGTCACTTTCACATGCTGATATCCGTTGGTATTATCGCTCTTTGGAAGACATTACCATCATTGATCGCTGTGGGGAATTCCCTAATGTCCCTTTACTTGTAATTAGGGGAGGCATTACTTACAACCCTTGTTTAGCTTTGCGACAATTTGGATATGCTAGGAGAGATGGCCCTCATGAGGTACTCATCCAAGGAATTGCATTTGACTACAAAAGCGATACCCAAGGTTACCGTCAAAGATTTATACGAGCTTGGGGTATGGTTAATAAAGTTGATAGTAGGAGATTGGGACGTAAGAATTCCATTCCTTTGGAACCTTATCTTAAATGGGTAAGGACTCACGCTCAAAGTCTTAAGATGCCTTATGAAGCCTTCTGACCTGTTATCATGGAGCCATTAGTTGAGGGAGACGTTCCACATACTGTCCTCTATCCTGATATGCCTACTTCTCTTGAAGATTTGCAAAACGCTTGGATTCAGTTAAAATGAGAGCGAGACACCTTTGAAGCTAAGTTCTATGAGGGCGAGAGAAAGATATTAGAGCTTACAAGAGAGCTTCATGAAGAAAGGAGTTTAAACACCTACATTGCACCAAAAAAGATGCACACAACTTTTTTGTTATAGGAGTTTACTTTATGCTTAATTTTGTTATTGTAAGCCCGAGAGGCATGTTTGCATTCAAATCAGAACTCT
The DNA here is from genome assembly GCA_948472305.1 of Vicia faba. NCBI lineage: Eukaryota > Viridiplantae > Streptophyta > Magnoliopsida > Fabales > Fabaceae > Vicia > Vicia faba. The sequence goes on from OX451738.1 coordinate 896,722,384, forward strand.
TTAATGCAAGTTAACGTTTTTTCACTCTTTCTCTATACAAATTTAAATCCTTTAAATCCTTTAAATCATTTGCATATTGCATATTCATGCATCATGACATGACAGGTTTCCGCATAACAGGTTTCCTTATCTCTCCGCTGTTTATTTCAGCAAGATGGATCTAGAGAAAACTGTGACGGAACTCCAGGCCCATAATTCTCAATTTCAGGAAGCCTTACTCTCCCTAGCCAAGGGGCAGCAGGATATGATGGCCTTGTTGGCCGCTAAGAAAAAGCCAAAGAAGAAAGCTCTTCTCAACATGGGTAAACGGTTCAAAGAGACAATCCGTCAAATTCCAATAGAGGAAGATTCATCTGAGGAGGACGAAAACCAAATTGGTGAGGTCAAGAGTACTCAGGCCGACTGTATCAATCACCAAGAATCTGATGATGATTATTTCAATGAACAATATCCACCCGCAGACATCAAATACAAGCAGCTAGAAGACAGGTTGAAAGCAGTTGAAATTCAAGCTATTCCCGGTTTAAATTTTGACGATTTGGGATTAATCTCTGGGGTAGTCATTCCCCACAAGTTCAAAATACCAACCTTTGCAAAATACGATGGGGTTTCTTGTCCAAGGCTCCATTTTAAGTCCTATGTGCGCAAGATACAATCGCACACTACAGATAAAAAACTCTGGATTCACTTTTTCAAAGAGAGTCTAGCTGGAACACAACTTGAATTGTTTTATCAGTTGGATGGCTCTCGCATCAATACTTTGGAGGATCTAGCTAATGCCTTCTACCATTAATATCAGTACAATGCCGACTTGGCACCGACAAGGGTTCAATTGTAAGGTATGACCATGGGGAAGGATGAGGGATTTTAGGAATATGTGAAGAAATGGAGAGACCTTGATAGTAGGTTCCAACCTCTCTTGACTGATAGGGAACACATTGACATGTTCATGAGCATATTATTTGGTCCTTTCTTTAATCTGTTCATTGGCTGCTCTTCTTCTGGTTTCACCGAATTGATCTTAACCGGTGAAAGGGTTGAAAGTGGCATTAAAAGTGGAAAGATCTCTGTGGCATCTACTTCCACCTCCAATCCGGTCAAGAAACCTTTTGCCGCAAAGAAAGAAGTTAATGTTGTGTATAGAGAAAAGGTCCATACCAAAATTAATAAACATCTGACTATCAATGTTATCCGAATCTCCAATCCGACTGCTACTCAAAGACCATCTGCCAATCATCAACGTGTTGAAGCTCCAAGAAGACAATTTACAAGGTTAGGCATGTCATTATCTCAAGCCCTTCAATATCTGCTCTGGGCCAATTTAGTGACATTGCGAGATCCTCCCGCCAACTCTGACACCTCGTCAACGAGATATAATCCAAATGCAAAGTGCGCTTACTATTCAAACAGCCCCAGGCATGAGACTGATTAGTGCTGGGCTTTGAAGAACAAAATCCAGGATTTAATTGACAACAAGACTATTGAATTTGATCCTCCTACGACGCCAAATCTAATTACCGCTCCAATGCCGAAGCACGACAAAGGTGTTAATGCCATCAAAGATACAATTTTCATTGCCTCTGTTGATGAATTAACTACCCCATTAAATGTAATCAAGAGCAATCTGTTGAAAGCTGGGACTTTCCCTGGCTGTGAAAAAGACTGTGTGGGTTGCATGAGACAATCTGATAGGTGTGAAGAACTGAATAAAGGTATACAGCGCCTAATGGATAATCGCGAAATTCTATTCGAAAAGATTCCCGCCATCAAAAACTTAATCGACAAAACTGAAGATTTGACCATCATAACAATTTCAAACAAACCTCTTAGGATCTCATCCAAATGTCCTATCAGGATTTCGAGCGAACCAATCATTGCTCCTCTCATAATCACTGTTGTTGGGCCTGTTCCGTACACCTCTGATAAAGCGGTGCCATGGAATTACGGTGCCGAGGTTTATTACCATGGGGTAGAACAAGATCCTTGGATTGATGATAATGAAGCTGGTGTTACTAATATTACTGGTCCTAGTAAGGTCACAAGAACAGAAAGGGTATTTTCCTCTGTTATCTCACCACCAACCACTACCACAGTTCCAATCCGCATAACCAATGGCAATGTTGGTGCCAGTACTAAAGGGAAATGGAAAGAAGTTGAGCCTGTCAGGGAAGAGGCACCTGCTGAAAAGTATGTTATGGAAGAACCATCCACTCAAGAGATGGAGGAGATTCTGAAGATCATCAAGAAAAGCGACTTCAAAATAGTAGAGCAGTTGGGGCAAACCCCTTCTAAAATATCAATGTTGTCCTTATTGCTATGTTCCAACGCCCATGCACAAGCTTTGATTATATTCTTGAAAAAGGCTCATGTGCCTCAAGAAACCACAACCGACCAATTTGAGAAATACATAGCAAGTCTGACAACTGACAATGGTCTGGGGTTCTGTGACGCAGACTTAACTCCCATGTGAAAGAATCACAATAAAGCCTTGCATGTTTTTGTTGAATGTAACGGGACAACTCTGGCACATGTTTTGGTGGACACAGTCTCATCTTTAAATGTGTTACCCAAAGGCGCTTTAGATCGGCTAAACTGTGAAGGTTTGGTTTTAAAGCCAAGTAATATTGTTGTGAGGGCATTCGATGGGTCGAAAAGGATGGTTCATGGAGAGGTCGATCTCCCAATTAAGGTTGTTTCGCAGTTTTTCAACTCCAAATTCTATATAATGGACATACGGCCTGCGTATTCTTTCTTACTTGGGCGCCCATGGATCCATGGGGCAGGTGCGGTCACTTCTACTCTCAACCAGAAGTTAAAATATTCGGTTCAAGGGAAGGTTGTCACGGTTTGCGGTGAAGAAGAATTTATGGTAAGCCATCTCAATTCTTTCAAGTACGTAGAAATAGATGGCGAATTCATAGAGACTCCTTTCCAGACGTTTGAAATTGTGGCCACCACCAAAATCTCCTCCGACACTCCAGAAGCCGACAAAGTTATTCCCAAGATGGTTTCCCTTAAGGATGCCCGTGCTGTGATAGAAGAAGGAAATAATGAGATATGAGGTCAACTCCTCGACATCCCATTCAAGGCAGACAAGTATGGGTTAGGTTTCACCTCAAAAGCTCAGAAAGAAATTAGAGGTGCTCGTACTGGAAAGCCGCCTCTCCACCTCAAAAGTCATGAAGTGAACGTTGTAAAGGACTCCGATGATGAGTGTGCCTTTGAAGACTGAATCTACCCAACAACCGAAAGGAAGCTCAACAGTTGGCATACAATGGACTTTGTGCCCATCTCCTTCATTGAGGAGTAATCTACTTGTTTTTGCTTTTAATCAATTCAAGAACTCGTTGTCTGTAATATTTTGATAATGACTTTCTAGCCATATGCCTTTCCCGGGGCACTTGGGTCCTTTTGTCAAGGGTTTCATTTATGTTCATCAAATCATATGATCATTCAGCACATTGGGCTCTTTTGCATTCAAATATTTGTGTTCATTGTCTTTCTTTTCTTTTAAAAAACATTTCCAAAAAAAAATAGCCATGTATCTTACATGCACACACACACTCTTGCAGGTCTGCATCCACTCCGAATCCTATTATAGCCAACAACTCTATTATTGTCGACTATGACTTTGAATGTCATATCAACAAAGCCGAAGACGAAAGAGAGGAACATTGTGACATACCAGGAGAACTAGCTAGACTTCTGTTACAAGAGGAAAAAGCTATTCAACCACATGAAGAGTCAATTGAGGTTATCAACCTGGGTACTGAGTCAGATAAGAAGGAAATCAGGATCGACACTAATTTGGAAAGCAGTGTCAAGAGCCGCTTGGTTCAGATGTTGCACGATTATATGGAAGTATTTGCTTGGTCGTATAAAGATATGCCTGGGTTGGATACCGACATTGTGGTTCATTGTCTGCCAACTAAAAAAGACTGCCCACATGTTAAACAAAAAGTTCGTCGCATGAGGCCTAACATGTATGAAAAGATCAAAGTCGAAGTAATGAAACAGTTCGATGCAGGATTCTTAGCTGTAACATCCTATCCTCAATGGGTGGCCAACATAGTACCAGTGCCAAATAAAGATGGGAAAGTTCACATGTGCGTATACTATAAGGATCTGAATAGGGCAAGCCCCAAGGATGATATCCCTCTACCATACATCGACGTCTTAGTCGATAATACTGCTCAGCATAAAGTCTTATCATTCATGGATGGATTCTCCGGCTATAATCAAATAAAGATGGCTGCCGAAGATATGGAAAAAAATACTTCCGTTACACAATGGGGCACATTCTGCTACAAAGTCATGCCGTTCAGATTAAAGAATGCAGGGGCAACATATCAAAGGGCTATGGTTGCTTTATTTCATGACATGATTCATCATGAGATAGAGTTATACGTGGATGATATGATTCCTAGATCACGAACCGAAGAAGAACATCTCGATCACCTGCACAAACTATTCGAAAGACTAAAGAAGTACAAGCTGAGGTTAAACCCTCACAACTGCACGTTTGGAGTACGCTCAGGAAAGCTTCTAGGTTTCGTTGTCAGTAATAAAGGCATTGAAGTTGATCCCGCCAAGATAAAGGCCATCCAAGAAATGCCAGTCCATCATTCTGAAAAAGAAGTCAGAGGATTCCTGGGTCGTCTCAATTACATTGCCCATTTCATATCACACTTAACTGCTACTTGTGAGCCACTCTTCAAACTCTTGATGAAAGATCAGGTAGTCAGGTGGAACGATGAATGCTAAATTGCTTTTGACAAAACCAAGGAATACCTACAAGAACCTCATATTCTCATGCCTCCAGTTGAAGGAAGACCCTTGATCATGTACTTGACAGTACTAGAGAATTCTATCGGGTGTGTTTTGGGCCAACATGACGACTCTGGCCGAAAAGAGCATGCAATTTACTACCTAAGAAAAAAGTTTACCGACTATGAAACCAGATATTCACTGGTCGAGAAAACTTAATGTGTTTTAGCGTGGGCTGCTCACCGGCTAAGGCAGTACATGTTGACTCATACCACTTTGTTGATTTCTAAGATGGATCCGATTAAGTACATCTTCGAAAAACCTGCCCTTTCCGGACGAATATCCAGATGGCAAATGATCTTGACTGAGTACGACATTCAATACACAAATCAAAAAGTCATCAAAGGAAGTGTACTAGCAGATTATTTGGACCATCATGTTATGGATGATTATAAGTCAATGAACTTCGACTTCCCTGACGACAATATCATGCTGGTAACCGACTGTGCGAAACTTAGACCATATGACGGACCTGAACAAGGATCCCGATGGACTATGGTATTCGATGGGACTTCCAACGCCTTAGGTAACTGAATTGGTGTTGTGATCATCTCTCCTTAAGGTTACCACACTCCTTTCACTTCCAGACTATGCTTCGATTGCACAAATAATATGGCTGAGTATGAAGCATGCATCTTAGGTCTGAAAGCTGCCATTGACTTAAGAATCAAGTATTTGGATGTGTTTGGAGATTCCGCCTTGGTGATCAGCCAAGTAAAAGGAGATTGGGACACTAAACACCCTAATCTTATCCCTTACAAGGAACTTGTGCTATCCCTGATTCCTCACTTCGAAGAAATCACTTTTGAACATTTCCCCAGGGAAGAAAACCAATTGGCTGACGCTTTGGAAACCATGTCTTCAATGTTCAAAGTCATATGGGATAACGAAGACCCTATGATTACAATTGAAAGATTTGATGAACTTGCACATTGCTATGAGCTGGACACCGATGCGAAAAACCATGGTACCATGAGGTGATGAGATACCTTGAAGTACAAGAGTATCCAGAAGGGGCATCTTTCAATGACAAGAAGTTCTTGCGAAGATTTGTAGCCAAATTATTCCTAAGTAACGGGATATTGTACAAGCGCGACCATGATTCAACTCTACTCCGATGTGTGGATAAGAGGGAGGTAGAGAAAATTATGGAAGACATGCACGTTGGTCTTTTCGGTACTCACTCGAGTGGACATACGATGGCTAAGAAAATCTTAAGAGCAGGTTACTATTGGTCGACGATGGAGACCGATTATCATCAACATTTAAGGATTTGTCACAAATGCCAAATCTACGCTGACAAGGTCCATGTACCTCCAATCCCTCTGAATGTCATGACCGTTCCATGGCCATTTGCGATGTGGGATATTGACATGATCGGAGAAATCAAACCTACGGCTTCCAACGGACATCGTTTCATTCTTGTTGCCATCGACTATTTTACCAAATGGGTCGAAGTCGCCTCATTTTCCTCAGTCACCAAGAATGTGGTAGCCAGATTCATCAGACACAATCTCATCTGTCGTTATGGTATCCCCGAAAGGATCATCACCGACAATGGGACTAACCTCAACAATTCCATGATCAGGGAATTGTGCACTCAATTTAAGATCAAGCATCACAATTCTTCTCCATATAGACCGAAAATTAATGGCACAGTCGAAGCGGCCAACAAAAATATCAAGAAGATTGTGCAGAAAATGGTAGTAACCTATAAGGATTAGCATGAGATGTTTCCATTTGCTCTACATGGCTACCGTACTTCAGCTAGAACATCAACTGGGGCAACTCCCTTCTCTCTAGTCTATGGAATGGAAGTTGTTTTTCCAGTAGAAGTTCAAATTCCTTCGCTGAGGATTATGATCGAGGCAGACCTAGGTGAAGACGAATGGATTCAAACGAGATTGGATCAGCTAAACTTGATTGATAAAAAACGATTAGCTGCTATTTTCTATGGTCAGACGTATCAAAAATGGATGATCAAGGCTTTCAACAAAAAGGTCATGCCTCGAGTATATCAAGTTGGTGAGTTGGTGATAAAACACATCATTTTACCACAAGGTGACCTCAGAGAAAAATGTACTCCCACCTATGAAGAGCCGTTTGTTGTCAAGAGAGTTTTTTCTGGCGGTGCCATGATACTGACCACCACGGACGGTGAAGATTTCCCACATCCTATAAACGCGGACATAGTTAAAAAATACTACGCATAAGAGACCCGTTAGGTTGACACACCTAAGCAAAAATCAGGGCATCCCGGCAAAACAAAAGGTTTGGGAAAAAATTAGGGATATATGCAAAAGATTGTACACCCGGCAAGTTGAAAACCCGAAAGGGCGACTTGGGCAAAAAAGGGTATCCTGGTGGACCGAAAACCCGAAAGGGCGGTTCAGGCAAAAATTAAGGATTAAAAGCGTACGACTATGTCCCGTGAAATCAACACAGTCAATTCTATCACCAAGGTCCAAGTTCAAATGGTCTAGGATCAATCCAATCAATTTCGATCAACGAAAAAGGATGTTCGAAGACATTGGGGGCAATAGTAGAGCTAGAAGGCAATTAGATCATTTCAAATGGCTATTTGTTTTTATTCTCAAAATTGTTCTCCTTTTTGGAAATTTCCTCTTACTAGGATTTCCGTCTCCATGTACAAAAACGCCTATTCATGGGCAAAATATCAATACAAATATACTTTGAAGTGCAAAATGTTCTACCTATGTTTTGAATGCAAATTTGTCCAATGACTAAAATTGAATGAACATATGCATATGAACATAATTAAAACTATTTGGCACATGTGTCCTACTAAAGCAGCAGCATCGACGAAGCATCAGCGAACAGCAGCAGTAAGCATCTCTTTAATGTATGTGAAATATCCCTACAAAGTTATCTTATGATCATTATCCCCACCACGGCGGTGATAATAAACCTTTCCCCAATGGAGTTTCCCACAAAATCTCCTTACACGGGATAATCCTCGGCCAGAGTCTCAACCTCTTGGCAACTTTCTCTCCAGCTAAATCAATTTTTACAAGATTAAAGCCTAGGAGATCTCTTCCTAAAAGGAAATCACCTCCTCAACAGGGTTTATTTCCCCAACAGAGTTATTTCCCCAGCCAAGTGCAAATTTCTTGATGTACAACAATCAAAACACCACAAATTACCCAGCTGAGTCCATCCTCCCCAGCTGAGTAAACACTCCCCACTGAGTCCATCTTCCTCAGCTGAGTATATACTCCACAGTTGAGTCCAAATTGCCCAACTGAGTCCATCTTCCCTAGCTGAGTATATCTTCCCCAACCGAGGTTTTCCCCCCCAGCGGAGTATATCTTCTAACCAAGGTTTTTATCCCCAAGCCGAGTCCATCTTCCTCAGCTGAGAATATCTTCTCCAGCTAAACCCAAATTCCCCAGTTGAGTCCAAATTGCCCAGCTGAGTACATATTCTCCAACCAAGGCTATTTTCTCCAAACAGAATCTATCCTCCCCAGATGATCCCATCATCCCCAGATGAGCCCGTCATCCCCAGTTGGGCGTATCCTCCCCAAACTAAGTCTGCCTTACCCGACTGAGAGTATACTCTCAAGTTTGATATTCCCTTTCAAATGACTGCAAATTACAGGGCCACAATCCCTAATCCTCAGTAAAGCCTTCAACAAAGCCTTTATTATTACCAAGAAATGCTATGAAGCATGGATCCGACCAGATATTAGCACAATTTTCAAGTTATTACTGAAGCTTGGACTCGACCAGATAACAATTTGACTTCTTTAATTATTGAAGCCTGGACCCGACCAGATAACAGTTTGACTTCTTAAGTTACTGAAGCTTGGACCCGACCAGATAACAGTTGATCTCATTTTTCAAAATTCTATGAAACCTGGACCCGACCAGATAGTAGCCTAACTCTTCAAAGATATAGAAGAACCTAAACTCAAATCTGACCAAGGTATAACTTCTTTTCCCCAGAAGAGTTTCCTCTCTATCCCCCAACAAATGGCTGAGAAACCTGGACCCGACCAGATATCAATCCTTATATCCATCCTTTCAAGAAAGCCGTTATGAAGCCTGGATCCGACCAGATAGCAATCACCCTCAGAGATTTGTTGTGAAACCTGGAAACCGACCAAATAACAACTAAATCTCCAAACAGTTCATTGTAAAGCCTGGACCCGACCAGATAACAATTAACTTCATCAAAGAAATTTGCAAAGCCTGGACCCGACCAGATAATAGTTTTCAACCAGTCTATGGTGAAGCCTGGACCCGACCAGATAGCAATTGACCTCATCAACCTCAAAAATCTGCGAAGCCTGGACCCGACCAGATAACAGTTTTTAAACAGTATTTGTAAAGCCTGGACCCGACCAGATAACAATTAACCATGATTCCCGAAAATAAACTATGAAGCCTGGATTCGACCAGATAATAGTACAACTTTCCAAAAGACCATAAAGCCTGGACTCGAACATATGAATATTCGATTTCAAGTTATTTTATGCAAAGCCTGGATCCTACCAGATAACAGTTAATTCATCCTTTCCTCCGGTAAAGTTATTGTGAAGCCTGGATCCTACCAGATAACAGTTAATTCATCCTTTCCTCCGGTAAAGTTATTGTGAAGCCTGGATCTGACCAGATAATAGTTAACCTCCACATCCCCAGCAAGTTGTTGTGAAGCCTGGACCGACCAAATAACTATTCAATTTCAAAGAATGTTCTGCAAAGCCTGGATTCGACCAGATAATAGTTAATTCATCTCCTCTTCCAGTAATTTTCCACAAATCCCGGATCCGACCGGATGGCAGCCAAACTACTTTATCTTCAGCATATGTGAAGCCTGAAACCGACCAGATAACAGTTGACATCTGAGCGATATTCCCCAGAAAAAGCATCCCTTTAATAAAATTTGAAGATATGTGTTGTACCCCAAAATTTTCCCTCCCATATTTCTCAAAACATTGCAAGAAAAATCTTCAAGTTGCTCAAGGTTGCTCAAAGATGGTCAGACAAGCTCTCTCCTAAGGCAGTCTACCCCAAATTAGGGTTTTGTGTTGCATCAAGATCTTTGAAGCCAACTGACCTCAAATTCTCCCCAATGTCCTAATATGTTCTCAAGATCATCCATATCAAATTTCGTGCCTTGCAGAGGAAGTTTGCTCAGTCAATTGCCCAAAGGTCCAAAAATAGACAATGCTAGGGCAAAAGTCAACTGTGACCAAAATACAGTCAAACTTCAAGATTTTTTGTCAACATTATCATTTTGAATGATATTTCATCATTTTATCAAGGTTTGATCATGATTCATCAAGGATTTCTCAAAATTCATCAAGATTCAAAAGTTGCTAAATTAGGGTTTTGTAGGAAAAGTCAACCCAACTTTGACCAAACATAACTTTCTCATACTTTATGATAAATGATCCACAAAAATTTCATTTTGAAGAGGATGCAATTCCCTACAATCCATCTTCATGCCCCAAGATCAAAAAATGCACTCACAAGAAGTTATGAATTTGGACATTATAGGTCATTTTGAAAAGTCAACAAAAACACTTTTTTTGCCAAAGTTTCTAACTTGAGCATGGAATATCAAAATGCGATGAGACCAAAAGGTTTGGTTATAGGACAACTCAAGATTTCTAAAAAGTCCAAGAACACCTCCAAAAGTTCAAAATTGAAGAAGTTATGCATTGTTGGAGTTGGACTTTCTTGCAAAATTGCCAAAAGTCAACTATCCCCAAAACTTAAAATTTTTCCAAATGGGACCATTATTTTTCACTTGATTTGAGTTTGAATTATTGCTCACGTGCCCTAGCTTCAGCCATGTGTCCATGTCACATTTTTATTATTTAATTTGATTTTTATTTGAATTAATTTATTTTAAATCAAATAAAATCATATAAAATCTAAAGCATTGATAAAACATGATATTTTTGGCTATTTCAGGCTCCAAATACATCTATTATGTGAATCAAATTCGTATTAAAGGCATTGGTTACAAGAATATATGATTTGGATCAAATTTGGAAATGTTTTCATGAAGAATCAAATCAAATATGCAATCATTGATGGAGTAATATTTGAACCAAATTTGTTACCCTAATCCAATGTGCATTACATAAGCAAGCAAGACACACGAAAATAAGGGTTGGAAAGCATTGGTAGAGGCTGAACCAAAGTTGGAAAAATAACAAAAAAGTGAGAGATCAAAATCAGGGTTGGAGGCGTTTTCAAGGTTGGAGACATATCCCAATCGATTCCAGGCCATTCACACAAGCTAACTCGATCCAAATCACGCACCCTCAGGCCCCCATACGCGTTGTAAGTCTCACGCAACTCACCCCTGTTCTTGAAATCGATTTAAATTATTCTGGCATCATTTGAGTAAACTAATGGCATATTTATGATCACAAGAACATTTGAAAGCTTTTCATAATATTCAATTGCATTTATCTGGCTTATATGGAGAACCACCATTGTTAGGGTTTGGTTCGTGTTTTTGGGCATTTTTGTTTCAGGTACAATTGACCTCCATGAAAGACATGGTTGTGACTGGGAGGTTGAGACGAACACGACCATGCCCTTAGAAATCATTTTTGTGGCATGTACATAATTTTGGAGATGGACCTGCTTATAGCTACGGACTTCTGTCTGTTGGTATAGGTGATTGACCTTTTAGCCACGGACGGGAGGTCAGGGATGATGCATGGCATCCCTCTATTAGACCATTCAAATATCACGCGCCTTTTTCTTTATTTTTCTGGCATTTGATTTGTTACATTTATTATCATTAATTGGTACAGAATAATCAAACCAAGCAACATGCTTCAGTGGTTGCCACATAGGCCATAAAGGATCCAAACGCTGGAGATCAGGGGTTCGATCCCTGCCTCCAGCAAATTGTATTTTCTTGTTTCTTTTCAGATAATCGCATGCGTGCTCAAGCTTGCAACCCACCATACTCCCTCACTATCCAAGCGCCAGATGGCCAAAGGGCCATATCTGGTGGCCAGGCGTTGAAGATCCACCAAAGCGCTGGTCAATGCGTGTGTACCAGATCCAAAAAAGTCAAACGAGCCAGCTTCTAATGGGCCTTCAGACTTGCTACTTACACCCTCAAATCAGGCCCACTACCTCCTTTCTCTTATATCTTTATATTTTTATTTAATTGTTTTATTTTATTTTAATTAATTTCTAACCAAAAACATTTTTTTCCTTTTATCAAATAAAATCACAAAAAATACTTTTTTATCCAATCAAATTTTAAAAACTTTTATTTTTATTAATAATTACTAACTAATTAATTTAGGTTTTTAATTCTAGAAAACTCTAACTTATTTTTGTAAATAATTAAAATTAATTAGATTTAATTAGGTTTTAACTACTAATTTAATTAATTTTATTTTCTATCTTAAAATAAAAACCCAAAAATATGTCATAATTTATTTTTCATTAATTTATTTATTTTATAATTAATTTAGTAATTAATTTAGGACTTCATTTTTTTCTCAAATAAAAAAACAACAAAAAAGATAATTTTCTTTCAAAAGGGTCAAAACCCTAAATTTCGCACTCGATTTAATTTCCCGCGCGTTGTATTTATTTTTATCATATTAATGTATCTGCTTACAGATTGTAATAGTTAAATAGGACATTTAATTATTTTTATCGCTTTATTTTATTTTTCAAAGGGTTTGTCTTTGACGATGTAAATACCCGACGCCTTGTAATTTAAATTCCACATTTTAATTTCGCATTTTAATTCCGAAAATTATAACTGCTAGATGTTTGATAATAGGGTTTGCATGACAAGACTGAATGTTAATCTTAAAATCAAATTAGATCACCCTTAACATGTACAAAGATAAAAATAACTGAAAACGGCACACTCGCACATGCGCACTCTTAGGGTACAACCCACTTGGTTACCTTCGTAAACGGTCATTGAGTATAGGTCGTTTTAGAGGTCGTCCTCTTGTCTAAAAGATCATAGTCGCCTCAAAACGGTTGCCTCAGATATTGTCGCCTCAAACAAATGATCTAAGACATTAGGGTTACCGCTAAAGCGTCCTAACATTGCTTTAGTGATCGTATGTCCCTCATTCGAATTGACCCTCAAACTCCAACGACGATGCTACCCACTCACTAATAGTGGGATAGCATTGTCTAAAGGACATTAGCATAGAACGATTCCTTTTTTGAGTAGGTAGATGGTTCTTAGATACTTGCTCTTTCAAAAAACAAAACTCTTCACACTTACACTTTTCGAACAAAGTTTTCAAAACACTTTATTACACTCTTGAGGACAGAAGCAAGAGTTAAATTGAAGTTTCAAACAAAAACTTTTTCAAACCCACAAGCACAAAGAAAATAATTTTGAAAACAATTGAGCAAGTACCTAAGAGCCCGTAGATAGCTTCGGATAGAAAGGGTGCTAATACCTTCCCTTTCTATAATCTACCCCCCGAACCCGCAAAATATCTCGAAAAAGAAATTTTTATGTGTTTTTTTCCTTTCCTTGTTGGATAAAATAAAATTCGGTGGCGACTCTTGCTTACCGCGACATTTTGCGAATACAAAACGCAAAATGCAAACCAGTATTCCAAAAAACAGTCAGTTCTTCCCACCGTAACACATAACTGGCGACTCTGCTGGGGATAATTATAAGTGGGGTGTACCTTAGGAATAGTTCACAATGTTTTCAATTGCTTGACTTGTATGCCTTATCTTTGTGGGTTTGAATCGGAGTTACTATAGATCCTAACCCAGATCTGGGGGACACCTTTTAGGTAAGTAGCAATAAACTGTGAGGGAACTGTACGACATAGACCAATACGGTTGAAGCAGTAGCTACGTTGGTGTGGCACTTTAGTATGTACCGATATCCCTTGTGGCGCAACAAGGAGAATATGGGTCTGCTAAGGGGTCATTAAGCACCAACTGACCTTAGAACCTGTAATTGACCAACTTGGCCATAAAACAGTAGTAGTATGCTACACTCATTAAGACCAAACTCTCGCGATGATTCCGGCTGCAAGAAAAGGTTGCTAAACTGGAATTATAACCGATCGAGGGTGGTCAGTGTTATTGAGATCCTCTAGAACCCGGTTACTATTTCTAGGACAGGTTTAAACCATCTGAACTGAAAGAGGGTAGTACCTAGACTCCTTGCCAGCCTGAAATCTAATGGCTATCTATGTGACTTGTGTGCCCTTCTCATGTTTGCTATTTATGAATACCTATGGTGTATTTCTAGCATGACATCATGACATCATGACATTGCATGCATCTTACATTGGACTAACCCATTTCAAAGACAGAGGGGACTTATCTTTGTTTTGTTTTGTAGGTCATGGCACCCATGCGTAGAAACACTATTCAGATCAACTTTGTCCAGATTCCCACTCAGCTTAAGGAATTGGTTGCAAAGGTTCCAGATACTTCCTCTTTTATCAGAAGACATGGGCACCTCCTTGGTTTGGTCACCTCCAAGATGGATGAACAGATGATGAGTGTCTTAGTCCAGTTCTTTGATCCATTGTACCATTTCTTTACATTTCCGGACTACCAGTTGCTCCCCACCTTGGAAGAGTTCTATGATCTACTTGGTATCTCCATTCTAGAGCAGACCCCGTTTACAGGTTGGGAAAAAGTCCTCAGGCCGGAAGAGATTTCTTCAGCCCTCCATCTGACAAAGGCTGAGGTAATGTCTAATTGGGAAACTCGTAGCAGGACAAAAGGCTTCCTGACTAAGTTCTTGGTTGGTAAGGCTAATCAGTTCTAGGACAGTTTAGACTTTCAGGCGTTCGAGGACATCCTGGCTCTTCTTATTTATGGTCTGGTTTTGTTTCTAAACTTAGATTCTTTCGTCGACGTGAATGCAGTGAAGATCTTCATGTCCGATAATCCTGTGCCCACTCTCTTGGGTGATATCCTTCACTCTCTTTATGCTCGTACTGCTCGGAAACGGGGAACCCTTATGTGCTGTGCACCATTGCTAGCGAGGTGGTTTATTTCTCACCTTCCCAAATCAGTTTTGAAGAACAAGGAAGGCATGGGTTGGGCCTACAGGATTATGTACCTTTCTCACATGGACATCATTTGGACTACTAAGGGCATGGAAGACGTAGCTATTATTGATCGCTGTGGGGAATACCCCAATGTTCCACTGCTAG
Organism: Vicia faba; assembly: GCA_948472305.1. NCBI lineage: Eukaryota > Viridiplantae > Streptophyta > Magnoliopsida > Fabales > Fabaceae > Vicia > Vicia faba. Next base: position 896,737,385 of record OX451738.1, read on the forward strand.
GAACTCATGGAGGAATCACCTATAATCCGTGTTTGTCCTTACGTCAATTTGGGCGAGCTAGGAGGGAAGGACCTCATGAGTTGCTTATGCCAAGCATTGTCTTCGACTTCCAAGGGGATAGTGACGAGCATCGCCGCAGGTTCATACGAGCTTGGGATAGGGTACACAGGTGTGATCCGCCAGAGTTAGGTGTGAAGAATTCTCTTCCAATGGAACCATATCTCCGATGGGTTCGAATCCGTGCCCAAAAGCTGGGAATGTCGTACGAAGCTGTCTTGCCTGTAATTGTTGAGGTTGCTGATGAAGAAGGGGGCATTAACAAGGTCTTGGATGCAGCTGAGAGAAGAGAGGGATACTTACAGAGAAAAGTATCACGAACAAGAGCGGAAGATCCTGAAGTTGACAAGGCAATTGAAGAATGAGCAGATCCTCAACGACTATGTCAGCACCAAAGGCAAATGACCATGGGAGCACTGATGTCTTTTGATTATTTCTAGTTTTCATTTACTTTTCAGTTTTTCTTTCTTGTAACACCTTAAAGGAATTTGTCAAACACTATTTCAAGTTTATCTAATAAAAGTGTGTTTCATTTTGGTTTACGAATTTGAATCTCTCGACGTCTTTGAAATCACATCATACACATATCATTCCCATGCACCTCATAACAGGTACCCTTGCAGGTTTTCTCATCTTCTTCGCTGTTTATTTCAGCACATCATGTCTGCTTAAACATCAAATGAACAAGCCATCAAGGCTCTGCAAGCTCAAAACCCTCAGTTCCAGGAATTGTTCATTAGTTTAGCCAAGGGTCAGCAAGATCTGAAGACCCTTATCCTGAAAGATAAGAAGAAGAAGAAGAAGAAGAGGGTCCTGCTGAATATGTGTCGTAGATTTGGTAACAATTTGCAAGAAGTGGTTGATTTGACTAACTCATCTGGAGGGGGAGATAATCAGGAAGAAAGGAGGGCTCCTAGCCCTATGGTTTCTGACAAAGAGACTGACTTTGACGAAGACCAGTATCCTCCGGCTGAGGATAGATATAAGCAACTGGAAGACCGGTTGAGCGCGATGGAAGTTCAGAAAGTGCCTAGTCTGGACTTTGGAGACTTGGGTTTGTCATCTGGGGTGGTGATTCCCCACAAGTTTAAAGCACCAGTCTTTGCTAAATACGACGGGGTTTCTTGCCCAAAAATGCACCTTCGCTCGTATGTTAGAAAGATCCAGCCATACACCGCTGACAAGAACCTATGGATCCACTTCTTTCAAGACAGTCTTTCAGGGACTTAGCTTGAATGGTTTTACCAGCTGAAAGGATCTAGTATCCGTAATTGGGAGGATTTGGCTTCTGCTTTCTACAAGCAGTACCAATACAATCCCGACCTCACTCCCACGCGTACTCAACTCCAGGGTATGTCTATGGGGGCAGGCGAGGGTTTCAAAGACTACGCTCAGAAGTGGAGGGACCTTGCTGGAAGAGTGCAACCACCCTTGGCGGATAGGGAGTTAGTAGATATGTTTATGGGGACCTTGTCTGGTCCGTATTTCAACCATCTGATTGGAATTTCATCGTCCGGGTTTACAGAGCTGATTATGACAGGGGAAAGAATTGAGGCTGGTATCAAATCTGGCAAGATACAGAAGGGTGCTTCATCAGACACCGAGAAGAATCCTTTTAAGAAGGAGTCGAGCGTAGTTTACAGCGCAAAGAGCCATAATAGACCTGAACGTCGCCAAGCTGTTAATGCGGTGGTTATATCAAGACCTATTGTTGCTCCTTAGCGCAACAATTAGTCAAGGGCCGAGAGGCCGCGAAGACAATTCAGTCAGCTCAACATGACTTTATCCCAGATTCTGCCACAGTTATTGAAGACCAACTTGGTGATTCCGAAGGAGGCCCCGAATAATCCCAACACAACATCACCGATGTACAATCCAAACGCCCATTGTGCTTTTCACTCTGATAGCCCGGGGCACGATACGAATGACTGTTGGGTTTTAAAGAATAAGGTACAGGACTTGATTGATGCTAAGGAGATTGAGTTCGAAGCACCTGAAAGACCTAATGTTGTGACTGCTCCTATGCCCAAGCATGGGGTGAATGCTATAGATGAGGACTCTTTTGTGGTTTTTGTGAAAGATATTGTTACTCCATTGATGATGAAATTCTGGCAACAGATACTTAATGGCACAGTGAATGTTATGACACCGTATCTGACACACTTCAAGACAGTAAATTAAAAACAGTAAAGAACAAAATCAATTGTTAACCCAGTTCAGTGTGTAACAACACCTACTCTGGGGGCTACCAAGCTAGGGAGGAAATTCACTATAAGAGATATTAATTCAGGAATAAACCAACCAGTTTATCTCCTTCACTTAAGATCTACCCAATGAAACTTCAATCTAAGTTCAACTTAAACCTGAGTTCCTACTCACTCCCCCTCAATCACAACAGTGATACTAAACTATTGATTAATGAGATTATGAAGACACTCTTCAACACACACACTTGATTTTGCTTCAAAGCATTAATCAAGAGACAGAATCACTCGTGCTTCAAAACATTGAGTTATAAACAACCCTAACTTGATTTTGCTTCAAAGCTTTAATCAAGAGACACAAACACTCGTGCTTCAAAGCTTTGAGTGATACACAACCCTTACAATCAAATCCTACTCCAAGTCACTTATCACAATGATAATTGCTTGGCTCACAGTAATTACAACTATACAATCCCTTATTGATCTTCTGTCAAAGAGTATCTTTAACCATTAATCTTCATGAGGAATATATAGGCAGACTATTCTTCAGTTAGGGCTGCCACAAAAATAACTAGGGTTAACTAAAGTTAACCTAAAGAATTGGTCTTAGGCTTTCATCATACCAGATTAGGGTTAAGCAAGGTTAACCTAATTTCCACGTGAGCATCTGATCTGGACTGTATACATCAACTCAGAGAAGCATACCAGATTCCTGAAAATTCTCAGGAATAACAAATCTGCAAAAATGCTAGATCAGTACAGGATGTCATAACACTGACCTTCAGGCATTGTCATCCCTTGAGGAAGCACTATTTTCAGCATTATGCTGGTCTTCATCAGCATCCTCTTCCCTTATTTATTCTTCATTCTCCTCCTGTTCTAGTATAGCAATCAGCTCTTCAAGAGTCCTTTTTCTTATATCAAGCTCTCTGCAAGTTTCTTTTAGCACAACTATAACATCATTTTTCTGGGAATGAGTTTTGACAGTTGATGTCTCAACAGATGTCATAACAATGTCAGGGACATGTGTTCCATGAAACAGCTTATAGTGAAAACCAAGTGCAGGGGCTCTTTTGCATACAAAGTCTTTTTCAACCAGAATATCAGAATACTGATCAATGATTATACCACACAGGAGAGAGGGAAAGGCAATAGGGCCTTATAGCACAGCTCCCAGCATGTTTCAATGTTTGATCAAAGATGTAGTTTCCATAATCAAAGTTTGTTCTGGTTCCAACAGCATATATAAATCTTCCCAAACCTGTGGGAATGGTGGATTTATGGTTGGTGGGAACCCAGTTAGCTGCACCAATTTTGTGCAGTATGGAAAACTTCATGCTCAACTTGCTAGCAGTTAGCTTCCCTTTCAAGGGCCAGTGCTTGACTTGCTTGGCAGTAATGGTGTGACAAATCTGGTTGTCAGTAACTTCAAGCTCAGGTTGAGCATCATCAGGCCTTCCTAGGAATTTGTTTATTACAGTAGGAGAGAAGTTTACCTTCCTTCCTCTCACATATACACTCTTAAAATCAGCTGACTTTCCATCTACACACGCATCAGACAAATTTACTATGAATTCTTTGACAAGAATCTCATAGCAGTTGGAAAACTTGACCACAGTTTTCATTAGGCCAGCAGCTTTGATTAGATCCATGATTTCCTTACATTCAATAGCACTGCTGTTCAGCTCTCTCTCCAAGGCAATCCTTTTCAGAAACACATACTTCCACCTGCTTGCATTTTCTGGATGGTGAAAGGAGATGTTGTCAAAGGCAACTTCAAGAACCTTAGGCAGTTTGCTAGAAGAGGGTTTCTTCCTGAGAGGAATGTCTGGAACATTGCTCTCAACATCAAAGTCAAAGTCTGATTCCTCATCAGATTCAGAGGGTTCAGGATCCTTTCTTTTCTTGGATATGGGTTATCTCAAAGGTTTTGAGAGACTACCAACATGTACCCTATCTTTTACCTTACCCTTCCCTTTTGAAGTTTCAGTCTTCTCATCCTTGTTCTCAGGCTTCGCCTTCTCATGCACAACTTCAGTAGCCTTCTCTTTGGATGGGCTTTGAGCAGCATTCTGCTTCTCTTTTCTACTCATCATCCTTTTAGCTATGCTAGGGTTGATATTGGCAATTAAATCATTGTCAAAGAATTCTTCATCAACATCAATAACATGAGGTTCAACACCCTTGTCAGTAGGGTTCTGGTTATCATCAGGTTTTTCTGGAGATTTCCTAATGTTGCCATCAGGTGTCTCAACATCCTGAGTGACATCTGGATCCCTTTCTACATTAGGGCTAGCAGTTTCTTGGTTCAAAGGTACATATATGCCAGGAACAAAGTATTTCTCATTAAGAATCCTAGTGACTAGTCTGGCAATAACTTGATGTACATAAGCAGAACCTTCCCTATTAGCTATCTCTGGAGGAACAAAAGATGATGGTTGAGAAGATTTACCAGAGGGAGAAGCTTGTGATCTTCTTGCATGTATGGTTCACAGCTTCTTGACCTTAGTAGGGTCAACTGCCATTTCACGAAGAGGAGTTATCTCAAGAACATCAGCTTCCATGCAGTTTACGATTGCCCTAGGTTCGGTGCCAGAAGGTGAGGACGAAGCATTCGCCTTTGATTAAGATGATGACATGGATTGTTGAGACATCTCGAGAGATTTAAGAAACAAGTAGTAGCGAGTGTGAAATCTTTGTTTGAGAGAATGGAGACTGTTGCAGAAAAGCGAGAAGAGGGAGATAAATGAATGTCTATTCCACTTCTTAAAATATTGGAAAGAAAAAGGGAAACAAATGATTAGCCCAATCAGAATAGACTTAACTAAAATGTTTCTTTCATCCCTTGTTTTAAGCAAAATTAATTGCTACATCTCTTCATATTGGCAAATACCCAGCTTGCCCCTTAAATTTTCAAACTGACCAGCATCAAGTGCCTTGGTAAAAATGTCAGCCAGTTGTAGTTCAGTGGCAACATGTTCCAGCTTAATCACCTTTTCCTTCACAAGGTCTCTGATGAAGTGATGTCTAATGTCAATATTCTTAGTCCTACTGTGCTGTATAGGATTCTTGGAAATGTTAATAGTACTCAGATTGTCACAGTACAATGTCATGACATCTTGTGTGACATTATACTCAGTTAGCATCTGTTTCATCCAGGTCATTTGAGAACAGCTGCTACCAGCTGCTATGTATTCAGCTTTAGCAGTGGATAGAGACACACAGTTCTGATTCTTGCTGAACCAAGAGACATAATTATTTCCCAAAAAGAAGCATCCTCTAGAGGTGCTGTTTCTATCATCAGCACTACCAGCCCAATCAGCATCACAATAACCAGACATAATTGGTTCACATCCATGAGAGTACAACATGCCATAGTTGTAAGTTCCACTCACATACTTCATAATTCTTTTCACCTGGTTGATGTGACTTACTTTGGGTCCAGCCTGGTATCTTGCACATACTCTAACTACAAAAGCAATGTCAGGTCTGTTGGCTGTTAAGTATAGCAGACTTCATATCATGCTTATGTACAAGCTTTGATCCATATTTGCCCCACTTGTGTCTTTGGACAACTTTAAATGAGTAGGTGCAGGAGTCCTTTTGTGACTGGCATTCTCCATTCCAAACTTCTTGACAATATTCTTTGCATACTTTCTTTGAGACAGAAAAATTGAGTCTTCCATTGTGTGACTTGTAGTCCAAGAAAGTAGGTCAATTCTCCCATGAGGCTCATTTCAAATTCAGCTTGCATCTGGTCAGCAAAATGTTTAACCATTTTATCTGACATTCCTCCAAACACTATGTCATCACAATAAATTTGAGCTACCATTATCTTTCCTCCTTCATTTTTGACAAAAAGAGTTTTATCCAAGCCTCCTTTCCTGTATCCTTTGTCAGTGAGGAATTTTGTCTACCTGTCATACCAGGCTCTAGGAGCTTGTTTCAGACCATATAAAACTTTCCTCAATTTGTAGACATGATCAGGACAGTTTGGATCCACAAATCCTTTAGGCTGTTCCACATATACTTCCTCATTTAAGTACCCATTTAGGAAGGCACTCTTTACATCCATCTGAAATAACTTGAACTTAAGGAGACAAGAAACTCCCAATAGAAGTCTGATTGATTCCAGTATGGCTACAGGAGCAAAAGTCTCATCAAAATCAACCCCTTCAACTTGAGTGTATCCTTGAGCAACAAGCCTTGCCTTATTTCTGGTGACAACTCCTTCAGCATCTGATTTGTTCTTGTAGATCCATTTTGTGCCAATGATGTTTGTTCCTTCTGGTCTAGGAACTAACTCCCATACTTCATGTTACTTGAATTGGTTCAATTCATCTTGCATTGCTCCAATCCAGTATTCATCAGTCAGAGCCTCCTTAACATTTTTGGTTCAATCTTATATACAAAGCAAGAGTTTGTGATGATTTCTCTAGATCTTGTAATGACTCCACTGTTAGGGTCTCCTATGATGAGTTCCTTAGGATGATCTTTCTGAATTCTGATGGAAGGATCTTTGTTAGCTTCCTTTGATTCAGACTCTGATGAAGTAGTTTTAGGTACATCATCCTTTTTAGATACTTGAGTTGAAGTCTCAAAGAATGTCTCAACATCATATGGGACATTCTTTTTCTCATGGTAATCATCAACTATGACATTTATAGATTCCATCATAACTTTGGTCTTGGAATTGAATACCCTATATGCTCTGCTGTTGGTAGAGTATCCTAGGAATATTCCTTCATCACTTTTAGGATCCATCTTTCTCATTTGTTCACGATCTGTCAGAATATAGCATTTGCTTCCAAATACATGGAAGTACTTTACTGTAGGCTTTCTTCCTTTCCATAGTTCATAAATGGCGGATGATGTTCCCTTTCTCAAGGTGACCCTATTATGGACATAACAGGCTGTATTCATAGCTTCAGCCCAAAAGTGAATAGGAAGTCTTTTGGCATGTATCATTGCTCTGGAAGATTCCTATATAGTCTTGTTTTTCCTTTCCACAACTCCATTTTGTTGAGGAGTTATGGGTGAAGAGAATTCATGATTGATTCGTTCTGAGGAACAGAACTCATCAAACTTACTGTTTTCAAATTCCTTGCCATGATCACTTCTGATTTTGACAATGCATCCTTCCTTTTCTCTTTGAATTCTTTTGCACAGTTCCTTAAATACATCAAATACATCATACTTTTCCCTAATGAAGTTAATCCAGGTGAATCTGGAAAAATCATCCACAACAACATATGCATATCTATTTCCACCAAGACTTTCCACCTGCATTGGACCCATTAGATCCATATGTAGAAGTTCTAGCACCTTAGAGGTGGTTAGATGTCTTGTCTTTGGATGTGACATTCTAGTTTGCTTTCCAACCTGACATTCACCACAAACTCTCCCTTCATCAATTTGAAGCCTTGGAATCCCTCTGACTGCCTCCATGGATATGATCTTTTTCACCCCTCTTAGATGTAAATGACCAAGTTTTTGGTGCCACAGTTTCACTTCCTTTTCTTCTTTGGCTATGGAGCATACAAAAGAGTAATTAGTGTTCTCAGACTCCCATAAGTAACAGTTGTCTTTTTATCTGACTCCTCTCATTACAACTTCTTGTTTTTCATTAGTTACAAGACATTCAGACTTGGTGAAGTTGACCTTGAATCCTAGATCACATAATTGACTGATACTTATGAGATTAGAAGTCAAGCCATTTACCAGCAAAACTTCATTTAGGTTTGGAACTTCAGGGAAGTCCAAGTTTCCAACTCCTTTGATTTCTCCTCTAGCACCATCTCCAAAAGTGACATAGCTAGTAGTATGAGGGTTAACATTATTTAGAAGATTCTTGATTCCAGTCATGTGTTTAGAGCATCCACTGTCAAAGTACCAATCTTCCTTGGCAGAAACTCTAAGGGAGGTGTGAGCTATCAGGGCTGCAGACTTTTTCTTCCACTGTTGAAAATATGGGATCTTGTTAGACTTAGGTTTGACAACTGGAGTCTGATTAGGATATCCATATAATTTGAAGCAGAATGGCTTTATGTGAAAAAACCTTCCACAATGATGACATCTCCATCTTTGATACTTTTTCTTCATATTTATCTGTTCTCGATGTTGAGTGCTATGTTGTGACATCTGCTTTGACATTTTTTTATCAGGCCTGATCTTCTTCTTGTCTACAGTAGATTTCTTTGCAGCCACAAATCCTAGACCAGACTTGTTTCCCACATTTTGTCCAGCCTGAAGGATTTCTTCCAACTTGTCAGTTCCATTTGTCAGCATCTTAACAGACTTGGTCATCTGATCAAGTTTTGAGTTTAGCATTTGAACTTCACCTTCAAGATGGCTTATAGTATCAGTGTCTGCCTTCTTCCCAGCCTCTAACTTTACTATGAGTTTTTTTTTGTTTCTCATTATGTTGACAGACTTCAGCACTTCTGATACATAGCTTCTTGTAGGTGTCAGCAAGTTCTTCAAATGTCACTTCCTAATCACTAGAGTCACTATCTGAGTTACAAATACCAGCTAGTGCAGTAACTAGTTTAGCAGATTCTTCTTCAGAGTTACTTTCTGAGTCACAATCAGACCAAGTAACAGACATTCCTTTCTTTTGTTTCTTAAGAAAGGTAGGACATTCAGCTCGAATGTGCCCATATCCTTCACATCCATGGCATTGAATTCCTCTTCTTTTATTTCCCTTTTCTTCAGACTTAGGTCTTCTGCTGGAGTCATAGGATCTGCTAATGTCAGAGGGAATGTTCTTGACATTTGACATTGACTTTGGGTCACTTCTCTTGATGAGTTTGTTGAACTGCCTTCCAAGCATAGCTATAGCTTCTGAAATATTCTCTTTATCACCCTCCTTGTTTTCATCTTCAGTATTGGATACAAGTGCTATGCTCTTGTTTTTCTTGTCAACATTGTCAATGATCCCCATCTCAAAAGTCTGAAGTAACCCAATGAGTTCATCAACCTTCAAGTTGCAGATATCCTGAGCTTCCTCTATAGCAGTTACCTTCATTGCAAACCTTTTAGGCAAGGATCTGAGAATCTTTCTCACCAGCTTTTCTTCTAACATCTTTTCTCCCAATGCTCCTGAGGTGTTGGCAATTTCCAAGATGTTCATGTGAAACTCATAAATTGTCTCATATTCCATCATCCTTAGGTTCTCAAATTTGGTAGTAAGCATCTGGAGTCTTGACATTTTTACTTTGGATGTACCCTCATGGGTGGTTTTAAGAGTGTCCCAAACATCCTTGGCCAGTTCACATTTATGTACTAGTCTGAATATGTTTCTATCAATTCCATTGAACAAGGCATTTAATGCTTTGGAGTTACCCAGGGCTAACTCATCTTCTTCTTTGCTCCATTCTTCCTCAGGTTTCAGACTGGTCGTCCCATCTTTCCCAGTTATGGTGGGATGGTTCCATCCTTTGTCAGCAGCTCTCCAAGCCTTTTTGTCCAGTGACTTTAAGAAGGAAATCATACGAGGTTTCCAGTAGTCATAATTTGATCCATCCAGAATAGGTGGTCTGTTCCCAAATCCTCCTTCCTTGTCCATAGCGCCAGAAAATAATATCCCTAGATCTCACCCAGTAAGACAGGCAGGGTGCCTGCTCTGATGCCAATTGAAATTCTGGCAACAGATACTTAATGTCACAGTGAATGTTATGACACCGTATCTGACACACTTCAATACAGTAAATTAAAAACAGTAAAGAACACAATTAATTGTTAACCCAGTTCAGTGTGTAACAACACCTACTCTGGGGGCAACAACACCTACTCTGGGGGCTACCAAGCCAGGGAGGAAATTCACTATAAGAGATATTAATTCAGGAATAAACCAACCAGTTTATCTCCTTCACTTAAGACCCACCCAATGCAACTTCAATCTAAGTTCAACTTAAACCTGAGTTCCTACTCACTCCCCCTCAATCACAGCAGTGATACTAAACTATTGATTAATGAGATTATGAAGACACTCTTCAATACACACACTTGATTTTGCTTCAAAGCATTAATCAAGAGACACAATCACTCGTGCTTCAAAACATTGTGTGATAAACAACCCTAACTTGATTTTGCTTCAAAGCTTTAATCAAGAGACACAAACACTCGTGCTTCAAAGCTTTGAGTGATACATAACCCTTACAATCAAATCCTACCTCAAGTCACTTATCACAATGATAATTGCTTGGATCACAGTAGTTACAACTATACAATCCCTTATTGATCTTCTATCAAAAAGTATCTTTAACCATTAATCTTCATGAGGAATATATAGGCAGACTATTCTTCAGTTAGGGATTCCACGAAAATAGCTAGGGTTAACTAAAGTTAACCTAAAGACTTGGTCTTAGGCTTTCATCATACCAGATTAGGGTTAAGTAAGGTTAACCTAATGTCCACGTGAGCATCTGATCTGGACTGTATACATCAACTCAGAAGAGAAGCATACCAGATTCTTGAAAATTCTCAGGAATAATAAATCTGCACAAATGCTAGATCAGTACAGGATGTATTAATATTGGTTATGACAACAAGAATCCTGCTCACTGATTTTGGTAGAATACAATATATATGATCATTGCTTAATGAGCATGATAAACACTTATACTGAGTAGTTCCTGTATGACATTCTTTTCTGCAGAATGTACCTTTATCCCAGAATGTTATGACATCAGTCATGACATTCACAACTCTGGTTTTACCAAAAAAAATGCCAACAAACAAACACTTACAGATGACTATGAAGGTTGCCATCTTTTGAAGGTTTATTTTCGGGCTGTGGCGAAGGTTGCCATCTGTGTGTCATCCTACCTACTGGTTGCCATCTTTTGAAGTCAGGTGTCCAACGCCTGATGGATAATAAATAAATTCTGTTTGAGAAGACTTTTGTTCCTTTGGTTCCTACCGAAGAAGTTTCTATAATCACCATTTTCGACAATTCTTCCAAGGCTTCCTCGAGAAAGCCTGTTAGAATTACATCTGTTCCAAGAATTGCACCGTTGATCATCACCATTCCTGGGCCTATCCCCTATACGTCAGATAAAGATATCCCTTAGCACTACGGGGCTGAAGTATACTATCAGGGAGTTAAACAAGATTTGAATGTTGATACCGACGTCAACAATATTGTTGGACCTGCCAAAGTCACCCGCAACGGAAGACTTTTTTCCGCTGAGATCTCTCCACCAGTTGTTCGGAAGCCTGTTGTTATTACACCTACCAGTACACTGCTATTGTCCCTATTCAAGTTCCAATTCTTACCCCTGTTGCCGAGTCATCTGACACTCGGGGAAAAGAGACCACCAGTGAGCCTGCCCAGACGGAGGCACCGAAAAGAATTACTGTTGAAGCCTCTAGACAAGAGATGGAGGAAATTTTGAAGATAATTAAAAGGAGCGACTACAACGTAGTCGAGCAGCTGGGGAAAACGCCATCGAAGATCTCTATGTTATCCTTATTGTTGTGTTCAGAGGCCCATGCTAAGGCCCTGATTGCTTTCCTGAAAACTACGCACGTGCCGCAGGAGACATCAGCTGATCAGTTTAAAGATTGCGTGGCTAGTCTAACTGCTGATAACGGGTTAGGTTTCTCCGACGCTGATTTGACTGCTAAGGAGAAGAATCATAATGATGCCCTGCATGTCTCCATTGAATGCAGGGGCACTACTCTTGCTCACGTATTGGTGGATACTGGGTCCTCGCTGAATGTTTTACCTAAGAAGGCTCTAGACCGGTTAGACTGTGAAGGGTTGGAGCTGAAGCCAAGCAACATTGTGGTTAGGGCCTTTGATGGGTCCAAGAGGATGGTACACGGTGAAGTGGATATTCCATTTAAGGTTGGTTCTCATATTTTCGCTTCTACATTCTATGTGATGGACATTCGGCCATCTTATTCTTGTTTGCTGGGTCGCTCGTGGATCCACAAAGCTGGGGCAATAACGTCTACGCTTCACCAGATGTTGAAGTATCCAGTCAAGGGGAAAATTGTTACGGTACGAGGAGAGGAGGAGTACATGGTGAGTCACCTTAACTCTTTCCAATATGTAGAGATGGATGGGGAATTCATTGAGACCCTGTTTCAACATTTTGAGGAAGTCCCCCAGACGCTGGCATCAACTGAAACTGTTACTGAAGATCCTCCAATGAAGATTTCTTCCTTCAAGGATGCCCGGGATGTTGTTGAGAAAGGTGGGTGTGCAAATTGGGGCCAACTCCCTTATTTTGCACATAAGACTAGCAAGTTTGGTTTGGGTTTCACTGCAGAAGCTCAAAGGGTTGTTCGGAGTGCGCGGACTGGAAGACCTCCCCTGTTTATTAGCAATTCAGGGGTGAATGCCATTGAAGACGATTTTGAAGAGTCTGAGTTTGACAGTTGGATCTACCCCACTACCGATGGTGGATTAAGCAATTGGACAGCAAAGGACTTTGCCCCAATTTCTTTTATTACCCAGTAATGAGACTTTTTGTTTTGAATTTGTAACAGACATTTACAAACTCTATGGTCCGGTGTCTTACCCGGGGCACCGTGGCTTCATTTGTGAGGGTTTTATGTGTGTCATCTACATATATCATTAATAAAAGCATTGGACGTTTTTGCATTTCAAAATTTTGCGCTCCTTGTTTTTCTTTTATTATATATTGCAAAACAGCTATTTTACACACACTCACATATACAGGTCTACATCCACTCTGGATCTCACTGGTAACGACTCTGCTACTGCCAGTTATGACTTCGAAAGTCTGATCAACTTAGCCGAAGACGAAGGTGAAGATGATTGCGAAGTGCCTGGAGAACTTGCTAGACTGCTACTTTAGGAAGAGAGGGCCATACAACCGTATGAGGAGCCCGTGGAAACAGTAAATCTGGGTACAGAAGAAGACAAGAAAGAGGTCAAGATCGGTGCAAATCTGGAGCTTAGTGTGATGCAACGGTTGATTCAGATGCTGCGTGACTACGTTGAGATCTTTGTCTGGTCTTATGAAGACATGTCTGGGTTGGATACCGATATTGTGGTTCATCTCCTACCCACCAAGGAAGATTGTCCTCCCGTGAAACAGAAGGTTCGCCGAATGCACCCAGAGATGTCTGAGAAAATCAAGGTTGAAGTTATGAAACAATTTGATGTCGGTTTTCTAGCAGTTACTTCTTACCCACAGTGGGTGGCCAATGTGGTTCCAGTGCCGAAGAAAGATGGCAAGATTCGGATGTGTGTGGACTACAGGGATCTGAACAGGGCAAGCCCCAAGGATGATTTCCCTCTGCCTCATATCGACGTTCTGGTTGACAACACTGCTCAGCATAAGGTCTTCTCCTTTATGGATGGTTTCTCCGGTTATAATCAGATTAACATGGCTCCCGAAGACATGGAGAAAACAACCTTCGTCATGCAGTGGGGTACCTTTTTCTACAAAGTCATGCCCTTCGGATTGAAGAATTCTGGGGCAACGTATCAACGTGCCATGGTCGCTTTGTTCCATGACATGATCCATCATGAGATTGAGGTATACGTTGACGACATGATTGCAAGATCCCAGACTGAGGAAGAACATCTTGACCACCTTCAGAAGTTATTTGTCAGGTTGAAGTTGTACAAGCTGAGGTTAAACCCAAACAAGTGCACCTTCGGGGTGAGATCTGGTAAGCTGTTGGGTTTTGTCGTAAGTGATAAAGGTATTCAAGTGGATCCTGCAAAGGTGAAGGCTATACAGGAAATGCCAGCTCCCCGAATAGAAAAAGAAGTCAGAGGCTTTCTCAGACGTTTGAACTATATTGCCCGATTCATCTCACACCAGACTGCTACTTGTGAACCAATCTTCAAGCTACTGAAGAAAGATCAAGTGGTAAGATGGAATAATGAATGTCAGACCGCTTTCGAAAGGATCAAAGAATATATCCAAGAGCCACCCATTATGATGCTACCAGTTGAAGGGAGACCTTTGATCTTATAATTGACAATACTCGACAATTCAATGGGGTGCGTGCTGGGGCAGCATGACGAGTCTGGCTGAAAAGAGCATGCTATTTATTACCTTAGCAAAAAGTTTACCGACTGCGAGACCTGATACTCGTTGCTTGAGAAAACTTGTTGCGCTTTGGCATGGGCTGCTCGCCGGCTGAGACAGTATATGCTGACTCACACTACCTTATTGATATCAAAGATGGATCCAATCAAGTATATCTTCGAGAAGCCTGCCTTGTCCGGAAGAATAGCAAGATGGCAGATGATCTTGACTGAGTATGACATCCAATATATGACCCAAAAGGCAATCAAGGGAAATGTGTTGGCAGATCATCTGGCACATCAAGCAGTGGATGATTACCAGTCTATGAACTTTGAATTCCCAGATGAGAATATCATGTTGGTAACTGACTGTGAGACACCTGGACCGGATGAAGGACCTGAGGAAGGATCCCGATGGTCTATGTACTTTGATGGAGCTTCGAACGCTTTGGGAAATGGCATTGGCACCGTGATCATATTTCCTAAAGGCTCTCATACTCTGTTTACCGCCCGACTATGTTTCAACTACACCAATAATATGGCAGAGTATGAAGCGTGCATCATGGGTCTTTGAGCTATAATTGACCTAATGATTAAGTTCTTGAGCGTTTTCGGAGATTCCGCTCTTGTGATCAGTCAGATCAAAGGCAAGTGGGATACGAAACACCCAAATCTTATTCCTTACAAGGAGTATGTGTTGACGTTGCTTCCGCACTTCGAGGAAATAACCTTTGAACACTCCCCTAGAGAGGAGAATCAGTTAGCGGATGCGCTGTCTACAATGTCTTCTATGTTCAAAGTCAATTGGGACAATGAAGCTCCTCGGATTATCATTGAAAGATTGGACGAACCTGCACATTGTTGTGACATTGAGACTGAAGAGGTAACAGAAAAGCACTGGTTTCATGAGGTGAAGAGATACCTTGAAGATCAGGAGTACCCCGAGGGTGCATCTGTTAATGACAAGAAGTTTCTGAGGAGGTTCGCGGCGAAGTTCTTCATCAGCAATGGTATCCTTTACAAGCGTAACCATGATTCGACCTTACTGCGTTGTGTGGATAAGAACGAAGCAGAAAGGATCATGATAGATTTACATGAAGGTATCTTTGGGACTCATTCCAGTGGGCACACCATGGCAAAGAAAATCCTTCGGGCAGGATATTTTTGGTCCACAATGGAAGCTGACTCTTATCAGCATTCTCGGACCTGTCACAAGTTCCAAGTTTATGCTGATAAGGTGCACATACCTCCAGTACCTTTGAACGTCTTAACAGCTACGTGGCCTTTTGCAATGTGGGGCATTGATATGATCGGTGAGATCAGACCTACGACATCCAACGGGCATCGTTTCATCCTGGTAGCTATTGATTACTTTACGAAGTGGGTTGAAGCAGCTTCCTTTTCTACAGTGACCAAGAACGTCGTGGCGCGGTTCATTCAGCACAATCTGATTTGTCGATATGGTGTACCAGAGAGGATCATTACGGATAATGTTACAAATCTCAATAATAAGATGATCACCGAAATCTGCAAACAATTCAAGATACAACATCACAACTCTTCTCCATACCGGCCGAAGATGAATGGGGCTGTAGAAGCGGCTAATAAGAACATCAAGAAGATTGTGCAGAAGATGACAGTAACATACAAAGATTGGCACGAGATGTTACCATTTTCTCTTCATGGATATTGTACCTCAGCACAGACGTTAACAGGGGAAACACCCTATTCCTTGGTATATGGCATGGAGGCCGTCTTGCCCATTGAAGTTCAGATACCCTCTGTTCAGATTATGAAGGGCGCAGGTTTGAGCGAAGATGACTGGATTCAGACCCGACTCGATCAGCTGAACTTAATCGACGAGAAGAGACTTACTACTATTTTTCATGGTCAAACGTACCAAAAATGGATGATCAAGGCATTTAACAATAAAGTCAGACAACAAGAGTATCAAGTTGGGGATCTGGTAATCAAGCGCATTATCTTACCTCGAGGTGATCCCAGGGGCAAATGGACCCCTACTTACGAAGGGCCATTTGTGGTTAACAACATTTTCTCAGAAGGAGCTATGATTCTAACCACCATGGATGGTGATGACCTTCCTCACCCCGTCAATACAGACATAATGAAAAGATACTACACATAATCAAAGACCCGCTAGGTCGACTGGCCTAGCCAAAAATAAGGGCTTCCCGGCGAACCAAAAGGGTTCGGGCAAAAATAAGGGATGAAAATGAAAAAAAAATGTACACCCGGCAAGTCGAAAACCTAAAATGGCGGCTTGGGCAAAAAAGGGTATGCCGGTGGACTGAAAACCTGAAAG
Organism: Vicia faba; assembly: GCA_948472305.1. NCBI lineage: Eukaryota > Viridiplantae > Streptophyta > Magnoliopsida > Fabales > Fabaceae > Vicia > Vicia faba. The sequence goes on from OX451738.1 coordinate 896,753,988, forward strand.
GGCGGTCCAGGAAAAAATTAGGGATCAAAGCGTAACACTGTGTCTCATTGGATCACCTTGCAATCCGACTTCAATATCAACTATCAAGCTCGGACAGCACTAATCAATTTGATCTACCTTCAACCAAGTAGCAAAGTGATGAGATGCTCAAGGACATAGGGGCAATAGCAGAGTTGGAACCCAGTGGGATTATTCACATAGCTGTTTTGTTTAGTTTTTCATAAAATGTATAAACTCTTTTGTTCGACGGCGTTCTCCTACTAGGACGTCAGCCTCTTGTACAAAAATGCCTATTTACAGGCTAAACTTCAAAATTAATACAAATTCATTTTCAGAGAAATTTCAAACTGTTTTTCCTTTTTCTGTTTTTTTTTTGCAAAGAACGTCCAATGTTCATTTTTGATATATGCATTTGACATTAACTGCTGCTCATAAATATGTACACGCGAAACAAAAGACGATTACTTGTAATATCAGAAACAGGGGCAATAAGAATTGTCCAAGCTTTACAATTACTCTATCCACCAGGTACAAAGGTTGATTTAGCCGAAGAATATGGCTAAGGTGCTTTCACTCCCCGCAGAGTAAGAAAAGACAGTGATGATAGCTCTCCCCAACTGAGACTTGCAACTGCAAATGAACCGGTAGTATTCTCCCCAAGCAGAGTTTATTTATGATCAACACTAAAAGGTCTTAATATTCCCCAATGGAGTATAAGAATATTCCCCGGCAGAGTACAAAATATCCCCAGTGGAGTTTGAAATTTTTCTCAGCGCAGTCTGAAAAAGCTTCCCCAGTGGAGTTTGGAGAATCATCCCCAGTAGACTTTGGAAGATTGTCCCCAACAGAGCTCAAAGCATTATCCCCATTAGAGTCTAAAAGGTTCTCCCCAGCGAAGCCGCAACCGAAAGATCATCCCCAGCGGAGTTATTTCCTTTCACAAACAAGAAATTCAATCCACAACAGGATTCGGTATCACCGGAAACGGTATTTCATCCCCAGCGGATTTTATCAGTGGAGTCCTCTATAGAACATATCTTCCCCCCAGAGTAATCTCCTCATCAGTATATTCCCCAGCGGAGTTATCTTCTCCTGCAGTTTTATTCTCGCAATCATCTTCATTCGCCATCCCCAGCGGAAACGAAGAATTCAACTCTTTTCTCCAGCAGCTAACCGGGATTTATTTTCCCCAACTAAAAACATGACATTTCCATACATCATGACACATGCATATACGCATCATACAACACAATCTCATTTATTTAGAGAACATCATGGCTTGATATATATCATGCATTACATACAACTAACCTTTACCTTTCAGGAAGGATGCGGTTAAATTCTCATAAAATTCAAAGTTGTGAAGCTTTTATTCAAGTCGAACTACTTACCAGTTCTTAAATCTCAACAGAATTATCCTCAGTTGAATTACAGATAAGGTCCTAAATCTAGACAAAGTTCCTCCGTCGAATTACAGATGAGTTCCTAAATCTCAGCAGAGTTTTCTCAGTTGAATTACGGGCGAGTTCTTAAATCTCGATGAAGATGTTTCCCTCAGTCGAATTACTGACCAGTTCTTAAATCTCAACGGAATTATCCTCAGTTGAATTACAGATAAGGTTCTAAATATCGACAAAGTTCCTAAATCTCAGCAGAGTTTTCACAGTTGAATTACAGGCAAGTTCTTAAATCTTGATGAAGATGTTTCCCTCAGTCGAATTAATGACCAGTTCTTAAATCTCAACCGAATTATCCTCAGTTGAATTACAGATAAGGTTCTAAATGTTGACAAACTTCCTCTGTCGAATTACAGACGAGTTCCTGAATCTCAGCAGAGTTTTATCAGTTGAATTATGGGTGAGTTCTTAAATCTCGATGAAGATGTTTCCCCCCTCAGTTGAATTACGGACAAGTTCTTAAAACTCAGCAGAGATGTCCTCTCAATTGAAGTACAGGCAAGTTCCTAAATCTCAACAAAGATCAGACTTCCCCAGCATAATCTTCCACAACAACAGGTATACAAGCCCTCGATAAGGAATCTCTTATGCGACCGACACCTTTCCAAATGGCATCTGTAAGCCCATTCCCGACATCACAAGGCTGATACCACTTCATGCGAGTGCAAATTTCTGGGCACTCTAGTGTTCAATCATCTTCCACCTTTGGATCACGAAAGGCATGAAAGCCAATCTACATCCTCAGGTTTAAGAAGATTAAACAGGGGCAGCTGTTGTACCCCAAAATTTGCCCTCCCATATTTCTCAAAACATTCCAAGAAAAATCTTCAAGTTGCTCAAGGTTGCTTAAAGATGGTCAGACAAGCTCTCTGCTAAGGCAGTCTACCCCAAATTAGGGTTTTGTGTTGCATCAAGATCTTTGAATCTGAATGACCTCAAATTCTCCCCAATGTCCTAATATGTTCTCAAGATCATCCATGTCAAATTTCATGCCTTGCAGAGGAAGTTTGCTCAGTCAATTGCCCAAAGGTCCAAAAATTGACCATGCTAGGGCAAAAGTCAACTGTGACCCAAATACAGTCAAACTTCAAGATTTTTTGTCAACATTCTCATTTTGAAGGATATTTCATCATTTGATCAAGGTTTGATCATGATTCATCAAGGATTGCTCAAAATTCATCAAGATTCAAAAGTTGCTAAATTAGGGTTTTGTAGGAAAAGTCAACCCAACTTTGACCAAGCATAACTTTCTCATACTTTATGAGAAATCACCTATCCAATGCTCATTTTTAAGAGGAGGAAATTCCCTACAATCCATCTTCATTCCCCAAGATCAAAAAATTCACTCACAAGTAGTTATGAATTTGGACATTATAGGTCATTTTGAAAAGTCAACAAAAATACTTTTTTTTCCAAAGCTTCTAACATAAGCATGGAATATCAAAATGAGCTGAGACCAAAAGTTTTGGTTAGAGGACACCTCAAGATTTCTAAAAAGTCCAAGAACACCTCCAAAAGTTCAAAATTAAAGAAGTTACGCATTGTTGAAGTTGTACTTTTTTGCAAAATTGCCAAAAGTCAACTATCCCGAAAACTTCAAATTTTGCCAAATGGGCCCATTCTTTTTCACTTGATTTGAGTTTTCATTATTGCCCACGTGCCCTAGCTTCATCCATGTGTCCATGTCACATTTTTATTATTTAATTTGATTTTTATTTGAATTAATTTATTTTAAATCAAATAAAATCATGTAAAATCTAAAGCATTGATAACACATGATTTTTTGGCTATTTCAGGCTCCAAATACAGCTATTATGTGAATCAAATTCGTATCAAAGGCATTGGTTACAAGAATATATGATTTGGATCAAATTTGGAAAGGTTTTCATGAAGTATCAAATCAAATATGCAATCATTGATGGAGTAAGATTTGAACCAAATTTGTTACCCTAATCCAATGTGCATTACATAACAAAGCAAGACACACGAAAATAAGGGTTGGAAAGCATTGGTAGAGGCTGAACCAAAGTTGGAAAAATCACAAAATAGTGAGAGATCAAAATCAGGGTTGGAGGCATTTTCAAGGCTGGAGACATATCCCAATCGATTCCTAGCAATTCACACAAGCTAACTCGATCCAAATCACGCACTCTCAGGCCCCCATATGCGCTGTAAGTCTCACGCAACTCAACCCTGTTCTTGAAATCGATTTGAATTATTCTGGCATCATTTGAGTAAACTAATGGCATATTTATGATCACAAGAACATTTGCAAGCTTTTCATAATATTCAATTGCATTTATCTGGATTATATGGAGAACTACCATTGTTAGGGTTTGGTTCGTGTTTTTGGGCATTTTTGTTTCAGGTACAATTGACCTCCATGAAAGACATGGTTGTGACCGGGAGGTTGAGACGAACACGACCATGCCCTTAGAAATCATTTTTGTGGCCTGTACAATATTTTGGAGATGGACCTGCTTATAGCTACAGACTTATGTCCGTTGGTATAGTTGATTGACCTTTTAGCCACAGACGGGAGGTCAGGGATGATGCGTGACATCCCTCTATTGGACCATTCAAATATCACGCGCCTTTTTCTTTATTTTTCTGGCATTTGATTTGTTTCTTTTATTATCATTAATTGGTACAGAATAATCAAACCAAGCAACATGCTTCAGTGGTTTCCACATAGGCCATAAAGGATCCAAACGCTGGAGGTCAGGGGTTCGATCCCTGCCTCCAGCAAATTATATTTTCTTGTTTCTTTTAAAATAATCACATGCGCGCTCAAGCTTGCAACCCACCATACTCCCTCACTATCCAAGCGCCAGATGGCCAAAGGGCCAGATCTGGTGGCCAGGCGTTGAAGATCCACCAAAGCGCTTGTCAATGCGTGTGTACCTGATCTAAAAAAATCAAACGAGCCAACTTCTAATGGGCCTTCAGACTTGCTACTTACACCCTCATATCAGGCCCACTACCTCCTTTCTCTTATATCTTTATATTTTTATTTAATTGTTTTATTTTATTTTAATTAATTTCTAACCAATAACTTTTTTTTCCTTTTATCAAATAAAATCACAAAAAATACTTTTTTATCCAATCAAATTTTAAAAACTTTTATTTTTATTGATAATTACTAACTAATTAATTTAGGTTTTTAATTCTAGAAAACTCTAACTTATTTTTGTAAATAATTAAAATTAATTAGATTTAATTAGGTTTTAACTACTAATTTAATTTATTTTATTTTCTTTCTTAAAATAAAAACCCAAAAATATGTCATAATTTATTTTTCATTAATTAATTAATTTTATAATTAATTTAGTAATTAATTTAGGACTTCATTTCTTTCTCAAATAGAAAAACAACAAAAAAGATCATTTTCTTTCAAAAGGGTCAAAACCCTAAATTTCGCACTCGATTTAATTTCCCGCGCGTTGTATTTATTTTTATCATATTAATGTATCTGCTTACGGATTGTAATAGTTAAATAGGACATTTAATTATTTTTATCGCTTTATTTTATTTTTCAAAGGGTTTGTCTTTGGCGATGTAAATACCCGACGCCTTGTAATTTAAATTCCGCATTTTAATTCTGCAAATTATAACTGCTAGATGTTTGATAATAGGGTTTGCATGACAAGACTGAATGTTAATCTTAAGATCAAATTAGATCACCCTTAACATGTACAAAGATAAAAATAACTGAAAACGACACACTCGCACATGCGCACTCTTAGGGTACCCCCCCACTTGGCTGCCTTCGTAAACGGTCATTGTGTATAGGTATTTTTAGAGGTCGTCCTCTTGTCTAAAAGATCATAGTCGCCTCAAAACGGTTGCCTCAGATATTGTCGCCTCAAACAAATGATCTAAGACATTAGGGTTACCGCTAACGCGTCCTAACATTGCTTTAGTGATCGTATGTCCCTCATTAGAATTGACCCTCAAACTTCAACGACGGTGCTACCCACTCACTAATAGTGGGATAGCATTGTCTAAAGGACATTAGCATAGAACGATTCCTTTTTTGATTAGGTAGATGGTTCTTAGATACTTTCTCTTTCAAAAAACAAAACTCTTCACACTTACACTTTTCGAACAAAGTTTTCAAAACACTTTATTACACTCTTGAGGATAGAAGCAAGAGTTAAATCGAAGTTTTAAACAAAAACTTTTTCAAACCCACAAGCACAAAGAAAATAATTTTGAAAACAATTGAGCAAGTACATAAGATCCCGTAGATAACTACGGATAGAAAGGGTGCTAATACCTTCCCTTTCTATAATCTACCCCCCGAACCCGCGGAATATCTCGAAAAAGGAATTTTTTGTGCTTTTTTCCTTTCCTTGTTGGATAAAATAAAATTCGGTGGCGACTCTTGCTTACCGCGACATTTTGCCAATACAAAACGCAAAACACAAACCAACATTCCAAAAAACAGTCAGTTCTTCCCACCGCATCACAATATGCATATTCTTCATCTCCAACAGGCAATCAGGGATTCAACCCCCAAAATTTCCTCAGCAGCAGTCAGGGATTTATTTTCCCGGACGAAAACAAACATTTCATATTCATACATCATATCATGTACATACCAATGCATTTAGCATGATACCACATCTGGTGAACATCATGCAAGCATCTGCATTTTTACTAACCCCTTTTCTCCCAAGTAAAACGTCAAGTTTAGTATGAATCAACAAGAGATTTGTGTTAATACTTCTTCCAGCATTTACCAACATTCCTCCCAAATGGCATCTATAAGCCCATTCACAATCCATCTTCGAGTGAAAATTTCTGGGCACTCTAGTGTTCAATCATCTTTCACCTTCAAGTCACAAATGACGGATCCGCTAATCTAACTCTTTAGGTTCAAGAATTTTGAACAGGGGAAGCTATTGCACCCCAAAATTTGCCCTCTCATTTCTCAAGGAATCACCCTGGATCCTCAAATTTCCTCTCATCTAATTCCAAGCCTTGAGTTATTAATTTTTCCAAGAAAACCATTCACAAGGGAAAAATGGTCATTTGCACACTAAGAAGTCTAACTTTGAATTTTGGATCAAAATCAAATCTCAAAAATCATATTTCATCAAGACATGTTGGAATATGAAGTTTGCTTCATCAAGAATTTCAAAAGTCAAATTTTACTTTCGAAAAGTCAAATTCTAAATACTTAGAAATTTTCTAAGTGTTTAAGAAATATGATAATTTCAGAACTTCTGAGCCAGTCTTCACATTCAGCAAATTCTGGATACTCTCAAGGAAGAGTTTGGTCAGAACTTCTGGGCCAGTGTTCACAAAGGTTCAGTCAGAGTTTGCAAAGGTTAAATCAAAAAGTTAACAAAGAATGTTGTAAGTATACTAGAAGTTCGGAAGGATCCCTCAGAACATGTTGAAGTTAGAAGATAAGAGGATCAGAAGATGAGATGCTATGCTGAAGCAGAACTTCTAATCCAGAGTCAAGCAAAGATGCAGAGTTTCACATGGGAACTCATTTAATGCTCACAACCGCCTCTGAGTCTTTATCCAAGGGACTTTCACCACGTGTACCCCTATTGTCTTGGGAAGACAAACTTCTGTGCAGAAGTATGCTAGACCCACGTGCTGTCCCTACTTTTCCTTAATTCGCGCTGCCAAATCAGGCTGAGGCACCGTTAACCATCCAACTTGAATGCATTGAACCCCTACTTTGTTTAAGTTTACTTCAAGAGTAAGTTAGCATCTAGCATATGATGTTGGTGCCACTTGACCTCCCCAATTGAAAAACTTTTCCTATAAATAGAACACCATTTGCACACTGAAAAAGCCCAGAAAAATTTGTGAAAGAGACAAGAGAATTAAGGAAGAAGGCTTTGAACCACTGCAAAAATTCCAAGAACCCAGGAAACTATAAACACAAAATACCAAAATCTTAGCATTGATTCCCTACATTCAAACTCCATTTTTCCTCAAGTGTTCTTGACTAAAGCCATCTACGTAGCTACTGATTCGTATATTAGAAGCTACCTTAACTTATGTATTCCTATTGCATACACACTCCATTCACTTCAACCTTAAAGGAGTAAGAATGTAGATATTCTGCACATTTAGCACAATGTAGATATTCTGATCCTGATGATGTACATATTCTGAAAATTCATACATCTGCCTGCCTAAGAAGAAGAAATCCCTATTCAGAGCTTCATAAAGAAATTAGGGCTCAGAATTAGAATCAGCAAATACATGTTGCTTCTGATTTATGCTTCTGATATTTCATGTAATTTGTCATAACTGTTATGCATGCAACTTCTGTTCTGTAAATAACTAAGCTGTAGATATTCTGACTGGTATGAAGAGAGGCAAAGTTCTGACAGTTGCGTCAGAACTTTTGAAAACTTCTGAGTTCTCAGCAGATCCAGAACTTCTAAACTTCCATATTTTTACTAACATGTTTCTGTTTGTGCAGCAAGTCAGAGTCAGAACTTCTGACCTCTTCTATTTTCAGCACTTTGCGCTGATTATGTTTTCTTTCTCTTTTATTATTTTTCCATCATATTATTTTTTATTATTAATCAAAAAATACCAAAAATATTTTATATTTGCATGTTATATTTTCTTTTAACAAAAAAAGAGAGACAAAAAATATTTTTCTTAAACAAAAGTTATTTTATTTTTTTATTAAACAGACAAACATTTTACATTTCCTGTACATTCTTATCTATTTCAATATGGTTGTAATAGTAACCTAGAATTTTAACTTGCAACCCCCATTCATAAATATGTACCCCCATCCCCTAAAATATTGTAATAGCGTAGGACTTTACATTTCCGCACTGTTATTGCTTTCAATATATGCTAGTAATTAGGGTGTGCACGACAAGATATGAAAATTGACAAATAGATCACCCTAATCAAGACAAATTATGCATGAAATCAAATACACTCGCACACTTACACCCTTAAGATAATTCCACTTGTTGCCTTACAAAAATGGCCATGTTATGCATGTGGGATGTCTTAGCACAAACGAATCTAAAAATACAAGATCATAGTCCCTCGATGATGCTATCAAAGTTGGCTTTTAAAATGATCTTAGTCCCTAAATAAAAAGTGCTAAGTCATCTCACAACATTGCTATCATGGTCATACGATGACCCAAATGCCCGTCCCTTCACATCCAACGATAGGGCTTCTTACCAAAACAATGGTAAGATAGCAACATCTAAAGGAGGAGGAAAACACATCTAAGACCTTTTGAGTAGGTAAATTAATTTTACTTACTTGCTCAATTTCAAAAAAGCATCCTTGCTATTTTCAAAAACAATCACATACACTTCAAAAAACTTTCCAAGACTTGACATATTTTCAAAAGCTCAATACTTTGTATACTTTCTGTAGTTGTTTAGTTATTGGCTTGCATTTTTGGTAAAACTCAAGTGAGTGTGAATGTCATGACTGATGTCATAACATTCTAGTTTAGTTTGTACTGATTCATTAGGTACCTTTGCTGAAAAATATTGTCTTTCAGGTACTGATGTTTATAAGTGTGTATCTGAGCATTTTGCAAAATGATCACATTTTCCTAAATCAGTAGACAGGTTTTTCAGATGTCATAACAGATGTTAAGACATCCTGTTCTGAACTAACAGGTTTGCAGTTTGGTTAATTCTGAGTTTTTTCAGGAAAATGACTCAGTCTTTCCAGAACAGCATCCTGTGTTTTCTTTGGGTTAACCTAGCTCAACCCTAACCTGGTTGATAAAGTCCTGTGACCTAGTATTAAGGTCAAAAGGAATTAACCCTAGCTTTTTGTGGAAACCCTAACTGAAGATGCAGCTGCTATATATTCAACAGAGCTGCTGTTTTGCAAGCAACCCCTTTTTGGTCAGAAGATCATTTGTAAACTGTATAGGTTTAATTATTGTACTTCAAGCAATTATCATTGTGATAAGTGACTTGGAATAGGTTTTTAATTGTAAGGGTTGTGTAGCACTCAAAGCTTTGAAGCAAGAGTGTTTGAATGTTTCTTGACTAAAGCTGTGAAGCAGAGTCAAGTTAGGTGTGTGTATCACTCAAAGCTGTGAAGCAAGAGTGGTTGTGTTGCTTGATTAAAAAGCTGTGAAGCTTAATCAAGTGTATGTTTTTGAAGAGTGTCTTCATCAATTCATTAGTCAAATTGTTTTATGTATCACTGCTGTGATTGAGGGGGAGTGAGTAGGAACTCAGGTTTAAGTTGTACTTAGATTGAAATTGAATTGGGTAGGTCTTAAGTGAAGGAGATAAACTGGTTGGTTTATTCCTGAATTAACATCTCTTATAGTGGATTTCCTCCCTGGCTTGGTAGCCCCCAGAGTAGGTGTTGTTGCACACTGAACTGGGTAAACAATTGACTGTGTTCTTTACTGTTTTTGTATTTACTGTCTTATAGAAAGTCAGATACAGTGTCATAACATTAAACGTGACATTGAGTATCTGCAGCCAGAATTTCAATTGGCATCAGAGCAGGCACCCTGCCTGTATTACTGGGTGAGATCTAGGGATATCACTTTCTGGCACTATGGACAAAGAAGGAGTTTTTGGAAATAGACCACCCATTCTGGATGGAACTAATTATGACTACTGGAAACCTCGTATGATTGCCTTCTTAAAATCTCTGGACAAAAAGGCTTGGAGAGCTGCTGACAAAGGATGGATCCATCCCACCATAACTGAGAAAGATGGGACAATCAGTCTGAAACCTGAGGATGATTGGAGTAAAGAAGAAGATGAGTTAGCCCTGGGAAATTCCAAAGCTTTAAATGCCTTGTTCAATGGAATTGATAGAAACATTTTCAGACTAGTTCATAAATATGAACTGGCCAAGGAAGTTTGGGACACTCTCAAAACTACTCATGAGGGAACTTCCAAAGTAAAAATGTCAAGGCTTCAGATGCTGACCACCAAGTTTGAGAATCTAAAAATGATGGAAGATGAAACCATTCATGAGTTTCACATGAACATCTTGGAGATTGCCAACACCTCAGGAGCACTGGGAGAAAAGATGTCAGAAGAAAAACTGGTGAGAAAGATTCTCAGATCCTTGCCTAAAAGATTTACAATGAAGGTAACAGCCATAGAGGAAGCCCAGGACATCAACAAGTTGAAAGTGGATGAACTTATTGGGTCTCTTCAGACTTTTGAGATGGGGATCACTGATAATGGTGACAAGAAGAACAAGAGCATAGCACTTGTATCCAACACTGATGTTGAAAACAAGGAGGATGAAGAAGAAAATATTTCAGAAGCTATAGCCATGCTTGGAAGACAGTTCAACAAGCTCATCAAATGAATGGATCCAAAGTCAAGGTCTAATGTTCATAACATTCCCTCTGACATTGACAGTTCCAGCAGAAGACCAAGGTCAGAAGAAAAGGGAAACCAAGGCAGAGGCATTCAATGCCATGGCTGTGAAGGATATGGACATATTCGAGCTGAATGTCATACCTTTCTTAAGAAACAAAAGAAAGGAATGACTGTTACTTGGTCTGACTGTGATTCAGAAAGTAATTCTGAAGAAGAATCTGCCAAACTAGTTACTGCTCTAACTAGTGTTTGTACCTCTGACAGTGACACTAGTGATGAAGAAGTGACATTTGAAGAACTGGCTAATACCTACAAGAAATTGTGTATCAGAAGTGCTGAAGTCTGTGTGCAGAATGAGAAACAATCAAAACTCATTATAAAGCTGGAGGCTGAAAAAAGGGCAGATCTTGAAACTATAAGTCACCTAGAAGGGGAAGTTCAATTACTGAACTCACAACTGAACCAAATGACAAAATCTGTCAAGATGTTGACCAATGGATCAGATAAATTGGAAGAGATTCTTCAAGTTGGACAAAATGTGGGAAACAAATCTGGTCTAGGATTTGTGGAAGCTAAGAAATCTGGTGCAGACAAGAAGATCAGGCATGTTAAACAATTGTCAAAGCAGATGTCTCAACACAACTCTCAACATCAGAAATACATGAAGAAAAAATACCAAAGATGGAGATGTCATCATTGTGGGAGGTATGGACACATAAAGCCCTTCTGCTTCAAATTGCATGGATACCCTAATCAAAACTCAGGTGCTAAACCTAAGCCAAAAAGGGTACCACATACTCCTCATTGGAAGAAAAAGGCTACTACCCTGATAGCCCATACTTCCCTGAGAGTGTCTGCAAAGGAAGGATGGTACTTTGACAGTGGTTGCTCTAAACACATGATTGGAATAAAGAACATTCTCAATCATGTCAAACCTCAAAACACTAGTTATGTGACCTTTGGAGATGGTGCTAAAGGTGAAATCAAAGGAGTTGGTAATTTGGACTGCCCTGAAGTTCCAAGACTGAGTGAAGTCTTGCTGGTAAAAGGGCTGACTGCTAATCTCATTAGTATCAGTCAATTATGTGATCTAGGATTCAAGGTCAACTTCTCAAAATCTGAATGTCTAGTAATTAATGAAAAACTAGAAGTTGTAATGAAAGGAATCAGATCCAAAGATAACTGCTACTTGTGGCAGCCTGAGAACACTAATAACTCCACTATGTGTCCAATTACCAAAGAAGAAAAAGAGATGAAACTGTGGCATCATAAGCTTGGTCATCTTCATCTAAGAAGAATGAAAAGAGCTATCTCTATGGAAGCAGTCAAAAGGACTCCAAAACTACAGGTTGATAATGTCTATGATGTGGCAAATAAACTTGAAGAAGGATGTGTTGTCAGAACCAGAAGTTATCATGATAAGGATGTTGGAAATAACAAGTCTAATAAATTCTGTTTCCCTGAAGAAATGAGGCGTGAAGTCTCCTCTCCTATAACTCTCCATCAAAATGGAGTGGACAAAAAGAAAATCATTCAAGAATCAACCAGAACTATGATTCATGTCAAAAGAATGTCTTCCCAACTCTGTGCGGAAATAGTTGCTGCTAGGAATAACTGTTCTCAAAATATCTGGTCAAAACAGATGCTCACTGAGTATAATGTCTCACAAGATGTTGTGACATTGTGTTGTGACAATCTGAATACAATCAATATTTCCATGAACCCTATTCAGCATAACAGGACCAAGCACATTGACTTTGTAGAGAAGAAGTCATTTAAACTGGAACATGGTATCTTTAAGCTTCAGCTGACTGATTCTTCTACCAAGGCTCTTGTTGGAAATAAACTTGAAAACTTGAGGGGCAGGTTGGGTATTTGCCAACATGAGAAATTATAGCAATTAATTTTGCTTAAAACAAGGGTTGAAGGAGTTAATTTTGTTAAGTCTATTTTTAGTGGGTTAATCATATGTTTTCCCAATTCTTTCAAAATCCTTAAGAAGTTGAAAAGACTCTCTTTTGCCTCCTACCTCTCTCGTCTTTGCAACCTGTTCCCTCCTCTCAATCAAAGTTTTTTCTCAAATTGCTATTGGTGCTCTAAGTCAATCAAAATGTCTCAGACATCATCTTCAACCAAGGCGACTTCATCATCCTCATCATCTTCATCATCTGACCAAGACTCTAGAGAAATCACCACATGCATAGAATCTGAAGTTCTTGAGGTCACTCCTCTCAGAGAGATGGCAACTGACCCCGCCAAAGTCAAGAAGCTAAGAACTAGACATGCAGGAAGAGCTCAAGATGCAGCCTCTGGTAATCCTTCTCATCCTTCTTCTTTTGTACCAAATAGAGAAGGATCAGTTCAAGTTCATCAAGCTATTGCTAGGCTTGTTACTAGTATACTAAGCAGAAAACAACCTGTACCGGGGATTTCTGTCCCTTTAAATCAATCAGGAAGCCCAAATGTGGACCTCTCTGAGAATGTAGATGTCTCTGAGAATGTTGTGACACAAAATGACAACATTCAGAACCCTTCAGAAAAGACTGTTGATCCTCCTATCATTGATGTGGATGAGGATTACTCAGATAATGATCTGATTGCCAATGTAAACCCTAGCATAGCTAGGAGATTGATGAAAAGAAAGGGTAATCAGAATGATGCAAAATTTGTGTCCAAAGATAAACCTACTGTTAAGAAATCCAAGGCTGAAGGCATGGCTGAGGTAGAATCTGTGAAAATTATTCAGACCAAAGGGAAGAAGGCCCAGGTGCATACTGCTAGACAACCAATTTCAAAGAAGAGAAAAGAACCTGAATCTTCTGATTCTGATGAGGAATCAGAGTTTGAGATTGATGCTGAAGAAATTCCTATCAGAAGGAAGCTCCCCTCCAGCAAAATTGCTAGAGTTCCTGAAGTCCCAACAGACAACATCTCTTTTCATCATCCTGACAATGCAAACAGATGGAAGTATGTTTGCTTAAAGAGAATAGCTTTAGAAAGAGAACTCAACAATGATGCCATGGAGTGCAAATACATCATGGACCTGATCAAGAATGCTGGACTGATGAAGACAGTGATAAAATTTAACAAGTGTTATGAAAATCTGGTCAAGGAGTTTATAGTGAACTTGTCTAATGATTGTGCTGATGGAAGGTCAACTGACTTTGAAAGTGTTTTTGTTAGAGGAAGAAGGGTCAAGTTCTCTCCATCAGAAATTAACAAATTTCTTGGAAGAACAAATGAGGATTGTCCTGATCTGGAGGTCACTGACAATGAAGTTTGTCAAACCATCACAGCAAGGCAAGTGAAGTGCTGGCCCTTGAAAGGCAAGCTGAATGCCAGCAAACTCAGCATGAAATTTGCCATCCTGCACAAGATTGTGCAGCCAACTGGGTGCCTACAAACCATAAATCAACTATCTCCACAGGATTGGGGAGATTTATTTATGCTGTGGGAACCAAGACTGCTTTTGACTATGGCAGGTATATCTTTGAACAAACTTTAAAACATGCTGGTAGTTATGCTGTCAAAGGACCAATTGCCTTTCCCTCCCTCCTTTGTGGAATTATCCTTGCACAATACCCTGATATCCTGGTGGCAAGAGATACAGCCTGCAAAAGAGCTCCTGCCCTTGGGTTGCACTACAAACTGTTTCAGGGATCTCATGCTCCAGATATTGTCATAACATCAGCTGAGACATCGTCTGTGAAGACCCAGTCCAAGACATCTGATGTCATAGCTGTTTTAAAAGAGACCTGCAAAGAGCTGGAAGCTAGGAAAAAGACCCTAGAAATCCTAATTGCCAGGTTAGAAAAGGAGGAAGCTGAAGGAAACAGAAGGGAAGAAGGTGTAGAAGCTGAAGGTCATCTCAATATTGAAGAAACTAGCTCCTCTGAGTCTGATGATAGTGCTTAAAGGTTGGTTGCTGTTTGGTGGTGTTGCTGGTTGGTGCTGGTACCTGGTGAAGTTTGGAAGTGTGTTCAGTTTTTTCTGCTGCTGCTCTCATTACTTTTTTCTGGATAACTGTATAATTTTTATGAACATGTATCTTTGGCCCATTTGTGGCTAAAGAGGGGGAGAATATTTTGGTACTTGCTTAATTAGAAATTCCATTTTTCTGCAGTCATTTCTTTCTGCTGCTATCTATCTCTGATTACTTAGGGTCTTTAGCCAAAAATCTGCCAAAGGGGGAGTTTGTAGTTGTTTAGTTATTGGCTTGCATTTTTGGTAAAACCCAAGTGTATGTGTGAATGTCATGACTGATGTCATAACATTCTAGTTTAGTTTGTACTGATTCATTAGGTACCTTTGCAGAAAAATATTGTCTTTCAGGTACTGATGTTTATAAGTGTGTATCTGAGCATTTTGCAAAATGATCACATTTTCCTAAATCAGTAGACAGGTTTTTCAGATGTCATAACAGATGTTAAGACATCCTGTTCTGAACTAACAGGTTTGCAGTTTGGTTAATTCTGAGTTTTTTCAGGAAAATGACTCAGTCTTTCCAGAACAGCATCCTGTGTTTTCTTTGGGTTAACCTAGCTCAACCCTAACCTGGTTGATAAAGTCCTGTGACCTAGTATTAAGGTCAAAAGGAATTAACCCTAGCTTTTTGTGGAAACCCTAACTGAAGATGCAGCTGCTATATATTCAACAGAGCTGTTGTTTTGCAAGCAACCCCTTTTTGGTCAGAAGATCATTTGTAAACTGTATAGGTTTAATTATTGTACTTCAAGCAATTATCATTGTGATAAGTGACTTGGAATAGGTTTTTAATTGTAAGGGTTGTGTAGCACTCAAAGCTTTGAAGCAAGAGTGTTTGAATGTTTCTTGACTAAAGCTGTGAAGCAGAGTCAAGTTAGGTGTGTGTATCACTCAAAGCTGTGAAGCAAGAGTGGTTGTGTTGCTTGATTAAAAAGCTGTGAAGCTTAATCAAGTGTATGTTTTTGAAGAGTGTCTTCATCAATTCATTAGTCAAATTGTTTTATGTATCACTGCTGTGATTGAGGGGGGGTGAGTAGGAACTCAGGTTTAAGTTGTACTTAGATTGAAATTGCATTGGGTAGGTCTTAAGTGAAGGAGATAAACTGGTTGGTTTATTCCTGAATTAACATCTCTTATAGTGGATTTCCTCCCTGGCTTGGTAGCCCCCAGAGTAGGTGTTGTTGCACACTGAACTGGGTAAACAATTGACTGTGTTCTTTACTGTTTTTGTATTTACTGTCTTATAGAAAGTCAGATACGGTGTCATAACATTAAACGTGACATTGAGTATCTGCAGCCAGAATTTCACTTTCTTACGAACGAGAACTATTACAAAGTTTGCCTAAACGATGGCACCTTTTCAAAATACTTTCAAAAAACCACACAAAGCACACTTTTCAAAACAAAAGCAAGTGATCTAGCAAGCAACTAAGAGCCCATGGAAAACCATGGATGGAGGGGGTTCTAATACCTTCCCTTTTCATAATCTACCCCCTGAAATCAAGAAAACATCTCTAAAGGTCTTTCCTGTGCTTTTTCACCTTTCCTTATTGGATAAAATAAAAACCCCAAGTCAGTTCTCCCACTGTATCACAACATGCATGTATGATTCATAGAGAAAGAATAAATTTGGCACCAAATGATAAAAATGAGGTAAAAGTAAACTGGCTCGCTAAGTTTGGTAACCCTCATCCAGTTATTCACCCCAAAGGGTGTTGACCCCAAAACATCATCCAAAAGGACAATATATAACTGCAAAGTTTTAAAGTTTCATCTGTACTTAAAAGTAGCCAATGCTTCTATTTGGTTCCTATGCAAAAATTCTTGATTAGACTTGTGCATCTGATGATCATCATAATTCTCATTGCCTTAATTTGACTATCCGAATGAAAAAGGAGGAAAATCAGAAAGAGACTTAATTACAAAGCATAGTTAGAGAGGTATCTGAAGAGGAAACTCTAGGTTTAAAGATTCTTAAACAAATTCTTCGCATCATGTGAACATCTGACGAAATTCTTTTTGATCAATTTGAACGGATGTCTCACGTATGAGTACCAGGCTGCTGTGATTTTAATGAGTTCTTGTAATGGTCGCTTGAGGTCAAGCAACAATTTAAGTTTGGGGGAGTTTTATCAGTGGTTTTTCTACCTTTATTTATAGTTGATTTTATTTATAGCTTATTTATTTTGTCAAGTGTTTTAGTCCTTTCTTCTATGTTTTATGTGTTGGTTGTGTATTTTGTTATTTTCAGGATTATAAAATAAAACCAGGAAAATAAGTGCGAAAAGTGCATAATTTGGAGTTTCGGAGGAAGTCTCAAAAACCAAGCTACAAGGCACCTAACATGGCCACCCGTGTCGCCTGACATGAGCTGTGTTAGGAGAGGATGCTCAGTAGGTAGGTTTTGGAGAAGAGGCAGAGGCTGACATGGGTGCCCGTGTCGGCCTACGATGCTGATTTCATAATTTTTTCATACTTTTTCCACATGTTAAGCTGTGAGGGTGTTTTGGGTACTTCAAACCGACCTAGATGAATAGTGACTGTTTAAATGAGTTTTCACAAGGAATAAAGGGAATTTTTGGTATAGAAGAATCTTTTACACGACTGAATATTGGAGAAGTCAAGGTTTTCGGAGAGCGGGAGATTTTCATGCGCGGAAGCAATTGAAGATCAAATTTCACATGAATCCTTGTAATGTCTATATTTTGTGTTGTGATTATTATGAACAATATGAGTAGCTAAAACCCCTAATACTAAGGGGTGTCCCTGATTTGAATATGTAATGATTATGAATTCCTGAGTTCTTTAATAAATTTTTCTCTATGCGATTTAATTGTACAATGTTTTTATGCCTTCCTGATCGGACAAATTAGGATTGATTTACAGTTAACAACCAGCTGAAGCGCGATTGTTAAGGTTTTTGTATAATTAGGCTATAATAGATATCACCTAAGACTAGGGATACCCTATAGTTACCAGATTTAACCCTTAATTAAATAAAGGCTTTAATCCATCAGATATCTCTAAGGACTTAGGATTTAGGATGGATGGTTAAAGGTTTTCCCACTAAGGACTTAGGGGAAGATAATCTAAAGGGCTAGTAATTGAAGGATATTAACTTGTTGTAGAGATCAAGATTCAAGGTTGTTACAGGGAAATTATACACCATACTCTACCATACCCCTCATATATGTGAAAAAGCCCTAATTTACATTCTGCTTATTTTTATTTCTTCTAAGTGACAATTTCTAAACGAAAACCCCAATTAAAGTTTTTGTTTAATTGAACTGAATTGAACTTGAATTGAACTCGATAATTGCATGCAGTCCTTGAGATCGACTATCGGGGAATTCCTAATTATTACTATGGGACAAAAATAGTACACTTGTTATTTTTCCTATCAAAATCCACAAATTTGTTGACGTTAGGAAACAAGAACAAACCATAACCAATAAAAGCAAAGATAGCATCGAAAGCAGTTGTACTCTTCATCTTGGAAAAGTACCAAGCTTTCTCCAATAAAAACTGAGCACGTAAACCGCATATTTCCTCCTTTGGTAGTCATGTTAGCCTCAATCTCAGACTTCTTACAGTGAGTCATGGTAGCAATCTCATGAGACTCAGGCTCTCCTTCTAAGCTAGTGAAAGGAACACGATCTGTAATAGGTAAACCAAGTAAGTAAGAATACTCCTCCAACATGGGCATCACCTTATAATCAGGAAAAGTAAAACAATAGTGTAACAGGTCATAGAACAGGACCAATGTAGAAAGAATACCCTCAATCATCTTGAGCTTTATAAGAGGCAGAATGGCTCCATACTTCTTCCAGAAATCTGTAGAACTCTCAATCTAAAAAATCAAACTCATCAGTTCCTCTATCTTAGGATCCTTGAAAATTTACTTCCGAGTCTTTCTTTTTCCAAAATCCATGCTTAAAAAGTAACTGAGATATTTTTGCAACAATCAACCTTACGTTCCTTGAATCAAATGTTTTAAAGAATGCTCATGGGTGCATGAATGCATGAGGCAACAATCACACACAAGATCACAAACATGGGGTTCATAGGTTTGACATCACGAGCATGAAGTCAAAGGTACTACCCACAAGTTATGGACTAATAGTTTACCACATCACAAACAAGGTTCTACATTCTTCCTTCGGATACTACCAATGTACCGATTAGCTCGGTAATTAGCAAATTCTTAGGAAAACCTCGTATGAGTGTAGCATTGCGTGATAACCACTTCTGAATTGCTCTGTCATAGTCTCCGAACTACACCTAAAAGGCCAAGATGGGTTAAGGGTTCTATCGTCCTCAGCTTCAGCAGGCTCCTAGGTCGAAAGCAGCATGTCTTCCCGATTGCTTGGTAAATAAATACTACAGTCAAAGAGGCCACCACTTAGTGGGGGATCTCATGTCTCCTTTTTTGGGAATCCTCCCTCAAATTTAACATGACTATACCACCCGTCCTATCTTAAGTTTTCCCAAGTCTGGATAGAGGACTTATAAGAGATCACTAAGCACACTGGAAATTAGGAAAATCCAGACATACATATATACAACAAATAATATACAACAAATAAAAGAACATAAACAAATAAAAAATATGGTATCAACCCACTTAGAGTATATTCCCCATTGACATTGCCATTTTTTGTGTAGCGGTAGAAATGTTGAGACTTAGCCATTTGATTGACTTAACTTGCACATATCAAAATAAAAATATCCACCACACTTTATTTTTTTCAAAGGAAATGGGAAAAGAGTGAGTAAACCCAAAAATAGAGGGGAGAGAATCTAGGCAAGGGGGTTGGTTATGAAACGGAAAGGTATTAGCACCCTAAACATCTACGGCACTCCGCATAAACCTCTTTGAAAATCTGTGTATTTTGGTTATTAAAGGTGTATACAATAATATATGGTGGAGATGAGAAAAGAAGTATTTTTTTATAATTTTCACCTTCCGTGATTGTGAACCTTTAGTGCTTGCGTACCACCTTATTTGTAATAGGGGATCAGGGTACTCATAGTTCACCTTAAAAATTTAAAAACACACGTGTGTTGGTTAATTTTAAGAGACGAGACATTATCGTCATATCCTACTGGAAGAACATACTTACTACCCATGATTATGAGAATGGATAATTTTCATCTTCTCAAAGTGTAGGGTATAACTTAGATTTTAAAATCAACAAAGGCTCACTCAACACCCAAGTGGAAAATATCTCACTTCACTACATATCGTAGAAGTGTAGTAGCTCGCATCACTATAAGAATCAACAAGAGTCTAATATTTTGAGAAAAGTTTTAAAGTAAAAAACAAAAGTGGCAAAATGGTTTGAATGAGGTTAATTAACTTTTAGTCTTCTCACAAAAAATGTCAAAGTATGATTAAATTAATTAAAGTTTGACTAAGAAAAGATTTTTCAAAATACATGGACCTAAGTCCAAGTTTATTATGAAAGCGGTTCAAGTTAGAAAACAAGAAGAGTTTTGAAATGGAGGGAGAAATTTTATGAAATTAAAGAAGATAGGTAGAGATGAAGGGACTATCCTAAAGTATAAGGTAAAATCTAAGAAAAAGAACAATCTAACCAACAAGATGCCAACACTTGACATATGAATTCAATGTAGATTTCATATTCTTTGGATTAAAACCAAGCAAGCAGAAATACTAAACCTCTGAGAAATACTAATCTTCAGATGAATTAAGTCTTCACAAAAATTGGGCAGAGTAACAATTGTATACAGAGGATTTCTCAATCACAGACAAAGCACATAATCAAAATAACCCACAAACAAAGAAAATCAACCCAGTGTCTTGGGGTAAACCCTAAGAACTTCAGACAAAATAACAACAAAGCCACAAGGTCCCAAGGTATCAAGGTTTCTACTCCTAATTCCAAGAGATCCACAAATCCATAATGCCAAGGATAGTAACCAAGTAGTCCAAGAAACCCTAAAGTTTTTTAATGTTCAAGTTGATTATTAAATGTCTTCAAAAGAAAATAAAAGCTCAAATGAGCCAAGATAAAATGGCATAAAATTAAATGCTCAAGTGAGCAAAGATAAAATGATATTAAGATAAATTCTCAAATGAGATAACATAAAAAAATAGCATGAAATGTAAATGTTAAAATAAATGGTGCATAAAAGTAAAGGTGTAAAATAAAAGGCATAATAGTAAAAGCATAAAGTAAAGTCAATTTTTAAGGAATTAGAAGTTAGATGTTAGTTGAATGACCATCTTGAAACTTGCATTTCAGAACTCATTAGAAGATTGATAAAATCAAACCTTCTCAATAAAAATTTTCATTTTATTTTTGTCAAGTATATCATTCATTTCAAGTGCTCAAAGAGACCACATATGATCAGTGATGTTCAAATGATTCACTTAGACCAAAGTTCATGAAGTTCATCAGAGAATTGATAAGATCAAAGCCTCCTAATAGTGAACTTAATTGTTATTGGATCAAAGGTTTCAAATTAAACATACTTGGGCTTGCAAACATAGGTTTGGGCCACAAATGATCATTTTGCAAACATAGGGCTATGTTAAGTAATCGTAAGTGGACTTATGTAGAAGTCACACCTAGTTTGAGGCCAGTCAATAGAAATCTATGTACCAACATGTTAGAGAAATGATATGTAGATCATTCTCCAACAATATGTAGTACAAGAAAAAATAAGAATGGGATAAGATGAAGAGGGAGGGGATGTATCAGATGAAATTAGGGTTTCAAATATCATTAAAATCATTCATCCATTTTGGTGGATTTGGTTTTTCAACCTATAAACACGCAAGATCCAATAAGGTTGAGGAACTTGTCCCAAAATAATACTCAAATCAGGACCAAACAAAAATAATAAAATATATTTAATAAAAAAATATTTAAATGATTAATAAAATGGAAGATATACTTCTTGGTATCTGAAAGTGACATTAAGTATACTTCTTGAATTGAGTTTTGGAATTGAGATCACTCAAAATCATAAAAATGAAAGAGTTATGGTCTTTGGAATATGATGAACAAAATTGGGAAAATTCATAAAAGACCTATAACCTTTTCAATTCTTCAACAACTTTCCAAGCATTTTCAAGTCTTGAATATTGAAACAAAGTTGTAGTAGACATCCAAAAGATTATTATAGAAAAAAATGGGCTCAAGGAGATAAAATTGACTAAGTTATGATCATTAGAAGTCAAACCCTATGATTCAAAGGCTTTTAAAGGAGACTTATAATCTTTCTGAAACATTAGTGATCTTCAATTCAAAGTTAACCTTAGATTTCAAAAGAGAGCCGGTTAAGGACCCTTTAAAGAGAATCATGGATTAGGAGTCGATAAAAAATCTCAAAAAATGAGCAAGATATGGTCCTTAAGTGTCAACAAACCCTAGCTCAAAGAATATCAAAAGGACTTGAAACCCCTTTCAACTTTTGATGATTTTTCTTAAATAATTGGATCTTGTCATGTGAAGAGAGGTTGTTATAGATGATAATAAGAATACATAGAAAAAAGAACCAACTCAAAATGTTGAAAATTGAGGGAGTTATGCACATGTGATCACTAAATCAAGCACTTGCTCAATTAGGTCAAACTTGTTGAACCAATCTTTAATCTTTTTGAACTTTCTTGGAAAAATAAAGAATGGTAGATCAAAATAGGTCTTAAAATGATGTTGTATTTAAGCACACTTGAATATGGAGCTAAAGTCTCAATGAAACGTGTTGAAGAAGGCATGAAAATAAACACATGAACCTATGAATCTTCTTGACGAATACCACCACCAACTTTGAGGAAATCTTGACCACAAATCCTTGATATCATAGAAATAGCATTAAAGATTAAGCTTTTGCAATCCATTGAAGAACCATTTGAATGAGGATCATCTCTCAAAATCATAAGTTAGATGGTGAGGTGAATGCAATTGTGTTATCACCTACAATATAAACATTCATAGAGACATATATACATATTTTGATGTTAGTATAAGAAAACATGTACAAGACACAATTCAAGGTTCTTGGAGATCCCTCAAAAGAAAACTTAAAGATAGGATGAAGTAGAAAGGGAGAACCAACCCTAATGTGTGATCTTAATGTATTAATAAAGATGAGATGATAAGAAATGTTAGAAGAAAAAATTAGGGTATAACAAATACAAAGAGAAACAGACAAACAAAAGTTTAAACATAAAGCAGTAGAAACAAGAAAAATTCTAGATCTAAGGTTGTTGAGGAGGTAGAAGCCGTGTAAATAATGCTTCCACGAGACTTTTAATATGATTGTTTGATTCTTCTTGCTTGCTTAGGTCCCCTTAATATCTTTGTTGGTTTCTTCCTGTTTATCCAGCTTTCCCTAACAACTTCATTCGATTTCTTCAAATCATCCATAGTTTTTTACAATAGAGAAGATGTAGTTGTTTCAACAGTAGAAACCATATTCTCAGAAGTTACTGCAACAGATTCTTTCTCAGGAGATTCTTCAACTGACTTGCCTTTTTTTTTAAAAATGACTAGAGGTTGAGGTTGAGCTTCTGGAGATGGTTCCTGAAATTTTGATTCTTGTGGTGCTTCCCAAGGAGTGTTGTCCAGAAGACGAAGGGGTTTCCTTACCCAGAGACATAGAACATGATCCTTGAAGATATTAAAATGATCGCAGAAGCTTTGTTGTGAAATTTCATAACTAAGTTCTTTATCTTCGGAGATTCAGAGTAAAATCATTTTCTAAACTGAGTCCAGAGACAATCAGAAGCAGCTGGATTAAGATTATCCATGCAAGCTTGCTTCAGAGAGTTAACCCATTCCTGCATTTCTGTCTTGAAAACCAACAGAAATTTACCCATATATGATTTAGATGGTTTTGGTGTTGGTTTTGGAATGGCTATTTTTTGAGAAGATGTGACAAGATTGTCCCAGGCTTCTAGGTCGATGATGGTTTTGTGAGGATCTTCTGAGGAGTCAGTGGGAGTTAGAGAGGAAGAAATGATGATATGAGTGTTAAGTGGTGTTGAATCATATGGAGAGCGAATATCTGGAAAGAAAAATATTGTGTGATGGTATGGTGGAGATATTTGGTGGTTGAGAGGTGTTGAGTGGGAAGGTGATTCCTGGAATGGCAGGTGTGGTTTCAGGCATTTGTTCAGAGGTAGTATTTAGATTTTTTGTTTAGGGTCCTGCAAAGAATTGATCAAATTGATCAATATTAGATAGAACTTGTGCAAGTTATGGTTGAGTTTGAGCATATTGGGTAGAAGAGGGATTAATCAGAGGATAATTAGTGGGTATGGTGGTGTCAATTTCTATGTCAAAGTCATCAAGAGTTTCTGGTAAGATATTTTGAACAAGTTTAGGAGATGAGTAGGGTTCATATGTTGATAATAAAATTGATTTTACAACAGAAATGAAAGAAGAGTTACCTTTCTTTTTAGCAGCTTTAAGAGTTTTCTGAGAAGTTCCTTCTCCAACAACTTTCGTTTTCCTTGACTTTATGGTAGTAACTTCTAGAGGTTGTTTCCTGAGATCTAGGATATTGACATCTGGAATTGTCTCATCACTTTTGCTAGCTTCCAGGTATCTGAGGATAACTCCTGGAGATGAGTCCACTTGAGTGAAGAGAGGAAAATCCTTCAAAGGGACTCTTCTGGTGGTGATGACTTCCTTCACAGTAAGTGTGGGATCCTTCTTAATGGTTTCTATAATCTTCATCTTTTTGAGGGTCTTGGCATTGAAATTATTTCTAGCACAAGGTTCCAGAAGACTAGCTTGTTGAGCTTCACTTAGATGTTCTATCAGCTTGTTCTCTGTCAGAATATTTGAGATCAGCCTTCCCAGCGGAATCCAATCTCTTCTAGTTCTTTCTTCTTATCTCGTTTGCTTGACACTAGTCTTCAAATTATTGAAAATAATATGATGGAGATGGACTTTGGCCTTGGTTTCTATGAAGTATAACACGTATTGTTGATCAACATTGATGGATTATGGAGAACTAGTTGGTTTTTTGTGACTGATTCATCTCAGAATTGTTCTATACCAAATTCTGAGATACTCTTTTAGATCTTTGATCTTGTTGAAGGGTTTTCCAGAAGAGAATATTTATTTGGATACAATGGTTAGGTCAGGACCTTTTTCAACCATTTCGCTGCCCCTGATGCCGCTTCCATCATGACCAATGAGCTTTCCAATGAGATCTTCGGTAATGACAATCTTCTTTCCCATTACATACGAAGTTACTTGATGATTTGATGCAGTAGAATGAATCCAGAATTCTATCAATCTTCTGACTGTTTTCATCACTAGGATGAATGTAGCCATCAGTCACCATATCCCAGAGATCAGCGTCATGAGCTAGAAAGAAACATTTGATTTTTTCTTTTCAGTAATCGAAATTTTCACCGTTAAACATTGGGGGTCATCCACTGATTTTGTCTTTATCATCATAGTTATCATTGTTGTTGTTCTGAACTGGTTCCACCATAGTGTTTTTCTTGCTAGGATCTTTTTCTAACACGGTTAAGTGTTAGCACCCAGAACCAGGTGCTCTGATACCAATTAAAGGATAGCAAAACACAAGAAAGGGGGTTTGAATTGGGTTTTCAAAAAATACAAATAGTATGACACGTTTGGTTATCCTGGTTCATTTAAACTCAAACTACTTAAGTCCACCCACCAAGGTGATTTTGCCTCTCTCAATCAAGGTCTTAATCCACTAATCAAAAATTTAATTACACAACACGAAGACAATTATTCACATCTTCTTGAGATCTAACCACAACTTGATTTCTCAAGGAATTACAACTTTTCTAACAAAAATATTAAGTCTAACAAATGTTTCCAAAAAGCTATATCACAACTGTGATGTTTACACAAGATTAAAGCACATTGATAATTCAAGAGATAAAAATAAGAGTAATTCAAGAGATAAAAATAAGAGATAATGTTTTTGGTCATTCTTGTTGGTATCTGTGAGTTGTTTTTTATTATTCTTTATAGTCTTCTTTATATAGGAATTTGATCCAAGAGATTCGTTGGAGACCTGAGAAGATTTTTTTGGAAGGTTGATAAAATATTGTTAATGCACTTTCCAAAAATACATATCTTGTTCTCAATCATGATTATTTAGCCTTTACTTTCTTGATCCTTCATTGATTGTCATTAATGTGATGTTGGATCTTTAGTACTTTCAGAGTTTCTTGGGCTTGACTGCATGTAATCAGAACTTTGAATGTGACAGACACATTGAAGCTTATTTGTTCTTCAGAATTTCACTATCAGAGTATAGCTTGAGCTTAAGTGCTGATTCTTTAGAACTTCAGAATATATGAGTGTGTTGAGACTTCAGATCATTAGAGTATTGCTTCATCAGATTTTAGATTGCAGCTTTGGTGCTTCAGAAGTTATAACATCAGAACTTCTTCTATTGAGCGTGATACTTTAATGTAGTTTGTACATATATTCTTATCTGATTTTTTTAGCGCAAATAGTTCCCTAACTTCAATGCTTCTTTATCAGATCTTCTTAGCGTAAATTATTCATCATCTGTTATGCTTCTTTATCATATCTTCTTAGCGCAAATTGTTCCCCAACTTCTATGCTTCTTTATCAGAACTTCTCTGCATATTTAAATAATTTATTAGAGAGCATAATTGTTCTTTATATATATATATATATAGATATATATATATATATATATATATCATGTATTTGTTATCATCAAAACAATTACTAAGATGTAGAACCAAACTATGTTCTAACACACTTCCATGACACAAAACTAGAAGACACACTTCCATGACAATACCTAGCCAAGACTCTTGACTAAGAACATAACTCGGAGTTACTTACAAGCTTCCTCAAGAATAATACTCACTCTTGCTTCAGAACTTCAAGGATAATAATAATAGAGACTACAACTCTATAACATCAGTTCAACTCACAACCGAGTGGTACATACTCAACCCTAATAACTACATCTATTCATTCACGCCTGGTACCTTTTTCTAGGTTATAATGCTTCTATTTATGACCCTTTTCCCAACTTTATTTGGGCTTCAAATCACAACATATTAGCTGCTACAAATCAACAAAAACTTCTTCTATAAAATAGGTGTTCAAGAAAATCTTTCCTAATTTATCTCCATAATTAGAAAGTTAATATTCTTCAACATTCTTTTTGATTATGACTTGAATCTTCCAGGCCTATAAAACAACGCCACATGGGATAACATAATGTTTCTAGAATATTTTGCATCTGTTAATTCTTGAACTGATCCAATTGTCCAGCCTAACACAAGCGCGATGACGAATGACCCTGCATCGGACATCTTATCTGACATGTTGCTCTAAATGATGAGAACTTATCAACTCAACATGTCTCAACATAAAATAGGATTTCTTGTTCAACATGTTCTACATAGAAAGTAATGACATCCTATTAAACAGATTGCTACTATATTTGTTTTGCTAAAATTAATGTCAATCTTAAAAATAGATTATTCGTCATCTGCTATGCTTCTTTATCATATCTTCTTAGCGCAAATTGTTCCCCAACTTCTATGCTTCTTTATCAGAACTTCTCTGCATATTTAAATAATTTATTAGAAAGCATAATTGTTCTTTATATATATATATATATATATATATATATATATATATATATATATATATATATATATATATATATATATATATATATATATATATATATATATATATATATATATATATATATATATATATATATATATATATATATATATATATATATATATATATATATATATATATATATATATATATATATATATATATATATATATATATATATATATATATATATATATATATATATATATATATATATATATCATGTATTTGTTATCATCAAAACTATTACTAAGATGTAGAACCTGTTCTACATAGAAAGTAATCACATCATATTTAACAGATTGCTACTATATTTGTTTTGCTAAAATTAATGCCAATCTTAAAGATAAAGAACTAACAATCTCCCACTTTGGCAAATTTTGACTAAAACAAATATTATAAATTAAAAACCAAACTACAACAATAAAAAACTACACTCATCAGCAGAAGTCTTTAGAAACTACTGAACACAACAACATAGCAACATGGATGGACATCTCTTTACAAGCACACTGATGTTAGGACATCATGTTCTACGTCTTCTACGTAACAACTCCATTGTAACACAAAAACTCAACACCAGTGAACAACAACCTCAGGATAAAAGGAGTAGAAAGTCCTGAAGTAATTTGGTGTACATGAGGAAGAAGATAGGAGATACTCCCCCTCAACCCAGGAATAGGTAACACTCCCCCTCAACTCAGGAACTTAAAAGACCAATGGTGGCATAAGAGAACCCTTAATCAACAACCAGTCACCAACCTACCACCATCTCGGGTAACTCAAAACAAAGGTCACAATTGTGTTCACAACTCATATAACCTGTCTAAAAAAACACAAATAAGATTGAATATCGGATCCGACATCGGTGCACAATGTAACACCCCGATTTTCTTTATTAATTATTTTTACTATTTATTTTCCAAGTTAATTATTAATTGGGTGATAATTATGTAATTATTTGATTTTGTATGATTATGTAATAATTGATTTAATTGGATTAATATGTGTTTATTATATGTATTGGGTTAGTATGTGAGAATTTGTTAAGCCCAATTAATGAAACAAGAGTTAGTAAGGGGTTTTGTAAAATAAAGAGAGAGAATTTGTAAAACAAGAGAAGAGAAGAAAATATGAGAAAGAGGAAAAAATATGAGAAAGAAGAAGGAATAACCCTAGAGTATCTTTATCTAAGGTAAGGGTGGGTATTCTTTGATTTATGAGGGTATGTAATGATATGTGATGGGTAGTAACATGAAATTAAGGATTTGTTCTTCAACTTCTAGATTTTGACATGTTTGGGTTTGAATGTGAAATTATGAAATTGATGTTGGAAATCATGTTTTGATATTTGTATTTGATGCTATATGTTAGATATATGTTATAATACATCTAATTAGTGGAATATATGTGTTTGAATGGGGTTGTGGATTGAAAAGTTCGTAACAAGGCAAAACTGTCTATTGCAAAAAATTTCTGCAATTCACATAGGCCGCTAAGCGCGGTATACGGTGCTTAATGCAGTATGGAATTATAAAATTATTATTTTCTGAAACTGTTTTGGATTATGTATGGGGATGATTTATCATTGATTTACATGAATTTTAAAAATTTATTTGATGCGTTTTGGATTGGTTTTTTGTGACTTTTGATGAGAAACATGATACTTGATTTTGTATTTGAGATTGATGTGAAATGATGATATGTGTGAATAACATGATTAGAATATGTTTGATACATGTTATAATGATATGTAAAAATGATTAATGATTAGAAAATGAATTGTGTGTTAATGATGACATGAAATATGCATGTCGTGCAATTTGGTGAAGATGATTCAAATGTGAAGAAATAAGTGATGTATGCTTGTATAATTAAGATTGAGGAATGGTCTTAATTGCATATGATTGTTGAGATTGCACATGTACATGCATAATTTGTGCCAAGAGGCAACATTTGGTAATTTTGTGGGAATTATTTACTTGTCACAAACCTAATATTGAGGGGTTTGAAAGGTTAAGGCTGAATTGGGCTTTTATTGGTGGTTATTTGTCTTGGAGATTTGGATCACGTAGGACCGATAAGGATAACATTTGGTACCACATGCGTATTGCATCGTTGAGTTTCATTGGAGTCACATGTATCGATGTGAAATGTTGTG
Source organism: Vicia faba (assembly GCA_948472305.1). Taxonomy (NCBI): domain Eukaryota; kingdom Viridiplantae; phylum Streptophyta; class Magnoliopsida; order Fabales; family Fabaceae; genus Vicia; species Vicia faba. The sequence continues at coordinate 896,783,572 of OX451738.1, forward strand.
TTGGTGTGCTATGTGTAATGTTGGTGTGAATGTTACTTTGTGGTAATTGTGATTGCTTATCTTTGAATCTTAGATCATTGAGAAATGTTGTATATGTAATCATGTGAATTATGTTGAAGTATATTGAATACATGATTATGGGAAGCGTGATGTATTCATTTGATGTATGTTTGTAGTACATTACTTATTATTATATATTTCTATAATGATATGAGTTCTCACCCTTCTGTTGAAATGATATTTTACAAGATATCACTCAGGTACCGAGGATAGCAGTGGTGCTTCTAGCAAGGAGTAATTAGAGGAGTTAGTCCTTATTTATTTTTTTACTAGGTAGTAAGTCATGCTCGGGTCTATGTAGCACGGGGAACATTTGGATTCATATTATATTTATGATTTTAATGTTTATTTGAGAGATGTTGTTATAATCTCTGGATATTTATGTTTGATTGAGATGTATGTGATGATGGCCTTTAGTGCCTAGTATTTTATGATATTATTGCTAGTATGGGATTTCAATCATTAGTATTATTTTAAGTTAAGAATTATTCTGCTGCAAGATGCTTATTTGTTATGGTATGGATCATGATTCTAAATGTTTGTTATGACCATGACCAATGTATTTGATTTGTTATCGTGAAGTAAATGTGATGCCCTCTGTGATGTTCATGCTAATTTACTCTGGTTATACTATATAATTGTGCGGGGTAGAAATGGGGTGTTATATTAGTGGTATCAAAGCATGGTCGGTCTGTTGGCCAGGTTATTAATATGTTTATTTCCAATTAATATGTTTAACTTGCATTTCAGAACTCATTAGAAGATTGATAAAATCAAACCTTCTCAATAAAAATTTTCATTTTCTTTTTGTCAAGTATATCATTCATTTCAAGTGCTCAAAGAGACCACATATGAACAGCGATGTTCAAATGATTCACTTAGACCAAAGTTCATGAAGTTCATCAGAGAATTGATAAGATCAAAGCCTCCTAATAGTGAACTTAATTGTTATTGGATCAAAGGTTTCAAATTAAACATACATGGGCTTGCAAACATAGGTTTGGGCCACAAATGATCATTTTGCAAACATAGGGCTATGTTAAGTAATCGTAAGTGGACTTATGTAGAAGTCACACCTAGTTTGAGGTCAGTCAATAGAAATCTATGTACCAACATGTTAGAGAAATGATATGTAGATCATTCTCCAACAATATGTAGTACAAGAAAAAATAAGAATGGGATAAGATGAAGAGGGAGGGGATGTATCAGATGAAATTAGGGTTTCAAATATCATTAAAATCATTCATCCATTTTGGTGGATTTGGTTTTTCAACCTATAAACACGCAAGATCCAATAAGGTTGAGGAACTTGTCCCAAAATAATACTCAAATCAGGACAAAACAAAAATAATAAAATATATTTAATAAAAAAATATTTAAATGATTAATAAAAGGGAAGATATACTTCTTGGTATCTGAAAGTGACATGAAGTATACTTCTTGAAATGAGTTTTGGAATTGAGATCACTCAAAATCATAAAAATGAAAGAGTTATGGTCTTTGGAATATGATGAACAAAATTGGGAAAATTCACAAAATACCTATAACCTTTTCAATTCTTCAACAACTTTCCAAGCATTTTCAAGTCTTGAATATTGAAACAAAGTTGTAGTAGACATCCAAAAGATTATTATAGAAAAAAATGGGCTCAAGGAGATAAAATTGACGAAGTTATGATCATTAGAAGTCAAACCCTATGATTCAAAGGCTTTTTAAGGAGACTTATAATCTTTCTGAAACATTAGTGATCTTCAATTCAAAGTTAACCCTAGATTTCAAAAGAGAGCCGGTTAAGGACCCTTTAAAGAGAATCATGCATTAGGAGTCGATAAAAAATCTCAAAAAAATGACCAAGATATGGTCCTTAAGTGTCAACAAACCCTAGCTCAAAGAATATCAAAAGGACTTGAAACCCCTTTCAAATTTTGATGATTTTTCTTAAATAATTGGATCTTGTCATGTGAAGAGAGGTTGTTGTAGATGATAATAAGAATACATAGAAAAAAGAACCAACTCAAAATGTTGAAAATTGAGGGAGTTATGCACATGTGATCACTAAATCAAGCACTTGCTCAATTAGGTCAAACTTGTTGAACCAATCTTTAATCTTTTTGAACTTTCTTGGAAAAATAAAGAATGGTAGATCAAAATAGGTCTTAAAATGATGTTGTATTTAAGCACACTTGAATATGGAGCTAAAGTCTCAATGAAACTTGTTGAAGAAGGCATGAAAATAAACACATGAACCTATGAATCTTCTTGACGAATACCACCACAAACTTTGAGGAAATCTTGACCACAAATCCTTGATATCATAGAAATAGCATTAAAGATTAAGCTTTTGCAATCCATTGAAGAACCATTTGAATGAGGATCATCTCTCAAAATCATAAGTTAGATGGTGAGGTGAATGCAATTGTGTTATCACCTACAATATAAACATTCATAGAGACATATATACATATTTTGATGTTAGTATAAGAAAACATGTACAAGACACAATTCAAGGTTCTTGGAGATCCCTCAAAAGAAAACTTAAAGATAGGATGAAGTAGAAAGGGAGAACCAACCCTAATGTGTGATCTTAATGTATTAATAAAGATGAGATGATAAGAAATCTTAGAAGAAAAAATTAGGGTATAACAAATACAAAGAGAAACAGACAAACAAAAGTTTAAACATAAAGCAGCAGAAACAAGAAAAATTCTAGATCTAAGGTTGTTGAGGAGGTAGAAGCCGTGTAAATAATGCTTCCATGAGACTTTTAATATGATTGTTTGATTCTTCTTGCTTGCTTAGGTCCCCTTAATATCTTTGTTGGTTTCGTCCTGTTTATCCAGCTTTCCCTAACAACTTCATTCAATTTCTTCAAATCATCCATAGTTTTTTACAATAGAGAAGATGTAGTTGTTTCAACAGTAGAAACTATATTCTCAGAAGTTACTGCAAGAGATTCTTTCTCAGGAGATTCTTCAACTGACTTGCCTTTTTTTTTTAAAATGACTAGAGGTTGAGGTTGAGCTTCTGGAGATGGTTCCTGAAATTTTGATTCTTGTGGTGCTTCCCAAGGAGTGTTGTCCAGAAGACGAAGGGGTTTCCTTACCCAGAGACATAGAACATGATCCTTGAAGATATTAAAATGATCGCAGAAGCTTTGTTGTGAAATTTCATAACTAAGTTCTTTATCTTCGGAGATTTAGAGTAAAATCATTTTCTAAACTGAGTCCAGAGACAATCAGAAGCAGCTGGATTAAGATTATCCATGCAAGCTTGCTTCAGAGAGTTAACCCATTCCTGCATTTCTGTCTTGAAAACCAACAGAGATTTACCCATATATGATTTAGATGGTTTTGGTGTTGGTTTTGGAATGGCTATTTTTTGAGAAGATGTGACAAGATTGTCCCAGGCTTCTAGGTCGATGATGGTTTTGTGAGGATCTTCTGAGGAGTCAGTGGGAGTTAGAGAGGAAGAAATGATGATATGAGTGTTAAGTGGTGTTGAATCATATGGAGAGCGAATATCTGGAAAGAAAAATATTGTGTGATGGTATGGTGGAGATATTTGGTGGTTGAGAGGTGTTGAGTGGGAAGGTGATTCCTGGAATGGCAGGTGTGGTTTCAGGCATTTGTTCAGAGGTAGTATTTAGATTTTTTGTTTAGGGTCCTGCAAAGAATTTATCAAATTGATCAATATTAGATAGAACTTGTGCAAGTTATGGTTGAGTTTGAGCATATTGGGTAGAAGAGGGATTAATCAGAGGATAATTAGTGGGTATGGTGGTGTCAATTTCTATGTCAAAGTCATCAAGAGTTTCTGGTAAGATATTTTGAACAAGTTTAGGAGATGAGTAGGGTTCATATGTTGATAATAAAATTGATTTTACAACAGAAATGAAAGAAGAGTTACCTTTCTTTTTAGCAGCTTTAAGAGTTTTCTGAGAAGTTCCTTCTCCAACAACTTTCGTTTTCCTTGACTTTATGGTAGTAACTTCTAGAGGTTGTTTTCTGAGATCTAGGATATTGACATCTGGAATTGTCTCATCACTTTTTCTAGCTTCCAGGTATCTGAGGATAACTCCTGGAGATGAGTCCACTTGAGTGAAGAGAGGAAAATCCTTCAAAGGGACTCTTCTGGTGGTGATGACTTCCTTCACAGTAAGTGTGGGATCCTTCTTAATGGTTTCTATAATCTTCATCTTTTTGAGGGTCTTGGCATTGAAATTATTTCTAGCACAAGGTTCCAGAAGACTAGCTTGTTGAGCTTCACTTAGATGTTCTATCAGCTTGTTCTCTGTCAGAATATTTGAGATCAGCCTTCCCAGCGGAATCCAATCTCTTCTAGTTCTTTCTTCTTATCTCGTTTGCTTGACACTAGTCTTCAAATTATTGAAAATAATATGATGGAGATGGACTTTGGCCTTGGTTTCTATGAAGTATAACACGTATTGTTGATCAACATTGATGGATTCTGGAGAACTAGTTGGTTTTTTGTGACTGATTCATCTCAGAATTGTTCTATACCAAATTCTGAGATACTCTTTTAGATCTTTGATCTTGTTGAAGGGTTTTCCAGAAGAGAATATTTATTTGGATACAATGGTTAGGTCAGGACCTTTTTCAACCATTACGCTGCCCCTGATGACGCTTCCATCATGACCAATGAGCTTTCCAATGAGATCTTCGGTAATGACAATCTTCTTTCCCATTACATACGAAGTTACTTGATGATTTGATGCAGTAGAATGAATCCAGAATTCTATCAATCTTCTGACTGTTTTCATCACTAGGATGAATGTAGCCATCAGTCACCATATCCCAGAGATCAGCGTCATGAGCTAGAAAGAAACTTTTGATTTTTTCTTTTCAGTAATCGAAATTTTCACCGTTAAACATTGGGGGTCATCCACTGATTTTGTCTTTATCATCATAGTTATCATTGTTGTTGTTCTGAACTGGTTCCACCATAGTGTTTTTCTTGCTAGGATCTTTTTCTAACACGGTTAAGTGTTAGCACCCAGAACCAGGTGCTCTGATACCAATTAAAGGATAGCAAAACACAAGAAAGGGGGTTTGAATTGGGTTTTCAAAAAATACAAATAGTATGACACGTTTGGTTATCCTGGTTCATTTAAACTCAAACTACTTAAGTCCACCCACCAAGGTGATTTTGCCTCTCTCAATCAAGGTCTTAATCCACTAATCAAAAATTTAATTACACAACACGAAGACAATTATTCACATCTTCTTGAGATCTAACCACAACTTGATTTCTCAAGGAATTACAACTTTTCTAACAAAAATATTAAGTCTAACAAATGTTTCCAAAAAGCTATATCACAACTGTGATGTTTACACAAGATTAAAGCACATTGATAATTCAAGAGATAAAAATAAGAGTAATTCAAGAGATAAAAATAAGAGATAATGTTTTTGGTCGCTCTTGTTGGTATCTGTGAGTTGTTTTTTATTATTCTTTATAGTCTTCTTTATATAGGAATTTGATCCAAGAGATTCGTTGGAGACCTGAGAAGATTTTTTTGGAAGGTTGATAAAATATTGTTAATGCACTTTCCAAAAATACATATCTTGTTCCCAATCATGATTATTTAACCTTTACTTTCTTGATCCTTCATTGATTGTCATTAATGTGATGTTGGATCTTTAGTACTTTCAGATTTTCTTGGGCTTGACTGCATGTAATCAGAACTTTGAATGTGACAGACACATTGAAGCTTATTTGTTCTTCAGAATTTCACTATCAGAGTATAGCTTGAGCTTAAGTGCTGATTCTTTAGAACTTCAGAATATATGAGTGTGTTGAGACTTCAGATCATTAGAGTATTGCTTCATCAGATTTTAGATTGCAGCTTTGGTGCTTCAGAAGTTATAACATCAGAACTTCTTCTATTGAGCGTGATACTTTAATGTAGTTTGTACATATATTCTTATCTGATTTTTTTAGCGCAAATAGTTCCCTAACTTCAATGCTTCTTTATCAGATCTTCTTAGCGTAAATTATTCATCATCTGTTATGCTTCTTTATCATATCTTCTTAGCGCAAATTGTTCCCCAACTTCTATGCTTCTTTATCAGAACTTCTCTGCATATTTAAATAATTTATTAGAGAGCTTAATTGTTCTTTATATATATATATATATATATATATATATATATATATATATATATATATATATATATATATATATATATATATCATGTATTTGTTATCATCAAAACAATTACTAAGATGTAGAACAAAACTATGTTCTAACACACTTCCATGACACAAAACTAGAAGACACACTTCCATGACAATACCTAGCCAAGACTCTTGACTAAGAACATAACTCGGAGTTACTTACAAGCTTCCTCAAGAATAATACTCACTCTTGCTTCAGAACTTCAAGGATAATAATAATAGAGACTACAACTCTATAACATCAGTTCAACTCACAACTGAGTGGAACACACAACCAACTCTCATAGAGAGTGGTACATACTCAACCCTAATAACTACATATATTCATTCACGCCTGGTACCTTTTTCTAGGTTATAATGCTTCTATTTATGACCCTTTTCCCAACTTTATTTGGGCTTCAAATCACAACATATTAGCTGCTACAAATCAACAAAAACTTCTTCTATAAAATAGGTGTTCAAGAAAATCTTTCCTAATTTATCTCCATAATTAGAAAGTTAATATTCTTCAACATTCTTTTTGATTATGACTTGAATCTTCCAGACCTATAAAACAACGCCACATGGGATAACATAATGTTTCTAGAATATTTTGCATCTGTTAATTCTTGAACTGATCCAATTGTCCAGCCCAACACAAGCGCGATGACGAATGACCCTGCATCGGACATCTTATCTGACATGTTGCTCTAAATGATGAGAACTTATCAACTCAACATGTCTCAACATAAAATAGGATTTCTTGTTCAACATGTTCTACATAGAAAGTAATGACATCCTATTAAACAGATTGCTACTATATTTGTTTTGCTAAAATTAATGTCAATCTTAAAAATAGATTATTCGTCATCTGCTATGCTTCTTTATCATATCTTCTTAGCGCAAATTGTTCCCCAACTTCTATGCTTCTTTATCAGAACTTCTCTGCATATTTAAATAATTTATTAGAAAGCATAATTGTTCTTTATATATATATATATATATATATATATATATATATATATATATATATATATATATATATATATATATATATATATATATATATATATATATATATATATATATATATATATATATATATATATATATATATATATATATATATATATATATATATCATGTATTTGTTATCATCAAAACTATTACTAAGATGTAGAACCTGTTCTACATAGAAAGTAATCACATCATATTTAACAGATTGCTACTATATTTGTTTTGCTAAAATTAATGCCAATCTTAAAGATAAAGAACTAACAATCTCCCACTTTGGCAAATTTTGACTAAAACAAATATTATAAATTAAAAACCAAACTACAACAATAAAAAACTACACTCATCAGCAGAAGTCTTTAGAAACTACTGAACACAACAACATAGCAACATGGATGGACATCTCTTTACAAGCACACTGATGTTAGGACATCATGTTCTACGTCTTCTACGTAACAACTCCATTGTAACACAAAAACTCAACACCAGTGAACAACAACCTCAGGATAAAAGGAGTAGAAAGTCCTGAAGTAATTTGGTGTACATGAGGAAGAAGATAGGAGATACTCCCCCTCAACCCAGGAATAGGTAACACTCCCCCTCAACTCAGAAACTTAAAAGACCAATGGTGGCATAAGAGAACCCTTAATCAACAACCAGTCACCAACCTACCACCATCTCGGGTAACTCAAAACAAAGGTCACAATTATGTTCACAACTCATATAACCTGTCTAAAAAAACACAAATAAGATTGAATATCTGATCCGACATCGGTGCACAATGTAACACCCCGATTTTCTTTATTAATTATTTTTACTATTTATTTTCCAAGTTAATTATTAATTGGGTGATAATTATGTAATTATTTGATTTTGTATGATTATGTAATAATTGATTTAATTGGATTAATATGTGTTTATTATATGTATTGGGTTAGTATGTGAGAATTTGTTAAGCCCAATTAATGAAACAAGAGTTAGTAAGGGGTTTTGTAAAATAAAGAGAGAGAATTTGTAAAACAAGAGAAGAGAAGAAAATATGAGAAAGAGGAAAAAATATGAGAAAGAAGAAGGAATAACCCTAGAGTATCTTTATCTAAGGTAAGGGTGGGTATTCTTTGATTTATGAGGGTATGTAATGATATGTGATGGGTAGTAACATGAAATTAAGGATTTGTTCTTCAACTTCTAGATTTTGACATGTTTGGGTTTGAATGTGAAATTATGAAATTGATGTTGGAAATCATGTTTTGATATTTGTATTTGATGTTATATGTTAGATATAGGTTATAATACATCTAATTAGTGGAATATATGTGTTTGAATGGGGTTATGGATTGAAAAGTTCGTAACAAGGCAAAACTGTCTATTGCAAAAATTTTCTGCAATTCACATAGGCCGCTAAGCGCGGTATACGGTGCTTAATGCAGTATGGAATTATAAAATTATTATTTTCTGAAACTGTTTTGGATTATGTATGGGGATGATTTATCATTGATTTACATGAATTTTAAAAATTTATTTGATGCGTTTTGGATTGGTTTTTTGTGACTTTTGATGAGAAACATGATACTTGATTTTGTATTTGAGATTGATGTGAAATGATGATATGTGTGAATAACATGATTAGAATATGTTTGATACATGTTATAATGATATGTAAAAATGATTAATGATTAGAAAATGAATTGTGTGTTAATGATGACATGAAATATGCATGTCGTGCAATTTGGTGAAGATGATTCAAATGTGAAGAAATAAGTGATGTATGCTTGTATAATTAAGATTGAGGAATGGTCTTAATTGCATATGATTGTTGAGATTGCACATGTACATGCATAATTTGTGCCAAGAGGCAACATTTGGTAATTTTGTGGGAATTATTTACTTGTCACAAACCTAATATTGAGGGGTTTGAAAGGTTAAGGCTGAATTGGGCTTTTATTGGTGGTTATTTGTCTTGGAGATTTGGATCACGTAGGACCGATAAGGATAACATTTGGTACCACATGCATATTGCATCGTTGAGTTTCATTGGAGTCACATGTATCGATGTGAAATGTTGTGTTGGTGTGCTATGTGTAATGTTGGTGTGAATGTTACTTTGTGGTAATTGTGATTGCTTATCTTTGAATCTTAGATCATTGAGAAATGTTGTATATGTAATCATTTGAATTATGTTGAAGTATATTGAATACATGATTATGGGAAGCGTGATGTATTCATTTGATGTATGTTTGTAGTACATTACTTATTATTATATATTTCTATAATGATATGAGTTCTCACCCTTCTGTTGAAATGATATTTTACAAGATATCACTCAGGTACCGAGGATAGCAGTGGTGCTTCTAGCAAGGAGTAATTAGAGGAGTTAGTCCTTATTTATTTTTTTACTAGGTAGTAAGTCATGCTCGGGTCTATGTAGCACGGGGAACATTTGGATTCATATTATATTTATGATTTTAATGTTTATTTGAGAGATGTTGTTATAATCTCTGGATATTTATGTTTGATTGAGATGTATGTGATGATGGCCTTTAGTGCCTAGTATTTTATGATATTATTGCTAGTATGGGATTTCAATCATTAGTATTATTTTAAGTTAAGAATTATTCTGCTGCAAGATGCTTATTTGTTATGGTATGGATCATGATTCTAAATGTTTGTTATGACCATGACCAATGTATTTGATTTGTTATCGTGAAGTAAATGTGATGCCCTCTGTGATGTTCATGCTAATTTACTCTGGTTATACTATATAATTGTGCGGGGTAGAAATGGGGTGTTATATTAGTGGTATCAAAGCATGGTCGGTCTGTTGGCCAGGTTATTAATATGTTTATTTCCAATTAATATGTTTAACTTGCATTTCAGAACTCATTAGAAGATTGATAAAATCAAACCTTCTCAATAAAAATTTTCATTTTCTTTTTGTCAAGTATATCATTCATTTCAAGTGCTCAAAGAGACCACATATGAACAACGATGTTCAAATGATTCACTTAGACCAAAGTTCATGAAGTTCATCAGAGAAATGATAAGATCAAAGCCTCCTAATAGTGAACTTAATTGTTATTGGATCAAAGGTTTCAAATTAAACATACATGGGCTTGCAAACATAGGTTTGGGCCACAAATGATCATTTTGCAAACATAGGGCTATGTTAAGTAATCGTAAGTGGACTTATGTAGAAGTCACACCTAGTTTGAGGCCAGTCAATAGAAATCTATGTACCAACATGTTAGAGAAATGATATGTAGATCATTCTCCAACAATATGTAGTACAAGAGAAAATAAGAATGGGATAAGATGAAGAGGGAGGGGATGTATCAGATGAAATTAGGGTTTCAAATATCATTAAAATCATTCATCCATTTTGGTGGATTTGGTTTTTCAACCTATAAACACGCAAGATCCAATAAGGTTGAGGAACTTGTCCCAAAATAATACTCAAATCAGGACCAAACAAAAATAATAAAATATATTTAATAAAAAAATATTTAAATGATTAATAAAAGGGAAGATATACTTCTTGGTATCTGAAAGTGACATGAATTATACTTCTTGAAATGAGTTTTGGAATTGAGATCACTCAAAATCATAAAAATGAAAGAGTTATGGTCTTTGGAATATGATGAACAAAATTGGGAAAATTCACAAAATACCTATAACCTTTTCAATTCTTCAACAACTTTCCAAGCATTTTCAAGTCTTGAATATTGAAACAAAGTTGTAGTAGACATCCAAAAGATTATTATAGAAAAAAATTGGCTCGAGGAGATAAAATTGACAAAGTTATGATCATTAGAAGTCAAACCCTATGATTCAAAGGCTTTTTAAGGAGACTTATAATCTTTCTGAAACATTAGTGATCTTCAATTCAAAGTTAACCCTAGATTTCAAAAGAGAGCCGGTTAAGGACCCTTTAAAGAGAATCATGGATTAGGAGTCGATAAAAAATCTCAAAAAATGAGCAAGATATGGTCCTTAAGTGTCAACAAACCCTAGCTCAAAGAATATCAAAAGGACTTGAAACCCCTTTTAACTTTTGATGATTTTTCTTAAATAATTGGATCTTGTCATGTGAAGAGAGGTTGTTGTAGATGATAATAAGAATACATAGAAAAAAGAACCAACTCAAAATGTTGAAAATTGAGGGAGTTATGCACATGTGATCACTAAATCAAGCACTTGCTCAATTAGGTCAAACTTGTTGAACCAATCTTTAATCTTTTTGAACTTTATTGGAAAAATAAAGAATGGTAGATCAAAATAGGTCTTAAAATGATGTTGTATTTAAGCACACTTGAATATGGAGCTAAAGTCTCAATGAAACTTGTTGAAGAAGGCATGAAAATAAACACATGAACCTATGAATCTTCTTGACGAATACCACCACAAACTTTGAGGAAATCTTGACCACAAATCCTTGATATCATAGAAATAGCATTAAAGATTAAGCTTTTGCAATCCATTGAAGAACCATTTGAATGAGGATCATCTCTCAAAATCATAAGTTAGATGGTGAGGTGAATGCAATTGTGTTATCACCTACAATATAAACATTCATAGAGACATATATACATATTTTGATGTTAGTATAAGAAAACATGTACAAGACACAATTCAAGGTTCTTGGAGATCCCTCAAAAGAAAACTTAAAGATAGGATGAAGTAGAAAGGGAGAACCAACCCTAATGTGTGATCTTAATGTATTAATAAAGATGAGATGATAAGAAATCTTAGAAGAAAAAATTAGAGTTAACAAATACAAAGAGAAACAGACAAACAAAAGTTTAAACATAAAGCAGTAGAAACAAGAAAAATTCTAGATCTAAGGTTGTTGAGGAGGTAGAAGCCGTGTAAATAATGCTTCCATGAGACTTTTAATATGATTGTTTGATTCTTCTTGCTTGCTTAGGTCCCCTTAATATCTTTGTTGGTTTCGTCCTGTTTATCCAGCTTTCCCTAACAACTTCATTCGATTTCTTCAAATCATCCATAGTTTTTTACAATAGAGAAGATGTAGTTGTTTCAACAGTAGAAACTATATTCTCAGAAGTTACTGCAAGAGATTCTTTCTCAGGAGATTCTTCAACTGACTTGCCTTTTTTTTTTAAAAATGACTAGAGGTTGAGGTTGAGCTTCTGGAGATGGTTCCTGAAATTTTGATTCTTGTGGTGCTTCCCAACGAGTGTTGTCTAGAAGAAGAAGGGGTTTCCTTACCCAGAGACATAGAACATGATCCTTGAAGATATTAAAATGATCGCAGAAGCTTTGTTGTGAAATTTCATAACTAAGTTCTTTATCTTCGGAGATTCAGAGTAAAATCATTTTCTAAACTGAGTCCAGAGACAATCAGAAGCAGCTGGATTAAGATTATCCATGCAAGCTTGCTTCAGAGAGTTAACCCATTCCTGCATTTCTATCTTGAAAACCAACAGAGATTTACCCATATATGATTTAGATGGTTTTGGTGTTGGTTTTGGAATGGCTATTTTTTGAGAAGATGTGACAAGATTGTCCCAGGCTTCTAGGTCGATGATGGTTTTGTGAGGATCTTCTGAGGAGTCAGTGGGAGTTAGAGAGACATAAATGATGATATGAGTGTTAAGTGGTGTTGAATCATATGGAGAGCGAATATCTGGAAAGAAAAATATTGTGTGATGGTATGGTGGAGATATTTGGTGGTTGAGAGGTGTTGAGTGGGAAGGTGATTCCTGGAATGGCAGGTGTGGTTTCAGGCATTTATTCAGAGGTAGTATTTAGATTTTTTGTTTAGGGTCCTGCAAAGAATTGATCAAATTGATCAATATTAGATAGAACTTGTGCAAGTTATGGTTGAGTTTGAGCATATTGGGTAGAAGAGGGATTAATCAGAGGATAATTAGTGGGTATGGTGGTGTAAATTTCTATGTCAAAGTCATCAAGAGTTTCTGGTAAGATATTTTGAACAAGTCTAGGAGATGAGTAGGGTTCATATGTTGATAATAAAATTGATTTTACAACAGAAATGAAAGAAGAGTTACCTTTCTTTTTAGCAGCTTTAAGAGTTTTCCGAGAAGTTCCTTCTCCAACAACTTTCGTTTTCCTTGACTTTATGGTAGTAACTTCTAGAGGTTGTTTCCTGAGATCTAGGATATTGACATCTGGAATTGTCTCATCACTTTTGCTAGCTTCCAGGTATCTGAGGATAACTCCTGGAGATGAGTCCACTTGAGTGAAGAGAGGAAAATCCTTCAAAGGGACTCTTCTGGTGGTGATGACTTCCTTCACAGTAAGTGTGGGATCCTTCTTAATGGTTTCTATAATCTTCATCTTTTTGAGGGTCTTGGCATTGAAATTATTTCTAGCACAAGGTTCCAGAAGACTAGCTTGTTGAGCTTCACTCAGATGTTCTATCAGCTTGTTCTCTGTCAGAATATTTGAGATCAGCCTTCCCAACGGAATCCAATCTCTTCTAGTTCTTTCTTCTTATCTCGTTTCCTTGACACTAGCCTTCAAATTATTGAAAATAATATGATGGAGATGGACTTTGGCCTTGGTTTCTATGAAGTATAACACGTATTGTTGATCAACATTGATGGATTCTGGAGAACTAGTTTGTTTTTTGTGATTGATTCATCTCAGAATTGTTCTATACCAAATTCTGAGATACTCTTTTAGATCTTTGATCTTGTTGAAGGGTTTTCCAGAAGAGAATATTTATTTGGATACAATGGTTAGGTCAGGACCTTTTTCAACCATTTCACTGCCCCTGATGCCGCTTCCATCATGACCAATGAGCTTTCCAATGAGATCTTCGGTAATGACAATCTTCTTTCCCATTACATACGAAGTTACTTGATGATTTGATGCAGTAGAATGAATCCAGAATTCTATCAATCTTCTGACTGTTTTCATCACTAGGATGAATGTAGCCATCAGTCACCATATCCCAGAGATCAGCGTCATGAGCTAGAAAGAAACTTTTGATTTTGTCTTTTCAGTAATCGAAATATTCACCGTTAAACATTGGGGGTCATCCACTGATTTTGTCTTTATCACCATAGTTATCATTGTTGTTGTTCTGAACTGGTTCCACCATAGTGTTTTTCTTGCTATGATCTTTTTCTAACACGGTTAAGTGTTAGCACCCAGAACCAGGTGCTCTGATACCAATTAAAGGATAGCAAAACACAAGAAAGGGGGTTTGAATTGGGTTTTCAAAAAATACAAATAGTATGACACGTTTGGTTTTCCTGGTTCATTTAAACTCAAACTACTTCAGTCCACCCACCAAGATGATTTTGCCTCTCTCAATCAAGGTCTTAATCCACTAATCAAAAATTTAATTACACAACACGAAGACAATTATTCACATCTTCTTGAGATCTAACCACAACTTGATTTCTCAAGGAATTACAACTTTTCTAACAAAAATATTGTGTCTAACAAATGTTTCCAAAAAGCTATATCACAACTGTGATGTTTACACAAGATTAAAGCACATTGATAATTCAAGAGATAAAAATAAGAGTAATTCAAGAGATAAAAATAAGAGATAATTTTTTTGGTCGCTCTTGTTGGTATCTGTGAGTTGTTTTTTATTATTCTTTATAGTCTTCTGTATATAGGAATTTGATCCAAGAGATTCGTTGGAGACATGAGAAGATTTTTTTGGAAGGTTGATAAAATATTGTTAATGCACTTTCCAAAAATACAGATCTTGTTCCCAATCATGATTATTTAGCCTTTACTTTCTTGATCCTTCATTGATTGTCATTAATGTGATGTTGGATCTTTAGTACTTTCAGAGTTTCTTGGGCTTGACTGCATGTAATCAGAACTTTGAATGTGACAGACACATTGAAGCTTATTTGTTCTTCAGAATTTCACTGTCAGAGTATAGCTTGAGCTTAAGTGCTGATTCTTTAGAACTTCAGAATATATGAGTGTGTTGAGACTTCAGATCATTAGAGTATTGCTTCATCAGATTTTAGATTGCAGCTTTGGTGCTTCAGAAGTTATAACATCAGAACTTCTTTTATTGAGCGTGATACTTTAATGTAGTTTGTACATATATTCTTATCTGATTTTTTTAGCGCAAATAGTTCCCTAACTTTAATGCTTCTTTATCATATCTTCTTAGCGTAAATTATTCGTCATCTGTTATGCTTCTTTATCATATCTTCTTAGCGCAAATTGTTCCCCAACTTCTATGCTTCTTTATTAGAGAGCATAATTGTTCTTTATATATATATATATATATATATATATATATATATATATATATATATATATATATATATATATATATATATATATATATATATATATATATATATATATATATATATATCATGTATTTGTTATCATCAAAACAATTACTAAGATGTAGAACCAAACTATGTTCTAACACACTTCCATGACACAAAACTAGAAGATACACTTCCATGATAATACCTAGCCAAGACTCTTGACTAAGAACACAACTTGGAGTTACTTACAAGCTTCCTCAAGAATAATACTCACTCTTGCTTCAGAACTTCAAGGATAATAATAATAGAGACTACAACTCTATAACATCAGTTCAACTCACAACCGAGTGGAACACACAACCAACTCTCATAGAGAGTGGTACATACTCAACCCTAATAACTACATCTATTCATTCACGCCTGGTACCTTTTTCTAGGTTATAATGCTTCTATTTATGACCCTTTTCCCAACTTTATTTGGGATTCAAATCACAACATATTAGCTGCTACAAATCAACAAAAACTTCTTCTATAAAATAGGTGTTCAAGAAAATCTTTCCTAATTTATCTCCATAATTAGAAAGTTAATATTCTTCAACATTCTTCTTGATTATGACTTGAATCTTCCAGACCTATAAAACAACGCCACATGGGATAACATAATGTTTCTAGAATATTTTGCATCTGTTAATTCTTGAACTGATCCAATTGTCCAGCCCAACACAAGCGCGATGACGAATGACCCTGCATCGGACATCTTATCTGACATGTTGCTCTAAATGATGAGAACTTATCAACTCAACATGTCTCAACATAAAATAGGATTTGTTGTTCAACATGTTCTACATAGAAAGTTATCACATCCTATTAAACAGATTGCTACTATATTTGTTTTGCTAAAATTAATGTCAATCTTAAAAATAGATTATTCATCATCTGCTATGCTTCTTTATCATATCTTCTTAGCGCAAATTGTTCCCCAACTTCTATGCTTCTTTATCAGAACTTCTCTGCATATTTAAATAATTTATTAGAAAGCATAATTGTTCTTTATATATATATATATATATATATATATATATATATATATATATATATATCATGTATTTGTTATCATCAAAACTATTACTAAGATGTAGAACCTGTTCTACATAGAAAGTAATCACATCATATTTAACAGATTGCTACTATATTTGTTTTGCTAAAATTAATGCCAATCTTAAAAATAAAGAACTAACAATCTCCCACTTTGGCAAATTTTTTGTATGTGAGAATTTGTAAAACAAGAGAAGAGAAGAAAATATGAGAAAGAGGAGAAAATATGAGAAAGAAGAAGGAATAACCCTAGAGTATCTTTATCTAAGGTAAGGGTGGGTATTCTTTGATTTATGAGGGTATGTAATGATATGTGATGGGTAGTAACATGAAATTAAGGATTTGTTCTTCAACTTCTAGATTTTGACATGTTTGGGTTTGAATGTGAAATTATTAAATTGATGTTGGAAATCATGTTTTGATATTTGTATTTGATGCTATATGTTAGATATAGGTTATAATACATCTAATTAGTGGAATATATATGTGTTTGAATGGGGTTGTGGATTGAAAAGTTCGTAACAAGGCAAAACTGTCTATTGCAAAAAATTTCTGCAATTCACATAGGCCGCTAAGCGCGGTATACGGTGCTTAATGCAGTATGGAATTATAAAATTATTATTTTCTGAAACTGTTTTGGATTATGTATGGTGATGATTTATCATTGATTTACATGAATTTTAAAAATTTATTTGATGCGTTTTGGATTGGTTTTTTGTGACTTTTGATGAGAAACATGATACTTGATTTTGTATTTGAGATTGATGTGAAATGATGATATGTGTGAATAACATGATTAGAATATGTTTGATACATGTTATAATGATATGTAAAAAAGATTAATGATTAGAAAATGAATTGTGTGTTAATGATGACATGAAATATGCATGTCGTGCAATTTGGTGAAGATGATTCAAATGTGAAGAATTAAGTGATGTATGCTTGTATAATTAAGATTGAGGAATGGTCTTAATTGCATATGATTGTTGACATTGAACATGTACATGCATAATTTGTGCCAAGAGGCAACATTTGGTAATTTTGTGGGAATTATTTACTTGTCACAAACCTAATATTGAGGGGTTTGAAAGGTTAAGGCTGAATTGGGCTTTTATTGGTGGTTATTTGTCTTGGAGATTTGGATCACGTAGGACCGATAAGGATAACATTTGGTACCACATGCATATTGCATCGTTGAGTTTCATTGGAGTCACATGTATCGATGTGAAATGTTGTGTTGGTGTGCTATGTGTAATGTTGGTGTGAATGTTACTTTGTGGTAATTGTGATTTCTTATCTTTGAATCTTAGATCATTGAGAAATGTTGTATATGTAATCATGTGAATTATGTTGAAGTATATTGAATACATGATTATGGGAAGCGTGATGTATTCATTTGATGTATGTTTGTAGTACATTACTTATTATTATATATTTCTATAATGATATGAGTTCTCACCCTTCTGTTGAAATGATATTTTACAAGATATCTCTCAGGTACCGAGGATAGCAGTGGTGCTTCTAGCAAGGAGTAATTAGAGGAGTTAGTCCTTATTTATTTTTTTACTAGGTAGTACGTCATGCTCGGGTCTATGTAGCACGGGGAACATTTGGATTCATATTATATTTATGATTTTAATGTTAGTATGGGATTTCAATCATTAGTATTATTTTAAGTTAAGAATTATTCAGCTGCAAGATGCTTATTTGTTATGGTATGGATCATGATTCTAAATGTTTGTTATGACCATGACCAATGTATTTGATTTGTTATCGTGAAGTAAATGTGATGCCCTCTGTGATGTTCATGCTAATTTACTCTGATTATACTATATAATTGTGCGGGGTAGAAATGGGGTGTTATATTAGTGGTATCAAAGCATGGTCGGTCTGTTGGCCAGGTTATTAATATGTTTATTTCCTTTTTGTATTCAATATGTATTTTATACACAATCAATATTGTTTGTCTGAGGAGTATTGTTGGTTGTTTGAATTTTAGGACGATAGTTGCCGGAATGAATGACGAAGCCATTGATAAAGCATTGGCTATGTTGGTTGGTGCTATTGGGAAACAGCAGCACGTCAATGCTAGTTACAAGAATGAAGATGATGAATTTAGTGCTTCGGGGATGTTCCAGAGGAACAATCCACCAATCTTTGAAGGAGTTCATGAACCTGACAAGGCACAAGTTTGGGTGAAGGAGATTGAGAATATCTTTCAGGTCATGAATTGTTCTGATGCACAGAAGGTGTAGTTTGGCACCTGTATGCTTGAGAAAGAAGCTGAGGATAGGTGGAGTAACACTGTTAAAAGGTTTGATGAAGATGGAATTGAGGTTACTTGGGCACTTTTTAGGGATGCATTTCTGGAGAAGTATTTCCTTGTAGATGTGTGTGGAAAGAAGGAAACTAAGTTTCTTTAGATGAGGAAAAGTAATGGAACTATGGAGGAGTATGCTACAAAGTTTGAGGAGCTGATTATGTTTTCACCTCATTACAACACTGCTAATACTAAGAGATCTAAGTGTCTTAAGTTTGTGAGTGGTTTGAGACCTGAGATCAAGAAGACTATGGGTATCAGCAGATTACTAGATTTTATGAGCTGGTTAACAAGAGTACGATCTATGATGAGCATAATCAAGATAGTGCTGCTCACCATAAGGATTTGCATGATAAGAAGGGAAAATAACAATTTAGAGGAAAGCCTTATGATAGTAAATGTAAACAAAAAGATAGTGATGACAAGAAGCCAAGTGGGGGAGAAGCTTCTACTCCGATTAGGTGGTAAAGGTGTGGTGTCAAAGAACATGATTCTCTTGAGTGCACAAGTTCTGATGTGATGTTTTTCAAGTGTGGCAAGCTAGGTCACAAGTCTCTTGATTGCAGATGTGTTTTAAGTGTGACTTTCTACAACTATTGGGAGAAAGGTCTTACTAGTTCTAAGTGTGACAAGCCGAAGAAGGACCAAACTAGAGGGAAAGTGTTTGTGTTATCTAGTTCTGAGACTACTGTTGAGGATAGACTTATCCGAGGTACGTGATTTGTTAATGGTACACCTTTGATTGCTATTATTGATATTGGTGTGACACATTATTACATTTCTTTGGATTATGTTAAGAAGTTGAATCTTGAGTTATTTGATATGAACGAAAGTATAGTTATTGACACTCCTACTATGGGTTCAATGACCACTTCTTATGTGTGTTTTAATAGTATGTTGAGTATTTTTGCTAAAGACATTTGAGTTGATTTAATGTGTCTTATGTTATATCAACTTGATGTTATTCTTGAGATGAATTGGTTGGAATTCAATCATGTTTATATTAAGTGTTTTGATAAGACAATTATATTTCTTGATTTTAGTTTTGAGAGAGATTTGTTTATGTCTTCCAAGCAAGTGAATGAGTATGTGCAGGATGGTGATGTGTTGTTGGCTTTGATGGTAACATTAGAAATTGATGGGAAACGAACAGTTGATGAATTTTAAATAATTCGTGATTTTCCTGAGGTATTTCCTGAATATGTAAGTGATTTGCCGCCAGAGTGTAAGGTGGAGTTTATGATCGAGTTAATCCCTGGTACTAGTCTGGTATCGATGGCTCCATATCAGATGTCAACATCTGAATTGAAATAGTTGAAGAGTTAACTTGAGGATTTTCTTGAGAAGAGGTTTATTCATCCTAGTGGGTCACCACGGGGTGCGCCTGTTTTGTTGGTTAAGAAGAAATAAAGTTCTATGAGGTTATGTGTGGATTATAGAAAACTGAATAAGGTGACTATTAAGAATAACTATCCACTTATGAGGATTGATGATTTGATGGATCAGTTGGTTAGTGCTTGGGTGTTCAACAAGATAGATTTGAGGTCTGGGTATCATCAGATTCGTGTGAAGGCTGAAGATGTTCAGAAGATTGCTTTTAGAACAAGGTATGGTCATTATGAGTATTTTGTGATGTTGTTCGCTGTGACCAATGCACCTGATATATTTATGGAATATATGAACAAGATTTTTCATCAGTATTTGGATAAGTTTATTGTTGTGTTCATTGATTATATTTTGATCTATTCAAAGAGTGAAAAGGATCATGCAGAGCATCTGAGGATTGTGTTATCTAAGTTGAAAGAGAAGCAGTTGTATGCTAAGTTTTCTATGTGTGAGTTTTGGATGAAGGAAGTAAGTTTCCATGGTCATGTGATACCAAGTTATTGTATTGCCGTTGATCCCTAGAAGATTGAGGATGTGTCTCAATGGGAAGCTCCGAAATTTGTTCATGAGGTTAAAAGTTTTCTTAGGTTAGCAAGTTATTATCATAAGTTTATTGAAGGATTTTCAAAGTTAGCTTTTCCGTTGACGCAGTTTACTAGGAAGAGTTAAGATTATATTTGGACTTCTCAATGTGAAGCTGGTTTTTATGAGCTTAAGAGGAGGTTGACAATCGCTCCAATTTTGATTTTTCCTGATGCAGTAGAACCATTTGTTGTGTATTGTGACGCTTCATTGATGTGCTTAATAGGTGTGTTTATGTAGAATCTATAAGTTGTAGCTTATACTTCAAGGAAAATTAAAGTGCATGAAAGTAATTATCTGTCTCATGATTTGGAGTTAGGTGTTGTTGTGTTTGTATTGAAACTTTGGAGATATTATTTGTTTGGATCAAGGTTTGATGTGTTTAGTGGTCCTTATTAGATTCTAGAGAAGGTAGGTGAGGTAGCTTATAAGATTCTAGAGAAGGTAGGTGAGGTAGCTTATAAGATTCTAGAGAAGGTAGGTGAGGTAGCTTATATTGACGCCGCATTTTATTGGTCCTTATTAGATTCTAGAGAAGGTAGGTGAGGTAGCTTATAAGATTGCTTTTCCACCGTCACTTACTAATCTCCATGATGTATTCCATGTGTCTTTGTTGAGGAGATACATTGCAGATCCATCTCAAGTTGTCCAATTAGATGATGATCAAGTGGAAGATAACTTGATTGTGTAGACATCACCTATGCGGATAGAGGATTGGAAGTTGAAGCAACTTCAAGGTCAAGAGATTACCTAGGTGAAGGTAGCTTGGGGAGGACCGGCTGGTGGAAACGTGACTTGGGAACTCGAGAGTAAGATGAATGAGTCTTATCTTAAGTTGTTTGTTTTAGGTAATTTTCGAGGGCGAAAATATTTTAAGTGGGAGAGAGTTGTACCACCCCAATTTTCTTTATTAATTTTTTTATTATTTATTTTCTATGTTAGTTATTAATTGGGTGATAATTATTTAATTATTTGAATTTGTGTGATTATGTGAATAATTGATTTAATTAAATTAATATATGTTTATTATATGTACTGGGTTAGTAAGTGTGAAAATAGAAATATTAGTTAATTGGGCCTTGGTGATGGATTAGTGTGAGAATGGGTTAAGCCCAATAAATGAAACAAGAGTTAGTAAGGGGTTTTGTAAAATAAAGATAGGGAATTTGTAAAACAAGAGAAAGTAAGAAAAGAAGAGAAAGAGGAGAAAAGAGGAGAAAGAAGAAGGAAAAACCCTATAGTATCTACATCTAAGGTAAGGGTGGGTATTATTTGATTTATGGGGGTATGTAATGGTGTGTGATGGGTAGTAACATGAAATTAGGGATTTGTTCTTCAATTTCTATATTTTGACATGTTAGAGTTTGAATGTAAAATCATGAAATTGATGTTGGAAATCATGTTTTGATGTTTGTATTTGATGTTATATGTTAGATATAAATTATAATGCATTTAATTGGTGAAATATATGTGTTTGATTGAGATTTGGATTGACAAATTCGTAACAAGGAAAAATTGTCCGTAGCAGAATTTTTCTGCAATTCGTAGAGAGCGCTTAGCGCGGTATATTGTCCTTAGCATGGTCTGGAATTCAAATTTTATTATTTTCTAAAACTGTTATGGATTATGTGTGCGTATGATTTAACATTGATTTACATAGATTTTAATAATTTATTCGACGCGTTTTGGATTGGTTTTGTGTGACTTTTGATGAGAAAGATGATACTTGATTTTGTGTTTGAGATTGATGTGAAATGATGATATATGTGAATAACATTATTAGAATCTGTTTGATACATGTTATAATGATGTTTTGAGATGATTAATGCTATGAAAATTCATTGTGTGTGAATAAGGACATGAAATATGTATGTTGTGCAATTTAGTGAAGATGATTCAAATGTGAAGAATTAGATGATGTATGCTTGTAAAATTAAGATTGTGGGATTATCTTATATGCATATGATTGTTGAGATTGCATATGTACATGCCTCATTTTTGTCAAGATGAAATTTTTTGTAGTTCTGTGGAAATTATTGACTTGTCCTAAACCTAACACTGAGGGCTTGAAAGCTTAAGGCTGAATCGGGCTTTTTTGGTGGTTATCTGTCTTGGAGATGTGGACCCGACAAGACCGATAAGGATAACATTTGGTACCACATGGATATTGTATCGTTGAGTTGCATTGGAGTCACTTGTGTCGATGTGATTTGTTATGTTGGTGTGCTATATGTGATATTGGTGTGAATGTTACTTTTGGCAATTGTGATTGCTTATCTTTGAATCTTGAATCATTGAGCAATGTTGTATATGTAATCATGTGAATTGTGTTACAGTATGTTGAATACATGATTATGTGAAGTGTGATGAATTTATTTGGTGTATGATTGTAGTACATTACTTATTATTATATATTTCCATAATGGTATGAATTCTCACCCTTCTGTTGAAACGATGTTTTATACGATATCGCTCAGGTACCGAGGATAGCGGTGGTTCTTCTAGAAAGGAGTAGTTAGAGGAGCTAGTCTTTATTTATCCGTTTTACTAGGTAGTGAGTCATGCTCTGGTCTATGAAGCACGAGGAACATTTAGATTCATGTTATATTTATGATTTTCATGTTTATTTGAGAGATGTTGTTATACTCTCTAAATATTTATGTTTGATTGAGATGTATGTGATAATGGCCTTTAATGCCTAGTATTTAATGATATGGTTGTCAGTATGGGATTACAATCATTAGTATTATTATTTTGAATTTAGAATTATTCAGGTGTGAGATGCTTATATGTTATGGTATGGAACATGATTCAAAAAGGGTGCTATGAACATGACCAGTGTATTTGATTTGTTGTCGTGAAGTAAATGTGGCGCCCTCTTGTGTTACATAGAACATCTATAAAGGAAGATTCATGTGGAATCAACATCTAAACAAAACCTTTCTCCCCCTTTTTAGTCAAAAATTAGCAGATAAGGCCTTTACAAAACCATACCTAAGCACAACTTACCCATACCCGAACAAAACCCATAAGAATTATGGATACACCAAACACTCCTATAGGGAAAAAGGACAGGAGTAGCCTCTATAAATAGCTAAGCATTTACTTGGGAAATAACGATCCTTGAATATATCAGTGATATTGGTCAAAAGGAAATGTTATTTGAGGAGAAAAACTGCACTAAAGCATAAATGTGCACCGTCACTAATAGCTTTGAATGCCTTTATTAACCCTGAATAGATTCTTCTGGATAAAAATAGTCTCAATAAATGCACATGCATAGTTAAACACACCTTCTACACTCCATTCTGACACGTGTTTGGTTAAACTATCCCCAATATTCCTTTGTTGGTCTTAGAGGAAACATGTCCTGAGTAAAATCTTGACATTTAGTCAGACATTGTCTAAAAACTCAACCAACACTTCTTCAACCATCCAGTCAAGGTTGCTTCTTTGGATTTTGAGTCTACTCCTTTCAGGGTAAAACAAATCAAAATATCAAAACCCAAAACATCACATGTGTGGCATCCCCATTCATCAACATTCTTCAAAGAGTATTTCCAAAATATACAGAGAAAAATTAATCCCCCCATATTAAAACACTATCTTCCAGATAGACAAGTTTACTCTTGATTCAATAACCCAGCTTCAGATGGATAGAACCAACCATGCCTTGTCAAGAGCACCAAATAACTACTAATAGTAGCAAAATGTCATAACATGTTCTCTGACACCACAATCTCATAAGAGGCAAACCATCTTCATAAGCTACAGAATATTTGCACTATTTTAGTAACAATCTATAGACAAGTACTTCCCCTGTCATGGATAAACAATGCTCCTTCTGAACATAACCACTTCAGCACCAGATGAAAACACATGAAGATTCTCACATGCTCATAATGAAGGACCATAACTTCAGATATTTGCTAAACATATTCACACCCTTGTGAAAACACACCAAATCCTCTAGCTCCTTGAGAGAACATCCAAGCCCTCCAACTTCTCCATATTAACAAGAACATGACTGAAAAATGTCCTCTTAGATCCACACAATATCATGACCTTTAGGTTGTCATACATACTTGGGTTGACATCACTTACATGTCAAAACACATAGTTTCCTTTCTTCACAAGAAAATACATTTCCATAAATTCTCAGTTTAATTAAAAGCTTTACTGTGATCCAGGCAGACCCAATCTCTTGTAGAGTAAACTGCAGCAAAAGAAAACACATCCTCACAAACACCATGATCAAATCATAATATCTGACAACATTCTTCTGCCATGACATCCATTAGTAATTGTTGATACTAGTGGGGTCTTCAACACATTAATCATGCATTCATCAAGCATACTACTACAGACATGATCATAATCTGCATATTCTAATCCCCATAGTCAGAACTGCCAGTTTTGGCAACAATGCTTGAGCATCCAACTCTATATACCAAAACCCAAGCATCTTCCAAGCACAACCCAACGTGATGTTACGACATAATTTAGGACATTAACTTTATTACACAAAAACCAAAAACCATGGTTCTTAAAACACCATTCAAAGGACTCATTATACAGAGACGTCCTTCAAGAAGCTCCCAACAAACACAAGAAGATATAAACCAATCACACCTTTTACAGCTCATTCAGGTTATCACAAACACCTGAATGTCATAGAGAGAAATAAACTCTCAAAAAATTTATGAACCAACAATTCAAAAAGCAGATTCGCAACCATACATTAGATAAGTACCCAGCTCCCGACAAAGTCTTTGCCATCAGTTACATGCACATATTCACCAGATCAGACTAATACCCATCTCCCGACATGGTATTTGTCACCACAGGGAAATTTCATCACATACAAACAGTAGATGATTCTCCCCTTCCTAGCACAAGAGGATTCTTCGCAACATTCCATACTTGATCAATGACTGGACTTCAAATCCATCTTGGTCATACTTCGCATTTTGGAATCCATTAGTGATCAACAATTCTCACCTCATGATCTTCAAAATAGCTTCCTTGTATGAAGCTGCAAACACCTGAGATGATGTTCCAACATCTTATTCAAACATCACTCTCATTCATATGGATTTCACCCTTAACTATGGTTTTGGAAACAACACCCAAGTAATCCATACATCACTCATGAAGGAACCACAAGAGAATCAACCATCAGTAGGTGATCACCCTTCAAGACCAAATTACAAATACATGCAGTAAACTGCATATAACACACCTCAATGAACTTCTCCTTATAAGCGCAATCTCCAGACCGCTTGTTTGACTTTGTTGTGATAGACGCCATCCTTCTGCACCTAAAGAGAAGATTCCCTCTAATAGGTATCTGGAGAAGACTTCAACAAACAAGGAATCAACATACGACAACTAGTTTGCTTCTTCCAATCCTTCAGGCCTCAAAAATTGGAAGACATCATCCCAAATAGTTTGGATGGCACGCCACTCAAGTTGATACACCTCTACTGCACATAACACCTTGGATGATTTCTTCACTAAAACAGAACAAGAGTTCCATGTTCTTGTAGACTTGATATAGGATATCAAGTTTGAGTAAACAACCTCCATCCTACTTACGAGAAACACTAGCCAAACATATTGAGAAAAATAAATTCTCAATACAAAGATGTCAAGACATTATGTCTGACGGTTCTTCAAGGTCTTCCAACTCCAGATTTGGAATTCCCCTTCAAAAGATGCTAGGAACCACTTAGAAAATTATACATTCTCCCCCTAAATAGGAGCACAACCTTTATACCCCTACTTCCTTAGATAAAAAACAAACTGACATCAGGAGTAGAAAGCATGTTGATCACACCTTGATCAATACAACCATCTAAGACAAGTTTCTAGGCATAAAACATCTTAGACACACAACCAAGTTGCATCCTCTTCCAGATCAGGAGAAGGTTCCAAACATATATGATTATTACATATTTGTTTAGCACCCAGAGCATCTGTTATGCAACAAGGATCTGCACACCGACTGACATGATGTCCCAACATCTAGTAGGTCATCAGTTCCCTTCTCAGGAAACATAATATAATCATTGATCACCTTCAAGGTCTTCAATGGAACTCCTTTTTCCCCTAAAAACAACTAGGTCAGGACCACTTTCCTAATTTAGCTACAAACTAGAAATGTCCATGAAAATGAATATGATCACCATTGGTCATCTTTATTTAAATTCTCATTAAACTTATTGATAAGTGCCTTTATGAGTGGACTAAAGATGAACCTCAAGTATCGTTGAAAAATTTAATAAGCTTGAAAAAATATGCCATATATCACAAAACCAAATGATAACCCTGCTGAGGAGATCAAACCCTAACGCCCTTCCAAGGAAATACCTAAATTAAGTCTCACCATCAGAGACACAAGGAACACCAAGGCTTACACCAGATACCATGCAGCGCAATAAACAAAAACTCCTCAACAACCTTCAGGCATGACTCAATAATCCTTTCACACAATCACCATAATCCAAGTGCCAAAAACATAGCCTAGGTTTGAAAATAAATCAAACAAAAAAATAGCAGCTCTCCACCAAAGATACAATCTTGATGACAACAGACATGTCCAATACGCACCCTATCATGAACAATCCATCCTCCACTTATAGGGACCGTTCAAAACACAATATGAACTTATCCAAGTTTAAACAACTTTTCAGCAATCACCTTCTTCCTTTCCCATTACCAGAAAGTATCATCCCAGGTTCTCACCCAGAAACAGAACATGATGCCTGCTTTGGTACCAATTGAAATTCTGGGATATCAGACTTCAGATGTCTTAAAACATGTCGAGACATCTGATCTAAACAAACAACATGCCCAGGTATAAACATACATAAAAGTAGTACTGAAAAGCATAAAAACACTCAAGAATTGTTAACCCAGTTCAGAGCAACTCACCAACTCTAGGGGCATACCAAGCTAGGGATAAAGTCCATTATAATAGTATCAATTCAAAGCTAAAATCCCTCGTTTACAACTTCCCACTTAATCACTACCCGTTCTAACTTTCTACCTAAGACTCACATAGGTATGAGGCCCTCCTCAATCCTCATAAATCACAGACAACGATTGGACAAAATAGGAAGACACACTTCAATGACGCGAAACTAGAGGACACACTTCCATGACAATACCTAGCCAAGACTCTTGACTAAGAACACAACTCAAAGTTACTTATAAGCTTACTCTAAGAACAATACTCACTTTTGCTTCACAGATTCGAGGAGAACAATAATAGATACTAAAACTCTATAACATCAGTCCAACTCACAACTGAGTGGAACACATAACCAACTCTCCTAGAGACTGGTACAAACTTATTCCTTATAACTACATCTTTTCATTCACGGTTGATACCTTCTTCTAGATTACAATGCTTCTATTTATAACCTTTTTTCCAACTACATTTGGGCTTCAAATCACAGCATATCAGCTGCTACAAATCAACAAATACTTCTACTATAAAATAGGTCTTCAAGCAAATCTTTCCTAATTTATCTCCATATTTAGAAAGTAAATATTCTTCAATATTCTTCTTGATTATGACTTCAATATTGTAGGCCTATAAAAAACACCACATAGGATAACATAATATAACGAGAATATTCTATATCTATTATATTGAACTGATTCAACTGTCTAGCCCAACACACACACGATATCGTATGACCCTGCATAGGACATATTATCTGACATTTTTCTCCAGACAATTTGAACTTCTCATCTTAACATGTCTCAACATAAAATAGGACTTCTTTCTCAACCCGTTCTTCAAAGAAAGTAATCACATCCTATTTAACATATTGTTGCTATATTTGTTTTACTAAAATTAATGTTAATCCTAAAAATTGAGAACTAATAGGAAAAAATGACCTTAATGATTATAAAATTAATATGTTTAAAGTGGAGTTTGAATTGTTTCATATGGAACACGAAGAATCCGTGAATTCCATGCAAGATAGATTCCTCTATTTAATCAACAAATTAAGCAAGTTAGGTAAAACCTTTTCCAATAAAGATTATGCTAACAACATATTAAGATCTATGTGCACGGAGTGGAAGCCAAAGGTTACCTCTATAAAAGAGTCAAATAATATTGATATTTTGGATATCATAAAGTTGTTTGGAAAGTTAGTCAAGCATGGAATTAAACTCAAACGACTCGCCGATATCGAAGTAAAGTAGAAAAAGTAAGAGAAAGTAAAAGAAGAGAAACAAGATTTTTCTTTGAATGTTTCGTCATTAAAATCTAGTAAATCAAAGGAAGAAAGTGATAACTATAACAAAGAAGCTCCTAATAAAGAGGAGATGGGTTTATTTGTCAAATGGTACAATAAATACCTACATAAAAACAAGCTCAAACATTACAAAGGCTTGATACATTTCAGAAATACTCACCCGCTTAACAAGGAGCACAAGAAAAAGGATGATGCCAATACGTGTTACGAGTGTGTTAAATAGGGACACTATAGAACTACATGTCCAAGTCTCACCTAAAATCATAAGAAAAAAGATAATGATGTCTACAAGACGAAGGGAATGAATTTAAAAGGCCGTAGAGCCTATATCGCATGAGAAGAAGAGGATGAGAGCTCCTCCTCAAATTATTGCTCAGGTTCAGATAATGAGTATGCCAACCTATGTTTGATGGCACATAAACGTCAAAGGTATTCAATTTTGATTATGATAATGAATTTTCTTATAGAAAATTATCGGATGCTTTTAATGATACGTATGCAGATTCTATAAATCGTGATTTAGATAGACTTAAAGACACGCATACATCTCTAGTTGATGAACTTTATAATGTTTTTGACACTTTAGTTGAAGAGGTGGAAAAAGTAGAATATGTTGAATGTCCAATTTTAAAACGTGGAATTGAAAATCCTAAAGGACAAGTAACTCATGCTACTTCATTATCTTGTTCTTGTCTAGCTCTTCAAGTTATAGAGGGGCGATTTTCATGAAAAACCCTCATGTCCCTAGGAGAAATAGAAGAAACATTTCATTTAAAGCTATTTGTCATTATTGTGGTGACAAGGGACACATTAGGCCTCAATGCCATATTAGGAACTTCCATGTTCCAAATGGTAAAATTGTATTGGTCCCTAAGTGTACCTCAAATAACCCAAAAGGACCCATTAGTTGGGGACCTAATTTTCCTATTTGATTGTCACAGGAAAGTCATTTATACACAAAAAAGTTATGGTTCGTAGAAAGCGTATTTTTGAGACATATGACGACAAATGCTACCATGTTCATAAAATTCGATGAGAAGGAAAGCGACCACGTCATGTATCAAGACAACACAAGAGGTAAAATACTAGGAGAAGATATTGTGGGAAACCTATCCATAATCACCATTGAAAATATGCTTTTAGTTAAATGTCTTAAACACAACCTACTTAGAATTATCCAATTATGAAACAAAGGATGCACCGTTATTTTGGATATTCTTAGTTGTTTAATTGAGTATAAGACAAGTAAGGACCTTGAGTTTAAGGGTTCTAGGATTGATAACATATATATGCTTGATCTTGATGACGTGTCGACGCATGAAACTAAGTGTGCAGTAGCTAAGGGTGAAGATTCTTGGTTATGGCATAAATAATTAAGTCACGAGCATTTTGAATTGTCGAATAAAATAGTATCCAAGAATATTCTCATTGGTATTCCTAAAATGAAATTTCTAAAAGAAAGATCGTGTGATGCTTGTAAAATGGGAACGTTAATGGGAGTGTTGTTTTAATAGAAAAAGGTTGTTTCAACATCAAAACCTCATGACTTTCTCAATCTAGACTTATTTGACCCTTTGTAGACAAAAAATTTAGGAGGAAACTATTACGAATTTGTATTTACTGATGACTAATCTAGATTAACTTGGAAGTTATTTTGGGCCCATAAGGATGAAACTTTTGAAGGTATCATTATTTTTTCTAAGCTTGTCCAAAATATTTTTAGTTTGAAAATTATCATTCTCCGTAGTGATCAGGTTGGTGATATGTTAACCATCAATTTTAAAACTTTTTTTTACCGAAAATGGGAATGCTCGTAAATTTTCATGCTTGAGAAATCCACAAAAAATGGTGTTGTTGAGCATAAAAATCGTGTTTTAGAAGAATTAGCTCAGACCATGATAAGTGAAATGAACCTACCTAAATACTTTTGAGTGGATGTGATTAGTACTAAATGTCATTTCTTGAATAGGGTGTTCATTCGACCCATCCTAGAGAAAACACCTTATGAGTTACTTAAAGGTAGAAAACCAAATATTTCTTATTTTCACGTTTTCAGTTGAAAATGTTTCATTTTAATTAACAGAAAGGACAATCTTGGTAAATTAATTCTATGTCTTATGAAGGGATATTCTTAGGGTACTCATATACATGTTACGCTTATAGAGTTTATGATCATATAACCGTTTCTTTAGAAGAATATATTCATGTTTCATCTGATGAGTCCTCACCCCAAAAGACGGGGAAAGGTATTTGGTATAATGTTTCAGGTGTGATAACGAAAAAGCTTATCAATAATGAAAATTTCAATGAGGATCCTACTCATTCAACAAATGATAAGGAAAGTAAGGAAGATAAAGAGAAAAGCTTACATGAAGATGAAATACAAGAGACCTCAAACTAGTTGCTTCAAGATTGGGAAATCACAAAAGATCATCTGTTAGATCAAATTTTGGGAGACATCAAAAGAATTGTAAATACTAGATCACAAGTTAATAACTTATGTAAGTACTCTGCTTTCATTTCTCATATTGAACCCAAATAGATATACGATGCCTTACTTGACGAGGGATGGTTACTTGTTATTTAAGAAGAACTTATCCAATTTAAACGTAATGATGTTTTGGGCCTTGTTCTGCGTCCAATTGATAAACCATTATGGGTACTAGATGGGTACAAACAAAATGTATGAAAATTCCATAATTATTGGAATTTAAGCATAGTGGAAAAATAATATAGTCAAGCGAAAGGAATAGTCTTCTAGGACACTTGTGCTCTTGTAGCTCATCTAGAAGCTATTATACTCCTTTTGTAATTTGCTTGCTGCATGAATTTTAAGTTTTATCAAATAGATTTCAAATATGCTTTTATTAACGGCCGAATAAACTAAGAGGTTGATGTCTCACAAAAGGTCTCAAATATCACGATAATCCTGATTATGTTTTTAAACTTAAGGTAACCTTCTATGGTCTCAAACAAGCTCCTCGAGCTTGGTATGAGCGTTTGAGTGGATTTTTGATCAAATAATGATTCAATTGTGGTAAATTAAAGAATATTCTTTTAGTTCAAATATATGTAATGATGTCATATTCGGCTCTACTGATGAATTTGTTTGTCAAGAGTTTACAAGTTTGATGTAGGGAAAATTTGAGATTCCTCTTATGAGAGAGCTGGCATATTTTTTAGGATTGCAAATAAATCAAGACAAAGAAGGAACTTTCACAAGTTAAATAAAATATTGCTTAGAGCTTCTCAAAAAGTTTTATATGAAAGACTCAAAAACTATCTCAACACATCTGACATCTAATGTGCTTCTTGACAAAGGCAAAAGAGGAGTGGACTTCAACATTACCAAGTATAGAGGTATAATCAGAACCTTACTCTATTTAACTATGAGTAGGTCAAATATCATGCTTATCATATGCATGTGTGCTAGATATCAAGCATTACCTAAGTAATCCAATTTTAAGACCGTAAAACATATTTTGAGGTATCTTAACAAAACCTTGCAACACGGTCTTTGGTATCTTAGAGGTAGTTCTTGTAGCTTAGTATGTTTATCTAATTCATATTTCGTAGGTTGCAAGCCAGATATGAAAATTACCCGTGGTACCCATCACTGATTTGGAAGTTGTTTAGTTTCTTGGCATAGTAAGAAGAAACATAGTGTTGCAATATTTACCATCGAGGCTGAATACGTAGCCGTTGGTAGTTGTTATGCACAAGTCTTATGGCTAAAGCGATAATTACTAGATTTTGATTTAATAGTTGGTTGCATTCCAATTAAGTGTGATAATACTATTTCTATTAGCCTCACTAAGAATCTGGTACTTCATAAACGAACTAAACACATTGAGATCTTACACCATTTTCTAAGAGACTGTGTGGAAAAAGGGGATGTTTTTTTAATACGTTGACATTAAAAGTCATCTTGCTGGCATCTTTACAAAACTATTGTCATCAGAATTTTTTCATAATATTTTGCTGGCATCTTTACAAAACTATTGTCATTGAACTCTTTCCAAGAAACACATGAATATTCGACACTCCATCATCAATATCCAAATTCACTTTTTCTTCTTCATCTTCCGCATTGGATGTTAAATATATGTTCTTGTTCTTATACTCAGACTTGTCCCTCAAGGCTAATTCAAACGTTTGAAGTGACCTAACAAGGTCATCAACTCTCAGACTGTTGATGTCTTGAGCTTCCTCAATAGTTGTTACCTTCATATAAAATTTCCTTGGTAAAGACTTAAGGATATTCCTAACAATATTCTATTCTGATATCTTTTCTCCCAAGAAGTTTGATGCATTGGATATATCAAGTAATTTCATCTGATATTCCTAGATGGTCTCATTATCATTCATCCCAATATTTTCAAATTTGGAAGTGAGAATCTGCAACCTTGATATATTTACCTTCATGAGTAAAGCCTTGGAATTTCCAATGGCTTCTTTATCATCTTCTTCATTCAACTCTTCTTCAGGTTTTATAGATTCTTTTCCATCATTGTCCTTCACAACAGGATGTTCCCATCCTTTCAAAACAAGCTTCCATGCCTTGTTGTCTATAGATTTCAGAAAAGGTACCATTCTAACCTTCCACCAACCATAATTTGAACCATCCAACAAAAGTGGCCTGTTGTAGTATCCTACTTCCATGTCCATAGTACCAGAAAATATTTCTCCTAGAGCTCACCCAATAAACAGAACATGGTGTATGCTCTGATACCAATTGAAATTCTAGCACACACAAAATAAATGTCAAGACTAGTGTCTCAACTCACAAGCACAATGTCACGACAAATGTTATGATATCTGCTGACAAAACATGATTTTTCACCAAAATTAAAACTATGCAGAATTATAAAGTGAAGTAGGTAAGAGAACACTGAGAATTGTTAACCCAGTTTTGTGTAACTCACCTACTCTGTAGGCTACCAAGATAGGAAGGTAATTCACTATCAGTAGTATTAATTTTAATCCTAAATAATCCAAGTTTACAACGTATCACATAGTCACTATCCAACGCACCTTATACCTAGGCACTTCCTAGATATAAGAAATCACCATCTCACTTCCCATCACCACAATGATAAAAGACCTGCCCCAATCCCAGTGACAGTCTATAATCAAGTCACAATCATAATGACTCGAAACCAAATTTAACTGAAGTTTACATTTCAATCACAATACTCAAACTCTTGCTTAACAATTTTAGAGTGAGAATAATAACTTGAAAAACAATCAAGTAAATCAATCAATTTGAATGCATCGATAGATACATGAGGATGTATAGAGAATAAATGAAACTCCCTTGAAGAACCCTTAAACCTAAGACTAAGAAAATTCGGCTTCCCCTTATTTATAAAAAGTTCTTAATGAATTTATGTCTAGGAAGTTTCCTTAAATACTCCTCGGCCATCCTTCGGACTTGCATCTTCGCCCAAATATTCCTTGTTGTCCATGCTGAGGGCTGCACCAATCTGTGCAGGAAAATCTCCTTGAATCTTGGAACCAAAACACAAGGTTTTCTAATATGTCTCAATCAACCAATTATAGCAACCTGTGTACAAATGGATAAAAATTATTTGTTCCAGATTTATAATTCATGACCTATGACAAATTATTGAGATAAAAACAACTTATATCTCACAAAATAAATTTAAGATCTGTCAAGAATAATTAGCCTGAAGTGATGTTGGACGCGCATGTTACAACATCTGAACATCTACTTTCCAATGAATCTAACCAAAATGTTTAAAACATTTGTTTTAACATAAAGCTGCAAACCACGGTTTAGCAAAAGTTACGCCAATCCAAAAACATGGTACTAACAAATAGAAAAGCTCATTGCATTCATTTCCAAGCTTTTGAGAGCCAAAGTATCCCTGTAGAAACTTCAATTTCCTTAAAATTTTGTGAGATTGTGTTTTTGATTCAAGCCATTACAATCCAAATTCTCAATTGCTAAAGCTTCCTTGATCTGATTTGATGTTTCTTCAAAAAGAATCAAGCCTTAAAGCACACTGAATCATTCCATCCAAGTCATGTTTCACAACAAATCGACCACACTTTATTCACGTAATTGAAGGCATATTCTTCCTACCATAATGTAGCTCTAAGTGTGTTGATGCTTTCTGGACGTTCAACTTTGTTGATCTAATTCATTTACCTTTCGTTTTTTTAAAAATCTGTGTTGCACTTTGTTTCTTCTTCTTCAAAATTCTGTGTACTGTTTCAATAAATTTTTGCGAGGCCATGATCGGTTTCATCTTGACTTAACGCTTCATTTGGCATAAGTCTTACAATTTGTAGTTTCCATTTTTGAAAAGCTCCGGTGAATGTTGCCTGAGAAGATGACATGAGGAAGAAAATGTGATTGAGTTTGGATTTAACTATTTCAGCCAATCAGATCACGACATTTAAAATGTTTTCATTGGCCCCACGTCTTTTTCAGCTTTATATTATTTTCCGTTTTTATTTTAAATTTCTTAAAACATATAAAATTAATTTTTTTAATTCATTTCAAGTACTAAAAATCTCAAAATAATTTCTAAAATTCTTTTTGAATTTCCTTTATCTAATTCATATTTTTTCATATTTTTATTTTAGTTATATTTTTTTTACTAATTTTTTATTATTATCTTGATTTTAATTAGTTTACAATTAGTTCTAAGTTTCTAAATATTATGAAAAATTTTTCTAAAAATATTATGGACCATTACTGATTTTCCTATGGTCTTAGTTAATTTTTATTTGATGTTTTGAATGTAGTTTGGCATTTTACCTTTTTATTTTCATTCTAAAACCATTTTAAATATCATTTTTTCATTTTATTTTGTTTATTATGGCAATTTAAATTTTGTGTATTCTGTTTTGCTTGGATCTTGATCATTTAGGTCATGATTTCATAACCGTCTATGGAAATTGGGTGTTGATAGGTTGAAATATCAAATCCACCTAAATGGATGATTGATTTTGATGAAATTAGACATAGTTCTTATTCCAATTTGGTTGTTCTTGTTGTATTTTGTCTTCCCCTTTCAATCTTCATCTCTTTCTTCTTTTTTTCTTTTCTTTCTATTTTGGATCAATTGGATGATCGATGATTCATCTTCTTCAATTGAATATGGATTGATACTTGACGAACTTTCGTCATTTCAAATCTACCTCTAAGTGATCAATTGATCACTCAAGGTACTTTGGATTAGTGAAAGTTTGTCCTAAGGCATCATGAACGATTTGATTGATGTCATGATCTCATCTCCTTGACTTAGGTCTTTATCCACCTTTGTTTTACTCGTGCTACATGTTTTAGGAGTATGATTTATATCATATCCCTAACTTGTATGGTACATAACTTGTTATTGACTGGTCTTGTATATTATTGACTTTTACATAAAATTATTTGCAGTTGTTTAACATAGTGCTAAATTTGTCTTGAATCGGAAAATAAACATACTAACACTAACATTTATTGGACTAAGTTTACTTTATGCACTTTATTTTATGCAAGCATTACATTTCATATTATTTTGTTTATTTTATTTTATACACTAACCCTTTTTCTTAATCAAATCTTATTTCGTTTAATATAAATAAACCTTTTTCTTCAAAGACTAAAAAACATTTAAAAAAACTCACTTAAATTTTTTGCCTTAGTGCATTTTGTTTAAAACTTTTTCTCAAGATTAGATTTAAGTCATCTCTATTATTGAGATATAGTTATCCCATTTCCATAACCTTAATTGATATGATGTTGAATATTTTCCACTTAAAAGGATTAGTGGCATACTTGTTGAGTTATCCAAGTTGGAGCCCTCCTTTCACTTGTAATGCAAAGGTTCGTCATTCTCACGTTTATGGAAATTTGGTTGAGTATTCTCCCTAAGATGAGAAAATGTCTCCTCTCTTAAAATCAACCAACAACCAACTTTTTTCTTTTTTATAAGAACTACGTGGTTCTGATTTCATCATTGCACATTGGTGGTACATAGGCACGAGGCTCTTGAAGTCTTGCCAAGATAAACAGATTTTCATAAACTTTTTGTAAACAACTCTTTTAGCTAAAATAAACAGATTTTAAAAGATGTTCTTGTGGAGTAATGTAGATGATTTTGGTGCTAACACTTCCCCTTTGCATAACCAACACCCGTACTTAGATCTCAATTTTATTAGTTTTTGCTTTAAAAACTTTTGTGGGTTTTATTCACTCTTTTCCCATTCCTTTGGAAACAATAAATTATGGTGGAGACTTGTACTTTGTAAGTTAAGTTAATCAATAGCTTAATCTCAACTTTTCACCACGACATAAATTTGGTGACTTCATTAGGGAGAAATCTCTAAGTAGGTTGAGCCTATCTTTGTTTATTTGTGTTTGTTCTAATATTATTGTTGTATGTTTGTTTGCCTGTATTTTTCTGGTTTTCATGGTGCTTTGTGATCTCTTGGAAGTCTTATACCCGGACTTGGACAAACTTAAGATAAGATGGTGGTATAGTCATATTGACATGTCTGGAGTAGTCCTCAACGTGTTGACTCGAGAACCCAGCTCAGTGTAGGCCCATTTAAGGGTGATAATGTTAAACAAGCCAGTTTTGCGACATTATCACTTTTTGACCTGGGAGCCTGAGAAGTTGAGGACCTTATAACTCTTAACCCATCTTGGCATTTTAGAATGTAGTGTGATGACTATTAAGGAGTAGTCCTAAAGTAGTTGATACATGATACTACACTCAAACGATTTTCTCTTGAATATATTATTGGTTCCCAAGTAGTTGGTACACCAATAATATCTGAAAGAGGATCGACGAGTCAGGGAACTTTTTATGAACCTTGTTTTATAGGTGGTTTTAAACCCTTAGTACACACCTTGTGGGTAGTACCCTTAACTTCATGCTCATGATCTCAAACTTATGAACCCTCCTTGTTTATGATCTTATTTGTGATTGCGGCATAATCATGCACTCACGCATTCATGAAACACTATTTCACCTGGATCTTCAAGGAACTTAGACCTTTTCTTTGCAAACATCTCAGGTATGATTATTATGGATCTTAGAAAAAGGAGTACTCAGAATTAGTTTCAAGAGTCCTAACTTGCATTATTTGAGAAAGCTATCATATTTGGTATATGATGCAGTGGTTTTCAAAGAGCATTATAGAAGGATTATTTCTATCTTATCTAGTGATGTTCCAGAGGGGATTCTTAATGCCTTGGTCTAGTTCTATGATTTGTTGTACCATTGTTTCACTTTCCCTTATTAGCAGCTTATGCTAACTTTTGGAGGAGTATGCGTATTGGATAGGTTTTCTTGTCTCAAACAAGATTCCTTTTAGTGGGTTAGAGGAGATTCCTAAACCTCAAGTAGTTATAAGTGCTCTTTGTCTTAAGAAGTATGATATTAAGGGTAAGCTTATTGTTAAAGGAGGTATTCAAGGACTGACTTCTGAATTCTTGATGGAGTAAGCTTCCACCTTTGCTAGTGTTTGTAGCATGGATGCATTTGAGGTTATTCTTTCCTTAATTGTGTATTCTAGTATTATTCCCCAACATTGAAGGCTTTGTTGATGTTAATTCCATTCAGATCTTTATGAATGAGAACCTAGTTCCTACTTTACTTGGAAATGCTTACCATTCCATTCACAAAAAGGACTTCTAATGGCTATAGAGCCATCACATGTTTTGCACCTCTACTTTACAAGTTGTTTATTTTTCACTTGTCGTAGTCTAGACTCTTTAGAGATAACCCATATAAGCTTAGGTGGTCTTAGAGGTTTTTCCCCTCACTCAGGCATAATTTACTTGGTACAATTCATCTTAGGATGTTGATGTGGTCATTAACAATTATGGGAAATTTCATAATATACTTCTTGTTGGTATACAAGGGAAAATTAAGTAGAACTCTATTCGTGCTTGACGCACGTTTGGATATTCTATGAGGGAAAAACCTGATAACATTTGGTTAGCATGTTTCTTTTACCTGAAGAAGGGAATCTAGATTTAAAGGATAAGATTGTGAGTGCTTGGTACAAAATCCATAGGAAAGATAAGGAGCAGTTAGGAAGAAAACTTTATATTTCCTTTGAGCCTTTCACTCAGTGGGTTCATGCTAGAGCTTGTAGTCTCAAGATGCTTTATCCTCTAGAGAAACCATTATTTTGTGTTGCCACACCATCACCTTCTATCATTCCTGTTAAGAATAGAGAAGAGTTTCAAGAAGCTTTGGCTAGGATGAAGTAGGAGAGAGATACTTGTGAAGGTAAGTTCCAAGCTACATAGCTTTAGAACACAGAGTTGCAGAATCAATTTAATGAAAAGGATGATCTGATTAAGATACTTGAGCAACATGCTATGGAGAAACAAGAGGAGCAAGAGGATTTATTTTCCTCTAGCATTTAACCTGTTCCTAGTATCCCTTATTATTCTCATATTCTCCCTACCTCTGGTGCTTGGAAGGGTGTTGTTGATAAGCTTATGATATAGAATGCTCAGTTAAAGTCTTCTTATTAGAGTCAGATTAGGAAGTATCAACATGGAGTTGAGTAATCCTTAGATGTGGTTCCTCAGGACACTTAGATTCTACCTTTCTCTGTTCGCTTTTAGGATTCTTTGAAACTTTTGTATTTCAAGTTGTAATATTTCCAATTTATTAATAAAATGTTATTTACAAGATGTGTTATTCATTTTTATGCTTGCAAATATTATAACTTCTTAAGTTCCTTGAAAAATGAATTAAAAAAATAAATCATTTGTGTTCAATATCATGCATCATTCCACACTTGATTTTTTCATTTTTGAAAGTTTTCTAGGGATCTTATTCACTTCTCTTGGTCTTTGTTCAGTCAAGTTATCGCATCCATACAACACTCATGCTAATCACAAGAGAAGGATGGAGAACATCGAGCAAAAAAATAAAGATTTAAGGGAAGAAGTCACAATTTTGAGAACTGGTATGGCCCATCTTACATGTCTGGTTAAATCTTTGATTGATGCCCAAGCTCAGAATCAAGCTCCTCCTCCACCACCTCCTCACGCTCAGAATGTTTCCCAGCCTTAATTCATTTTTATCTCTGAAGTTTTTTCTACTCCAGTCCTTGATGTTCTAATTAGTGTTGCTGCTTAGTGTTATACCCCATTTTTTCCCCTAAGATCCCTCATCATTTCAATATCATCACAATACATCAAGATTACACATTTGGTTGGTCATCTCTTCTACTATCTCCTATCTTTGAGTTTATCCTTGAGGGATCACCAAGCACTTTGAATTGTATGTCTTGTATAGTTGTTTTCATTTTCATTAACACTTAACCAAAGTCCAAAAATATGTGTGTGTTTTCTTTCTACATTGTAGGTATAGAGCCAAGTGCATCTTCCCCACCAACTAAGCTATGGTTTTGAAGATTGGCCCTTAGTCAATTGGCTATTCAGTGGATTTATAAAAGCTTAAACTCCAAGGCTTTGATTATGGCATCAAATTCCTTTGGTTTGAAGACTCTCTCAACTTCATTTGGTCAAGGTGTCTCAAAGTTTGTGGATGTATTCATCAAGAAACTTCATAGGTTCATGTGTTTATATCCATGCCTTCTTCAACAAGTTTCATCAAGCAATGAACCATCTCATTGGTTATTCCTCAATATAACATCATTTCAAGGTCTAATGTGATTTTTCATGCCTCGATTTGCAAGGAAAGACCAAGAGATTCAAAGTTGATCCTAGTGGTTTGACCTAATTTGGACAAGTTCTTCATTATATGGTCACAAGTTCATAATTCTCTCCATTTTCAATATCTTGAAGTGTTTCTTTTTGCTATGGACTCTTCTCGTCATTTACAACAACTTCTCTTCACACGACAAGACTCAATTATACAAGGAAGATCATTAAAATCTTGAAAAAAGGGGAGAAATGGTGTACTCAAATGGTCAGTCTGGAATCTACAGCTCTAGATGTTGCTTTCAAATGTCAGACAAGATGTTCCATCTTGTGGTCGTAGCGTGTTATGGTTAGTTATGGTTTTGTTACCAGTGGTCTGAGTTACCCATGGTGGTGGTTGGATACTTCCTAAGTTTCGTATTATGCCATAGATTGATTGGTGGTTGTTTCATGGTCTTCTTTTTCGACTAGTTGAAATGAAGATCTATTGATATGTGACAAGAATAGTTTCATGGTTTGAGGGGGAATGTATACCTATCATCTTCCTCGTCTAGATTGGTTGCATCAAATATCTTCAAGACTTTCCTTCCTTTTATCATGAGGTTGTTGTTCATTGATGCTGAAGTTTGTAATGCAATGAAGCTCATTCAAAATACTAGAAATTATATGTCAAACAAAGATGTCTCAACATCTTTACTGAAGACTGACTCCATTTTGTTGTGTTATTGTGATTAGTAGTATCTAAGGACTACTGTTGGTGGATGTTTTTGTTTATTGCTGTAATTTGGTTGTAATTTTTTATTTATTCGTTTTACCCAAAATTTTCCAAAGGGGGAGATTGTAAGTTCTCTAGTTTTTAGGATTGTCATTAATTTTTTTAAAACAAATTGTTGTATCCAAAAATTTTCCCTCTCTTTTCTCAAGACATTTCACACAAGATCTCCAATAACTCAAGCTTACACAAGTGTTGACTAGGTTAAACCATCTCCTAAACACTTATGCCTCAAATAAGGGTTTTGATTTTCACAAGGATAATTGGACTTCTAATGCCTCAGATGACCTTCATGGACCATTATGGACCTCAAATAATACTCATGTCTAGTTTCAAGTCTTAAATCACAAATTTGCTCAGTCAATTGATCAGATGACTGAAAATCAACTGTATTGGGTAAAAAGTC
Source organism: Vicia faba (assembly GCA_948472305.1). Taxonomy (NCBI): domain Eukaryota; kingdom Viridiplantae; phylum Streptophyta; class Magnoliopsida; order Fabales; family Fabaceae; genus Vicia; species Vicia faba. The sequence continues at coordinate 896,825,559 of OX451738.1, forward strand.
AACTGCAGTCAACCTACAGTCAAAATTCATGATTTTTGGCCAACATCAGAATTTTAAAGTCCTATTCATCATTTTATCAAGTATTGATCACAACCCTACAAAAAAACACTCAATTTACCAAAGGAGGAAAATGGTCAAAATTAGGGTTTTGACTGTAATTGACTGATCAATGGCTTTTGACCTAATACAAGATCTAATGGCTTAATGCATAATATCAAGGAATAAAACACAACATGTTGACCTAATGTCATGGGATAAATCATTTCTAAAGATCAATGCATTGATAGTTCAAATTTGATCAACTGATGAAAAGTCAACTGATGCACAAAAAGTTAAACTTTGACTTTTTGGTGAAGATTTGATTTCAAAGATAAAAATTCATCAAGACATTCAAAAATATGAAGCTTTATCATCAAGAAATCAATAAAGTAAAAAGTCAATTTGAAAATTCAAACTTTTCGAGACTTAGAAAGATTTCTAAGTGTTTTAAAATATGATAATTTCACTACTTCATAAAATTTTTTCACCAAGATGTAAGTTGATTCAAAGAAAAGTTTCAACATTAAAGTTGTAGATCTGGATGAGATCTACAACTTTGCTTTACTGATAAAATCCTAGAAGTACTTGGATTTTGAATTATAAATTCATGAAGTCATTCACTTTTTCTAAAAACACTTAGTAAAAATTTGACCTAGTTTACGCAGATTTTTTACCTAACTTCTTGGCCAATTTTCACGAAGTTCCAAGATGATTTTGTCAAAATGGTCCACATGAAGGTTGTAGAGGGTGTTTCAATATTTATAAAATGTCAAAGAAGTTGAAGAGATCATTCTTGAGCTAGATGTTTCGAAGAGATGAAGATGGCGTCATAAACTTGAAATATAGGTAATTTTCATGATGAACATTTGATCCAATATCATAGCCATGTTGCATAATCTTTCTTTGTAGGCTTATAAATTATGTTTCACTCCATAATTAATTAATTACACAACTAATAGATCCATTGTCCAAGCATTTGATTCATTATCCAAGTTGCATTTTCATTTATGTCACAAATTTACCATTCCATTCTTGAAATGTTGCTTTAATCATAAAGTCAACTTGTCTTGAGCTTCTAACTTGTTTGTTCAGCACACACTCAACATATAAAGTCAGATAAAAATGTTTAAAGCTTGTAACTACTCTAGATGGCCTTGTATTATGCATTGGGACAATGTGTATCAAGCCTGCTTCAAAAACTAGCCAACAGAGCCATAACATGTGAACTTGTACTTCTGATCATCTCAAGCTCTCAAACCCTTCTACTATAAATTAAGGCCTTATTATGCAACTTAGGACATGAGTTTACAAGCCCTCAAACACCCTCATTCTCTCTCAAATCAGAAATTGCAACACAGGCACAAATTTTTTTCATTTCTGACTTTGAAATCCAAACACAAAACCTACTTGTGCATTTTCCCTTAAAATCATCCTAAAAGCTTCCATACATCAAATACAACCCATCCCAATCCCCGTTACCTAACTGTAAGTCCATTTTCACCATTTTCCAAACTCAAAAATAGAGCATTGCATTGGACTTCTCAAGACCATTGCAGTCACTCTCAACTCAAGTCAAGCATTGCATTAGCTTCCTTGAGGTCCAAGGAAGCTAACCTGATCATTGCAAGATCTTGAAACAAGCTCAAACTCAAAATACAAATTCTAGTTTCAAGGTAATTTTTTTGACTTTTGAACTCTTTATATAGGCATTGTTAGCTTTCCATTTTCAAAGATAAATTGTAGACATCATAGCCCTGAAACTGACCATGTCCTTAGAATTTAATGATCTTTCTTGAGTAGTGAGAATTTTAGAGTTGAACTTACTAAAAAAATTAGATTAGATTTTGTACCATTCAAAATTCATGCTCATCTTTGATTTATAGCTTAAGTTATTTACATTTATGAAATCATGTGAAATTTGGAGCAAGTTTGCTGTTTACATTTTTGCAAATGGATGAGAGATGAAGAAGTTACAAAATTCAAAAATGGTGGTTCAGGCCTGGCGCGAGGAAGAAGATGAATATGTCTTCAGGAATGAGTTTAATATATATATTTGTGGTTTTTTATAAACTAACAGATGTATAGCCACCCCAGTGGTAAAGCGCACACATGTTCACCCTTGGGACCTGGGTTCGAGCCCAAGTGGTACCCTTTTGTATTTTTTTCAAATATTTTTTATAGATTCAGCGTGTTAGGTTTCCTGGAGTCCATCATACACCTTCACCTCATCACCACATGATCACCATCTAGTCAAATCCAACACACCATATTGGAAGGTCCATGATACACCATATTAAGTCAACAATATAAGATCAAAACAGGCGTTGGGCTCATGGTTTGGGCCTTATTCTTTTTTTTTTTTTTTTTTGCTGATTCTCACCCTCCCTTTTTACTTTCACCAAGCAGCCCCATATAACTTTTTTTATTTTACTATTTTCTGATTATACAAAAATCAGTTTGGGCCTAAACCAAACAAAACTATATTTTTTTCTTATTAATCTCCCAACTCATTTTCAAACCCCCTTGATTTTTAATTTATATTTAATTTTTTTAATTTTTTTTTTTCAAATATTATTTTATTTTATTTTATATTATTATTTGTAATTAAAAAATACAAAAGATACTTTTTTAGCAAAAAACTTAGACTAAAATTGTCATTTTTTTTATTTCATTTAAAAAAACAAAAGACCAAAAAACATTTTCTTAACAAATTTCTTTTCTTAATTAATTTAATCTAGACTTAGCTTTATTTTAATTTTCCTTGCTAAATTAATTAACTTAGAATTTAGGAATTTTAATTAATCTCTTTTTATTAAGTTTAAATAGGTTAACTTTAAAACCCTTTCATAAAAAACCCTAAAAATTTTTTTTCTTAATTAATTTAATTTCTTTAAGTTTATTTTTATTAAATCAACTGAAATTAATTAATTATTTTTTTTCTTTTTATTAGCTAATTAGTTTAAAATCTCTCTATACAAAAACTCAAACAAAAACATTTTTCTTTTCTTGCACATTATCTTCATATTTTTGTACATTTATTTTGCAATATTCAATATGGTTGTAATAGTAAATTAGGTTATAATTGTTTTCATCCCCCATTTGTAAATTGTATCCCCATCCCCTAAATAATGTAATAGCGTAGAACTTTAAATTTCCGCAATTTATCGCTTTCAATATAGTTGTTAGTAATTATAGTTTGTATTGCAAGACACAAAATCAATCTTAGAAAACCGTAATTCAAGACAAATTTAATGGAAACAATACAATTTGCACACTTGCACCTATAGGGAAATCCGCACTTGTTGCCTCGTATATAAATAGTCATTTCCCTCGAACATGGATTTTTTTAGCAAAAGACCCTAGATTATAAGATCATAATCCCTCAAATGACCCTTCAAAGTTTCCTTCAGTAAATGATCTTAGTCCATTACGAAAATTGCTAAAACATTCTACAAGTTGCCTTCTATGACTATACGATGACCCACGCCTATCCTTTCACATCCAATTATAAGGTTACATACCAACTAATGGTGAGACAACACTATCTAAAGGATGAGGAAAAGAACAAAGAATTTTTGTGTAGGTAGAATGCTCATAGTTGCTTGCTCACAACATTTCAAAACATCTTTCAAAAACACCAACACTTTCCATGAAATATTTTCAAAAGTCAACACTTTGTATACATTCTTATAGAGACAATAATCATTACAAAGTTAGCCTAAACAAAGGCGTTTTCAAAATAATTTCAAACCATCAGAAACACGTTTCAAACAAAGCATTTCAAAGTGAGCTAGCAATTAATAGCTCGTAGATAACTACGGATGAAAAGGGTGCTAACACCTTCCCTTTTCATAACCTACCCCCCGAACACAAGAAAATTCTCAAAAGGTCTTTCATGTTCTTTTCACCCTTTCCTTTATTGGATAAAAGAAAAGTCGGTGACGACTCTTGCTATCTGCAACAATTATGATAAAACACAAAACACCAAGTCAGTTCTCCCACCGTATTACACAAATAATATAATAATATGTTAGATATTATGTATTAACTTGCTAACAGGAACAAGTTTAAGAAAGAAGTCCTATATTATGTTAGGACATGTTGAGTTGAAGATTTTCAACATCTGGAACCACATGTTGGATAAGATAACCTATGAAGGAGCCTACGACATCGCGCCAGAGCTGAAGTGGTTACATAGATTCTGTTATGATTTAATTGATGCAAAATATTTTAATAAATATTATGCAAAATTATAGGGCGCTAATTTAAAGGTCAAGAATAATCAATCAGAATATAGAAGAATATACAGTTTCTAAATTTGGAGATAATTTAGGAAGATTTGATTGAAGACCTTGTTTGTAGTAGAAGTTACTGTTGTTTGGTACAACTGATATGTTGTACTTTCAAGGCCCAAATCCATTTGAGTATGGGTTATAAATATAAGTGTTTGTAATCTACGAAAGGAATGAGTTCAATATGTAGAAGTCTATGGCTTTGTCTTTTTGCCTATTTATAGGAGAGTTGGTGTAAGTGAACCACTCGGGTTGTGAGATGGTCATTGTTGTTCTCACTCAGAATATGTGAAGTAATGAGTTGAGTATTATTCTTGGAGGAAGCTTTAAAGAAACTCCAAGTTATGGTTTTACTCAAGAGTCTTGGCTAGTGATTGTCATGGAAGTGTGCATTCTTGTTTGTTTAGAATTTTGTTAATTCAATCGTTGTCTGTGATTGAAGAGGGATTGAGGGGCGTCATATCTAGGTGAGTCTTAGATATAAATATAGGAAGGGTAGTGATTAAGTGATTAGGCCGTAATCTGGAGGTTTGTTGTAGAGTTATTAAATTGATACTATCATAAAGGATTTATTCATCCCTTGGTATGCCCTTAGAGTAGGAGAGTTGCTAATGCTTTTCAGTATTGTGCTTATTGTTAATACCTTGTTTGTTTGTTTATGTCGGCTCAGAAGTCCCAACATGCCATAGGACATTAGAGTTTTGTCATACCATAATTTTAATAACTTCTAGAAGATCTTCATTTCCATGGAAGGTTGTTGCACCCAAAAATTTACCCTCTTGATTTCAGAATTATTAAGGCTTATGTTTCATCATACATACTCATTCATTGTCACTGTAGCAAGGTATTCTTATCTTCCTGATTTTCTTCAAGCATTGGAAGTGGTTGTGTTGACAATCAGTTCAAGATGTATCTCATCTCCTCATTATTTTGATCATTCAGGTTACCAAAGCTTCTCAGGCCTCGTGACATCTCAAGTTAATTCTTTGTTTCATCAAAGAATTAAAAATGGCAAGGGTTTCAAAGTAAATCTCATTCTTCTCTTATCCATTGTCCCTTCTGCATGGTTTCTTATCATTGAAATATGTGACGTGTTACTTCTTAAAAATCTTACTCTCATCTTAATGAGTTGTTTCTAATTACATAAAGCACCCAGGGGCCATGATTCAGTGCAATATTAGGGTTTACATTTGAGGCTATCATGAGTCAGGGTTTGATTTATGATAAAAGCTTTTGAGCTTGATAACTCTCTAATGATACATTGATTGTTTAGGAAACAATTTAACCAGAGCTGAACTTGAGATTGGAGTTCTCTCATATTTTGGGCATGTATTTGTTGATAATTATCAATGGTGTTTTGGTCTGTGGATGTTATTACAAAGATGTTCATTAAGATGATTATTGAATGCCATAGGATTAAGTGGTTTCAATTTGGCAAAGTTGAATCAATATTTTATCGCACGATTGTCCGTATGATTATTAAGATATTTCATTCAAAATTCAACTTATTTTCACAAGCACCATGGAAAAGAAGATTGAATTGCAAGTTTCAAATTTGAATCTATACAAGTTTACAAGTCTGTTTACAAGTACAAGTTTGAACCCCATTTTTTTTTAAAATTCACTACTAATTAAAAATTCTCAATTCTTAAATTTCAAATAACAATGTGAAACAACAATGTTACAGTTCTTTAATAGACACACGCTTGTTCTAAAGCTACAAAAAAGAGAGTTCTTCTTCAAATCATTAAGCTTTCCAAGGCCATTGCCTCGACTTCATCTTCAAGACCTTTCTCTTCATCTTCCTCGTCAACTCACATGAAACAAGAAAAGAGGCATGATTAGCAAATCATAAATATTTAAGTAAAAATTCCAAACATGAACAAAGATTTCAAGCAAATTTTTCGTAACTTCATCATTAGGTTTCGTGTAAGGAATCAGTTTATTTAAGGAATTGAATCATGTTCACAAAAGCCTCATACATTTGATTCATAACAAATCAGATTTCAAGTTTTAGTCATAGGCCTATTATCCTATTGCAAGTCACAAAAGGCTAGTTTTGATTCACAAAGGGAGGTGTAAAAAGACAAAGAGACGATTTCTCATCACAGTTACATGGTGTCGTGGGTCCATATAACAAAAACTCAACAATAAGAATTAAAGTTCAGAATTATAGGTTCAAATCCCAAAGTTATTATAAGCAGCAAGTATAGAAAATTGCGCATCCCAACATCACAACAATTCAGCAAGCCAATTCAAAAATCGATTCAACCCTGTTATCAGTATGACATCTCAGCATATTATAACAAAATCAGAACATCAAAATATTAGAAAACAAAACTCAGAATAAAAATTTGATTCCAGCTTAGAAAAACTTCTCAAGCAAGCTAGAACTCAAACTTAATCCTCACCCTCCTATTCTTGTAACAAACTTTCAAAATCGAAGGCGAAGATTATATCAAGTTCTAACCAACTTCTCAACTCATAACAGATATAAAAACAGAAAGTTCATGGATTCAGATCATTCTTCACGTTCTGGAAGAATCATAGAAAAAAACTCCGTAAAATCCAAAAACCAGAAAAAGATTAATCAAGTTCCATTCACAAATATCATAAAACCAACAAGAAATCTCAAGGAATCGAAGGCAACAAAGGAGAAGAGAGAATGAAAAATCATAAAGATCTCTTTGTTTCGCCATCACCGTCAGATCTTCGTTCATAAGCATTTAGTATTTCATTTCTCCCTTTCAAGATCTACGCACCACTATTCAATATCTGCAAAAACGAGCCGTGCATTAAGGATCAGAAGAAGAAGCAGAATAAAAAATGGAAGAAAATTGACTATCGGAGCAAAGCCGCTGTCGGCCGCCCTCGTTGCCGCTGCGGGAGATTTCTGGCTAGAACTCTGTTGAAAGAGAGGAGAGAGAGGAAGGGAATAACGATAGAGAAGGAGCATTACGATTATGTTTTATTTTTAATTAATTCCTCTTTGTTGTTAAACATGTTTAGATGGCTAATTCGGCAGTGACACTTGTCAAAGCCTGAGTGGTTATTTTACGATCATGTGCAGGTAGCTCCTAGCGGTTCACTATGCACCTTTGCTTATCTTTCCATCATATCCTCATTAGGTTTCCATCATCATCATCATCTGACGCTCAGAAATGCTACCTTACAGTATATTATCCACAACCAATCGTACTGTATCACACAAACCTATCTAGCGTGTTGAGCTTCTTTCCTTTGGGCCTTGGATTCATATTGATTTTTACACCCCCCAGAATTGCTGACTTCAGGCCTGAATTCTTTTTTCTTTCTTTATATTTATTTTTTTTATTATTTGTTTAATTATTTTTCTTTAGCAATATAGTAATGAAAAATACAAAAAAATACTTTGGTTTCAAATGATTAAGTAGATTGAAAAATATTATTTGATATCATTAATCATTTTGTTAATTAATGGTATCAAATAAGATGGTTCAATTTAATTAATTGTTTATTTAATTTCAATTGGGTTGATTTGTTTATTTAGATTTTTAATCTTGTTATCGATTCGATACAACCCCATATGGTTGTAATAGCTTAGAATTTTAGTTCTTTGTAGCTTAGAATTTTATTTCTTAGTATGTTTTAATTCTTGCTCAAGTATGCATGTATCATCCAATTAAAACGCATGACCTCTCCTTGGTTCCCATACCAACTTTTCTTAAAGGGTTTCATAATTAAATTTGGGCATGGCCATTCTCACGAGATTAATCAAGTATATCCCTTGGTTAATCATAACCCGAATCAATCACTTTGGTCCATATACTAAGTGTTCCATGTACAATAAGGTCTCATGGTTTAGGGTATGAGCACCTACTCTCACGAGATTAATCAAGTACACCCATTTGATTAATCATAACCTGATTCATCTACCATACCCCAAGGATTCCATTTACCTTGGATACTTGTGCTATGATTTTGCGATCGATTGTTGATGCAACCCGGGTGCCTAATCGTTGGTTGATAGAGGAAATTCAAGGAGGTATTCTATAGATTTTTCTTATCTCATGCGCTTTAAAGAGGCAACAGACCTAATCCATTAGGTATCATCATGACTTTATTCTTTATTCACACATTTTAATGCTTTTCTAGATATCATGAGAAGTATGAACTTTACTGCTTTCTAATGCCATGAGAAGTAAGAATAGAAATGTATGATGGGAATCTTCGTTGCTGATATCTGTCAGAAATCCCTCTGGTTTATCTAAATACCTGTTTAAGGAAATTCCGCATATATGCTTTGTTTTCTACTTGTGTTTTTTTAAAATACTACCTTTGAAGTAGGTATTCTGCAGGTGTGTTTACAGTTGTGTTCGCATGTCCTCCACCCTAATAAGTCCTCAAAAGGAGGCTCACGGAGAGGGTTAGTAGCCAACCCCCGCACATTCTAGCCCGTGTTATCTTTAGATCACGTTGTATGTCAACGCTTTGGATTTTTGTAGATCTTGTGAATCAAGTCATTCATGTGGAGAACCCCACACTTTGTCAAGAGTTCGCAATCGCCATTGCTGATACTTTGCTACCCACTTATTTGCTTCGCATGATCCTCTCCCCTTAGCTAAATTAATTATTTTCTTTTGGAAGTTCATCCCAGTCTCCCGATTGTTTGATTCGGGTAATCCTCTCCCCTTAGCTATATCATTTTCTCTTCATACTCCCATCCCCTGAGTCAGTATACCACCATTGCGTGCTTTTGCCAAAGAACTTGTTTGATATGCTCTATTCCTTTAGGATCACTCACTTAGGATAGTCCTCGAGCTTGAAATTAGGATAGAAATCCATATATGTCCACTTAGCTAGATATCCCCCTTTCATCCTCGACATAGGGCCATATTTCTATGATCATATTAGGAATATAGATTAGGATAGTCTCCCCTAGTTGTATTTCTTTTCTTTTGCATATTTGCATTTTAAAAAAAACCTTATTTTTCTTGGAAAATCATAAAACATATCAAATGGATTTAAATCATTCTTCAAGGTAAAAAATACAAACCAACCTTAATTGTTTGTGCACCTTTTGGCTCTATTTTAAACCTTGTTAAGTTGACATTTTACCACCTTTACCATGATATTTTGCTATCTTTGTAAAGTTTTTTTGTCGTCGCTTATGTTTATTATCCTAATTTGATTTTCAATATCATCATTAGAAGTGATGTTTTATCATCTAAGTTATGATGTTTTTCCATCTATGCCAAGATATTTTCCTATCTTTGTGTCGATGCTTTGCCATCGCTTATGTTTGTTATCCTACTTTGATTTTCAATATCATTGTTAGGTGTGATGTTTTATCATCTAAATTTTAATGTTTTTCCGTCTTTGCCATGATATTTTGCTACCTTTGTGTCGATGCTTTGCCATCGCTTATGTTTGTTATCCTACTTTGATCTTCAATATCATTGTTAGGTGAGATGTTTTATCATCTAAATTTTGACGCTTTTCCACCATTGTTGATGTTTTTTCCATCATTGTTGATGCTTTGCCTTTGTTGTTGATGTTTTTCCATTGTATCTGATTGCTTAAAATGGATATGTGGGAGGAGGCTTTTGCGGGGCCTAATCGAGCATATCTTTTTAAATATTCCTTTCTTTTACCCACATTTTCTTTGCATGCATCCCATTTTAAAATTTAGGCCTTAGATATATATTTTTACCACACCTTTGGATTAGAAAAAACACGAGTGGATACTGTTGTACCCCAAAATTTTCCCTCTCATATTTCTCCAAGATTTTTCTCTTACATAGGTGATTACAGGTACTTGATTAAAGAAAAAAATAAAAATTTTTGAAGATAAAAAAAGTCTTTCGATTGGCATGTCAAAGGGTCTTTCAATTGGCATATTGACAGGATTCGATTGAGCGCCTAACCTCATCTAAGCTTTCCTTATATTTCCAAGAATCGATTGAATCCTTGGCCTTTTGCTTGTTTGCTGTATACAAGCTTCGAATGGGCATTTGTTTCCTTTTAAACAGCCTCCTTCGATCCAAAAGGGAAGGACCTCTTGTTAGGGCTCCTCCGATTGCACCATTGGCTTTGCATGCTGGCTTGATTCACAATGCAATGGCTACATGCATGCAAGCTTAATTCCTTCTTCGATTGGGAATTTGGTTTCTTTGGAGCAAGCTTGATTCCTGCTTCATTTGGGCATTTGGTTTCTTTGGAGCAAGCTTGATTCCTGCTTTGTTTGGGCATTTGATTTCTTTGGAGCCAGCTTGATTCCTGCTTCGACTAGGCAAATACTCCCTTTGTGCGTGCCTTCAGCGCACAAAGAAGGAATCCCCTACAAGTGTGTTTTGATTCACCAGCAATGAAATCTTGTATACCAGCTTCGATTAGGTGGTGGTTATCCTTTAATCGAGCCTAGCTCACAAAGCTCCGACTGGGCAAAAGGCCCCTCAGGTTATCACCAATGCACGTATTCCTCTTCATGCTTACCTTGGTTTCAAAAGGCAAAGACCCATCAGTATGGCTTAGATTCACAAGGCAAAAGGATCCTCTTCATCCTGCCTTCAGCATACAAGGCCAAGACTCCTTCAGATTTTCCTTCGATCCACCAGGCAAAAAGCTTCTTTTAATTCACCAGGAAAAAAAGTTTCCTCCGATCCACAATGAATTGGCTACCTTTGTGCCAGCTTCTCCTAGGCAATGGCCTCCTTTATGCTTGCTTTGACCTGCCTCATGCTAGCATCCACAAGGCATAGGCTACCTTTGTGCCATCTTTGACTAGGCAATGGCCCCTTTGAAACAATTGTACACACTTCAACACGCATGATAGCCCATTCGAAGGACACACATTAGTGGCCCATTTGAAGAAGGCACAAAGTATATATATGAAAGACACTCAAAAAGTCCATTCGAATGACACACCAAAGGCCCATTCGAAGGGTACGCAAAAGGTCCATCTAAAGACCCATTCAAAGGATGTACAATAGGTCCAATCGAAGGGCAAGAACTGAAGGCATTCGAATGCCATTGATATCCATATTAATTCAAATTTAAAAAAAAGGACAAGATTCCATGTTTTTGGCCAAGGTTACAAATTTTCATTCATGTGATATCTTGTATCCTCACTCCTCTCTATATAAACAAGACATTAGCAGGCATTTCGACGGATACTGAGCCACAAAGAGTCACACGAAACTTATAAAAACAACAAGGTTGTCAAAATCCAAAAACACAATTCCAGCTATCAACTGTCCAAACCAAGGGTTCAAATACCTTCCCGAGACTTCCAGGAATTCAACCTAACCATTATTCAAGCAATCTCAAACCCATAATCCACGAAACGAAACCCTTATTGTTAGTAATTTTCTAGAATTTATATTTGTAATTTCATGATGTATTAATACTTTTCCATGCTTGGTTCATGATCAGGTTGATCTATAGGGAAAATCCAATATAGAACATGCAAGAATAAGGACCAGAATAGGATCGTTCCATTTTAGAGCATGATCTGAGTTTCTTCATCGTATCTCAATAACTAGGGGTTTTCAAGTCAAAAGGACCTCTTTTTTAAATCAGGAGAAAAAATTATGGGGGTAGAATCAATTTGGATCTTTGAATCTCATTGTTTTGACAGGTTTATTTTCCAGCCCACCAGAGAATATGACCGGAGAGTTAACTCCGGTGGGCTGACTCCGGCACAAACTTGTCTCACTCCCATTGGCCTATTCAAACTGCGCACATTTTTTTTAATTCTCAGATATTGACATTTTTTGTATATTATATTTTTGTTTTATATGATGCACGAATGAAAAGGTGGTTCAGCTGGTAAAGGCGTGTGTGTGTGAGGGAAAGGACCTGGGTTCGAATCCTAGGTCTAGCCTTTTATATTTTCTAATTTGTTTCATGAAGATTCCACGTGCTATGCTGCTTGGGGTTCACCATACTCCATCAAACCCTTGCCATCAGATGTACATCTCATCAAGATGGACGCATTTAGTATGCAAGCTCACCATGCACCCTCAAGGCCTCTTCTCATCAGATCACAAAGCAACATGGGCTTCACAATCATGGCCCAGCGCAAATTCAAATCATCACCCCCTTGTCTCTTTTACATGCTTAGGCCCATTTATCAATTTTTTTGTATTTTTTTAATTTCTCTTTTATTATTTTGTTTTTCTTTATTTATTTAATTACACAAATAATCAAAATCACAAAAATATTAGTTTTAGGTTTTTTTTTATTAAACTAATTTTGTAAGTAAATTAATAAATAATTTTAACTATTTTCTTAATTTAAAATAAATTAGGATTTAGGATTTAATTTAACTTTAATTATTTTTTTTCATAATACAAAAACCAAAAAGGACTTAGACAATTTCCTTTAATTTAATTTTAATTTCTTTCTTTAAAAAAAAGAACAATAAAAAGATTTTCTTATTTCATTTTTACTTACTAGGTTTTTTTAGACATACTTTTAACTTCCGTACGTTATTTATTTTCTTTCGTATTTTTATATTATTGTACCTGTACACTGGATGTAATAGTTAATAGGATTTTGTCCACTTTCTTTATTTTTCTTCCCATAATTTTTGTACATTGTAAATCCCCTCCCCAAAGCCATGTAATAGCATAGGTTCATACTTCCGCACTTTATATTATGTATTTTATGTACATTGTAAATCCCCGAACTCAAGAAATAATCTCAAAGGTCTTTTCTGTTCTTTTCCACCTTTCCTTTTGGATAAAATAAAAGTTGGTGGCGACTCTTGATAACCGAAACAATTGCGATCAAACACAAACATCTTAAGGCAGTTCTCCCACCGTATTACACTGCCCCTATGCCCAAGCACGGTCGTGGTGTTAATGCTATTGATGATGACATGTTTGTTGCTTCTGTTGATGAACTATCTACTCCACTTCTTGACTATTAAAAAGAATCTATTGCAGGCCGGTTTATTTCCTGGGTTTTGGCGAAGGTTGCCATTTATGTTTGTCCCTACCTAATGGTTTCCATTTGTTGAAGGAAGGCGTTCAGTTCCTAATGGATGATAAAGAAATTCTGTTTGAGAAGACTCCAGTTACAAGTGCTCTGTGTGAAGATGTTTCTATCATTACGATTTTCGCCAATCCTCCCAAGGTCTCCTCCAAAAGACCTGTCAGGATTACATCTATTCTGAAAGTTTCTCCACTGATAATTACTTTCCCTGGACCTACACCATATTCCTCGGACAAAGCTGTTCCCTGGAACTATGGGGATGACGTCTGTTACCATAGCGTCAAGCAAGATTTGTTGGTTGTTAAAGATAATGATGTCGAGGACTCTGATCCTGACATTAGTAATATCATCGGGACCGGTAAGATAACAAGAAGTGGAAGAGTTTTCTCTCCCGAGATCTCTCCTCCTAAAATTGTTGCTACTTCCATGATCATCCCTGCTACTCCTGTCAGTAATCCCATTGCTTCCCTACTGTTAGCCCTGTTGTTACCCCTGCTACTGAGTCAGCCGAGACTCAGGGCAAAGAGATATTGGTTAAGCCTGTCCAGACGAAGGCGCACCTAGAATTCATTCCCGAGGCTTCTAAGAAGGAAATGGAAGAAATCTTAAAGATAATCAAGAAGAGTGACTACAATGTGGTTGAACAACTTGGGCAGACCGCTTCCAAAATCTCATTGTTGGCCTTGTTATTATGCTCTGAAGCCCATGCGAAGGCTTTAGTAATATTCCTGAAGTCTGCCCACGTGCCTCAAGAGACCTTTGCTGATCAATTCGAGGAGTTTGTGGCTAGTTTGACAGCTGACAATGGCTTGGGATTCTCTGATGCAAACCTAAATCCTAGAGGAAGGAAGAATAATGACGCTCTGCATGTCTCTATCGAGTGCAGGGGCACTACTTTGGCCCATGTTCTAGTGGATACAGGTTCATCGTTGAATATTCTCCCCAAGAAGGCCCTTGATAGATTGGATTGCAAAAGATTGACTGTGAAGCCTAGTAACATTGTGGTGAGAGCCTTCAACAGTTCTAAAAGAATGGTGCATGGGGAGGTGGACATCCCTATCAAAATGGGTACTCAGACTTTTAATTCCACTTTATACGTGATGGAAATCCGCCCATCTTACTCCTGTTTATTAGGTAGACCCTGGATACATGGGGCTGGCGCTGTGACTTCCACCCTACATCAAATGCTAAAGTACCTTGTGAATGGGAAGATTATCACAGTTCATGGGGAGGAGGAGTACATGGTGATCCACCTGAACTCTTTCAGGTACGTTGAAATGGATGGTGAGTTCATTGAGACCCCCTGTTATAACTTTGAGGATGTGCCACAGGCCATTGCTGCAACCAAAACCTCTGCCAGTGTTCCAAAGACTACTAGGCCTCCTCTGAAGATGGCTTCTCTGAAATATGCCAAGGAAGTTATTGAAGAAGGTGGTGTACAATTTGGGGCCAAATTCCGGATATTCCCTACAAATCTGACAAGTTTGGTTTGGGTTTTACATTAGGAGCTCAAAGGGTTGTTCGTCATGCTCGTGTCAGAGGACCACCCCTAAACATCGACAATCATGGGGTTAATGCTTTGGAGGACAGTGATGGTGACTGTGAGATGGACCAGTGGATCTTCCCAACTGTCAGCGAAGGACTCACCAACTCGAAGACTAAAGACTTTGTGCCGACTACTTTTATTCAGGAGTAATTGTCCTTATTTTTGTTTTTGGATATGTATTAAATGAATAATACAAACTCTAAGACCTTATGTCTTACACGAGGCACAATGGTCTATTTGTGAGGGTGATTGTTTCATTTTCATATGTCATCAATAAAACATTGGACTTTTCGCATGCAAAGTTTACGCTCTTTGATTTTTTTCTTTTCTTCTTCTTTACCTTATCAAATATATACAATTATGCTCTTACACACACTCACAAAACAAATTGCCAGACTGTTACAACAAGAAGAAAGGGAAATACAGCCTCATGAGGAGCCAGTTGAGACGGTGATTTTGGGTACTGAAGAGGACAAAAAAGAAGTCAAGGTAGGTGCTAACTTAGAGCCCAGCGTCAAACATCGGTTAATTAATATGCTATATGATTATGTTGAGGTTTTTTCCTGGTTATATGAAGACATGCCAGGACTTGACACCGATATTGTGGTCCATCGCCTACCTACAAAAGAGGGCTGCCCTCCGTTGAAACAAAAGGTTCGTCGTATGCGGTCAAATATGTCAGAAAAGATCAAGGTTGAAGTCATGAAACAGTTTAATGTCGATTTATTAACCATCACGTCTTTTTTGTTCCATAATAGGTCACCAATGTTGTTCCAGTGCCTAAGAAGTACGGTAAGGTACGTATGTGTATGGATTAGAGACCTGAACAGGGCAAGCCCCAAGGATGACTTTTCGCTTCCCCATATTGATGTTCTAGTTGACAACACCCTACAACATAAGGCATTCTCCTTCATGGATTGTTTCTCTGGATACAATCAGATCAAAATGGCACCTGAGGACATGGAGAAGACGACTTTTGTCACACAGTGGGACACTTTCTGCTACAAAGTTATGCCATTTGGACTAAAGAACACCGAGGCAACCTATCAACGTGCCATCATAGCTTTGTTTCATGATATGATTCATCACGAGATAGAGGTCTACATTTATGATATGATAGCCAGGTCTCAGACTGAAGAGGAACACCTTAATCACTTACAGAAGCTATTTGACAGGCTGAAGAAATACAAACAGAGGCTTAACCCAAATAAATGCACTTTCAGAGTAAGATCCGGTAAACTCTTAGGCTTCATTGTCAGCGGGAAAGGCATTGAAGTAGACCTGATAAATGTTAAAGCTATATAAGAAATTCCAACTCCTCGCACTGAGAAGGAAGTTAGAGGATTCTTGGGACGCCTAAACTACATTTCCAGGTTCATTTCACATCTGCCCGCTACTTGTGAGCCAATCTTCAAATTGCTGAAGAAAGATTAATAAGTGAAGTGGAATGATGATTACCGGTATGCCTTTGACAACATCAAGGAATATCTCCAAGAGCCTCCAATTCTGATACCACCAGTTGAAGGAAGATCTCTGATCATGTAATTAATGGTATTAGAGAACTCAATGGGGTGTGTGCTAGGGCAGCATGACGAGTCTGGTCGAAAAGAGCATGCAATATACTACCTTAGCAAAACATTTACCAACTGTGAAACAAGATAATCATTTATCGAGAAAACTTGCTATGCTTTGGCATGGGCTGCTCACCGACTAAGACGGTATATTCTGACCCACACTACCTTGTTGATATCTAAGATGGATCTTATCAAGTACATCTTTGAGAAGCCCACTCTCTCTAGAAGAATAGCAAGATAGAAAATGATCATGACCGAATACGACATTTAATACACAACCTAGAAAGCTATTAAGGGAAGTGTACTAGCTGATCATTTGTCTCATCAGGCTGTGGATGACTACCAATCCATGAATTTTGAGTTCCCGGATGAGAACATCATGTTAGTAACTGATTGTGAAGAACCTAGACCAGATAAAGGACCTGAAAAAGGATCCCAATGGACTATGGTTTTTAATGGAGCTTCCAACGCTCTTGGAAATGGCATCGACGCTGTGATCATATCTCCTGAGGGCTGTCATACACCTTTCACTGCCAAGTTATGCTTCAATTGTACCAATAATATGGCTGAGTCTGAAGCATGTATCATGGGTCTCAAAGCTGCAATCGATTTGAGGATTAAGTTCTTAAGTGTGTTTGGAGACTCGACTTTAGTAATCAGCTAGATCAAAGGAGAATGGGACATGAAGCATCCTAATCTCATCCTGTACAAAGAACATGTGTTGACATTAATCCCATACTTTGAAGAAATTACCTTTGTGCATTTTCCACGAGAGGAAAATCAACAAGCGGACGCGTTAGCTACGATGTCATCCATGTTCAAGGTCAGGTGGGATAATGAGGCTCCTCAGATCACCATTGAGAGGATCGACGAGCCAGCATACTGTCACAAGATTGGTACTGAAGAAGTAGTGGACAAGCCTTGGTTCCATGAAGTCAAAAGATATCTCAAATTCCAAGAATACCCTGAGGGAACTTCACTCAATGATAAGAAGTTCCTAAGAAGGTTCTCTTCTAATTTCTTCCTCAGTAACGGGATCCTCTACAAGAGCAATCATAATTTTACCTTGCTTCGGTGTGTAGACAAGAGTGAGGTAGAAAATATTATGGTTGATTTGCATGAAGGTACCTTTGCCACTCATTCTAGTGGGAACTCAATGGCTAAAAAGATCCTATGGGTAGGATACAACTGGTCCACTATGGAAGCAAACTATTGTCAGCATTCGTGAACTTGTCATAAATGCCAAATCTATGCTGACAAGGTACATGTACCTCTTATTCCACTAAACGTCTTAACAGCTCCGTGGTCGTTTGCAATGTGGGGCATCGATATGATTGGGGAAATCATACCTACAACTTCTAATGGGCCTCGCTTCATCCTGTTTTCCATTGATTACTTCACCAAATTGGTCGAGGCAGCTTCATTTGCTTCCGTTACCAAGAACGTTATGGCCCGATTCATCAGACATAACCTTATCTATCGGTACGGTATTTCAGAAATAATCATTAAAGATAATGGTACCAATCTCAACAACACTTTGATCACCGAGCTTTACACGCAATTCAACATCCCACATCATAACTCTTCTCCCTATCGGAGGAAGATATTGAATGGTGCATTTGAAGCTGCTAACAAAACCATCAAGGGAATCATACTGAAGATGATGGTGACATATAAAGATTGGCATGAGATGTTACCATTTTATCTTCATGGTTACCGCACCCTAATGTGTACATCAACTGGGGAAACTCCTTTCTCTTTGGTATACGGTATGGAAGCTTTCCTTCCCATTGAAGTCCAGATTCCTTCCTTGAGAATAATGAAGGATGCAGGGCTGATGAAGACGGATAGGTCCAGACTCGACTTGATCAATTAAACTTGATTGATGAGAAAAGGCTCGCGGCTGTCTGCCATGGTCAGATAACCAAAAACACGTGATAAAAGCTTTGAACAAGAAAGTCAGACATCAGGCATATCAGACTGGTGACCTGGTAATCAAGCGGATCATACTGCGGCAAGTTGACCCGAGGGGAAAATGGACTCGCACATACGAAGGGCCATTTGTAATTAAGAACATATTCTCTGGTGGGAACATGATCCTAACCACTATGGACAGTGACGACCTTCCACACCCTGTAAACGCAGACATATTTAAAAGATACTACACATAAATAAAGACCTGCTAGGTCGACTGTCCTAGGAAAAAATTGTTAGAACAAAGTTTGAATCTACTACCCTAAGTTAAAGTTTTGATGATAACAAAATGCAAGAATATATAAATTGTATGATTCATGTAAGACATATATGCTACCTAAAAATTATGTTTTGTTTTACAGAAACTCTGATGAGTATCAGCATAAGAATATCATCATCAGCATCAGAAGATGAATTATCAACAACAGCATCAGAGGATGTTTTATCAGATGCCAGAATCAGAAGATCAAAGCATGTGCTTATGCTGAAGCTTGATGAACAGATCTGCGCGTAACAATCCAAACTATGATCAAGACAACAACAATTCATCAGCACCTAGCAGCGTCAGAATAAGCCAAAGCCAGAACACGCTCAAGTGGCAACGGTACTGTGCATTCAAGGTACTTTATTATCAACGGCATCATTCCAGACAAGATCTGCTCAATATGGAAAGAATGTAATTGGCATTGAAATGGCATAATTGGCTACAACGTATCTTTTCCACATGATATATAAACAAGTCAGTGAAGTATGAAACGGCTAATGCTCTACAACTCTCTACACGCCTAAAGCTATTCATATTAATCCTCGTTCCCAGTTTGCTAAAAGCTTTCAATTTACCTATTCTATTATTTTAGCATTCTAGTTCTCATAAGCTTAAATTGTGTAGTATCACAGTAGTGATAAACAGTTTTATAGAAAACATTCAACACACTTAGATTTCATTTATCTGTAAAGAGGTATTTCCTTGAGAAACCGGTTTGTGGTTTTGACTCAAGAAGGCTTTAACAGTTGTTAAAGCAAGTTGTAATATTCAGTTGAATATAGTGGATTAAGACCTCATTGGAGAGAGGCGAAATCACCTTGACGGGTGGACTGGAGTAGTTTGAGATCAAACGAACCAGGATAAAAATAACCTGTTGTCTGCATTTGATTTCAAGTTTTACAATTCAACCCCCCTTCTTGTGTTTTTCACTTCTTCAATTGGCATAAGAGCGCCTGGTTCTGAGCTAAAACACTTAACCGTGTCAGTACAAGATCCAACGTCAGAAAAACATAATGGCATGAACATATCAACACAGCAGCAATGACAACAATGAAGATAGAGACAGATTCAGCGGCAAACCTCCAGTCTTTGATGGAGAGAATTTTGACTACTGGAAAGACAGAATTGAAAGCTTCTTTCTGGCACATGATGCTGATCTGTGGGACATGGTGACAGATGGATACACGCACCCAGTGAATTCAAGCGGTCAGAAGATTGACAGGAAAGCAATGTCTGATCAACAAAAGCGTGACTTCAAAAATCACCACAAGGCTAGAACCATTCTCCTCAGCGCCATCTCTTACGCTGAATATGAAAAGATCTCTAACAGAGACACAACAAAGAACATGTTTGACTCACTCAGAATGACGCATGAAGGCAACATTCAGGTCAAAGAAACTAAAGCTCTTGCGCTCATTCAGAAGTATGAGGCATTCAAAATGGAAGAAAGTGAATCCATTGAAACAATGTTCTCAAGATTCCAAATTCTGGTGGCTGGTCTCAAGGTTCTGGACAAAGGATACTCTACTGCTGATCATGTCAAGAAGATCATCAGAAGCTTGCCAAAACAATGGAGGCCAATGGTTACAGCGCTGAAGCTAGCTAAAGATCTAAACAAAATCTCTCTGGAGGAACTTATCAGCTCCCTCAGAAGTCATGAGATAGAGCTAGAAGCTGATGAACCTCAGAAGCAAGGTAAGCCTCTAGCATTAAAATCTAACAAAAAATCTGACTCTAATGTTTTGCAGGCAGTTGAAGAAACATCTTATGGGTCCTCATCAGAAGAAGACGAACTCTGCCTCCTCTCCAGAAGAGTGAACTAACTATGGAAGCAGAGGCAAATGAAGTTCAGGAATCCCAGAAGATCTGATCAGAATGAGTCCTCTTCCAGATACAGAAGGTCAGAATCTTCTTCTGGATACAGAAGATCTGAAGGCTCTTCAGGAAGCAGAAATCCAAACACCAAGGATATCACTTGCTATGAATGCAACGAGCAAGGACACTATAAGAGTGACTTCCCAAAGCTTCAGAGGGAAAAGCCCAAAAAGAAGTTTGGAAGAGAAAAGAAGAAAAGTCTCATGGCCACATGGGATGACTCTGACTCGTCTGAAGCTGACTCAGAATCAAATGATGAGAGAGCAAACATAGCTCTCATGGCCAACATATCAGAAGAAAGTGAAGCTTCTGAATCAGACTCAGAATCAGACACCGAAGAGGTATTTCCTGACTTTGCAATTAATTTTACTAAGGCTGAACTTGCTGAAAACCTTAACGAAATTCTGGAAAGGTACCAGTAGATCAGAGTTAAATTCAGAAACCTGAAAAGGAATCTTGAATCTGACTCTGATAAAACTGAGAGTCTTAAATTGGAAAATTCTGAGTTGAAAAATAAAATTTCAAAATTAGAAAATGTTTTACAAAACTCTTAGAAGGAAACAATTTCTGAAACTCCCAGCAGCGCTGATGAGATCATCAAGGAGTATGATCATAGCTTTCAGAAGTTCCTTGCTAAAAGCATAGATAGAAGCAAAATGGCTTCAATGATCTATGGATTTAGCATAAACGACAGAAAGGGATTAGGATACCAAGGTAAGGTTCCTACACCAAAGAATGCCATGGATTTAACAATTAAACACACTCCTCTGAATTCACACTTTGTGTATGGTCACACACATGACATTAAATATACTAGTAGTATCTATTCTGTGAAACCAAAATTCAACTAGAGTTTTGGTAAAGCTAACAAATCAGGACCCAAGAAAATATGGGTACCTAAGGATAAAATAATACATGTTGCAGATATCTTTAGCAGCAAATCAGAAACACCAGTCATGGTACCTGGACTCTGGCTGCTCACGACACATGACGGGAAGAAGGCATATGTTCCAAAGCCTGGAACTTAAGCCTGGAGGCCACGTAGGCTTTGGAGGCAATCAGAGGGGAAATATCATTGGCTCTGGAACTGTAGGTAATGGAAATCTTCCCTCTATAAACAATGTTCTGCTAGTAGATGGATTAATGCATAATCTGTTATCCATAAGTCAATTAAGTGATAACGGTTATGATATAATATTTAATCAAAAATCATGTAAAGCTGTTAGTCAGAAAGATGGGACTATCCTATTTAATGGAAAGAGGAAAAACAAAATTTATAAAATCAAACTTTCTGAACTGAAAAGTCAGAATGTAAAGTGTCTTCTGTCGGTTAACAACGAGCAATGGATCTGGCACAGAAGATTGGGGCATGTTAGTATGATAAGAATATCTCATATTAACAAACTCAATCTGGTCAGAGGACTTCCTAATCTGAAGTTCAATTCAGATGCTCTGTGTGAAGCATGTCAGAAAGGCAAGTTTGCAAAACCATCTTTCAAATCTAAAAATGTTGTTTCTACTTCTAAGCCATTAGAACTTCTGCACATTGACTTATTTGGACCAGTTAAAACTGCTTCAGTCAGTGGCAAGAAGTATGGGTTAGTAATCGTAGATGACTATAGCAGATGGACATGGGTAAAGTTCTTAAGACACAAGGACGAGTCACACTCTGTGTTTATCACCTTCTATAACCAAGTTCAGAATGAAAATGATCTTAGAATCGTTAAAGTCAGAAGTGATCATGGTGGAGAGTTTGAAAACAAAGATTTTGAGTCATTCTTTAATGACAAAGGCATTCTGCATGATTTCTCTTGTCCTAGAACTCCCCAGCAAAATGGAGTTGTAGAACGAAAGAACAGAACATTGCAAGAAATGGCCAGAACCATGATCAATGAGACAAACGTTGCTAAGATCTTCTGGGCAGAGGCAATAAACACAACGTGCTACATTCAGAATAGAATCTCCATAAGACCTATTCTGGAAAAGACTCCATATGAATTGTGGAAGAACAGAAAGCCCAACATTTCATATTTTCATCCATTTGGATGTATTTGTTTTATATTAAATACAAAAATTATTTGAACAAGTTTGACTCTAAAGCACAGAAGTGTATTATGTTAGGATACTTTGAACGCTCAAGAGGGTACAGAGTATACAATACAGAAACACAGATTGTGGAAGAATCAATCAGTGTTCGTTTTGATGATAAGCTTGACTTTGAAAAGTCAAAGCAGAATGAAGTTTTTGCAGGTATGGAAGTTGAATTTACAGGTTCTGAAGACAAGTCATCAGAAGCTCTCAATAAAGACACTCCTTCAACATCTGAAAGGAGCACTGCAAACAATCCAGCAACAGCTGCTGAACAACCTCAGAAAAGACTACCCAGAAGCAGCTTGGATCACCCAGAAGAAACTATCTTAGGAAGAAAGGAAGATCTAATCAGAACAAGAGCCAGCTTCAGAAACTCTGAAGAATCCCTCATGGGACTTGTGTCTCTGATTGAACCTTCTTCTATTGATGAAGCACTTCTGGACAACGACTGGATTCTAGCAATGCAAGAAGAGCTGAATCAATTCACCAGAAATGACGTATGGGATCTTGTTCCCATACCAAAAGGATTCAACGTCATTGGAACAAAATGGGTGTTCAGAAACAAGCTGAACGAACAAGGTGAAGTTATCAGAAACAAAGCACGACTGGTAGCACAAGGTTATAGTCAGCAAGAGGGGATAGACTATACAGAAACCTTTGCCCCAGTCGCCAGGTTAGAATCTATCAGACTTTTAATTTTGTTTGCTGTTAATAAAGGCATCACTCTGTATCAGATGGATGTCAAGAGTGCATTCTTAAATGGATATATAGAAGAAGAGGTTTATGTGCACCAACCCCCTGGTTTTGAAAGTACAAAAAATCCAGAGTATGTTTTCAAACTAAAGAAGTCACTATATGGTCTGAAACAAGCTCCCAGAGCTTGGTATGAAAGACTAAGTAACTTTCTATTAGAAAAAGAATTCACCAGAGGGAAGGTGGACACTACCTTATTCTGTAAGTCAGTTAAGAATGACAACTTAGTTTGTCAAATTTATGTTGAAGATATTAGTTTTGGATCTACTAATCCTTCTCTTGTAAGAAAATTTGCTAAGTGTATGCAGGCAGAATTTGAGATGAGCCTCATGGGAGAACTGAAATTCTTTCTGGGAATTCAGATCAATCAAAATCTAGAGGGAACTTACATTCATCAGATCAAATATGTCAGAGAACTTCTGAAGAAATTTAATCTCTCAGAATGTAAGTCATCAAAGATTCCAATGCATCCCACGTGCATTCTGGAAAGAGAAGAGGTAAGCAAAAAGGTAGAACAGAAGGTCTACAGAGGTATGATTGGTTCTCTTCTTTATCTGACGGCTTCAAGTCCTGATATTTTATTCAGCGTATGTATTTGTGCAAGATTCCAATCAGATCCTAGAGAATCTCACTTAACAGCTGTTAAGCGAATTTTCAAGTATCTGAAAGGTACTACTAATCTGGGTCTATTTTATAGAAAATCTAGTGATTACAGCTTAGTAGGTTACTGCGATGCTGACTTTTCTAGAGACAGAGTAGAGCGTAAGAGTACTTCTGGAAGCTGCCAGTTTCTGGGAGAAAATCTGATCTCTTGGTCCAACAAAAGGCAATCCACAATTGTGCTATCAACAGCAGAAGCTGAGGACATAGCAGCAGCTGGATGTAACACACAAATGCTCTGGATGAAAAGTCAGCTTGAAGACTTTCAGATTTTTGAGAGTAACATCATTATACTCTTTGACAATACTTCTGCAATTTGCTTAAGTAAAAATCCTATTTTGCATTCTAGGGCTAAGCATATAGAAATAAAACACCATTTCATTAGGGACTACATTCAGAAAGGAATTTTGAACTTAAAATTTATTGATACAGACCATCAATGGGCTGATATCTTCACCAAACCACTTTCTGAAGATAGGTTCAACTTCATTCTGAATCATCTCAGCATGAAGCTTTGCCCAGAGTGAAAATGTTTTAATTTTATATTTTAACCTTCAGAATGTGTTTTCTTTTTACTGTGAACTTCTGATCAATCTTCTTTCAGAAAGTTAGACATGCAGATTGTATCAGAGTCTATCCATAAAGATCTGAGCGTCTCATTTCAAGGATAGATGTGCTGTTCACCAAATCAAATAAGTGTCATCCAGTCATCAGCTAATCTCTGAAGCAGAACACGCGTGCACGCTTCTGAGAAGGCTAAACGCTGATTGGATGCATTGAGACATATGTCTGGTAACCGTTCCAAATATCCTTCTCAAATCGCCCAAAATCAGCAAGCATTAAATGCATGTAATCATGAGTTAATTCTCTCTCTTAAAAACCGTTTACATTTTCAAAAAATCAATTGAAATCTATTTAAATGCCTTAACATCACTCATTAAATTTTTACCGTCTCTTGCAAACATCTAAATATTTTCTGCATTTCTTACTTGTGTGTTCATCTTTTTCAAAGAAACCCTTTTTCAAGCTTTTCTCACAGAAACCCTAAGTGTGAGCATGGTAACTTCTAGCAATGTTTCTGCAAGTTCCCAGCAAGAGGTTTCATCTAAGCAATACCAGATTCCCTTCAAAACTCTACTTACTCCGGTGAAGAACTTGGAGGTTTTGTCTGAACTGATTGTTGATTTCGCCAGTCTGAAAGAGAATGGCTTCGATTTGAATGAAGAAATTAGGGCACAAGGATGGGAGAGGTATTTTGATAGGTTGGTGGGTCCAACATTCCCCATTCTGGTTAAAGAGTTCTGGATTCATGCTTCTGCTTCAACCCATCAGGTTACCTCATACATCATGGGGAAGAAGATAGTGATCACTAAGGATCACATTGCTAGACTGATTGGATACAACGGTGGTGGCATCCGCTGTATTGACATGGCAGAAAGAGCTGGAAACACTGGCATAGTGGCTAGACAAATTTTCACTCATGGGGTTCCCAGCAGCAAAATAAGATATTTGAAGGATCAGCACAGAATCTGGGCAAAGATCATCTTGGGCTGCTTCAACCACATGAAGCCCACAAGCTCTCCTGACTACATCAACATAGATCAGCAATTTCTGCTGTATTTTATTGCAAAGAAGACCAAGATCAACCATGCTCATCTTCTGTTCAATCATCTGAAGACAAGCGTCAAGGAGACGAGAGAGGAAGAGAAGACTAAAAGGGATTGGATACCCTTCAGAAGATTAATATCAGATATTCTAACTGAGAATAGGCTGATAGAACATCTTACAGAAGCACAGGAAATAAGTTCTCTGGAACCAGCGGTTGGCAAGCAGCTGAACGCCAAGAATCTGAAAAAGATGAAACTGATAGAGAATATCATAAAGGAGCCCAGCGTCACTTCTCTTGCTGACATCACCAGCAGAAGAGTCCCTCTGAGCGACTTTCCCATATTCTCTGAGATTGACTCTAAACCAGTCATCGTTCTCAGATACTTGGATGCATGTACGGCTGATGGCACAGATCCTGATCTGAACATCAAAGATCTGCACCAGCAAACTCCAGAGGTTACCTTGAAGAAGAATAAGAAGAGAAAGGCTGCTTCAGAAGGACCCTCCCAGCAGACACCAAAGAAGAGAGGTAATCTATCTGCTGTTAATGTTTTAAATTCATCTGTTGTTCCAACATTGATCCCAACCCCAACTTCATATGAAATCCCAATTCCCATACCAACTATTGATGACACCGAACTAGAGTTTGACCCTTCTGAGTCACTAACTCTCAGGAGATCCCGCACAAAAAATCCAAAACCCACAACATCAACAGAACTTGATAAAATTCTTTCTGAAATTGATCAACGTTCTTCCGCTCCCCTCTCAGAAAATCCAAACACGCAACCAGAAACAGCCCACTCACCTCAACCAGAACATACACTCTCACCCATACCAGAAATACCACAACCTCCCTCTCCACAACCAGAAACTCCACCTCCCTCTCCACAACCAGAACTTCATCCACTTTCACCTCAACCATCATCGCCACAACTTGAGTCTCAACACTCTGAGTCTCATCACTCTGAACCTCAAACCCCAAAACCTCATTCACCTCAATCCTATGAACCACAACCCTTGGCAATACAACTGCCTTGTGGTACAACTGTAAACATACCCCAACTACCATCCTCACCAAAAACTACCCCTCCTAATACTCCAAACAGTCCAATCATCATTTCTGATTCTCCCACTCCATCTCCCAAACAAACTACAGAAGACCACAACAAAACCTTCATCGATCTCACAGTCCTTGACCGTTTTGCTGCCATTATTAATAAAACTGCCATTCCAAAACCTAAACAACTAGATGTTGGTTCTGGTATTTTGAATTTTGAAACAGGCGTGCAGAATTGGATTGCCTCTCTAAAGCATGTGTGTCCTGGAATGATTAATCCTGCTGCTTCAGACCAACTCTAGACACAATTCAGAATGTGGATACGCGCTGAAGCCCTCAAGCTGCAAGACATAAACTATGAACAGGCTCAACATAACTTCAGCAAACTGCTGAAAGAAGTTGAAGGTCCAGTCATGAGTCAGCTGCTGAAGGAGGAAGTGCTCTTTCTGGATAGTGAGCCATGGTCTGAAAAACGTCCAGCTTCAAAAGTTTAGCCAGCAGAAGATCAGACTATTCAAGATGAAGATGTTAGTCAAGCAGCAGATGTTGCAGAATGCTCTCAGAAGCATCCTGTTTCTGACGTCTCTCAAGCTGCTTTGGACAGGCAAACTCTTGAAGAGCTGAAAAAGAATGATATTCGTCTGCAGCAAAGAATGGATAAGAATGATCAAAAGATGAAGGAAAGGATGGATGTGCAAGATGGCAAGATTGATACAGTAGTCAGCATGGTGCATCAGCAGAAGGAAACTGCTGATCAGATCAAGAACATGCTAGAAGCTCTGTTCACACGCTTTCCACCCCAACCTTAGTTTTTTCATTCTTGATGCTTTCATTGTTTTCTTTCCATGTTTTCTGTACTATCTTCTAAGCTTTGAATTAAATATAACAATTTTTCTGCTCTGATAGTTTTATCTTACATTACTTGCACTTTTTGATTACTGACAAAAATGGGGAGAAAAAGAATGATATTTTTCAATAACGGATTACTAAGACAAAAGTCTCAAACATTCTAACACTCTGATATACTTGGATGTTTTCTTGTTCTACATAAGCTTACAGGTACAAGAAGTTAATTATCTCTGATACACTGAAGCTCTGCTCGAGTAAAAGAAAGATCTGATGCTAAAGGATTCAAGGAATTAAAAAGGGAAGTAATAAACTCAGGGGGAGTCTTTTTGATCATAACTCTGATAGTTGTTTTCTTATCCCCTTAAGCTCTGATAACTTTTATTCCTCCTTATCTTTGATACAATTTATTTCTGATACAATTTATTAAATCGGTTATCTCTGATACTTTTCTCGTTAATTTCAATTGAAAAAATCTAGTTTTTGTCATCATCAAAAAGGGGGAGATTGTTAGAACAAAGTTTGAATCTACTACCCTAAGTTAAAGTTTTGATGATAACAAAATGCAAGAATATATAAATTGTATGATTCATGTAAGACATATATGCTACCTAAAAATTATGTTTTGTTTTACAGAAACTCTGATGAGTATCAGCATAAGAATATCATCATCAACATCAGAAGATGAATTATCAACATCAGCATCAGAGTATGTTTTATCAGATGCCAGAATCAGAAGATCAAAGCATGTGCTTACGCTGAAGCTTGATGAACAGATCTGCGCGTAACAATCCAAACTATGATCAAGACAACAACAATTCATCAGCACCTAGCAGCGTCAGAATAAGCCAAAGCCAGAACACGCTTAAGTGGCAATGGTACTGTGCATTCAAGGTACTTTATTATCAACGGCATCATTCCAGACAAGATCTGCTCAATATGGAAAGAATGTAATTGGCATTGAAATGGCATAATTGGCTACAACGTATCTTTTCCACATGCTATATAAACAAGTAAGTGAAGTATGAAACGGATAATGCTCTACAACTCTCTACACGCCTAAAGCTATTCATATTCATCCTCGTTCCCAGTTTGCTAAAAGCTTTCAATTTACCTATTCTATTGTTTTAGCATTCCAGTTCTCATAAGCTTAAATTGTGTAGTATCACAGTAGTGATAAACAGTTTTATAGAAAACATTCAACACACTTAGATTTCATTTATCTGTAAAGAGGTATTTCCTTGAGAAACCGGTTTGTGGTTTTGACTCAAGAAGGCTTTAACAGTTGTTAAAGCAAGTTATAATATTCAGTTGAATATAGTGGATTAAGACCTCGTTGGAAAGAGGCGAAATCACCTTGACGGGTGGACTGGAGTATTTTGAGATCAAACGAACCAGGATAAAAATAACCTGTTGTCTGCATTTGATTTCAAGTTTTACAATTCAACCCCCCTTCTTGTGTTTTTCACTTTTTCAAAAATTAGGGCATCCCGGTGAACCAAAAGGGTTCGGACAAAAATTAGGGATATACAAGGAAAAAATATGTACACCCGGCAAGTCGAAAACCTGAAAAGGCAGCTTAGGAAAAAAAGGGTATCCCGGTGGGCTGAAAATCCGAAAGGGTGGTCCAGGCAAAAGTTAGGGATTTAAAGCGTATAACTATGTCCCGTTGGATCACCTTACAGCCGATCTTCAGTATCAACTATCAAGCTCAAAGCGGTACTAATCAATTTAATCAGCTTCAGACAAGCAGCGAAAGGGATGAGATGCTCAAAGACATAAAGGCAATAGAAGAATGGGAACCCAATGGGATTATTACATAGTTGTTTTTATTTGTATACTATTTTAGTATTCTTACGACGACATTCTCTTACTAGGATGTCTGTCTCCATGTACAAAAACGCTTATTCAAGTTAATACAAACCTATCCCGTTGAAAGTGTAAAACTTTTGTTTTTATTTTTCTGTTTTATGTGCGAAAACGTCCACTGATTATTTTTGAACATATGAATTTGAATATGATTACTGCTTACAAATATACGAATAAAAACATAAAGACAATTGCTAATGACTTTAAGAAATGGGACAATATCTTAGGGCCATCCATAAGATCCTCGCAGATGTCTTCCCCGATAGATACCTTCTCCAACAGGTACAGAGGCAGGGGCATTTTATTACAAGGTCACTTCCATATTATCAGCATGTAGCCTATTGATTTCATTTGTTCTCACATCCCCGACAGAGCAAAAATCTCCAATTACTGCTCCAAAATCTACCAGTGAAATCGCCAAGCTTCTCAAGATTCCCCTCCAGGATTCAACAAAATACCCAAGCAGTCTATGGAGTTCACCTTCCGCAATGGAGTTTTATAAATCTCAAGTAGTATATAAAGCCTTATCCCCAATATAGTTTATTTCTCTAGCTCCAGAAGTTCATCCCCCAGCTCAGTTTGTTCTCCAAATTGGTGAAATCTTCCAACAGAACTCTTCCCCTTGGCAAAATCATTTTCAAACAGAAGTCGAAGATCCTCGGCAGAGAAAGGGAATCGCCAACAAAACTATCTCCATTTCATTATCCCCAGCAAAAATTGAAGAATCACTTTCTTCACTCACCAATAGCAGTCTGGGATTCAGCTTCCTAGTATTCTGCAACAATAGTCAAGGATTTATTTTCCCAGACAAAGATACCGCGCAACAGCATTACATGTTCATACATCACGGAATGTGCATACAAATACATATATCACAATCTCATTTATTTTTGGAGCATCATGAAATTCATGCATCATGACATCGCATGAAACTGAATCTACCTTTTCAGGTTATATTAGCAGACAGTCAAACACTATCAACTTTTACAGTAGGTCAAAGATTAATGCCTGAAACCATACGGAGAAATTATATGCATGACTAAGTGGTATGAATTCCCGAAACAAGACGGGTTTACCAAAAAATACAGCAGGACATGGATTAATGCCTAAAACCAGACGGGGAAACTATTTATGTGACCAGCAAAACAAGTTCCGGATTAATACCTGTAACAAGCCAAGACAACTATCTGCATAAGGAGATTGGAGATCAATACTTGTAACAAGCAAGGAAAACTATTTTTCTTTCTCAAGTCAGAGATCAATACCTGTAACAAGCCAGGAGAACTATCTCCATAACCAACAAAAACAAGTTCCAGATTAATACCTTTAACAAGCCAGGAGAACTATTTGTGGATGACCGACTATGGATTAATACCTGTAACAAGCCAGGAGAACTATCCACATGAAGAGATTGAAGATTAACACCTAAAACAAACCAGGAAAACTATCTTTCTTTCTCAGGTCAGAAATTAATATCTATAACAAGCCAGGAGAACTATCTCAACGACCAGCAATTTCCAAGTTCTAGATTAATACCTGAAATCGGACAGGACAACTATCTACGAACAGTTGACTTGTAGATCAATACTTGAAACCAGACAGGAAAACTATCTACACGACCAGGTGAAACAGCCATACACAGTTTTCTTCTAATACATTTCCAAATAGCAGTTAATTCCATTTTCCCCAGCAAGTTAATGTGAAGCTTGTATTTCGACCAGAAAACAACAAACTTTCATCTCTCCAGAGATAACTCTTCAGCAGAGCCTTGGACAACTGAAGCTACTAGACTCTATCCCCCAGAGTTTTCCTCAAGCAAGAGAACAACAGAAACCCATATTCCCCAGCAGATTCCTCCTCATAGAGTAGGAACAAGAACCTCCAAAGGGACCATGTGTGAAATCAGCATCTACTTTGGATGGCATCTTTAAGCCCATCTCTGACGACTCTCTGTCATCTTATCCAAATGGCATTTGTAAGCCCATTCTCGCTATCATCAACAATCAGTGTTACTTCATACGAGTCCAAATTTCTTGGAACTCTAGTGTTTAATCATCTTCCACTTTCAGATCACGAAAAGCAAACAAGCCAATCTACATCTTCAGGTTTAAGAAGATTGAACAGGGACAACTGTTGTACCCAAAAATTTTCCCTCTCATATTTTTCCAAGATTTTTATCTTATATAGGTGATTACAGGCATTTGATTTAAGAAAAAAATAATTTTTTTTTAAGATAAACAAAGTCTTTCGATTGGAATGTCAAAGGGTATTTCGATTGGCATCTTGACAGGCTTCGATCGGCATCTTGATAGGCTTCGATTGAGTGCCTAACCTCATCCAAGCTTGCCTCAAATTTCCGAGCATCGATTGAAGCCTTGGCCTTTTGCTTGTTTGTTGTATACATGCTTTGAATGGGCATGTGTTTCCT
This sequence comes from Vicia faba, assembly GCA_948472305.1. Taxonomy (NCBI): domain Eukaryota; kingdom Viridiplantae; phylum Streptophyta; class Magnoliopsida; order Fabales; family Fabaceae; genus Vicia; species Vicia faba. Next base: position 896,857,415 of record OX451738.1, read on the forward strand.
TTGAAATAGCCTCCTTCGATCCAAAAGGGAAGGGCCTCCTGTTAGTGCTCCTTCGATTGCACCATTGGCTTTGCATGTTGTCTTGATTCACAATGCAATGGCTACAGGCAAGCAAGCTTAATTCCTGCTTCGATTGGGCATTTGGTTTCTTTGGAGCAAGCTTGATTCCAGCTTCATTTGGGCATTTGGTTTCTTTGGAGCAAGCTTGATTCCTGCTTCGTTTGGGCATTTGATTTCTTTAGAGCCAGCTTAATTCCTACTTCGACTAGGAAAATACTCCCTCTGTGCGTGCCTTCAGCACACAAAGCAAGAATCCCCTACAAGTGTGTTTCGATTCACCAACAATGAACTCCTGCATACCAGCTTCGATTAGGCACTGAGTATCCTTCGATCAAGCCTAGATCACAAAGCTCTCACTGGGCAAAAGGCCCCTCAGCTTGTCACCAGCGCAAGTATGCCTCTTCATGCTTACCTTAGTTTCACAAGGCAAAGATCCATCAGCATGCCATCGATTCACATAGAAAAAGGCCCCTCTTCAGCATGCCTTTAGCACACAAGGCTAAGAATCCTTCATATTTTCCTTCGATCCACCAGGAAAATAGCTTCTTTTGATCCACTAGGCAAAAAGGTTTCCTTCGACCCATAAGGCATTGGCTACCTTTGTGCTAGCTTCGCCTAGGAAATTGCCTCCTTTACGCTTGCTTTGACCTGCCTCATGCTATCATCCACAAGGCATATGTTGCCTTTGTGCCAGCTTCGACTGGGCAATGGCCCCTTTGAAACAATTGTACACACTTTAATACGCATGATAGCTCATTCGAAGGACACACCTTAAGGGCCCATTTGAAGATGGCATAAAGCATATATATGAAAGACACTCAAAAAGTCCATTCGAAGGACACACCGAAGGCCCATTTGAAGGGTACACAAAAGGTTCATCTAAAGACTCATTCGAAGGATATATAAGAGGTCCAATCAAAGGGCAGGAACTGAAAGTATTAGAAGGCCATTGATGTCCACATTCATTCAAATTTTTAAAAAAAGGACAAGATTCCATATTTTTCGCCAAAGTTACAAATTTTCATTCATGGCTTTCAAACACATAATCAAGGTTGTTTAATCCTATGATATCTTGTCTGCTCACTCCTCTCTATATAAACAAGACATTAGCAGGAATTTCGACGGATACTGAGCCCCAAAGAGTCATACGAAACTTATAAAAAAGCAAGGTTGTCAAAATCCAAAAACATAATTCCAGCCATCATTGTCCAAACCAAGGAACTCAATCCAACAATTTTTCAAGAAATCTCACGCCCAGAATCCACGAATCGAAACCCTGATTGTTGGTATTTTTCTAGAATTTATATTTGTAATTTCATGATGTATTAATACTTTTCCATGCTTGCTTCATGATCAGGTTGATATATAGGACGGATCCAATGTAGAACATGCAAGAATAAGGTCCAGAATTGGACGTTCCATTTTAGAGCACGATCTAAGTTTCTTCATCGAATCTCAATAACCAGGGGTTTTCAGGTCCAAAGGACCTCATTTTTTAAATCAGAAAAAAAAATTAAGGGGGTAGGATCAATTTGGATCTTTGAATCTCATTGTTTTGACAGGTTGATTTTCCAGCCCACCATACAAGATGACCGGAGAGTTGACTCCAGTGGGCTCACTCCGGCACAAACTTGTCTCACTCCCATTGGCCTATTCAAATTGCGTGCATTTTTTTTTTAAATTCTCAGATATTGACGTTTTTTGTATATTATATTTTTGTTTTATATTATGCACAAATGAACAGGTGGCTCAGCTGGTAAAGGCGCGTGTGTGTGAGGGAGAGGACCTGGGTTCGAATCCCAGGTCCAACCTTTTATATTTTCTGATTTGTTTCATGTAGATTTCATGTGCTATGCTGCTTGGGGTTAACCACACTCCATCGAATCCTTGCCATCAGATGTACATCTGATAAAGATGGATGTATTTAGTATGCAAGCTCACCATGCACCCTCAAGGCCTCATCTCATCAGATCATAAAGCAACATGGGCTTCACAATCTGGGCCCAACGCAAATTCAAATCAGCACCCCCTTGTCTCTTTTACATGCTTAGGCCCATTTATCATTTTTTTTATTGTTTTCATTTCTATTTTATTATTTTGTTTTTCTTTATTTATTTAATTCCACAAATAATCAAAATCACAAAAATATTAGTTTTTGGTTTTTTTTATTAAACTAATTTTGTAAGTAAATTAATAAATAATTTTAACTATTTTCTTAATTTAAAATAAATTAGAATTTAGGATTTAATTTAACTTTAATTATTTTCTTTTCGTAATACAAAAACCAAAAAGAACTTAGACTTTTTTCTTTAATTTAATTTTTTTAAACGTACTTTTAACTTTCACGCGTTATTTATTTTCTTTCGTATTTTTATATTATTGTACCTGTACACTGGATGTAATAGTTAATAGGATTTTATCCGCTTTCTTTATTTTTCTTCCCCCAATTTTTGTACATTGTAAATCCCCTCCCCAAAGCCATGTAATTGCATAGGTTTATACTTTCGCACTTTATATTATTTACATATTAAATCCTAGTAACTAGGATTGCATGATAAGGCTAATAACAAAATGTTAGTGTAGCGGTAGAAATGTTTAAGGCTAAGCCATTGGATTGACTAGACTTATACAAATCAAAATAAAAATCGTCACCGCGCTTTATTGTTTCCAAAGGAATGGGAAAAGGGCGAATAACCCAACAAGAGGGGGAAAGATTCAAGATAAGGGGGTTGGTTATGCGAAGGGAAGGTATTAGCACCCTAAACATCTATGGTACACCACAGGAACCTCTTTGAAAAATCTGTATATTTTGGCTATAAAATGTTGTATAAAAAATAGATGGTGGAGGTGAGAAAAGAAGTATTCTTAATGATTTTTGCACCCACCGCGGTTACGAACCTTTAGTGCCTATGTACCACCTTTCGTGCAATACGGGATCAGGGTACATGTAGTTCCTCTTTTGAAAATTTTAAAACACAAGTGTGTTGGCTATTTTATGAGATATGACATCATTGTCATTGTACGTGTGGAAAACATACTTATTATCCACAATCATGAGAAAGGAGAACATAGATCATCTCAAAGTTGAGTATATGGCTTGGATTTTAAAATCAACAATGCCTCACTCAATACCCAAGTGGAAAATATCTCTCTTCACTATATATTGTAGAAGTATAGTTGTTTGCATCACTACAAGGATTGACAAGAGTCTAATCTTTTGAGAATGGTTTTAAAATCGTAAGCCAAAATGGCAAAAATGGTTTGAAATAAGATTGTTTGACTTTTAGTATTCTCACAAAAAATGGGATGTCAAGGTATTATTAAATTGATTGAAGTTTATTTATGAAAAGATTTTGAAAATACATGGATCTAAGTCCAAGTTTATTATGAAAATGGCTCAAGCTTCAAAACAAGAAGAGTTTTCAAAAGGAGGGAGGAGATTTTAGAAATTAAAGAAGATGGGAGGAGAAGAAGGGACTATCCTAAAGCATAAGGTAAAATCTAGGGATAAGGACCATATAACCAACAAGAAGCCAATACTTGATATTATGAGTCAAGATAGAATTCTCATTCTTTGGATTGAAACCAAGCAAGCTAAGATACTAGACCTCTTAAGAGAACCAAACTTCAAATGTATTAAGTCTTCACAAAAATTTGGCAGAGTAACGACTGTATACGGGTGAATTCCAGATTACAAACATAGAATATAATCACAATAACCTGCACACAAAACAAACAAACAACCCAATGTCTTGAGGTAAACCTCAAGAACTCCAGACAAAAGATCAATCAAGGTCACATGGTCTCCAACATAGGCCATGGTTTTTAATCCTAAGTCCAAGAAGTCCAATACTCCACAATGCCAAGGATAGTAACCAAATAGTACAAGTATTATTAAAGCATTTTATGGTTCATGTTGATTATTAGGTGTCTTAAAAGAGAAAAGAAAAATTCAAGTGAGAAAAATAAAATGACAAGAATATAAATGCTCAAGTGAGCAAAATAAAAATGGCATGAAATATAATGTTTAAAGTAAATGGTACATAAAGCATAAAAATAAAAGCATAAAGTAAAAACAATTTAATAATCAGTGGTTAGTTGTATGACCATCTTGAAACTTGCATTTGGAACTCATTAGAGGATTGGTAGAACCAAATCCTCCATACAACAAGTTGCATTTGCTTTTTGACAAGTATATCATCCATTTGGAATCCTCAAACGTACCATTTAATGATCAACGATGTTTAAGTGATCCACGTTGACCAAGAGTGTTGTAGATCCATTAGAGGATTGGTAGAACCAAAGCCTCCACATAATGAATCTCAAGGTTATTGGATCAAAGAGATCAAATTAACATACTTGGGCTTGCAAACATAAGTTTGGGCCACGAATGATCATTTATTCGAATCAGCACAAAATTTAGCGCTATGTTAAGCAATCATAAGTGGACTTATATAGAAGTAGCACCTATTTTGAGGTTGGTCAATAGCAATCTATGCACCATTTGTTTTGAGACATGATATAGAGATCATGCTCCAATAAAACTTAGTGCAATAAGAAAGGGACAATATGAAGAGGGGTGGGAAAGAATATACGAACCACATTTGAATTTAAATTTAATCAAACTATTCTAAAAATCATTCATCCATTTTTATGGAGTTAGACTCAACACCATGGATCCAATGATGTTAATAAGGTTCATGTCAAAAAATTCAATCCAAGATCAACCAGAAAATAATTACAAAATAATATTGCATTTAATATATACACTAAAAAAGGTTTTAAAAATGTTTTAAAATAGAAATAAGAAAGAAAAATATCAACTAGGTTCAAAATAATCAAGAAATATTAAGTAAGACCATAGAAAAATAAGAAATGAACTCAAATATTTTTATAAAATTTTTGGTAATTTTTTAAAGTCAGAAACTATTTTTAAAAATTTAAAAAAATGAGTAAAATAAACCAAAAATGATAAAAAATAACGAAGTCAGAAATAAAAAATAAATGAGGTCACCAATATTTGTCACAATATCATTAGATCATTTCATATTTTTTCAGAATTAAAAAATGCACAAAAGTATTTTTAAACATTTAAAATAATTCAAATAAAGTGAAAATTTATAAAAAACATCAAAACACAAAATAAAATTGTGAAAAAATAAAAATCAGAAAGAGAAAAATCAAAAACATTTTTCATAATTTTTCAGATTTTTTGGACTAAAAATGAATTTTCTATGATTGTTTGAAGTTTAAAACAATTAAATATAAAAAACATAAATAGAAAATAAAGTCAAAAATATGTGGGCCATTGGATGAGAGTCAAAACTTGTTAGTAATCAAATCCAAGGGATCTGGAGCGATGTGAATATCATGGTCATTACTGAATAAAGCATAGGATCAAATATAAATAAGAAATTCAAAAAATACAAATGGCGTTGTTTCATTGATTGAAGGATGACACATTGGTCATCTTCAACCTCCCTAAATCAGGTTGCTCAATTTGTAAAATTAGAGAACCAGACCTATGCCATCCGCTTCGCCTCTTCAAGACGAAGACAACCACACCTTTGCGACAAATTTATATAAGTTGTAGCAGAAGCAATTTGGAAGAGAAGTTTTGAAAAGGGATTTGAAATTCCATGTTCAAAATGTGTTTCCAGATAAAAACAAGTGTTGCAACTAGAACCAAGGCAATGAGAGCTTCATAAAGATATCAAAGTTTTGAAGAATTAATGGAGAAATCTACCTATTGAAGTTAAGTTGCAGAGGTATGAAACTAGACTTCTATGGATCAATGTAGGTCACGATCCTTGAAGGTAATTTTACAGTTAGCTTCATGGAACATCAAGGATGGTGGATTGATAGAAAAATTGGATTGAAAAAGGCTTGAACACTGATTTCAAAGTTGCATATAAATGAGTTATGGAGCAAGTTTGGCAGGGTGATTATGGTTATTCAAGCTTGAGGAATTGAATGAGGCATAACCCTCATTTATAGGGAATCAAATGGAATGTTCAAGCGTGTGAAATGATGAAGTTTGGAGGGAAATCGTGTGAAGTTGCAAACAAGAAAAGTGTGACTTCTATATTGATCAAAACTCATCCAAAATGCGCTTTTTTCTATACTAATCAGTTTCTGGAAGTTCACTAACCATGTTTAAAAGCAAAAACATGCAGGAACAATGCGTTTAGAAGCTAAATCAAGGATTTAAAATTCTGACTTTTGAAGAAACTTCAGTTTCAAATTACCAAGTTCAAATCAATGTAATTCTCAACTCAAGGAGTCTTAGGGCATGATTCTTGATGATTTAGAAAGATGAGATTACAAGCTTTGCAATGGGAAAAGAATGGCATCAAATGGATGTTTGAGCTAAAAGTTGCAATGAGTTAAAGTTGGGAAAAAAGGTTGACTTTCCATACTTAGAAATATTCCAAGTTTCTCTTCAAAAGTGACCTATAATGTTTTTCATCCAAACATCGCCTTCCACTTGGAATTTGCTCTTGACCAAAAAAGATGGAATGAAATGGACTTCTTTAATGACATTTTGAAACTTGAACCATGTAAAATCTCCAAAAATTGAGAGAGTTATGAATTGTTGAAGTTGGCAAAAGATCATGAAATAACCTTTAATCGTTTGTATCCTTAGGGCATCTTCCATCCATTTTCTCACTTTGCACATAAAATAAGGAATAAAGTCCACATCCTCAAGATCATTCTGGAAAAAGAGTGGGCTCAAGGTGTTAAAAATTGACCAAGATATGATCATTTGAAATCATACATGGGAAATTGGGAGTTCATCTGGAGGACTTGTAATCTTTCTTCATCATCAAGTTCCTTCCACATGAAAACTCCTTGAGACTTTTGAAGTCATTTGTCAATGACCCTTTGAAGATAAGGATGTATTTGGAATCACTCATAAATACAAAAATATGAGCAAGATATACCTCTTTGAAGTTCAAAAGCCTAACTCCTAGATCATGAAAATGCTTTGACGAACTTTGACAATTTTGAACAACCTTCTTGTACCACCACTCTTTCTTTGTAAATATAAGTTGTTAAGGATGATAATGAGGAATCTTAGCCACTAAAACCACTTCCATATCTTCAGAATTGAGATAATTATGAACTTTTACTGATCATGATCTAACAACTTTCACTGAAGGTAGAAGGAAAATATCATAGCATTGTCGTTCACTGACGATGAACTACCGAAGTTCACTGAAGGTAGCAAAAAGATAACAAGTTTTTCCAAAATTCTGGCGTTTCACCTAGAATGGGTCTCAACTTCTTCTTTAACCAAGGAACTCCGCCTTGAAAGGGTAATATATAAGTTGTCTCAAATAAAGAGACTACCACTTGTAAGGATTTCACAATGAATTGTCTCTGCCATGTCGAAAAGACTTGTCATCTACTGGAGTAATTTTGACAATAAACATCAAATTATCCACTCATAGAGAAGAGAGCAAAAATGGTAACGTCGACTTTCACGGGGAAGCATAACTTGCTCAAATAAAGAGACCTGCTACTTGTTGTTTTAGGAAGGATTGTAAAAAGGACTTTCTGGGGAAAAAATATGGCTTCTTGGGAAAAGAAATATGACTTCCTAGGGAGATGCCAATATATTTCTGCTGAGGAGATAAAGTCTTCTTGTGAAAAATAAATTCACATTCTCAAACCAAGGCTCGAATCCTGCAGATATCATAAGTAATAATATTGACGAGGATCAAACATTCAAACCAGAAATAAACTGGGATGGAACAGTCAACCATAATACATCCTTTGAGAAATAAACTCAAGAGGGAAACCCAAATCATCAAGACAAAGAGTTATACAGGAAGGCTAAAGAAAAGATCTTTCACGAGGGATAACTCAATGGGGAAATTGAAAGAATATACACTTTTTGCTTAAGGCTAACACTCTATTGGAGAGAGGACAACACAACTCTGCCAAATAGGGTAATATGTCAACAAGATATTCACAAATGTTAATGAGCAATGATTTGCTAAATTTAAATATGGATGATGTATGTATGAATGTATGAGTATTATCATGTATATGCTGACAAAACAGACATATAACACTGGGGACAAACAAACAAAACCAACTCGGCCACAAACAACACTCGGCTAAATCATATCCAAGATGAACATTCCATAAGAAAATAAGCACCAACTGAGGAAACAAAATCCTACAGCATAGCTTAATTTCACTGGGGAGGAACATAATCCGGAAGTAAACAAATCATAGTGACAAAATAGTACAGGTACAGGGATATAACATCCTTCTCCATGCTTCACCGGGGAATAACACTCAAACTTCAATGGGAAAACAAAAGTTTTCATGGTTTTCACTTCTACTGGGTATTGTAATACTGATTTCAAATAAGGCAGATGGAAACCATATTGGCAAAACATCAACTGAGGATCTCGAGGTGACTTCAATGGAGAAATATCATACAGACTTCACTAGGGGAGATAGTTCCTTATCATTAAGACATTACCCGGGGACCTCGTGCTGACTTTATTGGGGAGGTCAACACCACATCATCGAGGGGAAACCAAGATACGTTCTTCATTGGGGAAACCAGAGATACGTTCTTCAATATTGAGAGTAAGTATTGCACCAACTTCTCTGGGGAAAAAGTATGAAACCTCATGGGGACAATAACTTGGGGAGTTAAGAAATCAAACATTACAACAAGAAATCAATCTTATGAGGATTTTAAATCAAACCCAGCACTTGGCGAGTGAAAACCCAAAAAAACTGACAAATAAAACATTGCCCTTGCATGATTATCGGGAAATGAAACAAAATGCAAGTACCGTTGAAAGGAGGTGCTTCGTAAATGAGTCCAACTCAGCATGCACAGGGAGAAAAGACTTCTATCAAATAAGTGAGGCCTTCACTGAGATATCTCAGATTGAGACTTCATATCATGCAAACTTATTCTGATAAAAGATGCCTTGGGATAGCCTTTATGGGGAATCAAGAAGTCAATATTATAGAAAAAGGTCAAACTCATGGGGATTTTAAATCAAACCCCACATTGGGCAGGTGAAAACCCAAAAGTTGACAACTGTCTCAACACTTCTTAGAAAATATACTGCCCTGGTCCAGTTACCAGGGAAATAAATACCAATAATAATGCCAATACTGCAGAAAGAGCGACATTTCGCAAATAGTTCCATCCCAGCACACCAAGGGAAAAAGACCTTTCGTCATATGAGAGAAAACTTTGCTGGGGAATCTGGGATAGAGGCCTCAGACCATGCAGACCCAAAAATGAGAAAATAAACCAACACTTGACTGGGGACACTGGGATCACAAACCCAATACTACACCTTACGCCAATTTGTATCCTCTTCAATATACAAGAATCACACACATACCAGCGAAAACGACCTGAGAAAACCTTCCCAGGGGAAAACAAAACTTCCCAAACTTACTGGAGTTCGTCCATTCCTAGGATCACCACTTTTGTTTTCCTCTTAAATCACAAAATCTTAAAGTCAAAGTAAGTTGTAAATTCTTTTTGAAAAACAATTTTGTTATTTAATCCTTTTTGCTTTGAAAATTATTATCAATAATAAATGGAGTTTTTGTAAGTTGAATAAAATAAGAATTACAAAGAATTGGGTGAAAGCTCAAATTTTATTGATAGAATGGTAGTCTGCGAATGGCGAGACTCCACGGATGATTACAAAGTTCAGAAAATGGTAATATATAATGTAAAAAGATACATTGAGATACAATTACCACTATTCCCTCTAACAACTTTGAAATCCTGAGCAGCAGCTCCTGTTGAAGTATGGTGAAGACCCAAGAAGATTGTTGCTTCAATGATCAAGTCTTGTATGATACAGTTAGTTACCAAGAAAGTCCCTAACTTTTTCCTAAGCTTCCCTTGAGTGTTTTCAACTTAGCGAGAAATTTTATTCTGTTTATATCTCTAATTTTTTCCTAGACCGCCCTTTCGGGTTTTCGGCCTACCGAGACGCTCTTTTTTTCCTATGCCGCCCTTTCAGGTTTTCAACTTAGTGAGTTGTTCTTTTTTTTCTTTAGGAAAAGTATTTCTTGACTGCATCAGCATTCATGAGACGTGGGAACTCCTCGTCGTCCATAGTTTCAAGAATTAATGCACAGCCAGAGAAGGCTTTCTTGACAACATATGGGCCTTCAAAATTGGGAGTCCACTTGGCCCTAGAATCATGATTAAAAGACAGGATCTTACTGAGCACGAGGTCGCCTTCCCTGAATTCATGAGGTTTGACCTTTTTATCAAAAGCTTTCTTCATTCTCTTCTGATATAACTGCCCATGAAAAAAAGTCGTCATTCTCTTCTCTTCAATCAAATTCAATTGGTCAAACCTGTTTCGGACCCATTTAGCCTCTGACAACTTGGCTTCCATTATCACACGCAAGGAGGGAATCTCAACCTCAATTGGAAGCACTGGTTCCATTCCATACACAAGGGAGAACGGGGTTGCTCCTGTTGAAGTGGGGACATATGTCTGATATCCATGTAAAGAAAAAGGAAGCATTTCATGCCAATCTTTATAAGTAACAACCATCTTCTGGATGACCTTCTTAATATTCTTATTAGCAGCTTCAACAACCCCATTCATCTTCGGCCCGTACGGAGATGAGTTGTGATGGACAATCTTGAATTCTTCACACAGTTCTATCATCATCTTGTTGTTCAGATTCGATCCATTGTCGTGATAATTATGCTCGGCACACCATATCGACATATGAGATTATTCTTAATGAAGCGCACTACCACCTGCTTAGTAACATTAGCGTATGAAGCAGCTTCCACCCATTTGGTGAAGTAATCAATTGCTACCAAGATAAAATGGTGTCCATTCAAAGCTTTGGGTTCTATCATCCCAATCATGTCAATACCCCCACATAGATAAAGCCCAAGGGGAAGAAATAACATTGAGAAGTGTCGGAGGCACATGAATCTTGTCCGCATAAATATGGAATTTATGGAACTTCTTTGCAAATTTTTAACAGTCAGATTCCATTGTCAGCTAATAGTAACCTGCCTTTAATATCTTTTTAGCCATCGAATGTCCATTGGCATGTGTGCCAAATGAACCTTAATGGATCTCATGCATCAACATGTTTTCTTCGTGTCTATCCATGCATATGATAAAAACCATGTCTTAATTTCTCTTGTACAACACATTTTCACTAAGGAAGAAGCTGCCAACCAATCTTCTCAATGTCTTTTTTATCTTTATTTGAAGCACCAATCAGGTATTCCTGAGTCTGGAGAAAATGCTTGATATCATAATACCAAGGTTTCCCATCTGCTACCTCTTCTGTTGTAAACACATGAGCGGGCCTATCCAGTCGCCGAATTATAATTCGAGGTATATCATTCCAACTATTCACTTGATACATAGAAGCCAGAGTTGCCAGAGCATCTGCCATTTAACTTTTGTCTTTGGGGATGTCATGGAATTCAACTTTATTAAAGAAGGGTAACAATCTTCTAGCATAATCTTTGTAAGGGATCAAGCCGGGGTGACCAGTATCCCACTCTCCTTTAATATGATTTATTTCCAAAGCTGAATCGCCATACACATCTAGAACTTTAATTCTGAGATCAATAGCTTCTTTGATACCCACGATGCAAGCCTCATATTCTTCCATATTATTAGTACAATCAAATGTCAACCTTGCAGTAAAAGGAATGTGTGATCCATGTGGAGTGACAATCACAACACTAATTCCTTTACCATAAGCATTTACAACTCCATCAAATATAATACTCCAGCGAGATTCATGATCAGGACCTTCCTCAGGTAATGGTTCATCATAATCTTTCACTAACATCCTCATTGGTAAAATCATACATCACAGACTGATAATCATCAACTAGTTGGTGAGCAAGATAATCTGCCAACACGCTGCTTTTAATAGATTTTTAGGTGCGGTATTCGATGTCATTTTCAGATAACAGCATCTGCCAGCGGGCAATTCTCTCAGTCAGAGCAAGCTTTTCAAAAATGTAATTGATTGGATCCATTTTGGAGATCAACCAAGTAGAGTGATTCAACATATAATGCCGCAAACATTTTGCTGCCCAGGCCAGAGCATAACATGTCTTTTCCAGCATGGAACACCAGCACTCACACTTAGCAAACTTTTTACTGAGATAATAAATGGCGTACTCTTTATTCCATGTTTCATCTTGTTGTCCCAGAATACAGCCCATGGAATCATCTAACACTGTCAGATACATAATCAATGGTCTTCCTTCAAGAGGAGGGAGCAAGATATGTGGTTCAAGCAGATATTCTTTAATACTTTCAAATTCCCTCTGGCAGTCATCTGTCCACACACAACCTTGATCTTTCTTTAACAACTTAAAGATCCATTCTCACATTGCAGTCATGTGGGAAATGAATATCGAAATATAATTCAAACGCCCGAGGAACCCTCTGACTTTATTTTTAGTTCTCAGCGCTATCATTTCTTGAATTGCTTTGACTTTATCAGGGTCAACTTCAATCCCTCTCTAGCTAACAATGAAACCCAACAATTTCCTCGACCTAACACCGAAGTTACATTTATTTGGATTAAAGCGGAGACAATACTTCCTCAAACGCTGAAACAACTTCAATAAATATTCTACATGCCCTTCTTCCGTATGGGATTTAGAAATCATATCATCAACATATACCTCAATTTCCTTGTGCATCAGATCATGGAATATGGTTGTCATAGCCCTCTGGTACGTTGCACAAGCGTTCTTCAACCCAAAGGGCATCACTCTGTAACAGAATGTTCCCTAGGGTGTGATAAACGTTGTTTTTTCCATGTCCTCAGGAACCATCCTTATTTGATTATACCCGGAAAATCCGTCCATGAACGATAAAACTTTGAATTTTGTTGTGCTATCCACTAACATATCAATGTGTGGCAATGGAAAATCATCTTTTGGACTAGCTTTATTTAGATCTCTGTAATCTACGCACATGCGAACTTTCCCATCTTTATTCGGTATTGGGACAATATTGGCAATCCACTAAGGGTACACTGATGTCACAAGAAAACCAACATTAATCTGCTTTAGAACTTCCTTTTTGATCTTCACTGCCATATCTGGGTGAGTTCTTCGCAACTTCTATTTGATTGGCGAGCACTCTGGCTTCAGTGGAAAACAATGCACTACAATATCTGTATCTAGACCAGGCATATCTTGGTAAAACCAAGCAAATATATCCACATAATCTTTCAACATCACAATCAACCTGCTCTTCACATCAGCATGCAGTAATACTCCGATCTTGACTTCCTTCGGATCTTCTTCTGAACACAAATTGATTACTTCCAATTGCTCTTTATATGGCTGAATGGCATTCTCATCGCACTCAAGCAACCGTGAGACCTCTTCTGGAATCTCATCATAGTCTTCTTCTTCGGCCCCATACACAGGACATTCAAAGTTGGGAGAGGGTGCAGGGTCATTGTATTCAACGAGTTTTTTTAATTAATTTGCACATATGATTTATGATTGCTTTTAGAAACTGACACAAATAACAAGTGATCATGTAAATTGAATTGCAGTTAATATTTATTTTGAAAGGTTTTTTATGATTACCATTTCCAAAGAAAAAGTAAAAAATAAAAACACAATTTGGGAAACAAAGACAACTTTTATTATTTATTTTAAAAGTCACAGCAAACAGATAAGCCCATACAATATTAATACTTTAACCTTGGGCAGAGTGAAAGCATTTCAAAAAGATTAACAAAACAAATTACTTTGAAACATGTATGCAAGAGGGAACATCAATGGTGATCTAGTTCTGAACCCTAACTCCGTGTGTCACATAATTTGGAATTTCTGGCTCGGCTTCATCATCCACAATGGCATTAATCCCAGAAACAGTTGGATGAAGATAACCCCCGCTACGAAAGATATCCTGATACTTGTCTGCAGCAGACTTCCGCTTCATGCTCTTACCTTTATCATTCTTCACAGAGAACCCCAAGCCAACTCTTTTCTTGTTTAGAGGTGGATCAACAATCTGACCCCATATTTCATTATGGCCATTACGCACAACCTGCTATGCATCCTCAAACGAAGCCATAGAGTTCTCATTTCCTCTTATGTTATCAATGGATAAATCTTGGAAATGGGTTCCAATAACAATTTCATCTGCCTCCATAATGTTGAAAGAGGACAAATGATATATCAATAATGCTTGTTCTCAATTTATAATTACCACTTTTCCTTCACGTACAAACTTCAACTTCTAGTGTAAATTCGAAGTGACAGGCCCTGCCTCATGTATCCACGGTCGTCCCAACAAGCAGCTATAAGCGGGTACAATATCCATGACCTGGAAAGTAATATGAAACAAATGTGGGCCTATATGAATATACAAGTCCACTTCACCAATAATATATTTCCTTGATCCATCAAACGCTTTCACAATAATGCCACTTGGGCGCATGGACGTTCCTTGATATTTCAACTTCATAAGTGTGCTCCTTGGTATAACGTTTAATTCGGATCCATTATCAATCAACACATTTGATAATGAATCATTCTTATAGTTCATAGAGATATGGAGGGCCCGATTATGATTCTTTACTTCATCGGGAAGTTCATCGTCGCAGATACTCAAGTTATTACATGATGAAATGTTCCCTACCACACTGCTGAATCGGTCTACAGGCATGTCACTTTCCAAGAAAGCTTGGTCCAAAAACCTCATCAAAGATTCTCTATGAGTAGAGGAGTTCATCAATAAAGACAAGATAGATATTTTCGAAGGAGTCTGCAGTAGCTGATCTACAATTTTATAGTCGCTCATCTTGATTATCTTCAAAATATCGTCCACCTCTTTTTCTAGCGTAACTCCACTAGATTCACCCATTGCCTTCTTGGGTTCAACATTTTCAACAATTTTCTTTCCAGTACTAACATCTCCACGAACAACCGGTGCAAATATACGACCACTGCGGGTCACTCTTCTAATCTCAGCAATATTTCCAATATTAGGCATTGGCTAAATTGGAACATCCACACCGTCCTCTAAGATTGTAGAATTATATTTGTAGGGTACAACCTTATCTAACTTGTAGGGGATAGGATCCGGAAAACTAATCACCAATGGAGTAATAGCTGGCTTGCTATAATATTTAACTTCAAAATAGGTAGGCGTACCAAAACAAGGAACAATAACATTTACTCCCTCTTCAAAAAATTAGTTCATTGCAGAGTCATCTCTGGAAAAAAAAATCTTCATCCGAGGAGAAAAACTCATCTACAGAGGCATACTCATCATTTGACTCTTCTTCAGCCAAACAAACCTCAATCAAATCAACTTCATGGTAATTATCCCTTTGACCTGTAACCTTGATGGTTCCATTATCCAACAACAACTAAACACCTTTCCTTACAATTGAACATCCTCGGGAGTCCCGGCAGCAAATTTGGGAAGATCCATACAGATGTTCTTCCTGACCAGCCATGTGGCAGAAAGTAGCAAGCAATTTTACAAGATCCTCATTCATATGTTCCACATTAAATATTTTGAATTCTCCAGGACATCAATAAATCATGTTTACTTCCTCTTCATACTCTTCCCTAGGCCTGATTATGTGGATGAGGCCCTCATGCATCATCTCCTGCAAATCAACATTTATCTTGTCATAACCCTGTACATTTGTACTGCAAATAGGACAACCAACATGGTCATGCGTATTGTAGCTAAACTCACAGAGGTCTGCATGCATTTTCACAAAATTTGCTCTAACCAAATTAACATCAAAAATCCGGAAGTCGGCTGGAAAACCGGCCACCATGTTCACAGCATTTGCTCCTCCATGCTTGGACAGAGGATTGTCTTTCACATTAGGGCCCACATCCTTGAAAGATAAGATACTAGACTTCACCAATTTTAGTACTTCAGTCTTCAAAGGATAGTAGTTCTCAACATTATACCCTGGTGCTCCCTGATGAAAAGCATATGTTTGGTCTGCCTTGTAATACCAAGGCAATGGTGATGGCACGTCGGGAGGTGGTCTGGTCTGAACCAACTTCTTCTGAATTAACGCCGGGAGTAATTATGTATAGCTCATAGGAATAGGGTCATAACTCTTCGTTCTCTGATTATACCCTTGATTCCCCTGATGGGATGGTCTCTGATAAGCAACAGTGGTTGGAGCTACACCAACAACTTGAGTAACTGAGGCGACTTGTTGATGACGCTGATAATTTCTTCTAGGAGGATTAACCCTCCTCTCTTGCATAACAGCGTTTGTATATCCTTCCTTCTTTTTGGAAAACCCAAAGGATGGCTTCTTCGCACTTCTGAAACTTTCACTTTTTGTTAGACGATCCTCTCTTACAGCCTCTTCTAATATGATACCCATGCCCACCATTTCAGTAAAAGTCACTTGGCGCACTCGCTACCATCCACTCATAGTAGAAAGCACCCAAAGTCTTCAAGAAAATCTTAGTCATCTCCTTGTCTTTCAAGGGAGGAATCACTTGGGCGGCTACCTCACACCATCTCTGTGCATATTCTTTGAAAAATTCCCTGTCCTTCTGGACCATGGCCCTAAGTTGATCACAGTCAGGCGCCATTTCCACATTGTAGTTATATTTTCGGATAAATGCTTCTCCCAAGTCATTGAAAGTATGGATATCGACCCTGTCTAAACACATTTACCACTTCAGCGTATCACCAGTCAAACTATCCTGAAAAAAGTGAATTAGCAAACGCTGATCATCAGTGTTGGTAGACATTATTCTTATATACATCACAAGATGAGCATGGGGATTAGTGTTTCCCTTGTACTTCTCAAATTCTGGGACTTTAAACTTCGTAGGTATCTTGACATTCGGGACCAAGCATAAATCATTCACATTCTGGCCAGACAATTCCTTTCCCATAAGGGCCTTCATCTCCCTCTGCATCCTGTCAAACTGCTCTTGGAAATCATCCATTCTGTCATAGAGACCCAAGTCTTGACTTGGGAGTGGAAAAGGATGATACATATCATCATTAGCAAATGGGACCATATTCACCGAAGGAGGTGAAACAGGAGCAACATGCACCACAGGAGGTGCATGAGTAACAATAGTCTGAACAACTGGAGTATCTCGAGGACCAATATTGAAACCTTCAGGCACAAAGATCTATGGCATTCCCCATGGACAACCTTGAGGCATGCGATGCTGAACAATAGTTGCGGTAGTAGACACAGGAATAGTCAGAGCTTCAGTAGTAACCCTTGTTGGTCAAGGTTGAACACTTAGTGGCTGATTCTGATCAGCCACCAGAGATTCCATCAGAGTAGTAAGATTGGCCATGCCGGCCTTCAGAGCAGAAACTTCCTCGTGCAACTCACAATTCTCTTATTCTAAGTTGTCCATCTTCCTTCTGTAATTAGTTCGAGTGTTGTAGTGGTGAGACAACTTGCTGAATGAAGTAAAGAAGCTTGGTAAGACACCTAGATATGCATAACAAATGCAAAAAATATGTGCAATATGATGCATGATATGCAATGCACATGATTTATTTCTATTATTAATATTTCAATGGACTTAAAGATTTATAGACACATTTCAAATATCAAAGTAATAACACATTTGAAATACTGAAAAAATTTATTATAATAACTTCAAAATGGATTACAAGTTTCAATAATCCCAAGTATAAGATGATAATAAAGTCTAAAACCCTAAGAAGTAAAACTGATGGAGATCACTCTACACGCCGACGCTTCCCTGTAAGCCTGGTAATCTGAGCCTTCAACCTTTGGTTTTCTTCCGCATATCTGGTGGCAACCTCCTTCCTATCACCTGAATTAGGAAGTGAGCAACTAGAATCTGACTAAAGCTTAGAGGAAAATAAATCCCCTTTCCTCTCAATGGTCTCTACAGCCCGACTCTCAAGAATCTCAATCAAGTCGTCTTTCTCCTTCAAATCTTCTCTAAAGGAAATCTCTAAAGTTTGGCACTTATTCTTCCAAGCATCATTTTCCTGCTGCATCCTGACCAAAGCAAGATGTATCTCTTCTATATCATCCAATAGGGAAAGAGTGGTCTTCTAAATAGCTCTCGTTTGGACCCACTGAAGATAAGGCTCCAAAGAAACAGCCCCCATAGGTCCCAAGTCATTCAAACTCTTCCTATGAATGTGACGCCAGGACTTCGCAATCTGCTCCCTAGCTTCCTTATGGTCTTCTCCCTCCTTCAGGAATAAACTACTCAAATGAATACTATTTGGTTTATCCCTCATCGGATAACCAAGTTGTCGTTGTGCAAGAACAGGGTTGTAGTTAGTTCCTCCATTTGTACCAAGAAGAGGTACATTGGGGAAACTACCACAACTGTCGACAATCTCTACATTCTTGTAAGCTCGATGATATCAATCAATATCCGAGTAAGTAAGTTCCATGACCTTAGGAGCCCAACGGGGTTCCTTCCTGACATCCCAGAAAGCATCAGACTTAGGCATATGAGAAATAAACCACCGGTACAATAGTGGCGTGCAACAGATGGTCATCCCCCAATGATAAGAATTCCGAAGATGAATACAGTAATAAGCATCACCCAACAATGTAGGAATTGGGTTTCCAATCATGAAGATCCTGATAGAATTAACGTCAACAAACTTATCCACATTAGGAAACAAAAACAACCCGTAAGCAAGTAGAGCAAATATGGCCTCAAAAGCGACGGTACTCTTCATCCTTGAAAAGTAACGAGCTTTCTCCAATAAGAACTGAGTTGGTAATCCTCTAATCCCTCCTTTAGTAGTTATATGAGCTTCAACCTTAAACTTCTCCAGATGGATCAAAGCAGCAATCTCATGTGGTTTTGGCGCACCCTCCAAACCAGTAAAAGGAACACAATTGGTAATAGGTAAATCCAACAGATAAGAATACTCCTCTAGTGTAGGCATCAACTGATAGTCGGGGTAAGTAAAGCAATGATACATCGGATCATCAAACTGGACCAAGGTCGAGAGAATACCCTCCTTCATCCTAAGCTTTATGAGAGGAATGATGGATCCATACTTCTTCCAAAAATATGCAGAACACTCAATCTCGGGAATTAGACTGATCAACTCATCTATCTTGGGATCTTTGAAACTGTATCTCTCGGTCTATCTTTTTCCAGAATCCATGGTCAAAAGGTACCTGAGATGTTCACAAATGGTCAACTTTTAAGTCCCTTGAAATCAAATTTCTTCAAAATATGCTTATGAGTGCATGGATGCATGATGCAACAATCACACACAAGATCACAAACATATGTTTCATAGGTTCAACATCACGAGCATGAGGTCGAAGGTACTACCCATAAGGTATTGGTCTAAAAGTTATCACCTGTCGAACAAGGTTTTAGAGGTTCCTAGAGTCTACATCCTTCCCTCGGATATTACCAACTTCCCGATTAACTCGGTAATTAGTAATATTCTTAAGAAAAACTCGTCTGAGCATAGTGTCGCGTGATAACTATTTCCAGGTTACTCCGTCATAGCTTGCGCACTACACCTAAAATATCAAGATGGGTTAGGTATTCTACGATCCTCAGCTTCAGCAGGCTCCCAGGTCGAAAGTAGTACGTCTTCCTGATTACTCGATAAACGACACTACAGTCAAAGGGGCCTCCACTGAGTGGGGGATATCATGCCTCCTTTTTTGGATTACTCCCTCAAAGTTAACATGACTATACCTCCTGTCATATCTTAAAGTTTTCCCAAGTCCGGGTATAGGACTTATAAGTAATCACCAAGCACCCTGAAAACCAGGAAAATCCAAGCAAGCATATATACAACATATAATATATAACAAATAATAGCAAATATACAGATATAAACAAAAAATAGGTTTAACCCACTTAGGGATGAACCAGCAAGAGGTCAAACTTTCCCTAGTGAAATCGCCTTTTTTTTCTGTAGCGGTAGAAATGTTTAAGACTAAGCCATTGGATTGACTAGACTTATACAGATCAAAATAAAAATCGCCACCGCACTTTATTGTTTCCAAAGGAATGGGAAAAGAGCGAATAACCCAAAAAGAGGGGGAAAGATTCAAGGTAAGGGGGTTGGTTATGCAAAGGGAAGGTATTAGCATCCTAAACATCTATGGTACTCCGCAGGAACCTCTTTGAAAAATTTGTATATTTTGGCTATAAAATGTTGTTTAAAAAATAGATGGTGGAGGTGAGAAAAGGAGTATTTTTTATGATTTTTGCACCTGCCGCGGTTGGGAACCTTTAGTGCCTACGTACCACCTTTCGTGCAATAGGGGATCAGGGTACACGTAGTTCCTCTTTTGAAAATTTTAAAACACAAGTGTGTTGGTTAATTTTATGAGATAACACATAATTGTCATTGTCCATGTGGAAAACATACTTACTATCCACAATCATGAGAAAGGAGAATTTGCATCATCTCAAAGTCGAGGATATGACTTGGATTTTAAAATCAACAATGCCTCACTCAACACCCAAGTGGAAAATATCTCTCTTCACTACATATTATAGAAGTATAGTTGTTTGCATCACTACAAGGATTGACAAGAGTCTAATCTTTTTAAAATTGTTTTAAAATAGCAAGCCAAAGTGGAAAAAATGGTTTGAAATGAGATTGATTGACTTTTAGTCTTCTTACAAAAAATGGGATGTCAAGGTATTATTAAATTGATTGAAGTTTATTTATGAAAATATTTTGAAAATACATGGACCTAAGTCCAAGTTTATTATGAAAATGGTTCAAGTTTCAAAACAAGAAGAATTTTCAAAAGGAGGGAGGAGATTTTAGAAATTAAAGAAAATGGGAGGAGAATAAGGGACTATCCTAAAGCATAAGGTAAAAACTAGGGATAAGGACCATCTAACCAATAAGAAGCCAATACTTGACATTATGAGTCAAGATAGAATTCCCATTCTTTGGATTAAAACCAAGTAAGCAAAGATACTAGACCTCTTGAGAGAAACAAACTTCGAATGTATTAAGTCTTCACAAAAATTAGGCAGTAACGACTGTATACAGGTGAATTCCAGATTACAAACAACGAATGTAATAACAATAACCTGCACACAAAACAAACAAACAGCCCAATGTCTTGAGGTAAACCTCAAGAACTCCAGATAAAATATCAATTAAGGTCACAGGGTCTCCAACAAAGGCCAAGGTTTCTAATCCTAAGTCCAAGAAGTCCAATACTCCATAATGCCAAGGATGGTAACCAAATATTCCAAGTATTATTAAAGCATTTTATGGTTCATGTTAATTATTAGGTGTCTAAAAGAGAAAAGAAAAGCTCAAGTGAACAAAATAAAATGACAAGAATATAAATGCTCAAGTGAGCAAAATAAAAATGGCATGAAATGTAATGCTTAAAGTAAATGGTACATAAAGCATAGCATAAATTTAAATTAATTTAATAATTAGTGGTTAGTTGGATGACCATCTTGAAACTTATATTTGGAACTCATTAGAGGATTGATAGAACCAAAGCCTCCACACAACAAGTTGCATTTGCTTTTTGTCAAGTATATCATCCATTTGGAATCCTCAAAAGTACCATTTAATGATCAATGGTGTTTAAGTGATCCATGTTGACCAAAAATGTTGTAGATCCATTAGAGGATTGATAGAACCAAAGCCTCCACACAATGAATCTCAAGGTTATTGGATCAAAGAGATCAAATTAACACACTTGGGCTTGCAAACATAAGTTTGGGCCACGAATGATAATTTATTTGAATCGGGACAAAATTTAGCGCTATGTTAAGCAATTGTAAGTGGAATTATATAGAAGTCGCACCTATTTTGAGGCCGGTCAATAGCAATCTATGCACCATTTGCTTTGAGACATGATATAGAGATCATGCTCCAATAACACTTAGTGCAATAAGAAAGGGACAAGATGGAGAGGGGTGGGAAAGAATATACAAACCACATTTGAATTTAAATTTAATCAAACTATTATTAAAATCATTCATCCATTTTTATGGAGTTAGACTCAACACCATGGATCCAATGATGTTAATAAAGTTCATGATCAAAAATTCAACACAAGATCAACCAGAAAATAATCACAAAATAATATTGCATTTAATATATACATTAAAAAAGGTATTAAAAATGTTTTAAAATAGAAATAAGAAAGAAAAATATCAACTAGGTTCAAACTAATCAAGAAATATTAAGTAAGACCATAGAAAAATCCTAAAGGAATGAGTAAAATAAACCAGAAATGATAAAAAAAATAAAAAAGTCATAAATAAAAATAAATGAGGTCACCAATATTTGTCACAATATCATTGGATCATTCCATATTTTTTTCAGAATTAAAAAGTGCATAAAGGTATTTTTAAACATTTAAAACAATTCAAATAAAGTGAAAATTTATAAAAAAATATCAAAACACAAAATAAAATTGAGAAAAAATGAAAATCAGAAAGAGAAAAATCAAAAATATTTTTCATAATATTTTTAGATTTTTTGGACTAAAAATGAATTTTCTATGATATTTTGAAAATTAAAACAATTAAATATTAAAATCAGAAATAAAAAATAAATTCAAAAGTATGTGGAACATTGGATGAGAGTCAAAATCCATTAGTAATCAAATCAAAGGGATCTTGCGCGCTGTGCATATCATGGTCATTACTGAATAAAGCATAGGATCAAATATTAATTAGAAATTCAAAAAATACAAATGGCGTTGTTTCATTGGTTGAAGCATGACACGTTGGTCATCTTCAACCTCCAGCCAGTCCCAAAACCAGGTTGCTCAATCTGTAAAATTAGAGCATGAGACCTATGTCATTCGCTTCGTCTCTTCAAGACAAAGACAACCACACTTTCGCTACAAATTTATATAAGCTGTAGCTCAAGCAATTTGTAAGAGAAGTTACAAAAAGTGATTTGAAATTTCATGGTCAAAATAAGTTTCCAGATAAAAGCAAGTGTTGCAACTAGAACCAAGGCAATGATAGCTTCATAATGATATCAAAGGTTTGAAGAATTGATGGAGAAATCTACCTATTGAAGTTGAGTTGCAGAGCTCTGAAACTGGATATCTATGGATCAATATAGGTCACGATTCTTGAAGGTAATTGTATGGTTAGCTTTAGGGAAGATCAAGGAAGGTGAATTGATAGAAAAATTGGATTGAAAAAGGCCTGGACACTGATTTTGATGTTGCAGAAAAATGAGGTATGGAGCAAGTTTGGTAGGGTGATTCTGGATGTTCAAGCTTGAGGAAATGAATGAGGGATGACCCTCTATTTATAGGGAATCAGATGGAATTTTGAAGCGTGTGAAATGATGAAGTTTGGAGGGAAATCGTGTGAAGTTGCAAACAAGAACAATGTGACTTCTATATTGATCAAAACTCATCCAAAACGTGTGTTTTGCTATGCTAACCACTTCTGGAAGTTCACTAAACATGTTTAAAAGAAAAAACACGCTGGAACAATGTGTTTAGAAGATAAATCAATGATTTCAAATTCTGACTTTTGAAGAAACTTCAATTTCAAGATACCAAGTTCAAATCAATGGCATTCTCAGCTCAAGGGGTCTTAGGGAATGATTCTTGATGCTTTAGAAAGATGATATTACAAGCTTTGCAATGGGAAAAGAATGGCATCAAATGGATGTTTGAGCTGAAAGTTGCAATGCGTCAAAGATGGGAAAAAGGTTGACTTTCCATACTTAGACATATTTCATGTTTCTTTTCAAAAGTGACCTATAATGGTTTGCATCCAAACATGGCCTTCCACTTGGAATTTGCTCTTTACCAAAAAATATGGCATAAAATATACCTCTTGAATGACATTTTATAACTTGAAACATTCAAAATCTCCAAAAATTGAGAGAGTTATGAATTGTTGAAGTTGCCAAAAATCATGAAATGACCTATAATCTTTTGTATCCTTAGGGCATCTTCTATCTATTTTATCACTTTACACATAAAAGAAGGAATAAATTTCACATCATCAATAGCATTGTGGAAAGAGTGTGGGCTCAATGTGATAAAAATTGACCATGTTATGATCATTTGAAATCACACATGGGAAATTGTGGGTTCATCTGGGGGACCTGTAATCTTTCTTCATCATCAAGTTCCTTCCACATGAAAACTCCTTGAGACTTTTGAATTAATATTTTAATAACCATTTGAAGAGAATGATGTCTTTGGAATAACTCAAAAATACCAAAATATGAGCAAGATATACTTCTTTGAAGTTCAAAACCCTAGCTCCTAGATCAAGAAAATGCTTTGAGGAACTTTGAAAATTTTGAACAACCTTCTTGTACCACCACTCTTGCTTTCTAAATAGAAGTTATTGAGGATTATAATTATAATTCATAGCCACTAAAACCACATCCATATCTTGAGAATTGATAGAAATACGCACTTGTAACAAATGGGAGCAAGGGCTTGTCCAACCATGAAAACTTCTTCAATCAACCCCTTGTACTTTTGAATCAATTTTGATAACTTTGAAATGTAGTGAACCAAAATAAACCTTGCCATGCCATTTCTTCCAAAAAAACTTCAATGGTGAGGTTTGAATCTCTCAAACTTTGTTGATTGGGGCATGGAAATAAACTCATGAACCCATGGATCAACTTGCTAAGCCACATTGCCATCACCTACATTATTAACAAGTAAGACAAACCAACATTTCATTTTATTAATTAAAAGGAAAGTCAGAACAAAACATGCATGATCATAAAAGTAACACAAGTCAAGGTGCTTGGTGATTCGTTAAAGAGAAAAGCTAAAGATAGGGAGGAGAACTAAAAGCCGTAATGTGACCTTGTTGTGATTAAATCAATATGGTACGATGAAGGGATCTTAGGGGCAAAAATTGGGGTACAACAGTTAGAAAACCTAACACAAAAGATAAATACTTGAATTAAACACAATTGCATATATACACCTCTAGGGTACCCCACTTTGTTGCCTTCGAAAATAAAGCAGTCATGTCCCTTGAAACGGGGACGCTTTATCAAAAACCCGCATATCAAAAAGATCATAGTCCCTCGATGACCCTCCAGTTGCCTCTCGGTAAATGATCTAGTCCCTAAACAAAATTGCTAAAGCGTCTTCACAAGTTCCCTTCGTAACTGTAACGTCCCTTCGATTGTCCCTTAAACATCCAATGATAGAGCTACCTACTCACTAATAGTAGGATAGCACTGTCTAAAGTATAGGAGGAAAAGAACGACCCTTTTTTCGAGTACAAAAGTAGATAGCTGTTAGAAGGTTGCTCAAAAACATCTTTTTTCACTTACACAAAAACTACTTTTCAAAGACATTTTCAACACTTTGTATATTTTCTTTACTTTCCCGAGAAACATTACAAAGTTCTCCGTACTAAGGCGTTTTCAAAACATTTTCAAACACACAAAACACAAAGGTATTTTAAAATGAGCAAACCTCTTAGAGCCCTAAGATAACTACGCATGGAAAGGGTGATAACACCTTCCCTTTCCATAATCTACCCCCCTTACTCAGATTAATCTCGAAAAGGTCTTTTTCTGTTCTTTTCACCCTTTCCTTAATTTCGATAAAAGAAAAGTTGGTGGCGACTCTTGCTTACCGCAACATTTGCAAACTCAAAACGCAAAAACCATTATTAAACAATCGGTTCTGCTACCATATCATAGATACCGTAGAGTACTACGGATGTGAGGGGTTCTAAAACCTTCCCCTCGCGTAACCGACTCCCTTACCCTATCTCTCAGTCGAAAGACCATAATTTCTCCTTCTTCAAGTTTTATTGATGTTTACCTTTCCTTTTGGAGGGATAAAAAACATTCAGTGGCAACTTCATTGATTTTATATTCGACGATTGTTCTGCCGGTTATCTCAGTTGGTGACTTCACTAGGATAAGATTGACCAATTGCTGGTCCATCTCGTGAGTCAATCCTAGCTCATGTGCGTGTTTTTTTCTTTATAGTTTGATTATGTTTATATGAGTTTGTTTGTATCTTTGTGTTTACAAATATATGTTTTCATTACATTGCATTTTACCGATTTCCATATTTGGTTATTTTCCGTGTTGGCTTTGTTTCCACTTCGGGTGGGTGTTACAATAGGTAAAAGGCCCAATACCCAGGGCAAGGTTGTATACCACTAGGAACCCTAGAAATAAAGTGGAACATGAACAACTAGTCGTCTTTGGTTGGCTAGTACGGTTATGTCGTCCATGCTCAGATGAGGTCACAAATGAGGTGCTATCATTTTATTTAGGTGTTTCGACGATAGTGGCTTCAGGCGTACCCATGATTCTGAGTTACCCTTGCCTTACCTTGACCTAGTCATCACCTGTGAGTGGAGCGGGAATATATCTTTGCAGGTACAGATGGTGACTATTTGTTCTGATGGTGACTATTTGTTCTAATGGTGACTGTTTTTTCTGTTGGTGACTCAGGTTATGTTGTTTATTTGAGTTCTGTTGGTGACTCTGATTATGTTGATGACTTGAGTTCTTTTGGTGACCATGTTCTGATAGTTACTATGTGTTTTTGATGGTAACTTGAAACTATTAGTGACTATGGGTTCTACTGGTTTTGTTTCAGACTTATCACCCTATGATGTCCGTTTATTTCGGAAGTTCAGTAGTTGTTTTTTATGTTAGGGAGATTTTGGTCTCATGTAGTTACTGATCTACTTGGTAGATGGTTTTTTATGTTCTGAGATGGTGCCAGGCCTTTGATCCGGTGATATTCATCATTTAGTTTAGAGATAGTGCAACTATTTTCCAGGTTTGTGGAACCTTGATCCCATGTTATTGCACACATAATTTGTTAACGACATTTTAACACACATGTTCTTTCCATTTCCAAGGAACCATGCTTGTGAGCTTTGTATTGCACTTCTCCACCTTTTACTGGTTTAAAATCAAAATTCAAAGAATAATGGTTCCTTGGAAATGATCGAACATGGAATTGCATCCACTCACGCACTTCATGCATTCATAACAGGTACTCAGAGTTGGAGATTCATATTCAGACTTGGTATTCTCTCCAGAGTTATAGAGTTGAATTCTTGCTGTCACATGTTCAGAGATCAGTTATGGAACGACTCTGTGGGGTATTGGTCGGGATGACGATTCAGATGGGGTTGTTTGTGGTATACATGCAATCCTTGGCCCGTCATCGGGAAATCTTCGAGAAGAAAGATAATCAATTGATGACCTATTTGAGTCAAGTCATGGAAGTCTTGATGATATTGTCAGTATTCCTACACTGATTGTTGCAACATAAGTTATTCTCGTATTCTAATTTGGGATTCCTTTAAAACCATGGAGTACCTTGTGGGTTTCATCCACCATCTTGAGTTCTTGGAACATATTATCAGCAGATGGTCCCCTTTTCCCAGTTGAATTCAAATGATATGTTTTATCAACAAGGGCAGAATAGGTCTAGAGAAAGGTTTAGATCCCATCTCAGTGCTTTATTCTCATTTTTTTCCATGCTTTTGAGCTTTAGTGGGTTAGGCTCCGTATTTCAGTACCGTCTACAAATCCCCTTCTAAATCTTGTTATCAACGTCATATGTGGTTACCGTGCTGGGGTACCGATTATTCAATCAGGGAACTCTCCACAGTTTTGGGTGGTCTGATCTTCTCGTCAACAGTAAGTGTTTCTTCCCCCAAGTGAATGCACGGGACAAAGCTTTTAAGAAAATATAGAAGAAGCCTGAGAAGTATGTCAATACCATCTCAATTCCTTACATCCTGGCACTTCCTCATCTGTTGGGAATTCAGTTGATTAAGCTTCTTGCTTGGAAGACTATTCAGTCAATTAAGGGCAAGAAACCCTTTACTGGTGAATTCACTGGGATAAGATTGACCAATTGCTGGTCCATCTCGTGAGTCAATCCTAGCTCATGTGCGTGTTTTTTGCTTTATAGTTTGCTTATGTGTATATGAGTTTGTTTTTATCTTTGTGTTTACAAATATATGTTTTCATTACATTGCATTTTACCGATTTCCATATTTGGTTATTTTCTATGTTGGCTTTGTTTCCACTTCGGGTGGGTGTTATAATAGGTAAAAGGCCCAATACCCAGGGCAGAGTTGTATACCACTAGGAACCCTAGGAATAGAGTGGAACATGAACAACTAGTCGTCTTTGGTTGGCTAGTACGGTTATGTCGTCCATGCTCAGATGAGGTCACAAATGAGGTGCTATCATTTTATTTAGGTGTTTCGATGATAGTGGCTTCAGGCGTACCTATGATTCTGAGTTACCCTTGCCTTACATTGACCTAGTCATGACCCGTGAGTGGGGCTAGAATATATCTTTGCAGGTACAGATGGTGACTATTTGTTCTGATGGTGACTATTTGTTCTAATGGTGACTGTTTTTTCTGTTGGTGACTCTGGTTATGTTGTTTACTTGAGTTCTGTTGGTGACTCTGATTATGTTGATGACTTGAGTTCTTTTGGTGACCATGTTCTAATAGTTACTATGTGTTTTTGATGGTAACTTGAAACTATTAGTGACTATGGGTTCTACTGGTTTTGTTTCAGACTTATCACCCTATGATGTCCGTTTATTTCGGAAGTTCAGTAGTTGTTTTTTATGTTAGGGAGATTTTGGTCTCATGTAGTTACTGATCTACTTGGTAGATGGTTTTTTATGTTCTGAGATGGTGCCAAGCCTTTGATCCGGTGATATTCATCATTTAGTTTAGAGATAGTGCAACTATTTTTCAGGTTTATGGAACCTTGATCCCATGTTATTGCACACATAATTTGTTAACGATATTTTAACACACATGTTCTTTCCATTTCCAAGGAACCATGCTTGTGAGCTTTGTGTTGCACTTCTCCACCTTTTACTGGTTTAAAATCAAAAGTCAAAGAATAATGGTTCCTTGGAAATGATCGAACATGGAATTGCATCCACTCACGCACTTCATGCATTCATAACAGGTACTCAGAGTTGGAGATTCATATTCAGACTTGGTATTCTCTCCAAAATTATAGACTTGAATTCTTGTTGTCACATGTTCAGAGATCAGTTATGGAACGACTCTGTGGGGTATTGGTCGGGATGAAGATTCAGATGGGGTTGTTTGTGGTATACATGCAATCCTTGGCCCGTCATCGGGAAATCTTCGAGAAGAAAGATAATCAATTGATGACCTATTTGAGTCAAGTCATGGAAGTCTTGATGATAATGTCAGCATTCCTACACTGATTGTTGCAACATAAGTTATTCTCGTATTCTCATTTGGGATTCCTTTCAAACCATGGAGCACCTTGTGGGTTTCATCCACCATCTTGAGTTCTTGGAACATATTATCAGCAGATGGTCCCCTTTTCCCAGTTGAATTCAAATGATATGTTTTATCAACAAGGGCAGAATAGGTCTAGAGAAAGGTTTTGATCCCATCTCAGTGCTTTATTCTCATTTTTTTCCATGCTTTTGAGCTTTAGTGGGTTAGGCTCCGTATTTCAGTACCGTCTGCAAATCCCCTTCTAAATCTTGTTATCAACGTCATATGTGGTTACCGTGCTGGGGTACCGATTATTCAATCAGAGAACTCTCCACAGTTTTGGGTGGTCTGATCTTCTCGTCAACAATAAGTGTTTCTTCCCCCAAGTGAATGCACGGGACAAAGCTTTTAAGAAAATATAGAAGAAGCCTGAGAAGTATGTCAATACCATCTCAATTCCTTACATCCTGGCACTTCCTTTTCTGTTGGGAATTCAGTTGATTAAGCTTCTTGCTTTGAAGACTATTCAGTCGATTAATCTCTCTCCTGATGCAAAGCTAGGTGTGTCTCCCATTCTGGGGCATTTAGCCATGATGTTGAATATTTCTAGAGGTTTTAAGTATAAAATCTAGCACATGTCTGGCGTCTTTCTCAATGTCCAATTTTTGATGTGACGTACAATTTCAAACTTTTCGCTTAGTACAACATTCACCTTCTCTTTTAAGAGAATCTTCGGTGAGTATATTCTAGGGCACTCGGTTATTCAGTTGAATACGGTTTGTCATCTAGAGATAAAGTTCAAGCTTGGATCAATTCAGAGACTATTATTTCCATATCAAACAGGGACTCTCTTATCCAAGTCAGCCTCAAGGTTGCTGAAAATCGTTTGAAGCAATCAGTCCATGCAGAGTCATGTCTCCACAATATGGAAATTTCAAATTTCATTTGCATTCTCATTTGCAATCTTAATTGTTTTGTTCAGTACTTTCTTGTATGCGAACTTTCTCATCTTTTTAAATATTAAATCATAATGCATTGAATATGTTTGTCTTGAATTAATCCATTCATTATCACTATTATTTTACTATGCTTTTGATACCCAACTCTTGTTAATAAAGCAATAACTCTTAAGGGAGGATGACGAAAATTTACTTGGAATCTCAAACAGTATGATTTTGAGTAAAACCCTATTGAGGATGTACAAACCTTGTATCAATTCCTAAACACCAGAGATATAAGGGAGATAAACCCTCATTAACCCCTTTGAGCCTTCAAATCAGGAGTACTTTTCTTGTAAATAAAAACCTCACATTTAACCTGGGGCAGGGTAGATTTTAGTTAATCTGATCGAGCATTCAGAAATTATCAGGAGTACGCATCTATGGATACAACAATTGTCATCCATCAAAAGGCGGAGGAAAGTCAAAACCGTAATGGTTAACCTTCATCTATCAACAACATGCATCAAAGAGAATGATACCATAATGGGTATCTCTCGCACGTCAGGAGGTCAACATATGACGATACAACAATGGTTATCCCTCATCTACCAAGGACTCAGGAAATCACAATCACATCCAACAAAGTCGAAAATGAACTGAATTCACATGACTTGTTCAAAAGGAAGTGATGAAAGAAAGACATAAAAATTTCTTTTGGACGAAATTTTTAAATGTTTAGTCTTTTCGATAAAAGTTTTTAAACTTCAAGACAAACATGAGCTTTGCATTAGAATTATCATTCTTAGAATAAACATTATTTGCATATGAACAAGTGCTTAAACATCAAGTGAGCTTGCATAATGAGCATCAGATGAAAAGTTTGATTATCTCGAGAGAAAACTAAATTTAGGATACCATTTAAGGGTATATCATTTTGAAAAATGATCTTAATCGGGGGAAGACCTTATGTGTTCAAAACTCTGTGAGCTTTTCATTTCTGTGAGCATGAGATGAAGAAAATATTTGTCAAGACTATGTTGAGAAGGGGAAAACATGTTGAATACTCTGTTGAGTAAGTGATCATCCAATCTGAGGAACTCAAGTCAGGATTTGATCCCTCAAACTACAGTCAAACTTGGGCAGATATGTCAAGATTCGACAAATATCTCTAAGAATTCGTGGATTAGAGGAGAATCTTTTCAAAAATCTAAGGATGCATGGGCATTCACTCAAGCATGGTTGAAACCATATCTAACTCTGGTTGGCTAGGAACTGTGTTCCAAAGTTCACAACACTGGGGTTGTTTATCTTACTGGTACAGATCTCAAAAAGTCCTCTCGAGGAAATTTTCTTCAAAGGCCCTACAGACTGGGGCAAGGCATTATGCAGGGGTATTCCTCCTCTTCAAGGGTTGATAAGATTAAGTCCAGGCACGGGATAAACAATTTGTGGATTTAAAAAGCATGTGGGGAAGTCAGGATCGTTAATCTCGACTCATCAGTGACTTAAGTCCATTTGTTAATGTTCCTCCATTAGAAGTAAAGATCATTATCTCCAATCGATGTCCGAATTGTTATCCTCATCAGAATACGAGCAGGAGCACAAAGAGCATGTAAGGTTGTTTCCCATACGAGGTTCATAATGGAAATGTTGTTTCCTTGGAGGGATTTTTCCCCAGTAAAGGGTTTGTTGCTACTTGATAAAGTTCTGTCTGCTAAGGGGTTTCTCTTCAGAGATCTTTATTCCCCAGTGAAGCATTCCTCATTTCTCTGCAGTAGGAGAATGGATCTTCTCCCTAGAAACTTAGGAGTTTTTTGAAGGCAAGATGATTTCTTTTTAGTGGACTGCAATTTATTTTTACATTATCCTCTCCAAAGTTTACTTTTCAGTGGCGTTCCCCCTCAGAGTTATCATGATGAAGTTGTAATCTTGCATTGCAGTTTTTACCCAATGGTCGGTAGTTCAAACTGTTTAACCCTCAACAGAGGTTTCCATTTAACACCTAGGGCTTATTGCTGTAATTTTTCTTTTTGCAAGGATTGTTGGTCTTTT
Source organism: Vicia faba (assembly GCA_948472305.1). Classification (NCBI taxonomy): domain Eukaryota; kingdom Viridiplantae; phylum Streptophyta; class Magnoliopsida; order Fabales; family Fabaceae; genus Vicia; species Vicia faba. The sequence continues at coordinate 896,889,712 of OX451738.1, forward strand.
GTTACAAGAAGCATACCTGCAGACGAATCAAGAATGGTCCGTATGCGAATAACATGAGGATTTTTGTAAAATGGGATCTAATTTCCCCAATGAATGCTCAAATCTGCTCAAGACAAAATCTTTCATCCCCAATGAAGGCGTACTCTCGCCCAGACAGAATCCTTTATCTCTAGTGAAAGCATACTCTTGCGTAATCCCCACTGAAGTTGTCACTCTCGATAAGAGTTTTTTTAAGAGTTTATCTCTTCTAGAGGGATTATCTCCAAAGAAGTTCATTTTAACACATTTATGTATGATCTTCTTCTTCAATGCAATCTACTCTTTTCGAAGAATCTAGAAAGGATCATTTCATTGAACTTCATACCTTTTTTGTATCCTCTTGAAGTCGACACCCTGCATCTCCGTGGTTGCCACTTATCTCCCCAGCTAAACTGCCCATTGGAGATCATTTACTCAAGAATTTTCATTTGCCCAGTTAAGTAATTTCATTTGGAAGTTCTTGTTCAAAAATTCTCCCTTTTCCAAGTAGAGTCTGATCTTGGATGTGAGAAGTGCCATATCCCAAGAGGACTGCATTATCGTGATTTCTTATTCGAGTTTTCTCGTACCCTTAACGGGTTCATTCTTATTGAAGATTGTCCGTAAAACCTCAGTTGAGTATCTTACGCCAAGAAAACCTCCTCTTCAGCAAGAGTTCTATGCATAAGTTATCTTATCTCCATTTTGGATTTTCATATCCTTATCAAAATAAGTCTTTGCCCCCAGGCGAGAAATTGAAAATTTATTCGTCAGGAAATTTTAGGTGGATTTTGTTTCCTTGTGGGCTCCATTGTGTTGGCAATCTTCTCGAACAACATCTAATCTCTATTTGGCCATCTTTTTCAGAAATTACATTCTTGCCCTGATCTTCTCTGGCAACGTCCAATCTTCATTAGCACCACTTTTCATCGATTATAGTTTCGATCCGGTCTTCTCCAGCAGAGTTCACAATTTATTTTTGCAACTCCTCTCAGTGTTTGTAGCCCTTTTATACTAGTTACTTGGTTTGTTATTCCCCATAGAGTTTCATCTCTTCAAGGGTTTCTTTCCAGCAGTTCCTTATATTTTCTCTTCTCTAGCGGAATCTGTAATTTATTTTTACAAGTTTTATCAGTGTTCTTCCTGTGGTTATTGGTTTTTTCATTTTGCCATTCCCCAGCGAAACATCTAAACGTGCATCATTACATTGCATCCTCAAAATATAGTGTTTTCATTCTCTTTTGAAATACTATTGCATAGAAAAATAATTCAAACATGCATCGGAACATTAGCCATTGCGATTTCTGATTTCCCCAGTGAATTTTCTAAAACATCGGATTATATCCTCAGTGAGTTCTTCATCCTCAGTATCTCATTTCACACCATACAAATATCCTGTTGATGTTAATTATTTGAATGGTTCAGTGTCTACTGTTGATTGTAGTTCAGTTTTACCTTGGCGCAATTTTCTCGGGTTTAGTCTTTACTACCCTCGTTGATTCATTCCAATGTCTATTGATGTACCTTTTGAATACCAGTTCCGTCCTGATATTTTTTAGCAGTTTTTTAGTAGTACGTCTTAATCACCTTGCTTTAGGTTGACTTATGAGTTTTGTCTCCCCATCCGCGCATGTAATCTAGTTTTCGTTCTACTACTCATATAGTTTTGTTTTGTCTAACTTGTTATAATGAGTTCAGTGTCATCTTGTTTTGTTTTCATACCTTATACTTCCATCAGTGTTTGATTACTGGATCCTTTATCGGTTTTCGTTTACCGAGTCTCTTTGTAGTGTTTGTTTAACTATGTCCTTGGTTGAAATCAGTTTCCTCTGTTCCTTGGATTCTTCTATCAGTTTTAATTTATTGTTTATCCATGGTCCGAGACTAGCAAGTGCTTTGAGAAATGTGCGCTCTCATCACTTTTCTTTGGGTCGAGTCTTGATCATGTCACTTGTGCATGAAATCTAGTTTATTTTTCCCTGGTACTTATCTAGTTTGTCTCGCCTAACTAGTTATTATGAGTAGAGTGTCGTCTCGTTTTATTTCTTTCCCTGGACTCTTCTGTCGGTGTTCATTTACCATGTCCTTGGTCTAAACCCTTATCTCACTCTTTGGACGTCTATCAGTTTTTGATTAATGAACCTTTGACGGTGTTTGTTTATTGTATTACAGATTTCGTTTGTTATGTCCATCGACATGATATGTCTCTTTTATACCTATTCGGGTTTTAGTCAGTTTTTGTTTACCTTTTACTCGTGGTTGGAGACCAACAGGTGCTATGAGAAACATGCACTCTCATCACTTTGCTATTGGTCGAGTTTTTCCTCGTTACCCGTGCGGGAAATCCGGTTTGTGTTGCCCTGCTACTCATCTCTAGTTCGTTTTATCTAACTAGTCTTTATGAAATGAGTTTTATCTCGTTTTGTTTCTTAATCTTGGGATTCTTTCAGTTCCTTCATATTGTCTATCTTAGGTTGAAACTTGTCTCTTTTATAACTTTTGGGATTTTTCAGTTCCATCTCACTATTTTCCCATGGTTGAGACTAGCTGGTGCTCCTAGAATCACGAGCTCTAGCAACTTTACCTTGTGTACTTTTCCAGAGCTAAGCTTTGCCTATTCTCTGCAGTTTGAGTCTTATCTCACCCCTTTTGTGGTCCAGTTTTATCCTTACACATTTTTCTGAAGTTTAGTTTCATCTACTCTTTTAAGTTATAGTTTTGTCTCAATTTTGTTAAAGTTTGCGTTACAACTTCATTTTGACGCATGTCTTTGAAGGGACAATTTTCATTAGACCCTCTGCTTGCTAAATCTAATTTCATTTGGTACCTTCTAAGTCCCGCGTCTGCTGGCTTTATTTTTCTTTCGGGGGGTTTTGTTTCTTTTTCAAGAGTGTAAATTTTTGGGTTCTTTCGTATTTAATCATTTTCAACTTTAAACGTTCGAAAGTTGTCGCTTTTCTCACTTATCAAGCTTAAGATTATTGAATAGGGGCAGGTGTTTGCACCCTAAAATTTATCCTCTTGATTTCAGAATTTTTATGGCTTATGTTTCATCATACATATCCATGCATTGTGATGGCAGCAATGTATTCTTATCTTCCTGGTTTTCTTCAAGCTTTGGAAGTGGTTGTATTGACAATCAGTTCAAGATGGATCTCATCTCCTCATTATTTTGATCATTCAGGTTACCAAAGCGTCTCAGGCCTCGTGACATCTCAAGTTGATTCTTTGTTCCATCAGAGAATTAAAAATGGCAAGGGTTTCGAAGTAAATATCATCCTTCTCTTATCCACTGGACCTTGTACATGGTTTCTGATCCCTGAAATATGTGACGTGTTTCTTGTTAAAACTCTTAGTCTAATCTTCTTGAGTTGTTTCTTATTACATAAAGCACCCAGGGTCCGTGATTGAGTGCAATATTAGGCTTTACAATTGAGGTTATCCTGAGTCAGAGTTTCATTTATGATAAAAGCTTTTGAGCTTGAGAACTCTCTAATGATAAATTGATTGTTAATGAAGTTATTTAACCAGAGCTGAACTTGAGATTGAAGTTCTCTCATATTTTTGGCATGTATTTGTTGATAATTATCAATGGTGTTTTGGTATGTGGATGTTATTGCAAATATGTTCACTCAGATGATTATTGAATTCCACAAGATTAAGTGGTTTCAATTTGGCAAAGTTGAATCAATCTTTTACGGCATAATTGTGTGGACACTCTTGGCATTCAGAAATCAATCTAGGTTCATTAAGATATTTCATTCAAAATTCAACTTGTTTTTACAAGTACCATGAAAAAGAAGATTGAATTGCAAGTTTCAAATTTGAATCTATACAAGTTTACAAGTGTGTTTACAAGTACAAGTTTAAACTTTTTTTTTTAAATTCACTAGAAATTACAAATTCTCAATTCTTAAAGTTCAAATCACAATTTGAAATCACAATGTTACATTTATTTAATAGAGACATGTTTGTTCTAAAGCTACAAAAAAATAGTTCTTCTTCAAATCATTAAGCTTTCCAAGGCCATTTCCTCGGCTTCATCTTCAAGACCTTTCTCTTCATCTTCCTCATCAACTCACATGAAACAAGAAAAGAGGCATGGTTAGCAAATCATTAATATTTGAGTTAAAATTCCAAACATGAATAAAGATTTCAAGCAAGTTTTTCGTAACTTAATCATTAGGGTTTATGCAAGGAATTCGTTTATTTAGAGAATCGAATTATATTCACAAAAGCCACATACATTTGATTCATAAACATATGATTTCAAGTTCTAGTCATAGGCCTATTCTCCTATTGCAAATCACAAAAGGCTAGTTTTGGTTCATAAAAGGAGGTGTAAAAAGACAAAGAAACTCTGATATTTTATCACAGTTACATGGCGGCGCGGGTCCATATAGAAAATACTGAGCAATCAGAATTACAATTCAACCCAACATTAATAACATAAACAAAAAACAAAATAGTAGTTATAACAATAAAAACTGCAATTCACAACCAACAAGAAGCATCACAAATCAAAAGTGCAAACTTAGTAAAAAACTAGCCCAATTACAACAATCAAATATTAAAATAGGGCATATCAGACATAAAAAATAGCACTCAAAATCACAAGTCAAAATTATAGGTTCAAAGCCCAAAGTTATTATAAGGAGAAAGTACAGAAATTTACGCAGCCCAACATCACAACAATTCAACAAGCTAGTTCAAAAATCAATTCAACCCTGTTATCAGTATGACAACTCATCATATTATAACAAATCAGAAAATCAAAATGTTAAGAAACAAAACTCATAATAAAAATTCGATTCTAGCTTAGCAAAAATTCTCAAGCAAGCTAGAACTCAAAATTAATCCTCACCCTCAAATTCATGTAACAAACTTTCAAAATCTAAGGCCAAGATTGTATCATGTTCTGACCAACTTCTCAACTCATAACAGATATAAAAACAAAAAGTTCACGGATTTAGATCATTCTTCACATTCTAGAAGAACCACAAAAAAAAAAGATCCACAAAATCCAAAAGCAGAAAAAGCTTAATCAAGTTTCGTTAACAAGTATCACAAAACCAACAAGCTATCAAGCATAAACCCTATATATACTCATCATTTTCCACACACAAACCATTCAAAACATAGAGAAAGAAGAAGTAGAAAAGCAATCTCAAGGAACCGAAGGCAACAAAGGAGAAGAGAGAATGAAAAATAAGAAAGATCTCTTTGTTTTGTCATGAACAATCTCTTATCATTGTCTTTGCAGCGTGAATCACGTCATCTTTGTCGGATATTCGTTCAGGAACATTTATGGTTTCGTTTCTCCCTTTCAAGTTTTACGCGCCACCGTTAAACATATACCATGTGAGCAATGGATTAAGGATCAGAAGAAGAAGAAGATTAATAAAAAATGGAATAAAATTGATGATCAGAGGAAAACCGTTGTCGGTTGCCGTCTTTTCTGCTGCGGACGATTTCCAGCAAGAACCCTGTTGAAAGAGAGGAGAGCGAGGAAGGGAATAACGAGAGAGAAGGAGTATTATGATTATGTTTTATTTTTAATTAATTCCTCTATTTTGTTAAACATGTTTAGGTGGATAATTCGGTGATGGAACTTGTCACCACCTGAGTGGTTATTTACAATCCTGTGTACGTAACTCCTAGCGGTTCACTGTGCACCTTCGCTTATCTCGCCATCAGATCCTCATCAGGTTCCCATCATCATCATCCAACACTTAGAAATTCTTCCTCACAGTAGAATCTCCACAGCCAATTGTACTGGATCACACAACCATATCTAGCGTGTTAGGCTTCTTTCTTTTGGGCCTTGGATTCAGATTGATTTCTACACCCCCCAGAATTGCTGACTTCAGGCCTAAATTCTTTTTTATTTATTTATATTTATTTTTGTCTTACTATTTGTTTAATGATTTTTATTTAGCAATATAATAATAAAAAATACAAAAAAATAATTTGGTTTCAAATCATTAATTAGATTGAAAAATATTATTTGATATCATTAATTATTTTATTAATTAATGGTATCAATTAAGATGGTTCAATTTAATTAATTGTTTATTTAAGATTGGGTTGATTTGTTTGTTTTGACTTTTTTAATTGTGATGTTGATTCGATAGATCCCTATATGGTTGTAATAGCTTAGAATTTTATTTATTTGTACTTAGAATTTTATTTCTTCGTATGTTTTAATTTTTGCTAAAGTATGCATGTATCATCCAATTAAAATGCATGACCTCTCCTTGGTTCACATAGCAAGCTTTTCTTAAAGGGATTTATAGTTGAGTTTGGGCATTACCATTCTCACGAGATTAATCAAGTATAGCCCTTAGTTAATCATAAACCTAATAAATCACTTTGATCCATATACCAAGTGTTCCATGTATAAAAGGGTCTCGTGGTTGAGGGTATGCGCACCTACTCTCATGATATTAATCAAGTACAACCCTTTGATTAATCATAACCCAATTCATCTATCATACCCCTAAGCATTCCATTTACCTTGGATACTCGGGCTATGATTTTGCGATTGATTATTGATGCAACCCGATTGCCTAATCATTGGTTGATAGAGAAAGTTCAAGGAGGTGTTCTGTATGGTTTTCTTATCTCATGCTCTTTGAAGAGGCAACGGACCTACTCCGTTAGGTATCATCATGACTTCATTCTTCATCTTGCATTTTAATGCTTTTCTAGATATCATGAGAAGTAGGAACTTTACTACTTTCTGATGCCATGAGAAGTAAGAATAGAAATGTATGATGGGGATCTCCGTTGTTGTTATCTATCAGGAATCCCTCTAGTTTATCTAAAGACTTGTTTAAGGAAATTCTGCATATATGCCTTGTTTACTACTTTTTTTTTTAAATCTTACCTTTGAAGTAGGTATTTTGCAGGTGTGTTTACATTTGTGCTCGCATGTCCCCACCTCAATAAGTCCTCAAAAGGAGGCGCGTGAAGATGGTTAGGAGCCAACCCCCGCACATTCTAGTTTGTGTTATCTTTAGCTTACATTGTAAATTGACCCTTTGGATTTGTGCAGATCTTGTGTATCGACTCAGTCATATGGAGAAGGGTTCACAACCAACCCCCACACTTTGTCAGGAGTTTGTGATGGCCATTACTGATACTTCGCTACCCGCTTGTTTGCTCCGGGTGATCCACTCCCATTAGCTAAAGTAATGCTTTTTCTTTTTTTATTTCATCTCACTCTCCCGATTGTTTGCTTCGGGTGATCTGCTTCCCTTAGCTAAATCATTTTCACTTCATACTCCCATCCCCTGAGTCAGTATACCCCCCATTGTGTGCTTTTGCCATAACACTTGTTTGATATGCCATGTTCCTTTAGGATCTCTCGTTTAGGATAGTCATCCATCTAGACTTAAGGATATAAATCCATGTATGTCCACTTACATAAATATCCCCCTTTCATCCTCGACATAGGGCCATCTTTGTATGATCATATTAGGACTAGAGATTAGGATAGTCTCCCCTAGTTGTATTTCTTTTCTTTTTCATATTTGCATTTAAAACAAAAACCTTCTTTTTCTTGGAAAATCATAAAACATCTCTAATGAACTTAAATCCTTCTTCAAGGTAAAAAATAAAAACCAATATTAGTTGTTTGTGCACCTTTTAGCTCTATTTTAAACCTTGTTAAGTTGACATCTTACCGCCTTTACCATGATATTTTTCTATATTTATGATGATGTTTTTCCATCGCTTATGTTTGTTATCCTACTTTGATTTTCAATATCATTGTTATGTGTGTTGTTTTATCATCTAAGATGTGATGTGTTGCCATCTTTGCCATGATATTTTTCTATCTTTGTGTCGATGCTTTGCTACCGCTTATGTTTGGTATCCTACTTTGATTTTCAATATCATTGTTAGGTGTGATGTTTTATCATCTAAATTGTAATGCTTTGCCATCTTTGCCATGATATTTTTCCATCTTTGTGTCGATGTTTCACCATCGCTTATGTTTGTTATCCTTCTTTGATCTTCACATCATTGTTAGGTGAGATGTTTTATCATCTAAATTGTGATGCTTTTCCATCATTGTTGATGTTTTTCCATCATTGTTGATGCTTTTCCTTTGTTGGTGATGTTTTTCCATCGTATTTGATGTTTTTTCCATTTTGATTGTTACTTTTGTCCTATTAACTAAAAAATACCAACAAACTAAAATATGTGAGCTGAAATATGGCTACTCTGATTCCTTAAAAGGGATACGTAGGCAAAGGCTTTTGTGCGGCCTAATCGAGCATATATTTGAAAATATTCCTTTCTTTTCCCCATATTTTCTTTGCACGCATTCCCTTTTCAACTACAAGCCTTAGATATAGATTTTTACCACACCCTTAGATTAGAACATACACGAGTGGATACTGTAGAGTACTACGAACGTGAGGGGTGCTAATATCTTCCCCTCGCGTAACCGACTCTCTTACCCTATGTCTTGGTCAAAAGACCGTGATTTCTCATTCTTCATGTTTTCTAGATTTTTACCTTTCCTTTCGGAGGGATAAAAACATTCGGTGGCGACTTCATTGATTTTATATCAGATGACTATTCCCCCGGTTTTTTCAAAGGTTATGGAGGTCATTTAGACAAGACACATGGTTACAAACAGGGTAGATGAAGAGACACATAATTAATGATGAAACTTCAAGAGGACTTAAAAAGGGAACGAGAAAGCATAACTTACAAGAGAATTAATTTTCTTTGAAAAGTAAATAGACTCAAAAGTCACTTAGTAATAAATGACTGAGCAAGGGACTGAGAAGAATAAAAGACAATTGTTATTTCCAAGATGATTTGTCATGAAAAGTTGACACACAAAATTATTTTGACATGAAAATAGATAGGTCGTGCTAGTTTTATCTCTTTTCAATAAAATAAGTCTTATCAATTTTCTTGAAAATGAACAAATAGGGGTAAGACATAAAGATTTTATCTATTCTCAAAAGAAATTCCCATTGCTTGAGGTTAATGTTCTAAGAGTCAAACATGACTTGAGATGAATATTATCAAGTCACCTTCTGTCATGCAGAAGTATCGATAAATAATTAAATAATATTCAGACTAATATTTTCCACAAGAAAAGTAAAACACATAAAAGATGTTCCATTCTGGACAAAGTTCCATGTTTAAATTCTTCAGAATAAACTGAAATCTATCTTCAGCTAAAGGTTTTGTGTAGATATCAGCCTATTGATGGTTTGTATCTCTAAATTTTAAAATTTGGATCCCTTTCTGAACATAATCTCTAATAAAATGATGTTTAATTTCTATGTGTTTAGCTCTACAGTGTAAAATATGATTCTTATTTAAGCAAATGGCAGTTGTCTTATAACAAAATATAGGAATATTACATTTATAAATATAGAAGTCTTCAAATTGAATTTTCATCAAGAGCATTTGAGTACTGCATAGTGACACTGAAATATATTATGGTTTTGCATTTGATAGAGCAATGGTTGGATGTCTTTTGGTAGACCAAGAAATTAGATTATCACCCAGAAACTGAAAGTTTCCATAATTTCTTTTTCGTTCTATTATGTCTCCATCATAGAAACATGATAGCTTGTATTCTGATGATTTCTTATAAATCAAGCAAAGGTTAGATGTTCCCTTCAGATACCTTAGGATTCTCTTAACAACTGTTAAGTGAGTTTCCCTTGGATCTGACTGAAAATGAGCATATAGACATACACTGAATAGAATATCTGGACGAGAAGTAGTCAGATAGATAAGAGAGCATATCATACCACGATAGAGCTTCTGACAAACCTTTGTGCTTACCTTAACTTTCTCAAGAATGCATGTAGGATGCATGGGAGTCTTTGCTGGTTTTCTATATGACATATCAAATTTCTTCAGAAGTTATTTTCTATATTTTCTTTGATGAATGTAGGTAACTTCCGGAATTTCATTTATTCGAATTCCCAAGAAATATCTTAACTCTTGCATTAAGCTCATTTCAAATTATGCATGCATTAACTTAGAAAATTATTTTGCAATAGAGGGATTAGCATAACCAAAAATTATGTTATCAACATAAATCTGGAAAATCTTAAGGTCGTTTCCAAGGTTTTTACAGAAAAGGGTAGTGTCCACCTTGCCTCTTGAAAAAACATTTTCTAGGAGAAATGCACTTAGTCTCTCATACCAAGTTCTTGAGGCTTGTTTCAGACCATACCGTGATTTATTATGTTTAAAAACATGTTATGGAAACATAGTGCATTCAAAACCTGGCGGTTGGTGAACATACACCTCTTCAAAAATGTAACCATTTAGAAATGAACTTTTTACATCCATTTGATATAAAATAATACGATTATTAACAACCAAAGAGATTAGAAGGAAAAAATATTATAATTTTCCGACTGGGGAAAAGGTTTCATTATAATAAATACCTTTTTGTTAACTATAACATTGTGGAACTAGCCGTGCTTTATTTTTGACAAATTCTACTTTCTTATTTAACTTATTTATGTATACCCATTTAGTACGAATCATGTGAGTTCCTTTAGGTTTAGGTACCAGATCCCCTACATCATTTATAGAGAACTGATTCAGCTCTTCTTGCATTGCCAAAATCCATTCATTATTTTTAAGAGCCTCTTGACAGGATGTTGGTTCTATTAAAGACACCAATTCCATAAGAGTTTCTTAAGTTTACTTGAAAGTGGATATTGTTTTGACAGGTTCTATTTTATCTCCCATAATCACATCTTTAGATAAGACTTGTCTTAGCCTTTGCCTTTTCTATACATATGGACATTCAATTGTTTCTGATGAATCATTCTTTTTATTTGACTCTTTGTCTTTAAAATCTTTATCCTTTTCTTCATAACCTGCAAGGTTAATTTCTAGATCTGCAAAATTCTCAAATAGCTTTGACTTTTATGGGTCAAGCTTACCGTCGAATCTAACATGAATTGATTCCTCCACCATACGTGTTTCTGTATTGTATACTCTGTAGCCGTTAGAGCGTTCTAAGTATCCCAACATAATACAACTTTTTTCTTTAGAGTCAAACTTGTTAAGATTCTTGTTGTACCCCAAAATTTTCCCTCCCATTTTCTTCAAGATATCTCCTTATGCTCCTAGGGTTTTTAATTGCTCAAGACTACTCAAGGCTTGATCAGACAAATTCTCCTCCTAAGTAGTTGTCCTACAATTAGGGTTTCACTTTTCTCAAGGAAATTTGCGCTTACAATGCCTCAAGTAAATTTCATGGTTCCTCATATGTCTCAAGAAATTATCATGCCAAATTTCAAGCCATGCATCACAAGATTGCCCAGTCAATTGCTCAAATGATTGAAAATCAACTGTATTGGATAAAAAGTCAATTGTTGTCAACATACAGTCAATCTTCAAGATTTTGGGTCAACATCAAGATTTTGAAGTCACATTCATAATTTGATCAAGGTTTACTCATGATTCATCAATAAAACTCAAGATTTACTAAAAGTTAAAAGTTACTAAATTAGGGTTTTCTCAAGGAGAAGTCAACTGAACTTTGACCAAGCACAACTCTCACATGCTTCATCATATTTTTATCAACCAAATCTCATGTTGAAGGAAATTCAATTCTCTAAAACTTGGTCTCTCTAAGCTCAAGCACAAAAAATGCTTCATTTGAGAGATATGAGCCAATACATTATAGGTCATTTCAAAAGTCAACAAAAAGACACTTTTCATCAAGGCAACTTACATCAAGATAAAGTCTTCAAATGAAAAAATAATCAACATAGAGATTGTATAGCATATCTCGGCCTTTCCAAAATGTTAAAGATCACCTTCATAGTATCAAAATTGAGAGAGTTATGATTCGTGCATATTGGGAAATTTTGAGAAAATGCATGAAACCTAAATTGATCAAACTTGAATTTTTGGGCTAATGGGATTATCTTTCAAGGTCCAAAGGTGTATTAGGCCTCATAGTGAACCTATGAACCTATTCATACTCCCCTTTGATCATTATTCCATTTATTATTATTTTTATTTATTTAAATTCAAAATAAATTAAATAAATTCAACGCTTTCATACAAAGGTCCAAGCCCACTTCTGTTGACCTAATTTTCCTCTATATATTCAGACAGAAAGATGGACACGAAAACCATGCAAGAGATCCTATTCCAAAAACATAAAATTTTTAAAATCACGGAAAACTACAAACCCTATTTTTAGCCTCTATCAAAGCAATCCAACCATCCCATTCAACTCCAGGGACATTGTAGGGTAAGAATGGATCGATTGTGATGATCCAAAAGGCCTGAAACTCATAACCATGCATCTCCAGTTTCCTTGTTTTGTTGCAAATTCATATTTTCATTTTTATGTTGTTTTGATGCAAGCTAACATTACTAATGTTCTCTTGAGATGTCAATATGCAGGATAGGCCCATCACATGACCTCTATAACGACTGAATCATGAGTTTCCATGCTTGCACCATTTCACCTTATCTTCTCGTATCTCACTGTACAGGGAGAATCAGCCAAAACCAAGGCCAACATTGAATTCGCAAGGCCCAAACTAGGGGGGTAGGGTACCTTTGCATCACTAACACTCCTTGTTTTTGCAGGTTGAAAAACGTATTCGCCGGAAAAGACGACCGGAGCTAGGGCTCCGACATAGGTTTGATCCCTGCCTTTTGATGTTTATTTATCATATTTTCCAATATTTTGTCGGTTTTATTATATGTTGCGTTGCTTCCATTCTCTAAACACTAAAGCAACAATGGCTCAGTTGTAAAGCAGGCGCACTAAAGACCAAGAGGGCGTGGGTTCAACACCCACCCCCAACATTCTTTATTTCCTTGTTTTTCCTAACCCCATTTTCTTCTTCTTAATTAATAAACCCTAATTATTTTAATTAAACCCTAATAAACTTTTAACTAACCCTAATTATTTTTTTAACCTAATATTTTATCTAACACTTATTAAATTAGGTTTAAAGTTTTTTATGACAATTAAATTTTATTTTAATTAAATTTTTTTAATATTAAAATTATCTAGATTTTTAGGTTTATTTAATTATTATCATTAAACCAATTTCTTCATAAAAAATTACCAAAAACATTTTCTTTTTATTTTTCTATTTTTTCTATTATTTTCTAGATCAATTGTATAGGGCGTTTTCAAGTGTAATAGCGTAGCTTTATATTTTTCTCATTTTCCTTATCATGTAATTTCTTCTGGGATGTAATAGTTTAGGATTTTATTTTCCACATTTCCTTATTATGTAACTGCCCCAAAGTCTTGTAATATTTTAGGTTTTACATTCCACACTTTATATTTCTACTATTATATTTTCTATGCAATTGCTAGTAATTAGGGTTTGTATGGCAAAATATAATCAACCGATAGCAAAACCTTAATTTCAAAGATAAATAACTGAATTAAACACACTTCCACACTTACACGTCTAGGGTAGCCTTTCATCAATGCCTTTCAGAATAACGGCCAGGTCCCTCGAACGTAGGGATGCTTTAGAAAAAGACCCTTTATACAAAAGATCATAGTCCCTCGATGATCTTCGACGTTTTCTATGAAAATGATCTAGTCCCATACGAAACTAGTAAAGCATTTTTACAAGTTACCTTCAATGATTGTACAATGACCCTTCGCTTGTCCCTTCACATCCAAAAGACAAGGCTACCTACCAACTAATGGTATGGGTAGCATAATCTATAAAGGAGGAGGAAAATAACAAGAATGACCTTGAGTGGGTAGGATAATTTTAATCGCCTGCTCACAAACTTTCCTAAACAAAACATTTTTCACATCAAGCTTTCAAAAACAAATATTTTCAAACACTTTGTACGCATTATTGAGGACTTATACGAGAATCAATACAAAGTTTGCCTTACATTGGAATTTTCAAAATATTTCAAACAAATCACACGCACACAAAGCAATTTTTCAAAAGTGAGCTAAGCAGTTAAGAGCCTGTAGATAACTACAGATGAAAAGGGTTCTAACACCTTCCCTTTTCCTAACCTAACCCCTAAACATAAAATTTGTCAAGGTCTTTCATGTTCTTTTCATCCTTTCCTTATTGGATAAAAGAATACTCGGTGGAGACTCTTACTATCCGCAAAATTTGCGATAAAACGCAAAAACAAGTAAGTTCTCCCACCGTATTACAATTCTCTTTAGTGTTCAGAATAAAAAAATAAAATACAAAAGGATGGAAATACAAAATGTTAGGTTGTCTTCCCTTGCAAAATACATAAGGAGTCTTTTCAAGAATATGTCTTATAGAGATTTTATTCAGAATATAACATGTTATATTTGCAGCTTCTGCCCAAAAATGTTTAGCCACATTTGTTTCATTGATCATGGTTCTGGCCATTTCTTGCAACGTCCTATTTTTCCTCTTTACAACTCTAATTTGCTGTGGAGTTCTAGGGTAGGAGAAATCATGGCATGTTCAATTATAATTAAATAATTAATCAAATTGGTTATTTTCAAATTCACCACCATGATCACTTCTGACTCGAACGATCATAGAATCAAATTCATTTTGTACTATGGAGGAGAACCTAGTGAATTCAGAATGTGAATCATCCTTGTTCCTTAGAAATATTACACATGTCTAACGAATGTAGTCATCTACAATGACAAGTCCATACTTCTTACCATTGACTAATGTTGTTTTAATTGGACCAAACAAGTCAATGTGTAAAAGCTCTAAATGTCCAAAGGTGGAAACAACATTTTTGGCTTTAAAAGAAGTTTTAGAAAGCTTGTCTTTTTGACAAGCTTTAAAAAGAACATCTGAAGCAAACTTCAACTTAAAGAAGCCTCTAACTAACTCAAAAGTTTATTTAGCTGAGATATCCTTCTCATGCTAATGTGACCCAAGCATCTATGCCACGCCCACTGCTCTTCGTTAACAGACATTAAGTATTTTACATCTTGGTTTTTAAGATTATAAGCCTTATTTTATAAATGTTTTTTCCTCTTTCCAGTGAAGAGAATTGTTCCATTTTTCAGACTCACAACTTTACACGCTCTCTGATTAAAAATAATGTCATAACCGTTATTGCTTAATTGACTTATGGATAACGAGTTATGCATTAGACCTTCAGCGTACAATGAATTAGATATAGAAGGAAGAGATCCACTACCAATTGTTCCAGATCCTTTTATCCTTCCTTTCTGATCTACACCAAATCCGACGAATCCAACATCTTTAAGTTCCGGGTTTTGGAACATATGCTTTCTTATTGTCATGTGTCGTAAGCATCCAAAGTCCAGATACCATGACAGTTGTTTCAACTCTGCTACATAGGATATTTGCAACATATATTATTTTATCTTTTGGTACTCATAATCTTTTGGGTCCTTTAGAATTCGTTTTCCTAGAGTTTCTATCAAACTTGGGTTTCTGTGCAATATTAACTACTTGAGTTTTTGTAGAAGGATATAGATATGAAAATGGGAAAATGGTTTATTTTCTTGAATATCATCATTGGAACCATAACCAATTCCTCTTTTCCCAGAATGACTAACACCATAAATCATGGAAGTCATTTTGCTTCTATCTATGTTGTTGTTCAAGAATTCCTAAAATGCCTTATCTTATTTGTATAAGTCGGTTAGAGAAGATGGAGATACTTTAGAAAGAGTTTCTTCAAGTTTTAAACATTTCTTGTTTAGAAAGACATTTTCATTTTCTAAAATAAAGATGTCTCCCTTTGTTCAGAAACTTCTTTCTCTAGCTTACCATATTCTTCAACTTTATATTCATGAACTTTTTGAAGGTTCTTGAGTTTTAGTTGAAGTTTATGATACCTACTCATAGATTCAAATAAACATAATTCTAGTTCAGAACGAGAGAGTTCAGAAAATACCTCTTATGAGTCAGAATCAGTTTTTGTGTAATCTTTTTCAGATGTAGTAGCCATGAATTCTATATTAGCATGCTCATCTTCAGATACTGATTCTTCGGAGTCTGATTCATCTCATGTTTCCATAAGACATTTCTTATTGCCATTGAAGGCATTCTTCTTGAAGCTTTCCTTTCTCGTTATTTCTTTCTGAAGCTTTGTACATTCATTTATGTAGTGTCCAAGCTCTTTTCACTTATAGCAAGTAACTTCTTTATTTGCTATTCCTCTTGTAGAAGATTATGAACAATCTTATCTACTTCTAGGTACTTTGAAGTTTCCTTGTATTTTTTTATTGAGTTGTTTTACTCTTTTAGAAATAAGGTACAATTCATATTCGTCATCAGAAGGTTCATCTTTAGAATCTCCTATTTCTTCAGCGTGGAACACTTTGCACTTTTTTGACTTGGTCTTTTCTGAGCTTGACCTAGGAGAAATAGAATTGCTTCTTTTATGAGTCTTATCTTCCTCTAGCCCTATTTCATGACTTCTAAGGGAGCTAACAAAATCATTGAGAGACTGATTGTTTAGATCCTTAGACAACTTCAAAGTTGTAACAATAGGTGTTCATATCTTAGGAAGGCTTCTGATGATCTTTTTAACTTGATCAACTGTAGAATAGTCCTCATCCGGAACTTTAAGTCCTGCTACCAAAGGTTGAAACCTTAAAAACATAGTTTCAACAGTTTCATCTTCTTCCATCTTGAAGGCTTCATATTTCTGAATTACGGCTAGAACCTTAGTCTCCTTAACTTGAGTGTTACCTTCATGTGTCATTTTCAACGAATCAAAAATATATTTCGTTGTTTCTCTATTAGTGATCTTCACATATTCATTGTGAGATATAGCATTGAGAAGAATAGTTCTAGATTTATTATGATTATTGAGTTAACACTTATGATCACCATTCATTCTATTTATGAGAATGGGAATACCAATCACATAAACACGTTCTTCGTAACCAAATACAATAAAGATCCCAAAGATCATAATTATATCCTAGAAAGAAACTTTCTAGTCTATCTTTCCAATAGTCAAATTTCTCTCCATCAAAAATATGAAACTTAGTACTGTAACCATCTCTTTCGTTTGTATGAGCGGCAACCATAGAAGTTTTTCTCACATAGGATCTCTCTACACAGTTAAGTGTTTGATTAGAAAATCAATAAAAGATCCGGAGCTCTGATATGTATCATAGGTTGATAAAAACACAAGAAAGGGGGCTTTGAATTGGGGTTTTCAAAAACTATTTCTTTTGCAAATGCTTCTCACAAAAAAACAATGATAACTAAGGAAGAAAGAAAAGTGACACCTTTGGTTTATAAAAGTTCACCTTAGAAAAGGCTACTCTTGTCCACCCACCAAGGTGATTTTGTCTTAGAAAAGGACTTAATTCAATAATCTAGAAAGATTACAGCAACCTCTAAGAGTTTAGAAAAACACCTTAGGCCTCTCAAGTAATTCTGACTACAAATTAGTCACTTGAGGAAATTAATCTAGAAAGATTTAAAATCAAACAATGTTTACAAGAATGCTTCTAAAAAGAATATTTAACACCACAATGAAGAACAAATGTTTACACATAAATATGAGCAACAACTCTTGTGTATACAACAATTATAGAACTAATACAATAATGAGCAACAACTCTTATGTTCTAGAGAATATAAGTTAACACAAATTTGAGCAACAAATCTTTATGTTTTTCTTTTGAATATTTTATCTCTTTGATTTTCTTATACTTTTGATACTTTTATTTGAGTAGTTTATTTGTTCTTCGTTATATTCATTTTTCTTTGTTCTATTCGATAGACTATAAAGAAGTAGCAACCCCTTTATATATGTTGAGAAAATAAGACCGTTGGAAAACGGTAGCGTATGAACATGGAAAATATGGAGATTTAACACCACAAATATTGAAAAAGGTGTTGTACAATTGTATTGTTTACTTCTTGTATAAGTTTCTGATCTTTTCTTCTGTTTGAGATACTTCTAATTTGATGTAGTAAGAGAGCACAAAAGATATCATGTCTTTGTTCTTCAATCCTCTGATGGAATGATTCAGATATGAAGATATGAATACTCTAGAAGATATTTTTTGTATTGTTTCCAAAGGTATCAGAGTCTTCAGAACTAGAACCTAGTTTTCAGATATGTAGCAGCAACTTATCTAACAAACAGTTTCTTAATAACTGAGCATTGAGGCAAAAGCTTTATCTGAGAAACACTTTATCTTGTTTTCTAATTGTTGAAGCAAAATTTTTATATATTATGTTCACTATATATTATTTTCAGGACACACTAAACTTCTGAAGCAACAACTAATTTGGATAATTACATGGAGTTCTGTTTTTGGCAAAAATTCAACATTCATCTGATTTGTTGATCTTTCTTTAGAACATTAAACGATAGTATTTCTGATGTGATCTAAACACATTTCTTATGATTCTTAAGACATCAATCCTGAACTAATTTGAATGTTTTATCTGCACACTTAAAGAACTATGAGATACCAAAATTGTTCACATAAAAGATATGTGCTTTTATTATCAAAACCCAAAGATTATATCTAGAACCAAATCTTGTTATAACACTATCCATTAATGATGTTAAGAAGAGTGGAGATTGTATCTTTTCGTTTAAGGATGCTCAAAAAGTTGTTCAGAAAGGTCCTAGTGGTGTTTTGGGACAGGTCAATCTTCCAGAAAACAAGAACATGACTTGTTTGGGTTTCTCTCCTCAGAAAGATGAAGCTACAAGGCAAAATTATTATTTTCATTAGTATTCTGATATATTCCATAGTGGAGGTTTTATCAATCTGACTCCCCTAGAAGTTGATGTTATTCTTGAAGGTGAGCCAAAGCCGGAAAGGCTAATCTATGTGACGTGCGGAAGAAGAGTTCTAAATTAGACCTATATTGATATTCCTTGCTCTGTTCACATCTCGAAGTAATTTGTTTTGCTTTTTTCAAAAAAATCCTTTCACTCCACCCAAGGTGAAAGTGATGTTGTTTGGGATTGTCTTTGTTTTAAATTTTAAAATCATTAATAAAAGTATTTTGGTTAACCCATTGTGTTTTTATTTCGTGTTTTTTCTTTGAAAATGGTAATTTGAAAAAAAAAACCTTTACAAATAACTGTCAATAAATCTTCATAATCACTTGGTGCATTTATCTGTTTTTAAAATCATGCATATTCATATGTGCAAATTAATTAATAAAATCGTTGAAAACAATGACCCTACGCCCTCTCCAAACTTTGAATATCATGTGTATGAAGCTTAAGATGAGGAGTTGACTGGAATTCCAAAAGAGGTCTCTCGGTTGCTTGAGCACAAGGAGAAGACCATTTAGCCATATGAAGATCTGTTGGATACGATTAACTTGGGTTCCGAAGAAGAGTGGAAGGAAGTCAAGATTGGGGCACAAGTTCATCTAGATGTGAAGAGCAGGTTGACTGATTTGTTGAGAGAGTATGTTAATATCTTTGTTTGGTCCTATCAAGACATGCCCGTTTTGGATACTGATATTGTGGAGCATCGTTTGTTGTTAAAGCCAGAGTGCCCACATATCAAGCAAAAATTAAGGAGGACTCACCCTGATATGGTAGTTAAAATCAAAGAAGAAGTTTTGTGACATCAGTTTACCTTAAATGGGTCGCCAATATTGTTCCAGTTCTTAAGAAAGATCTAAAAGTCCCGATGGGTGCTAAATTTTTGTGAATTTGAGTATGAATAATTAGCACTCATTGGCTTAATTATTTTTCTTTTTGTAAATAAACTTCAACTTTAGTGTATATTCGGTAAAGTTTACGTTATAGTGTATATATCTCGTTATCATATAAATATCATTTAGTTTAATTGATTTTATCTAATTTTTGCAGGTATTCAAGTATTTACATTTATGCATTATTAGAAAGAGCATTGAATAAGCTTTCCACATTTCAAAACGGGCGTAAACCAGAGTTACAATTCTCAAGTTATGGTCGAAATAGTGAAGAATTTTTTGTTGTTGCGTATGGTGTACTTCACCCGAATCCACTTTCGCCTGGCGAAACTAGAAGGACAAAAATACGTTAAAATGGGTAAAAAAATTTTTTTTAAATTATGGTTTTGGGTACTTTTGATCCCAACTCCATCAACCATAATTTTTTTATAGGATTAGCTTAGAAAATAACATTGAAGCTTGCATACCGATGATCTAGGGTGGATTTATCTTCGATCGGCACTGATAAACTCAGAGATTTGTGGTTCATTTCTCTTCATATTTGTGTATTATTTATGTGTTTATTTTGTATATGTATTTACTTGGAACTCATGTATATTTATCGCCCATGGCGTTATATTAAACTTGCTTTACAAATCTTTGTGGATTGTTGTCTTGGATTTTTACTGTGTTAGGGATTTGAGATGTTATAGACATATACTGCTTAGAATCTAGGACCTAATAGATATTCATTCATGAAAGATATTTGGAAAGCATATGTCTACGACAAACCAAAACTCCGCGATTAAGCAAAAATAAAGAATAAGCACCAATATTAATTTGTAAAATGGATTTCATACAATCCCATGATCAACAATTGTACATACAATAGGAGTAAAGATATACATACAATACCCACCATATGAATGATACATAGGGAAGAAGGAGATGAATAGGAAACTTCTTGCAGTGTCAAGATGATCCAAGATCACCCATAGAAAATCGACATGATGAACCCCCGAATGATGTTTCTTGAACTTCTAAGCTACAAAGAATTGGATCAGAGCTCCTCCAAGATGGAAAGAAATGATAATAACCTAGAAAATGTGTTTCTAAACCATTTATACAAAATTGATCTTAGCAGACCGTGGTTAGCGAGCTCTTCGTGCTAAGCGGGCTCAATTATAAAGCTTCTGACAAATTCTTTAAAATTCTGTGTAGCATGCAAGAGGTTACGCTTAGCATGCTCCCCTAAGTAGAAATTCTCAAAATGAGTCTTTTATTTTGAAAACGCGCATCTGGAGTTGTGCCTTTGAAACTTTATTCCTCAATGCTCCAAAATACAACAAATACCTACAAAAGAAGTATAATCTATCAAACATTGCACAAAAGAATTAAAAACACAAATATATAAAAACTAAACATATCTACACAAAAGTCGGGTGTATTCAATGACTATTAACAACAAAGAGTCGATAAGTGCAAGAAAAAGTATATACAAAAATAGCTACGATTTGCACTTATCAAACTCTCCCCAACTTGAACTTGTTTATCCTCAAGAAAGGCCAAACAACTCCAAGAACCAAAAGTAATCAACCAATTAATCATGAATCAACAAATTCTAAAACGTAAAACAAATGTATGGTTCAAACAAAAACATACACGCAAGGTAAATACTTACTACAACCCTACAATGATAACATGTAAACGAAACAAATCTCAAGTACAAAAATCATACTAAACATTCTAAAACAAAACAAGCTCAATCATGAATCACACCTAGTAAAAATTCATCGGTAGATAAAGAACACACAACGGTAAGGAACAAAAAATATTGATCCATAATCTTGCAAACAATATACTAAATTATGCATTCATCCAAAAACATATATTGAAAATACAAAGGCATTAATCACAAGGGCTTTTCAAGGTTTTAATGTGGCTTGGTTAAAAAAGAAAGGATAAGTCCTAAAGCTAATCGAAACAAGAACTTGCCTTAACCTAAGGTAGTGATAAACTCACAAAGACTCAAGCAAAATAATTTCAATCAAACTTCTTCTTCATTCCAAATATCAAACCAACACACATCACTTATTATCACAATATTATTCAAACTCTTTTTGTTTTTGTTTTTCAAAACTTTTATCTTTTTTCTTTCTTTTTATTTTCTCTTTTTTTTTCAATTTTTTCTTTCTTTTTCTTAACCTCATAGTAATACACACAAGAGTAAGCTAACAATTCTCTCCCCAACATGAATTCAACATATCATAATGTGAATACTCCCTACTTTCTAAGGCAAGGTAAAAATTCAAACTACAAATCATATTTAAGGGTTCAATAAAATAAAGAATCAATATCCATACACAAATATAAACTAAACACTCATAGAAAATCATTTCGCAAAAACAACATAGACATCGACAAAAAAGTCAAAACGGGATACTAATAACCACACACTCACAAGGTGAATTAACTATTTCGCCAAGGTAGTTGTGCTCAAAATCAAACAATCAACACAAGCAAAAGATTAAAAATAATAAAATCCAGTTAAAATAATAATTGTATCCTCCAACATATATGAAAAATTTAAAGTTTCTTCACATTTAAGGGTAAAAACAAAACTAAAGTGATTCAAGTCATGAGCAAGTAATGCAAAAAGAATGAATGGTATGATAATTATACAAATGATTAGTTTCCTAAACATATTATGTTAGAAACAATAAATGAGTATCTGGCGAGTACCATCTTCAAAAATTATCATTACCATACATCCGCAAGTTGACACACTCAAAATCAGAAATTCACCAAAAGTGACATCAAGCCTTCGAACCAAAATTTGATTCCAATTAACAACAAAAGAATTAGTTAAAATAATACTATTTTTAATTACTAATACAAAGCCTTAGTGAAAGTGGGAAAAAGTAGAGCCAAGTGAAATAAAAATAATTCATTGGTGTAACTTAGGAGAGTGCGCTAAGCGGGCTTAACCGCGCTAAGCGTGATACACCAGTAGAAGAAAAACCAGGATAACAACATGCAGTCCAACAGAACCCTCCATAATCACCTACACTATCCTCAACTACACATGTATAATATTTACAATCGACAATAGACCTCAAGCTAAACACGACAAGCTTGCGGAAAAACACAAACTGAAATAACAAAACAAACGGGTGAAAGTGAATTAAATAAGTTTAAAAGTGAAATTTTGAGAATTTAAAACATGTCCAATTTTAACTTGTTAAAACACAAGTCAACACATACATATAAGAATACAAACAAAACATGCTTGTTGTACGTCGTAAGCGAGAAACCTTTATTGTGCGAGCTAGTAACCTCCTCTCATCATGCCATGGTATTGCCACACCGTGCAAACCTAAACAAAGTGTCCTAAGAAGCACACAACAAACGTTACAAAAATGAGACAATTCACAACATTACGTGAAAACAAAAAAGAACACATATGTGCACAAGTATGGAAATTAAACACAAAACATGTAAAAGTAAAAATAGACAAGTTTATGTAAACATTCTATACAATATATAAATTAATTACAAAACTTGAAAATAAAGAAACTATCACAATGCAAAACAATAAACACCAATCCTCGGTGACGACACCATTTTCCTGAAAGCGATAAAGCGGAAAGAAAAAAGTAAGTTATTAATTTACCGAGTGATATAGGTTATATCGTATCGTGTCCACAGAGATTGGTGAGAGGGAAAAACTACCGTTCGAAATTTTCAATCCTTCTATGTTTGGAAAAGGGATTTCGAAAAAAGTGAGGAAAAAAGTAAATAAAGCAGTAAAGAAAGCGATAAACAATCATCTACAGCCTATGAGAATTCACTTTGGAATCACATTTCACTCTACCCGTCAAACACTTAAACCTATGTATCCATTTCTTACAACCTAAAGCACTTGTTAATACCATCACATATCGCTCACACTAAGACTATCTCTAACGCAAAGTGAGACATCACCCGTATTGCTCTCGTGATGATCTCTCAACCGACTCAAATAACCCGGATGCATTTCATAACTGATCCCCACATGAATATTAAGCCTAAATCTATGTCTAGAGTTTAGGACCTAATAGATATTCATTTAAGAAAGAGATTCAGAAAGCATATGTCTACGAAAAAACAAAACTCAATGATTAAGCAAAAATTAAGAATAAACACCGGTATTAATTTGTAAACGAGACTTCATACAATCCCATGGTCAACAAATGCACATAAAGTAAGAGTATATATATAGATATAACACCCACCATAGGAATGATACATAAGGAAGAAAGAGATGAATAGGGAACTTCTCGCGGTGTCAACACAATCCAGGACCACCCATAGCCAATCGACATGATGAACCACCCAACGATGTTGCTTGAACCTCTAAGCTACAAAGAATTTGATCAGAGCTCCTCAAAGAGGGAAATAGATGATAAAAACCTAGAAAATCTATTTCTAAACTATTTATACAAAACTGATCTCAACAGACCGTGCTTAGCAGCCTCACCGCGCTAAGTGGGTTGCTGATATATACACACTAAACTTCCTAAAACCGCGCTAAGCGTCGTATCCACGCTAAGCGGGCTCAATTACAAAGCTTCTTCCAAATTCTTAAAAACTGCACGTAGCGTGCTAGAGGATGCACTTAGTGCGTTCACCTGAGCAGAACTTCTCAAAACTGGGTCTTTTATTCCAAAAACGTGCATTTGGAGTTATGCCTTCAATACTTTATTCCGCAATGCTCCAAAATGAAAAAATACCTACAAAATAAGTAAAATCTATCAAACGTTACACAACTGAATCAAAAAACACAAACATATACAAACTAAACGTATTTACATAAAAGTAGGATTTGTTCAATGATTATTAACAAAAAAGAGTCGATAAGTGCAACAAAAATTATATACAAAAATAGCTACAATTTTCACTTATCAAACACTCCCCAACTTGAACTTGTTTGTCCTCAAACAAGGCCAAACAGCACAAAGAACCAAAAGTAATCAATCAAAGAATCATGAATCAACAAGTTTTAAAATGTAAAATAAATGTATGGTTAAGACAAAAACATACACGCAAGATAAATATTTACCACAATCCTACAACGATAACATGTAAACGAAACAAATCTTAAGTACAAAAATCATACTAAACATTCGAAAACAAAACAAGCTCAATCATGACTCACACCTAGTAAAAATTAAGCGGTAGATGAAGAACACCAAAGTTAAGGGATAAAAAACACTCATCCACAATCTTGCAAACAATATACTAAATTATGCATTCATCCAAAAACTCATATTGAAAATACAAAGGCAAGAATCACAAGGGCTTTACAAGGTTGTAATGTGGCTTGGTTAATAAATAAAGAATAAGTCCTAAAGCTAATAGAAACAAGAACTTGCCTTAACCTAAGGTAGTGATAAACTCACAAATACTTAAACAAAATAATTTCAATCAAATTTCTTCTTCATTCCAAATTTTAAACCAACACACATCACTTATTATCACAACATTATTCGAACTCTTTTTGTTTTTGTTTTTCAAAACTTTTCTCTTTTTTCTTTCTTTTTGTTTTCTTTTTTTTTTTCACTTATCTTTATTTATTTTTCTTAACCTCATAGTAATACACACGAGAGCCATAAAACAATTATCTCCCAAACTTGAATTAACCATATCGTAATGTGAATACTCCCTACTTTCTAAGGCAAGGTAAAAATTGAAACTACACATAATAGTTAATGGTTTAAGAAAACAAAGAATCAAAATCCATACAAAAAGATAAACTAAACACTCATAGATAAGCATTTAGAAGAAAAAAAACATGGACATCAACAAAAAAGTCAAAAGGGGATACTAATGATCATACTCACAAGGTGAATTGACTATTTGGCCAAGGTAGTTGTGCTCAAAATCAAACAAAAAATGTCTTGAACATGTTCATGCTTTCATACAATCAACACATAAAAAAAATATTAAACATAATAAAATCCAGTTAAAACAAGGATTCTGGCCTCCAGCATATATGAACAATGGAAAGCTTCCTCACATATATGGGTTAAAAAGGGAACTAAAGTTATTATACTCATGAGCAGATAATGCAAAAAGAATGAACGATATGGTAATTATACAAATGATAAATTTCCTAAACATGTTATGTTAGAAAGCGCTAAAGGAGTATCTACCGAGTACAATCTTCAAAAACTATCATTATCATACATCTTCAAGTTGACACACTCAAAATCAAAAAATCACCAAAAGCGACCTCAAGCCATCGAACAAAATTTGAGTCCATTCTTCAACAAAAGAATTAGTTAAAATATTAATATTGTTAATTACTAATAAAAAGCCTTGGTGAAAGTGAGAAAAAGGATAGCCAAGTGAAATAAAAAGAATTCACTGGCACAACTCAGGAGAAAATGCTAAGCAGGCTCAACCACGCTAAGCCTGCTCCAACAGTAGCAGAAAAACCAAGATAGCAACATGCAGTCCAACAACACCCTCCACAATCACATACACTATCCTCAACTAAATATGTATAATATTAATAACTTCCAACATACCTCAAGCTAAACACGTCAAGCTTGCAGAAAAACACAAACTTACATAACAAAACAAACGGGTGAAAGTGAATTTAACAAGTTGAATAGTGAAAATTTGAGAATTTAAAATAGGTCCAATTTCAACTTTTTAAAACACGTGCCAACAAATACATAAACAAATATAAACAAAACATTCTTGTTGTACATCGTAAGCTAGATGTCTTTATTGTGCGAGCTAATAACCTCCTCTCGTCATGCCATGGTATCTTCACACTGCGTAAACCTAAAGAAAGTGTCCTAACAAGGACACAACAAACATTACAAAAATAAAACAATTCACAACAATATGTGAAAACCAAAAAAAATAAATATGCACAAGTATGGAAAGTAAATACAAAACATGTACAAGTAAATATAGGCAAGTTTATGTACATATTATATACAACATTGAAACAATCAGCTAAACAATCAACTGATAATGAAATCAATGAAGTTGCCATCAAACGTTTTTTATCCCACAATAAGAGAAAGGTAATCATCGAGTAAACCTGAGAAGGGTGAAATCACGATCAAACGACCGAGAGATCGGGTAAGGGAGTCTGTTACGCTAGGGGAAGGTATTAGTACCCCACACACCCATAGTATTCTACAGTATCAGCTCATGTTATCTATCTTAGGGGTATGTTAGAATCAATATCTAGGCTTAAGAGTTAAAATAAAATGCGAAGAGGGAATGCATGCAAAAGAAAAGAGAAAATAATGTAGGAAAAAATAAAGTTGTGCTCGTTCGGGCCCTACCCCAATGCCTACGTATACCTTTTAAGGAATCAGAGCAGCCGTAGTTCGGCTTCAAAACTTTCCGTTTGTTTTGTGTTTTTTAATGAACGAATATTAATTTCGCCTTCTACCGCAGCTCGACCTTTGGAGACTTATGCGTCAGCACATAAGTGAATTAACATGTTCTTTTGAAAAGGTTTGAAAGAAAAGCTAGAAGGCTCAAAAGAGTTTGCATTGATTGGTATCTTTTACTTTAAAGAATGATGTCAAATTTGTTAGATGTTCTATACTTTTTTCAAGAAAAAGAGTTTTATTCTTAATGCAGGGATACAAAAGAAAGAAAAACATCTGAGGGAAACTAACATAGATCTATCCCTAATATTATCATACAATGATTAACCCTAAGGTTGAGTTTTAAAAGGGGAGTCTCTACCCTATGTTAGCATGCATGGATACCTATCCTAATGTCTATCTCAAAAGCTAGTCTAATCGAGTGATCTTAAGGGAAGCATACAAGTTTCTATCCTAAGGGGACGTGGTATAACAAACAAATAAGAAAACAAGTTCTTTGGCAAAAGCACACAATCATAAGTAACACATATTGACTCAAAGGGATGGAGAAAACAAGAGAAATGCTTTAGCTAAGGGGAGCGGATCACCCGAAGCGAACAAGCGAGAGACGGATAAAAAATAAAAACGTGACGTCCAAAGCGACTGGACACCTAACCAAGATATATAAGATCGAGGTAGACGATAGAAGACAATATGAAAGATCACGGAGTGTCAGCATCGGCCAATGCGCACTCCAGATAAAGCATAGGGTTTGATTGCAAAACCCTTCCCCACTGGATGGACTCAATACACAAGATCTTGACGACTCCGAAGCATCAATGTTTAACGTGAGCTAAGGATGACAAAAACTAGAATGTGTAGGGGTCGATTACGGACCCTCCCCGCTCGCCTCCTTTTAAGGGCTTATCATCTATAATATAATGTAGGCACAAATGTATACACACGTGTGGAATACCTACTTCAAAGGTAGGATTTTAAACAAACACAAATAGCATACAGAAAGCGGTGCCTGCTACAGGACTTTAAACAGCGACTTCGAGCGCACGCTCTTTATTTCATGCTTCCTACTTCACATAATATCTAAAAAGCGATAAATGTCCCTACTATACATGATCTATATAAATTAATAATATGTGGAACAAAAATAGAAGAGTGGCATACCAAACGAACCAAGGTCCGTAGCCTAGCAAGCAAAGTAGAGAAATCCTGAGAAACTCCAATCAATCAGAATGAAGCTGGATTCTGCGTATAAAACCCCAGAAAATTCTATCACCGCTCCGCTGGAGAATGACAACTTTAAAGAACCTCGAAAGCTTCTGTAATTTTTGACTTCTTACTCTACATCTAAAATAGAGGTGAGAGTGATGGAATTACCACGACGTTGTTTCCTTTGCAATCCAACCTTTCGAACCATTTTTTTTTACAGTTATTGAAGAATGAAGAAGTGAGAATTTGTTGAGGTTGTCCAAGAATGGATGAGAGATCTGGTTTTGATGAATGATGGATGAGCGAGAGGTTTTGAAGAGAAGAGAGAGTTTTTTATTCCATCAAAGATAGAGAATCGGGTGGTTAAAGAGAGAGTCAGGTTATTGCATGGAAGATAGCGAGAGGAGTTTTTGCTTCTATCTGGACAAGAGGGAGAGTGTGGATGTTATGGGAAAGAGAGAGGAAGTTTTTTTTTCTATTCTAGTGTGCATGAGAGAGAAGAGAATTTGTTGAGAGAGGTTGTTACAATTGAGAGTGTTTGTTATAATTGTTATGCCATGAAAGAGAGAGAGAGACCCCTTATTAAGCCAACTCTCACCACTATATATGACTCACGAGTTATTACATGGCCATTTGAGGAAAATAGCATTGACTTACGTGTTATGTTGCAACGTCTACTATTATCATGCCTACACACGCGTTTTTCTGCCAAACTACTCAAAGCTAGTTGTGACTCTGTGCCATTCTTCTTGGCTCAAAATCTCGAGTTGTGGATGTCCTGAAGCTAAGATATCAAGACCAAAAGTGAAGAGGAGGGTTGTATGAAGAAGTTTTATGTTGACATCGATTTAAATCAATGCATGTATCATGCTTTAAAACGACCACAAAGTCAAGAGATCGTAACTAATGGAAACACCAGCAATTTCGCCAACACCGCCATATATTTACCAACTTCTTTTTCTCAACTTCATGAGTTGATAATTTGAAATATAGATCTCTTCAGTAGGAGGACCCAAGATCAAAGTTGAAGAGGGAATTTCTCTGAACAATTTTCATATTAGAAGTTTCTTGAGATAACGCATACAACATGCTCAAAAACAGCCAGTAAATAGTGATATCAAAACTGGCTGTAGCGTCTGAAACTTCACTAAGCTGAAAATCCAATCATTAACTCCATTGTTGTGATTTCAAGACCCTATAATTCACTCAATAATGATCCAAATGAGAAAAAAGTTATGTCCTTGGAAAGAGAAAAAATGATACAACGACTTTGTAGTTAACTACACTTTTATATAATGCCCGAGGCCACATGAAAATCGAGCTCAAAGCTGGCCACCCAACCATTTTGAGAACTTTCAAAATTTCACTAAGTATAGAAATTCCAAAGTTATGAACATTCATATTCCATGCCTTATAACTCAAAATCTAAGCACTTTTTGGAGTTAAGTCCTCAAGGACATAAATGGAGTATGAAATTTCTTTTTTCTAATGCGCATAAATTCGCAATTTCTGACCACACATGAATGAGATAAAGGGCTGCAAAGATGGCTAGATGAACACAAATTCTTAAAACTTAGAAAAAAATTCTAAGTTTCCAAATTACTTAAAATGAAAGAAACTTCAATTTGGCCAATTCTTTTGAATTTTCTCAGAAAATTATCGCATTTTCCCTCATTTTGATTTTTGACAATAAATTTGACCAAAATCCCATTTGGTCAACCTTTAACTTTCTGTTGACCTTTGTTT
Source organism: Vicia faba (assembly GCA_948472305.1). Taxonomy (NCBI): domain Eukaryota; kingdom Viridiplantae; phylum Streptophyta; class Magnoliopsida; order Fabales; family Fabaceae; genus Vicia; species Vicia faba. The sequence continues at coordinate 896,919,710 of OX451738.1, forward strand.
ATATACACCCAGTCTCTTCTTATTCAATTAATCCTTATTTTTCTGATAAGATATAGAGATCAATACACCACATGCAGATTCTTTAAGACCAATAGAAGACCGTGGAACCATTTTAAGCTCAAAGATTAAGTCATAATATACCAATAATCAAAAACCCTAATTAGTAGCCGCAATGTTAGAGAAATTGATAAGTGCTCCAAACCCTAATCTGGATGAAGTATATTGTCAAATCTCTTGAACCACCAAGTCTCATGCAGAGAGATCATACATGTGATGATGAGACGCAATACATTCAACCCTTGTAGATAAAATTTCTTCCCTTGATTAGTATATACTCACCCAACCAAAAACCTTGATCACTTGTCATTGAGTTAATTCAATGCAAATGATGAATATGATGATGAAGTATACGCTATTTTTTTTACTAGCAAGAGGGAAAATTTTGGGGTACAACAGATGCCCCTATTCAATCTTCTTTAACTAGATGGTGAGATCGGCAGACCCCTTTCGCACGATCAAGGTGGAAGAGGATTTAATACTTAATAGGACCATAAAATTTGGGCTCTTAAACCAGTCGGGATTTATTATAGTTTTTCTTTTATTAGAAGATGCATGTCAGGCCGACGGAAGACATATGAAAGCAAAGAGACCAACCGAAGGGGAATCCTAACGAAGGGTACCGACCAAAGGTAGATTTACGGGGTGCCAGCCGAAAGTGGACTTCAAGATAAAGAAACCAGCCGCAAGGGAATATTCATCAAGAAATACTATGCCGAAGGTGGATTCCTAAGAAAAGAAAACCGATCAAAGGAGAACTTATAATGAAAATAGACCATCCGAAGGGGACTCTTAACAAAAGGTACCATCCAAAGGTAGATTTTAAGGATAAAGAAATGAGTCGAAGCAGAATCTACATCAAGGAATATTATGCCGAAGGTAGGTTCCTAAGAAAAGAACTCCAATCAAAGGAGAACTCACAGGGGATAAAGATATGAATATTTGGTTAGAGTTAGAAACACAAGAGCAAAACCAAGCATCAAGAAACAAATGTTCGGAGTTGATAGAGAACACAAGAAAGAGACTAACCGAAGAAAGCCCCAACAAAAAAGGACACATTCGCCTAAACAAGGATGCCAGACAACTGTGTTAGAACATAGTTTGATTCTACAATCCTTAATTAGAGTTTTGATGATAACAAACACAAAGAACAAATATGCACTCTAAATTTGTGTTGTTTTTTATACAGAAGTTCTGACTTAAACAACATCAGAAGTTAAACCATAGAGGCTTTCAAGCTGAGCTAATCAGAATGTTCTGAAGAATGATGATCAGAATCTACGTTAAAGTAAAAGATACTCTGACTCTGAGCAGAAGTCTAATATACTATCAGATCTTCACATCTCTGAGTCATCAAAGTTCTTAAGTAAAAGCAGCATGCAAGATTCTAGTTCTGGAGTGTTGCTTTTCAATTAAGACAGTACCATATGCAACGACTTCATTAAGACAAGAATCTTCTCAATATGGAAATTGCATTAAGTATCCATCATCACGCTTTATTTTGGACAAGATTTCCATGCTATATAAACAAGCTTAAAGGACAAATCATTTAAGATTTTGACCAACGACAACTCATACATCTTAAACGCTGCAAATATTCATATTCTCTCATACTCTCAAATTGTGAAATATCACAATAGTGATACCGTTTTTGTGACGAAAAACAACAGTACATAGTAAATTATTTTCTTTTGATTAAGCTAGTTTTCCTTGAGATAAATCGGGTTGTGGTTGTACTCAAAAAGACTTTGGCAGTTGTCAAAGTAGTATTGTAATCAGTTTTGATTAGTGAATTAAATCCTCGTTGGAGAGAGGCGAAATCACCTTGGCGGGTGGACTGGAGTAGTTTGAGATCAAACAAACCAGGATAAAAATATCGTGTCTACTGCTTTTGATTTTAAGTTTCAATTCAACCCTCCCTTCTTGTGTTTTTCACTTCTTCAATTGGCATCAGAGCACCTAGTTCGGAGTTCATACACTTAACCGTGTCAGTACAAGATCCAAGCTTTAGAAAAACACTATGGTGGGACCAAGCCAAAAATTAGCAATGACTATCATGGGGACAAGGACAGAATCAGCGGCAAATCTCTAGTCTTTGATGGAGAAAATTTTGACTACTGGAAAGACAGAATTGAGAGCTTCTTTCTGGCTCATGATGTTGATCTATGGGACATAGTAATTGATGGATACACACATCCTGTGGATGAAAGTTGTTAGAAGATAGATAGAAAGAGGATGTATGACCAGCAAAAGCGTGATTTTAGAAACCATCATAAAGCTAGAACAATACTTCTCAGTGCCATCTCATACTCAGAATATGAGAAGATCTCAAATAGAGAGACAGCCAAAAACATGTTTGACTCTCTGAGAATGACGCATGAAGGCAACATACAAGTTAAAGAAACCAAGGCCCTTGTGCTCATTAAGAAATATGAAGCATTCAAGATGGAAGACAGTGAATCCATAGAAGCAATGTTCTCAAGATTCCAAATTCTTGTTGTTGGGCTAAAAGTTCTTGACAAAGGATATTCTACTGTTGATCATGTAAAGAAGATCATCATAAGTCTACCAAAGCAATGGAGGCCAATGGTCACTGCACTTAAGATGGCTAAAGATATCAACAAGATATCTCTGGAGGAACTTGTTAGCTCCTCAGAAGTCATGAGATAGAGCTAGAAGAAGACGAGCCTCAGAAGCAAGGTAAGCCTCTAGCATTAAAATTTAACAAAAAATCTGATTCTAAGGTCTTACAGGCTATGGAAGAAACTTCTGATGGATCCTCATCAGAAGAAGATGAATTGTCTCTTCTCTCCAGAATGGTCAATCAACTGTGGAAGCAGAGACAAAGAAAATTCAGAAACCCGAGAAGATTAGAGAATCAGAATGAATCCTCCTCCAGATACAAAAAGTCTGAGTCCTCCTCTGGACACAGAGGATCTGAAGCTTCCTCCGGTCACAGAAAGTCAAATAACAAAGACATCATCTGTTATGAGTGAAATGAACAAGGGCACTACAAAAGTGGTTGTCCAAGGCTTCAGAAGGAGAAGCCCAAAAAGAAGTTCTTCAAGGAGAAGAAGAAAAGCCTCATGGAAACATGGGATGATTCAGACACTTCTGATGCTGACTAAGAGTCAGATGATGAAAGATCCAACTTCGCTCTTATGGAAAATGTGACAGAAGACAGCAAAACCTCTAGTTCAGACTCAAAATCAGACACAAAAGAGGTATTCCCTGATTTCACAATTAATTTTACTAAAGCCGAACTTGCATAAATTCTGAATGAAATTATGGAAAGGTATCAGCAGATCAGAGTCAAATTCAAGAACCTAAAAAAAGGATCTTGTCTCTGACTCTGAAATAATTGAGAGTCTTAGATTAGAAAATTCTGAGTTAAAAGAAAAGATTTTAAAATTAGAAAATGATTTACAAAACTCTGAGAAGGAAACAATCTCAGAGACTCCCAGTAATGCTGATAAGATCATCAAAGAGTATGATCACAACTTTTAGAAGTTTCTGGTTAAAAAATAGATAGAAGCAAGATGGCTTCAATGATTTATGGAGTTAGAAGAAATGGCAGAAAAGGAATAGGATACCAAGGTACGGTATCTCCACATAAGAAAGTCATGAACCTTGTTATAAAACGCACACCACTAAAATCACACTTCACATACGGGCACACACATGACATTAAATACACTAGTAATGATTATTCTGCCAAACCCAAATTCAAACAGAATTTTTGTAAAACTAACAAACCAAGACCCAAAAAGATATGGGTACCTAAGGACAAAATTATATATGTAGCAGATTTCTTTAGCAGCAAGGCTAAAACACCAGTCATGGTACCTGGACTCTGGATGCTCTCGACACATGACGGGAAGAAAGCATATGTTCAAAATCCTGGAACTTAATTCTTGAGGCTACATGGGCTTTGGAGGCAACCAAAGAGGGAAGAACATTGGCTCTAGAACAATAGGTAATGGTAATCTTCCTTCTATTAATAATGTGCATTTAGTTGATGGATTGATGCATAACCTGTTATCCATAAGTCAATTAAGTGATAACGATTATGATACAATCTTTAATCAAAATTAATTCGAAGTTGTTAGTCAGAAAGATGGAACTATCCTATTTAATGGAAAAAGGAAAAACAACATTTATAAGATAAAACTTTCTGAACTAAAAAGTAAGAATGTAAAATGCCTTCTTTCTGTTAACAACAAGCAATGGGTCTGGCACAGAAGAGTGGGGCATGTTATTATGATAAGAATATCTCAGATTAACAAACTCAATCTGGTCAGAGGACTTCCTAATCTGAAGTTCAGCTCAGATGCTCTATGTGAAGCATGTCAAAAAGGCAAATTTGCAAAACCTACTTTTAAAGGTAAAAATGTTGTTTCCACCTCTAGGCCATTAGGACTTCTGCACATAGATTTATTTAGACCAGTGAAAATTGCGTCTGTCAGTGGAAAGAAGTATGGGTTAGTGATCGTAGATGACTATAGAAGATGGACATGTGTAAAGTTCTTAAGACACAAGGACGAGTCATATTTTGTGTTTGTTGCCTTCTGTAACCAAGTTCAAAATGAGAACAATCTTAGAATTGTCAAAGTCAGAAGTGATCATGGTGGAGAATTTGAAAATAAAAAATTTGAATCATTTTTTAATGAAAAAGGCATTTCGCATGACTTCTCTTGTCCTAGAACTCCCCAACAAAATGGATTTGTAGAACAAAAGAACAGAACATTACAAGAAATGGCCAGAACCATGATCAATGAGACTAACATTGCTAAGATCTTCTGGGCAGAAGCAATTAACACAGCATGTTATATTCAGAATAAAATCTCTATAAGACCTATTCTGGAAAAGACTCCATATGAATTATGGAAGAACAGAAAGCTCAACATTTCTTATTTCCATCCTTTTGGATGCACGTTCTCTATTCTGAATACTAAAGATCATCTAAACAAGTTTGACTATAAAGCACAGAAGTGTATTATGTTAGGATACTTTGAACGCTCAAGAGGGTACAGAGTATACAATACAGAAACACAAATTGTTGAAGAGTCAATCATTGTTAGATTTGATGATAAGCTTGACCCTCAAAAGTCAAAGCAGAATGAATCTTTTGCAAATATAGGAGTTGAATTCACAGGTGCTGAAGACAACTTATCAGAAGTTCCTAACAGAGACGCTCCAACAACTTCAGAAAGAAATCTTACAAGTGCTCCAGTACCTTCTGCTGATCAACTTCAGAAAAGGTTATCCAGAAGCATCATAGCTCACCCAAAAGATAAGATCCTGGGAAAGAAGGATGATCCAATAAGAACAAGATCAACATTCAGAAACTCTGAAGAATCCCTCATGGGACTGGTCTCACTGATTGAACCAACAACAATTGATGAAGCTCTATTGGACAATGACTGGATTCTGGAAATGCAGGAGGAATTAAACCAGTTCACCAGAAATGACGTATGGGATCTGGTTCCCAAACCAAAAGGATTCAACGTCATATGAACAAAGTGGGTGTTCAGAACCAAAGTGAATGAGCAAGGAGAAGTCATCAGAAACAAGGCTCGACTTGTGGCACAAGGTTATAGTCAGCAAGCGGGGATAGACTATACAGAAACGTTTGCTTCAATCGTCAAGTTAGAATCTATCAGAGTCTTAATCTCTTTTGCTGTAAATAATGGCATCACTCTGTATCAAATGGATGTCAAAAGTGCATTCTTAAATGGTTACATTGATGAAGAGGTAAGTGCACCAACCCCCTTGGTTTGAAAATTCCGAACACCCAAAATATGTTTTCGAACTAAAGAAGTCACTCTATGGTCTGAAACAAGCTCCCAGAGCTTGGTATGAAAGGCTAAGTAACTTCCTGTTAGAAAAGGAATTCACCAGAGGGAAAGTGGACACAACCTTGTTCTATAAGACATTTAAGAATGACATTTTAGTTTGTCATATTTATGTAGATGATATCATTTTTGGATCCACTAAACCTTCTCTGGGAAGAGAATTTGCTAAGTGCATGCAGGCAGAGTTTGAGATGAGCTTAATGGGGGAACTTAAATTCTTTCTGGGCATTCAGATAAACCAAACTCCAGAAAGAACTTACATTCATCATAGAAAATATGTTAGAGAACTTCTGAAGAAATTTGACCTCTCAGAATGTAAGCCATCAAAGACTCCAATGCATCCCATGTGCATTCTAGAAAAGGAAGAGGTAAGCAAAAAGGTAGAACAAAAAATATACAGAGGTATGATTGGATCTCTCCTTTAACTGACGGCTTCAAGGCATGCTATTTTATTCAGTGTTTGCTTATGTGCTAGATTCCAATCAGATCCTAGAGAATCTCACTTAACAGCAGTTAAGCGAATTTTAAAGTATCCGAATGGTACTACTAATATGGGCTTGTTTTATAGAAAATCCAATGAATACAGCTTAGTAGGATACTGTGATGTTGACTTTGCTGGAGACAGAGTAGAGCATACAAGAACTTCTGGAAGCTTCCAGTTTCTGGGAGACAACCTGATCTCATGGACCAGCAAGAGACAGTCCACAATAGCATTGTCAACAACAGAAGCTGAATACATAGCAGCTGCTGGATGTAGCACTCAAATTCTCTGGATGAAATGTTAACTTGAAGACTTCAATATATTTGAGAGTAACATTCCTATATTCTATGATAACACTTCTGCCATATGTCTATCCAGAAATCCCACTTTGCATTCTAGGGCTAAGCGTATAGAAATAAAACATCACTTTATTAGGGACTATATTTAGAAAGGAATTCTTTCTTTAAAATTTATTGACACAGACCATCAATGGGATGATGTGTTTACAAAACCCCTTTCTGAAGATAGATTCAATTTCATTCAGAAACATCTCAGATTGAAATTGTTTCTAGAATAAAATGTTTTATTCGCATATTCTAATCCTCATAATTTTATTGATTTCTGTGAACATCTGATCAACTTGTCTTCAGAAGTTAGGAGTACAGTTGCCTCAGAATCAATCTATGATGATCTGAACTTTTCATTTCAAGGATAGAGGCGTGTAGTTCACACCATCAAACATTTGTCATCCTTTCACAAGCTACCTTCTGTGGCTGAACACGCGTTCAAATTCTGAAGGATCTAAGGCTCTGATCGGATGCATGGAGACACCTGTTATTGGTAATTGTTCAATATCTCACTAAATCCCCTAATTTCAGGTTTCATTAATTTAGCATAATCATTACTTATTTTTCTCTTTCTTACTGATTACGTTTTCAAAAGTGCTTATATAAACTCAATTCACTATTTCATTCATTCATGTTTTACCACCTTCAATATTCTATCTTGCTCTAGTTTTTCAAAAACCCTTTATATCATTTTTCTTCAAAGAATCCATGTGAACAATGGCATCCCCATCAAGTCTCAAGAATCTCAACAGTGCTCCTAGTTCTTCATCAACTGAACAATATGAGGAGCCCATCAAAACACTGCTCACTCAGGTTGACAACCTTGAAGTTCTCTGTGAATTGATCGTCGATTTTGAAAGTTTACAAGAAAATGGGTTTAATCGGTATGAAGATGTAACCGCACAGGGATGGAACAGATACATTGATCGTCTGTTGGGTCCAACTTTTCCCATTCTTGTTAAATAGTTTTGGATTCATTCTACTTCATCCAACCACCAGGCACGTCATATGTTATAGGGAAGAAGATAGTGATTATAGATGATTTGATTAGGAAACTCATTGGATACAATGGCGGCGGAGTCAAATGCATTGATATGGCTGATAAGTGTTCTGACCTAAAATCCATTGCTAGGGTCATTTTCACTTCTGGACAGCCATCCAGTAAGATCAGAGACTTGAAAGATCATTACAGAATTTGGGCTAGAATAATTCTGGGATGTATCAATCACAGGAAGCCTACAAGCTCTCTCGATTACATTAACATTGATCAGCAGTTTCATATATACTTCATTGCAAAGAAGACAAAAATAAACCTTCCACATTTGCTCTTCAACCATCTCAGAACAAGTCTGAAAGAGACAAGAGAAGAAGAAAGAACTAAGAGGGATTAAATTCCTCAGGGAAGATTGATTTCAGATATTCTAACGGAAAACAAGTTGATAGAACATCTGACAGAGGCTCAAGAAATCAGCACTGTTGAAGCAACTGCTGGGAAACCTCTGAATGCCATGAATCTGAGGAAAATGAAGATTATTGAAATCATTAAGAAGGAACCGACAATTGCTTCTGATGAGGTCATCACTTCTAGGAGAATCCCTCTGAAGGATTTTCCACTATTCTCTTATATAGATGCCTTTCCAGAGATTATAGTCAGATACCTTGAAGCTTGCAAGAAAGATGGGACTATTCCAGAAATCAACATCCAAGACCTGCACAAGCCAGCTCCAGAGGTTGTACTAAAGAAATCCAGAAAGACGAAGGCAGCAGGAGAAGGATCCTCTTAGAGGACACCCAAAGCTGCGAAAAAGAAATGTAACACGTCTTTTGTTTCTATTGTAGAATCAATAGCTATCCCAACATCTGAAACCATTCCCCCTCAACCAACAAAAAATCCTTCACCTCAAACATTGAGGATTTTGACATAGAGTTTGCTCCATCTGTAAATCATGGCAATTTCTTAAATGAACCTCACTCCCCCAATCCAAATCCAGAACAACATCAACTAGAACATGTAAGATTGCTCTCTGATATTGAACTGTTTGATCAAGAGTTTTCCTCAATAATCCCAGAAAATCCAAACACTCAATCTCAATAACCAGAAAATCCACAACCACACTCTCCTCAACCAGAACATCAAAACCTTAACTCAACCCAACCAGAAAATGAAAGCCCTCTCACTCCTCAATCTGAAAATCCATCTTCTGAAACACCTGAACCAGAAATTTAACACGCTTCCGCTCACCAATCAGAAGACTCCCTTTCAGACTCTGATACCACTACCCCAATTCCTGGTATAACAGAACCTCTTACGGTTTGTTTACCTCTCTCCATTCATGATATTCTAGAAATACCTTCACCATATGAATCCATGCCACCAAACACTCCTCACTCACTAATCCTGATTTCTAATTATTCAACTCCCTCACCAATCAACCGTCCAGCTGATCACCTCAGAATTGTCATTGATCTAGAAGCGCTGTACCATCTAGCTTCCACCTATATTAAAATTGCCATCCCCGAACCCAAACCAACCTTAACTAAATCAAATGTTGGTAAGAACCTGTTGATTTTTGAAACAGAAATACAGGAATGGGTTACTATTTTGAAGCAAGCAAGTCAAGAGAATTCTAATCTTGCTGCTTCTGATTCTCTGTGGGATAGATTCAGAAAATGGTTCAACGCTGAATCCCAGAAGCTGAAAGAATTAAGTTATGAGATGGCTCAGTAGAACTTTAGTGATCAGCTGAAAGCCTTCAAAGATCATGTTCTAAGCCACTGGGACAAGAAATAAATTCTTCTGCTGGAAAATGCTCCCTGGAAAGACACCAACCTTCAGAAGCCACTGAACCAAATTATGATAGTCACCCTCTGACTACTGCTCCAGAAAAGGTAATTTCAACAGAAGAAGTTGTTCAATCAGAAGAGGCTGCAAAGTGTTCTGAACGACATGTAACCCCTGAAGATACATCAACTTTGTCTCTAGTCATGCAAACTCTGGAAGAGTTGAAGAAGGAGAATGCTTTATTCCATGCCAGACTGGATAAGCAAGAAGGAACAAACAAAGAGATCAAGGATATATTAGACAAACAAGAAGATACAACAAAAGAAGTCAAAGACATTTTGGGAAAGCAATAAGAATCAAGCACTTAGATTAAGATCTTGCTGGAAGCGTTTTTCACACGCCTTCCCCCTCTTTCTTAGATTTTCTTTAACTTTTTATCTGTATTTCTCATCTAATCCTCTTTGTTTCTGAAAAATGTCATTGCATTTTGTCTTCAATATAAATCATCTTTTTTACTCTGATTATATTGCCTTTTTGATACCTAACAAAAAGGGGGAGAGCGTAAGATATTTTCAATAACAGTATACTGGGACAAAGTCTCAAACATTCTAAATATCATAATTTCTATGTTTTCTGAAAGCTTGAACAGGAACATATTCTGATAAGGACAGAAGGAGATGCATCAAAATATCTGAAGAGAAGGAACTTCAGGGAAGTAACTCATCTTTATCTGAGTAATCAACTCATGGGGAGACTCTCTTAATCTTTTTGTTCTATATGTTTTATTGAAAATCCTAGTTTTTGTCATCATCAAAAAGGGGGAGATTGTTAGAACATAGTTTGATTCTATAACCCTTAATTAGATTTTTGATGATAACAAACACAAAGAACAAATATTCACTCTAAATTTGTGTTGTTTTTTATACAGAAGTTATGACTGAAACAACCTCAGAAGTTAAAACACAAAGGCTTTCAAGCTGAGCTAATCAGAATGTTATGAAGAATGATGATCAGAATCTGCATTAAAGTAAAAGATACTCTGACTCTAAGCAGAAGTCTAATATACCATCAGATCTTCACATCTCTGAGTCATCAAAGTTCTAAAGTAAAAGCAGCATGCAAGATTCTAGTTCTGAAGCGTTACTTTTCAATTAAGACGGTATCATATGCAACGGTTTCATTCAGACAAGAATCTTCTCAATATGGAAATTGCATTACGTGTCCATCATCATGCTTTATTTTGGACAAGATTTCCACGCTATATAAACAAGCTTAAAGGACAAATCGTTTATGATTTTGACCAATGAAAACTCATACATCTTAAATGTTGTAAATATTCATATTCTCTCATACTCTCAAATTGTGAAATATCACAGTAGTGATACAGTTTTTCTAATGAAAAACAACAGTACACAGTAAATTATTTTCTTTTGATTAAGCTAGTTTTCCTTGAGATAAATTGGGTTGTGGTTGTACTCAAGAAGACTTTGGTAGTTGTCAAAGTAGTATTGTAATCAGTTTTTATTAGTGAATTAAGTCTTCGTTGGAGAGAGGTGAAATCACCTTGGCGGGTGGACTGGAGTAGTTTGAGATCAAACGAACCAGGATAAAAATACCGTGTCTACTGCTTTTGTTTTTAAGTTTCAATTCAACCCCCCCCCCCCTTCTTGTGTTTTTCACTTCTTCAAACTAGACTTTGAAAATACACTGAAGGACTCTTAACAGAAAAGGTTATCTAAGGTAATGAAAGGAGGACCCGACTAACGCGGATAGACCAAAAACAAGGAACCGACTAAGCAATACCTTCAGAGAGCACCAATAGAAGGTGAACTCTACAAGAGAAAGAGACCTGCCGAAGAGACTCTAATAAGGATTTCCAACACACGTTGGGGTTTTGAGAGGATATTGATGTTTGCAAAAGAGCAAGAACTACATTATCCCTCAGGCCAAATGCAGGGTGTAATTATTCAAGAGTGGAAATTATCTGAATTACCACACAACAAGTATGGATACTTAAATACTTGAGAAATAAGAAACGTTATACACCGAATCATACTTGCACTCTGACGTCAAAGCAAACACGGTTAAATAGGATTTCAAGGGCGAGAGAAAACCATGACTTACTAGGGAAATGGGAAATACCAAAGACCCGACTGGTGGTGTATCAAAACAAACTCCGCTGGGGAACCGAACTAGAATCACCTTAGGTTTGTTGTGGAGATAATGCAAATTTGAGCGCATAAAAATCTGGTTACTACAAGTGAACATAATTGGCTTATACTTATGCATGCTTGAATTGTTTATAGCACAATGTTCCATGCAACGGAAATGCTACGGGTTTTGGTATTATGAAATGTAATGATGTATGTTTAGTAATTCACTGGGAAAGCATGTCAATAATCGGCTGCTAGGAAGACAATGAACTTCTGAATGATTATTCTGGAACATCTGATCTTCTATAGAGAAACGACAATATGAACTTCAATGGGGAACCGAGATTCGGAACCATCAACCTCTAAAGATAGATACTGAGAAGCATCTTCCTGAAGAGAATTAATGCGAACATAAATTGCATTTCAAAGAAAATTTTGAATTCCGATCAAACTCCCAACTTCCTACGGAACGAATTCTTTATCTTTTGTTAAAAAGAGGAGAGGTTCGTCGGGGATGGAAACTTTCTCGCATAGAATCTCTTGACGAAGATGACTTCTACTGCGGAATATAGAAATTCTTAAATAAAAAGAATTCTACTCAGACCACACTAGGGATAACACCGCTGAGGGGTAAAAATCTTCACTTAGGGAAGAAATAAACATCCTGGGACAAAAACTTCATTGGGGATATCTCAACAGAATCTCCTATCAATGGGGGGTGAAAGAGTTATGACTAGCTCCCCCATGTACACCACGCTGGGGAGACATGACACTTACTCCATTAGGGAAATAAGAATTTGCTCCACTGGCGAATATTTAGAATGTCGACTTCAAGGGAAGTATATCAAGAATCTCAGACTTGTGAATAAAATAATTCTTCCAAGAAAATATGGAAAGAAATAGACTGCACTAAAGAGGAAGGATACTCAGGAGAAAGTGTGCCTTTACTAGGGAAAATTGGATGCCATTCTACAAAAATCCTCATGTTGGTCGCATACAGAACCTTCTCGATTCATTTGTTATTATGCTTCCTATCATAAAAGACCAACAGTACTTGCAAAAAGAGAAATTATGGCAATATGCCCCATGTGTGGAATGGGAACCTCTGTTGAGGAATAAACAAATTAAGCTACTGACCACTGAGTAAAAAAAATTGCAATGCAAGATTACAACTTCATCATGTCAACTCTGAGGAGGAATGTCACTTAAGAGTGGACTTTGGAGAGGATACTGCAAAAATAAATTACAGTCCACTGAAAAGAAATCATCTTGACTTCAAACAACTTCTATATTTCTGAGGAGAATAACCATCCTCCTCCTGTGGAGAAATTAAGAATTCTTGGGGTATAAAGATCTCATAAGAGAAGCCCATTAACAGACAAATTTTTGTCAAACAGCGTTTCCATCATGAACCTCGTATGGGTAACAACCCTGAACAATCTTCGCGTTGCTGCTCATATCCCACTGAGGATAACGATCCAACTTCGAATGGATATAATGATCCTGACTTCTGATAAAGGGACATCAATAAATGGACTTAAGTCTCTGATGATCCAAGGATAAAGATCTTGACTCCCCGACAAGCTTTTCAAATTCATAAATTATTTAGCCCGCGTCTGCACTTAATATGATCAATCCTTGAAGAGAAGAAAATGCCCCTCCATAATTTCTTGCCCCAATCTGTAGGGCCTTTGAAGAAAATTGCTTCGAGGGGACTTCATGAGATTTGTACCATAAAGATAACATGCTTCAATGTTATGAACTTCAAAATACTACCCTTAATGCCCATGTATCTTCAGATTTCAAAAATAATCTCCTTTAATCAACGGATTCTCAGAGAAATTTGTCAAATCTTGACGTAACTTCCCTAGTTTGACTGTACTTAGAGGGATAAAATTCCAACTTGGGTGTCTCAAATTGGATGAACACTTACTCGACAGAGTATTCAACATAATTTCCCCTGCTCAACAGAGTCTTGACAAACATTTTCTTCACCCCATGCTTACGGAGAAATGAGAGGCTCGCAGAGTTTTGAAGACAACACATTTTCAAGGTAATTAACTTTCGCATTGAAAGTAGGCTAGTACATAACTATACTTCTCAACTTGAGCTGCTTGATTTTTCAATCGGATACTAGAAGAAATACGTCTCTCAGGACCGACTGAAAGAAATGCACCATTGCTCGACCAAGACTCTAAGTAGTCAACTTTTGCAACCTGCTTTAGATCATTCTTTAACGGTATCCTAAAGAATTTTGTCCCTCGGGATAATCAAACTTCCATCTGATGTTCATTATGCAAGCTTACATAATGCTTAAGCACTTGACCATGTGCAAAGAATGTTTTTTCTAAGAATGATAATTATAATGCAAAGCTCATGTTTGTCTTGAAGTTTAAAACCTTTTATTGAAAACATGTCAAAACATCAAGTTTTTATACAAAATAAAGTAAAAATATGGAGTGATACCAACTCAAAAGTTTTGGCAAACCCCCTAGGAGTCAGATTACTGTACTCTCATTACAGTTTGCTTTCAAATTAACCCATGCTTTAGTTAGGAATTTTCAGGGTTGTAACGTGGTCTGGTTCATGGTTTTAGAAAAACAAAGGATTTAAGGCTCAAAATATTTGGTGCCCGCCCATTCTCCGTGATGTTCTCCACTCCTATGTTCAGGTAACTTCATGCGAGTTCTCATCTATCAAAATGAAGTTACAATGGTTGATGAGTCAAATGAGGTTTTTCTGGACACGACAGTCACTCACCTCTTTCATTCTATGTGACTGATCGCATAAATTTGTTATTTTCTAAGGATTTTTTTTGTAATCCTTTTTGCTTTTCGCGTTTTCTTTTGTTTTTCCAAACTTTTTCCTGGACAATTTTTTTGACTTTTACTTCGAAGTTCAGCGGGATGCTATGACTTTTGCCTAAGCGACTTGTTTTCTCAAGGTTCGACTTAGCGCGGCTTTTTGTCTCTTTCTTTCATCATTTTAAAATATTATTCTTTTTTGAACCCGTCGTGTGACTTTGATTCATTTTCGACTTGTTGAGAAAGTGTAACTACCTTACTGTTTGGTTGACGAGGAATAATTGTTGTGGCATCATCATCTTTTGACCTCCTGACGGGCGAGAGATACTCATTGGCATATCGTTCTTTTTGATGCACGCTGCTAATAGATGAGGGTTAACCATTGCGACTTTGACTTTCCTTAGCCTTTTAATGGATAACCATTATTGTATCCTTAGACGCGCATATCTGATGAGTTCTAAATGCTCGATCAAATTAACTGAAATCTACCCTGCCCTGGGTTAAATGTGAGGGTTTTTTATAAATAGAAAATAAACTCCTACTTCAAGGCTCAAAAGGGATTAATGAGGGTCTATCTCGCTTATATCTCCGGTGTTTGGGAATTTGAAACAATGTTTGTACATCGTTAGCAGATTTTTTATTCAAAAGCACATCGTTTAAAATTTTTGGTATATTACTCATCATCCTCCCTCAGAAGTATTTTTCTTTATTTAAAAAGAGTTAAGTATACAAATCAAAGAAAAACATTAATGAGTGAATACGAATGGATTAATTCAAGACAAAACATATTCAATGCATTATGATTAATATTCAAAAATAAGAAAGTTTTTCATACAAGAAAGTACTGAACCGGACAAAAAAGATTACAAATGAGAATGCAAGTATAATTTGAAACTGCCTTGTTGAGGAGACTAATCTCTATATGGACTTATTGCTTTAGAAGATACGCTTAGTTGTCTTGCACTTTATCGTTGAATGATTTAAAATCTTAAGTTAGATGGCCATATGTCCCGGCATGGTGATCACATCGGATTCCCACAACAGGTGTGATGGATGTTGCATAAACTGCATTACAAAGTATCTTCTACCACCGAGAGGAAATACTAACTCTCTTCTTTAAAGTATTTTCCTTCTACGCAACGACGTATATCCAAGAATCCGATATCTTAGGACTCCACCATGTTTTCATTAAGAATGTCTTTAGGTCGCGGGTACGAGATTCTGTTCAAATAGGAAACTCATGTTGGTCGCACTCGTACCTTCTTGATCTTTTATTGGTATCCTTCCTATTACCAGAGACCAAAAATACTTGCAGAAGTGGAAATTACAACAACATGCCCCTAGTGTGGGATGGTTACCTTAGCCATCAATTCGAACACCTAATACTTTAGGCAATTTCAATTATTGACATCATGTGTTGTAAAGCTTTAATGCTCTAAATGCAAAATTTATCAAAAACAATGGACATCTTTTCGAAGAAAAACAACAAGATTGAGAACAAATCGGTACAATTTGAAAAAATAAATTTTATTTATTGACTGGTCTGTAAATAGGCATTTACATCGTGAAGCAATTCCGAAAAGAGGTAATTTCATGCAAAACATATATAGAAATAAATAAACATCAATGCAAGTACGAATTTATCGGATCCAAACTCTGCTATGACTTTTATAACCTCAAATCTCTTTGATCTATTTCTTTCTAGACAAATTGATTGGATTGACCCGTTATCCTGAGTCAGTCAACTTAACGAGCTTGCTTATGCGAAATACGTTTTCACTATGTCTGCAATGATGGGATGAGGGAAATCCTCTCCATCCATAGTTGTAAGCATCATAGATCCTCCTGAAAAAAATTTATTTACAACATATTGTCCTTCATTATTAGGAGACCACTTACCCCTAGCATCTATTTTGTAAGGAGGAAAGATCCTCTTCAGTACAAGATCACCATCTTGAAAATTCCGTGGACGTACTTTCTTGTCGGAAGCTTTCTTCTTCCTCCTCTGGTATAACTACCCATGGAAAATAGTTGTCAATCTCTTCTCGGCAATGAGATTCAACTAATCAAATATATTCTGATTCCATTCGGCTTCATCAAACTATACATATGTCGTTATCCTTAAAGAAGGAATTTCCACTTCCACAGGAAGGACCGCTTCCATGCCATATACCAGAGAAAAAAGGGTCGCCCCGGTTGAAGTTCGCACTAAAGTACGATAACCATGTAAAGCAAATGGCAACATCTCGTGCCAATCCTTATAGGTGACAATCATTTTCTACACAATCTTCTTAACATTCTTGTTGGCTGCCTCAACCGACGCCATTCATCTTAGAATGATAAGGAGAAGAATTATGATGCTTTATCTTAAAGCTTTCACACAGCTCTTTCATCGTCTTATTGTTAAGATTCGACCCATTTTCGGTAAAAATATTCTCGGGAACCCCATATCGATAAATTATATTATGCTTGATGAAACGAGCAACCACCTGCTTAGTTACGTTGGCGTAAGATGTTGCTTTGACCCACTTGTTGAAGTAGTCAATGGCCACCAGAATGAAACAGTGTGTGTTGGAAGTAGTCGACTCGATTCGACCAATCATCTCAATACCCCACATTGTGAAGGGACAAGGTGAAGTCAATATGTTCAGGGGAATGGGCGGCACACATATCTTATCCGCATAAATATGAAGCATGTAAAAGATCCTATAATGATTGTAACAATCGTTTTAGGATCTCAAGATTTTCCTAGCCATAGTATGCCCGCTGGAATGTGTTCCAAAGGAATCTTCATGAATTTCTTCTATGATCCTATTTCCTTCGTGTCTATCCACACATCTGAGCAAAACAGAATCATTGTTTCTTTTATACAAAACATTCCCATCGAGGAAAAACTTGGCTGCATATTTCTGCATAGTCTTCTTATCAGTGACAGAAGCATCTTCTAGATATTCTTTCGTCTCAAGATATCTCTTGATATCGTAAAACCATGTTTTCTCATCAATAACATCTTCTTCTATTTCATAGCAAAACGTTGGCTCATCCAACCTCAGAATAGTGATAGAGGGGACCTCATTTTCCCATCTAACTTTAAGCATGGATGACAGAGTAGACAAGGCGTCTGCTAAGTTGTTCTCTTCCCTTGGAATATGATTTAAAGTAATCTCATCAAAATAAAGGGTCAGCTTCATCACATGCTCACGATACAGAATCCAATTCGGGTGACGAATCTCCCAATCTCTGTTGATTTGACTAATCAAGAGAGCAGAATCCCCAAATACTTCCAAGATCTTGATTCACAAATCGATAGCAGCTTCTAACCCAAAGATACAAGCTTCATACTCAGCCATATTATTTGTACAATCAAAGCAAACTCTTGCGGTAAGAGGAGTATGGAAAACTTCAGGGGAAGTAATCACATCACCGACACCATTACCCAAAACATTGGAGGCACCATCGAAAACCATCGTCCATCGTGATCCTGGTTCAGGTCCTTCTTCTGGTCCCAGGATGTTACAATCCCGTATGTACATGATGTCTTCATCAGGAAATTCAAACTTCATCGGCTGATAGTCATCTTCCATGGGCTGATGAGCAAGATGATCAGCCAACACACTACCTTTGATAGCTTTTTGGGTAGTATACTGGATGTCATATTCAGTTAAAATCATCTGCCAACGAGCTACTCTTCTCGTGAGAGTTGGCTTTTCAAAAATGTACTTGATCGAATCCATCTTAGAGGTTAACAAAGTAGTATGAATCAAGATATACTGCCTTAGTCAGCGAGTAGCCCATGCAAAATTGCAGCATGTTTTCTCGAGCAGTGGGTATCTTATTTCACTGTCGATAAACTTTTTCCTAAGGTAGTATATTGCATGCTTCTTTCGACCAAACTCATCATGTTTCCCCAATACACACCCCATTGAGTTCTATAACACTGTTACATACATTATCAGGGGCCTACCTTCCACCGGAGGCGAATGAATTTGAGGTTCCAACAAATATTCTTTAATTCTATCAAATGCTGCTTGGCAATTGTTAATCCACCTGTCAGTCTGATCTTTTTTCAACAATTTGAAAATTGGTTCACAAGTGGCTGTGAGATGAGAGATGAATCTATCAATGTAATTCAATCTCCCGAGAAAACCACGAACCTCTTTCTCTATTATTGGCACAGGGATTTCCTGTATAGCTTTTATTTTGCTAGGATCGACCTCAATTCCTTTTTACTTACAATGAAGCCCAACAATTTTCCTAATCACACCCCGAAGGTACACTTATTAGGATTCAACATTAATCTGAACTTCCTTAATCTTTCAAACAATTTCAACAAGTGGACAAGATGTTCCTCTTCTGTCTGGGATTTGGCAATCATATCATCAACATATACTTCAATCTCCTTATGCAGCATGTCATGAAAGAGGGTGATCGTTGCATGTTGATAGGTTACCCCTGCATTTTTCAAACTAAAGGGCATCACTTTGTAAAAAAATGTTCCCCAAGGTGTAATGAAAGTAGTTTTCTCCATGTCTTCTGGTGCCATCTTTATTTGATTATAGCCAGAAAAACCATCCATGAAGGAAAACACTTTATCTCGAGCAGTATTGTCAACCAGAATATCAATATGTGGTAAAGGGAAATCATCTTTAGGGCTTGGTCTGTTCAAGTCCCTATAGTTTACAAACATTCTAACTTTATCGTCCTTCTTCGGCACTGGTACAATATTCGCGATCCACAGCGGGTAACAAGTCACTTTCAAAAAACCTGCATCAAACTATTTCTGAACCTCCTCTTTAATATTCATAGACATCTCAGGATGAGTTCTTCAGAGCTTTTGTTTAACAGGAGGAAACTCTTCTCTAAGAAGCAGTTTGTGCACAACAATATCTATATCTAGCCCAGGAATGTCTTCATATGACCAAGCAAAGATATATGCATACTCACGAACCATTTCAATTATTCTTCGCTTGACACTGTCTTCTAGAGAGGCCCCAATCTTGACTTCTTTTTAGAATTCTTTGGTACCCAAGTTGATCAACTCAGTAATCTCTTGGTGCGATTGAATGTCATTTTCTTTTTGCTTCATCAATCTAGCTAACTTTTCGGGAAGTTCGCAATCTTGTTCAACTTCTTTTTTAGCTTGATAGATCGGATTTTGAAAGTCATAAAGGGCCATAGCGAAATTGTTTTCGACAGTTTCCGAGATTAACAAGGGACGTAATTTACATGACTATTTTTATTTTTATTTTAGTTTTATATTAAAAAGAAAATAAAAACTCGCATTTTGCCAAAAATTTAAAAGAAAGATAGGGAGCGAAATATTTGAATACAAAATATGTCCTTTATTGATAATAAATTTGCGATGAAAAACATCGTGGCCTTACAGCATTTCCACTAGAATAAAAATAAAATTATTCTTCATAACGGGTGTATTCAATGATATCCTCGGCGAACCAGTTGGAAATATTTTTACCCGGCACCGTAGGACGAACCCACTTATCCATCTCACAATCATTGTCACCATCCTCACTTACAACATGAGCTTCTTCATGGATAACCCCACCGCTGACAAATTGGATTGGTGGAGGAATACCTTGAACCTTAATAGGAGTAGCAATTGACATGCTTCGACCAGCCACGAAGCCTAAACCCTACTTATTTGTCTGAGTAGGGTGATCCAACACTCTTTCCCAGCCTTCTGGATGACCAGATTGAACAATCATTTATGCTTGACGATAAGATGACAAGAAGACCTCCAACTTCCCATCCTCTTGACGAGGAGCCCTAACAACTTGCACGGTCTCAAAGGCTTAACACAACGTCTCATGGATTTCTCCCTCCACCTCAACATAGCGAAAGGAACTCAGATGACTGACAATATAATCTTCTTCGCTGCAAACGGTGATCACCTTCCCATTTAACAGGAACTTCAGCTTTTGGTGCAGAGTGGATGTGATAGCACCAGCCTCATGGTTCCATCGACGGCCTAACAAACATCAATAGGAAGTATTAATGTCCATGATAAAGAAGGTAGATTTAAACACATGGGGCCCTATCTTGATCGACAAGTCAACCTCCCCAAACACTTTTTTTTTCGACCCATCAAAAGCTTTTACAATCAAGTCACTTATTCTCAACAAAATGCCATCATAATCAACCTTTATGGGAGCAGACTTGGGCAATACATTGAGAGAGGGACTCGTCTCAACCAGCACACGGGACAAGGTAGTCTTTGTAATCTCCATGGAGATGTGCAATGCTTTATTGTGCTTCCTCCACTCAAGGGATAGATCAAAGTTTGTAAAACCCAACCCATTACTCGAAGAAATACTATTCATGATCCCTTCAAATTGATTCACCAATATCTCTTGAGGAACGAAAGAAGTCCCTAACAGCTTCATTAATGCATTTTTGTGGGATTCCGAGTCTCTGAGTAAATCAAGAATTGATATCTTTAAGGGTGACTGAATCAACTGGTCAATGATCTTGTAGTCACTTTTCTTGATGTACCTCATCAATTCGGTCACGTCTTTAGCCATTTAAGCATCCAGAACAGGAACAGGACGATCCTGCCCCCGTTCTTTGCCACTACCCGTAATCTTCCTGCCTTTAGCTTTATTGGCCGCATCCACACTACTTTTGGGTCGTTCTGGTGGAAAGAAAATTCGACGACTACGGGTAATCCTGCTCTCACCCATGATGTCATGGATCTCATACCTCTCTTCTTCAAAATTTCCATCTTCAGACTTTTGAGTGGAAAGTTTTTTCCCTTGTTGATAACATTCACCACCGTAATTCCAAGGAATTACTTTGTCACTGACATATGGTATTGGCCCGGGTACAATGATGGTTATAGGTGACTTCCTGACAGAGGCTGGAATGGTAACGGGCCCTTGAATTATCTTTGATTTGACAGGAATAGTTATCACATCGACCTCATCCTCACCAACTTTAGTCTCAGCAACTGCATGGTCAAATTGTAGAACTCCCTTAGTAATCGAATCCTGGACTGCATCCTTCAAACACATGCAACTGTCTAGTTGTACCAAACAATCTTCACAATCAAACCCACAACCTAAAAATCCCATATCTTTTCATCAGAAATAAAAGACAGCGTGATATAAGAAAATTATCATTAAAGGAACAGTCTGCTCATATGAAACGAATAAACGATCCATCCAAACATATCTCAATAATGAATTCATACAGACCAATTCAAAAGGAACTCTTCCAACACAACTTGCGGTGAACCTTACAAATAAAAAGATATAAACAAAAACTAATAACCACTATAAAACTCCGAACCGAGCTTTGAGCCTTGCTAATTCTTAAATTACTTAAGTCAACAAAGCACTTCTCCCCTTCAAGTATTCTTTGAGCATTGGAGCTAACTGATAATCCTGGAATGTAAAGCAACATAGTTGTGGGTCATAAAATTGTAACAACGAAACTATAGCCCACTTTTAATATCTGTCATTCAATAATGGAAATAAGTTCCCGTATTGATCTCGAAAGATCTTCTCATTAGGCCCAGTCACAACATAACCCACCTCTCTCAATGGAGCCAAAGAAAATCCACAAAAACTATTGCAAGATGTCTTCTTAAGAAGCTCTTTGCCTACACCTATGCTGTTATCCATTCTTGATGAAAAGATGATCTCAGATTAACCTGGAAATGGTATGCACATGCAGGTTAGTATATAGTTTCATTTTTCTGACATTTCCTTTTTTTTATAAAAAAGTAAACGTTCTATGATGTAAATGCAAGTGATCATGGGATTACTACTTCCATTATACCAATTTTTGTTGTACTGTCTCTGCATAGTTAGTACCAGGATCACCGATTCGCAACATAAACCAAAGAACTATAGTCACCAATAGAAATACAGAAATAACCATTATAACCAATAGTCACTGTCTGTACCTATGATAAAATATTCCATCCCCACTCACGGGTGAAGACTATGTCAGGATAAGGCAATGGTAGCTCAAAATCACGGGTTCACTTGAGAATACTATCATGATACACCAATGTGATAATGTTGGTACCTCATTAAAAACTCATTTGAGCATGGACGACACAGCCGTCTAGGGTAATCTACTTCCCTTATTCGTCGTGTTCCACTCTATTGTTTTTCACTTGGCCTGGGTATTGGGCCTTTTACCTCATAGTAAGACCCACTGAATCATGAAAACAGAGCCAGCACAGCAGTATCACTAATATATGGAAAGAGATAAAATGCAATGCAATCATATGCTCAGATAAACATGTACAAAATGAACAAGCTATAAAGCATAAAAATAAACACCCAAAGAAAATAAAATAAGGGCTAGAATCGACTCTGGGATGGACCAGCAATAGATCAATCTTTCCCTAGTGAAGTCTCTAGCTGAAACAATCGGTTAAACAATCAACTGATAATGAAATCAATGAATTCTCTATCGAAAGTTTTTGATCCCACAAGAAGGGAAAGGTAAACATCGAGTAAACCTAAGAAGGGTGAAATCATGATCAAACGACCGAGAGATTGGGTAAGGGAGTTTGTTACACGAGGGGAAGGTATTAGCACCCCACACACTCGTAGTATTCTACGGTATCCACTCATGTTGTCTATCTTATGGGTTTCTTAGAATTTATATCTAGGCTTAAGAGTTAAAAGAAAAAGCAAAGAGGAAATGCATGCAAAAGAAAAGAGAAAATAATGTAGGGAAAAATAAAGTTGTGCTCGTTCGGGCCCTACCCCAATGCCTACATATCCCTTTTAAGAAATTATACTAGCCGTAGTTCGGCTTCAAAAGTATCTGTTTGGTTTGTTTTTTTTTAATGAATGAATATTGATTTTGCCTTTTTCCGCAACTCAACCTTTGAAGACTTACGCGTCAGCACATACGTGAATTAACATGTTCTTTTGAAAAAGGTTGAAATAAATGCCCGAAGGCACAAAAAGTTTGCATTGATTGGTATTTTTTACCTTAAAGAAGGATTTGAAAGTTGTTAGATGTTTTATACTTTTTTCAAGAAAAAAAGTTTTAGTCTTAATGCATGGATGCAAAAAAAAGAAAACATATGAGGGAGACTAACCTATATCTATCCCTAATGTTATCATACAACGACTGACCCTAAGGTTGAGTTTTAAAAGAGGATTATCTACCCTATGTGAGCATGAATGGATACATATCCTAATGTCTAGCTTGAAAGCTACTCTAATCGAGCGATCTTAAGGGAAGAATACAAATTTCTATCCTAAAGGAAAGTGGTATAACAACCAAATAAGAAAACAAGTGATTTGGAAAAAGCACACAATCATAAGTAACACATACTGACTCAAAGGGGTGGGGGAAACAAGAGAAATGATTTATCTAAGGGAAGAGGATCACCCAAAGAAAACAAGCGGGAGACGGATACAAAATAAAAACGTGATGTCCAAAGCGATTGAACACGTAACCAAGATATAGAAGATCGAGGTAGACGAGATAAGACAACATGAACGATCACGGAGTGTCATCATCAGCCAATACGAACTCCCGACAAAGTGTGGGGGCTTGATTGCAAAACACTTCCCTACTTGACGAACTCAATACACAAGATCTACACGACTCCGAAGCATCGACGTATAACATGAGCTAAGGATGACACAAACAAGAATGTGCGGGGGTCGATTATGGAACCTTCCTGCTTGACTCCTTTTGAGGGCTTATCATCTGTAATATACTGCAGGCATAAATGTAAACACACGTGTGGAATACCTACTTCAAAGGTAGGATTTTAAACAAACACAAATAGCATACAGAAAGCGATTCCTGCTACAGGACTTTAAACAGTGACTTCGAGCGCACACTATTTATTTCCTGCTTCTTACTTCACATAATCTCTAGAAAGCGATAAATTCCCATACTATACATGATCTCTAGAAATCAATAATATGTGCAGCAAAAATAGAAGAGTGGTATACTAAACGAACAAAGGTTTGTAGCGTAGCAAGAAAAGTAGAGAAATCATGAGAAACTCCAAGAAATAAGAATGAAGATGGATTTGTGGATAAACCCCCAGAAAATTCTATCACCGCTCCGCTGGAGAATGACAGATTCAAGGAACCTCAAACCCTTCTGTAACTTTCGACTTCTTGATCTACATCCGAAATAGAGGTGAGATTGATGGAATTACTGCGACGTTGTTTCCATTGCTATCCAACCTTTCGAACAATTTTATGTTACAACAGCTATTGAAAAATGGAGAAGTGAGAATTTTAAAGAGAAGAGACAAATTGTAATTCCATCAAAGATAGAAAACCGGGTGGTTAAAGAGAGAGTCGGGTTGTTGCATAGAAGAGAGCGAGAGGCGTTTTTGCTTCTATCTGGACAAGAGGGAGAGTGTGGCTATTATGGGAAAGAGAAAGGAAGTCTTTTTCAGTTCTAGTGTGCGTGAGAGAGAAGAGAATTCGTTGAGAGAGGTTTTTAAAATTGATAGTGTTTGTTACAATTATTATGCCATGAAAGAGAGAGAGACCCCTTTGTAAGCCAACTCTCACCACCATATATGCCTCACGAGTTATTGCATGGCCAATCGAGGAAAAGAGCACTGACTTACGTGTTATTTTGCAACGTCTACTATTATCATGCCTACACACGCGTTTTTCTACCAAACTACTCAAAGTAGATGTGACCTTGTGCCATTCTTCTTGGCTCAATATCTCGAGTTATGGACTTTCTCAATCTAATATATCAAGACCAAAAGTGAAGAGGAGGGTTGTATGAACAAGTTTGATGTAGACATTGAGTTAAATCAATGCATGTAGCATGATTTAAAATAACCACAAAGTCAAGATATTGTAACTAATGGAAACACCGACAATTTCTCCAACACCACCAAATATTTACCAACTTCTTTTTCTGAACTTAATGACTTGATAATTTGAAATATAGAGCTCTTCAGGGGGGATGTCCCCAAGATCAAAGTTGAAGAGGGAATTTCTCTAAACAGTTTTCATGTTGGAAGTTTCTTGAGATAACGCCTAAAATATGCTCAAAAATAGTAGGGAAGTAGTGATATCAAAACTGGTTATAGCATCTAAAACTTCACTATGCTGAAAATCCAATCATTAACTCCATTGTTGTGATTTCAAAACTCTACAATTCTCTCAATAATGATCCAAATGAGGCAAACTTTATGTCGTTGGAAAGAGAAAAAAATGATATAATGACTTTGTAGTTAACTACACTTTGATATAATGCCTGAGGCCACATGAAAATCGAGCTCAAAGTTGGCCACTAAACCATTTTGAGAACTTTCAAAATTTCACTAAGTATAGAAATTTAAAAGTTATGAACATTCATCTTCCATGCCTTATAACTCAAAATCTAAGCACTTTTTGGAGATAAGTCCTCGAGGACGGAAATGGAGTATGAAATTTATTCTTTCTAATGTGCATAGATTTGGAACTTTCTGACCACACATGAATGAGATAAAGGGCTGCAAAGGTGGCTAGATGAACACAAATTCTTAAAACATAGAAAAATTTCTAAGTGTCCAAATTACTTAAAACGCAAGAAACTTCAAATTTGGCTGATTCTTTCAAATTTTCTCAGTAAATTATCGCATTTTCCCTCATTTTGATTTTTGATAATAATTTTGACCAAAATCCCATTTGGTCAACCTTTTACTTTCCGTTGACTTTTGCTTATATACACGCAGTCTCTTCTTATTCAATTAATCCTGATTTTTTGATAAGATATAGTAATCAATAGACCACATGCAGATTCTTTAAGACTAGTAGAAGACCGTGGAACCATTTTAAGCTCAAATATTCAGTCATAATATGGAAATGATCAAAAACCCTAATTAGCAGTCGCAATGTCAGAGAAATTGATCAAAGCTCCAAACCTAATCTGGATGAAGTATATTGTCAAATCTCTTGAACCACCGAGTCTCATGCATAGAGAGCATACATGTGATGATGAGACGTCAGGCATTCAACCCTTGTAGATAAAATTTCTTCCCTTGATTAGTATATACTCCCCCAACCAAAACCATTGATCACTTATCATTTAGTTAATGCAATGCAAATGATGAATATGATGATGAAGCATAAGCTATTTTGTTTACTAGTAAGAGGGAAAATTTTGGTGTACAACAAACATATACATTTATTACAAAACTCAAAAACAAAGAAACTATCACAATGCAAAACAATAAACACCAATCCTCGGTGACGACACCATTTTGCTGGAATCGGTAAAGAGGCAAGAAAAAAGTAATTTACTAGTTTATCGGGTGATATATGTTATATTGTATCGTGTCCACAAAGACTGGTGAGAGGGAAAAACTACTGTTAAATAGTTTTAATCCTTTTAAGTTTGGAAAAGGGGTTTGCAGAAAAAGTGAGTAAAAAGTAAATAAAGCAGTAAAAAAAGTGATAAACAATCATTTGCAGCCTAAGAGAATTTATTCTGCAATCGCATTTCACTCTACCCGTCAAATACTTAAACTTGCAGATCAATTGCACATGACCTAAATCACTTGTTAATACCATCATGTACCGCTCACACTAAGGCTATCTCGTCGATGATCTCTCAACCGACTCAAATAATCCAGATGCATTTCATAACTGATACCCACAAGAATATTAATCCCAAATTTATGTCTAGAGTCTAGGACCTAATAGATATTCATTCAAGAAAGAGATTCGGAAAGCATATGTATATGATAAACCAAAACTCTGCGATTAAGCAAAAATCAAGAATAAACACTGGTATTAATTTGTAAAAGAGATTTCATACAATCCCATGACCAAAAAATGTACATACAATAAGAGTTAAGATATACATACAACACCCACCATAGGAATGATACATAGGGAATATGAGATAATAGGAAACTTCTTGAGGTGTCAACACAATCCGGGACCACCCATAGCCAATCGACATGATGAACCACCCAATGATGTTTCTTGAACCTCTAAGCTACAAAAAAATGGATAAGAGTTCCTCCAAGAGGGAAAGAGATGATAAAAACCTAGAAAATATTTTTCTAAACTATTTATACAAATTCGACCTCAGCAGGTCACACTTGATGGGCTCACCACGATAAGCGGGATGCGTGATATACATACACTAAACCGCCTACAATCGCGCTAAGCGCTCTATCCGCGCTAAGCGGGCTCAATTACAAAGCTTCTTCCAAATCACGTGTAGCGTGTTAGAGGATACGCTTAGCACGGCCGCCTGAGCAAAACTTCTTAAAGTTGGGTCTTTTATTCCAAAAAAGTGCATCTGGAGTTGTGCCTTTAACACTTTATTCCTCAATACTCCAAAATGCAACAAATACCTACAAAATGAGTGAAATCTATCAAACGTTACACAAGTGAATCAAAAACACAAATATATACAAATTAAACATATTTACACAAAAGTAGGGTTTATTCAACGATTATTAACAACAAAGACTCGATAAGTGCAACAAAAAGTATATACAAAAATAGCTACAATTTGCACTTATCAGTAATCCAAGAAATGTCTACTCTAAGAACTGAAAAGCGAGTCAGAGGTTTTCTTTGGATGTATAAAGTACATTTCTAGATTTATTTCTCACGTGACTACTACTTGTGAGCAGATCTTCATGTTTCTGAAGAAAGATCAGGGTTATGGTTGGACTGGTGATTTCCTGAAGGATTTTAATAGTATTAAGGAATATCTTCTTAAGCCTCATATCTTTCTCCCTCCTATTGAAGGAAGACCACTGATTATGTATTTTACTGTGTTGGATAATTCCACGGGTTGTATCTTAGGTCAGTAAGATGAAACTGGTAGAAAAGAATATGCCATTTATTATTTGAGCAAGAAGTTCACCAAATTAAAGTCACAATATTCATTGCTTTAAAAGACATGGTATGCTTTGACTTAGGCTGCTAAGCGTCTGCGACAATATATGTTGTATCATACTACTTGGTTGATATCCGAAATAATCCAATTAAGTACATTTTTTAAAAGTCTTCTCTTACCGGAAAAAAATGCCCGTTGGCAGATGCTGTTGTCTGAATATGATATTGAATACCATACACAGAAAGATATTAAAGGTAGCGTGTTGGTAGAGTACCTTACTCACCAACCGATTGATGGTTACCAGTCCATTAGGTTTGACTTCCCTGATGAAGATGTGATATATTTGAAAGCTAAATATTCTGATGAGCCTTTTCCTGAAGAAGGACCAGAACCTGGATCTCGTTGAGGTTTAGTATTTCATGAAGCTCTGAATTCTTATGGTAAAGGAATTGGTGTTGTGATCATCACTTCTCATGGTTCCCACACCCCTTTAACTGCAAGGTTGATGTTTGATTTTACGAATAATATGGAGGAGTATGAAGCTTATATTATGGGTCTTGAAGAAGAAATTGATTTAAGAATCAAGATTCTCGATGTGTATGGAGACTCAAGTTTGGTAATTAATCAGATCAAAGGAGAATCAGAGACTCGTCATCTTGGCTTGATTCCCTACAAAGATTATGCAAGAAGGTTGCTACCTTTCTTCAACAAAGTTGAATTTCATCACATTCATCGATATGAAAATCAGATGGAGGATGCTTTGGTCACTTTGTCTTCCATGTACAAAGTAAATTTCCCAAATGAAGCACCTCAAATTATAATCTAACGCCTTGATAGACCTGCTGATGTGTTTACAGAAAACGTGACATCATATGTTAGACCTTGGTATTTTAATGTCAAACATTTCCTCCAAACTCAATAGTACCCACTTAGGCATGCAACAAAGATAGGAATACATTGAGAAGGTTGGCAAGAAATTTCTTCCTTAATAAATATATGTTATACAAGAGAAATCATGACATGGTCTTGCTCAGATGTGTGGATAGCTATGAATCAGACATGTTAATGCATAAAATTCATGAAGGTTCCTTTGGTACCCATGCCAACAAACATTCAATGGCTAAAAATATGCTTAGGGTCAGTTACTATTGGTTGAAAATGGAATCTGACTACTACAAATTTGTGAAGAAGTGCCACAAGTTTCAGATTTATGCTGACAAGATCCATGTGCCTCCTACTCTTTTTAATGTTATCTCCTCTCCATGAACTTTATAAATGTGGGTTATTGATATGATTGGAATGATAGAGCCCAAAGTTTGAATGGACATCATTTCATCTTGGTGGCTATTGATTATTTTACCAAGTGGGTGGAAGAAATATCCAATGCAAATGTGACCAAGTAGTTTATGGTCCGGTTTATGAAAAACCAGATTATTAGTCAGTATGGTGTGCCAAGAAAAATTATCACCAACAACGGCTATAACAAGATGATGAAAAAGTTTTGTTAATCGTCACAACTCTTCTCCTTACAGGCCTAAGATGAATGAGGTTTTTGAAGCTGCTAATAAGAACATTAAGAATATTATTCAAAAGATGGTTGTTACATACAAGGACTAGAATAAGTTGCTCCATTTTTATTTTCATGGGTATCATACATCCGTCCGCAGTTCAACAGAAGCAACCCCTTTGTCTCTGGTTTATGGTATGGAAGCAGTGCTCACCGTTGAGGTTGAGATTCCATCTTTGCGTGTGATAATGTAAACCAAGTTGTAAGAGGCTGAATGGGTCCTGAACAGGTTTGACCAGCTGAATTTGATTAAAGAAACGAGAATGATTGCCTGTGTCATGGTCAATTATACCAGAAGAGAATGAAGCAAGCTTTTGATAAGAAGGTCAAACCTCGTGAATTAAGAGAAGGGGACCTCGTTCTCATAAAGATATTGTCTTTTAATGTTGATTCTAGGGGCAAGTTAACTCCTAATTGTGAAGGCCCATATGTTGTCAAGAAATCCTTCTCTGGCGGTGCCTTGATTCTAGAAACTATGGATGATGAAGAGTTCCCACGTTTCGTGAATGCTGATGCAGTCAAGAAATACTTTTCCTAAAAAAATAATAATAAAATAACAACTCGCTAAGTTGAAAAACCCAAAAGAGAGGCTTAGGGAAAAATGAGCGCCTCGGTGGGTTGAAAACCCGGAAGGGCGGTCCAGGAAAAAATTAGAGACATAAACAAAATGAATCATCCTGATAGATTGAAAACTCTCAAAGAAAATCTAGGCAATACTTAGGGATTCTTGGCAAGTAACTACATCAGACAAGACTTGATCTTTAAAGCAACAATCTTCATCAAATTCTAATTACTTCTCGGTTGAAGCCTAAACACAGGAATTGTTAGGGAGAATAGTGGTCATTGTATTTTAATGTACCTTTTCCATGTATTTACCATTTTATAAACTTTTTAATCATTTTGGGGTTATACAATTTACAAAATACCATTCTATTAATAAAGTTTGAGCCTTATCCAACTCTTTGCAATTCTTATTTTATTTTGTTTACCAACATTTCATTTATTATTGATTGTAAATTCTGAAACAAAAAGGTTTAAACAATAAAACTTTTTTTTTGAAATTACAAAAACATTTTGCTTTGATTTGTATATCAAAAGAATAAAAAGCAGTCGTTCTAAGGATGGACAAATATTGAAACATGGAATGTGGCTTTTTTCCTTTTTTATTTGAGACGCCTTCTCGAGTTATCCTTGAGAGGTTTTTAGCATGCTATTATGTGCTGGTTTGGTGTTTATTTCCCACAAAATTTCTTAGCCTGATATTTTCCAACATGATTGACATTCTTCAAAAAAGGTGGAACATGTTTGTTATTTTTCCACATTAGATGTGATATTATCTTCCCTCGCAAGGTCTATATGTTAATTCCCAATAAAACTTAGAGGATGCTTGGTCTTATTTCCATCAGCTATTTTCTTTTCGCAAGTGGAGTCCTCTTGTAGCAGCTTAGTGGATTGTTGTCATTATGAGATTGTGCTCTGGTTATTCCTAAAGCAACATCTTCCTTTCCCCAGAGAGTTAAGATTTGAAGTAGGACTTTGATTCATCAGTTAGTTGCTTACTCTCCAGCAAGACCTCCATCTTGGATGTGATTTAACCGAGTTTTGTTTGTTCCCAATTTTTTTGTCTGGTTATCCCCAATATAGTGTGTGTTTGTCTTGTCAGCATACACATCATTATAACATTCATACATCATGCATAGTCAAACTTAAATTCGTGTGCATTTGCAGTCTTTGATGTTTTTAATAGAATCTCTTTGGTTATTTTTTATCCCCTAGCAGCATGTATCTCTTCTCCAATAGAGTACCCCCATAAGCAAAAAGAGTATATTCCTTTCAGATTCCCCACTGAGCTTGTTTCTAATGGATGTTTTTATTCTATGTTCTCTCCTGGCTTATATTGTCTGGACATAATAGAATCCCTAGTTGAGTTATTACCTTATTGAGTTTAGTCTTATTTGACCGTTTATTTATAATTTGTTCCTAGATTGAACTTTGGTCCTTGTTAACAAATGTTGTTTTGCTAAAAATATTATTTTATCCATAATCTTTTGTGTTTACCTGTGTTAAACTATCACATTATTGAAATATGGTACTTACTTTTCCTTCGGTTGTTTACCAAGTTAAACTATCACTTGGTTGATAGATGATATTCACTTCATTTGATATTTACTACCCTCAATACGGTTAGTATTCTTATTTCCTTCTATTTGGGTTGGTCTCAATTGAGTTGAGTTTTCTGTTTCAACCTCTTTGGGTTGTTCCCAGTAGATTTGAATTTCCTCCTCCTTGGGTTGGTCCCAATTGAGTTGAGTTTTCTATTTCAATATTTTTGGGTTGTTCCCAATAAATTTGAAGTTTCTTCTCCTTGGGTTGTTCCCAATTTAGTTGAGATTTTTGTTTTAATATTATTTGGTTGCTCCTAGTAGATTTGAATTTCCTCCTCTTTAGGTTGGTCCCAAATAGAGTTGATCCCCCCTTTTTCCTAGTGGAATCATGTTCTATTTGTTCTTTTGTCTATGATTTTGGTTTTCCCTATTACACATTTATTCAACGAGGTATGTTGTTACCCAAGTGATTTATTTTCTTGGATGAACCCTTATTTTCCTGGAAGAAGTCTTCTTTTATAAATTTTGAGCATTCGTCTTCCCCAGTGGTGTCTTATGTACCCCTGCGGGTTTTTCCTTTATAACATCCATAATGATAAACATTGCATGTTATCTTAGGGCCAAAAATTGGGGTTGTTTTTGTATTTAAGTATCTTTAATCGCGTCGAGATGAAGATTTTAACCTCCATATCTTCCGATATAAGAAACTCAAATAAGGGCATCTGATATACCCTAATTTTTACCCCTAATAACCTTCGTCATATTTTCATCTTTGTAACACATCAAGATCACAACCTTGTATTGCCTCTCACCTATGCTTTTTCTCCTTATTTCAATTTTCCTTTAAGGGACCACCAAGCATCCATTTTTTATATTATACATACATGCTTTATGTTTTACTAACATCTAAACAAAATACAAAAATATTTTCTTTGTTTCCCTTTGTTTGTTTTGCAAGGACAAGTGTGAACCAAGTGGATTAAACATGTCCCTTAACTAGGTTTTTCATATGATCAAGGTCAAAGTGTGTTGATGCTTTCTAGATGTTCATATTTGTTGAACTGATGCATTTACCTTTCGTTTTTAAAAAAAAAATTATTTTGCACTTTGTTTATTCTTCTTTAAAATTCTCTGTGTATAATTTGAATAAAATTTTCGCGAGGCCCTGATCAGTTTTGTCTAGACTTAGCGCTTCATTTGGGATAAGTCTTGCCATTTATAGTTTCCATTTTTGAAAATCTCCGGTGAAGGTCGCCTGGAAAGATGACAAAACGAAGAAATGTGCCTGAGTTTGGACTTAAATGTTTCATCCAATCAGATCAAGCCATTTGAAATATTTGCATTGGCTAGCTTTTTTCATGATCATGTGTGTTTTCTGAGTTAATTTTCACCATATGCCCTAGCCTCTGGATCATTAGATGTGCCACGTCAATTAATGAATCAAGATCTAATGCTCCACATCTTTTTTTTAGATGATGAGATGGATCTAGAACGGGGGTTGAATAGATTCTTTATTTAAAAAATTTGGCTTTTAAATATTTTTTTGAAATGGTGCGAAAGCTTCCCGAATCAAAATCTTCTTAACGAATTAGACAAAGATCGGATATGCGAAATCAAAAGGAGTTCTTATGATAAGAAATGAATCAATATGATTACTTACTAATCAATAAATTAGACAAAATAAATGAGTACTTACCACTTCCAATGAATTGTTTAAGATAAAACTTGACAATATCACTAATTTGTGTGTTAGTCAATTTATCAAACACTCGGTGTGCAAAAACACAACAAGTTCAATTTTAATTAGTTATAGTGATGAATTTTCCTTGATAACAATCAAAGTGGTTTCTATTATTATTGTAAACTAAGTTTGAATCACTACAATCATGGTAAAATGAATTGAACAATCAATATCACACAAATTATGACAAACGAAAATAAAAGGATAGGGAGAGAGAAACAACACACGATTTGTTAAGGCAGTTCCCCTTGTCGTCCTTGCATAGGGTATGTATTTCCCCAATTCTAAAATCTAGAGTTGAGATATATGATATTAAGTTGCAAAATGTTATAAGAGAAGCAATAGTCTTCACTACACACAAACTGATTGTTGATGATGAAACTATTTCCTTCTCTCCACTTGGTTCAAACCAAGTATGCCAAACTCTTCGGAAAAACATTCGGTTACATCTACTTGATTGCACAAACTCTTCATTCTACAAAGATTTCACTCGGATGATGTCGATCACAAGAAATTTGACCCCAAATCGTTCTTCACAATCCTTGGGTTACCACCAATTGATTGAGCAAACCCACTGTTTCTCAACCCTTTCACTCGGCTGAATTCAATGAAGAAAAGATTTGTGAAAAAACCCCCAAGCCAACACGAAACTTGGAAGATAAAAACCTAACGGTTTTATTCAAGAAAAAACCCACTAAATTCTCAACCCAAATCTGAATTTCAGTCTTCAATTTGAACGTTATCAGCACAGCTCTGCATTTTAATCAACAAAAATTGTTATGTGTAATTGTTGATGAATGCAAGGAGAGGATGAAGATGATGAAAAGTTATGTGTATATCTTTCATTTTTTCTTGTTAACCCCAAATGATGAACACAAACCAATATATGATGTTTCACTTTAAGCAAGACCAATAATAGAGCACAAAATAGAAGAATTCGGCGATGCATCGACTCATACAGATTGGGGGGTCGACCTGAGCGAACCCGAGTTTGATGAGATGATTCACAAATAAGTGATGTGTCGATCACACCAGGTCATGCATCAATGCAACCTGGAAGATTTTTACTCCTAATATGAGTCGACCAGAAGGGTCGACATGAGCAGTCTCGAGCGGGGTCCATTGTCCTTGATCAATCCATGAGTCGACCCACCAACTGTGTGAGTCGACTGAAGCAGTTGAAGTGGCTAAAAATGATTTAATTAAAGGAGTTTCATGACATCCATTCCCAAATTAAAATTCACCAAAGAACTAACCAATATTAGGAGCAAAAATGCAAGATGTGAAGAATGTTTTGACATCATTAAAACAAGAGTAGATGTACCTTTCCCTCACATGCTCCACCTAAGAATGTTTTGACATCATTAAAACAAGAGTAGAGGTACCTTTCCATCACATAATCCCCCTTTTTGTTGATGGGAAAACCTAAGCCAATATCTCAGCCAAATTCTACCATATATCCTCCCCCTGAATTTGTGCCTTCCTCACAACCACATGCTTAACTTAATCTGCAACATAATATGCTTCTTCTCCCCCTTTAACAATGTCAAAAAGAGAAAAGTACAAGGTCAAGTGTAATAGAAACATATTCAGTTATATGATCATCATATACTTTGCAACTAACAAACACCAACAAACATTCACATAAAATGAAGCTATTGAAAAACTTATAATAGTGGACATAATAAATCAAATGCATTAAGTTCATTACACACCAAATGAGTTCAACAATAAAGAACAAAAAACACAAAGTTCTTAGGAAAACAAAAAAAACAATAGAAAAAGCAAGACATGTAAAAAATGAAAGTCAGAAAATGCACTACAAAACATCATATCAAGATCAGAAAATGCTTAAGTATGCGTTGACAGCTGCAACTAAAGAATCGACTCATGCAGTCCAAATTTCAATTTTCAAAATTTTAATGTTATTTATTCCATTTATACAGTAAATAGAAAGCCTGCACATACATCAATTATGTCAAGGATGAAGAAAATTACATATTTTATATCAAGTTTAACATTTACACATGATCAAGTAAAGTCAAGTAGGTAAGAATAATATTACCTCCATGGATGATTGAACACGAATGCCCTCACTAACGCTTGCATTAGATACAGTAGATTATGAAGGAATATACATTCATAAAATAACAAGCATGCAACTTAGTCAAGTTGCAACCTATCTGAGATATCGAGAACACAAAGTTCCCTACGGATGTGGAAGAAAGGTTCCATCGTGAGTGGTTTTGTATAAATATTGGCAAGTTGGTTTTTGCTATCAACGTTCTCGAATACAATGTCACCATTTTCTACATGATCCCTAAGGAAATGATGTCTAATCTCAATATGTTTTGTGCTTGAAAGCAAAATCGGATGCTTAGTTATATTAATGGCACTTGTATTGTCACAAAAAATTGAAATATGTTTAAGTTTAGTATTCAAGTCAAGCAATTTTTGTTTGAGCCACAAAATTTGAGTATAACAATTATTAGATACAACGTATTCAACCTTGGTAGTTCACAAAGAAACAAAAACTTTCTTTTTGCTATGCTAACTTACTAAGGAGTTTGAAAAGAAATGACAAGTACCATTAGTGCTCTTCATATCCGATTTACAAATGGCAAAGTCGGATTCAGAATAGCCAACCAAAGAATAATCACTTCCTTTGGAGTACCAAAGTCCATATTTTGACGTAGCACAAAGGTACCTAAGTATGCGCTTTACGGATTTTAAATGTGATTCCTTGGGATATGATTGAAATCTAGAACACATGAAAACACTAAACATAATATCCGAATAGGGTGTGGTAAGATAAAGAAGGGAACCAATCATACCTTTATACCTTTTTATATCGACGGGCTTACCAATTTCATCTCGGACCAAATTCACCACCGTAGGCATTGGAGTGTCGATTACTTTGGAGTTTTCCATATAGAAGCGCTTGGGTAGCTCATTGAAATAGTTTGTTTGGCTTACAAAAGTCCCTTCATTAAGTTGCTTGATTTGAAGACTGAGGAAGTAGTTTAACTCCCCCATCATGCTCATTTCAAATTCTCCGTGCATTAGCTTAGAGATTTCCTTGATCAAAGATATGTTAGTAGATCTAAAGATAATTTCATCTACATAAACTTGAACTAAAATAAAGTGTTTCCCTTGACACTTAATAAAGAGAGTTGTATCAACCTTTCCTCTTGAGAATCCTTGATCTTGTAAGAATTTTCTAAGACGTTCGTACCAAGCCCTAAGGGCTTGTTTAATACCATACAAAGCATGCTTAAGTTTGTAAATATAGTTAGGAAACTAAAAATTTTCAAAACTGGGAGGTTGAGATACATATACCTCTTCATTAATGTAGCCATTGAGAACAACACTCTTAACATCCATTTGAAATAACTTGAAATTTTGTGAACATTCATAGGCAAGCAAAAGATGTATAGCCTCGATTCAAGAAACCGGAGCCTAAGTTTCCTCATAATCGGTTCCTTCCTCTTGATTATAACCTTGAGCAACAAGACGAGCCTTGTTGCGAGTCATTATTCTGTTTTCGTCTAATTTGTTTCTAAACACCCATTTAGTACCAATTACTCGATGGTCTCACGAAGGAGGGACAAGGTCCCAAACCTCATTTCTCTTAAACTGATTTAGTTCCTCTTGCATAGCTAAAAACCAATGTTCATCGGGTAAGGCATCTTTGGAGTTTTTAGGCTTAATTTGAGAGACGAAAGCAAAATGTTAACAAAAGTTACTTATCTTAGACCGTGTGGTAACTCCATTTGAGATATCTCCTAGAATGTTATCGATGGGAAGATCCTTAGACGTTGTCCATTCCAAAGGAAGATCACTTTCATTACTTGGATGATCTTCCTCTCTTTCTTTGGCTACTTGATCCAGCTTCTCCTCAACTATTATAGGTTTAGAGTCACTTTCTTTAGGATCTTTTAGTATGATTTTCGAAGATACACCTACACTACCTTTTACGAGTATAGCTTGCTTGTTATTGTCACCATAGGTTACAAATCCTTTCTTTTTAGCCACATAGTAAAAAAAAAAGGAGATGTCACCCATCATATTCCTTGAGCATCCACTATCTATAAACCATCTTCTCTCTGTAGTCTCACGATATTGCACCTAAAAATTTAAAAAAGAGAAATAGGTACCCAATTTTTATTGGGTCCTTGTGTGTGAGTGATGCTAGGGTTGAATTTGGGCACCCATGTGAAAATTCCTTGAGGAACCAAAAATCTCCTAAAGCGGCATTTACCAATGGTATGACCCTTCTTGCAATAATATAGACAACTCAAGGTTTAGGGAGAATTACTTTTGCTAGATTGATTCCTTATCTCATAAGTGTATTTTTTAAAACGATTATTCCTGCTACTTCTAAAATTTTATTCATGAATAACATAAGTAATTTTAGGTTGTAAAGCTTTGTCTAATTTAGCTTTAAGACTATTAACCTCTCTTTGCCAAATATGACAAGTTTCGCATCCAGCCCATGTAAACCAAAAGCCCTTGTCATTTTCGCTTTTTCCTTTGATATCTTCTACCATATATACCTTAAGAGTTTCCAATTCCTTTTTAGAATCGGAAACCTTTTTCTCAAGGTACGAAAAAAATTTCTTATTAGAGGCCAATCATTTAAAAGCTTCCTTAGCCTCATTATGTAGAGTATCAAAGGATTTTTGTAATTCAATGTAAGACATTTTATCAACATGATCAAATTTAGAATCACTTACATTCTTTTTCTTCTTTTGATGAGCCACAAGACAAAGGTTTACTATTTCTTCTTCATCACTGTAGTCGTAGAAATGTTTAATACTAAGCCATTGGATTAACTAGGCTTACACAGATCAAAATAAAAATCACCACCGCGCTTTATTTTTTCCAAAGGAATGGGAAAAGAGCGAGTAACCCAAAAAACGGGGGAAAGATTCAAAGTAAGGGGGTTGGTTATGCAAAGGGAAGGTATTAGCACCCTAAACATCTACGGTACTCCGCAGTAACCTCTTTGTAATAATATGTATATTTTGGTTATAAAATGTTATATGTAAAATAGATGGTGGAGATGAGAGAATAAATATATTTTTTATGATTTTTGCTCCCGCCGCAGTTGCGAACCTTTAGTGTCTACGTACCACCTTTCGTGCAATAGGGGATCAGGGTACACGTAGTTCCTCTTTTAAAATTTTAAAACACAAATGTGTTGGTTGATTTTATGAGATAAGACATCATCGTCATTGTCTGTATGGAAAACATACTTACTACCCACAATCATGAGAAAGGATAATTTGCATCATCTCAAAGTGGAGGATATGGCTTGGATTTTAAAATCAACAATGCCTCACTCAACACCCAAATGGAAAATATCTCTCTTCACTACATATTGTAGAAGTATAGTTGTTTGCATCACTACAAGGATTGACATGAGTCCAATCTTTTGAGAAAAGTTTCAAAGTAAAAATCCAAAGTGGCAAAATGGTTTGAAATGAGATTGATTGACTTTTAGTCTTCTCACAAATATTCCAAGGTATTATATAGTTGATTGAAGTTTATTTATGAAAATGTTTTGAAAATGCATGTACATGAGTCCAAGTTTATTATGAAAGTGGTCCAAGTTTAAAAACAAGAAGAGTTTTCAAAAGGAGGGAGAATATTTTTAAAATTAAAGAAGATGGAAGGAGAAGAAGAGACTATCCTAAAGCATAAGGTAAAAGCTAGGGATAAGAACCATCTAACCAACGAGAAGACAATACTTGACATTATGGGTCAAGATATAATTCTCATCCTTTGGATTGAAACCAAGCAAGCAAAGATATTAGACCTCTTGAGAACCAAACTTCAAGTGTATTAAGTCTTCACACAAAAAATTGGGAATAGTAACGTCTGTATATGGGTGAATTCCAGATTAAAAACAAAGAGTGTAATCACAATAACCTGCACACGAAACAAACAAACAACCCAATGTCTTGAGGTAAACCTCAAGAACTCTAGACAAAATATCAATTAAGGTCACAAGGTATCTAACATAGGCCAAGGTTTCTAATCCTAAGTCCAAGAAGTCCAATGCTCCATAATGCCAATGATAGTAACCAAATAGTCCAAGTATCATTAAAGTCTTTTTTAGAGTTCATGTTGATTATTAGGTGTCTTGAAAAAGAATAGAAATGCTCAAGTAAGCAAAACAAAGATAACAAGGATATAAATGCTCAAGTGAGAAAAATACAAATAACATGAAATGTAATGCTTAAAGTAAATGGTACATAAGGCATAAAAAATAAAAGCATAAAGTGAAACAAATTAATAATTAGTGGTTAGTTGGATGACCATCTTGAAACTTGCAATTGGAACTCATTAGATGATTGGTAGAACCAAAGCCTCCATACAATAAGTTGCATTTTCTTTTTGTCAAGTATATCATCCATTTGGAATCCTCACAAGTACCATTTAATGAACAACGATGTTTAAGTGATCCGCGTTGACCAAAAGTATTGTAGACCCATTAGAGGATTGGTAGAACCAAAGCCTCCACACAATGAATCTCAAAGTTATTGGATCAAAGGGATCAAATTAACATACTTGGGCTTGCAAACATAGGTTTGGGCCAAGAATGATCATTTATTCGAATCGGGACAAAATTTAGCGCTATGTTAAGCAATCGTAAGTGGACTTATATAGAAGTCACACCTATTTTGAGGCCGGTCAATAGCAATCTATGCACCATTTGTTTTGAGACATAATATAGAGATCATACTCCAATAACACTTAGTGCAATAAGAAATGGATGAGATGAAGAGGGGTGAGAAAGAATACAAACCACATTTGAATTAAATTTTAATTAGACTATTATTAAAATCATTCATCCATTTTTATGGAGTTAGACTCAACACCATGGATCCAATGATGTTAACAAAGCCCACAATTAAAAATTTAACCCAAGATCAGCCA
The DNA here is from genome assembly GCA_948472305.1 of Vicia faba. NCBI lineage: Eukaryota > Viridiplantae > Streptophyta > Magnoliopsida > Fabales > Fabaceae > Vicia > Vicia faba. Next base: position 896,960,365 of record OX451738.1, read on the forward strand.
TAAAATAATCACAAAATAATATTGCATTTAATATATACATTAAAAAAATGTTTTAAAATGTATTAAAATGTTTTAAAATAGAAATAAAAGAGAAAAATATCAAATATATTCAAATTAATCAAGAAATAAAAAGTAAGACCATAGAAAAATCAGGAAAGGACTCAAATATTTTTATAAAATTTTTGGTAATATTTTAAAGTCAGAAACTATTTTTAAAATTAAAAGAAATGAGTAAAATAACCAAAAATGATAAAAAAATACCAAAGTTAGAAATAAAAAATAAATGAGGTCACCAATATTTGTCACAATATCATTGGACTATTCTATAATTTTTTCAGAATTTAAAAATGCATAAAAGTATTTTTAAACATTTAAAACAATTCAAATAAAGTGAAAATTTATTAAATATATCAAAACACAAAATAAAATTGTGAAAAAATATAAATGAGAAAGAGAAGAATCAAAAATATTTTTAATAATTATTTCATATTTTTTAGACTAAAAATGAATTTTCTATGATTTTTTGAACTTTAAAACAATTAAATATAAAAATTAGAAGAAAAAAAAGTAAACCAAAAAAATGTGGACCAATGGATGAGAGTCAAAACGCTTTAGTAATCAAATCCAAGGGATCTGGCGCACTGTGCATAACATGGTCATTAGTGAATAAAACACTGGATCACTTATTAAATCAGAAATTCAAGAAAACAAGTGGCGTGCCTTCATTGGTTGGAAGATGACATGTTGGTCATCTTGAACCTCCAGCCAATGTGAATCGCAGGTCTCTCAAACTGTAAAATTAGAAACTCAGACCTATGCCATTTTCTTCGTCTATTCAAGACGAAGACAACCACACTTTCGCGACAAATTTATATAAATTAGAGCTCAAGCAATATGAAATTTCATGGTCAAAACGTGTTTCCAGATAAAAGTAAGTGTTGCGACTAGAACCAGGGCAATAAGAGAATCACAATGATTTCAAAGTTTTGAAGAATTGATGGAGAAATCTACCTATTGAAGTTGAGTTGAAGAGCTCTGAAACTGGACTTATATGGAGCATTATAGGGCACGATTCATGAAGGTAATTGTATGGTTAGCTTCAGGGAAAATCAAGGAAGGTGAATTGATAAAAAAATTGGATTGAAAAGGCTTGAACACTTATTACGAAGTTACAGAAAATTGAGTTATGAAGCAAGTTTGGCAAGGTGATTCTGGCTATTCAAGCTTGAGAAAATGAATGGGATAGTTCATGTATTTATAGGAGAAACAAATGTGATCAAAAGGAAGCGTGAATGATGCATTTTGGAGGGAATTCGTGTGAATCTGATGCACGAGTGAAGTGTGATCTTATTTTCACCAAAACTCATCCAATCTTTGCGTTTTGAGGTGCTAAACACTTCTAGAAAGATTTTTAATCAAGTTTAAACCAAAAACGCGCATAAAGCTTGTGATTAGAGGCCACATTATGGATTTCAAAATTCTGACTTGGTGAGAAATTGAGTTCCAAGTTATCAATTTCAAAACAATGGCATTCTTAGCACAAGGGGTCGTAAGGAATGATTCTTGATACTTTAGAAAGATGAGGTTTCAAGGTTTGCAATGGAAAAAGAATGGAATTAAATGGATGCTTGAGCTGAAATTTGCATTGAGTCAAAGTAGGAGAAAAAAGGTTGACTTTCCATACTTAGAAATATTTCAAATCTTTCTTCAAAAGTGACCTATAATGTCTTTCATCCAAACATGGCCTTCCACTTGGAATTGTCTCTTGACCAAAAAATATGGTATGAAATAGACCTCTTGAATGACATTTTTAAACTAGAACCATTCAAAATATCCAAAAATTGAGAGAGTTATGAATTGTTAAAGTTGGCAAAAAATCATGAAATGACCTATAATCTTTTGTATCCCTAGGGCATCTCCCATCCATTTTCTCACTTTGCACATAAAATAAGGAATAAAAGTAACATCCTCAAGATCATTGTGGATAAAGAGTGGGCATAAGTTGATAAAATTTGAGCAAGTTATGATCATTTGAAGTCACACTTCAGAAATTGGGGGTTCATCTGGAGGACTTGTAATCTTTCTTCATCATCAAGTTTCTTCCACATCAAAACTCCTTGAAACTTTTAAGATGATTTGTTAATAACCCTTTAAAGAGGCTTATGTGTTTGTAATCACTCAAAAATACCAAAATATGAGCAAGATATACTTCTTTGAAGTTCAAAACCCTAGCTCCTAGATACGGAAAATGCTTTGAGGAACTTTGACAATTTTGAACAACCTTCTTGTACCGACACTCTTTCTTTGTAAATATAATTTGTTGAGGATGATAATGAGAACTCATAGCCACCAAAACCACTTCCATATATTGAGAATTGATAGAAATATGCACTTTTGATCAATGGGAACAAGACCTTGTCCAACCGTGACAACTTCTTCCATCAACCCCTTGTTCTTTTGAATCAATTTGATAACTTTGAAATGTGATGAACCAAAATAAACCTTGCCATTCCATTTCTTCCAAAACAACTTCAATGGTGAGGTTTGAAGTTCTCAAGCTTTATTGACTAGGGCATGGAAATAAGCTCATGAACCCATTGATCAACTTGTTAAGCCAAATTTCCTTTACCTACATTATTAACAAGTAAGATAAACCAACATTGCATTTTATTAAATAAAAGGAAAATCAAGACAAAACATTCATGATCACAAAAGAAAACAAGTCAAAGTGCTTGGTGATTCCTAAAAGAGAAAAGCTAAAGATAGGGAGGAGAACCAAAAGCCCTAATGTGATCTTTTTGTGATTGAATCAACATGGTATGATGAAGGGATCTTAGAGCAAAATTTCGGGTACAACAACTGCCCTTATTTAAGTTTCTTCTATCCGAAGATACAAATGTTAAAAATCTTCGTGTCGACGCGATCGAAGATACTTAAATATAAAAACAAACATTATTTTTGGCCCTAAGATTCCTTGCAATGCTTATGAATAGGAATGCGCATGGACAACTTCAAAGGGATGCAAAACACCATTGGGGATGTAACAAAATAAAGAAACAAAAGAGAAACCCGACCAGTAAAATAAATCACTGGTGGATTAAAAGACCTGACTTATAGAGGATGATAAAAAGTCAAAGGATACAACAACTTTTACTGAAGGTGAAACTACCATCGTTCACTAAGGGTAGAAAGAGAAAAGAAAATAACAACATCGACGTTTACTGATGGTGACCTACCAACTTTCACTAAAGATAGAAAGAGAATATATCATAGCATCGTCGTTCACTGACGATGAACTACCAATGTTCCATGAAGATAGCAAAAAGATAACAATCACCAACTTTCACTAAAGGTGGCCTACCAACTTTCACTTAAGGTAGAAAGAGAATATATCATAGCATCACCGTTCACTGGCGATGAACTACCAACATTCATTGAAGGTAGCAAAAAGATAATAATCAACAACTTTCACTGAAGGTGACCTACCAACTTTCACTGAAGGTAGAAAGAGAATATATCATAGCATCTTCGTTCACTGATGATGAACTACCAACATTTACTAAGGCTAGCAAAAAGATATCAATCACAAACTTTTACTGAAGGTAGAAAGAGAATATATCATAGCATCGTCGTTCTCTGATGATGAACTACCAACGTTCACTGAGGGTAGCAAAAAGATAACAATCACCAACTTTCACTGAAGGTGACCTACCAACTTTCATTGAAGGTATAAAGAGAATATACCATAGCATCACCGTTCACTGACGATGAACTACCAAAATTCACTGAGGGTAGCAAAAAGATAATAATCAGCAACTTTCACTAAAGGTAACCTACCAACTATCATTGAAGGTAGAAATAGAATCTATCATAGCATCGTCGTTCACTGACGATGAACTACCAACATTCACTGAGGGTAGCAAAAAGATAACAGTCACCAACTTTCACTGAAGGTAGAAAGAGAATATATCATAGCATCGACGTTCACTGACGATGAACTACCAACGTTCACTGAGGGTAGCAAAAAGAAAATAATCACCAACTTTCACTGAAGGTGACCTACCAACTTCCATTGAAGGTAGAAAGATAATATATCGTAGCATCCCCATTCACTGACGATGAACTACCAACGTTCACTAAAGGTAGCAAAAAGATAACAATCACTGTAACGCCCGTAATTTAATTAATTATTTAAATTAAATTATTTTAGGAATATTTGTGATGATGTGTTATGATTAATTAGATTTATTTTATTAAGTGGAGAAATAATATTAGAATTATAATACTATTGGACATGGGCTTGTTTTTGAAGGAATAAAAGTAATAAGAGGGTGTATTGATTTGAGCCCAATAAGGAATAAAGAATAATAGGGTTATTTTATTGTTGTTAGAAAGAAAATAATAGAAAGAAAGAAGCAGTAGAAGAATAAGGATTGAGAGGAAAACGTGCAAGCTGTTGGAAAAGTGGAAAAACGGCCGAACGAGAATTCAACCGGAAGATTATAGAGCGACCTTCAATCCAAGGTTAGGGTGGGGTTCCGACTTTATAATTGGGTTCACAATGTTTGATATGTGGGATTAGGTATATGAACGACTAACTATCCACTTACAAATATTTCTTAACGAACTGTCTCTACGGTATTGAACGACTAACTATCCACTGGAGTAATTTGACAACGAACTACAAACTATCCACTCATAGAAAAGATAGCAAAAAAGTAATGTCGACTTTTATGGGGAAATACAAGTTGCTCAAATAAAGAGACCTGCTACTTTCTGTTATAAAGAATTGTAAAAATAACTTCCTGGGGAAAACAATATGGCTTCCTGGGGAAAGAGATATGACTTCTTGGGGAAAGAGATATGACTTCCTGGGGAAATGTCGACATATTCCTGTTGGGGAGATAAAGTCTTCTCGTGCAAAATAAATGCACATTCTCAAACCAAAACTCGAAGCTTGCAGAAATCTAAAGTAATAATATTGCTGGTAAACAAAGATTCAATATAGAAATAAACTGGAGTAAAACGATCTACCAAAATACATTCTTTGAGAAATAAACTTAAGGGGGAAACCCAAATCATTCAGACAAGGAACTATACAGGAAGGCTAAAGCAAAAATCTTCCATGAGGGATAACTTAGTGGGGAAATTGAAAGAATATACACTTTCTGCTTATGGATGACACTCTCTTGGGGAGAGGATAACACAACTTTGTAAAATAGGATAATATGTCAACAGAATATTAACGAATGTGAATGAGCAATCATTTTCTAAATTTAACTATGTATGATGTATGTATGAATGTATGAGTGTTATCATGTATATTCTGACAAAACAAACATACAATACTGGGGATAAACAAACAAAACCAACTAGAGCGCCCAAACACTCGGCCAAATCACATCCAAGAAGATCATACCAAAAGAAAAATAAGCTCCAACTGAGGAAGCAAAGTCATACTGCACGACTTAACTTTATTGGGGAGAATCATAATATAGCGACAAAACAATACAGATACAGGGATATAACATCCTTTTCTAGGCTTCACCATGGAGTAGCACTCAGACTTCAATGGGGAAATAAATATTTTCAAATGTAGCACTTCTACTGGAGATTTGCAAAACTAATTTGGAATAAGGCGGATGGAAACCAAATCGTCAAAAAATTCACTGGGGAATTTAGGCCCACTTTAAAGGAGAAAAAACATACATACTTTTCTACGAGAGATAATGCTTCATAATCGAGACATCAACTGGGGACTTCATGTTGACTTCATTGAGGAGGTCAACACCACATCATCGAGGGGAAACCAATATACGTTCTTCACTGGAGAAACCAGAGATACGTGTTCTTCGAGAGTAATTATTGTACCAACTTCTCTGGAGAGAAAGGACTTCTATCAAATAAGAGAAACCTTCACTGGAGAAATCTTGGATTGAGTCTTCATATCATGCAAAATTATTCAAACAAAAGATGCCCTGGGATAGCCTTCCTGGGGAATCAAGAAGTCAACACTATAGAAAACGGTCAAACTCATGGGGATTTTAAATCAAACCCCACACTCGGCAGGTGAAAACCCAAAATTTGATAACTGTCTCCACACTTCTTAGAAAATATATTTCCCTGGTCTAGTTGCCTGGGAAATAAATACCAACAATAATGCCAATACTGCAGAAAGAGCAACATTTTGCAAATAGTTCCATCTCAGCTCACCAATGGAACAATACCTTTTGTCATATGAGGGAAGACTTCGCTGGGGAATCTGGGATAGAGGCTTCATACCATGCAAACCCAAAAATCAGAAAATAAACCAACACTTGATTGGGGACACAGGGATCATAAACCCAATATTGCACCTTACATCAATTGGTACCGTCTTCAATATACAAGAATCAAACTCATAACAGCGAAAACATCCTGAGAAAACCTTCCCGGGGGAAACAAAACTTCCCAAAATTACTGGAGTTCGTCCATTCCTGGGATCACCCTCTTTGTTTTCTCTTGAATCACAAAATTTAAAGTAAAAGTAAGTTGTAAATTCTTTTTGAAAAATGATTTAGTTATTTAATCTTTTTGCTTTGAAAATTATTATCAATAATAAATGGAGTCTTTGTAAACTGAATAAAAATAAGAACTACAAAGAATTGGGTAAAAGCTCAAATTTTGTTGATAAAATGGTAGTCTGCGAATGGCGAGACTCCATGGATAATTACAAAGTTTGGAAAATGGTAATATATAATGGAAAATATACATTGAGATACAATGACCATTATTCCCTCTAAAAACTTTGAAATCCTGAGCAGTAGCTTCCGCTGATGTATGGTGAGGACCCAAGAAGATTTTTGCTTCAATGATCAAGTCTTGTCTGATGCAGTTACTTGCCAAGAAAGTCCCTAACTTTTTCCTAAGCTGCCCTTGCGGGTTTTCAACTTAGCGGGAAATTTAATTATGTTTATGTCTCTAATTTTTTCCTAGACCGTCCTTTCGGGTTTTCGGCCTACCGAGACGCTCTTTTTTCCTAAGCCACCCTTTCGAGTTTTCAAATTAGCGAGTTGTTCTTTTATTTCTTTAGGGGAAGTATTTCTTGACTGCATAAGCATTCATGGGACGTGGGAACTCCTCACCATCCATTGTTTCAAGAATTAATGCACCGCCAAAGAAGGCTTTCTTGACAACATATGGGCCTTCAAAATTGGGAGTTCACTTTCCCCTAGAATCAGCGTTAAAAGACATGATCTTCTTGAGCACGAGGTCGCCTTCTCTGAATTCACGAGGCTTGACCTTCTTATCAAAAGCTTTCTTCATCCTCTTCTGATATAACTTGCCATGACACAAAGTTGTCATCCTCTTCTCTTCGATCAAATTCAAATGTCAAATCTGTTCTGGACCCATTCAGCCTCTGACAACTTGGTTTCCATTATCACACATAAAGAGGGAATCTCAACCTCGATTGGGAGTACCGCTTCCATTCCATACACAAGGGATAACGGGGTTGCTCCTGTTGAAGTGCGGACAGATGTTTGATATCCATGCAAAGCAAAAGGGAGCATTTCATGCCAAATTTTTAAAGTAACATCCATCTTCTGGATGATATTCTTGATATTCTTATTAGTAGCTTCAACGGCCCCATTCATCTTTGGCCTGTACTGAGATGAGTTTTGATGTACAATCTTGAATTTCTCACAAAGTTCTGTCATCGTCTTGTTGTTCAGATTCGAGCCATTATCGGTGATAATTATGCTCGGCACACCATACCGACATATAAGATTATTCTTAATGAAGCGCACAACCACCTCCTTGGTAACATTAGCATATAAAGCAACTTCCACTCATTTGGTGAAGTAATCAATTGCTACCAAGACAAAATAGTGTCCATTCGAAGCTTTGGGTTCTATCATCCCAATCATGTCAATACCCCACATAGAGAAAGGCCACGGGGAAGAAATAACATTGAGAAGTGTCATAGGTACATGAATCTTATCCGCATAAATCTGGTAATTATGACACTTCTTTGCAAATTTGTAACAGTCAGATTCCATTGTCAGCCAATAGTAACCCGCCCTTAGCATCTTTTTAGCCATCGAATGTCCATTGGCATGAGTTCCAAATGAACCTTCATGAATCTCATGCATCAACACGTCTGCTTCGTGTCTATCCATGCATCTAAGCAGGACCATGTCATAATTTCTCTTGTATAATACATTTTCATTAAGGAAGAAACTGCCAGCCAATCTTGTTGATGTCTTTTTATCTTTATTCGATGTACCAATCGGTTATTCATGGGTCTGAAGAAAATGCTTGATATCATAATACTAAGGTTTCTCATCCGCTACCTCTTATGTTGTAAACACATGACCGGGCCTATCCAGTCGCCGAACTATAATTCGAGCTATATCATTCTAAATTCACTTGATACATAGAAGCCAGAGTTACCAGAGCATCTTCCATTTGATTTTCATCACTAGGGATGTGATGGAATTCAACTTTATTAAAGAAGGGTAACAATCTTCTAGAATAATCATTGTAAGGGATCAAGCCAGGGTGACGAGTATTCCACTCTCCTTTAATCTGATTTATTACCAAAGTTGAATCGCCATACACATCTAGAATTTTGATTCTGAGATCAATAGCTTCCTCGAGACCCATGATGCAAGCCTCATATTCTGCCACATTATTAGTATAATCAAATGTCAACCTTGCAGTAAAAGGAATGTGTGATCCATGTGGAGTGACAATCATAGCACCAATTCCTTTACCATAAGCATTCACAGCTCCATCAAATATCATACTCCAACGAGATTCAGGATCATGACCTTTCTCAGGCGATGGCTCATCACAATATTTCACTTTCAAAAACATCAAATCCTCATCTGGGAAATCATACTTCACAGACAAATAATCATGGACTGGTTGGTGAGCGAGATAATATGCCAACATGCTGCTTTTAATATCTTTTTGAGTGTGGTATTCGATATCATATTAAGATAACAGCATTTGCCAGCGGGCAATTCTCCCAGTAAGAGTAGGCTTTTCAAAAATGTACTTGATTGGATCCATTTTGGAGATCAACCAAGTAGTGTGATTCAACATATACTGCCGCAAACGTTTTGCCGCCCAGGCCAGAGCACAACATGTCTTTTCCAGCATGGAATACTGCGATTCACAATCAGTAAACTTTTTACTGAGATGATAAATGGCATGCTCTTTCTTCCGTGTTTCATCTTGTTGTCCCAGAATACAGCCCATGGAATTATCTAACACTGTCAGATACATAATCAATGGTCTTCCTTCAACATGAGGGAGCAAGATATGAGGTTCAAGCAGATATTATTTAATACTTTCAAATTCCCTTTGGCAATCATCTGTCCATACACAACCTTAATCTTTCTTTAATACTTTCAAATGCCCTTTGGCAGTCATCTGTCCACACACAACCTGGATCTTTCTTTAACAACTTAATGATTGGTTCACATGTTGCAGTCATGTGGGAAATGAATCTGGAGATATAATTCAAACGCCTGAGGAACCCTCTAACTTGCTTTTCAGTTCTCGGTGCTGGAATTTCTTATATTTATTTGACTTTATCAGGGTCAACTTCAATTCCTTTCTGGCTAACAATGAAACCCAACAATTTCCCTGATCGAACACCGAAGGTACATTTATTTGGATTCAAGCGGAGACGATACTTCCTCAAATGCTGAAACAACTTCAACAAATCTGCTACATGCCCTTCTTCATTCTGGGATTTAGTAATCATATCATATACATATAGCTCAATTTCCTTGTGCATCAGGTCATGGAATAGGGTTGTCATAGCCCTATGGTACGTTGCACCAACGTTCTTCAACCCGAAAGGCATCACTCTATAACAAAATGTTCCCCAGGGTGTGTTAAGCGTTGTTTTTTCCATGTCCTCAAGAGCCATTCTTATTTGATTATACCCGGAAAATACGTCCATGAACGAGAAAACTTTGAATTTTGTTGTGCTATCCGCTAACTTATCAATGTGTGGCAATGGAGAATCATCTTTTGGACTAGCTTTATTTAGATCTCTGTAATCTACGCTCGTGCGAACTTTTCCATCTTTCTTAGGTACTGGGACAATATTGGCAATCCATTAAGGTTACACTGATGTCACAAGAAAATCGACATTAATCTGCTTTAAAACTTCCTCTTTGATCTTCACAGCCATATCTGGGTGAGTTCTTCTCAACTTCTGTTTGATTGGTCGGCACTCTGGCTTCAGCGGCAGGTGGTGTTCTACAATATCCGTATCTAAACTAGGAATTTTTTGGTAGACCAAGCAAAAATGTCCACATACTCTTTCAACAACTCAATTAACCTGCTCTTTACATCAGGATGCAATAATGCTCAAATCTTGACTTCTTTTGGAACTTCTTTTGAACCCAAATTGATTACTTCCAATGGCTCTGTATATGGATGAATGGCATTTTCCTCACGCTCAAGCAACTGTGAGACCTCTTCCGGAATCTCATCATAGTCTTCTTCTTCGTCCCCATACACAAAACATTCAATGTTGGGAGAGGGTGCAGGGTCATTGTATTCAACGGGTTTTTTAATTAATCTGCACATATAATTTATGATTGCTTTTAGAAACTAACACATATAACAAGTGATCATGAAGATTGAATTTCAGTTATTATTTATTTTGAAAGGTTTTTTTCAATACCATTTTCCAAGAAAAAGAAAAAAATAAAAACACAATTTGGGAAACAAAGAAAACTTTTATTATTGATTTTAAAAGTCACAGCAAAGAGATAAGCCCATATAATATTAATACTTTCACCTTGGGCAGAGTGAAAGCTTTTCAAAAAGATAAACAAAAAAAATACTTTGAAACATGTATGCAAGAGGGAACATCAATGGTGATCCAGTTCTGAACCCTAACTTCGTGCTTCACATAATTCAGCATTTCTGGCTCTGCTTCATCTTCCATAATGGCATTAATCCCGTAAACAGCTGGATGAAGATAACCCCCGCTAAGGAAGATGTCTTGATACTTTCCTGCAGCAGACTTCAGCTTCATGCTCTTATCATTCTTCACAGGGAACCCCAAGCCATCTCTATTCTTGTTTACAGGTGGATCCACAATCTATACCCAAACTTCACTATGGCCATTACGCATAACCTACTGCGTATCCTTAAGCGAAACCATAGAATTCTCGTTTCCTCTTATGTTGTCAATGGATAAAGCTTGGAACTGGGTTCCAATAGCAGCTTCATCTTTCTCCACAATGCTGAAAGAGGACAAATGAGATATCAATAATGCTTGTTCTCCATTTATAATCACCACTTTTCCTTCGCGTACAAACTTCAACTTTTGGTGTAAAGTCTAAATGACAGCCCCTGCTTCATGTATCCACGACCGTACTAACAAGTAACTATAAGCAGGTACAATATCCATGACCTGGAAAGTAATCTGAAACAAATGTGGGCGTATAAGAATAGGCAAGTCCACTTCACCAATAACAAATTTCCTTGATCCATCAAACGCTTTCACAATAATGCCAATTGGGTGCATGGGTGTTCCTTGATATTTCAACTTCATAAGTGTACTCCTTGGTATAACATTCAAAGCGGATCCATTATCAATCATCACATTGGATAGTGAATCATTCTTGCAGTTCATAGAGATGTGGAGGGCCAAGTTGTGATTCCTTCCTTCATTTGGTAATTCATCATCGCAGAAACTCAGGTTTTTACATGACGTAATATTCCCCACTACACTTTTGAATTGGTCTACAGCCATGTCACTCTCCATAAAAGCTTGGTCCAATACCCTCATCAAAGATTCTCTATGAACAGAGAAGTTCATTAGTAAAGCCAAGATATATATTTTTGAAGAAGTCTGCAGTAGCTGATCTACAATTCTGTAGTCGCTCATCTTGATTATCTTCAAAATATCGTCCACCTCTTTTTCTAGCATAGCTCCACTAGATTCACCCACTACCTTCTTGGGTTCAATATTTTCAACAATTTTCTTTCATGTACTAATATCTCCTTGAACAACCGGTGCAAATATACGACCGTTGCGGGTCACTCTGCTACTCTCAGCAATATTTCCAACATCAGGCATTGGCTGGATGGGAACTTCCACACCATCCTCTATGATTGTAGTATTATATTTGTAGGGTACAACCTTATCTAACTTGTAGGGGACAAGACTCGGAAAAGTAATCACAAACGGAGTAATAGCCGGCTTGCTATGATACTAAACTTCAAAATGGGTGGGTGCACCAAAACAAGGCACAGTGACGTTTACCCCTTCTTCAACATAACCAGTCATTATGGAGTCATCTCAAGAAAATAATTCCTCATCTGAGGAGAAATACTCATCTGTAGAGGCATACTCATTATTCTACTCTTCTTCAGCCAAACAGACCTCAATCACATCAACTTCATGGTAATCATCCTTTTGACCTGTAACCTTGATGGTTCCATTGTCTAACAACAACTAAACACCTTTTCTCACAATTGAACATGCTCGGGAGTCCCGACAGCCAATTTTGCAAGATCCACACTGATGTTCCACCTGACCAGCCATGTGGTAGAAAGTAGCATACAATTGTACAAGATCCTCATTCATATACTCCACATCAAAAATTCTGAACTCGCCAGGACATCTAGAAACCGTTTTTACCTCCCCTTCATACTCTGCCCTAGGCCTGATTATGTGGATGAGGCCCTCATCCATCATCTCTTGCAAATCAGCCTTTATCTTGTCGCAACCATGTATGTTTATACTACAAATAGCACAACTGGCATGGTCATGCTTATAGTAGCTAAATTCAGAGATCTGCATGCATTTTCACCAAATCTCCTCTAACCAAATTAATATCAAAAATCCATAAATCTCCTGGAAAACCGGCTACCATGTTCACAACATTTGCTCGTCCATGCTTAGGCAGAGGATTGTCTTTCACATTTGGTCCCACGTATTTGAAAGATAGAATATCGTACTTCACCAATTTTTGTACCTCAGTCTTCAAAGGATGACAATTCTCAACATTATGCCCAGGTGCTCCCTGATGAAAAGCACATGTTTAGTCCGCCTTCTAATACCAAGGCAAGGGTGATGGTACAGCGGGTAGTGGTCGGGTCTGAACCAACTTCTTATGAATTAACTCCGGGAGTAACTCTGTATAAGTCATAAGCATAAGGTCATAACTCTCCCTTCTATGATTATACCCTTGATTCCCCTGCTTGGATGGTCTCTGATAAGCAATGGTGGTTGGTGCTACACCAACAACTGGAGTAATTGAGGCGACTTGTTGATGACGCTGATAATTTCTTATAGGAGGATTAAACCTCCTCTCTTGCATAACAACATTTGTATCTCCTTCCTTCTTCTTGGTAAACCCATAGGATGGCTTCTTTCTATTTCAAGAACTTTCACCCTTCACTAAACGGCTATCTCTTACAGCCTCTTCTAACCGAACACCCATGCCTACCATTTCAGTAAAGTCACTTGGTGCACTCGCTACGATCCTCCCATAGAAGAAAGCACCCAGAGTCTTCAAGAAAATCTTAGTCATCTCCTTCTCTTCCATGGGAGGAATCACTTGGGCGGATACCTCACGCCATCTCTGTGCATATTCTTTGAATGATTCCCTGTCTTTCTGAACCATGGCCCTAAGTTGATCACGGTCAGGCGCCATGCCCATGTTGTATTTGTATTGTCTGATAAATGCTTCTCCCAAGTCATTAAAAGTATGGAAATTGACGCTATCAAAACTCATATACCACTTCAGCGCAGCACCGGTCAAACTATCCTGGAAAAATTGAATCAGCAGACACTGATCACCAGTATGGGTAGACATTCTTCTTACATACATCACCAGATGAGCACGAGGGCAAGTGTTGCCCTTGTATTTCTCGAATTTCGGGACCTTAAACTTCGCAGGTATCTTAACATTCGGGACCAACTATAATTCATTCACATTCTGTTCGAATAGTTCCTTTCCCCTGAGGGCCTTCATCTCCCTCTACATCTTGTCAAACTGTTCTTGAAAATCATCCATTATGTCATAAAGACCCAAGTCTTCACTTGGTGGAGGAAAAGGAAGACATATATCATCATTAACAAATGGAACCATATTCACCGAAGGAGGTGCAGCAGGAGCAATATGCACCAAAGAAGGTGTGGGAGTAACAGTAGTCTGAACAACTGGAGCTTCTTGAGGACCAAGATTGAAACTTTCAGGCGCGAAGCTCTCTGGCATTCCCCATGGATAACCTTGAGGCATGTGATTCTGAACAACAGTTGGAGTAGCAGACACAGGAATAGTCGGAGCTTCAGTAGTAGCCCTTGTTGGTTTAGGTTGAACACTCGGTGGCTGATTTTGAGCAGCCGCCTGAGATTCCATTAGAGCGGTAAGATTGGCCATGCCGGCCTTTAAAGCAGAAACCTCCTCGCGTAGCTCGCTATTCTCTTGTTCTAAGTTATCCATCTTCCTTCTGAGATTAGCTCGAGTGTTGTAGTGGTGAGACAACTTGATTATTTTGTTATTTATATTTCAAGGGACTTAAAGATTTATAGACACATTGCGAATATCAAAGTAATAACACATACTGAAAATTTTTATTATAATAACTTCAAAATTGATTACAAGTTTCAATAACCCCAAGTACAAGATGAAAATAAAGTCTAAAACCCTAAGAAGCAAAGTTGATGGAGATCACTCTATACGCTAGCGCTTCCCTGTAAGCTTGGCGATATGAGCCTTCAACCTCTGGTTTTCTTCAGCATATCTGGTAGCAACCTCCTTCCACTCACCTGAATCATGAAATGTTTAAGGCTAAGCCATTGGATTGACTAGACTTACACAGATAAAAATAAAAACCGCCACCATGCTTTATTGTTTCCAAAGGAATGGGAAAGAGCGAGTAACCTAAAAAAAAAGGGGAACGATTCAAGGTAAGGGGGTTGGTTATGCAAAGGGAAGATATTAACACCCTAAACATCTACGGTACTCCGCGGGAACCTCTTTGTAAAAATATGTATATTTTGGCTATAAAATGTTGTACGTAAAATAGATGGTGGAGGTGAGAGAAGAAATATATTTTTTATGATTTTTGCTCCCGCCGCGGTTGTGAACCTTTAGTGCCTACGTACCATCTTTCATGCAATTGGGGATCATGGTACATGTAGTTCCTCTTTTAAAATTTTAAAACACAAGTGTGTTGGTTGATATTATGAGATAAGACATCATCGTCATTGTCCGTATGGAAAACATACTTACTATCCAAAATCATGAGAAAGGAGAATTTGCATCATCTCAAAATTGAGGATATGGCTTGGATTTTAAAATCAAAAATGCCTCACTCAACACCCAAGTGGAAAATATATCTCTTCACTACATATTATAGAAGTATAGTTGTTTGCATCACTACAAGGATTGACAAGAGTCCAATCTTTTGAGAAAAGTTTCAAAGTAAAAAGCCAAAGTGGCAAAATGGTTTGAATGAGATTGATTGACTTTTAGTCTTCTCACAAAAATGTCAAAGTATTATTAAGTTGATTGAAGTTTATTTATGAAAATGTTTTGAAAATGCATGGACATTAGTCCAAGTTTATTATAAAAGTGGTTCAAGTTTAAAAACAAGAATAGTTTTCAAAAGGAGGGAGAAGATTTTTGAAATTAAAGAAGATGAGAGGAGAAGAAGAGACTATCCTAAAGCATAAAGTAAAAGCATAAGATATAATTCCCATTATTTGGATTGAAACCAAGCAAGCAAAGATATTAGACCTCTTGAGAACCAAACTTCAAGTGTATTAAGTCTTCGCAAAAAAAATTGGGCAGAGTAACGACTGTATACGGGTGAATTCCAGATTACAAACAAAGAATGTAATCACAATAAGCTGTACACAAAACAAACAAATAACCCAAAGTATTGAGGTAAACCTCAATAACTCTAGACAAAATATCAATTAAGGTCACAAGGTCTCCAACATAGGCCGAGGTTTCTAATCCTAAGTCCAAGAAGTCCAATGCTCTATAATGCCAAGGATAGTAACCAAATAGTCCAAGTATCATTAAAGCCTTTTTTAGAGTTCATGTTGATTATTAGGTGTCTCAAAAAAGAATAGAAAGGATCAAGTGACAAAACAAAGATAACAAGGATATAAATTCTCAAGTGAGGAAAATACAAATAACATGAAATGCAATGCTTAAAGTAAATGGTAGATAAGGCATAAAAAATAAAATCATAAAGTAAAAAAAATTAATAATTAGTGTTTAGTTGGATGACTATCTTGAAACTTGAATTTGGAACTCAATAGAGGATTGGTAGAACCAAAGACTCCACACAACAAGTTGCATTTGCTTTTTGTCAAGTATATCATCCATTTAGAATCCTCACAAGTACCATTTAATGATCAACGATGTTTAAGTGATCCGCTTTGAACAAAAATATTGTAGATCCATTAGAGGATTGGTAGAACCAAAGCCTCCACACAATGAATCTCAAAGTTATTGGATCAAAGGGATCAAATTAACATACTTGGGCTTGCAAACATAGGTTTAGGCCACGAATGATCATTTATTCGAATTGGACAAAATTTAATGTTATGTTAAGTAATCGTAAGTGGACTTATATAGAAGTCACACCTATTTTGAAGCTGGTCAATAGCAATCTATGCACCATTTATGTTGAGACATGATATAGAGATCATGCTCTAATAAAACTTAGTGCAAAAAGAAGATGATGAGATGAAGAGGGGTGGGAAAGAATTCAAACCACATTTAAATTAAATTTTAATTAAACTATTATTAAAATCATTCATCCATTTTTATGAAGTTAGACTCAACACCATGGATCCAATGATGTTAACAAAGTCCATAATAAAAAATTCAACCCAAGATCTGCCATAAAATAATCACAAAATAATATTGCATTTAATATATACATTAAAAAAACTTTTAAAATGTTTTAAAATATAAATAAAAGAGAAAAATATCAACTATGTTCAAATTAATCAAGAAATAAAAAGTAAAACCATAGAAAAATCAGGAAAGGACTCAAATATTTTTATAAAATTTTTGGTAATTTTTAAAGTCAGAAACTATTTTTAAAATTAAAAGAAATGAGTAAAATAACCAAAAATGATAAAAAAATACCAAAGTCAGAAATAAAAAATAAATGAGGTCACCAATATTTGTTACAATATCATTGGATCATTCCATAATTTTTTCAGAATTTAAAAATGCATAAAAGTATTTTTAAACATTTAAAATAATTCAAATAAAGTGAAAATTTATAAAAAATATCAAAACACGGAATAAAATTATGAAAAAATAAAAATTAGAAAGAGAAGAATCAAAAATATTTTTCATAATTGTTTCAGATTTTTTGGACTAAAAATGAATCTAATATAATATTTTGAAGTTTAAAACAATTATATATAAAAATCAGAAAATAAAATAAAAACCAAAAATATGTGGACTAATGGATGAGAGTTAAAACACGTTAGTAATCAAATCTAAGGGATCTGGCGCGCTATGCATATCATGGTCATTAGTGAATAAAAAACTAGATCACTTATTAAATCAGAAATTCAAAAAAACAAGTGGCACACCTTCATTGGTTGGAAGATGACACGTTGGTCATCTTCAACCTCAACCAACATGAATTGTAGGTCTCTCAAACTATAAAATCATAAGCTCAGACCTATGTCATTCGCGTCGTCTCTTCAAGTTGAAGACAACCACACTTTCGCGACAAATTTATATAAACTGGAGCTCAAGCAATTTGGAAGGAAAGTTTTGAAAAGGGATTTGAAATTTCATTGTCAAAACGTGTTTCCAAATAAAAGTAAGTGTTGCGACTAGAACCAGGGAAATGAGAGCATCACAATGATATCAAGGTTTTGAAGAATTGATGGAGAAATCTACCTATTGAAGTTGAGTTGCAGAGCTCTGAAACTGGACTTCTATGGAGCAATATATGGCACGATTTTTGAAGGTAATTGTATGGTTAGCTTCGGGGAAGATCAAGGAAGGTGAATTGATAGAAAAATTGGATTGAAAAAGGCTTGAAAACAGATTTCAAAGTTGCAGAAAATTGAGTTATGGAGCAAGATTGGCAGGGTGATTCTGGCTATTCAAACTTGAGAAAATGAATGGGATAGTTCATGTATTTATAGGAGAAACAAATGGGATCAAAAGGAAGAGGGAATGATGCATTTTGGAGGGAATTCGTGTGAATCTGATCCACGAGTGAAGTGTGATCTTATTTTCATCAAAACTCATCCAATCTTTGCGTTTTGAGGTGCTAAACAGTTCTGGCAAGTTTGTTAATCAAGTTTAAACCAAAAACACGCATAAATCTTGTGATTAGAGGCAACATTATGGATTTCAAAATTCTGACTTGGTGAGAAATTCAGTTCCAAGTTACCAATTTCAAAATAATGGCATTCTCAGCTCAAGGGGTCTTAAGACATGATTCTTGATGCTTTAGAAAGATGAGGTTACAAGCTTTGCAATGGAAAAAAAATGGAATTAAATAGATGCTTGAGATGAAAGTTGCATTGAGTCAAAGTTGGGGGAAAAAGGTTGACTTTCCATACTTAGAAATATTTCAAATTTTTCTTCAAAAGAGACCTATAATGTCTTGCATCCAAACAAGGCCTTCCACTTGGAATTTGCTCTTGACCAAAAAATATGGCATGAAATAGGCCTATTGAATGACATTTTGAAACTTGAACCATTCAAAATCTCTAAAAATTGAGAGAGTTATAAATTTTTAAAGTAGGCAAAAAATCATGAAATGACCTATAATCTTTTGTATCCCTAGGGCATCTCCCATACATTTTCTCACTTTGCACATAAATAAGGAATAAAATTAACATCCTCAAGATCATTTTGGAAAAATAGTGTGCTCAAGGTGATAAAAGTTGACCAAGTTATTATCATTTGAAGTCACACTTGAGAAATTGGGGGTTCATCTGGAGGAATTGTAATCTTTCTTCATCATGAAGTTTCTTCCACATGAAAACTCCTTGAAACTTTTGAAGTGATTTGTTAATAACCCTTTTAAGAGAAGGATTTTTTTGGAATCACTCAAAAATACCAAAAGATGAGAAATATATACTTCTTTGAAGTTCAAAACCCTAGCTCTTAGATAAAAAAAATGCTTTGAGGAACTTTGACAATTTTGAACAACCTTCTTGTACCAACACTTTTTCTTTGTAAATAGAAGTTTTTGAGGATGATAATGAGAACTCATAGCCACCAAAGCGACTTCCATATCTTGAGAATTGAGAGAAATATGCACTTGTGATCAATGGGAACAAGACCTTGTCCAACCATGACAACTTCTTCCATAAACCCCTTGTTCTTTTGAATCAATTTGATAACTTTGAAATGTGATGAACCAAAATAAACCTTGCCATGCCATTTATTCCAAAACAACTTCAATGGTGAGGTTTGAAGTTCTCAAGCTTTATTGACTAGGGCATGGAAATAAACTCATGAACCCATGGATCAACTTGCTAAGCCAAATTGTCTTTACCTACATTATTAACAAGTAAGACAAACCAACATTACATTTTATTAATTAAACTCAAAATAAAGACAAAAAATTCATGATCACAAAATAAAACCAGTCAAAGTGCTTGGTGATTCCTCAAAGAGAAAAGCTAAAGATAGGGAGGAGAACCAAAATCCCTAATGTGATCTTGTTGTGATTGAATCAACATGGTATGATGAAGGGATCTTAGGGGAAAAAATTTGGGTACAACAATCACTAGAGTCGCTTTTTCTTGAAGTTTCATTGTCGCTCTCCCATACAATATATTCTCTCCTAACTTTATTTGATCTCTTTTGATATTTGTCTTTTCCTTTGTATTTCGTGAGCAACGGGAAATCTGGTTTATAGTGACCGGGTTTTCCATAATTGTAACACGATCCTTTTGACTTAGATTTCTTATTTTTGTCTTGCTTTGAGGGTTTAGATTGATGTCTATAGTTGACGAGATTCTGATTCTAATGTTGGACTTCATTCTTTTGGAGATATATACGATACTTTCTCACAAATAGCCCCATATATTCATTCGATCTTCTGTCATCATCCCTTAAATCACATACATACAAATCATTGGTGGATGACTTAGAGCTTGAAGCCTTTAACGCGATAGACTTCTTTTCCTTGTCCCTTGATTTTTCTTTCTTTTCATTATTTTCGTGTTTGTTGAGATTTATAAGCTCTTGCTCATGTTCTTAAAGCTTACCAAACAATGTTGTAACATCAAGTGTCGTTATATTATTAGCTTCCTTAATCGTTGTGACCATAGGTTACCATTCCCTATTAAGACATCTCAAAATTTTGTTAGTAGTAACAACATTGGAAGTGGTATGACCAAGTGTATGTAAGTGATTAATTATATGAGTGAATTTCGTTTGCGTGTCCGTAATGGTTTCACCATGCTTCATTTGAAAGAGATCTAACTCTTGAGTTAAGGTATTGACTCTAGCTAATTTGACATCATTAGTTCCATCATGGACAACTTGCAATGTGTCCCATATTGCCTTAGCAGTAGCACAATGGGAGACTCTAAAATACTCATCAATACCTAAAGATGATATGTGCATATTTTTAGTTTTCAATCATAGCTATAATTTTTCTCATCATCCTCTTTCCATAGTGGTTCCGGTTTAGGTCTGGTGGCACTAGCCGCATCGTTCACGGTTATTGCTATAGGAATATTTTCGATAAATTTCCTTATTTTTCTATCAACAGAATTGATATGCACCCGCATACAATGTTTCCAATAACTATAGTTTTCACTAGTAAAAATAGGCGCTCTATTGTACGCCCCTTTGGGATTCTTCTCCATTTTCTAAAAAGTTATATATGAAGCACTAGATAAACCAGGCTCTGATACGACTTGGTAAACTATTAGATGGATCTAGAAGGGGGGTTGAATAGATCCTTTGTTTAAAAAATTGCGCTTTTAAAATTTGTTTTGAAATGGTGCTCCCGAATCATAATCATCTAAATGACCTGTTTTTAAAAAGATCAAATATGTGAAACCGAATGGAGTTCTTATGATGAGAAATGAATCAATAAGATTACTTACTAATTAATAACCTAAACAATATCAATGAGTACTTACTACTTCCAATGATATATTTGAGATAAAACTTGACAATATCGATAATTTGTGTGTTAGTCAATTTATCAAACATTTGGTGTGCAAAAACACAACAAGTTCAATTTTACTTAATTGTAGTAATGAATTTTCCTTGATAACAATCAAAGTGATTGCTATGATTATTATAAAATAAGATTGACTCACTACAATCATGGTAAAATATATTGAACAATCAAAATCACACAAATTATGACAAAAAAAATAAATGAATAGGGAAAGAGAAACAACACATGATTTGTTAAAGAATTTCCCCTTGTCGTCCTCGCGTAGGGTACGTCTTCCCCCAATTCTAAAATCTAGAATTTAGATATATGATATTAAGTTGTAAAGTGTTACAAGAGAATCAATATTCTTTACTACACACAAACCAATTGTTGATGATGGAACTATTTTGTTCTCTCCCATTTGTTCAAACCAAACCAAGTATGCCAAACTCTTCGAACAAACTTCCGGTTACCATTACTTGATTGCATGAACTTTTCATTCTACAAATCTTTCACTCGACTGCTTTCGATCACAATATGTTTGACTCCAAATCTTTCTTCACAATCACGCGGTTACCGCTACTTGATTGAGAAAACCCACTGTTTCTCAACCCTTTCACTCGACTGAATTCAATGAAGCAAAAATTTCTACAAAAGCCCCCGCACCAACACAGATCTTGGAGGACAAAACCATGACGGTTTTATTCAAGAAAAAACCAACTCAATTATCAACCAAAATCTGAATTTAAGTCTTGAATTTGAACGTTATCACCACAGCTCTGCACTTTAACCAACTAAAATTATTATGTGAAATTTTTGATGAATGCAAGGAGAGGATGAAGATAATGAGTCGACTCAATAAAAAATCACAAAATAGAAGAATTCAGGGATGCATCGACTCATACAGATTGTGGGGGTCGACCTGAGCCAACCTGAGCTTGATGAGATGGTTCACAAATGAATGAAGTGTCAACCGCACCAGGGCATGCGTCGATGCATCCTGGAAGATTTTTACTTCCAATATGAGTCGAACAGAAGGATCGACGCGAGAAGTCCCGAGCGAGGTCCATTGTCCTTTATCAATCCATGAGTCGACCCACCAACTGTGTGAGTCGACGCAAGAAGTTGAAGTGTCCTAAAATGCTTTAATTCAAGGAGTTTCATGACATCCACTCCAAAATGTAAATTCACCAAAGAACCAACCAATATTAGGAGCACAAATGCAAGATGCGAAGAATGCTTGTCATGATTAAAACAAGAGTAGAGGTACATTTCCCTCACATACTCCCCCCATAGAATGTTTTGACATCATTAAAACAAGAGTAGAGGTACCTTGCCCTCACATACTCCCCCCATAGAATGTTTTGACATCATTAAAACAAGAGTAGAGGTACCTTGCCCTCACATATTTCAGCTTAATTTTATTTTGTGTTTTTATTTGAAATTGCTTTAAACTTCTTAAATTGATTTTTAATTCATTTCAAGTCCAAAAAATCTCAAAATAATTTATAAAATTCTCTCTAAATTTTTGTTAATCTAATTAATGTTTTAAAATATTTTTATTTTAGTTTTATTATTTTTTACTAAGTTTTTATTATTAGCTTGATTTTAATTAGTTTAAATTTAGTTCTAAGTTTCCAAAAAATATGAAAAAGTTTCTAAAAATATTAGGAACCTTTTCTGATTTTTGTATGGTCTTAGTTAATTCTTATTTGTTGTTTTGAATGTAGTTTTTTACCTTTTTATTTTCATTTTAAAACCATTTTAAAAATCATTTTCTCATTTTATTTTATCTATTATGGGAATTAAAATTTTTTGATATTCTGTTTGGCTTGGATCTTGATCATTTAGGTCAAGAACTTCAGCAACATCAATGAAACTTTGATCTTGATAGGTTGAAAGATCAAATCCACAAAAATGGATGATTGATTTTGATGAAATTGGACCTAGTTCTATATCCAATTTAGTTCTTCTTGTTGTATTTTGTCTTCCCCTTTCTATCTTCATCGCTTTCTTCTTCTTCTTTTCTTGTTTGCATCAATTGAATGATTTATCTTGCTCAATTGAATGTGGGTTGATACTTGATGAACTTTTATCATTTCAAATCTACCTCTAAGTGATCAATTGATCACTAAAGGTACTTTGAATTAGTTAAAGTTTAGCCTAAGGTATCATGAAGGATTTGATTGTTGTAATGATCTCATCTCCTTGAATTAGGTCTTGATCCATATTTGTTTTTAATTTTGCTACATGTTCTAGGAGTATGGTTTATATTATATATCTAACATGTATGGTACATAAATTGTTATTGACATGCCTTGTATAGTTATGACTTCTTCATAAATTTGTCTATGATTGCTTAACATAACACTAAATATGTCTCAAATCGGAAAACTAACATACTAACATTAACATTTATTGAACTAACTTTACTTCATGCACTTTTATTTTATGCAAGCATTAAATTTCATATTATCTTGTTTATATTTATGCTATTTTATTTTTGTCCAATTGGACTTTTATTTTATGTCATTTTTCCTTTGTCCACTTGGATATATGTTTATTCTTATGTCGTTTTCCTTTTGTCCACTTGGACATATGTTTATGTTTATGCACTTTTACTTTCCACTTGGACTTTTCTTTTTGTTTTTAAATCATTAATAAAGGCTTAAACACTAAAAGACTTAAGGCTCTCTTTGGACTATGGTGATTATCCATTTGCATCTTGGAGTATTTGGACCATTGGACTTAGGATAGGACCTTGAGACTTAGAGACCTTTGGACCTTGAGATCTTTGTTGTTATTTTCTATGTATTGGGAACTTTTATAAATACAGTTGTTACTTTGTAAATCATCTGATGCAAGGTTAATTAATTTGAAACATCAAATTCATCTGATACTAAGCTTGAACCTGAGACACTATTGTTCATCTTATGTTAATTACTTGTTTGTGTGGATTTTATACAATGGAATGAGATGCATTATTTGACTTGTGTCAAGATGATTTCTCTTTTTTGGTTAGACCTTTCCTACCTTAGCTTTTACTTTATGCTTTAGTATAGTCCCCTCATCTCTTGCCCATCTTCTTTAATTTTCAAAATCTTATCCCTCCTTTTTAAAACCTTCTCTGTTTTCAAATTTAAACCACTTTCAATAAAAATCTTGACTTTGTCAAGTGAATTTTCAAAACATTTTTCTTAATCAAATCTTAATTCATTTAATAAAAATTAAACCTTTTTCTTCAAAGACTAAAAAACACAAAAAAACCTACTCAATCTTTTTGCCTTAGTGCATTTTGTTTAATACTTTTCTTAAAGATTAGATGTGAGTTATCTCTATGGTTGAGATATAATTCTACCATGTCCATAACCTTGATTGATATGATGTTGAATATTTTCCACTTGAAAGGGTTAGTGGAATACTTGTTGAGTTATCCAAGTTGGAGCCATCCTTTCACTTGTGATGCAAAGGTACATCATTCTCATGTTTATGGGTGTTTGGTTGAGTATTTTCCCTAAGATGAAAAAATGTTTCTTCTCTTAAAATCAAATAACAAATAACTTTGTTCTTATATAAACGAACTACTGGTTCTGATTTTATCGTTGCACATTGGTGGTACGTAGGCACAAGGCTTTTAAGGTCTTGCCGAATCAAAAATGTAAAAACCATTTCTTTTCTCATCTCCTCAAACTTTTTTGCAAACAACTCTTTTAGCCAAAATACTGAGATTTTCAAAGAGGTTCATGTGGACTACCTTAGATGTTTAGGGTGCTAAGACCTTCCCTTTGCATAAACAACCCTTGTACTTAGATCTCAGTTTTATTAGTTGTTTCTTTAAAAACTTTTTTGGGTTTTATTCTCTCTTTTCCCTTTCCATTAGAAACAATAAAGTGCGGTGGCGACTTTCACTTTGTGAGTCAAGTATATCAATAGCTTAATCTCAACTTTTCAATACTACATTGACATCAACAATAATAGTGATTTTCAAAGAAAATGAATAATAGAGGAGAAGCATTATCAAAGAAGAGGTATTCAATGTAATAAATATGAAGAATTTGGTCACATCAGATCAAAATGTTCCACATGTCTCAAAAACCACAAGAAAGGTTTGACTGCCTTGTTTGAAGAGGAGAATTTTGAAAGTGAGTCTGTGGATGGAACTTCTAAGCATGTTGAAACCTTCACTAGTATATGTAAGTATGATGGAGACCCATGTGATAAGAATTTCTCCTATGAAGAATTGACTGATTCCTACAAAGAATTGTGTGCCAAAAGTGAAGAAGTGTGTAAGAAAGGTAAAGAACATAAGAGATCATATCTCACATGCAGGTTGAAAAAGAGAAGTTGTCATATACTATCTCTGGTCTTCAAGATGAGGTAACCCTGTTGACTTCTATACTTGAAAAAATATGACCAAATCCATAAGATTGTTAAGTAATGGATCTGATATGCTTGATGAAATTCTTCATGTTGGAAAAGGGGTTGGAAACTCAACATGTATAGTTTTTAATTACCAATCTCAAAATAAACAAGGAAAAACCTATGTGACTAAATTTGTTCTTCATAGGAAATATGAGCCCATGATGACCAAACAAATGTTAAAAAATTCTTCCAGACATCAGGAAACTCAAACTAAAGTCAAACTCATGCCTTGGACATGTCATTATTGTGGAAAATATGGTCATATAAAGCTTTTCTATTACAAGTTGTATGGGTATCCAAAGCTTTCAACTCAACCTAGAACTAATCATGCGATGATTAAAACTTGAAAGATATGGAAACCTAATACTACCAATTATGGTCTCATAGTTAATAGCCGTTGTAGAAATCCATATAGAGAAGATTGACACTTTGATAGTGGATGTTCTAGACATATGACAGCGGTCATAAAGGATTTAGTCGACCTGAAGGCTTACTCCTCAAGATTTGTAACATTTGGTGATGAAGAAAAAGGTAAAATCAAGGGAATAGGAAAGTTATCCAGTGTTGGACTCCCTATACTAGATAATGTGTTTCTTGTAAAAGGATTAACTTCTAATCTGATTAGTATTAGTCTTTTATATGATCAAGGCCTAAAGGTAAATTTTACCAAGTCTGAATGTGTAGTGTCTAATGAGAAGAATGTTGTCCTAATGATGGGTCAGAAACAAAGATAACTGCTATTTATGGGTATCTCAATATACTAATTTCCCATCCACATATTTAACATCCAAGGAAGTTGGAGTCAATGTGATGGACCAGAACTCTGAGTGTCTAAGTCTCAGTGTATCTGAAGCTGAAGAAAGCAGACGTTCTCAATATAATTGGATGAATCTAAGGTTAAAAGAGTATAATGTTAAATAATATGCCTTGACAGCACATTGTGATACTCTTGAACACGTGGTCACCAATAAACTACAGTCAGATACATTCACTAAAAGTTTTAAAATAAATCAGCTTGTGAGTTTAAGGGGAAAACTGGAAATTTATATTTTTTTTAAATGTCACAATTATGATTGAGATTGCGTAATGTGGGAATGTGTTGTTTCCTCCAAAAAATGATGCACACTAATTTAGGAAAATCATTACACTATATCATATCCTTCCTTTCCCACTACACTATTTGTTTTTCCTCGGAAAAAAAATATTTCAACATCTCTCTTGTGCTCTCTCATTTCCCAACCGTCTGAAGTTAAAGAAAAACTCAAGATGACAAAAATTATGGTTCAACCTCCAACAATGACTCCATGAACATCATCACAAATTGTATTCCTCACTCCATCATTCCTCAAAGTATCCCAACTAAGAGAAGGACAAAGTAATCTATTGTGAAAACGGTTCACCCTCCAAAGTAAGTAAAGCTTCTACTTATGTATCTGTGCAAAAGGAAACTAGTGATGATAATATTTCTAAGCCCATTGTTGTTGTCAAGAAATCTCATTCTATGACCATTTTGTACCTTGTTCCTGTTGAAACCCCAAATGTTGAACCTAATGTTACAACCTCCACCAAGGAATTTAATTTTGATACACCTGAAAGTAATCCCAGTTTGAATTTTGGTGATACTTTCTTAGTTAATAAAAGTATTCAAAGGTTAATCTAAAATTTATTTGGTATTAACCCTAATGTCATGCCGGATGTTACAACATCCTTGGCCCAAACAGATCTTCCCACTCAAGAACCTGATAGAAGAAATGGTTCAATTGAGTATTCTGAAAATCTTCAAGAGGAAAGAGTCGTAGAGGAATTTGTAGATCATATGTCTGTGCATGGAGAAAAAGGCCCTTCTGACAAGAAAGAAGAAAACACTGCTCTGACCAATGATTAGAATATTGTTATTGTTGTTGTTGATGAATTGGACATTGATGATCAACCAATTGTTAAGATATTGACTCATGTGATAGCTAAAAAGATTGAAAAGTAGAAAAGGAAAGGTTGTTAAATCCACAAGAAACCTTCAAAAGACTCCAAAGAAGAATCTTATTGTTAGATCTGTTAAGAAGTTGAGCAAAGTTGCAACTCTTGTTGTCAAGAAAAAGTCTTTGAAAAGGAAGAAAGTTTCCTCTGGTTCTAATAATTCTAAATATAATGTCGAACTCGATGTTCAGGACATAGTACCGTCAGGAAGCAAGAAAATATTTGGTAAGAAGATTCCAACTAATGTTCCTGAAGTTCCAATTAACAACATTTCTTTTCACTCTGAAGAATGTTAAGAAGTGGAAGTTTGTCTACCAAAGAAGGTTGGCGTTGGAAAGGGAACTTGGCAAGGATGCCTTTGAGTGTAAAGAAGTATTGGCTTTAATTGGAGAAGTTGGGTTAAAGAAGAGTGTCACTGGTTTTGGAAAATTTTAAGAGATGCTTGTTAAGAATTTCTTGTGAAGCTCACTGAGGAGTGTGATAACAAAAGGATTAAGGAGTACGTAAAAGTTTATGTTAGAGGAAAATGTGTGGATTTTCTCCAGAAATCATTAATAGATTTTGTGGAAGAAGTGGGGAACAACAAGCTAATGTGGAGGTATCTGATAATGTCAATTGCAGGGAAGTTACTGCAAAGCAAGTTAAGGAATGGCCACGAAAATGGAAGTTGTCAGTAGGATACTTAAGTGTGAAATATGCAATGCTTCTTAGAATTGGAGCAGCAAAATTAGGTTCTAACCAATTATATTTCCAACTTTCTATAGAATTGGGTAAGTTCATTTATATTGGAGGCAATTCTGACTTCTGAGCTAAAGAACATATGCAGAGCTTTAGAAAATACTATAAAGACCCGCACTGAAAGAAAAACTAGGCTTGAAAATTTATAAGTTCTTTTGATGATGAAAAGGATGTGGATGATGGTGGTGAAGAAGGTAAAGAAGGAGAAGAAGATAAGGATAAAAATGGAAAGGGTGATGAAGAAGAAGAGACAGCTAGCAGAACTGGTGCTTAAGGAGTTGTGTTATCTTTGTTTCATTTTGTGTGATCAGTTGTTTTAGGGCTTATGCCTAGGATATTGTGTGCAATATATGTGATGTGGTTTGTAATTTTTTAACTGAGATGGTACACTGTTCTTGTGACTGCTATGGTTTTTAACTAATTGTTGTTTGTTTGTGTTTCTATTGTTTGTGCTTCCATTTTGTGTGTACTTATTCTACTTTTTGTCAATTTTTGACTAAAGGGGGAGTAATACTGGTTGATATTGGTTTGATGGTTTGATGGCAGTCCAGTTGTCTTAACATCCTATTTAGTACTGTACTACTTGATGAGGAGTAGTAATATTTGGTCGTATGCAGTTGTTTAGAGGGAGCATGGTGTTTTGCTAAAGATATGTCCTTTTATTGTTGGTCTGGTGTTTATGGGGAGTTGTTGTATACTTCCTGCTTGTGTGATTTATGTCATACCAAATGTCCTAATATCGTTCCTGAAGTTGTTCTTTATGGAGAGTATTATTTCACTTTGTGTGTGGAGAAGTTTGTTCTTTATGATATTCCATGAGGCTGTTAGTTTTTTGTTGCATTTTCCTCTGATGTGTGAAATGATGTAGTTCATATTTTTGTTTGTGCATTATTATGAAGATGAGTCTTTGAAATAATGTTGCTTGTGTATCTCTCCCTTTTTTATGTTTTGTGTAAAGATTGTTTTATCCAAAATATTTCCAAAGGGGGAGATTGTTAGGTTTTGGTTTGTTGGCTGCTTTTTGGTAAAATAATTAGTTCAACATGATGTTGGACAATATGTCATGACATGTTCCTATGACATTACATCTTGTGTTGTTTCTATTTCTAGAAGATATATTTCTATTGTTTCCAATAGATTTTTTTTGTTATTTGTGGATCAAACAGCTCATTGAAATTGAATTCTCTGAAGATTTGTTTCAAACTAGAAGAGATAACTGAAGATTTTGATTTGCTTGATTGGATGTCAAAGGCTTTTTCCTTGCATTTGAAGATTTGATTAGATATGACTGGATATGATTTAATTTGCATAAGGTTATAACCAGATTGAGTATCCAAGCCCAAGAGTTGCACTAATGTAATACGGTGGGAGAACTGACTTTTTGGTTTTATCCAAATGTGCGGATAGCAAGAGTCACCACCGACTTTTCTTTTATCCAATATTTAGGAAAGATAAAAAGAACAGGAAAGACCTTTGATAGATTTTGAGTTTGGGGGGTAAGTTATGAAAAGGGGAGGTGTAGCACCCTTTACATCTGTAGTTATCTACATGCTCTTAATCGCTTAGCTCACTTGTGAAAACTTGCTTTGTGTGTGTGATTTATTTGAAAGTATTTCAAAATTGCCAATGCAAGTCTAACTTTGTAATGATTCTTGTATCAGTCTTCAAGAATGTATTTAAATTGTTTTTTAAAATATTTGAAAAGTAGTGTGAAAAATGTATTGTTTGTGCGAAAAGTTTGTGGGCAAGCAATTAAGAGCTCTTACCCGCTAAAGTCTTTCTTATTTTTTCTTCTCCTTTAGATACAATACCATCCATACCATTAGTTGGTAGGTAGCCCTATTTATTGGATGTGAAGGAACATGCGTAGGGTCATCGTATGGTCGTCGAAGGCAATATATAAGGATACTTTTGCAATTGTATCAGAGGGAATATCATCATTTATTTGTAGGCAACTTCGAAGGGTCATCGAGGGACTATGATCTTTATTCGAAAGTGATATGATAATTTGATTGAGGATCTTTCGCTAAAGTATACTCACTTTCGAAGGATATGACCAATATTCGTAAGGAAACAATAGAGGATACCCTAGAGGTGCAAGTGTGAAGAGTGTATTGATTTCAGTTATTTATCTTGAGAATTAGGGTTTTCTACGTTTGTTTTTAGTCTTGTCATAAAAACCATAATTACTAGCATTTGAATATGTATAGAAAAATAAATTGTGGAATGTAAAGTCCTACGCTATTACATGGCTTTGGGACAGTTACATAAGTACAGGAAAAAAAGGGAAAGTAAATATACGCTATTACATCCTCGGAGCAGATACATAATAGAAAAAAATGCGAGAAAAAGAAATCTACGCTATTACAGGTAATAGTGTGACTATACAATTTTCTATGAATTTAAATAGAAAAAGATAAATAAAAGAATATTAGAAAAAAATATTTTAAGGACCTAAAATTTAAGTGTTAATGTTTTTGTATTTTTTGTGTAGAAAATAACTTAAGTGATAATAATTAATTAAAACTTAATTGTTCCTAATTAATTTTAATATTAAGAAAAAGGTTAATTAATTAATTAATTAAATAATAAAAACATGTCAAGAATTTAATTATTAATTAAAAACCCTAATCCTGATTTGTTAGTATTCAGAAAAATATTAGGTTATAATTAATTAAAAATTAATTAAGAAAAATAAAGAAATTGGGTTAGAAAAAAATAGGGTAAAAAGAATTTACATGGGGTGGGTGTTGAACCCACGCCCCCTGACTTCCAAGACTGTGTTGCTTGCCACTAGGACAAGCGCCTGTTTGTGTTTGAGATTAGGAATTGATCAATATATGATAACCTGCATGTTAATTTGGATAAATAACAAAAAATAATTGCAAGAGACGGGGATCGAACCCACGCCCCTCATGTTGCATACCTCTATCTCCAACCAACTGCGATGCACTGCCTTTGTGTCATAAAATAGAAACAATTAAAAAAATAACAAAATGTATACCAGAGAGGCGTCAGAGCCCTGGCTCCGGTACTCTTCTCCGGTGAGTCCAAATTCCAATATGCAAAAATAGCAAGATTTAGATCATAAAAGGAACCCTGTCCTCCTAATTTGAACCTTGTGAATCCAATGGTCATGTTATATTTTCATGAAAACACTTGTATCGTGAGATTCAAATACCATATTTCAAACTGCTCTAGAAATGGAAGATCCTTATCCCTACGTTAAAGCTTGCAAATAATGGACCAAAACAATCCTAAACATGATCATGAACATGTATACATGCATCAAATTTATTAGATATGCATAGATTAAAAGCTTGAGATTTATGAAAATTACCCAACTGGTGCAACTTGGTGTGGTTGTTTTGGAAGTGGAAGTGCTTCAAGAATGATTGGGATGGACTCCTGGGAACTTCAGGAAACTGATGGAATGCTTCAAACAGATTGAAAGAGGCTGGATATAAGGGTTTTAAGTTGCCCTAGTTTTTGACAAAATTTGAGGTTTTGAGAGTTTCTTCTTGAGCAAATTTTCGTGTCACCCTTAGTTTGAAGATGTCATGTATTTGTAGTGGAAGATTTAGGTCAACAAAAGAGAATCAAATCTCTTGTATTTCATGATCAAATCTTTAATTGGAATTTTTGCATAAAATATTTCTTTTTTAGGCCAATCATGTACCAATCAATCTTTACACATTTTTTGCAAGTTATCACCAGCTTTTTAGACTTATGATTTGATTCAAAAATAGATTCACATGCCTTATATCATTTATTTAGTATTTTATTTGATTTATTTTTATTTTAATTTAATAAAATAAAAATAAATAAATATTATAAAAATAAATGAATGGATTCGGAGGTCTATTATGAGGTCAGGAACATGTTTGGACCTTAAAAGATAGGCCCATTAACCCAAAAATTCAAATTTGCCAAATTTGGACTTCATGCATTTTCTCAAAATTGCCAAACTTGAACCAATTATAACTCTCTCAATTTTGGTCATATGAAGATGATCTTTAACTTTTTGGAAACCCCAAGATGTCTCCTACAACCTTCATGTTGGTCATTTTTTTCATTTGAAGTCTTTAACTTGATGTAAATTTCTTTGACAAAAGATGTCTTTTTGTTGACTTTTAAAATGACATGCAATGTTTTGGCCTTAATCTTAGAGAGACAAAGTTGTAGAGAATTGAATTTCCTTAAAGATGGGATTTTGTTAAGGATTTTCTGATGAAGTATGTGAAAGTTATGTTTGGTCAAAGTTTAGTTGACTTCTCCTAAAGAAAACCCTAATTTAGCAACTTTTGACTTTTTATGAATCATGATTTTTCTTGATGAATCATGATCAACCCTTGATCAAATGATGAATGTGACTTCAAAATATTGATGTTGACCAAAAAATATTGAAGTTTGACTGTAAGTTGGCAAAGTTGACTTTTTATCCAATATAGTTGATTTTCAATCATCTGAGAAATTGATTGAGCAAACTTGTGTTGCAAGGTTTGAAATTTGGCATGAGGATACCTTGATAAATATGAGAAACCATGAAGTCAATTTGAGGCATTAGAAGTCCAATTTTCTTTGAGAAAAGCAAAACTATAGTAGTAGGTCAATTGGTTAGAAGGAGAGTTTGTCTGGTCAACCCTTAAGTAGTCTTGAGTGTTTGAGACCTTTATGAGTATGAGGAGATATGTTGAATTAATTTGTCTTGAAATTGGAAAGGAAAATTTTGGGGTACAACAGCTGCCCATGTTCAATCTTCTTAAACCTGAAGAGTTAGATTGGCATGCTCGCCATACGTGATCTAAAGGTGGAAGAGGATTGAACACTTAAGGGCCCAGAACTTTGCAATCACGTGTGCACGAAGTAACACTGCTAGTTGATTGTACTTCTTAAACTGGCTTAAAGATGCCATTCAGGTAGGTGATAGAGTGTCGTCGGAGATGGGCTTATAGATGCCATCAAAAGTTATTGTTGATAGGAGTCTCAGAATGAGTCTATGCTTGACTATATCTGAAAAAGTATACTAGAATGAGTATGTGTGCGACTGTATCTAGAAGACGTGCTAGGGAGTGTCAGAATGAATCTTATGTCTCGATTGAATCTGAATGATGTTCTAGAATGAGTCTATGTCTTGACTATATCTAGGAGAGGATCAGAATGAGTCTTTACCTGACTGTATTTGAATAATGTTTTGGAATGAGTCTAGGCTTAACTGTATCCAACTAATGTATTGAATTGAGTCTACGCCTGACTGTATCAGACAGAGTATCAAAATGAGTCTTTACTTGACTGTATTTGAGAAGTCTATTAGAATGAGTCTTTGCATGATTGTATCTGAAAAATGTATTGGAATGAGTGTACACCCGACTGTATCCAAAGGAGTATCAGAATGAACCTTCGCCTAGTTTTATCTGTCTGATGCTTTCAGAATGAATCTATCTGATTTTATCTGAGGGAAATGATTTTCAGAATGAATATATGAGGGAAATGCTCGTCAGAATTAGTCTCTAAGGGAAATCATCTGGTTATGTAGATAGCTGCCCCATCCTGTTTCAGGAATTTATCTATAACCTATCTATAGATTGCTGATAATATTCGTTTGTCTGAGAACTTAACCTAAAAACAAAGTTAGTTTTATGCAATGTCATGATGCATGAAATGTATTTTGTAATGATGATCTCAATATAAATGAGAATGGTATATACGTTGCACATGTTATGATATTTAATGAATGATGTATGGATGCAGTATGTCGTTTGAGCGTATCGGTAGCTTCGTGTAACAACTCTGGCTGGTGAAAATAAATCCCTAGTTGTTGATGGGGATGATGAAAGTAATTCTTCAATTTTTGTTTAGAATGAATTTATTGGGGGTTCCTTTTTTTTGTTTGAGGACACTCCGCTAGGGATGTTCGACTTCTGTTCATGGATAGAGGAATTCCAGGAGAGTCGGTTGTTTTCAATTCTTTTTAGTGAAGGATTTGATTCTTATGTGCCCTGAATGGGGATGAAAGAGATAGATATTCCTCTTATACGCTATTTTAACAGGTTTCAGATATGGTATCATCTCTTCTGGAGAGGACAACATTGAATGATATCTGGATGGAGAAGATAATTCTGTCAGGGAATTTGTAGTATCATAGAAATAAACTTTGTTGGGGAATTAAATCATGTAGACTGTGCTAAGAAGATAATCTTTGATGGGGATCGGGAATTCATAGGTTGTGTTGAGGAAGTTTCCACTGTATGCTTGGGAAATGGTCAAACTTCCTTATTTGCCAAGGGACCTATTGGGGAAGATGATCATATCGGGCTATCCATCAGGGATATGGATGTGAACTACTGGAAGATGTCCCAATTTCTGGTTTAAGGCATATTAGACTTCCTGGGAAATATATCTTTGTTGGGAATGAGCTTGTGAAGATAGCTCTATAGAGATAGGTCCATGGATATTTCTCTATGGGGATTTTGTGGACGACTTGAACATTATCCCAACTCCTAGAGTCTTTAGAAAATGCTAATCCTGTTTTCATACCTATATTTTGTAAACAGTAATCATATTCAAATGCATATGTTCATTCAATGTAATTATTGGACGTTTTGGCAAACAAAATAGAGAAAGTAAAAAACAATTTTGAATTTTGAAATATATTTGCATTGATTTTGAAATTTTTCCTACGAGCTGACAGTTTTATACAAGGAGACAAAAATCCTAGTAAGAGGAAATCATCATAAAAATTGGAAAATGGGTAGGAAGTGATAAACAAATAAAAACAGTTATGTGGAAACAATCCCATCGAGTTTCAACTCTGTTATTGCCCATATGTCTTCAAGTATCTCATCATTGGTTATCGGAAGAAGATGATTGAATTGATCTGTACCGTTTAAACTTGACGCTAGTAATGAAGCTGGCTATAAGTAGATGGATGATCCAACGAGACATAGTCGTACACTTTAATCCCTAACTTTTTCCTTGGTCGGCCTTTTGGTTTTTTAGTCCCCCGGGATATCCTTTTTTGCTCAAGCCGCCTTTTAAGGATTTTGACTTGCCCGATGTACAATTTTTTATATATATCCCTAATTTTTCTCGAAGCCTTTTGGTTCACCGGGATGCCTTTATTTTTGCCAAGGCCTGTCAACCTAGAAGGTCCCTTTTATGAGTAGTATTTTTTGAATATGTCTGCGTTCACAGGGTGCGGAAAATCTTCACTGTCCATGCTGGTAAGTATCATGGCACCGCCAGAAAATATCTTTTTGATCACAAATGGCCCTTCGTATATGGAAGTCCATTTTCCATCTTGCTATTCTTCCAGAGAGAACGAGCTTCTCAAATATGTATTTTATTGGATCCATCTTAGAGATCAACAAAGTAGTATGAGTCAACATATACTGTCTTAGTCGGCGAGCAGCCCATGCCAAAGCGCAACAAGTTTTCTCGAGCAGTGAGTATCTTATTTTGCACTCGGTAAACTTTTTTCTAAGGTAGTATATTGTATGCTCTTTTCGACCAGACTCATTATGTTGCCTCAATACACACCCCATTGAGTTTTCTAATACTGTTAAGTATATGATTAGAGGTCTTCCTTCAACTGGTGGCATCAGAATTGGAGGTTCCTCGAGGTACTCCGTGATTTTGTTGAAGGCTATCTGAAAATCATCGTTCCACTTCACTACATGATCTTTCTTCAGTAACTTGAAGACTGGCTCACAAATAGCGGTCAAATAGGAAATAAACGTGGCAATGTAGTTCAATCTTCCCAAGAAACCTCTGACTTCCTTCTCATCACGGGGAGCTGGAATTTCTTGAATGGCTTTAACCTTTGAAGGATCAACTTTAATACCTTTACCAATGAGGACGAAACCTAGGAGTTTATCGAATCTTACCCCAAAGGTGCACTTGTTTGGATTCAACCTCAACTTGTACTTCTTTAATCTCTCAAACAGCTTGTGAAGGTGGTCGAGATTTCTTCTTCAGTCTGAGACCTGGATATCATGTCATCAACGTAAACCTCTATCTAATGATAGATCATTTCATGGAACAAATCTACCATAGCACGCTGATATGTTGCACCGACGTTCTTCAAACCAAAATGCATAACTTTATAATAAAAAGTACCCCACTGTGTGACAAAAGTAGTCTTTTTCATGTCTTCAGGTGCCATCATGATTTGATTATAACTAGAGAAACCATCCATGAATGAAAATACTTTATGTTGAGTGGTGTTGTCAACCAGAACATCAATATGTGGAACCAGAAAGTAATCTTTGGGGCTTGTCCTATTCAAATCCCTATAGTCTATACACATACGCACCTTACCGTACTTCTTAGACCACATTTGCAACCCACTGCGGATCAGACGCGATAGCTAAGAAACATGCATTAAACTGCTTCGTGACCTCAACTTTAATATTTTCAGACATATCGGGACACTAACAATGAACCTTCTGCTTTGAAGGAGGATAACCTTCTTTCATCGGTAGACGGTGAACCACAATGTTAGTATCGATCCCTGGCATGTCTTCATAAGACCAAGCTAAGATCTTAACATAGTCACGTAACATCTGGATTAACTTCTTTTGAGACTATCCTCTAGGTCGGCACATATCTTGATTTCTTTCATGTCCTCTTTGGTACCCAAGTTCACAACCTCGACTGGCTCTTCATGCGGTTGTATGGCTCTTTCCTCTTGTTCTAACAGTCTAGCAAGCTCTCCAGGTACTTCAAAATCTTCCTTATCTTCATCCTCGGCTTGGTAGATCGGATTTTCAAAGTCATAATTGGAAATAACAGGATTGTTATCAATGGGACCCAGGGTGGATGTGGATCTGCAATTTTTTATATGGGTGTGTGTAAGAACACATAGCTATTTTGAAAGTAATAAGGTAAAAGAAAGACAAAGAGCACAAAATTTGAATGCAAACTTCCAATGATTTATTAAATGAAAATATATGAATGAGATATGAAAACCCTAATAAATGGACCGTTGT
Source organism: Vicia faba (assembly GCA_948472305.1). Lineage (NCBI taxonomy): Eukaryota > Viridiplantae > Streptophyta > Magnoliopsida > Fabales > Fabaceae > Vicia > Vicia faba. Next base: position 896,997,648 of record OX451738.1, read on the forward strand.
GCCCTGAGTAAGGCACAAGGCTTAAAGTTATTGATAAAATTACATAACCAAAAGCAAGAAAACAGAAAATAGCATTTACTTTTGACAAAAGGAGATTGGTATATAGTCTTCAGCCTTCCAACTATTGAGTCCACTTCTAGTAGTAGGGAAAATCCAACTGTTTATGTCGCAGTCGCTATCAGCGTCTTCCACAGTGTTGACATAAGAAACAACATCAATAGCATTAACACTTTTTCATGATTAGGAATAGGTGCGGTGATCACATTAGGAGTCTTCGGAGGATCAAATTAAATCTCCTTAGATTCAATCATGTCTTAAATCTTATTTTTTAGAGTCCAACAGTTATTAGTGTCATGTCCAGGACTGTTGGAGTGATATGCAAACCTTGCATTGGGATTGTAACAGGGAGAGGAAGTATTAGGATTATGAGGAGGATCTTTCAATGTAATCAGCTCTTCCTTCAACATGTGTTGCAATGCTTGAGACAACAGCATGTTGATTCTTATGAACTGTCTCCTGGGTGCATCCTGCCTACGCTGATTATTGTGTTGTTGTTGCACTGTCGCAGGTTTAGAGATCAGAATTTCCCCCCACAGATTGGTTGCAGTCACTTTTATTACGACCCATCTAGCCGTAAACAACATTGGATTATTTCTTACCATTGTATGACTTCTTCTCAATATTTGAAGATGTAGCCACCTAGATTTTACGACTTTTAATTCCATTCTCAACATGTTCCCCTGTCAATATTAGTTCAGTGAAACTGAATGAAGAACTTCTATGTAGATGATTATAGAAAGGACCTGTTAGCATATTCATGAACATATCAGCCAATTCCCTATCAGCCAAAGGGGGTTGAACTCTTCCTGCAAGATCTCTCCATTTCTGTGCGTACTCTTTAAATCCTTCCTCAAAACCCATGGACATACTTTGTACTTGCATGCGGGTTGGTGCCAAATAACAATTATACTGATATTGTCTATAGAAATTTGCAGCTAAATCTTCCCAGGTATGGATATTGGTACCCTCGAGTTGATAATCGCATTCCAATTGTGTTTCAGACAGTCTCTCTTAAAAGAAGTGCAACCATAATTTCTTTTCAGCAGTGTGTGGTTGAATTTTCCAAACATATGATCTTAAATGCAGCTTCGAGCAAGAGGCGCCATCATACTTAGAAAAGGTAGGAGTTTTGAACTTAGGAGGAATGACAACTCCTGGGACTAAACCCAATTCTTCAAAGTTTAAGCTAGGCACCTTCTGGATCTACATAGATTTCAGACGCTCTTCTAGCAGCTTATACTTCTCTCCAATAAGGGATATTGTTCATCCAAATAATCTTCTTCCTCTTCAGCAGAATATTTGTCAGAACCATGATTACTTTTTTTTAGTTTTGACACTCTAATCGTCTTTGTCCCGTCTGTCATTTCCGTCCGATGAGATGTCCAGATCTCGAGCTCGCTTGACGAGACTTCTGAACCTTCTCCCTATTTTAAGGATGTCGATTGGTTTATTTGTCTTCTTCTTCTTTTTGTTTGCGATGAGCGTCTTCATTTCTTCTTTCCCCTTGGCTAAGTTTAGGAACATCTCTTAGAACTGAGCATTCTGATCCTGGAGTTCTTTGACTATCTGTTCGAGAGCCATTTTTGCTGAAATAAACAACAAGAAGATGAGAAACCTGTCTCAGAAACCTGTTATACAATGATATGTATGTCATGTATATGCATATGCAATGTTTTCAAGGACCTCGTGGGATTTAAATTTGTTAATCAAAAGGAAACAGAAATCAAGATTCTTATTAGTAAGTTTAAATTATAACAAAAGGGGTTACAAAGAAATAGATTATGACTCAAGTATCCAATGGACGCTTCCTCTTTGTGTTGACATATGATTTAAGGCTCTTTTCTTTGTGAAGTCGTTTTGTCAACTCCAATACTTTCTTCTCACTAGCATAGAACTGAGTTTCAAAGGTGTCCCTTTCTTCTTTTAGTTGAATCTAAGACTTCTGTGGCTCTTCAAGGTTAGTAGGAATATCTGGATACAAAATGGTATGAGGGATATCTCCTTCAACAACAGGCTCCACAATTACTGGTAGGACAGTAGGATATGGCATTATAAGGTTTTGAGCACGAGAGCGCACCCATCTGAGGTAGGGATCCAAAGGAATGGATTTTTTGTGTGTCCCAAAGTCTTGTTATCAATACTATTCACCATGCCCCAAGAACATATAAACTTTTGATAGTATCCTTGAGGGTCGTTCTTGCAATCGAATACGATACCCTGAATAAGCATATCAAGAGACCGTCTCTTCGAGCATAACCAAATTGACGTAGAGCTAGAGAAGGATTGTAAATAATACCTCCCTTTATGCCAAGGAGTGGCACATTAGGTACTTCCCCACATCGTTCAATAATAGTGATGTCCTCTTGATATCGGGAGCACCAATAGATATTTGAAATGAGAGAGTGACATCATCCTTCGAGACCACCTCAAACCTTTTTCATTCTTTATCGCTGATCGGGGAAGGTGCAAAATAAACCACCTGGATAGTAAAGGTATGTGTGATACGGTGGGAGAACTGACTTGGGTGTTTTTCATTTTATTGCAAATGTTGCGGTTAGCAAGAGTCGCCATCGACTTTTCTTTTATCCAAAAGGAAAGGCTGAAAAGAACAGGAAAGACCTTTGAGATTATTTCTTGAGTTCGGGGGGTAGATTATGAAAATGGAAGGTATTATCACCCTTTTCATCCATATTTATTTATGGGCTCTTAGTTACTTGCTAGATCACTTTCTTTTGTTTAAAAACGTGTTTTGTGTGGTTTTTGAAAGTATTTTGAAAAGGCGCCTTCGTTTAGGCAAACATTGTAATAGTTCTCGTTCTTAAGAAAATTGAGCAAGGATGTTTGATTTGAAAATTGAGCAAGCAACTAGGAACAATCTACCTACTCAAAAGTCTTTGTTCATTTCTTCCTTTCCTTTGATATTGCTATCTTACCATTGATTTGGTAAGAAGCCTTATCTTTGGATGTAAAGGGACGGGTGTGGGTCATCGTATAGCCATGATAGAAATGTTGTGAGATATCTTAGCATTTCTCTTTGAGGGACTAAGATCATTTTGAAAGGCAACACTGATAGCGTCATCTAGGGACTATGATCTTGTATTTTTGATTGTTTTTGCGGAGATATCTCACATGCATAACATGGCCATTTTTGTAAGGCAACAAGTGGAATTACCCTAAGGGTGCAAGTGTGAAAGTGTGCAAGTGTGTTTAATTTACATGCATTGTTTTGTCTTGAATTAGGGTTTGCTACTTGTTGATTTTATCTTTCCATAAAAACCCTAATTACTAACATTTATATAAAGCGATAAATTGCGGAAAGTAAAATTACTACGCAATTACATCATTAGGGGAGGGGGTATACAAATTTACAAATGGGGATTTACAAGAAAATTAAACATAAGTATCTATTACAACCTTATTGAATATTGTACAGGAATTGAATAAATAATGCAAGAATATAAATGGAAAAAGAAATAATTTTTATTTGGTTTTTTTATGAAAGGGTTTGGTCTTGACCTAATTAAGAAAATGATTAGTTAAAACATAAAAAAATAAAAAATTTAAATTAATTAAGTTGAAAAATATTTTAAGGGTTTTTTGTGAAAGGTTTTAATTAAATGAAAATAATATGAAAATTAATTAATTAAAAGAAACCTAAATTCTAAGTTAATTTACATTTAAAATAAAATAATAATTAAACCTAAGTATAAATAATAACTATTTAAGAAAAAGGAAAATAATTTGTTAAGAAAATGTTTTTTGTTCTTTTTGTTTTATAAAAAAATAAAATATAAATGTGCATTTTTAAAAATGTAAATAAACAAATAAAATATTTTTGGATTTTTTATTAATAAAAATAAAAATAATAATAATAATAATGATAAAAAATAATAAAGAAAAAAAGAAACAAAATAAAATAAGGAAAAGAAAAATAAATAAAATGAAATAATAAAAATAGTTGGGTCAGGTGTGTGAAAGCAAGCAGGGGGTTAGAAGCCAGCAAAAAAGACAAAGCCCAATGATTTAGGGCCCAGGCGTTGCTGTATGCAACCAAAAAAAAAGGAAAATGTTGAAAAATTGCACAAAAGGTAGTGCTGGATGTTGAACCCCTGACCTCTATTCAAACATGAAAGTTGCTCCATTTTTCCATACGAATCCAACCATATAAATACCATAACCTATAAATCAAAGATGAATGAGAATTTCTAAAAGTACCAAATTTTGACCTAATTATTTTCAGAGACTCAAACCTAAAATTCTCTAAGCTCAATCAATATAAATGAAATCTATGGACATGTACAATTTCATGGCAATGATGTCTACATTTCATCTTCACAAATGCAAGCCTAACAATACCTAAATGAGAAGATAGAAGTTTAAAAAATGTACCTAAAAACTGGAAATTGTGAAATGAGTTTGAGTTGCTTTCAAGGAGTTGTGGTGGTCAAGTTAGCTTCCTCAAGTTCCCAGGAAGGTAATGCAATGATTAGCTTGAGCAATGGATGGCTGGAATGGCTTGGAGAAGTCAATGTGCAGACTCTGTTTTTTGGTTATGGAGGTTGATGTAAATGGTGTTACAGTTATGGAATAAGGATGGGGATGGACTATATTTGATGTGCAGGAGCTTTTGGAAGTGAAGAGCCAAGAAACACACGAGGGAAATGTGAGTTACAAGTTCAAAGTCAGAAATTATGCCACAATGGAGTTTTTGGACAATTTATGGTTTTAGGGAGTTTAGGAGTGTTTCAGGGTGTTAATGCTCGTGTCTTAGCTCACAAATAGTTCTTCTATTTATAAGCAACAAGTTTGGAGGCTTGTATCTGATCAGAATTCAAAATCACATGTTTAAGCTTAACATGTGATTTTTGAGAAATTAAGTTTCAATGTCTTGTGTACTTGCTAATGTAGAGTGGTTATGCTTTAAACAAACTTGCTTCTGACTTTGTAGATGGAGTGTGATCAGAGGGAACAATTTAGAGGCTCAAGAATTGACTTTGTGCATAAAGCTTTCTTTTCAAGAATGGCATTCTTCACTTTCTTCCCAAAATGGAAATTTGAATTGGATAAAGCTTAAACCACTTGGATTATAGCTCAAAAGTTTATGTAATCCATTAATGATGGATAGATACACAAGTTAGAAGGCCTTTAAAGCAAGATTATGCAGCCTAAAATTGAAATTGAATTATGTGTTCATCAAGAAATGACTTGTAATTCAAGAATGAAACCCTAACTTCTTGCCTTCGATTCTCTTAGCTCAAGTATGATCTCAATGAGTTATTGGACATTTTGGAAAGCTTGTAACATCCTCTACAATATACATGTTGGACATTTTTTAAGATTCATCTTGGTACTATGTGAAAATTTTCCATGAAGTTAGGTCAAAATCCTGCCTAAACTAGGGCAAAATTTCACAAAGTTTTTCAAGTTTCATGAACATGTCTTCTTAAAATCATAACTTAAAATTCATGCATTTCTAGAAAATGTTGTGTTCTACAATGTTTTAGAACTCATTTAGATCTACAACTTTCATGTTTGAAGTTTCCTTTGAATCATCTTGCATCATGGTGTAAATTTGGCTCAAAGTTATGAAAAAAATGTGAATTTCCAACACTTTGCAAAATTTCTAAGTTTTAGAAACTTTGACTTTATAAAATGAAATATTGACTTTTTGATTTCTTGATGAACAAGTTTAAAATTTTGACATATTTTGATTAATTATGATCTTTGACACTTTATTTTGACCAAAAAATCAAAGTTTGACTTTTCAGTGAACAGTTGACTTTTCATCAGTTGATTGAAATTCAACTATCAATCAATTGATCTTGAGGAATATTTTAAGCCATGTCATTAGGTAAAAATGAAGCATTTTAATCTTTGATATCATGTCTCAAACCAATAAATCATTTTCTAGGTCAAAAATCAGAAATTGTATCTTTTGAGTCAAAACCTAATTTTGACCATTTTGCCCTTTTGATGATCTGATCAAATTTCTTGAGGAATTGTGATCCAAACTTGATGAATTGACATATGTGAGTTCATAATGTTGATATGGATCAAAAATTATGAAGTTTGACTGTAAATTGACCACAGTTGACTTTTTCCCCAATACAGCTGATTTTAGGTCAACTGATCAATTGACTGAGCAAAAATATGATTCAAGACTTGAAACATGACATGAGAAATCTTGAGGGTCCAAAATGATCCATGAAAGTCATATGAGGCATTAAAATTCTATTTTTCCTTGTGCAAACTCAAACCCTAATTTCCAGTCATCAGTGCTTAAGGAGGTGTCTTGAGCTGATCAAACCTTGTGCAGTCTTGAATCCAAGGAGATCTTGTGAGAGATTACTTGAGAAATGAGAGTGAAATTTTTTGGGTACAACAGTATGCAACACATGAGAATCCCTCGTTTCCTCATAGTACGAGTATGAAAAGAGCGCAAAATATCTCCAAGCAAAGTAGGCACAGAATTATGAGTAAGAAATATTATGATGGAACTCACATCTATGAATTGGTATGGATTAGGGAATAGTACCAAACAATAGATCAATAGAGCTAAGATCTCCTCAAAAGCATGAAAACTCATAGCATCTAAAAATAACTGAGCCTTCTCTATCATAAATTTAGCAAGAAGATCTTTAACTCCACTTCTTGTTTCCCAAGTAGACATAATGTTTGACGGCTTCAGATGTAAGGTTGTTGCAATGAATTCAGGTTTTGGAAATTTCTCTAAAATGGTGAAGGGTGTCTGATCAAGAATAGGTACTCTAAGTAGCTTAGAAAACGCTTCCATTGTGGGTACCAACTGATAATCTGGAAAGGTAAAATAGTGATGCTTAGGATCAAAGAACTCGAACAGAACACTCATCATGTCTTCTTAAAAACTTAAGGTGACCAAACTGAGTAGATAACCATGCCTCTTGGTGAATTGAGAGTTTTTGGGAACCTTTGAGACTAACTCCTTTAGGTGGGAAGATATTGACACAATGTTGATCCGGATTGTATTTCTGCGAGCGGAGGCCATAACTTGCAACAAGGAACAAAGATAAATCTTGAGGTCCTTGAAATGGTTAGTGAAAATGTTATGCTATGATGATATGATGTTATGATGTTATGTTGATGTTAGATAAGTAGTGAACACAAACAAGTCACACAAGAGCCTTATGTTTAAAGGCTTGCATGAAGTCTATAGGTAAATACCCTTCCCCATTGAAGTTAAGTTGGCTCAACCTGTCTGGAAAAAAGTAACCGAGTTCTAGAAATCTCATATCACGGATCTTTCTCGTAGGCTTTATTTTAGCACGGCAACTGGCTTGCCACCAAAACATCCCGAAAGTCGAATCTCAATGAGCGTAGCTTCGAGTATCAACCAACTTTGGACTGCACCAAAGCAAACTATCTGACTACTTGCTATTGGCTAAGATGGGTCAATTATGGTTCTAAAAGTAAGGTAGTGTTAATGACACCATGCAGAAGCCTATAGTTATCCTTGACTGACTCAAGGAACATCAGTACAAACCAAAGTTTCACACTAACTTTAGCCATCATGTTAACCATATCGGTCTATGTCGTACAGTCTTGATGATCTATTCCTACTTACCTAAGGAATTCCTAGATCTGGGTGTAGGATTATACAGGAAATTATACCCAAACAAACTGTTAAAGTAAAGAAAATAATTCAGACAATTAAAACAAGTAAAAGTGATATAAACTCTAAGGTAATCCCTCTTTTTTAAGTTTATTCCCAAACAGAGTCGCCAGTTCTGTCATACAGTGGGAGAACTAACTTTTTGGTTTTATCCAAATGTGCAGATAGCAAGAGTCGCCACCGACTTTTATTTTATCCAATATTTAGGAAATGTGAAAAGAATAGGAAAGACCTTTGATAGATTTTGAGTTCAGGGGGTAAGTTATGAAAAGGGAAGGTGTTAGTACCCTTTCGAACTGTACTTATCTACGGGCTCTTAATTGCTTAGCTCACTTGTGAAAAATTTCTTTGTGTGTGTGATTTGTTTGAAAATATTTCGAAATTGTCAATGTAAGGCTAACTTTATAATGATTCTTGTATCAGTCCTCAAGAATGTGTACAAAGTGTTTTTGAAAATATTTGAAAAGTAGTGTGAAAAATGTATTTTTTGTGAGAAAAGTTTGTGAGCAAGAAATTAGAAGTTCTTACCCGCTAAAGTCTTTCTTATTCTTTTAACTTCTCCTTTAGAGACAGTACCATCCATAACATTAATTAGTAGGTAGCCCTATATATTGGATGTGAAGGGACAGGCGTAGGGTCATCATACGGTCATCGAAGGCAACATGTAAGGACACTTTAGAAATTGTATCATACGTACTTTCATCATTTGTTCGTAGGCAACTTTGAAGGGTCATCGAGGGACTATAATGTTTATTCAAAAGGGACAAGATGATCTGATCGAGGGTCTTTTGCTAAAGTATCCCCACTTTCGAGGGACATGACCAATATTCATAAGGCAACAAGAGAGGATACCCTAGAGGTGCAAGTGCGAAGAATGTATTGATTTCAGTTAATTATCTTGATAAATAGGGTTTTCCACGTTTATTTTTAGTATTTCCATAAAAACCCTAGTTACTAGAAGTTGAATATGTATAGAAAAATAAAGTGTGAAATGTAAAGTCCTACGCTATTACATGGCTTTGGACAGTTACATAAGTACAGAAAATGCGGAAAGTAAATCTACACTATTACATCCTCGGAGCAGATAAATAATAGGAAAAAATGCGAGAAAAAGAAATCTACACTATTACAATTGATAGTGCGACCTATACAATTTTCTATGAATTTAAATAGAAAAAGATAAATAAAAGAATTTTAGAAAAATACTTTAAGGACCTAAAATTTAAGTGTTAATGTTTTTGTATTTTGTGTAGAAAATAATTTAAGTGATAATAATTAATTAAAATTTAATTGTTTCTGATTTATTTTAATATTAAGAAAAAGGTTAATTAATTAATTAACTAATAAATAAAAACATGTCAAGAATTTAATTAATAATTAAACACCCTAATCCTGATTTGTTAGTATTAAGAAAAATATTAGGTTAGTTGATGATTAATTAAAAATTAATTAATAAAGAAAAATAAAGAAAATTAGGTTAGAAAAAAAATAGGGTAAAAAGAATTCGCATGGGGTGGGTGTTGAACCCACGCCCCCTGACTTCCAAGACTGCATTGCTTGCCACTAGGCCAAGCGCATGTTTGTGTTTGAGAATAGGAATTGATCAATATATAATAACCTGCGTGTTAGTTTGGAAAAATAACAAAAAATAACTGCAAGACGCGGGGATCGAACCCACGCCCCTCATGTTGCATGCCTCCATCTACAACCAACTGTGATTCGCTTCCTTTGTTTTATAGAATAGAAATAATTAAATGAATAATAAAATGTATATCATAGAGTCTTCGGAGCTCTGGCTCCGGTCGTCTTCTCTGGTGAGTCCAAATTGTAATCTGCAAAAATAGCAAGATTTTGATCATAAAAGGGACCTTGTCCCCCTAATTTGACCCTTGCGAATCAAATGGTGGCCTTAGTTTTTCCTGAAAACACTTGTATCATGATTCGAAGAACATATCTCAAATTTCCCTAGCAATGGCAGATCCTTATCCCTACATTAAAGCTTGCAAATAATGGATCAAAACAGTCCTAAACATGATCATAAACATGTATACAGGCATCAAATTTATTAGATATGCATAGATTAAAAGCTTGAGATTCACCAAAATTACCCAATTGGTGCAACTTTGTGTGGTTGTTTTGGACGTGGAATTGCTTCAAGGATGATTGGGATGGACTTCTAGGAACTTCAGGAAGTTGATGGAATGCTTGAAACGAATTGAAAGAGGATGGAGATAAGGGTTTCAAGTTGCCCTAGTTTTTAACAAAATTTGAGGTTTTGAGAGTTTATTCTTGATGAAATTTTCGTGTCTCCATTGGTATGAAGATGCCATATACTTATAGTGGAAGATTTAGGTGAACAAAAGAGAATCAAATCTCTTGTATTTCTTGATCAAATCTTTGATTGGAATTTTTGCATGAAATCTTTATTTTTTAGGCCAATGATGTACCAATCAATCTTTACACGTTTTTTTCAAGTTGTCACCAGCTTTTTAGACTTATGATTTGATTCAAAATTAGATTCTCATGCTTTATATCATTTATTTGGTATTTTATTTGATTTATTTTGTTTTTAATTGAATAAAATAAAAAGAAAAAGAAAAAATCACAAAAATAAATGAATGGAATCAGAGGTCCATTATGAGGTCAGGAACACGTTTGGACCTTAAAAGATAGGCCCATTAACCCAAAAATTCAAATATTCTCAATTTGGACTTCATGCATTTTCTCAAAATTGCCCAACTTGCACCAATTATAACTCTCTCAATTTTTGTCATATGAAGATGATCTTTTACTTTTTGGAAACCCCAAGATGTCTCCTAAAACCTTCATGTTATTAATTTTTTCATTTGAAGTCTTTAACTTGATGTGAATTTCTTTGACAAAAGATATCTTTTTGTTGACTTTTAAAATGACCTATAATGTTTTGACGCATATCCCTAAAATCAAGCATTTCTGGACTTGATCTTAGAAATAAAAAATTGTAGAGAATTGAATTTACTTCAAGATAGGCTTTGTTTGAGGAATTTCTGATGAAGTATGTGAAAGTTATGCTTGGTCAAAGTTCAATTGACTTTTCCTAAAGAAAACCCTAATTTAGAAACTTTTGACTTTTGATGAATCATGAGTTTTATTGATGAATCATGATCAAAACATGATTAAATAATTAATGTGACTTTTTGTCCAATACAATTAATTTTCAATCATCTGAGAAATTGACTAAGAAAACTTATGCTGCAAGGTTTGAAATTTGGCATGAGGATACCTTGATACATATGAGGAACCATGAAGTTCATTTTTGGAATTATAAGCCCAATTTCCTTTGAGAAAATCAAAACCCTAGTTGTAGGTCAATTGCTTAGGAGGAGATTTTGTCTGGTCAACCCTTGAGAAGTCTTTGGGGTACAACAACTTGCATATAAAAGGAGGAGTCTAAACCTAAGAAGATTATGAAGCTGAGAATAAGGATTAATATATTTTAGGGTTTCGTCTGTTATTTGTATTTGTGATCCTCTCATGTATCACTTTGATTCTTAGTTGGATTGATTGTTATTTTATCATTATGATTCACTCATGATATTTTAAGCAAGAGTGTAATCTATTTAATTAGGAAGTATTTCTTCTGTCAATTGTTATTGTTATTGACAATCACAAGTGTGTGATTGAGGGAAGTGACAGTGGTCTCATATCTTGGAGAGTCTTAGATAGAAATAGCACAGGTAGTGATTAGGTGAGAAGTTTATAAAACAATGGTTGTTCAGAACTTCAAACTAATACTATTATAATGGATTTCTATAATACCCCACTTTCCCCATAATAATAATTGTAATATAATATACGAAAATATGTCAGAGTACACAAGTAGGATGTCACATCTTTCAAAAACTAATAAGATTTGAAATCATTTTATTACTTCATTTCTCAGAAAATAATCATTTACACTGCGGAAATATCAAATATTCATTTCCATGGCACTACAAATTAAGTAACAACATTCTCCACAAAACTCTTGGTTTAACATAAATATAGAGGTAAGATACGTAACAAATAAAACAACATCAATCATATAAAATTCTCAAATCACGTGTTACGTATCATAGTAACTCCTAAGACTCGATCAAGCAATTCATACTCCAAGCAATACTCAGGTACCTGATTATCTGTACTCTTGGAGGAGCACAAACACAAAAACTGAAAGGGGTGAGAATTACATTCAATAAATATATGGTCAATGTTACATGCTAAGGAGTAGTGATTCACACAATTCACATAAATCACAAGATGCATATTTCACCCAATACTTTGCAACATATTCTTCACTCATAAATCACAACATTAAATCAAATTGCGCAATACAATGCAACCGAAAACAACTAAATGCATGTGGTACCACCAATGCATGAGCCCTCAACACAATGCTAATTTTGGAAGCAACAGGCATAATCCCTTAACATAATGCAATTACAGGCCAGCAACAGGGCATAAGCCCTCAGCGATGTATGCATTCAACACCAACATGCAACAATGTAAATATACAACCACATGGCATAAGCCGACAACATCTTGCCAATAAAGGCCACCAACAGGGCATAAGCCCTCACTATACATGAAACGACATAAATAACAAATAATAATAACATACTTGCATATATCCAACAGTCCAACATCATTGTATCGTACTTCATCAAACATTACAACAACATTTCAGCATTATAGTGTCATAGTATCACAATTCATTATGCATATTATCAATCCATCATGAACATTCATTAACAACAACATTACACAACATAATATCAAAGTATTGCAACATAGTATCACAACATTACAACAACTAAGCATATTAACAATTCTGCATGTATATTTGACAACAACACAACATCATAGCATTGCAACATAGTAATACAACATCATAACAACTAAACATATGATCAATTTATCATGTATATCTGATAGCAACAATATTTACAACAACATAACATCATAAGCCATTCCTTCATACGTCATTCATATAACAACTACATCTTAGGTCACATCACTTATCATTAACACCATGCGAGATTCCCACTAAGTTCTATGTTTCAACGCAATTCACATTATTACAAACCATCCTATATCTGTCTAAGTCATACTAGTCATTACGGACCAAAAGAAACTACACTTCATACGAAAACAGGAAAGAAATCGCGAAAACGAAATTTTCTAGACACCAACCTGCTCATACGCGTACGACTTCATCTCCACACATCTCATATGCGTACCATATGCATTTTTCTACAGCACCCAACCTCATATGCGTACCATATATGTATGACCAGAGGGAAATTATCCCCCAAAAGTCTTCCCAGATCTCCATATGCGTATTGGCTAGTCCATACGCGTACGACCTTCCTCTCATACGCGTACCATACGCGTTCAGCTAGTTGGCAATGCTGGCTCGGGGACAGGGCGCATATCATACACGTACGTCCCCTGGGCACGCGCTCCATACGCATACCATACGCGTATAGCCAGCATGCTACACAAAATCCTATTTTTCGCACCAGTACGAATTCTGCTCGTTTTACATACTTCTAAGCTACCAATTTGACCCAAAACAATGTTTTTACACATAATAACGTATAGAATTCCTCTAATTTCACTAATCACTTAATCCACAACAATCTTCTTCACCAAAACTCACTTTTAATCATCTCTTCTAGATCTACAATTTCAATTTAGGGATTTCATGGAACAACACCACAACATCAAATTTTGTCAACAAAAATCATTCATGGACATCAAGTTATTCACAATTATACATAGAATCACATAAGTATATCATCAATCAACAAAAATAATCATAACACACCAAACCTACACAAAACCCTAAGAGGGAAAGGAACCCTTACTATCCTCTCATGTTATACTCACCATTTAGAGAACCCATTCTCGCCCCTTACCTTGGTTTGGAGTTTTGATCCTTTCAATAATGATGGGATTCTCCTTGTCTCCCTTTTCCCTAACTTCTCTTCTCTTCTTTTCACGTGAAAGCAGTTTTTCTTCCAAATACATGTACCACTCTCTATAATTATTCCTTATTATTAATTCCATGTAATAATAATAATAATAATAATAATAATAATAATAATAGTTATAATATTAATAATAATATCATTAGTGGCAAATACATCATTTAAACACACTAATATTTTTATAAATAATAATGGGATATTTCACCCTTCACCAGAATTATCATTATTATAATATTATTCAAATTCTACTCCAATTATCGAATTATACTAAATTCTCACACCTCTTTAGTCAAACCAACATATTTCTACAAATCCAATCATCAAATGACTAAATATTTAAATGGAGCATTACAATTTACTTCGTGGCTTGGATGCCTCCAGATTATTTGAAATTGCATCAACATGGGTAAAAATTGACCTGTGTTTTTACTTCCTACATATGTTTGAAATTGTTAGTTGTTATTTGTTCTATCAGTAATATGATGTCTTAAAATTCCATGCAACATCATGTTAAGTTATCCTGGTGTTGGGATAACATATTCAACATTTATCTTGTTATGCCATAATTACAAATTTCTTGTCACCTCTGCATAATTTGATTCGATTCAAATTTTGCACATGATTCATCACATAGTTTTTGAATATTTTCTTGAAGGGCTTGTTGCAGTTTTTTCGAATCAAGTTGTGTACATGATTCGAATCACATGGTCTTTGATTAAGTTCATGCTTTGCACTTGCTAAGAATCAAGCATGAAATGGGTTCAAAATTAGATTTGCTTGTATTCCATCCATGTGCTCATTTTACTCAAACCATGCATTGTTCTTGATTCGAATCTAACCAAATTTTATCACTCATTTTTATGCTTAATCTCAAGCACATATAAAACAATTTATCAACAATTTTCATAAAATTAATTGAATAATCATTTTTGTGAATTTCTGTGAAATCAACTGTCTCTCTCTCTCTCTCTCTCTCTCTCTCTCTCATTTTGAAAAAATTCAAAACCCTTGAATTCAAATTTCTTTCATCTTCAACCTCAATTTTGTCTGTAGATATTGATAATGAGAGATTTGTGATGGATTGTGGGAGACGTTATCTTGAAACTAATTGTTCTTGAGTATTGGTTATATATTTTTAGTTTCTTGTAAGGTTGAGGAGTTGTCATTGGTGCTAACAACATCCAATGTAAAAAGAAGGAGGTTTTTCTCTTCATATTTCTTTAGTAGTGACCGTGTGTAAAGCTACGGATAAGGCATAGTTCTTCTCGTATTTTCATATAATTCACCACTCAAGAATTGGTAGAATCAGAGGGTTGATTTCTATAAATGAAGGCTTGGAGAAAAAGTGGTGATATTGGAAGATTCAAGCATTAATTGAGTCAATATTATGCATAAGAGTGTGGCGTGAAGCTTTATAAAAGTCAAGATTCAGATTGAAGTTTAATTTTCTTCAACGTTATTCAGGATTAGTGATTGCATAGACTCTTGGAATATTTTTCAAAATAAAATGGAGCTATACAGGTTCAAATGGGAAAACATTGAAGAGTGTACGTTGGCTCACGCGAGGAGGACATAGTCAAAGCACTGTAAGTTTTGGTGTCATCTCTCTCTTTACTCTTGCATTTAAATTTTGTAGTATATTACATGCTTAGATTTTCAATTCCTAGAGTAGTTTATCATTTATTCCATTCATAGAGATTTATTTCTTAAGATTGTGTTTTGTTGGAATTGAGATCTAATTGATCTTTAGTGGTGATAAAAATCTGAAAAACTTGTTGAGTTTAGAATTCACGAATTGAATCACCGTGGAATCACTTCTCCTGAATTATATGATTAGTATCAATTGAATACATTATGTATCATCATTAGTTCAATTTTTTATATTTTACATTGTTTGAGTGTTCATGTGATTTAAATTTAATTCAAGTATAATTCACTGTATTTCCGTCTAAAACATTTCCGCATGCATACTCCAAAAACTTATGATATTTCGATTTTGAAAAATCGGTTGAATTTGTTTTAAAAGTCTATTCACCCCTCCCCTCTAGACTATTTTCTTACACCATATTCTCATCCAAAACAAAATGTCGAACCTTGTTTTGCATGTAATAGATTGTCTTTTGATGATGATAATTGTAAAAAACAAAATAGATATTCAACATGATAAAGATGAAAAATGATGAGAACTGTAAAAGATCAGAACATGTGACATTCAACATAATAAATATGCAACCACTAAGAAAGTTAATCATTGTACTTAAGCGGTTAAAGATACAAGCAATGAGGTTTGATAAGGATTAAAAAGTTTCAGAAATCAACAAAGTTTCACATAAAGGTAAACAAACAGATTATATCCAAAGCCTCAAAAGAAGTCAAGGAAAGTGTCAACACAATAAATACACCAAACAAAGGATTAGGGAAGTTTGTCCTAATTTAGTAAGTGAGTGAGTGAGTGAGTGAAACTTTTGTAAAAGAAAAAGTTCTTTCTTTATAGAAGTAGATGTCTATAAGCACACACACACATACACACACACACACACATACACACACACATACAAACACACACACACACATACACACACACAAACACATACAAACACACACATACACATACACACACACACACACACTTAAAACCTTTTTATAAAATATTTTTGAAAAGAATAATTCTTGATAAGTATATATAAGTTGCATAGAAAACGATGGGAGCATTCAAAAATCCAGAAAATATGTTTTAACTGAATCTTATCGATTAGAACATAGTTATAATCGATTAAACTAACGCTCTTTTGAGGAACAAGGAAATTTGAATGCACTCAATCGATTAGCAACACTATATATCACATATTTTCTACTTTGGAACTTATAGTCCTTACATTTAAAGGATTTGTTTGATCCATTAACAATGATCATTTTGGATTTAATGTTATTTTCGCTTTTGAGGAATTTCAAGCCTATAAATAGAGGTCTCATTCTTCACTTCATTTCATCCATAAAATGATATGTGTATTGAAACACTCAGTCTCTCTCTCTATCTCTCTATCTATCTAAGTTTTCATTTTCATTTTTCTCACTAGTTCTTATAGCCAAATTCTTTTATGAAGAAAGATCTTTTGAAGGTTAAATATTATCAATATTGTTGAACTTACCATTGATTCATAGTTAGCCTATTTAAAACCATAGGTTGGAATATCATCATTTTAAACATCTCAAGAGGTTATTGGTTATCCTGTTAAACCAACTTGAACTCAGTTATTTTTGTGGAACTTGGACACTAATCGCTACAAGGACCGCCTTATGGAGATAAGATGAATCGCTTCAATCTACAGTTTAGAGGGAAGATTGGTCACTTCAGTCTCAATAATCTCATTAGATAAGATCCAAACGATCATATCTTCTCGCTTATAATATTTTGGTTGTAGGACATCCACCATTTCCTTGAATAAAGGGGTTCTTGAGCTTTACCTACTAAGATCTCTCAAGCTTATAATAGAAACTCTCAACATCAATTCTTGGAGAGAGGAGTAGGTATTTTATTTTGAACGAACCTCTATAACTCTTAATATTTTTCTTCTTCCCTTAACTCATCAAATTTCCACACTTTATTTTGATATATTTACATTTCATTGCTAAGTCTTACAAAAACTTTTTAAACTCTGGTATATCTTAGAAAAAATTTTCAAAAATGTGAGTGCAACTTTGCCATAAAATGTTTTGTATGATTTTAAAACTAGAAAAACTTAGCATTTATTTAAATTGGATGGTATCTCTATGGCGTTTGGTTCACCCTTGCATTAAAGGTCTTAGGAAGCATTTGAATCAAGTTTGAAAGGTCTTAGGAAGAATTTGAAACAAGTTTGAAATTGGCCAAAGTCATGAAAAATCAGTTTCTGCATAAAAACTTGTTGCATGTGCTAGCACATATAAGTTTCGTGTTGGCACATCTACTGCATTTTTAAAGCTTGTAGATTTTGTTTTTATGTTCTGGAACATAAGCCTTTTGGTGTTGGCACATACTGTAGCCTTGCCTTTTTGTGATGGCACATCCGATTTTTGTACTTCCACATAAGTCTTTTCATGCTGGAAGATGTTGGAGCCTTGCCTTTTCGTGCTGGCACATCCGAGTTTTGTGTTGGCACATAATCCTTTTCATGATGGCACATGTTGTAGCATTGTTGAAAAATTTCATTATTTTTCAATTTCTAAGCTTTCCTTTTTGCCACAAACTTCCACACCTATAAATACTTCATACATGCATCATTTCTAATTTGATGAAACTATAAACACTTACCACCATTGTTTTTCATCTTCAACCTCCAACATATGCTTACACACTAACAAACTACACATAATCATTTTTGTTGGGGAACCATCTAGAAGAGGTTTGATAACATCTAATTAGGTTTGTGTAACCGAGAGACGGTGGATTATATTGGAAATTCTTGTGGTCAATAGTTTGTATAGATTCGATCTAGTGAAAGCTTTGAAGATTGAGTATCTCGCAAAGGAGTAGCGTGAAATGGTGAATCAATTAGATCTATTGTGTCTTGGTATTTTTTAACATCAATATAAGATAAGGGGTTGAAGCAACAACAAACAGTTAGGGTTCGTAGTGTTGCTCTTGGGACACTTCTCTTGTAATAAACTTTTTACAAAGTAAGATTGATATCTCAATTTCAATTGAAGTTGGGTTAAATCATAGCCATAGTGAGGACGTATTGGTAAACTTCCTAAACAAATCATTGTGTCATTCTGTCTCTCCCTCTCTCTTACTCTAATTTACTTACTATATGCAACTTGTTGAAGTTGTTGTTTGATCGACCGATTCGTATACAAAATGATTGTATTATTAAAGTTAAAATTTATTTGTTGATTAGCTTATAATAACTTTAATTGTAATTTCTTTCTCACATCAACAAATATCAAAGGAAAATTTGGAAAATTAATCGCGCGCCAAGTGTTCGATAAATTGCAAAGTTTCGTTTTATACATAATTTCATTGGAAATAGGTAACCGTTGTGATTCGTGATAAAAAATTAATTGAGATATAATTGTGTTTATTGTTTTTATCATTGTTTTAATTCCATACCGCTTTTTCATATCCGAGTTTCCAATAGCATGGCTCAATTAGACGACTTTTCTGATGTAGGCTAAAAATATTCCGCTCAACATTGTCTTTCAAAATAAATTCTAATTAACTATTTTTGAAAGGTAAGTTTTACTTGGGGATCTATTCACCCCCCTCTTGATAAGTCACCATCGTCTAACAAAAACCACATTTTTCCAAATCACACAATTCACCCTCCATCTTGTGTGTGAAGTCTCAAGTTCAACAAGTGAAATCAGAGCCTAACTCATGTTTAAGGACTAATCATCTTAGGAGAAGATGACGTCTGACACAAGATTATTTTTCAAAACTCACAACCATCTTTTGAAAATTTATTCTTCTTTTATATACAGTTGTTTTATTCAATGGATTGTTTTACCCTACTCATCAAATAAATGATGAAGAAGTGGAAAAACCTCTTTGACCAAAGAAAAATTATATAAATCATGTTTTACCGCCAAAGAAATGTAGGATACTTTGAAAAAGATATATGGAATCTCTCCAAGTATTAAGTTAGAGGATATGAACACATCAGGCGAAGAAATTTATTAAATTTTTTATATTATTGTTACTAGTATTTATCTAGAGAACTAAGAATTGGAAAACTTTTCCAACTTCTTAATCTATAGATAGAAACCTTCATGGCTTTTAGTAAAATCAAGATAGAAAGAAATCACACACGATGATGCAACTAGAAGATCATCAATCATATCATACCATGTTCCATTTCAATCAAAATTAAGAAATATCATGTTCAAAGAACAACAAAAAGGATCTTCAAGCAGTTGAACAAAAAGCAGAGAAGATTGCAACCTTGGGGAAAAATATAAAGAATCTTCTTCAAACGAAGAAGATAATACATGATCAAAATAACCCTACAAGGAAGATATGTGATAGAAATGAAATTAAGAATAACGTACTTTCTTGTTTTGCAATCAACATTTTATAGTTTAGAAATCTAAAGAAAGATCATTTGAAGAAGATGTACAAAGACAGAAGTACACTCTAGATGTATACACTTTTTAAGTCTTTGATCCTGAAAGATGAACGAAGATGACAAATGTCAACAGTTATGATCAAGACAACACTATTTGAGGATTTCTCAATATAATGATATGTGATGATCAATAAAGTAAATAAGCATGTGATATACTTATTTATTTGATTGTCCACCAACTCTCCCAACTAATGTGTGGATAAGGGAACACCTTTGTGGTGTTTTTCCCTAAAGATATTTTATCACGAATTTTTTTTATACAAGTAAAATTATTTTAAGGTTGAAATAATGAACTAAATTTGATTAACCCCTTAAAATAATTATCTCTAACTTTTTCATACTTTGAATAAATATTCTTTTATTGCTCATGTTATTTATAACCCTTATAATGAGTTCATTCAAGTATTTTTAAGCTTAGGGGTACTAAAAACATGAATTGGATGTGTTAAAAAAAAAGAAACAAGGACCAACAAACAAACCAAAATACCAAGGAGGCTCCGATGAAGAAATTTAATTGATTAACAAGAATATTTAATCGGTTAATCGCACAACTTTAAAACAAATCCAAATCAGCATGACACATCTGGAACATTTTGTCTGAGCATTAATGGAGATCGTATCAAAAACTGAAGGAATAAGATATTTAATCGATTGATCCAACCGACTAAAATATATAATATTTGAAAATTTAGATATTATTTTTGGATAACGCACTTCTCATTAAATTCCTAATCCAATTTCAAGACCAAATCCATCAAAACGCATGCTATAAATATGTATTGTATTCTAACCTTCTCTTGCATCTTATATTTTCTCATTCCTTGGTTCTACAATATTCTCCTTCTTGCATTACTTTATCTCGCCTATCATGAAGTCCCCAAACCAAAGACTTAAAATACCCCAACAAAAGAAAGATATCATATTTTCCTCCATAAGAGACAAGCTTGAGGAAGATAGAAAAATGATCTTAGAAAAGAGAATCTTAGAATCATGGTTCATGGAAGAAACCTTTATGAGAAGATATTTACCATATTTCCACTTATGCAAAGCATCATTAAGGGAGTTATTCACAAAAAATCATGATAGAGTGTATTTGGATCTCGTAAGAGAGTTCTACATCAACCTACACATTTTAGGAACTATCATCTGTCAAGAAAGTGAAGATAGTAATTCAAAAAGAACGTTTTGGAAATTTTTTTGAGATACCATTCCTAGGAGCCTCTTACAAATCAGAAAAACCCACTAAAGTCAAAAAATTTAACAGGAATATAGCCCTAAACTCTCTAGTATCATACCCCATGGAGAAAAGAAAACATTCATTCAATAATCTAAATTTAGAATCCTCCATTACCTCTTAACAAAGATCTTACTCCCAAGAAATACAAGCAACAATTATGTCATTGTGATACGGTGGGAGAACTGACTTGAGGTTTTGCGTTTCGTCCCAAATCTCGCGGTTTAGCAAGAGTCGCCATCGACTTTTATTTTATCCAAAAGGAAAGGTAAAAAAGCACAGGAAAGACCTTTGAGATGTTTTCTTGAGTTCGGGGTGTAGATTATGAAAAGGGAAGGTGCTAGCACCCTTTTCATCCATGGTTTTCCATGGGCTCTTAGTTACTTGCTTAGATCACTTGCTTTGCTTTTTAAATTGTTTGAAATGGTGCTTTGTGGTTTTGAAAGTATTTTGAAAAGAGGCCTTTCGTTTAGGCAATCTTTGTAATGATTCTCGTTCGTAAGAATGTATACAAAGATGTTTGTCTTTTGAAAAATGTTTCAATGTTTTGAAAGTTGTTTGGAAATGTTTTGAAATGTGTGTGTGTTTGTTTGAAAATAACAAGGATTGTTTGGAAGAGAGCAAGTAACTAGGAACTATCTACCCTACTCAAGGGTCTTTCCTATGCATTTTTATTCCTTTAACATTGTTAATTTACCATTGATTTGGTAAACAACCCTATCTTTGGATGTTAAATGGGACGGGTGTGGGTCATCGTATGACCATGATAGCAATGTTGCCAAGTATCTTAGCTTGTTTGAGGGACCAAGATCATTTTGTTTTAGGCAATCTTTGTATAGCGTCATCGAGGGAATATGATCTTTTGTTTTGTTTGTTTTGCCAAGATACTTTGCATGCATACCATGGCCATTTTGTTAGGCAACCAAGTGGGTGAAACCCTAGAGGTGCTTGTGTGCAATGTGTGTCATTTTTCATGCATTTTATCTTGTATTAGGTCTTTTCTATTTGTTTTATTTTTGGTCTTATCATGCAAAACCCTAATTTACTACACAAGTATATAAAACGGTAAATTGCGTAAAAGTAAACTAAATTATTACAACAATTATTATGGGAGGGATACAAGATTTTGAATGGGGATATTGCACAAAAATAAACCCTAAAATACTATTACAACCCAATTGAATTATTGTGCGAAATAAATAAATATACAATTATTAAAAATGCAATAAAATGTATTTATGCAAAAAAAAATGTTTTGTATTTGGTTTTTGTATGAGAAAATGATTTATGTAAACCCTAGAAAAAAGGAAAAAATATTATTATTTTTGAAAGGGGTGAAACCCTAGTTTTTTATTAAAAGAAATATATGTTCTATAATATTATTTTGTCCATTTTTTGTACAAGAAAATAATAAATAATATTATGTACAAATATTAAAAATTAAATATGTATGTAAAATAAATATTTAATGTGTATAAAATAATGTAATAAAATATTAAGTATTTTTTATTATTTACAAGTTATTTATGAAAAAAAGAATCTATTTGTACTAATAAACTATTTTTATGCAAAAAATAAATAAAAAATAAAATAAAAGTGTAAAAATAAATAAATTATTTTTGGGTATTTTTTATCATTAGAAAAAATAAATGCAAGTAATAAAATAAAAATATGCAAGAAAAATGTAAAAATATAAGAAATAAATCAGGGGGGTGCAAAAGCAATACAGGAGGGTGTGGAAATCAAAACCAAAAAGGCTAGAAGCGCCAAAAAAGCCCAAGACGACTCAACTTCGTCCTTGTCCTTGGTTTCTTCTTCCTTGCACGCGTTTTCAACTCAAACATGTAACTTGCTCATACTTGCATAAAAATAAAAACTTGTAACATGAAACATGTAGCTCTTAATCTCAAGATTCCAAGCATATAAGATTTGTAATTTAACTCTAAAAGATCAGGGAGAATTTTAATGGCCCTAAATCGTGACCTAATTATTTCATGAACTTCAAATCTCAAATTCTCATGGCACAGTTAATATAAACGGCAAGTATGCATATGTACAGCTTCACCAAGTTAAGGACTACATTTTTGCTTCACAAATCGTGGCTTGAGGATGCCTAAATAGAGAGATAAAGTTTTTAAAAATACCTCCTTCAGATGGATTTGGATATGGCAATGTGGGAACTTTGAGTGAGGCCTGAGGATTGTGTGAGCTTCCTTGAAGTTCCTTCAAGCTGTTCCAATGCTTATGGGGCTTTGTGGATGGCCAGAACTTCCTGCACGAGTCAATCTGCAACCTCTAAGTTTGAAAATGGCGATGTCTAAAACAGAGCTCACAGTTGCAGGATGAATGCTTGGATAGCTTTGGTAGGATGTATGGAAGGTGTTTGAAGTGTTGAAACAAGAAACGCACGAGCCAAAAATGAAGTGGCTAGTGTTTTGCAGAAACTGGCAGTTTTGGGCAGAAAAATGGAGTTTTGGAGTTTTGAAATATTTCAGAGGTCAAGAATTCGTGTCTAGCCTTGTGATAAGTTTGTCAATGTGTCTAGAATGATGCCAAGTCCACTCTTTATGAGATTGTACAAGTTTTGGACTTTTGGCAACTTTTCTTGTCTTTGAAGAAAAGTGAAGTGACTTAAGCCAACATGCTTGTACTGGCTAGTTCTAGGGCTGCCAAGGGTTGGTAAACATTGCTTGATATCTTTGGACATTGCTTGTGACAAAAGAACAGGTCCAAGGCTCAAGGTTTGTAAAGTTGGAAAAGCTTGCCTTTATGAAAATGGTAATGTGCCCTTTATGCCATTTATGGATTTATTTCTTGTACAATGCTCCAAAAGTGAAAACAAAGCCTTTATCCATTGATTTAGCATTTAATTATGGAGTTTAGAAGGAGTTTAGGACCTGTAATTCAAGGAACAAGCATGCTTGATCAGATTTGCAACTTGACACATTGTAAAAATGGCTTGATCAAAAGTGACAAAATGCTATTTTCTCTTCTTCGATTCTCCATAACCACAAATGATCTTGGAGAGTTCTTGGACATTTTGGAAATCTTGCAACATGCTCTACAATCCATCTTTGAAATTAATTTTAAGATACCTCTTGGAACTAGGTGAAAATGTCCATGAAGTTGCGTCAAAAATCTGCCTAAATTAGGGCAAATTTTCCCTAAGTTATTTAGTTCATGGACCCCTATTCACAAATTCATAACTTGAGATCCAAGCATCTTTTGGGAAAACTTTGTGAATATAAGTTGTATATTTCATTGAGGAATACAACTTTCATGTTGGAATTTTTCTTTGAATCAAATTGAATCATGGTGAAAAAGTGGTGAAAAGTTGAGAAAAAATAAGAAAATTTCCATACTTAGAAAAATTCTAAGTTATGAAAATTTTCAAATTCAAAACCCTAATTTTCAAAATTGGTTTTCTTGATGAACAAGTTTCACATTTTGATATGTCTTTATGAACTATGACCCTTGGCACTTGATTTTGACCAAAAAGTCAAAGTTTGACTTTTCAGTATACAGTTGACTTTTGATTAGTTGACTGGAAAATTCATCTGTCAATCCTATGAAGTTGAGATCTTTTGGACAATGTGATTAGGTCAAGATGATTCCATTGAGTCCTTGAAATAATGCTTGAACCCAATTTGTCATTGACTAGTTTAAAAATCAGAAATTTCCCTTCCACAGTCAAAACCCTAATTTTGACCAATTTGCCCTTTTGATGATTTGATCAAATTTCTTGAGGAGTTGTGATCCAAACTTGAACAAATGGTACATATGAGCCGAAAATGTTGTTGTGGATCAAAAATTATGAAGTTTGACTGTAAATTGGCCATGGTTGACTTTTTCCCCAATACAGTTGATTTTTAAGTCAACTGTTCAATTGACTGAGCAAAAATGTGATTCAAGGCTTGAAACTTTAGATGAGAAATCTTAGGGGTCCAAGATGGTGTATGGAAGTCACATGAAGCATTGATGGTCCAAAAATCCTTGTGCAAACTCAAACCCTAATTTCAGGTTATCAGTGCGAGATGAGGTCTTGAGCTGACCAAACCCTAATCTTGTCTTGAGTCCAAGAAGTCTTATAAGGAAAATCTTGATAAATGAGAGGGAAAATTTTGGGGTACAACAGTTGCCCCTGTTCAATCTTCTTGAACCTGAAGAGTTAGATTGGCGAGTTTTGTCGTTCGTGACTCGAAGGTAAAAGATGATTGGACACTAGAGTGCCCGTAAATTTGCACTCGTCAAAGTGTAGTTGAGGGAATGGGCTTAAAGATGCCTTTTGGAGAGGTGATAGAATCTTGTTGGAGATGGTCTTGTAGATGCCATCCAAGAATGTTTGTTAGAAGTCAAAATAATGAGCATCAGAATGGGGTCCGTATCTGGAACGTATCGGAGCTGTATCTGGAGACTGAATCTGAATGAGCAATAGAATAGCATCCTTGTCTGGATCGTATCTAAGTTGGGGAAAATCAGAATAAGTAACAGAATGGAAACCGTGTCTGGAGCGTATCTGGAGTAGGATCTGAATAAGTGGTAGAATGACTTTCGTATCTAGAGTGTATCTGTATTATATCTTGACTTTGAATTCTGAATAAGCGATAGAATGGCATCCACGTCTGGAGCGTATCTGGACTGGAATCTGAATAAGTAGCAGAATGACTTCCGTGTCTGGAGTGTATCTGAACTTTAATCTGAATAAGTAGCAGAATAACTTTCGTGTCTGGAGTGTATCCGTATTGTATCTGAAGTTGAGATCTGAATGAGTATCAGAATGGCTTCTGTGTCTAGAGCGTATTTGTATTGTATCTGAATTTGAAATCTGAATGAGTATCAGAATGGCATCCTTGTCTGGAGCGTATCTGTACTGTATCTGAAATTGAAATCTGAGTGAGTATCATAATGGAATCCTTGCCTGGAGCGTGTAAGATTAAGATTGCGCCTAAGAGGGGGGTGAATTAGGTGATGGTCGATTTTTGACTTATTTTATACTTTCTGGTTTTGATTTAGTGCTTTGAAAACTGTAAAGTGCAGAAAGTAAAGAGACACGGAGAATTATCCTGGTTCCTTCCACACCCCGGAAGTACGTCCAGTCCCCTTGCAAACACGCAAGAGATTTTACTATATTGTTAGAACTTTTTACAAGACTCTTCCTAGTCTTATCCACTAAAGAACCTAACAAATAACCAAGAACACCCTCTTGGATTTCCAATAAGTCTAATGAGAACAATCCTCTCAAAAGATACCTCTTGTTTCTAATAATGGACAACAAGGAACAAAAGTAATCTAATACTTAATTCCAACAATCCTGGAAATAAGTTACACTTTGTATGTTTTTATGAAGTATGATTTCTTGAAAGATGTTGATCACATAGAGTGACTTCTTTGAAGTTTCTTCTTTCTTCTCTTGTAAGCAATTCAAACTGTAACACAATGGTTAAATAATGCTCAAAGATTTCTGTTCTTTATATGTGTGAAAGTGCAGAAAATCTTTGTTCTTAAAAGTTAAGAAATATGAAGTTTGAATATTTTACAAAGTTCAGATTTTATTGCAAGAGAAGAGTTGTTTATGATTTGAAATATTTTGTAATATATAGTAATCAAGATACCTTTCCAAAAGGACACTTTTCTGTTTGTGAAACTTGACAAGATGCAATGTTTGATCATGCAACTATTGGAGAAAAGGTATGAAGGATATCTTGAAACCAGTTCAGTTTTTTCAAAATTTTCAATGTGCAAATCGATTAACATAACATGCAAATCGATTGCACGTGTTTGTAACGTTCAGAATTTCAAAAAGTTTGAAGTGTAAATCGATTAGCATTTAGTGTCAATCGATTTACAAGTGTTAAAAAATCAGTTTGTTCTGTGATCAATCGATTTACACAACCTGTAAATCGATTGCTGGCAGGAGCAAACAGTTTTTTGAAAAAGCATGTGTAAATCGATTTACACAAGATGTTAATCGATTTACAGCAGAGAAAAACTTAAAAATTGTTTTGAAATATAATTGAAGTGATGTGGCAAGTGTGTATATCATTTTTGAGCATTTCTAATCAATGTAGTTTAATTGAGAATTGATATACTTGATTGCTTGCCAAGTTCCTTGAAGCTTTGAGTGAATGATGCTTTAAGATGATTTCCACTTCTTTTCCTTCTTTCCATAATGCTTGTTTGTCTTTCATCAAACTAGCTTGTTTGTCTTTCATCAAAACTAAAGTTGAGTTGAGGCTTGAGATTACATTCTCCCCCTTTTTGATGATGACAAACCATTTTCCTTTATGTGTTGATCAGAATTTGAGCAAAAGGTGTTTTCTCCCCCTGAGAAGATTTCTCCCCCTATGGAGAAAAAGATTTGAAAGCTTGCTCTGTAAAGACAATGAAAACAAACAACCATAAAGTGCTATTACATCCTTCTCCCCCTTTGACATTATCAAAAAGAAGGGAAAGATGCAACAAGAAAGTATACCAGAAAGAAATGTATAGGAACATGAATGAAAAACACAAAACTTTCAAAATTATCGAACAAAGTTTTAAGAACACAATACATAAAATGAACAAAATAAAACAAGACAAAATCCATAATGATACTTATACTAAGAATTTAATAACATTGATCAAGAACATTTTAGAAAGGTCCTTGATAAGGAAATTGTTGTTGAAGAGGTGGTTCGGTGTATTGAGGAGGCGGAGGTGCAGGATTGGGTGGGTCGTATGGAGGGATATGAAGATGTGAATAAAGATATGAAAATTGTTGGTTCACATCATTCTGAAAAGCATCTATTCGAGATGAGGTAGAGTCGTTTATCTCCGTCCATCGAGCATTGATGTTAGAATTGAGAGAAGCAAACTGTTGCGTCATGAAATCCATAACATCTTGATTTGTGGGACCAGAAGCAGCAGCAGGAGGAGGAACTTCATGGTCTTCTTCATCTGCATTACGACCTTCATCGCCGACCACATCTTCTCCAATGTAAGTTATGGTTTTTGCTTCAGCATTGAAATGAACACCCATTCTTGAATCAACATTTTTGATGGAGATCCTAGTGGTGATTGGATCCATTTCAATCCGCTCAAATCCAGTGAAATCTATATCAAAAGCTGCCATAATCCTTGTAATGAAATATGCATATGGTAGAAAGGTGGCCCTTGCGGCAACTTTTAGCATATGCATCACAATCAATTTTGCCCAATTAACCGGGATTCCATTTTTCCTTGCATAGATGATTTGCAATTCTAGGTCGGTCACTGTACAATGATTCCCTGCTCTAGGAAACAAAATATACACCAGAAAATAGTGAAACAACCTATCATCAATATGGAAATTTCCAGCACTCCATGTGTCCCTAGCTGGAGTAACCCCGCCAAGACTGCGAATCCGCTTGGCACGGTATTCAGATTCTGATAACCTTCCAATGCTATAGAAAAATTCGCGCTTCTGATAGTTTTCCCAAGCAGCATCTTCTGGATCATAGAGGGTACTTCCAGAATATGGAATGTTCAAGATTCTGCCAATAGTTTTGGAATACAGAGGGATTCTTTTTCCAAGGACATATGTATAACATTTGTTGTTGTCATAGCACATGTTGCTGTAGAAAATTCTAACCAGATCCGGGTAATAGAAACCATGTGAAGATATCAATGGTTCTAAACCATAAGCAATGAAATCTCTTTGAAATGAGAAGCATTCATCTGGAAAAGTAGATAACATACCAAACTTTGGAGTAGAGATGATTTTCTTTTGAAAATGCTTGAGAAATCTGTCCCGCTGTGGATCCGAGAGGTACTCGAGCACAGAGTTTTCAGATGATGACGAAGCTGGCTTCTTTCCTTTCTCTGAGGCAGAGGCTTTTCTCTTGGGAGCCATGGATCTTGTTAGGGTTTTGAAAAGAGAGATATAGAGTTCTTTTGTGTTGTTATGTGAGAGAGTGTGTTGGTGTTATGAGATAGTTTTGGTGAGTTTAAATAATATAGAGAGTAAGTGAGGTCTTTATGAGGTTTTAATTTGGTAATTTGGTCAAGGTTTCATTGATTGGGCAATAGTAAGGTGGGAGGTTGAGAGACAATGAATGTTTGACCAATATATTAAAAGCTCATTACAAGTATCACATGTTAAAACAAAATAAATTGCATAGAGAAAATACATAAAAAATGCTTCAGATTCTGTGGTAAATCGATTTACCCCTTGGTTAAATCGATTTACACAGAACATTTTCATAAAAGGTAATTTTCGTTCAGTGGTAAATCGATTTACATATTGTGTAAATCGATTTACACACAAGATTTTATTAAAAAAATGATTTGCTTCAGTAGTAAATCGATTGACATATTGTGTAAATCGATTTACACAGAAGATTTTATTAAAAGAAATGATTTGCTTCAGTAGTAAATCGATTGACATATGGTGTAAATCGATTTACTTAAAGAGAAAATTTAAAACATCATTATTTTTAACATTTGAAACAATGTCTATCCACATATATATGTACATTAAGGTATAGTCAAGGATTGAGTGCACCTTAAATATCTTGTTCATCGAGGATTCCAAGTTCACGACGAATTTTGAAAAATGCATCCTTTGCAAGTGGTTTTGTGAAGATGTCCGCGAGTTGATTTTGAGTGTCCACAAATGTGATCTCGACATCTCCTTTGAGTACATGGTCTCGGATGAAATGATGTCTGATGTCAATGTGTTTCATCCGGGAATGCATAACTGGATTTTTCGTAATATTGATCGCGCTTGTGTTATCACATCGAAGAGGAATGCATCCAAGGTTTACTCCATAGTCAAGTAATTGTTGTTTTAGCCAAAGAATTTGAGCGCATCCACTTCCAGCCGCAATGTATTCTGCTTCGGCAGTGCTGAGAGCTACGCTTGCTTGCTTTTTGCATGACCATGAAACCAAGGCATTTCCAAGAATGTGACATGTTCCACTTGTACTTTTGCGATCAGTTTTGCAACCTGCATAGTCAGCATCAGAATAACCAACTAGATTGCACATACTACCTTTTGGATACCATAATCCGACGTTGGTTGTTCCTTTGAGATATTTTATTATGCGCTTGACTGCTGCAAGGTGAGACTCTTTAGGATTGGCTTGATATCTTGCACATAGGCAAACGCTGAACATAATGTCAGGTCTACTTGCTTCATCCGATTTTTCATCGAACTTACCGAGATTGTCTTTGTCGTTGTTAAGAACAAAACATTTGCACCCGAAAATATGAAAGTGAGAGATATTTGGTTTTCTTCCTTTGTAGATCTCATATGGAGTTTTCTTTAGTATAGGTCTTATGATCACGCGATTGCTTACATTACATGCCGTGCTTACCGCATCCGCCCAAAAATATTTAGGCAAACTTGAGTCACTTAGAATGGTTCTAGCAAGTTCCACCAAAGACCTATTTTTCCTTTCAACTACTCCATTTTGTTGTGGAGTTCTTGGTGCTGAAAAATTGTGGAAGATCCCATTTTCTTCACAAAATTCTTCAAATAGACTGTTTTGGAACTCTCCACCGTGATCACTTCGGATTGATGTTATCTTTGATGACTTCTCATTTTGAACTTGTTTTGCATATCTCTTGAATGCCTTGAATGCTTCATTCTTGTGTACTAAAAACAAAGTCCAAGTGAAACGGGAAAAATCATCTACAATAACTAATGCATAAATGTTACCTCCGAAGCTTCTTGTTCTAGATGGACCAAAAAGATCCATGTGCAACAATTGAAGTGGTCTTGTTGTTGAAACCACATTCTTTGGTTTGAAAGTTGATTTGGTCTGTTTGCCCTTTTGGCATGCACTACATAATTTGTCTTTGATGAACTTCATCTTTGGTAGACCAATAACTAAGTCATGCTTAACCAATTTGTTCAAGTGCTCCATGTGAATGTGAGCAATCCTCTTATGCCATAACCAAGCGTCATTGTTGTTTACCATAAGACATTGTACCTTCATAGACAAATCATCTAGAGTAATCACAAAAATATCGTTAGATCTTATACCTTTGAGTTTTACCTCATTGGTTGCCTCATCCATAATAAGGCATTCTTCTTTGTTGAATTTGATCTTGAACCCTCTATCGCAAAGTTGACTTATGCTAAGAAGGTTGTGCTTTAATCCTTCAACATAGAGAACATCCTCAATTTGAATGGATGGAGGTGTGCCAACTATTCCAACGCCAAGAATCTTTCCTTTGGTGTTGTCTCCATAGGTGACATACCCTTTGGCTTTATGTACTAGATATGAAAATTGGTGTACATCTCCTGTCATATGCTTTGAACATCCACTGTCAAGATACCAAACATTTGAAGTGGATTTCAAGCATACCTACAAAAACAAATTATTTCTTGTTAGGTACCCAAGTTGCCTTGGGTCCTTCATAGTTAGTTCCCTTTTTCACCCATGCATAATGTCCACTAGCCATACTGAAATTTCTAATATAGCATGCATTTGGTGTGTGTCCAATAATACCACAGTAAAAACAGTTTGGAACAAATTTGCTCTTGTATCTAGGCATTTGTTTTCTTTTAGATACATTAGCCTTTTTCTTTTGATGATTATGAACAACTTGCTTCTTTTCTACTTTCTTGGGATTGGAACTATTACTAGCCTTTACAAAAACAGTGGGATTGTTACTTGGTTTCTTAGTATTCACATAACCAAGACCTCTTTTATCATTTGGATAACGTTGTTGGCTTAGTAATCCTTCCAATCCTATTTGTCCTTTTTCATATCGTTCAATGACTCTTTTCAATTGAACAATTTGAAAGACATTTGATTCACACTTGGAGCATGCAAAGTTTTCCTTTTCTTTTATAAAATTCTGTTTTTGAAGATCAAAATCTTTAGTCATGGTGTCAATTTTTTCTAGACAACTTAGAAGTTCTTTTTCTTGTTTTGACACCTTTTTGTATAAACTTTTGCATTCTTTCAAGAGTTCATCAATTGCACCTTGAACATCATCATCAAAAAGATTAAATTCATTACTAACCTCTTCTTCATTGTCGGAGTGATGCGATGCCATTAAGGCTAAGTTTGCACATTCGTCGCTTTCCGATTCCGATGAACTGCTCATATCATTATCTTCCCATTCTATGTAGGCTTTCTTTTGTTTTGAGTCCTTTCCTTTGAATCCATTTTTCTTTGGGAGATTTGGACAGTTTGGCTTGATGTGTCCTTGCTTTCCACATTCATAACATGAGACATCTTGAGTTGATGTGGAGGCTTCTCTTTTCTTGAAGTGCTTTCTCTTATGTGCATGAGATCCGCCTTTGTCATTTCTGCCAAAAAACTTCCCAAGTCTTTTCACTAGAAGCATGAAATTTTCATCTTCTTCCGGATTGTCTTCTTTTACCACTTCTTTTGAATCAATTTTTAAGGCAATGTTTTTGGACTTCTTTTCTAGATTCTCATGTTTTTCAAGTCTACCGAGTTCCGTTTCGTATTCTTGAAGTTTGCCGAATAATGTAGCGGAAGTCATTGCGGAGAGACTCTTCTTTTCCGAGATTGCCGTAACCTTTGGTTGCCATTCCCTAGTCAATGATCTAAGGATTTTCAAGTTGAGTTCATCATTTGACAGGGTTTTACCAAGAGCAATTAAGTGATTTGTCAAATGCACAAATCTCTTTTGTAAGTCAAGAATGGATTCTCCGGGCTGCATTCGAAATAGTTCATATTCTTGACTCAAGGTATTTAGCCTTGATCTTTTTACTTCAGCCGTTCCTTCATGAGTTTGAACCAAGGTATCCCAAATTTCCTTTGCTGTTTTGCAGTTTGAGACACGGAAAAATTCGTCCATACTGAGAGCACCTTGAAGAAGGTTTATTGCCTTTTTGTCATAGAGAACTTTCTTTTTATCATCGTCGTCCCATACAGTTTTGGGCTTTGCAGACCCAACGCCATTGATTACCGTTATCGGGATAAATGGACCATTTTCAACAGCATCCCATACTTCCTCTCCTTGTGCTTCTAAATGCGCCTTCATGCGTATTTTCCAAAAGTCAAAATATTCACCACAAAATAGAGGAGGCTTGTTGTTACTACCACCATCTCTGAAAACTGGTTGATGATTTGCGGAAGCCATTCTGGATCTCTAGGAGCAGGTTACCTATAACCTGCTCTGATACCAATTGTAAGATTAAGATTGCGCCTAAGTGGGGGGTGAATTAGGTGATGGTCGATTTTTGACTTATTTTATACTTTCTGGTTTTGATTTAGTGCTTTGAAAACTGTAAAGTGCAGAAAGTAAAGAGACACGGAGAATTATCCTGGTTCCTTCCACACCCCGGAAGTACGTCCAGTCCCCTTGCAAACACGCAAGAGATTTTACTATATTGTTAGAACTTTTTACAAGACTCTTCCTAGTCTTATCCACTAAAGAACCTAACAAATAACCAAGAACACCCTCTTGGATTTCCAATAAGTCTAATGAGAACAATCCTCTCAAAAGATACCTCTTGTTTCTAATAATGGACAACAAGGAACAAAAGTAATCTAATACTTAATTCCAACAATCCTGGAAATAAGTTACACTTTGTATGTTTTTATGAAGTATGATTTCTTGAAAGATGTTGATCACATAGAGTGACTTCTTTGAAGTTTCTTCTTTCTTCTCTTGTAAGCAATTCAAACTGTAACACAATGGTTAAATAATGCTCAAAGATTTCTGTTCTTTATATGTGTGAAAGTGCAGAAAATCTTTGTTCTTAAAAGTTAAGAAATATGAAGTTTGAATATTTTACAAAGTTCAGATTTTATTGCAAGAGAAGAGTTGTTTATGATTTGAAATATTTTGTAATATATAGTAATCAAGATACCTTTCCAAAAGGACACTTTTCTGTTTGTGAAACTTGACAAGATGCAATGTTTGATCATGCAACTATTGGAGAAAAGGTATGAAGGATATCTTGAAACCAGTTCAGTTTTTTCAAAATTTTCAATGTGCAAATCGATTAACATAACATGCAAATCGATTGCACGTGTTTGTAACGTTCAGAATTTCAAAAAGTTTGAAGTGTAAATCGATTAGCATTTAGTGTCAATCGATTTACAAGTGTTAAAAAATCAGTTTGTTCTGTGATCAATCGATTTACACAACCTGTAAATCGATTGCTGGCAGGAGCAAACAGTTTTTTGAAAAAGCATGTGTAAATCGATTTACACAAGATGTTAATCGATTTACAGCAGAGAAAAACTTAAAAATTGTTTTGAAATATAATTGAAGTGATGTGGCAAGTGTGTATATCATTTTTGAGCATTTCTAATCAATGTAGTTTAATTGAGAATTGATATACTTGATTGCTTGCCAAGTTCCTTGAAGCTTTGAGTGAATGATGCTTTAAGATGATTTCCACTTCTTTTCCTTCTTTCCATAATGCTTGTTTGTCTTTCATCAAACTAGCTTGTTTGTCTTTCATCAAAACTAAAGTTGAGTTGAGGCTTGAGATTACAGAGCGTATATGTACTGTATCTGAAATCTTTAAACATTGTTAATGGTAGCTATTAATCTTATCCTGAAAAGGGTAAAATGTTAGCTGAAACACAAAGTTATGTTGCATGAAATGTATGACGCAATAAATGTGTCTTATCAATGTTTATGATATATGGATGTAATGTATGCGCATGTAAGTTGATTAGCTGTATTGCTGAGGAAAATAAATCCTTGACTACTGTCGGGGAGAATAAATCCTTGACTGCTGAGGATGAGAAATCCTTGGCGATTATTGAGGATGAGAAATCCTTGATGACTTTCCTTGGGATATAGGGATCCTTCAAGTCTTGAAGTATTGACAAAAGTCTGCTGCGAGCAATCCCATATACTTCCTGAGTAATCCGCTTGAGGAATCCAGAGAATTTTGATGACTTCTACCGGGGTTTACACAATGGGAATCCTTGTTCTACCAGGGAATAGAGAAAACTCTGATGACTTCTGCGGGGAATTAAGAACGAGAATCTTCATTCTGTTGGGGAGCAATAAAAATTTTGTGGGGAAGAAGGCTTACTGCTGGGGAGTAGGTCCAGGAGTTTGGATTGTCTGCCACTCTACTGGGGAGTCAACCTAGGTTGGGGAGGAACAAAAAGTTAACTGTTATCTGGTTGCTTTTCAGACTTTAAGATAACTTGCTGAGGAATTTGGAGAAACGGGATGGTTTCTGATGTGGATTGATAGTTGGAAATTTCAGCTCCGTTGGGGATTGGTAGTTTGAAGTTTTGGCTTCGCTGGGGATTGAGAGTTGGAAATTTTAACTCTAATGGGGATTAAGGGTTTGAAATTTTAGCTCCGCTGGGGATCTAGATGATGTACTGTAGGGATTGCTCGTGGAATAGCCGAAAGATGTTTTCCTATCCTTTCAACCTGTCAGTAATTGTTCTTTTTCATCCTGTTTATTTGTAAATAGTAATTATGTTCAAATGCATATGTTCATTAATAAATCATTGGATGTTTTTGCAAATAAAACACAAGTGTAAAAGAAAAAAGACAACTAGTTTTCGGTACTTTGAAAGAGATATCTTTGTATTAACTTTGAGTAAGTATTTTGTACAAAGGAGATAAACATCCTAGTAAGAGGATGGTGTCATAAAAAATGAGAAAACTTTATACAAAGAAATAAAGTTATGTGTAAAAAAAAATCCCATGGGGTTCCCATTCTGCTATAGGATTCGTATCTCCGAATATCTTATCCATTCGTTGCTTCGTCCGAAGATGATTGGATTGATCAGAAGTTCCGGGTTTGTCAGTGAATAGATTGTCCTTAAAGTGACCCGACGATACATAGTAATACGCTTTAATTCTCTAACTTTTTCCTGAACCGCCCTTTCGGGTTTTTGATTCACCGGGAAACCCTTTTTTTCCCAAGTCGCCCTTTTGGGTTTTCAACATGCCGGGTGTACAGATTTTTTTTTATTTATCCCTAACTTTTGCCCGAACCTTTTGGTTCTCCGGTATGCCCTTGTTTTGCCTAGGTGTTTCAACCTAGCGGGTCATTTATGCGTAGTATCTTTTGACTATGTCTGCGTTCGCAGGGTGCGGCAGGTCGTCGCCGTCCATGGTGGTTAGGATCATTGCCCCACCAGAAAAGATGTTCTTGATTACAAATGGTCCTTCGTACGTAGGAGTCCATTTGCCCCTGGGATCACTTTGTGGCAAGATGATGCACTTGATCACTAGATCTCCAACTTGATATACTTGGCGTCTGACTTTCTTGTTGAAAGCCTTGATCATCTGCTTTTGATACGTCTGATCGTGGAAAACAGCAGTAAGCCTCTTTTCGTCAATTAAGTTTAGCTGATCAAGCCGGGTTTGAATCCAATCGTCTTCACTCAAACCTGCATCCTTCATGATTCTCAAAGAGGGGATCTGAACCTCAATAGGTAAAACAGCCTCCATGTCGTAAACTAAAGAATAGGGTGTTGCCTCAGTTGATGTGCGAGCCGTGGTATGGTACCCGTGGAGAGCAAACGGCAGCATCTCATGCCAGTCCTTGTAGGTGACTGTCATTTTCTGTATGATCTTTTTGATGTTTTTGTTTGCAGCTTCGACAGCACCATTCATCTTTGGCCGATATGGGGATGAATTGTGATGTTGAATCTCGAACTGTTTGCACAAGGCGGTGATCATAGTATTGTTAAGGTTTGTACCGTTATCAGTGATGATCCTTTCGGGGATACCGTACCGGCAAATGAGATTCTGTTTAATGAAGCGGGTAACAACATTCTTAGTAACGGATGTGAAGGAAGCTGCTTTGACCCATTTTTTAAAGTAATCAATGGCTACCAGAATGAAGTGGTGTCCATTGGAGGCTATAGGCTTGATCTCCCCAATCATATTGATACCCCACATAGCGAATGGCCAAGGAGCTATTAAGACATTTAGAGGAACCTGGGGCACGTGCACCTTGTCTGCATATATTTGACATTTATGACAAGTCCAGGAGTGTTGATAGCAGTCCGCTTCCATGGTAGACCAGTAAGAGCCTTCCCTTAGAATCTTCTTTGCCATCGTATGCCTGCTAGAGTGAGTGCCAAAGGTACCCTCATGCAATTCAGCCATAATTCTTTCAGCTTTAATCTTATCCACACAACGGAGCAGAATAGGATCATGATTACGTTTGTATAGGATGCCATTACTTAGGAAGAACTTAGCTGAGAATCTCCTTAAGAACTTTTTGTCGTTGACTGAAGCTCCTTCTGGGTATTCTTGCGTCTCAAGATACCTTTTGACTTCATGGAACCAAGGCTGGTCCACTACTTCTTCGGTATTAAACTCGTGACAGTGTGCAGGCTCGTCCATCCGTTCAATGGTGATTTGGGGAGCCTCATTATCCCAATTAAGTTTAAACATGGATGACATTGTAGCTAGAGCATCTGCTAGCTGATTTTCTTCTCGCGGGAAATGCTCGAAGGTAATCTGCTCGAAATGTGGTAACAATGTCAAGACATGTTCTTTGTAAGAGATGAGGTTTGGATGCTTAGTGTCCCATTCTCCTTTGATCTGACTGATGACCAAAGATGAATCCCCAAACACAAACAAAGATTTGATTCCCAAGTCTATGGCAGCCTTGAGTCCAAAGATGCATGCTTCATACTCTGCCATGTTGTTCGCACAGTTGAAGCAAAGTCTGGTGGTAAAAGGAGTATGGAAACCTTATGGAGATATAAGCACCACGCCGATACCGTTACCAAGTGCATTGGAGGCCCCATCAAAGTACAGGGTCCATCGGGATCCTTGTTCAGGTCCGTCATATGGTCTGAAATCTTCAATATTGTCCAAGGTCATGATGTCTTTGTTAGGGAAGTCAAACTTCATGGATTGGTAATCTTCTACAGCTTGATGGGCCAGATGATCAGCTAGCACACTGCCCTTTATAGCTTTTTAGGTCGTGTACTATATGTCATATTCTGTAAGGATCATCTGCCATCTAGCTATCCTTCCAGACAAAGCAGGCTTCTCGAAGATGTATTTTATCGGATCCATCTTAGAAATCAGCAAAGTGGTATGAGTCAACATATACCGCCTTAGCCGGCGAGCAGCCCATACTAAAGCGCAACAAGTTTTCTCGAGCAGTGAATATCTGGTTTCACAGTCGGTAAACTTTTTTCTAAGGTAATAAATGGCATGCTCTTTTCTTCCAGACTCGTCATGCTGCCCGAATACGCACCCCATTGAGTTCTCCGAGACGGTCAGATACATGATTAGCGGTCTTCCTTCGACGGGCGGCATCAAGACAGGAGGATCTTGTAAATACTCCTTGATTTTATCGAAAGCAATTTTACAGTCATCATTCCATCTAACTACCTGATCTTTCTTCAACAGCTTGAAGATTGGCTCACAAGTAGATGTTAGGTGATAAATGAACCTAGCAATGTAGTTTAGGCATCCCAAGAAACCTATGACCTCCTTCTCAGTGCGAGGAGCAGGCATTTCTTGTATAGCTTTGACTTTGGCAAGATCAACCTCAATGCCTTTGTTGCTGACAATGAAACCCAAGAGTTTACCGGATCGGGCTCCGAATGTGCACTTGTTAGGGTTCAACTGTAGCTTGTACTCCTTCAACCTGACAAACAACTTTTGCAAGTGATCAAGGTGTTCTTCTTCAGTTTGTGATCGGGCTTTCATGTCATCTACGTAGACCTCTATCTCATGATGTATCATATCATGAAACAAAGCTACCATGGCGCGTTGATAGGTTGCCCCGGCATTCTTTAGTCCGAATGGAATCACTTTGTAGCAGAACGTACCCCATTGTGTAACAAATGTAGTTTTCTCAATGTCCTCAGGTGCCATTTTGATCTGGTTATAGCCTGAGAATCCGTCCATGAAAGAAAATACATTGTGCTGAGCTGTATTATCAACCAGGATGTCGATGTGCGGAAGTGGAAAGTCATCTTTAGGGCTGGCCCTGTTTAAATCTCTATAATCCACACACATTCTCACTTTGCCGTCCTTTTTAGGCACGGGCACAATGTTAACAACCCATTGTGGATAGGAAGTAACAACCAGAAATCCAGCATTGAATTGCTTCATAACTTCTGCTTTGATCTTCTCTGACATGTCAGATCTCATGCGGAGGACTTTTTGTTTCACTGGTGGATAGTCTTCTCTTGTGGGTAGACGGTGTACCACAATGTTTGTATCAAGTCCCGGCATGTCTTCGTATGTCTAGGCAAAGATCTCAACATATTCATGCAAATGTTAAATTAAGTGCTCCTTGACACTCGGCTCTAGGTTGGAACCCACTCTGATTTCCTTCTTGTCTTCCTCAGAGCCCAAGTTGATTGTGTCCAAAAACTCCTCATGAGGTAGAATAGCTCTTTCCTCTTGTTGTAGAAGTCTGGCCAATTCCCCTGGCACCTCACAATCTTCCTCACCTTCGTATTCGGCTTAGTAGATCAGATCTTCAGAGTCACTGAAGGCTATAGCAGTATCGTTACCCATGGGTTCCGGAGTGGAAGGGTACCTGCATTTGTGAGTGTGGGTGTGTGTAAGGGCATAGCCATCCTTAAAACAACAAAATGTAAAAGAAAGACAATGAGCACAAAAGGTTTATATATGAAGAGCGTCCATGATTCGTTAAATGACATATGAAAATGAAATAAGAACCCTTACAAATGGACCGTTGTGCCTCGGGTAAGACACAAGGTTGAAAAAGTACGAATTGTTTGTAAATTAATACAGATCCAACAGAAATGGAAAAGATAAATTACTGCGGTATTAAAGTAATTGGAGCAAAGTCTTTTGCTTCCCAGTTGCACAATCCTTCGCTGACAATAGGAAATATCCAGTCTTCTAGGCTGCCATCTTCTTCATTGTCCTCTAGTGCATTAACCCCTTGGTGGCTGATCTTCACAGGTGGCCCTCCTGCACGGGCGCGGCGCACGGCCTTCTGAGAAGATGAGCTAAATCCCAGGTCGAACTTGTCTAATTTGTAGGGGAAGTCTGGAAGCTGCCCCCAGATAGTGGATCCGCCTTCTTCCACTACTGCTCTTGCATCCTTTAGAGAAGATATCCGAGGTGGAGGTCTTGTAATCACAGGAGTTGAGGATACCACTTTGGTCGTTGCTATTTCCTGAGAAACTTCTTCAAAGTGTTGGAAAGGGGTTTCAATGAATTCTCCATCCAATTCTACATATCGAAAAGAATTCAGATGACTGATCATGTATTCCTCTTCACCATGGACAGTTATGATCTTCCCTTGGACGGGGTACTTCAGCATCTGATGCAAAGTGGAGGTGACCTCACCGGCATTGTGAATCCAGGGGCGTCCCAACAGGCAAGAGTAAGAAGGACGGATATCCATCACGTAGAATGTTGAATTGAACGTCTGGGTACCCACCTTGATCGGGATGTCCACCTCCCCATGGACCATCCTTTTAGAGTCGTCAAACGCTCTCACAATGATGTTGCTGGGTTTTAAAGTTAGCCCCTCAAAATCCAATCTATCCAGGGCTTTCTTTGGCAAGACGTTCAGAGATGATCCAGTATCAACCAAGACATGGGCTAGGGTGGTTCCCATACACTCCACTGAGTCATGTAGTGCGTCGTTATGTTTTCTCCCTTTGGATGTCAAGTCAGCATCAGAGAAACCCAGGCCATTGTCAGTTGTCACACTGGCTACACACTCTTGGAATTGATCCGCCGAAGTTTCTTGTGGAACATGAGTCGTCTTTAGAAACTTTACCAAAGCTTTAGCATGTGCCTCAGAGCACAGCAGCAGGGCTAACATAGAGATTTTGGAGGGGGTCTGCCCCAGTTGTTCTACCATATCGTAATCACTTTTCTTAATGATCCTCAGGATTTCTTCCATCTCCTTCTTGGATGTATCAGGAATAACTAGTGATTTAGCCTTCGTCAAGACAGGCTCCTCTTGAACATTCTTTCCTTTATTCTCAGCAGCGGAAGTAGGGATAGGAATTGCATTGTCATTGTTGTCGGGTATACTTGCAGGTACAATCACGGGCACATATGTAATCTTCGGAACAGCCACGGGTCCAGAGACTGCCTTTGGAGGGGAAATCTATGGAGAGAAAATTCTCCCACTGCGGGTAATTTTGCTTGTTCTAGAAATGTTACTGATGTCGGAATTGTCCTCCTCAGAGCTCTCGTCTTCGGTAGTCTGTTCAATCTGTTTGACACCATGGTAGTAGATTTCTCCACCATAGTTCCATGGTACCATTTTATCTGATTTGTATGGGGCTGGCCTAGGCATTGTTATCTTCAACAGAGTAGTCATTGGAGCAGATGTAATCCTAACAGGTTTTTTAGGAACCCTGGAAGGATTGGCGTATATGGTTATTATTGAAACTTCTGGAACTGGAATGGGTGAAATACGAGCTTTCTCAAACAAAATTTCTTGATTATCGATCAGTTGTTGGATACCTTTCTTTAACAGAGGGCAGTCAAATGATGAGGACAGGCAAGTATAACAACCTTTGTCACAACCTGGGAACACCCCAGCTTTCAACAAATTCAACTTGATGGTTAGGAGAGGAGTTAACAGTTCATCCATAGTAGAAACAAACAGATCTTCTTCCACAGCACTGGCATTGTGTCCATGCCTAGGCATTGGAGCAGAGATAACATTCGGTTTTTCGAGAGCTTCAAATTCAACTTCCTTTGCGTCAATCAGATCTTGAATCTTGTTCTTCAAAGCCCAACATTTGTTGGTTTCGTGCCCTGGACATTCAGAGTGGTAAGCGCACCTGGCACTCGGATGGTAGTGTGGAGATGCAGTATTGGGATTTTTAGGGGCCTCTTTTAGCATGGAAAAATTTAACTTCAGAAGATGTGGTAGGACTTGAGCAGGAGTCATGTTTATCTTGGTGAATTTCCTTACAGGCCTTTCCACCCTTTACTAGTTATTTATCGGCTGATCATTTCTCGGCTGGTTGTTTCTTGGCTGGTCTGATGCAGACTTTTGAATCATAACGGCCCCCCATTGTTGGTCGTCGTTTGGTTCTTCCCTTGTTTCTGTGTATAGACAATAGACACTTCCTTCTTTCCTGTGAAGGGATTTTTTACAGCAGCAGAGGTAGACGCGTCCTTCTAAATTTTCCCACTTCTAATACCGGCTTTCACCCTCTCGCCAGTCAAAATCTGCTCAGTGAACCCTGCAGAAGAGCTCCCAATCAGGTGATTAAAGAAAGGACCTGATACAGTTCCCAGGAACATGTCCACTATCTCCCTTTCAGATAAAGGTGGTTGCACCCTTCTGGCTAAATCCCTCCACTTTTGGGCGTACTCTTTGAAGCCCTCATTGGACACCATGGCCATACTCTAGAGTTGAGTACGGGTTGGTTCCAAGTCGGCGTTATATTGATACTGCTTATAGAAGGCGGCTGCCAAGTCTTCCCAATTATGAAAATCAGACCTCTCCAACTGGTAGAACCAATCAAGCTGCGTCCCCAATAAACTGTCCTGGAAAAAGTGGACCCATAAATCTTTGTCAGCAAAATGTGGCTGAATTTTCCTGACATAAGATCGTAGGTGCATCTTGGGATAAGACACCCCATCATACTTGGCAAATAGTGGCACTTTAAACTTAGGAGGGATTACAATTCCAGATACCAGTCCTAACTCCTCAAAGTCCAGCCCCGATACTCTTTGTACTTCCATAGCAGCTAGACGCTCTTCCAAGTTTTTGTATTTGTCATCGTCCGGAGGGTACTGTTGTTCAGAGTAGTCCTCTTCTTCCTCTTCTTCTGCTTCAGAATCATATGGTACTTCCGTCTCTTTACCTTTTCTTTCCCCTTCCTCAGAGGTTGATGGAAATTCCACGGTCCATTTGGCTTGTCCTTCAAACCTTCTGCCCATGATAACCACACCAGATCGCTTCTTCTTCTTTTTCTCTTTCTCTTTCTCTAGCAGAGTCTTGAGCTCCTCCTGCCCCTTGGCTAAGGTCAAGAGTAGCTGTTGAAATTGTGAATTCTGAGCTTGCAAGTCTTTAATCGTTTGTTCAAGATCCATTTTGCTGAAATAAACAGCAGAGGGATGAGGAAACTTCTTGCAAAGACCTTTTTATGCATATGATGAATGATATGTATTAATGTAATGCTTTCAAGGATTTGAAAATTCAAATTTTTGTTAAACAAAAAGGAACAAACGTTATATTAATAAAATAGAATTTGTTTACATCAATGCCCCTAGGGCAAAATAGTACAAAATTCTAAGATAAAAAGACGTTGTGCATCCTCTTTGGTGCAATGTAGGTGTTGAGAGTATGCTCTTCATGAAGTAACCGAGTAAGTTCCAAAACCTTCTTCTCGTTTGCATAGAATTTGGCTTCAAAAGTATCGCGTTCTCCCTTGAGCTGTATCCAACTCCTTTGTAGATCTTTGAGTGATGTCGGCATGTCAGGATGTAGGAGGGTGTATGGAACCTCTCCTTCCTTAACGGGCTCTATAATCACTGGGAGAATAGAGGGG
This sequence comes from Vicia faba, assembly GCA_948472305.1. Taxonomy (NCBI): domain Eukaryota; kingdom Viridiplantae; phylum Streptophyta; class Magnoliopsida; order Fabales; family Fabaceae; genus Vicia; species Vicia faba. The sequence goes on from OX451738.1 coordinate 897,041,129, forward strand.
TAAGGCATCATAAGACTTTGGGTGCGGGTTCTTACTCACTTGAGGTAAGGCTCAAGAGGGATTAAATTCTTGTGTCCCAAGGTCTTACTGTCTATCTTGTTTGGCATCCTCCAAGCTCGGATGAACCTTTTTAGAAGTCCTTGATTGTCGTTGTCGAAGTCGAAAACCAAGCCTTGGACCAGCATGTCATGTGGGTCATCCCTTCGGGCATAACCAAACTGTCTTAGATCCAAGCAAGGGTTGTAGGTGATGCCTCCCCTAATTCCAAGTAGAGGGACATTAGGGAATTCCCCACAACGGTCGATAATGACAACATTCTCTTTGGATCGAGAACACCAATGAATATCTGAATGTGTAAGAGTCATCAACCGTTGTGACCACCTCAAACCTTGATCATTCTTCAAAACTGATTGGGGAAGATGAGAAATAAACCATCTTGCCAGTAGAGGAGTGCAACACATGAGAACACCTCTTTTCCTCATTGTACGAGTGTGAAAAGAGTGTAAGATATCTCCAAGCAATGTAGGCACTGGGTTGCGTGACATGAAGATTTTGACAGCACTCACATCTATGAGTTGATCAGGGTTAGGGAACAAGACCATCCCATAGATGAGAAGAGCTACAATCTCCTCGAAAGCTTGTAAGTCCAAAGAATTCCAGCAGCTTTGGGCCTTCTCAAACAAGAACTTTGCCAAGAAGCCTTTTACACCACTTCTAGTTTCCCAATGGGTTGTGACATCAGATGAGTGCAAGTGCAGGGCTTGAGCAATCTCTTCTGGCTTTGGATCTCTTTCCGTACCGTTGAAAGGTAGTTGATTGAGAATAGGAATCCTCAAGAGTTGAGAAAATTCCTCCAAAGTAGGCACAAGCTAGTAGTCAGGAAATGTGAAGCAGTGATGCAAAGGGTCAAAGAACTGGAAGAGAACTTTCACCATGTCTTCCTCTGTGTTGGAAGTGACTAGGTTGAGTAGACAACCATGCCTCTCGGTGAATGTAGAATTCTCAAGAATCCTTGAAGCTAACTCCTTGAGTTATGGAGGAATTCTTACAAGGTTGACTTGGATAGTTTTCCTGCGAAGTGAATCCATTTCCTACAAAACAGGAACAAAGATGAATTTCCAAAATCCTTGAAATGGTTAGTGGATGCACATGATGCTCATGATGTCCATGATGTTATGCACAAGTATATATGTACAAGAAAATCACACAAGTTCCTAGTTTAGGCTGGCATGGGGTTTCATAGGTAAGTACCCTCTTGAAGTTTAGTTGGCTTAACCTGTCCTAGAAATAGTTATCGGGTTCTAAGGAGCTCAATATCATTGGATTGTTTCCTTGTTCATTGTTTCAATTCAAGCCTCTTACCGACGACCGAAATATTCCAAGGAACCAACCCTCAATGAGTGTAGTATCGAGTATCTACCAACTTCGGACTACACCAAAGCCGGTCATCTCACTACATCCTAAACGGCCAAGTTGGTCAAGTAAAGGTTCTAGAAGTTCGTTAGTGCTTCATGACATCACTCAGCGGTCCCGTATTCTCTTTGATTGACTCAAAGGCTACCGGTACCCAAAAATAGGTCATACTAACATAGCTATTGCTTAGATTGTGTCGGTATACCCCGCACAATTTCCACAACGTATTTCTATTTACCTATTATGTTTCCCAAATCCGGGTGGAGGATTCAAACCCAAACAATAGAAACAAATTGTAAAGCAAACAAGTCAAGCAATTGTAAGCAAATAAAGGTGATCTTAACCCTAAGGTAACCCCACTTTTATTATCCCCAGCAGAGTCGCCAGTTCTGTGATACGGTGGGAGAACTGACTTGAGGTTTTGCGTTTCGTCGCAAATGTCGCGGTTTAGCAAGAGTCACCACTGACTTTTATTTTATCCAGAAGGAAAGGTAAAAAAAGCACGAGAAAGACCTTTGAGATGTTTTCTTGAGTTCGGGGGGTAGATTATGAAAAGGGAAGGTGCTAGCACCCTTTTCATCCATGGTTTTCCATGGGCTCTTAGTTACTTGCTTAAATCACTCGCTTTGCTTTTTAAATTGTTTGAAATGGTGCTTTGTGGTTTTGAAAGTATTTTGAAAAGAAGCCTTTCGTTTAGGCAATCTTTGTAATGATTCTCGTTCGTAAGAATGTATACAAAGATGTTTGTCTTTTGAAAAATGTTTCAATGTTTTGAAAGTTGTTTAGAAATGTTTTGAAATGTGTGTGTGTTTGTTTGAAAATAGCAAGGATTGTTTGGAAGAGAGCAAGTAACTAGGAACTATCTACCCTACTCAAGGGTCTTCCCTATGCATTTTTATTCCTTTGACATTGTTGATTTACCATTGATTTGGTAAACAACCCTATCTTTGGATGTTAAATGGGACGGGCGTGGGTCATCGTATGACCATGATAGCAATGTTGCCAAGTATCTTAGCTTGTTTGAGGGACCAAGATCATTTTGTTTTAGGCAACCTTTGTATAGCGTCATCGAGGGACTATGATCTTTTGTTTTATTTTGTTTTGCCAAGATACTTTGCATGCATACCATGGCCATTTTGTTAGGCAACCAAGTGGGTGAAACCCTAGAGGTGCTTGTGTGCAATGTGTGTCATTTTTCATGCATTTTGTCTTGTATTAGGTTTTTTCTATTTGTTTGATTTTTGGTCTTATCATGCAAAACCCTAATTTACTACACAAGTATATAAAGCGGTAAATTGCGTAAAAGTAAACTAAACTATTACAACAATTATTATGGGAGGGGGATACAAGATTTTGAATGGGGATATTGCACAAAAATAAACCCTAAAATACTATTACAACCCAATTGAATTATTGTGCGAAATAAATAAATATACAAATATTAAAAATGCAATAAAATGTATTTATGCAAAAAAAAAATGTTTTGTATTTGGTTTTTGTATGAGAATGATTTATGCAAACCCTAAAAAAAGGGAAAAAATATTATTATTTTTGAAAGGGGTGAAACCCTAGTTTTTTATTAAAAGAAATATATGTTCTATATTATTATTTTGTCCATTTTTTGTACAAGAAAATAATAAATAATATTATGTACAAATATTAAAAATTAATTATGTATGAAAAATAAATATTTAATGTGTATAAGATAATGTAATAAAATATTAAGTATTTTTTATTATTTACAAGTTATTTATGAAAAATAGAATCTATTTGTTCTAATAAACTATTTTTATGCAAAAAATAAATAAGAAATAAAATAAAAGTGTAAAAATAAATAAATCATTTTTGGGTATTTTTTATCATTAGAAAAAATAAATGCAAGTAATAAAATAAAAATATGCAAGAAAAATGTAAAAATATAAGAAATAAATCAAGGGGGTGCAAAAGCAATACAGGAGGGTGTGGAAATCAAAACCAAAACGGCCAGAAGCGCCAAAAAAGCCCAAGACAACTCAGCTTTGTCCCTGTCCTTGGTTTCTTCTTCCTTACACACGTTTTCAACTCAAACCTGTAACTTGCTCATACTTGCATAAAAACAAAAACTTGTAACATGAAACATGTAGCTCTTAATCTCATGATTCCAACCATATAAGATTTGTAATCTAACTCTAAAAGATCAGGGAGAATTTTAATGGCCCTAAATCACGACCTAATTATTTCATGAACTTCAAATCTCAAATTCTCATGGCACAGTTAATATAAATGGCAAGTATGCATATGTACAGCTTCACCAAGTTAAGGACTACATTTTTGCTTCACAAATCGTGGCTTGAGGATGCCTAAATAGAGAGATAAAGTTTTGAAAAATACCTCCTTCAGCTGGATTTGAATATGGCAATGTGGGAAATTTGAGTGAGGCCTGAGGACCGTGTGAGCTTCCTTAAAGTTCCTTCAAGCTATTCCAATGCTTATGGGGCTTTGTGAATGGCCAGAACTTCCTGCACGAGTCAATCTACAACCTCTAAGTTTGAAAATGGTGATGTCTGAAACAGAGCTCACAGTTGCAGGATGAATGCTTGGATAGCTTTGGTAGGATGTATGGAAGGCGTTTGAAGTGTTGAAACAAGAAACGCACGAGCCAAAAATGAAGTGGCTAGTGTTTTGCAGAAACTGGCAGTTTTGGGCAGAAAAATGGAGTTTTGGAGTTTTGGAATATTTCAGAGGTCAACAATTCGTGTCTATCCTTGTGATAAGTTTGTCAATGTGTCTAGAATGATGCCAAGTCCACTCTTTATCAGATTGTACAAGTTTCAAACTTTTGGCAACTTTTCTTGTCTTTGAAGAAAAGTGAAGTGACTTAAGCTAACATGCTTGTACTGGCTAGTTCTAGGGCTACAAAGGGTTAGTAAACATTGCTTGATATCTGTGGACATTGCTTGTGACAAAAGAACAGGTCCAAGGATCAAGGTTTGTAAAGTTGGAAAAGCTTGCCTTTATGAAAATGGCAATGTGCCCTTTAAGCCATTTATGGATTTATTTCTTGTACAATGCTCCAAAAGTGAAAACAAAGCCTTTATCCATTGAGTTAGCATTTAATTATGGAGTGTATAAGGAGTTTAGGACCTGTAATGCAAGGTACAAGCATGCTTGATCAGATTTGCAACTTGACACATTGTAAAAATGGCTTGATCAAAAGTGACAAAATGCCATTTTCTCTTCTTCGATTCTCCCTAACCACAAATGATCTTGGAGAGTTCTTGCAAATTTTGGAAAGCTTGCAACATGCTCTACAATCCATCTTTGAAATGAATTTGTAGATACCTCTTGGAACTAGGTGAAAAATGTCCATGAAGTTGGGTCAAAAACCTGCCTAAATTAGGGCAAATTTTCACTAAGTTATTTAGTTCATGGACCCCTATTCACAAATTCATAACTTGAGATCCAAGCATCTTTTGGGAAAACTTTGTGAATAAAAAGTTGTAGATTTCATGGAGGACTACAACTTTCATGTTGGAAGTTTTCTTTGAATCAAATTGAATCATGGTGAAAAAGTTGTGAAAAGTTGGGAAAAAATAAGAAAATTTCCATACTTAGAAAAATTCGAAGTTATGAAAATTTTCAAATTCAAAACCCTAATTTTCAAAATTGGTTTTCTTGGTGAACAAGTTTCACATTTTGACATGTCTTTATGAATTATGACCCTTGGCACTTGATTTTGACCAAAAAGTCAAAGTTTGACTTTTCAGTATACAGTTGACTTTTGATCAGTTGACTGGAAAATTCATTTGTCAATACTATGAACTTGAGATCTTTTGGACCATTTGTTTAGGTCAAGATGATTCCATTGAGTCCTTGAAATCATGCTTGAACCCAATTGGTCATTGGCTAGGTTAAAAATCAGAAATTGCACTTCCACTGTCAAAACCCTAATTTTGACCAATTTGCCCTTTTGATGATTTGATCAAATTTCTTGAGGAGTTGTGATCCAAACTTGATAAAATGGTAAATATGAGCCTAAAATGTTGTTGTGGATCAAAAATTATGAAGTTTGACTGTAAATTGGCCATGGTTGACTTTTTCCCCAATACAGCTGATTTTTAGGTCAACTGTCCAATTGATTGAGCAAAAATGTGATTCAAGGCTTGAAACCGAACATGAGCAATCTTAGGGGTCCAAGATGGTGTATGAAAGTTACATTAAGCATTTATGGTCCAAAAATACTTGTGAAAACTCAAACCCTAATTTCAGGTTATCAGTGCAAGATGAGGTCTTGAGCTGACCAAACCCTAATCTTGTCTTGAGTCCAAGAAGTCTTGTGAGGAAAATCTTGATAAATGAGAGGAAAATTTTGGGGTACAATAGTCATCAAAGATTACATTATTCCCCTATGGATTTTAAAATAAAACATACCTATAAATTGGGTAGAATGAGTGTTTTCTCACATGATAAAAATAAGAGAAGAACAATCAACGGATCTACCATATGGAGCAATGATCACCACTAACCTTAGAGTCTTCAAAGATGACTTTCTAGGATAAAAGTCAATATCATCCAACAATATGTCCAACCTCACCAAACTCAAAGAGTTGAAAGTTGATATCAAGTATTTTGACCTAAGAGATGACTAGATAGATGAGAGAGAAGAAGAAAAAGAAGAAGAGAATGAAAACATTAATCTAAAATAAGTTTGGGAACTTTTTCAAAACTTGGCTAAGGATGTCATGGAAACTAATTCAAAAATATCTTAAGACAAATATATTGTACTCATTAACTTTTTCTTGCTTTTTAAAATTCACATCTTGCATTTCCTATTATTTGGTCTCTTTCTTGTAATGTATTTTATTATCTTTATAAATAATTATGGTACCTTTATGTGTTACACTATAAAAATTAGAAACATATGCCTACAACCTTGTTTTTCTAAGTTAGCCTTATTAGGAACACCTCAAGATGAAAACATAATATACCCCTGAATGTGAAAAAAATTCTATAGTATGCCAAAATTTCTATTTTAAGGGAACCTTAAAGAAAACATGTGTCTCATCTAGAGTGATATTTCCTATGTCACACACGTGCTTCAAGGTACTTCCTCACTACATCATGATATCTCTGCCATAACCTTTTCATATCTTGCACACATATATGACATGCCTAAGGATTAGGAAACCTTGACTAAGGTAAATATGTTGTTTATCACCAAGTTTGATAGTTTATATTCCATGATATGATAAGGCATAAGTTCTTCCCATTTTTTAATATGTATTATGCCATGGCTAAAAATTTACTATAGGAAATATGTTGTCCTTCATGAAGTAAGTTAGTTCGTTTCAACAAGACATGATCAAAACATCTCCTACTTTGAATGAAAAAATATATCACATAAATGCTCATAATTGCTCTTGATAAATTGTTTACATGTGATAAAAAACTTATGTCATGTCCAAACACATTTTAGGAAATCTTATTTTAGACATCTTTTATCTCTCATCGAGAGTAATATCTTATATTTCAAGCACATGCTTCTTGATATGACATGATCAATACATGTTCTTTTTAAATGGTTGAACACTTATGATATCATTGTCATATGATCTATTATTTCTTATCATAATTGAGATGTTTGATAAAATTATTTATGTCATCTCTTAATATGCCATGATATTTTGTATTGGTAAAAAAATATTCACATATTTTTATCCTTTACTCGCTTTTTTGATTATGACGAAGGGGGGGAAGTATACTCTTAGGGGGAGGATATATATTGTATCTAACTCAGAGGGAGTTTTGTCACTCTAACATATATTTCTTTGTTTCTTTTACCATCTGCCCTAAAAGATGCGTTGTCATCACCAAAAAAGGAGAGAATGTGAAACCTTGTTTTGCAGGTAATAGATTGTCTTTTGATTATGACAATTGTAAGGAACATAATAGATATTCAACATGATAAAGATGAAACATGATGAGAACTATAAAAGATAATAACATATGACATTCAACATAATAAAGATGCAACCATTAAAAAATACAATCCATGTACTTAAGCGGTTAAAGATGCAAGCCACAAAGTTTGATAAGGATCGACAAGTTTCAGAAACCAACAATGTTTTAGATAATGGAAAACAAATTGATTATATCAAAAGTCTTTGAAGAAGTAAAGAAAAGTATCAACATAATAAATACACCATACAAAGGCTTAGGGAAGTTTAGACTAATTTAGTAAGTGAGTGAAACTTTTATAAAATCAAAATTTCATTCTTTGTAGAAGTAGATGACTATAAGCGCGCACACACACAGACATAAAACCATTTTATAAAATGTTTTTGAAAATAATAATCCTTTAGAAGTATATAGAAGTTGCATAGAAAAGGATGAGAGCATTCAAAAAGTAATAAAATATGGTTTGACTGAATCTAAACGATTAGAACATAGTGTTAATCGATTAGATTAGCGCGCTTTTAAGGAACAAGGAAATTTGTATGCACTCAATCGATTAGAAATGACTATATATCACATCTTTCCTATTTTAGAACTCATAGTTAATACATTTAAATGAGTTAATAGATAGGCTTAATCAATTAACAACAGTCATTTGGCTTTAATGTTATTTCCTCTTTTAGAGAATTTCAAGCCTATAAATAGAGGTCTTATTCCTCGTTTCATTTCATCCATAAATGATTTGTGTGTTGACACTTTCTCTCTCTCTCTAAGGTTTCATTTTCTCGTACTAGTTCTTATAGCCAAATGCTTTTATGAGGAGATATATTTTTTGAGTGAGGTGTTCTTGTAATTTTGGATGGGTAGCATTGTATAATTTCTCCAAGAATGTTGTTTATGCATCTTGGATGAACACAATCCATTTAGGGATAATAATATGTGATTAGAAGTTAAGCTTTGGTTGGGGATTATGTGATTAGTTCCTATATTTGTTTAGGTTAAAGATCATCAATATTGATGAACTTTCCTTAGGCTCTTAGTAAGTCTTGTTTTAAGGTTGAAGATTATCAATATTGATGAACTCATCATTGATTCATGGTTAGCCTATTTAAAACCATAAATTAGAATATCGGCCTGTAAAATCTCAAGATGTTATTGGTTATACTGTTAAACCAATTTGAGCTCATTTATTTTTATGGAACTTGAAGACTAACCGCTACAAGGATCACCTTATGTAGAGAAGAATAATCACTTCAATCTACAATTGGGAATGAATCTTGGCTACTTAAGTCTCAGCAATTTTATTGGAGAAGATGCAAGCAATCATATCTTCTGTCTAGTAATATTTAAGTTGTAGGACAACCACCATTTTATTGTATAAGGGGGTTCGTAAGCTTTACCTACTAAAAACTCTCAAGCAAATAATGGAAACTCTCAAGATCAATTCTTAAGGAGAGGAGTAGGTCTTTTATTTTGACCGAACCTCTATAACTCTTGCTATTTTTCTTCTTTCCTTAACTCTTTTATTTCCTAATTTTATTTTGATATATTTATATTCCAATGCTAAGTCTTAAAAAAACTTTTTAAACTCTGATATATCTTAGGAAAAACTTTCAAAACCATATTTTTTTCAAACCACACAATTAACCATCCCCTCTTGTTTTGAAGTCTCAAGTGAAATATCAACCTCTAATTTATAAATAGAGGTCCCTTTCCACTCTTTGTCATATCCAAAACTATGATTTCATTTCTAACTTCTCACTATTTCTCTAAAAAATTATTTTGTTTACTTTCTATCACTAAAAGTTTAGCCATGGTGTTTTTTCAAGAAAGTCCTTTTGTGAGTGAGGAAGTTGTAATTCTGGAAGGGTAGTTTTGTAAGTTCACCAAGAAAGTTTTGTTTTAATATTGGTTGAACATTTTATCCATTTATGGATTGCTTGTTTTGGTTCTAAGCTAAACCTGTAAAAAACTTTGATTTTGGGATGATGTGATCAAGTCTCCGTTTAGGATCGAGATCAGGTCGTGATAAAATATCTTAGGTTTTTGGTTAGCCTTTGATAAATCCAAGTTAAGGTTAAAGTTATGCGTGTGATAAAATTTCCTAGGTTTTTGGTTAGCCCTGTATAAAAACAAGATTAGGTTCGTGAGTAAAGCCAAGTATTAAAAACTCTACAATGTTCACGATTAGCCCATCGTGAAATCCTTTCTCGGAAGCTTGAAGGTTAATCGCACCAAGTTTCTTGTGGAAAAAAATCTAAAATCTCCACTTCACTCTACGTTTCATTGTTTAGTTGAAAGTTAGTTATAAACTTCATTTTTCTTGTATAAGGGAATTTGTGAGTTTAACATATTAAAAGCACCTAAGTTTATTGGATACTCTTAAGATCAAATTTTGAGAACATGACAAAGTAATTTTTTACTGAACATGTATAATTTCTGGTATTCTTCTCTTATCCCTTAAACTCTTTATTTTCACAATTTATCTTCTGCAAATTTTATTTTTCGTTGCTTAATTATAAAACTTTTCAAAAAATATTTTCAAACTCTGATTTTATTCAGAATTTTTTTTAAATTTTTATGAAACACGCAATTCACCCTCCCTCTTATGTGTGTGTAGTCACATATCCAACAATCTCGATATTCTCGATAGAAGATTATGTGAATATTTCGATATTCCAAGATGATGGAAATTAAATTATTCATTAGAGGATATGGACCTTATCCTAATGATCTGGTATCGTGGATAATGTGTTAATCCTTAATCCAATTGTAGGACATGTGAGTTATCTAGGTATCCATCACAATGATCTTTTGTACCATAGTGATTAAGTGCATGGCATGTGAGATATCTCGGTTAGCCAATATAGAGGAATATACAAGTTATTCTTAGACTCTAATTGGTGGGTATGAAGCTTATCCTACAATCATATCAAATTCATGAGTAGTGGTTTATTTGTTTGGACTGCATACTAGGTAATATTGGAAATTAGGCGGGTTGAGGTTTAAGATTGGAATCACTGAAATCGAGAAAAGACTTGGTAAACCATTCAAAATAGTAATACTGGTGATTTTGAGTTCAGTAAAATTCATAGTAAACACTACCTGATTACTATAATATATCATCTATTATTCATGAACTAATCAAACAAGAATCATTTGTGGTTTTGCTTTCACTTTCAAAACATGCATGTTATCACTTTCTTTTTATTCTTGTTGGTTTTGAAGTTATGAAAAAAGCATTTAGAAGATACCATCTGACACATCTTTCCTCATTCATCCTTTGACATATCAAGAGTTGTTAAAACATTCTGCTTTTGACTATGTGAACCAAAACATTCTCTCATGTCAATTAATTTCTTTGGAAGTGCCTTTAAAACGTAATGTCTATTTTTGGTAAAAGGCTCTTCAATAAAGAAGTACATTGTTGAAATGTAATAAAATTGTAGAAACTTAGATTTTATGTATTTTAATTTTCTACTTTTGTAATTCAGACAATTAGTTCCCTATAGAAATCCATTGTATAATTTGGACTTATATGTAAGCTTTAGTAATATAGGAAATGTGGTTAGCATTCAACTCACTCACATAAATAGGATTTTACACATTATTGTAACTTCTTTTGATCATAATTGATTTTGCAAGTTTCATACTTGTGGGTGATGTAAAAAAATTCTCTTCCATGGTTCTTAGTTGAACAATTATGAATCTTAATAAAGGGATTTTTGCGGCAATTGCATTTAGATCATATGTTCTTCGTGAAATTGGTGAATACTCATGTTCATTTCATCTTCTTGTTTAATCCACATTTTGTAAGCTTATATTTCTTCTTGACCATATTTTGTAATTAGGGTAGTTTTAGAATAATTGTTTAAAAATATTAAATTTGTTTTGGGCCGCCCATGAGGCCAGGGACAAAATACCCAAAGGAGAAGTAAGGAAGTGATTGCAAGGAACATGTGTTCCTCTATTTCTGTCAAAAGCACACAACTCCATCTCAGAAACATTAATAATCATTTAGATCAATCAAACAATTGATCACGATCCACACACATTTTGTTTTTCGATTTAAACAACTTTCACTATAAAAGAGGAAAGTGCCATATTCTCAAATATTCAAACTAACTCTCACTCTCACATCATTTTTATTTCTCTCACCAACTTAGAAGTTAGAGTGTTAATTTTACAGGTCACCCCCTATCCCCAATTAGGGGTGGAAATATAGCAGGTTAACTTATAAGTCTATTTAATTAAATAGGCTAGGCTACTGGCCATAAAAAAAGCCTTTTGAGCCTATCATGCCGACCTATTTTAATAAATATGAATAAATTTATTATTTCAAAGAACTTGTGAGAATAAGTTGAAAAAACCTTATGAATAAGATCATAAATTATTATCATAAGATCTCCCAAACAAATAATCTCCCAAAACTTATGTTACTTTGTAAGCTCGTAAGTAAATACAAACAAACATTTAGTCTCATTGTACTTTTGATTCTCTAGTCTATTTAAACATTAGTTAAATTTCTTATTTACATATGTTCAAATGATAGAGGCCTTTTAAGAAGACTAATAGGCTAATGAGGCCTTCGAAAAGGTCAGGTTCAGGCCGAAAAATAAACTTATGATAGGCCACGGGTCAGACTTAGACTTTGAATTTTTTAGCAGGCCTGACATAGGCTCCTAGCTCGGCCAAGCCTATTCTCACCCTTATCTGCAGTACTAGAAACCTACTCCATATTGCCAAGGTTATACTTCACCATTTACTAAACAATTATGGTTCCTCAACTGAATAATGGCGCTGACTGGTAATTGGAGTCTAATTAATGCATATTTCAATGTTTAGATATCCTCTGATCCAGAGACTCATATCTCATCTTCTAGAAGGTTCAAATCCAGAGATTTAAATCTTTGTCCTTGAAGATTGTTGATCTTCTTTAACCAAAAACAGATCCCTCATTGGATTCATATACAATGGTAGCATCCAAAACTACTCGACTTTCCATACAACAAAAACCATCCAGTGCAACGACTGGAGCTATTAAAGTTGTGTATACTCCTCATCAAGGAAAAGACGGGTTATTCCTAATAGAATTTCCCTTTAATCCTTCATAACAAGATCCCACTCTAGCAAGATTTGATCAAGGAACATTCCAAACTCTACTAGTATTTAGATATACACAACCGTTCCATCAAGGCAAGCCTTCGCATCAACCTCTAATACTGCTTGTGGTACCTTTGAAGGAAATACTACTTAGCTTTATACTAGTACAACCAACATTAGGATACAGGGATCTATCGACTTGTTGAACAATGTTTATAATATGGTGCAATGGTATAATTCACATAGTTCTTGGCAAAGAGGATCAATAGGATTGAAGAGATTTTGTAACATGTCACACTAAGAAATTTTTTTGCGGGAGGTGACCTCTCAAGGAAATCAAGTCTTCGTTCCTAAATCGGTCTCAATGAAAGCAGCAACACCATAAGAAGAGACCTTAAGGTTTCATATTCTAGGCCATCACCAAATACATAAGACTCTTCCTCCTGATCCTGAAGTGGGGATTTATAGCCATAATCCCCTATATGTTTGGCTTCCTCAAGAGAGAGAGAGAGAGAGAGGGAGAGAGAGAGAGAGAGAGAGAAAGAGATGTATGAAAAATATGCTCCAAATATAGAGCTAAAAAGGAACCCTTTGTTCATTTTCATCCTCGATAGCAGGATTCTGAGGTCACTAGAGAAGCCTTCAAAGCTACAAAAGGGTTTGAAGACCCAGATGAACACGTTGGAAATATATACAACGATTTAGACTATTATCATGCCAATGGGGTAGTAAAGTGCAAGCTATTTGTAATAACCCTGATCAAATATGCAATGACATGGTTAAAGACCCCCCATGATGGGAGTATGTATTCTCGGAAAGACCTCTGTATGTTTTCACCGCCCAATTCTCCTCCCAAAAGCGAAAACGTCCAATGATGGCCATGCTCAGAGGGGTAACTCATCAAAATAAAAATAGACCATACTCAAATACATTAACTGTTTCACCAAAGTGGTAGTAACCATGGGGGGTACAGATTATGGTTTAAAGTGTTGGATATTTCAGAAGAGGTTGAGGTCAGACGACAAGTTTCAGGTAAACTAGGGCTTGGGGTATTCCATAGCTTAAGTGATTTGGTCATTAGAGTGAATCCCTACATGAACTATGAAGGAAACTCTCCTAGATAATGGAGGTCGAGAGGCTAGGGAAACTAGACCTAATTGGGATCAAAAAAGGGATGATGGCCATGATAGAAAAAGACGAAGAATATGGTTCCATATCCAAGTTAAATTAATACACCCCCTTTAACACTTCGAGAGAGAGAAATTTTGGAAGGAGTGTCCAAACACTGAGTTCAAGGGGTCAGAATTAAGAATACATACCCCATAAAGAAATATCCTTAAATAAACAAGTCCAAATATTGTTATTCCATAAGAGTCACATCCATAATACAATTGATTCCATCTAGTTGAAATATGAGAGAAGGAAGGGATACTAGGGGAATCAATTCACAATTTATGTTGGTTTCCTACAAGAGCGTCTACAATTGAAATATGGGCAGACCTTTCACAATGACCTTAACATTGTGGCTTCCCTGGTCCATCTTAAGTTGAAATATGAAAATGTCTATAATAAGCTAGTGACGATAAGTTCCAACTTTTTTGTAGCTAAGAGGATATACAAGGCTCTTCGACGAGACAAGAAGGATGGAAAAAGGAAAGGTATGGAGATCAAATTTGATTCTCTAGTCAGGAAAGTAAGAGACATGGTTATCCAGTCCCGAGTAGGTAGAGCAGAACACCCTAGCTAGACAAGGGCAAGTGATAAGTTTGGATGAAAGTCGAAGCCAATTTCAAAGCCCCCCATGGCTAATAAATAAAGTTATAATATAATTATATGATGTTATATTTTATTCCATCAAATAATAAATAAATTTTAACTAAACTCTCCATATTCCTTGTGATTTTAAAGGCAACGACGAGTAAGGGATGTTGTAACAGATGCCATAGGTGTGCGATCAAATAAATAAAAACTTCATCACAAAAGACTCAAATATGTTGTTATAAATGACTCGAGTGTACTACTAAAGTAATCAAATCCCTACAGTGCAAATTCATAGAAAAAGAAAACAAACCTCAAAGTGGAAAATACAGGTTCATCCCATATTGGTTGCTAGACACTCCAAAGGCAAAAGCGAGTCCAAATTAAGTTAACCTCAAACTAGGTTTTCACCTAAGGGCAAAGAAGAGGTATCAAACCTTTATCGGGGATGGTCCCTAGAGACATCCAATAAAACTTCGAGCACGATCTCAAAAGAAAATACTCCACCTACTGCATAGCATTTTTTTAAAGAGTCGTATGCAAGAGTAACCATGTGCCAATAACTTAGTGTACTCCTTGGATAAGGAAAGGTTCACAACATGCATCCCATAAAGACAATTTTCAACCTTGTTTCGACTTTCTTTCGACCTTCTTAAGACTCCTTCAAAGATGCTTCAAGCTCTTATATCCTTTTTCAAGAAGGATATAAGGTTATGTTTACTTCATCAAGAGTGACTTTCTTCATTGATAACGACGCCTAGGTAGAAGCTAAGGCTTCATTTTTATTTGTCACTTCCTAAATAAGCCTTTTCGCCTTCTCAATGAAAGTATCGAGATACTCGAAAAATTCCACAACAACCTCTATAACATAAATTAAGGTACAAGCCCCTTGGAGTTCCCTTACATGCAAATATCAATGATAAGAGCATCCACATGATCTTTGATCATTTCCTTCTCCTTCTGATGGCGGTCTCACGTGAAGACTTCCCTCTAAAAAAAATTCCACCTCAGAAGCATTACCAACATTCCAAATCAATTAGACGGATGGCCATGATCCATGTTGCAATCTCCATTTTTTCAATTTTAACCAATCCTAATATAAGAGAGAGAGAGAGAGAGAGAGCACCATTCTGAAGTATAGGAATTCAGTCTCACATGAACATCGTTGTTCATGTTCTCAGTGACTTGAGCATCCGAGCGCTAACCTTGCAAGTCAACATGCTCCCTGTCATATTAGAAACCTACTCCACTATGGCAAGGTTATACTTCATTAGTAACCGAATAATTATGATTCCTCAATGCAATAAAATCAATCATGAACAAATTGTTATTCTTTAACCTTTATTTTTTGTTGACGTCATATAGTTTAGGGAAAACATTTTTAAGCAGAAGGGCATACCCGACCCAAAAGGTATTTCTTGTATCATGTGTAGGGAATGACTTGAATCGACCTCCAATTTATTCTTTACTTGTAAGTTAGCCTCAAGTGTTTGGTATGTGATTTTTAGGCGGTTAGGATTTCAGTTGGCTCTTCATAGTGTGTTAGGGCTTTTGTTTGAGTTATTTGTTTTAGGTGGTAGGGCTAAGTCTACGGGAGATTTTTTCATGATTTGGAATACAGTGGTATGAACTATCTGTTTGATTAATAATGATAAGTTATTTTCTAGATCGTCAACAAACATGAAAGAGGTGAATGATAAGAGTATTGTTAGCTTGGACTAGGTTTTTTAATAGGTCTGCATCAAACTCTCTCTCTCTCTCTCTCTCTCTCTCTCTCTCTCTCTCTCTCTCTCTCACTCTCTCGTTCACCAACTGATTTTAGAATCCTATCACATATATATTAGCCAATAGCGGATCAAAAGTTTTGACTTTACAAATATCAGTGGCTTTCGATGTTGCTAGTGGTTCTTCTTATTTGTTAATGTGGATCTGACAGTCGAAATTCTATACAATTTCTGTTGGATGGTGTACTATAGAAAATTATATAGAAAATTACTTGATAATTACTTGATAATTTTCGTAACTCTAATATAGAGATGCGTGTCACGATGGTATACACCTAACCTTCTTACATTTTTAAATCATTATTAAATATAAAGACAATTATACAACTACCGCCCTAGAAATCAGTTCAGAATGGTTTAAAAATTTCCCTGGATTATATGTTACAACGTTACATTAACTGTTGCCCACCTAGTAGTTAAATAATTCCTATAAAACCACAAACGTCTCCAATTAATTAAATAAAATAATAATAATAATAATAATAATAATAATAATAATAATAATAATAATAATAATAATAACAATAATAATAATATTTATATAAATACACTTCTTCAAATTATGCCACGTAATTAAATTCCTCAAAAATATACCTCTCAAATTAAAAAATAATAAAATAATTAATCAAACTTCACGACGATGAATCTATCGTCGCCCAAAATTATCAAACAGTTATCGAAGGGCACGATGGTGAATCTACCATCACCCACAATTATTAAACAATTATTGAAGGGCACGACGGTGAATCTACCGCAACCATCCCTTACCTTTCACACGCGGATAAAAAGTTCGTGATGGTGATTTCATCCGTCTTCGTTTATGAATGCATCTTTTGCGCTAAAATTGAATTCGATTTTTATATTTTTTATTCTCTTCTTATTCAGAATCACCCTTAAAGGCCGCTCACGCTCAAAGGATAATCACCGTCAAAACATTTCTCTCAGCCACTCACGCCTTCAATGCGTATCACTGTCAAAGAAACCACCATCAATTCGAATCTTAACATGTTTGTCTTCTCAAACAGTAAATTACATCTCAAACCCTAAGTTCCTTCTCAAACCCTAAGTCCCTTCTAAAACCCTAAGTTTTTAATGCAAATATGAATATTTTCGTTTCATATTGTATATTCATGGGTGTTTTTCCTTTTATCTTTCATCTTTCCCTTCATAAATTGATGCAATATATTTAGGGAATATGGCTAAGAAAAAGATATGCTAAGTGGTTATGATGAATGAATTCTCTTAAGAAATCCCTCTTGTTTTGAATGTTTATTTATTAGATATATTGAAGACATGAAAATATATTTGGGGATTTATAAGTTCTGAGTTTATATGTGAAAATGTATTTAATTCATGAATTATAAGTTCTGAGTTTGATTTTATAAGTTCTGAGTCTGAGTTTGAGTTTAATTTATAAGTTCTAAGTTCTGAGTTTGAGTTTCATGATTGTTTGGCTCCTTTAATAACACATATTCTAGCTCAACAAAGGGGAAACACTAATTGATTTTATAAGTTTTGAGTTTATAAGTTCTAAACATAAAAAGATAGAATTTCATAAATCCCAGATGTAACATCTCCAAGTCTGTCTTTGCTACAAACTCATTTTGATAGTCTGGTATTTTACATTTACAAATTAATATTTCAAATACACCATCTATGTTTGTTTAATGATAAAACCGAAGGATCGACAATTTTTCTCCCACCTGAAATAGGACAATTAAAATAACTCAGAATAATGAAAGTGGTGTTCCTGTTAGAATCGAATCAGACTTCAGATTAAAACTTCTGTATATTGCTCTTGTAAAATAAAATACACACTTGGTCTTTTATAGACCCAAACAACTTTTACAATTCTAAACATAAACTAAAACATAACTGCTACTAATAACTTAATAACTTACTAAAACTTTTGTCCTTCCTACTACCATGTTTAATGTAAAACTTTATTACTAACACATTTAATGTTTATTCAACAAAACTCCTCTGTAAACTTAAATGCTTCTTCCATCCAGCATTCCTATCATCTTTTTGCCTCTGTAGAAGACCTCTTTTGATAGTGGTTTTGTAAAGATATCTGCTGCTTGGTTTCTGCTTGCTACATGCCTTAATTCGACGCTTCCCTCCTTCACATGTTCACGAATGAAGTGAAATCGAACATCAATATGTTTTCTTCGTTCATGATTCACTGGATTCTTTGCCAATTCGATAGCTGATTTATTGTCCACTTGTATTATTGTTGGACCTTCCTGTTTCAGCTCCATCTTGCTTATCAACCTTATGAGCCATACTGCATGACAGACGCACCAGGATGCTGCCACATATTCAGCTTCACACGTCGAAAGTGTTACTATAGGTTGCATCTTCGACAGCCAAGTAAATGTTGTGTTTCCCATGAAAAACACATATCCAGAGGTGCTCTTTCGATCGTCTATGTCTCCACACCAGTCACTGTCAGAATAACTAACTAACTTGTAGTCTTCTGTTTTTGAATAAAACATTCCTAGTGATACTGTTCCTTGGATGTATCTTAGAATTCGTTTCAGCGCCTTCCAATGTGTGTGTACTGGTTCCTCCATGAATCGACTCACTATGCCAACACTTAGTGAAATGTCTGGCCTTGTGCATGTGAGATATCGAAGACTACCTACCAAGCTTCGATATTTGCTTCCTTCGACCGGTTCTCCTCCATCAAACATTGACAGTTTTGTACTTGGTTCCATTGGCGTCGAAGTTAGATTGCAATTCTTCATTTTATATTTTTCTAAGATTTCCTTTGCATATTTTTCTTGTGAGATGAAAATTCCAGCTTCTTCTTGTCGAACCTCCAGACCAAGAAAGAATCTCATCAGACCTAAGTCTGTCATTTCGAATTCGCTTGTCATGGTGCTCTTGAAATCTTCGATCATCTGAACATCACTGCCTAGAAAGATAAGGTCATCAACATAAAGAGCAACAAGTAATAAATCACTTCCATTTTTCTTCACATAGAGGGCGGGTTCATAAGTTCATTGCTCGAACCCATTCTCTTTAAAATATGTGTCAATACGTGTGTTCCATGCCCTAGGTGCTTGCTTCAGCCCATACAGTGATTTCTTCAGTTTCAACACCTTCTTCTCTTCTCCAGTTCTCATATATCCAAGTGGTTGTTCGACATAGATTTCTTCTTCGAGCACACCATTCAAAAATGTTGTCTTGACATCCATTTGAAATATTGGCCATTTGAACTGAGCAGCTTGAGAAATGAGTAATCGAATTGTCTCAATTCTTGCAACAGGCGCAAACACTTCGTCATAGTCAATTCCTGCTTTCTGTTTGTATCCCTTCGCAACCAGTCGTGCTTTGAATCTTTCGATTTCTCCTTGAGCATTCATCTTTTTCTTGAATACCCACTTTACACCAATGGGTTGACTACCTTTTGGTAATGCGACTAGCTCCCAAGTATTGTTACGTTTGATTGCTCTAATCTCTTCGTCCATGGCACTTTTCCACTTCTTATCTCGTAACGTTCTTCGACGCTGATATTTTCAGCATCTGCCAGAATACACACAAGATGCACCTCACTTGTTAAATCATACAAATCTTGTAAACTTCTCATTTTTGGTTGTAGAGGTTCCTCTTCATCTTCAGTTTCTTCATGTTCTGTTGGAATACTAGTTGGTACAGCTACAGTTGTTTCTTTGACTGTGTCAATAACCTCTGTCGAATTGTTCCAGTCCCACTTGCTTGCTTCGTTCATTCGAACGTCTCTACTCACGATCACTTTCTTGCTTATGGGATTGAAGAGCTTGTACCCTTTCGTCTTCTCATCATATCCAATGAATATGTACTTCTGACTTTTGTCTTCAAGCTTTGTTCTTTGTTGATCTGGTACATGTGCATAAGCTATACTACCATATACCTTGAGATGAGAAATTGTTGGCTTCTGTCCACTCCATGCTTCTTGTGGTGTTTTGTCTTCTAACTTCGAATATAGACATCTATTCTGAATATAAACAGCACATTGTACTGCTTCTGCCCAAAATTCTTTCGACATGTTCTTGCTTTTGAGCATTGATCGAACCATGTCAAAAATAGTTCGATTCTTCCTTTCAGCCACACCATTTTGCTGAGGTGAATATGGTGCAGTTAGGAATCTCCTTATGCCTTGTTCTTCACAGTACTTCACAAAGCCCATTGAAGTATACTCACCTCCTCTGTCAGATCGAATTGCTTTGATGTGTCTGTCTGTTGCCTTCTCTACCATTACTTTGAACATTTTAAACACTTCTAATGCTTCAGACTTTTCTTTCAGGAAGTAGACCCAGGTTTTTCTTGAGAAGTCATCAATAAAAAAAATGAAGTACCTTTTTCCACTGAAGGATTCTGGAGTGATTGGCCCACATATGTCAGTATGTATCAATTCGAGAATATGTTTAGCTTGATACTCTGCCTTCCTTTGAAATGAGGTTCTTGTTTGTTTGCTGAGCACACATTCTTCACAGAATTTTCCTTCGAAATCCATGTCTGATAGTCCATGCACCATGTTACTTTTTGCCAACCTTCTCAAACCAGCATGATGTAGATGACCAAAGCGCATATGCCATAGTGACGCTTTGTCTTGCACTTCGATTTGCAGACATTTCTCTCGAATGTTCCTCAGGTTCAGTTTGTACATTCGATTTCTTTCCATTTCGACAGCGGCAATTAGATATCTTGCTTTGTCCTTCAACTGCAGTGTTCGATCTTTCATTAGTATCGAAGCACCTTTTTCTGTAAGTTGTCCCAGACTTAATATGTTGGTCTTGAGATCTGGTACATAGTAAACGTCTTCGATTGATCCAATCAAGCCATCCTTCTGCAAGTAACGGATTGTGCCCTTTCCTTCGACCTTCACTTTCGATGCATCTCCAAAAGACACATTATCATCTTCAATTCTCTTCATATCTTTAAACAGGTGTTTGTAACCACACATGTGATTACTTGCTCCTGAGTCAAGATACCAAACACTGTCATTGGTGTTGATTTCGTTTTGAGCCATCAGGAGAAAGCCTTTATTCGATTCATCTTCCAAGGCTAGGTTGGTTGTTTCTTCAATCTTCTTTTCGATTCGACAGTCTTTTGCAAGATGTCCCACTTTGTCACAGTTGTAACATTTGTAGGAGTTACAATCCTTCGCATAATGACCATACTTCCCACACTTGTAGCATTCGAAGTTGGAATAATTCGAACGACCACCTCTTTGACCACGTCCTCTGCCACGCCAATTTTGTTGGCTCGATTGTCCTCTTTCGAAGTTGCTACCTCTACCACTTCGACCACTGTCACGACCTCCACGTCCACGTCCTCTTCCTTGAAAGTTGTTTGAAAAGAGTACCTTTTCGTATTTGTTCGATTCCTTGGTTTGGTTTGCTTCTTCGTTTGCTTCTTCTTTCTTTTTAATCTTTCGTTGTTCATGTGCTTCGAGCGAACCAGTGAGCTCTTCGATTGAGAGCGTCGAAAGGTCCTTCGACTCTTCTATTGCACATACAATATTTTCAAACTTGTCTGTTAAAGATCTCAAGATCTTTTCAACAACTCGTGCATCAGGTACTGTCTCTCCATTTCTGGTGAGTTGGTTCACCACCTTTTGCACACGTGTGATGTAGTCAGATAAAATTTATGTATCCTTCATCTGTATTCTCTCCAATTCACCACGAAGAGTTTGGAGTCGAACTTGCTTCACTCGATCTGCTCCTTTGAACACTTTTTCTAACGTGTCCCACGCTTGTTTCGACGTAGTCGAACCAGCAATTTTCTCGAAGCCTGATTCATCTACAGCCCTGAACAACATGTATAATGCCGTTTTGTCCTTCGATCGCGTCTCTTTCAATGCCTTCATTTGAGCTGCTGAATATCCCGCAACTTCTATTGGTTCTTCAAACCCATCATTGGTCACTTCCCACGCGTTTAGAGATCCAAGAAGAGCTTTCATTTGGATACTCCAGTTTTCATAATTAGACTTCGTTAGCCGTGACAACGGCATTTGATTCATCATGTTTGCCATGAGCTCTGATGCCAAATTGTTAGAATCGAATCAGACTTCAAATTAAAACTTCTGTATATTGCTCTTGTAAAATAAAATACACACTTGGTCTTTTATAGACCCAAACAACTTTTACAATTCTAAACATAAACTAAAACATAACTGCTACTAATAACTTAATAACTTACTAAAACTTTTGTCCTTCCTACTACCATGTTTAATGTAAAACTTTATTACTAACACATTTAATGTTTATTCAACCGTTCCTAGAGTTGTACTCTCAAGTTCAACACTTGAGTTGAAATCACATGGAATGCGCCGATGTGATTTCATAGTTGATTTAGTTGGAGTTACGCCATCTCAGATTAATAGATCTACGAGATCAGCATCTCCTTTTGCAGAAAATGAAAAAATAAAGGAAATGCAAGAAGAAATTAATGCACTTAAAGAAAAGAATTAAAAAATTGATGAATTGATGGAGGAAGTCACATTCTTAACGCAAAGGGACAATACTAGGGCAAAGAAAATTGAACTTTTAATGTAAATGCAAAATTCTAGTGGAAGACAGGTATCGTATTGCAGATAATAGATCATCAAAAAAGATAAATTAGACTTTACTATGTATTAATTAGATCATGAACTTTCTTATGTATTTTTGCCATAATGATAATTATTATTATAAGATTAGGATTTCATATGTTATCGATTTTTTTGTAGAAAATGACATGATTATAGAACTCGCATTTTACATGATAATCCCCCCCCCCCCCCCCCCCCCCCCCCCCCCGTCCTTTTTATAAGAGACATTTCATGCTTTTAGATTTATTGAATAATTAATGTACGTGGACTGTTTACATACTAGGTACATTAATTATTCAATAAATTTAGAAAGAAGAAGTATTTCTTGTAAAAAGGACCAGAATGAATATATTTTTAATTGAAATTAATTCTATTACGTTAAAAAGTGACAAAAAATAAAATATAAAAATTATTAAAAAAATATTACTATATTTTTAAAATATTTTAGTAGAAATAATTTAAATAAAAAATATTATAAATAATATAATACAATAGATAAAAAATAATAATGGTTTAAACTGTTTCTATATGTAAAAATTAAATAATTAATAGCACTTTAAACCGTTATCAAATAAATTATATCTAAAATTTATAAATCAAATTTAAAGTTATTCCAACTGCCAGGATGTCATATTCACGGCAGTTTTCAACTGTCGCAAACAATAACGAAAATAAAAATCGACGACTTATTGATGATGATTTTTAACCGCCGTCATTTCTAATTTAAGTTGGTTCCAACTCGTCGTAAAATAGTGTGATGATAACCCGGAAATGTGTCAAATATTTGGATCATTTTACATGAATTTTATCCGCATTTTAATTAATTAAATTACTCTTTATTCGTATTATGCTGGTATTTTCTATATTTTCAGGAATTTGATGTTTGCAAGGCATGTGCGAAGAAAGTCAAGAAAAGTCAAGCTAATCAAGAGCAATTATGCATTGAGGGGTGTGTGGTAGAATAGGGTGCACTAAAAGCAAAAAGCCTAAGAAAGAAGCGTTGGCCCAATCCACTAAGGGAGTGTAACAACCGTTACACATTGACCTAAAGGAGTGTATCGTCCGTTACACCCTGCCACGCAAAGCCTTTCCTCAAAAGCATGAGTGTATCGACCGTTACACCCTGCCACACAAGCCCTACCCCAAGTTCAGGAGTGTAACGAAATAATGCAGAGAATATATTTTTACTGTTACTCTGCCAAAAATATTCTCTGCATTATTTCATTTCGCTTATTATTTTTACCAACCTGTGGGAGATACCTGAAATGAGCCAAATATTCCGCCATATTATTTTTAGGTTTAGTTGAAGTACTTTATTTATTTATGCCAGGATCGTCTGAAATGTTTTGTTTATTTAAATTGTTTGATGATAATTATTTCTGTTGCGTTGTTATTGAGTCGTTTAATATGCTAGGCTCAATTTATTTATCGGTATATAAGGTCATATAGCCAACGGGGTTTTAGCAACGCCAATTGATCAGTTCCTTTTTAAAAGAATAATTTTTTTTGGTTTCAATTACTAATTCTAAATATTAATTGTTTTGTTTCGAGAGTAAAATACAGATAGAGGTTAGGATCAATAAAACGAGAGTTTGAGATAATAACTGGACAGTAGTAATTGTGCATCAACTTAAAATGCAGTGAGAGCGCTTTTAAATTGATTAGGTTTTGTTTGTTTCTAAAAACTATTTTTAAACCCTAATTGAAACAACGAGAGCACTCACTTAAGTTTGATCGTAGGATCTGAATCAATAAACACGAGTGTGAGAAGAGGGTTTTCAAACAAATACTTTCTACTGAAAACTGTTTTGTTAATCCTAGTTAGGTCAATGAGTTGCTAAATCCCCGAAGTCCGACCATTACATATCGATATTCTCCCTTGAATCTAAACTAGATTATAATCAGTTAGGTCCCCTAAACCCCCTATTAATTACATTATTAGCCTTAGATTTACGTAGTAACCTAAGATAACGGTAGTTCGACATTTAGTCTGTTGGGATTCGATAATCTTTAAAGCTACACGCGATAGGACTGTATACTTGTGGTCTAGATTCTCTAAGACTCACAAAGTCACGATCAAGTTTTTGGCGCCGTTGTTGGGGACTAACAAGTCGATATCGTAACTCTTTTAGTTACGCTGTAGAGACTAAGGCACTATTCCCAATTGTATTCCAAGCACTCGCTCTAAAGGTGAAGGCTTATTGCTACCAATTTCTGAACCTGAGCTCTCTAATACTAGAAGACACCGAATACGAGTATCTCGTACAGATCAATCCCTCTCTCAATATTCTATTCCTACCGAACCAGTTGAAGAACCAGACATGGGTGATCATCCACGCCCATATAAATATTATGCTATTCCTTCGAAGGAAGAACCACATAACAACATTGTTGCCCCTCTGATTGAGGCTAATAACTTCGAACTCAAACCTTCCTTGTTGTTTGCTGTACAACAAAACCAGTTTTCTGGAGGGTCAATCGACGACCCTAATCTACATTTATTGATTTTTCTGCAATACGTAGATACAATTAAGAATAATAGAGTCAGTCAAGAGGCGATAAGGCTTCATATTTTCGCTTTTTCCCTAAGTGACAGAGCCTGAGACTGGCTCCAGTCTCTACCAGCTAACTCGATTACCTCTTGGGATGAGTTGAAGAAAGTATTTCTTGCAAGATATTTCCAACAAGTAAGACAACTATGCTAAGATCCCAAATAAGCGATTTTCGACAAAAGGATAATGAGTCTCTTTTTGACGCTTGGGAAAGATACGAAGACATCCTGAGGCTCTGTCCATATCATGGCCTAGAAGAATGGTTAATCATCCACACCTTCTACAATGGTCTCCTCTATAATACAAGACTAACGATAGATTCCGCCGTAGGTGGCGCACTTATGGATAAATCCTATGTTGCTGCTTATGCTCTCATAGAAAGTATGGCTCAAAACCACTATCAGTGGGGGAGTGAAAGAGGTCAAGCAGACAAAGCTCCTATCGAGAAAGAACCGACAAAAGGCGGTATGTACGAGATCAACAGTCTTGATAGTGTCCATGCTAAGATAGATGCTCTCTTCCAGAAGGTAGATAACTTAACCGCAGTACCTCCAGCCACCGTGGCTGCTATAACTCCGAATTGCGAGATATGAGGAGTACCTGGACATGCTGCTACTAAATGCCAAATCTTAGCAGGAACCCCTCCCGACCAAGTACATTATATTCAAGGAAACCCTTACTCAAACACTTACAACCCTGGATGGAAAAATCATCCAAATTTCTCATATAAGAACACCAATGCGTTGTATGCACCTGGCCAAGCACCTGCTGTACCACCAGGATATCAAAAATCACCTACAGCTGCCCTTAATATCCCTAGGAAGTCTAACCTAGAAATTCTAATGGAAAATTTTATAGCTACCAAAGCTCAAACTAACAAGGAATTTCAAAACCAAAATATTCACACTAGTGAGCAAATCAAATAGTTAGTGAACAAAGTAGATGCTTTAGCCACCCATAACGAAATGCTTGAAACCCATATTTCGCAAGTGGCACAACAACAAACACCTACTGCTGCACCTCCTGGTACATTTCCAGGTCAACCTCAACTGAATCCAAAAGGACATGCTCATGCTATTATATTGCGAAGTGGAACTGAATATGATGGATTGATTGATCCTAGAGCTGAAAACCCACCCATGTCCCAAATTTCAAGAAAAACAACCAAGGAGAAAAGCGAACCAAAAGAGAAGGAGAAGGTAGGTGATGGAGATACAGAAGAAAAGGAAAAACCTTATGTGCCCCCGCTTCCTTACAAACCACCAATCCCGTATCCTCGAAGACTTACTCAATCTAGAAGTGCAGGGAAATTTAAGAAATTTGTTGAACTTCTGAAACAATTAAACATCACGGTACCATTCACATAAGCTATCACTCAAATGCCATCGTACGCTAAATTTCTCAAAGAAATCTTGTCGAACAAGAAAAAGATAGAGGATAACGAGAGAATTAAACTCACTGCTGAGTGTAGCGCAATCATTCAGAACAAAATGCCTTAGAAGATGAAGGTTCACGGAAGTTTCTCTATACCCTATAATATAGGTAAGTATGTCATAGACAAAGCTCTATGCGACTTAGGCGCTAGTATCAGCGTTATGCCCCTATCCATATCCAAAGAGCTTGACATGGGAGAATTAAGACCAACCAAGATGCCAGTACAACTAGCGGATCACTCTGTCAAATACCCCATGGGAATTCTAGAAAATGTTCCGGTACGCATAGGTCAATTCTACATCCCTACAGATTTCATCATTATGGACATTAAAGAAGACAGTGTAACCCCTATAATATTGGGAAGACCATTTTTAGCCACTGCTGGAGCTATTATAGATGTTAAGAGAGGAAAGCTAACTTTTGAAGTTGGAGAAGAGAAAGTTGAGTTTATCCTGACATAGTTCCTATAGGCTCCGGCTATAGATGGTACATGTTATCTGTTAGATGTAATAGACGAATGTGTCAAAGATATGGAGTCAAAAGAAGAAACTCATTCCGAAACTATGAAGATTCCAATGCCCCTAATTTTTGAAGATGATGATTGGTGTCCCGAATATCGAGATGAAGGTTTAAGCGAGTGCCTAGCACTGACACCAAATCATATGCCTTGTCCAAATAAACCCAACTCGGAACTTAAAGTTTTACCCAAAACCTTAAGATACGAATTCCTAGATTCCGAACTTAAAAGACCCTTAATAGTCAATGCAGACTTAAGACAAACTGAGACAAGAAAACTATTGCATGTCTTAAGGAAATATCCCTCTGCTTTAGGATATAACATTGTTGATCTTAAAGTAATAAGTCCTTCCATCTACATTGTGATACGGTGGGAGAACTGACTTGAAGTTTGCGTTTTGTATTCGCACTTGTTCGGTTTAGCAAGAATCGCCACCGACTTTTTATTTTATCCTAAAGGAAAGGTTAAAAAGCACAGGAAAACCTTTTTGAGATGTTTCGTGGGTTCGGGGGGTAGATTATGAAAAGGGAAGGTATTAGCACCCTTTTCATCCATGGTTATCCATGGGCTCTTAGTTACTTGGTTTTTAGACCACTTGCCTTTGATTTTCAATTGTTTGAAATGGTGTGTGTGTGTGTGTGTGTGTGTGTGTGTGTGTGTGTTTTGAAAATGTTTTTGAAGAAGACGCATTGTCTAGGCAACAATTGTAATGACTCGTGTTTGAGTGTTTTACAAAGGTGTGTATCTTTTCGAAAAGATGTTTCAAATGTTTTTGGAAGTTTGTTTTTGAAAGTGTTTGTGGAGTGTGGTTTTGAAAAGTAGGCAAAGTGTTTTTGCAAGTTTGATCAAGTAACTAAGAGTTTGTCTACCCTTAATTTTACTCAAAGGTTTTTTCTCATGTTTTAACCCTTTTTAACAATTTTGTTCCACCATTGTATTTGGTGGACCATCTTGCGTTAGGATGTTTAACGGGACAGGCGCGGGTCATCGTATGGACCATGAATGCAATGGTGCCAAGTGTTTTTGGAAATTTGCTTGAAGGGACTATGATCATTTTGATAGGCAATTTTCGAAAGCGTCATCGAGGGACTATGATCATTTTGATTTGTTTTGTTTTGCCAAGGAACTTAACGTGCAAGCATGGCCCATTTTGGAAGGAAACAAGCGGGATTACCCTAGCGGTGCAAGTGTGATTGTGTATTTAATTTCATGTATTTGTCTTGTATTAGGTTTTCTAGCGTTTGATTTTATGTACATACAAACCCTGGGTCTAACCATGGTATATTTGAAAGCGATAAATTGCGAGAATTTAAAGTCTACGCTATTACAAACAAGTATCCGGGAGTGGGGGTACAAATATTTACAAATGGGGATGAGACTTAAATAGGAGAGTAATGTTCAAATATTTACAACCAAATCGAATCAATCGCAAATGTAAAAAATGTATCGAATGTATACAATAAAGCAATGTAAATGTGTCAATGTATAAAGATAATCAAATGTGTATAAGAATAGAACAATGTAAATGTATCAATGTATTTGTGTAAGTGTATGATTATTTACAAGTGTGGAAGGTTAACTTAATGAAAAGATTAAGTATTGGTTACTTATTTCTTTTGTTGATTTTTGTTAATTATGTACAAACAAGAAAATTTAATAAAAGAAAAGGAAATGTTTTAAATTTTATGTATTAATGCTTTTTTTTTATGTTTTATATACAAAAGTTAGAAAAAGAAAAGAAAATGTTTTAAGAAAAAATTAAGGTTTTATGTATGAAGAAAAGATTTATCAAAAGAGTTTTAAGATAAAATCTATTAATTAAATCTAATATTGATATATTTTCCAAATGTAATAAAATAAAAGAGAAATTTGTATAAAAGAATTAAGGTACTATTTTATATACAAAAATGAATTAAGTTATGTTAGTTTAAACTATAAAAAGGAGAAATAAAATGATAAGTGAAAAAAAAAGTATTAGTTTGAATAATATAGGAAATAAATAGAAATAAAAGTTTAAGGACTAAATGGGCTAAAGGGGGTTTTGGGCCCAAACAGAATTTGTAAAGAATGGTGAAAGGGGGGTATGCACGTCAGGAGGGGGGTGCGCGCCTGAAACGGGCTTAAAGCGTGAATGGGGCAAAGCCCAACGCTTTGTGACAACATTTGGTTCAAGGGTTTCAATGTTTTGCTTTCATTTGGAAAATTAGGGTTTGTGACATACAGAGGCGCGGCGCCGTTCGTCCTCTTCATTCCTTCCTCTTCATTTTTCTCAACATCAAGGCCACTGAACGAGACCCTCCGCCTAGGGCCACCGCGCCATCATTACTTCCTCCTCCCTCCATGGATTATTCAGTGGTGTGGTATAAAGGTAATGATTTCATTCTTTTAACGCGTTAGGGTTTTCATTAGTTCTCTTTGCATGTTTTTATTCATTTCTGATTCTTGATTATTCGTGTTTTTTGCTTGAGGTGCATGAATGGAGAGAAAAGAAGAGGTACTACCTTTTGGAGACCGAGGATTTTGGAGATGGAGGAGGAGCGAATTTGGAGGCGCGTAGGATGTTCGGCGGCGGAGGTTTGGTGATGATGTGCGCTTTGGAATTCCTGGTACTTTTGTATTTGCTTTTTTTGTGGTTTAATGATGAAGGTACTGAAAACCTTACTTTAACCACTTCTTTTCTTCTTCTGCCTCTTTGCCTCGTATGTTTGCAAACTTGTATGCTTGACATGCTGATTTCTGATATGCTTGGCTCTGTATGTTAACCCTGTGATGAGCCTAGCTCTGAGGGTTTGGTTGCTTCATTTGTTGATTCTGAGATGGTTTGGATTGCTTGTGTGCTGATTTGAGTTGCCTAGCTTATTGTCTCACTTCTTTTCCTCTCTCCTGTTCGTTTTACTAGCCTATGATGATCATTCTGAGGCAACTAATAGGTTTATTTGGATGTTTGGGTGGGATGTTTGGAATCTGAGTTTGATGATGTTGACAAGTTTGACACGGTTACGCTTGAGAGCTTTTTGATGTAGGTTTATGCTTGAACAGGTTCAGGCCTGGTATGAGTTTGAAATTTTTGCTTTGGGTTTATCAGTATAGGCAAACTTATCAGGTAGTTAGAAGGTTTTGAGGCGTTTTAACAAGTTTGGCTTCATGTTTGAGGCTTTTAGGCTTGATGACAGTTTACAGGTCTTAGGTATTTGGAGACAGGTTGGGCTTGACACTTACTGAGTTGCAACAGGTTTGAGGCTCTTGTTTGATAGTTTTACAGGATTCAGGGCTTAGAGGCTTGAGGGTTTCATTACAGGGTTCTAGTTTGAAGCTTGTGTTTGAAAATTGGTTGGAGGCAGGCCCTTTTGTGTGTTACAGTTTTTAGAACTTTTGGCTGAAGCTTGTGGTATATTTGGTTTGTGATTTCTGAGTTGAAAACAGGTCTTAGGCTTGATGCAGGTTTATGGCCTTTTGGCTTGCACAAATTTATGTGTTTCTTCTGGTTTAAGGTTAGTGCAGGTAAGGCTTGGACAGGTTAAGCTTGGCTTCTACAGGCTTTGATGTTTTGAATGTTTGTTGATGGTTAAGGCTTAAGGCTTTGAATGCAGGTTTAAAGTTTGTGGTGAGGTTTGGAGGCAGCTTGACAGTTCAGGCAGGTTTGATGCTTAGGCTTGTGTTGAAAACCTGTTTAAGCTTCAGTTTGAGGCTTTGGCTTTCAATGTTACAGTTTGGTTTGTGTTTCTTTCCTTTTTGTTCTTTCTGCCCCTCTTCCTTATATGCTGGTATATCTGTTGTTTTATATATCTTCTTGCCTAAAGCCTGTAAGCCTCCTTTTCTTCTTCTCTTTTCTCTCTCTCTCTCTTGACAGATTAAACAAAGCATTTTTATTGCTTAAATTTGTCCTTATGTTCTGAAAAGGTAGCTGCTGGAAAATGATGTGATTGGAAGAGTTTGCTTGTAATGCGTGTTTACTCTGCATATTCCTGCTTTCCTGCATACTTTGTTGACAACATTTTGTACTTTGATATCTTTCAATATCCTTTTGGACAGCTTTTGGATATCTTGGATAGTTTGACCTTGTGAATTTCAGTTTGCCTTTTTGGTTAGGCCTAGTTCAGTTTGCCTTTTTGATTATGCAGCTTGTTGACAAACTTGAATCATGAAATATGCAGTTTGTTTGACCATTTTGAATTTGTGCAATTTGTATACTTGTGCATTTCATACTTTAATTGCAAGCAAACTTCCATCCCTCTTTGTGAACCAAGATAAATCTTGTGATTTGCAGAGAGGGCAAACTGATTCCGGCCAGTTACTTTTAATGATGAATCCAATTTTTATCTGTCTGCTCTTTAATTATTTTATCTGCATTGACTTTTCTTCTTTTCTTTGTTTTGCAGATAAAAATCATTGAGCAAAGGAGCATTGGATAGAAGATGAAGACTTAGGAAATTTAGGATTCAATTTTATTTCAATTTTAATCATTGTAACCATTATTATTATAAATACTTTGTAAATAAATACTGTATTTAAATAACAATTGTAACAAATAATTAAAGATGAATGAAATCCAATTTTGATCAGTTAATTATTTTTCCAGCTGTCTATTTAATTACTTATAAATTCTTAAATTATAATAAATGGAAATAAATCTCAATTATCCTAATTTAGAATAAATAAACAATTAATAAACATTGTGGTCTATCAATAATAAACTCGGCGTTTCAAATATCCCAAGCAATGCACAGCTAAACAAATGTCCACATGTCCTTTTTCTTTTACTGATTAAATCAAGCACTGCAAGTTCTTAATTCAACTGCCTCAGCTCATATCTCAGAATAACTTGAAAAGCACTGTAGAATTAATTCTTTTTTGAGAAATATGCGCACAAACCCTTGTTCTTGATTAAATTGTCATAGAAGCGTCCGCCTGATCAAAACTTGAACCAAACTTAACCAAACCTTAGCAATCTGCCTGAACTGCTTTAAAATCAATGAAAACCCTAATTTTGTCTGACTGATAAGAAAAGTCTGTTTGACTGATTCTTACGCCAATTTGAAAAATCAGGAAAGCCCGAAGCTGTGATTTCTTGTGGAAAAATACGAGGGCAAATTTTGGGGTACAACAGTTGCCCCTGTTCAATCTTCTTGAACCTGAGGAGTTAGATTGGCAAGTTTGCCTTTCGCGACTCGAAGGTAAAAGGAGATTGGACACTAGAGTGCCAAAAATTTGCACTCGGTGATGTGATGGTGGAGGGAATGGGCTTAAAGATGCCATTTGGTGATGGGCTTAGAGATGCCATCTGAAGATGTGACAGAACCTTGTCGGGAATGGGCTTATAGATGCCATTTGGAAGTGTGATGGATAGTTGTGGAGATGGGCTTAAAGATGCCATCGGGAGGTGTCGATCGCGTAAGAGATTCCTTAGCGAGAAACTTGCGTACCTGAGAAAGAAAGATAATTTCCTGGCTTGCTACAGGTGTTGATCCTCAGTCTCTTCATGCAGATATGCCCTGGCTAGATACAGGTATCGAATCTACAATTAGTTGCTCACAGATGTGCCCTGGCTAGATACAGGAATCGAATCCGGAACTTCAAAAGGTTGCTTACAGACGTGTCCTGGCTGGATACAGGTATCGAATCTCTAAACTATTCATGCAGATATGCCCTGGCTAGATATAGGTGTCGAATCTACGGTCGAACGCTCACAGATATGCCCTGGCTGGATACAGGTATCGAATCTGAAATTGGTCGTCTACAGATATGCCCTGGCTGGATACAGGTGTCAAATCTGGAAATTATCGTCTACAGATATGCCCTGGCTGGATACAGGTATCGAATCTGGAATTGTGACAGTTGATAGTAATCATATTTGGATTGTCCTTTTTCCTGAAAAGGCAAGACATCAGTTGTATGCAATGTCATGATGTATGAAATGCATGAGGTCATGATGTTTTCAAGAATAAATGAGATTGTGTGATATGATGCGTATATGCATGCGTCAGGATGTACAAAATGTGAAATGTTTATGAATGTGTTTTCGACTAGGAAAATAAATCCTTGATGAAGGCCGGGAAATCAAATCCTGGGTTGATGTTGAAGAGTAGAGTTCTTCGCTTCCGCTGGGGATGATGGTTGCAAGAATAAACCGGTAGGAGAAGATGACTTCGTTGGGGAATAAACTTGTTGGAGAAATTACTCTGCGGGGAATTACTCTGCGGGAAGAGATACTTCGCTGAGGTTTTGATGAGAGCTCCGCTGGGGATTCCACTGATAAGTTATGTTGGGGAATTTGATGAACTCCGCTGGGGATAGGAGAATCTTGACTGCTGTAGGGGAAGGCAAGAATCTTTTGATTGTGAGAAGGAACCGGTGTAGGGTTTCCTGATGATGAGTCCGTGTAAAACTGCATCGTGTCTGGAGCGTATCTGAAACTGTATCTTCCAACAGGTGATGAAGGAATTGTTGAACACTTTTGAGATTCGAATGCCCCCAAGTGGTGATGAAAGAGACTCTGTATGTAGATAATTTCCTGGCTTGTTACAGGTGTTGATCCACAATCAGTCGTCCACAGATATTTTCCTGGCTTGTTACAGGTATTAATCCGGAACTTAAGAAAGGTTAGTCAAGGAGATACTGTCCTGGCTTGTTTCAGGTGTTGATCTCTGACCTGAGAAAGAAAGATGGTTTCCTGGCTAGTTACAGGTGTTGATCTTCGATCTCTTCATGTAGATGATTTCCTGGCTTGTTACAGGTGTTAATCCATAATCAGTCGTCCACAGATATTTTCCTGGCTTGTTACAGGTGTTGATCTGGAACTTAAGAAATGTTGGTCGAGGAGATACTATCCTGGCTTGTTACAGGTGTTGATCTCTGACCTGAGAAAGAAAGATAGCTTTCCTGGCTTGTTACAGGTGTTGATCTTCAATCTCTTCATGTAGATAATTTCCTGGCTTGTTACAGGTGTTAATCCACAATCAGTCGTCCACAAATATTTTCCTGGCTTGTTACAGGTGTTGATCTGGAACTTAAGAAATGTTGATCGAGGAGATATTGTCCTGGCTTGTTACAGGTGTTGATCTCTGACCTGAGATAGAAAGATGGTTCCCTGGCTTGTTACAGGTGTTGATCTTCAATCTCTTCATGTAGATAATTTCCTGGCTTGTTACAGGTGTTAATCCACAATCAGACGCTCATAGATATGCCCTGGCTGGATACATGTGTCGAATCTAGAATTGTCGTTATTCTGTTGGTGGTTGTAATTTCCAGCAGGTGATGAAGGAATCTTTGGACACTTTTGACATTCGAATGCCCCAAGTGATGATGAAGGAGTCTTGAATCAGATTACTTTGCAAATTGAGAGATTTCTTGAAATCTTGACTAGACTGCCCCAGGTTAACTGAACTTTGAAAGATCTGTTGAAACCTTGACTGGACTGCCCCAGGTTAATTGGATGGTGACATTTCATGCCCCTTGTTGATAGGAGACTTGTCGTTGGAAGTGTTATCCTTTTGAAGTGATTTTACTCACTGAGAGAGTTTCCGTTCCTCCGAACATTCGTTGTTCTGAATTTCTTCGCTGTCAAACAAATAGCCAAATGCAAACAGTGATATTCAAGCAATGCAAAGTTTATGTTCGTCTCAAAGTTTTGAAGAATGTGTTTTTTAGCAGAAAACTTTTTATAAGACAAATCAACACAGGATTTTAGAGCAAAGCTTTACAGGAGTCAGGATACCTTTTGTAACAGTATGCTTTCGAACTAACCCATGCTTCAATTAGGACTTTTGAATGGTTGTAACGTGGCTTGGTTCACAGTTTAAGAAACAAAGGATAAAGGCTCAAAGTAAATTTGTACCCACCTGCTCTTCGTGATGTTCTTCAATCCTAAGCTCAGTTAATGGTGCGTCGCACTCTATTCGAGTTTGGAACGACTTTTAGGTGATGGTTCACCAATTGAATTTAGGGAGACAATCATCATCTCCTTTTTCTTTTGCAACATTTTTCATGTTGTTGAGGATTTGTAATGACCTCTCTATTTTGATTTTGATTTGTTATCCCTAACTTTTGCCTGACTGTCTCTGTTTTTCGAGGTCACAGTCAGCGGGATGCCCCAGCTTTCTTAAGCCTCCTTTATAGGTTTTGGCTCAGTGGGCTTTTTCTCTTTTGAGAGATTGACTGCCTATGTGATAGGGACCATCACTGTCTTTTGATTCCAAGGGAATGCTTTTCTTTGTCGTCGTTCGCTGTATTACGAACTGAGAGTTTGTGACTTCAATGTGCATTTTCTTTTGAACTAACTGAGAGACTACCCTACCCCAGTTTTATATCAAAGGTTTCGATTGTTTAGAACATAAAACTCCTACTTCTTTGGCTCGAAGGGGTTGACTAGGGATTATCTTCCTTATAACTCCAGTGTTTGGGAATTGAAAGAAATGTCTGTACATCATCAGCAAGGTCTGTTCAAAAGCATACTGCATGAGATCATGGTATTGTTTTGTCATCCTCCCTCTAAAGGCTTGCAGCTTTTTATCGAGAGTCAAATATCATAAAGAAAGCATAAGAGTAGTGAAAATGAATGGATGAATTCAAGACAAATATATGCAATGCATTAATGAAACAGAGTTTGACATTAACAGTTAATTGTTTGAATAACAAAAGAAATTACTTCTTTGAAAATTCAAATGAAGCAAAAGTCTTTCAGTTTGAGCTTCGTCACTTCAGGTGGAGAAACCCTTAACAGAAGATTTTCATCTCGCCGTCTGGAATGAACCTCAGCACCCCAATGTCAATCAGATCTTGAATCTTGTTCTTCAAGGCCCAACAGTCGTCGGTGTCGTGTCCCGGGCTATAGGAGTGGTAAACACAAAATGCGTCGGGATGATAGTTAGGAGCGGAGGTATTGGGCTTCCGAATAGGATCCCTCAAAGCAGTCAGATTGACCTCCAACAAGCACTCCAGTATTAGAGATGACGGTATGTCAGTCTCAGTGAACTGTCTTCCCGACGTATTTTGATTATGCCGATTACCCCGTTGACACTGGCGAGGTTGTTGTTGGGCTTGTGACCCTGAAGCAAGCAGAGGAGCCTTCCCCTTGTCTTCTTGTCTGGATGGGGGTTGCATGGTGACTTGCTCTTCAACCTCAGATGTTTTCCTCATTTGGTTGTTCCGAAGCAGTTGGTTGACGAGAACTCTGAGTTCCTCCTGTCTTTGAGACAAATACTGGATGAGAGCCATCTGGCCCACCAGTTGCCCCGTCATTTGGATCCTCATTGTTGTCAGCTCAGACTGCAGGGCCTCCAACTGATCACTCCTGGCATTGTTTGAATTCCCCTGGACCATGCCTGTTATGAGGAGAGCTTTCACTTCTTCTTGCCAGTGACAGGTTCAAGAACATCTTCTGAAGCTGAGCATTTTGGTCCTGGATATCCTTGACAGTCCTCTCTAGAGCCATCTCTTACTGAAATAAACAGTATGAGAGTAAGGAAACCTGAAAAAGGAAAAACTGTTATGATGCAATGCAAGATATGTGGATGCATGCTTTCAAGGATCTCTTGGGGTAAACACAAGAGAATGTTAGAGGTTGAACTTTGATCTTTGATTGGAGATCTTTGCCCCGGTGGATGTCTTTCCACGAGAATCAAGCTCACCATGTCGAGTGGGTCATAGCCCCTGATTCAAGTTATTGCACTTGATCTTTGATGGCATTTGTTTAGAGGAGAAACCTCTTGCCCTTTGGTAGACGTCTGGTTCAATGTAACCCTGCATCAAAAGAAACCCTCTAGATCCTTGAAATGGTTATTGAAAATGCTATGGTATGATGTCATGATGTTATGTACATGCTTGCGAAAGCAAGTGAGTGTATATACAGGTAATCATATTCACACAAAGCAAACAAGTCCTTAGGTTCAGGCTTGCATGGGGTTGTAGGTAAGTACCCTCTTGAAGTTAGTTGACTCATCCTGTCCAAAAATAGAAACCGGGTTCTAAAGAGCTCAATATCATTGGATTGTTTTCTGTGTTCATTGTTTCGGTTTAGCCACTTAACTGGCGACCAAAATATTCAAAGAAAACAACCCTCAATGAGTGTAGTATCGAGTATCTACCAACTTCGGACTACACCAAAGTCGGTCATCTCACTACCCCTAAAAAGGCTAAGATGGTCAATTAAGGTTCTAAGAGTTCGTTAGTGCTTCACGACATCACTCAGCGGCCCCGTACTCTCCTTGACTGAACTCAAGGGTTACCGGTACTCACAAATATGTCACACTAACATAGCTTACTGCTTCAACCGTGTCGGTATACCCCGCACAGTTCCCTCACAGTTTTTTTGCTATTTACCTTAAAAGGTGCCCCAAAATCCGGGTGTAGGATTTATAACAAACCCAAACAAGGACCCAAAAAGTAAAGCAATCAAGGCAGTCAAAGCAAGAATGTAAAGGTGATCTAAACCCTAAGGTAACCCCGCTTTTAGATTATTCCCCAGCAGAGTCGCCAGTTCTGTGATACGGTGGGAGAACTGACTTGAGGTTTGCGTTTTGTATTCGCACTTGTTCGGTTTAGCAAGAGTCGCCACCGACTTTTTATTTTATCCTAAAGGAAAGGTTAAAAAGCACAGGAAAAACCTTTTTGAGATGTTTCGTGAGTTCGGGGGGTAGATTATGAAAAGGGAAGGTATTAGCACCCTTTTCATCCATGGTTATCCATGGGCTCTTAGTTACTTAGTTTTTAGATCACTTGCCTTTGATTTTCAATTGTTTGAAATGGTGTGTGTGTGTGTGTGTGTGTGTGTGCGTGTTTTGAAATTTTTTTTGAAGAAGACGCCTTGTCTAGGCAACCATTGTAATGACTCGTGTTTAAGTGTTTTACAAAGGTGTGTATCTTTTCGAAAAGATGTTTCAAATGTTTTTGGAAGTTTGTTTTTGAAAGTGTTTGTGGAGTGTGGTTTTGAAAAGTAGGCAAAGTGTTTTTACAAGTTTGATCAAGTAACTAAGAGTTTGTCTACCCCTAATTTTACTCAAAGGTTTTTTCTCATGTTTTAACCCTTTTTAACAATTTTGTTCCACCATTGTATTTGGTGCACAATCTTGCGTTAGGATGTTTAACGGGACAGGCGCGGGTCATCGTATGGACCATGAATGCAATGGTGCCAAGTGTTTTTGGCAATTTGCTTGAAGGGACTATGATCATTTTGATAGGCAATTTTCGAAAGCGTCATCGAGGGACTATGATCATTTTGATTTGTTTTGTTTTGCCAAAGAACTTAACGTGCAAGCATGGCCCATTTTCGAAGGCAACAAGTGGGATTACCCTAGGGGTGCAATGTGATTGTGTATTTGATTTCATGTATTTGTCTTGTATTAGGTTATCTAGCGTTTGATTTTATGTACATACAAACCCTAGGTCTAACCATGGTATATTTGAAAGCGATAAATTGCGAGAATTTAAAGTCTACGCTATTACAAACAAGTATCCGGGAGTGGGGGTACAAATATTTACAAATGGGGATGAGACTTAAATAGGAGAGTAATGTCCAAATATTTACAACCAAATCAAATCAATCGCAAATGTAAAAAATGTATCGAATGTATAAAATAAAGCAATGTAAATGTGTTAATGTATAAAGATAATCAAATGTGTATAAGAATAGAACAATGTAAATGTATCAATGTATTTGTGTAAGTGTATGATTATTTACAAGTGTGGAAGGTTAACTTAATGAAAAGATTAAGTATTGGTTACTTATTTCTTTTGTTGATTTTTGTTAATTATGTACAAACAAGAAAATTTAATAAAAGAAAAGGAAATGTTTTAAGTTTTATGTATTAATGCTTTTTTTTTATGTTTTATATACAAAAGTTAGAAAAAGAAAAGAAAATGTTTTAAGAAAAAATTAAGTTTTTATGTATGAAGAAAAGATTTATCAAAAGAGTTTTAAGATAAAATCTATTAATTAAATCTAATATTGATATATTTTCCAAATGTAATAAAATAAAAGAGAAATTTGTATAAAAGAATTAAGGTACTATTTTATATACAAAAATGAATTAATTTATGTTAGTTTAAACTATAAAAAGGAGAAATAAAATGATAAGTGAAAAAAAAGTATTAGTTTGAATAATATAGGAAATAAATAGAAATAAAAGTTTAAGGACTAAATGGGCTAAAGGGGGTTTTGGGCCCAAACAAAATTTGTAAAGAATGGTGAAAGGGGGGTATGCACGTCAGGAGGGGGGGTGCGCGCCTGAAACGGGCTTAAAGCGTGAATGGGGCAAGGCCCAACGCTTTGTGACAACATTTGGTTCAAGGGTTTCAATGTTTTGCTTTCATTTGGAAATTAGGGTTTGTGACATACAGAGGCACGGCGCCGTTCGTCCTCTTCATTCCTTCCTCTTCATTTTTCTCAACATCAAGGCCACTGAACGAGACCCTCCGCCTAGGGCCACCGCGCCATCATTACTTCCTCCTCCCTCCATGGATTATTCAGTGGTGTGGTATAAAGGTAATGATTTCATTCTTTTAACGCGTTAGGGTTTTCATTAGTTCTCTTTGCAGGTTTTTATTCATTTATGATTCTTGATTATTCGCGTTTTTTGCTTGAGGTGCATGAATGGAGAGAAAAGAAGAGATACTACCTTTTGGAGACGGAGGATTTTGGAGATGGAGGAGGAGTGAATTTGGAGGCGCGTAGGATGGCCGGTGGTGGAGGTTTGGTGATGATGTGCGCTTTGGAATTCCTGGTACTTTTGTATTTGCTTTTTTTGTAGTTTAATGATGAAGGTACTGAAAACCTTGCTTTAACCACTTCTTTTCTTCTTCTGCCTCTTTGCCTCGTATGTTTGCAAACTTGTATGCTTGATATGCAGATTTCTGATATGCTTGGCTCTGTATGTTAACCCTGTGATGAGCCTAACTCTGAGGGTTTGGTTGCTTCATTTGTTGATTCTGAGATGGTTTGGATTGCTTGTGTGCTGATTTGAGTTGCCTAGCTTATTGTCTCACTTCTTTTCCTCTCTCCTGTTCGTTTTACTAGCCTATGATGATCATTCAGAGGCAACTAATAGGTTTATTTGGATGTTTGGGTGGGATCTTTGGAATCTGAGTTTGATGATGTTGACAAGTTTGACACGGTTAGGCTTGAGAGCTTTTTGATGTAGGTTTATGCTTGAACAGGTTCAGGCCTGGTATGAGTTTGAAATGTTTGCTTTGGGTTTATCAGTATAGGCAAACTTATCAGGTAGTTAGAAGGTTTTGAGGCGTTTTAACAGGTTTGGCTTCATGTTTGAGGCTTTTAGGCTTGATGACAGTTTACAGGTCTTAGGTATTTGGAGACAGGTTGGGCTTGACACTTACTGAGTTGCAACAGGTTTGAGGCTCTTGTTTGATAGTTTTACAGGATGCAGGGCTTAGAGGCTTGAGGGTTTCATTACAGGGTTCTAGTTTGAAGCTTGTGTTTGAAAATAGGTTGGAGGCAGGCCCTTTTGTGTGTTACAGTTTTTAGAACTTTTGGCTGAAGCTTGTGGTATATTTGGTTTGTGATTTCTGAGTTCAAAACAGGTCTTAGGCTTGATGCAGGTTTATGGCCTTTTGGCTTGCACAGATTTATGTGTTTCTTCTGGTTTAAGGTTAGTGCAGGTAAGGCTTGGACAGGTTAAGCTTGGCTTCTGCAGGCTTTGATGTTTTGAATGTTTGTTGATGGTTAAGGCTTAAGGCTTTGAATGCAGGTTTAAAGTTTGTGGTGAGGTTTGGAGGCAGCTTAACAGTTCAGGCAGGTTTGATGCTTAGGCTTGTGTTGAAAACCTGTTTAAGCTTCAGTTTGAGGCTTTGGCTTTAAATGTTACAGTTTGGTTTGTGTTTCTTTCCTTTTTGTTCTTTCTGCCCCTCTTCCTTATATGCTGGTATATCTGTTGTTTTATATATCTTCTTGCCTAAAGCCTGTAAGCCTCCTTTTCTTCTTCTCTTTTCTCTCTCTCTTGACAGATTAAACAAAGCATTTTTATTGCTTAAATTTGTCCTTATGTTCGGAAAAGGTAGCTGCTAGAAAATGATGTGATTGGAAGAGTTTACTTGCAATGCATGTTTACTCTGCATATTCCTGCTTTCTTGCATACTTTGTTGACAACATTTTGTACTTTGATATCTTTCCATATCCTTTTGGACAGCTTTTGGATATCTTGGATAGTTTGAACTTGTGAATTTTAGTTTGCCTTTTTGGTTAGGCCTAGTTCAGTTTGCCTTTTTGATTATGCAGCTTGTTGACAAACTTGAATCATGAACTATGCAGTTTGTTTGACCATTTTGAATTTGTGCAATTTGTATACTTGTGCATTTCATACTTTAATTGCAAGAAAACTTCCATCCCTCTTTGTGAACCAAGAGAAATCTTGTGATTTGCAGAGAGGGCAAACTGATTCCGGCCAGTTGCTTTTAATGATGAATCCAATTTTTATCTGTCTGCTCTTTAGTTATTTTATCTGCATTGACTTTTCTTCTTTTCTTTGTTTTGCAGATAAAAATCATTGAGCAAAGGAGCATTGGATAGAAGATGAAGACTTAGGAAATTTAGGATTCAATTTTATTTCAATTTTAATCATTGTAACCATTATTATTATAAATACTTTGTAAATAAATACTGTATTTAAATAACAATTGTAACAAATAACTAAAGATGAATGAAATCCAATTTTGATCAGTTAATTCTTTTTCCAGCTGTCTATTTAATTACTTATAAATTCTTAAATTATAATAAATGGAAATAAATCCCAATTATCCTAATTTAGAATAAATAAACAATTAATAAACACTGTGGTCAATCAATAATAAACCCGGCGTTTCAAATATCTCAAGCAATGCACAGCTAAACAAATGTCCACATGTCCTTTTTCTTTTACTGATTAAATCAAGCACTGCAAGTTCTTAATTCAACTGCCTCAGCTCATATCTCAGAATAACTTGAAAAGCACTGTAGAATTAATTATTTTTTGAGAAATATGCGCACAAACCCTAGTTCTTGATTAAATTGTCAGAGAAGCGTCCGCCTGATCAAAACCTGAACCAAACTCAACCAAACCTTAGCAATCTGCCTGAACTGCTTTAAAATCAATGAAAACCCTAATTTTGTCTGACTGATAAGAAAAGTCTGTTTGACTGATTCTTACGCCAATCTGAAAAATCAGGAAAGCCCGAAGCTGTGATTTCTTGTGGAAAAATACGAGGACAAGTTTTGGGGTACAACATACATGCATCGCATTATGCTGGAAGATGACTGTAAATCCTCTAAAGAACATCAAATAAGAATTAACTCGACCTTGAGCACTGTAGTCAAGGATGAAGTAACTAAACTTCTAAATGCATGTATCATTTATCCAATCTCAGATAGCCAATGGGTTAGTCTAGTCCACTGTGTACCCAAGAAAGGAAGAATCACAGTCACGACAAACAAAGCGGGAGAACAAATAGCAGAAAGAGTCGTGAGTGGAGCCAGAATGTGCATTGACTACAGAAAACTAAATAAAGAAACTCGAAAAGACCATTTCCCTGTTACTTTTATTGACCAAATGCTTGAGAGATTGGATAAGCATTCTTACTACTGCTATTTAGACGGTTATTCAGGATTCTTTCAAATTCCTATCCACTCTGATGACCGAGAAAAGACAATGCTCACGTGTCCTTATGGTATGTTTGCTTATCGGCGAATGCCGTTCGGACTATGTAATGCTCCTGCAACATTCCAAAGATGCATGATGTCCATCTTTACCGATTTTATAGATGATATCATGGAAGTGTGCATGGATGACTTCTCTGTATGTGGGAAAAGTTTTGAAGGATGCCTGTCAAACCTGGAAAGGGTACTAGAAAGATGTGTGCAGGTAAACCTAGTGTTGAACTGGGAGAAATGCCATTTATGGTAAAACAAGGAATTGTACTTGGACACATCATTTCTGAGAAAGGGATCAAATTAGACAAAGCTAAGATTGAAGTAATAGAAAGCCTCCAACCCCCAAAAACCGTAAAAGAAATACGAAGTTTCTTAGGCCATGTCAGTTTCTACCGACGCTTCATAAAAGATTTCTCGAAAATTTCCAAACCTCTGACTAACCTCTTAATGAAAGAAGCTGAGTTCATCTTCGGTGATGACTACCGAAGACGTTTTAACAGTTAAAAGAAGCTCTCATATCCGCACCTATCATACAACCACCTGATTGGAGTCTACCATTCGAGATAATGTACGACACAAGCGATTATGCAGTAGGTGCAGTCCTAGTACAAAGAAGAGATA
This sequence comes from Vicia faba, assembly GCA_948472305.1. NCBI lineage: Eukaryota > Viridiplantae > Streptophyta > Magnoliopsida > Fabales > Fabaceae > Vicia > Vicia faba. Next base: position 897,084,459 of record OX451738.1, read on the forward strand.
AAAAACTCCATGCAGTATACTATGCGAATAGGACTTTGGATTCTGCAGAGATAAACTACACCTCTACAGAAAAGGAACTATTGGCAGTCATTTTTGCATTAGATAAATTTTGTTCCTATCTAGTAGGCACAAAGATTATTATCTACACTGACCATGCAACTATTAGATGCCTATTAGCTAAACAGGATGCCAAGACAAGATTATTAAGATGGATCTTACTCTTACAAGAGTTTGATTTGGAAATCAAAGATAAACTAGGATCTGAAAATCTTGTTGTCGACCATCTATCTAGGATGGAAAATCTTAAACATGAAGAGATACCCATCAATGACAATTTTACATATGAACACCTGGTAGCCCGGATGAGGTCTGGAAACCTAGCTAAAGAATGCCCTAAATTTTGCAACAATGACAAGACAATTGAAGTATTGGAAGCAGTATCTACTCAAATTTTACTGCCCTGGTATGCTGACTATGTCAACTACTTAGCAGCAAAAGTCCTTCCACCTGATTTAACTTATCAACAGAAGAAGAAATTCTTTCACGATCTAAAACACTATTATTGGGACGAGCCCTTACTATTCAAGCGAGGCCCCGATGGTATTTTCTGTCGATGCGTTCCCGAGAGTGAAATAGAGACTATAATATCCCATTGTCATGAAACCCCTTATGGTGGACACGCTAGCACCTCAAAGACTTGCGCAAAAATCCTACAAGCCGACCATTATTGGCCCAGTCTATGGAAAGATATCCATGTTGCAATTACAAAGTGCGTCTGGTGTCAACACACTGGTAACATATCTAGGAGCGATGAGATGCCGCAAAAGGGTATCCTAGAATTAGAGATATTTGACGTATGTGGAATTGACTTTATGGGACCTTTCCCATGATCCTCTGGCAATAATTACATATTAGTGGAAGTAGATTACGTATCCAAATGGGTAGAGGTTGTAGCCTCTCAAACAAATGACACACAAGTAGTGATTAGGTTATTCAAAAACATAATTTTTCCAAGATTCGGTGTTCCGAGATTAGTCATCAGTGATGGTGGCTCACATTTCATTTCCAAATTTTTTAATAAACTCTTACAAAAGTATGGAGTACGACACCGCGTAGCAACACCTTACCACCCACAAACAAGCGGGAAAGTGGAAATCTCTAACAGAGAGATTAAGCAAATACTTGAGAAAACGGTTGCCACATCTTGGAAAGATTGGTCGCCCAAACTACAAGAAGCATTATGGGCATACAGAACAGCGTACAACACACCCATTAGAACCACACCTTTCAAACTAGTCTATGGTAAATCATGCCATCTACCCGTAGAACTGGAACACAAAGCCTATTGGGCCATCAAAACCCTGAATCTAAGTTACAAAGCTGCTGGAGAAAAGAGAATTCTAGACATCCATGAATTGGAAGAGCTTAGGCTAGATGCATATGAGAATTCCAAAATCTACAAGGAGAAAAGTAAGAAATGGCACGACATATGCGTCTCTAGGAAATAATTCAAAGAGGGCGATGTAGTACTCCTGTTTAACTCCAAACTCAAACTTTTTCTCGGAAAACTTCATTCTAGATGGCCAGGACCTTTTGAAGTTATTAAAATACTCCCAAGTGGCGCTGTAGAAATCAAAGGAAAAACCAGCGATCCGTTTATTGTAAATGGGCAGCGTTTGAAGCACTACCACTGCATTGAGAATAAAGACTACTCAGCTAGTTTGAGATTTATACAACTGCTGGCTGAGTCACCAAAATAGATTTTCGATTTTCAATATAGGTCGAACTTTCGACGTTAAATAAAGCGCTTTGTGGGAGGCAACCCACCATTTTTATTAAAATTTTATTCACTAAATTTTCTTTTTATGTTTCTCTTAAAAAATTTACAAATTTTTTTTGTTCTTTACTTCTTTTCTATTTTTAGGCATTAGGTTGATGTTGATTTAAAACTATTTTTAGATTAACCAATAGGATTCACACTTCTTTTTCTTCACTAAATTTCGCTATTGACTTTTCTAGCACTATGCCTGTCACCTTCATGGGTGATGCTCAGCAGAAGCGTTATGAGATGCTTGCTCCGAGAGAGATGTATACCACCATCTTTGTGCACGACCCCACATTGTCCGTATTGGGCATCAGGGAAAGTTTCCGCTTCATGTTTAACCAGATTTGTTGGGATTATTTTATTCATCACCAACAGCCTACCTACCGCAACCTGACGCTGGAGTTCCTCGGTTCATTGCATTACAACCCTGATATTGGTTTAGGGTTGGCCAGAGGATTGGTTTCATTCAGTTTGTTTGGTTTTACCCACAAGTTCACCATCCGTGAATTTGCTGCTTTATTGGATTTCCCGGTTACTACTGATGTTGTCATTGAGATTCCAGATGACAAGTATGTGGATAACCAGCTTGACAACTTTTGGGGAGCGATATCAGATTTGAGATAGGAGATCTCTATTCCTAAGCACTCTTCAGAGATTCATAACCCTGCTATTAGGTACTTCCACATGATTCTGGAATTTACCCTATTTGGAAAACCTCAGAATGATACCTTAGTGTCCAAGGAAGAGCTGTTTATCATGTTCTGTGTGTTTCAGTCCAGACCAGTAGTTGGTGCATCTTTTATGATTTCTCATCTCCTGAGTATAGCCTAGGCTCCGCATGGCCCGATTTGCGTCTATGATCACTAAAGTCCTATTTTTGGGAGAGCCACTATCCTGTCTAACCCCTGCTGGTAACTATACCCCGCTAGACCTTACTCTTTGTTTTAATGTTGGGATGATCATATGTTTAGATCCAAATCAGTTTCAGTTGCTGATACATCTTGAGTCGGTATACCACTTCATGCTTCCTGACATTGTTCGGTCCAGTGTGCATGACAGAAAGAATTGGATTTATGACCTGGAGGGTATAGTTGAGAATGACATGGAAGAAGAAGAGTCCGATCCTTTGACACCGCCCCATTATTATGACCCTCTAGTAGGATTGGGTGAGTTTGATCCTGAGATGGCATAGATTGATCCTCTGACACCTCCTATACTTGACCTCCATCTAGCTTGGGACCCACCATTAGCTCCTACTGCCGCCGCTGTCCATATTCCTCAGACTAACGTCGCTGCTGCTATGGACGCTATCACGACGGAGCTTGCTGATATTCGTTCTGATATTACTACCCTACGTAGAGATTTGTATGGTTTCATGGATCTTGTTACGACAAATATAGGTCACCTGTTTCAGCCTAGAGGTGGCTAATTTATGTCTTTAGAACATTGAGGGCTCTGTTTCCTCTAAGTGTAGGGGAGGAGTGTTTATTCAGTCTTTAGTTTTTCATTAGCAGCATTATTTTTATTTTTATTTTCTAGTTAGATTTATTTATTCTGATTTATTTATTTATTTATTTTTATTCATTTATTTATTTTTCGGAATTATTCATCAATTTATTTATTTCAATATTTTCAAATTTACTCCTCATTGTGTTATTATTTATTATGATGCTATTATGTTATTGTGTTCTCCCAAAATAAAATACAGGTTGATCTAGTAGACCAAATATTATAATTATGTATCACACCTAATTGTCACTTCATTGTCTCCTAGCATTTTTAAATTTATTATTCCCACTAGGCAATGAATTGACACATCTATGCCATGCTTCGGTCAACAAGCAAAGTCCCTCATCCATGGCTGAAAAACCGACCGTTGCAGGCACAAGATTCCCTTGGGAATCAAGCCCTTGTAACGACCGTTACAAGGTTTCCTTGCAACTTGTATCATGGTGTAACGACCGTTACACCCTCTCTCTCCGCCAAGCCGTTGCATGCCGACCGTTACACCCTCTCTCTCTCTGCCGAGCCGTTGCATGCCGACCGTTACACTCTCTCTTTGAATTCAAATTTTTTTTTCAAACTTCCTATCTGTTCCATTTCTATTCCACACAAATAAATACCCCCTAACCACCACTAAATACCCCCATTAATTTTCTCTTCACCATTAAAACTTTACTTCTATATAAACTCTTGAAGAGAATTCTACTATCACACCAACTTTATTCAACATCTCCTCTACCCTATAAACTCAATCATTTCCAACACCTTTCCCAAATGGCCAGAAGAGCTCAAGAAGAAAGAGAGGATCCAGACCTCACTGATATGGTATTCAGAAATGGAGGTATACTTCCAACAAGGTATATCGATGAAGATTGCTTACGTGACTTGGGATTGCTAGAAAGTGTGCAATTTATGCTCCATGGATCTGGTCTCTACCACATTGCCACCATGAATCTTCCAACTTATGAATCCCTCACGTTGGAATTCTTGAGTTCTTTTTCCTACCAAACACCATCCACTCTAGAAGTCGGTCAGTATCTAATCGGCGCAGCAACTTTCAGATTATTCAACACGGAGTACACCATGAATCAAGAGACTCTGAGTCAAATACTCCACTGCAACCATGGTGAAGGTGTGGAATATAGAATTCCACCTGAAGAAGATTGGAAGACAAGATCGTTTGAAATTTAGGAACGTTTAACTAATACTCAGGTAAACGACTGGGCTGAGCTTTTATCCCCTTACATACACAACCCATGCATCCATTATTTCCACCGTGTTCTTGCCAATACAGTGTTCGAGCGAGAAAACAACAATAAGGTGAACGTTAGGGAAATGTATTTTCTGCACTGCACCCTCGATCCCGATCTTAAAATTAATGCTGCCCCATTCCTCCTCAACCACATCCAGTCTCTGTTATCAAGGGGTGCAAGCGCATCACATTTCTGTATAGGAGGTAAAGTCACCACTATTGCCAACTATCTGAATTTGTAAAATAGGTTAGTTCAACTACATTTTTGGCAGTATGAGTTTCTTGATATTGATTATTTCCAGTTTGGTCATCTTGTCAAAGTAAGAAGGGATGAAAGGTACAACCTGATGGCGCAGCACAAGGTCGTCCCAAGTATTATTCTTCTGAGTCCGAATGTAACAAGAATCAACATCGCCGCAAATTGGATTTATGATTTACAGGCACCAACCCTGGAGAGCACATGCAGGAAAATTAACCAGGTGTAGAAAATGTTGTACCAGAAATGATTCAACAAGGGCCACAACAAGAGCAAGCCGGAAATGATTCTCATCCAGCCACCATTGAAGCTATCTATGCATCGCTTTTACTTCAAGATCATCGTCAATAATAACTGATGCAAATGATGCAAGAGTTGCAGCGCGATCAATGCGATAACGCTTACTGGAACTATCGTGACATTTATAACCTGAATGATGAAATGAAACACTTGTCATTTTGTGTTGAAGGCCTGCATGCTTATGTTTACAACACTGGCGAAGAACCTCCTAGACCCAGCAGAGGTGAAGTAAGAACACAAGGAGGAAGGGAACATGGTGAAGCATCCACCAGCAGAAACGTCATAGACCAAAATGAGGAGTGATCTATGTTTTCTCCATTCCTTGCATTTTTATTATTATTTCTTAAGTTTCCTGTTCATTTTCTTTTCTCACTTTTTTTTTTCGTATTGAGGACAATGCTCAATTTAAGTGTAGGGGAGGAAACCTATGTTATGTTTTCCATTTTCCTAGTAAGTTATTTTAATTTATGTTATTTCTCTTTCCATTCAATAAAAAAATCATTTCCGTTAGTTATTCGTACTTCAACACTTTTCTTGAACCATAAACTTTTTACTTGATGCATTAGCTCGATACATTCGAAAAGTATATAGGTTGTTCGCAATTAGGCTGCGTTAGATTTTTTTTGAATAATTATTGACAAAAATAATACCGCCTTGACACCTAAATCTTCCAGACTATGTAAACCAGTTTGAGTGGTTATGATACCGAAGCCTTAAGTTTTAGTTTTAGATCAACCCCGAGTAGTTTATACTAGAAGTTAACACCATCTTATCCAAAAACTACATAGGGACCGATGAATATAAGTGACTGGTCCTAAAAAGTAAAGAAGAAAAAAATTCTAAGCATCAAGATATAATAGGGAATGCACTAATTAAGTTAGGTGACCTTAACCAGGTCATTTAATCCAACAGTAGCGGTACCTACAAAAACTGATGTAGCAACCAGTTGTAAGCCTGTTCAGTGGTATCTGGTGCTGAACTTGGTAGGGCTAACTACGGTTCGATTCCCCAAGACTTATGATCTGGAAAAGAAAAAGGGTTACCAACTTGTGTACTAGAAACCCGAGCATAAGAAGACCATAACCATTAACCGGCTACTTTACTATGTGCGTGCGAAAGATAAAGGGCTTAATGTGATTGCGCTAGAATGAAAGCAGTTGATTTCGAACGAAAAGAATTAGGTTGAGTTATGATAGCATAATTCGGACTAGTTTGCAATAGGATGGAGGATTTTGACCATGTGGTTTTGTGTCATTTCTGTATCATTAGTGTCGGAGCCTAGTTCCATCTTTCTAATATAACGCCCCTCAACCACGTACGATTCGAGTCGTGTCATGCGATTGTGTCAGAGACCATGCGTTAAACGATTTTTACTCTATTTGCTTGAGGACAAGCAAAGGTTCAAGTGTAGGGGAGTTTGATAACCTAGAAATTTATCGAATATTTGGATCATTTTACATGAATTTTATCCGCATTTTAATTAATTAAATTACTCTTTATTTGTATTATGCTGGTATTTTCTATGTTTTCAGGAATTTGATGTTTGCAAGGCATGTGCGAAGAAAGTCAAGAAAAGTCAAGCTAATCAAGAGCAATTATACATTGAGGGGTGTGTGGTAGAATAGGGTGCACTAAAAGAAAAAAGCCTAAGAAAGAAGCACTGGTCCAATCCACTAAGGGAGTGTAACGACCGTTACACATTGGCCTAAAGGAGTGTAACATCGGTTACACCCTACCACATAAAGCCTTTCCTCAAAAGCAGGAGTGTAACGACCGTTACACCCTGCCACACAAGCCCTACCCCAAGTTCAGGAGTGTAACAAAAGTTACACTGAGAGTTCTTCAGTCCGTAATGGTCGCTATAGAGGAAATTCGGGAGGAGAAATATCTCAACTCCCGCACGTCCCCAAGGCTATAAGTAGGACCTCAAATCTCCATTTTAAGAACGTTTTTGTTTTCTATATTTTTACTGTTACTCTGCCAAAAATATTCTCCACATTATTTCGTTTCGCTTATTATTTTTACCAACCCATGGGAGATACCTGAAGTGAGCCAAATATTCCGCCATATTATTTTCAGGTTTAATTCAAGTACTTTATTTATTTATGCCAGGATAGTCCAAAATGTTTTGGTTATTTAAATTGTTTGATGATAATTATTTTTGTTGCGCTGTTATTGAGTCGTTTAATATGCTAGGCTAAATTTATTTATCAGTATGTAAGATCATATAGCAAACGGGGTTTTAGCAACGCAATTGATCAGTTCCTTTTTAAAAGAATAATTTTTCTGGTTTCAATTACTAGTTCTAAATATTAATTGTTTTGTTATGAGAGTAAAATACAGATATAGGTTAGGATCAATAAAACGAGAGTTTGAGATAATAACTGGACAATAGTAATTGTGCATCTACTTAAAATGCAGCGAGAGCGCTTTTAAGTTGATTAGGTTTTGTTTGTTTCCAAAAACTATTTTTAAACCCTAATTGAAACAATGAGAGCACTCACTTAGGTTTGATCGTAGGATCTGAATCAATAAACACGAGAGTGTGAGAAGAGGGTTTTCAAAGAAATACTTTCTACCGAAAACTGTTTTGTTAATCTGAGTTAGGTCAATGAGTTGCTAAATCTCCGAAGTCCGACCATTACATACCGATATTCTCCCTTGAATCTAAACTAGATTATAATCAGTTAGGTCCACTAAACCCCATATTAATTACATTATTAGCCCTAGGTTTATTTAGTAACCTAAGATAACGGTAGTTCGATATTTAGTTCCTTGGGATTCGATAATCTTTAAAGCTACACGCGATAGGACTATATACTTGCGATCTAGATTCTCTAAGACTCACAAAATCGCGATCATGGGACGATTAGTGTGACGATTTTGACAACCGTCGCGAAATAGGCTGGACAAAGTACTCCATAATAGATTGTAAATTGCGACCGTTTTACTTCCTTTTTTTGGTTATTCGCCCTCCTTATTGACTCTTTTGGTTCTCACATTTCTTTTACACGCTGTTTCACCTTTTACTTGACACTTTTCTCCTTGTGCATTCTAACTTTTTTCTTGTATATTGGTGAGAACTCCACCTATATATATATATATATATATATATATATATATATATATATATATATATATATATATATATATATATATATATATATATATATATATATATATATATATATATATATATATATATATTCTCTAAAATAATATAGATAGCATAAGCAAGATAAATAATACATTCTAACAATATCGTTTGGTCTCATAGATAAGTCTTTCAAGTCATTAGACTCATGTAGCTAATAAGCTAATGTTATAAAATAACTATTTAAGAGAAATCGAAACTTAATTCTAATTAGAAAATTTATTTAACTAGACTTTAGTTATATTTTAATCAATTTAGAATTATCACGACCTTTTCTTCTAATTATGGGACACTAACGACAATAAAAAAAGTCTGATATAGTTTTCATTGATCCAACTCCTTCAGAGTGGTCACTTTCTTCTTATGAACCTTGGATTTATTGCCCCAATTCATTTCTTGACAAATAAGATCTCGTGGCCTTGAAAAATAATAGTGACTAATGATGATAGCTAAAGTTAATGACAGGGACACTACATGTCTTTTCTCTAGTTTACCAAAGTCATTATAACATTCTTCCAAAGAGAAACATTGCTGCAAACCTTGATTTGTAGTTCTTGGTCTCTTGGAATTGATCATATATAAATTATACTTAGTGGTGCTAGAAGTATAATATCATATGATTTTGGTGTTGATGCTTAAACATTTAATCTTGTCCAAATTGTGAAATATTTTTTTATTATAAGTCAATTTCAAAGTGATCATACGCGTGCTTATCAATAATATTTTAGTCAATTGTTGATTATAAAATTCTATCCAAATTGAATCATCTTTGAAAAACTAATAGTTTATAACAAATTAACAACTACTTAAAGGTTAGTGATTTACTTAAGAATCGTTTAATGATATCCTTTTCAACACGGCTATATCTCTAATATGTCATTATCATAAGTAGCAACGTTATCAATTGTTAATTCGATTTTATTTCAAAAGTGATTGATTACCCCATAATTTCTGGTGCCACTCAATTTTGACAAAGCTAGCTCTTAGCTTAATGTGTATATACAGTAACCTATGACTTGAGATTATTGAACATTCATGTTACAACTTAGAAACACTTATTTTATAGTAAAAATCTCTTTTAATTTATTAGAAAAATGTTCGGTCTCTACTCAAGAAATATACAACTGTGTGCAGAGAATATCTGATTTATAAAAAAAAAAATTATTTATTTTACATTTTATGATTTTATTTGTACTTCACAAAAAAAATACAAAGATCTTTGTTTAAGTTGAACCATAAAGGTGGGGCAAGAAATCAAATTGATATGACTTACTATTTTATTATAATGCTATTGTTCTCTTAAATGTTTCCTTTTCTTCAAGCATGCATTTGAAATAATATATATTCATATTATGTGATTTGATCTTGTGGTCCTAACACTGAATTCAAAGATTATAGGAACCTTCAAGGGAGTCCTGCTACCTTGCTGGTTGTAATGAAACCTTTGGCTTCTTCACCTTGGTCACCCAATATTCCACAGCATTTGTTTATGAATTTGTTTGTTTAAGGTCCTTTTCAAATAGTAGTTGAAAATAATTAGAAATACATTAGTCTTAATCAAACAAACTAATACTATATGGTTTCTCAAGCTTATACGCATTTTATATCCACTCTCCCATCAAATATTCTTTCTTCTAATGAGCAATATCATATCTCCATTGAATTTACCCAAATCGAAATTGATCATGTTCATTTTGCAAGTTTTGATAGAAATTTAAACTTAATAGAAATATATATACGATTTTTAAAGGATTGTTTCCTTTGATTTTTAACTTTAAACATAAAAACAATATTCAAATTTTTATGTGAATTATTTGTAATCAAATTTTTTATTGTAAAGTGGCTCATATGGACAATTATAAATAGACTAATGATTATATCTCACGGATTATTAATAAAGATTTATCAAATAATCACATAGATGTAAATATTACAAGTAACATTTATGCACGAATGATCCGCCCTGAGAATATTGCATATAATGTTATGTAAATATTATAAGTTCACGTTTGTTAGCCAACAATTTTCGATCAAGGAAAGTGACTATAAACTAAGGGTCTTCATCCAGAGGAAAATATTTTCGACACAACTCATGGTGAGTTAAGAAGCGTCGGCATGTTACCAAGGAAAAGTCTCTGAGACTTACGAAATTCAACAAATGGTTGTTAGCTGGGTCGACATAATGGTTTGAGGTCAGTTGATCGGGAGTCAGATCGATGAAGGGTTTAAAGTCCAAGTCGAAGACGAAAAGCGGGTAACACAAGCAATTTCATTAACGGTTATCAAAAAGACGTGTGATGACTCAAAAGACAGTTTTATCACAAATTCTGAACGTGGTTACATAATAACCGTCGAACGTGTAAGATAAGTAGTTTCTTTTGTTTGTTTATTTAAGAAAATTTTCGCATTCATGTAAAAAGCCGCATCAAGAGAGAAACGAGCCACTTCTGAGAATTATATGAGTTCTTCCACCTTTAAGTTCAAAGAAATTTATTTCAAGTTCTATCTTGTTTAGCATTTTACCTTGCAATTTATTTGTCTTTGTCTTTGTTTTTACCTTTTTTCTGTCTTATCCATTTCAAATACCAAAACACCATATCAAACTTAATACTAAATCTAGGACTCTTGTAGTCGGTCCTGCAAGTAACATTTAAGTAAGAGACTAGAGATTGTTTACGAGAAACGCCTGCAAAAAAATTGGAACACCCGGTGAGACTTGTTTGTGTTAAGTTCGTATCAAGTTTGTCTCAATATGTGCATGTGATTGAGAAGTTGTAGAAAAAAGGTAGATCCTAGAAACCCAGACGAGGAACAATCCCCATGAGGAAATACTAGTGTTGTATCGAGTGTTGGTTCAAGCTTTGTGGTTGTGTCTTTGATGACCCCAAGCATACCAATTACCATGAATCAACAAGCAACTTCAAGATCAAACGTGGGCAATACTACGGGGAAATATGTGCCTAGTTTCGCTATACCTATGCATGATGGTGGGGAGCGAATGCATGGAATGCCAACAACAATGATGTCAAGCTTGTATAATTGTGTTTCAGCGTTTGGCGAAAATTCAGCGTCGACGTTTTCCCCTTATGAGCCATCAGGGCCTGTGAGAAGTCAGTTTGGTCATTTGACTGGACTGAGTTTTTCACACTAAGTAATACCTACTTTCACCCCAAGTTTTGTTGTAGTTATGAGGCAACAGATGGATGAAAGTAACCACGAGATGGTCAACATGCTTACTCAATAGATAAGTGTCATATTAAGCTTATTAATCGATATTTCGATGCAGAGTTACCAAATTTTGGCAACTTAAATGACTCGTATTGGTGACTTTCTTAATGCCCATAGAGTTCCAGTTCGACATGCTGCACCACCTCCACCGAAAGAGAAATGCAGTATAAAGAAATGGACGATAAGACAACAAACCAAGAGCACGAGATACCCAGTACATCGATCTTATACCAAGGGTTATTGAACAACCCCCAGTGGTGATAGTAAATCGAAACCAGAACATTGGCCAAATGGTTAGGCAGGTTTGACGTGACGCATTGGATGGAGAATAAAACCTAGAAGCCATTGTCGAACGGATCATGTTCAAAACAGAAAGAATACTGGATCTCAGAGGCTTACAAACTCTTCTCTGTTACAAGATTTTGTATATCAAACAGAACTACCTAAGGGTTGAAAGGTCCCTAAATTCACCAGGTTTGCAGGGGATACATAAGAGTCCACGATTGAGCATGTTGCTAGATATCAAATCGAAGCTAGCAATATAACCAACAACGAGAATCTGAAATATTTTCCAAGTTCATTGTCGAAAAATGCATTTACTTGGTTTACAACCTACCTCCCCAGTCAATCCATATGTGGACCCAATTAGAGAAATTGTTCCATGAACAGTTCTACATGGGGAAATAAAAAATAAGTCTAACAGAGCTTGCCGGTGTCAAACGAAAAGTTATTGAGTCCATTGAACAATACTTAAACAGGTTCAGACTTTTGAAAGCAATATGCTTTACTCAAGTACCTAAACACGAATTAGTCAAAATGGTTGTGAATGGTCTAGACTATTCGATTAAAAATAAGTTTGATACTCAATACTTGAGAGATATAGCATAATTAGCTATTAAGGTTCGACAAATCGAATGCTTGAAAGCTGAAAAAGCCAAAGCCAACAAGTATCAAAAGAAAGGGAAGGTTTCTTATGTAGCCACTAAAGAATATTCTCCTGACGACGATGAGTCAGTCGAAGAAACTGAAGTTAATGTGGCTAAACTCCAACATGGGCCTCCTTATGCATATAAACCATTGAGGCCATACAACGGGAAGAATCCCGTCGAAACTGAGAAAAGTAGCAAGGTTGTCACAAAAACTTACACTTTTGATATAAGTGTGATGAAATATTTTACTTGTTAGTAGCTGATGGTCAAATTATTTTTCCCTGAGGCCTTAAGAATCCCCCACTAGAACAAAAGAAGAAAATGGGATTTTGCAAATTTAATATTTTTATTTTTCTTAAAACAACTCAATATGTCAAACTGATCATGGTTCAAAATGGAATGAATACTGGCTCAGAGGCCTACGTATTCTTCTCTGTTACTAGATTTGGTTTTATAAACATAACTACCTAGGGTTTAAAAGGTCTTTAAATTCACCAAGTTTAAAGATGATACAGAAGTATCCATTGTTGAGCATGTTGCCAGATATCAACTCAAAGTTGGCGATATAGCCAACAACGAGGATGTGAAACTGAAATGTTTTCCAAGTTCCCTGTCGGAAAATGCATTTACCTAGTTTACGATGCTACCTCCCCAATCGATCCATACATGGAAAAAATAGAGAAATTGTTCCATGAACAGTTATACATGGGGAAATAAAAAATAAGTAAAACACGACTTGCTGGCGTCAAACTAAAAGCTACTGAGTCCATCGACCAATACTTAAACACATTAATACTTTTCAAAGCAAGACACTCTACACAAGTCCTTGAACAGAAATTAGTCAAAATGGCTGCAAAAGGCCTAGACTATTCAATTAGGAAGAAGTTTGATACTCAATACTTGAGAGATATGGGACAATTATCTATTAGGGTTCGACAAATCGAATGCTTGAAATCTGAAAAAGCCAAAGCCAGCAAGTATCAAAAGAAAGGAAAGGTTGCTTAGGTAGCCACTGAAGAATATTCTTCTGACGACGATGAGTTAGTCGAAGAAACTGAGGTTAATGTGGCTGAATTCCATCATGGGCCTCCTTATGCTTGTAAACCATTGCGACCATCCAACGGGAAGAATCCCATAAAAAATGAGAAAAGTAGCAAGGTCGTCACAATAACTTACACTTTTGATATAACTAAGTGTGATGAAATATTTGATTCGTTAGTAGCTAATGGTCAAATTATTGTTCCACGGGGCCTAAAGAATCCCCCACTAGAATAAAAGAAGAAAAGTGGATTCAAAAAATTTCATAATTTTCTTGGTCATAAAACATCTTAATGTGTCAAACACATCATGGTTCAAAACAGAAAGAATATTGGCTCTCACTGGCCTATATATTCTTCTCTGTTACCAGATTTGGTTTTACAAACATAACTACCTAGGGGTTGAAAGGTCTCTAAATTTACCAAGTTTAAAGGTGATACATAAGTGTCCATTGTTGAGCATGGTGCTAAATATCAAACCGAAGTGGCGATATAGCCAACAACAAGGATCTGAAACTGAAATATTTTCCAAGTTCCCTGTCGAAAAATGCATTTACCTGGTTTATAATGCTACCTCCCCAATTGATCCATACATGCAACCAATTAGAGAAATTGTTCCATGAATAGTTCTACATGGGGCAATAAAAAATAAGTCTAGTAGAACTTGTGATCGTCAAACGAAAAGCTATTGAGACCATCGACCAGTACTTAAACAGGTTCAAACTTTTAAAAGCAAGATGCTTTACTCAAGTCCCTAAACACGAATTAGTCGAAATGGTTGTGAATGGCCTAGACTATGTGAGTACAAACTTTGTTAGTAAATGTTTTGAACGATGTCAAAACTGAGAAAAGCTTGCACCTCTGAGTATTAGATGGTATACTTATGTCTTGTGGAACTCCTCTGCATTAGAGGTCTTAAAAATCATTAAAAAACAATCAAAATTGATCCAAGTCATTAAAAACAGTTTTCTGCATGATTTTTCACTTCATGTGTCAACACATCCATATTTCCGATCAACACATGTAATACATTTTTAAAGCCTATAGTTTCCGTAAGTCTTAGGCCGGCACATGCATGTTTCAGGTCGACACATGCTAAAGCTTTTCTGAAATTGAAAAAATTCTTATATTATGTGACGACACATCCACTTTTCAGGTCCACACATTTGCTATCGTTTTAAAGCTTGTAGCTTCTATAACTTTTTGGTCGACACATGGTTCTTTATAGTTCGACACATTCTGTTCAAAAATCATGTATGTGTCGACACATATGATTATTAGGTCGACATATATTGTTTTAGTTGGTCAATTTCTTAAGTTCTTTTATTCCGAATTTATTACTCTTTGCCCTCAAAGTTCTAAAACTATATATACTCTTTCATGCATCATTCCAACTAGTTGAAAACCATAAAATTAGACTATTTCTCTCTTCATATTCAACCTCCAATCTATGCATACACACTGACATTACATTGTAACGATATTTCGTTGGGGTGTGAGATTCGAGGTGTGAAGGATAAAGAAGTAGAGTATGTTACAAAGTTTGTTCCTCCACAAGAGAAACTAGAATATAAGGTGTCTGAGCACATGTCCCAACATCAACATGGACATCAAATCAAACATAAAGGAGGAAAAAATCAGAGATGGAGATGCTATTATTAGGAATTGGTCATAAATTACAGGTTATTCCAAATTGATCTCCAAACCCGGCAGATGATAAAATGTTGACAACACAAAGAAAAGATGGATTCCTAAAAAGGGAACACCTAAAGAACCTACCCACACATATCAGAAAGCTTCAGCTGGAGAAGCCTAGTACTTTGATAGTGGTTGTACAAGACACATGACAAGTATCAAGAAGTTTTTAATAGGAATCAAACCATCCTCCACCAAAACTGTGACTTATGGAGATGGATCTAAAGGAAGAGTAATAAGCATTGAAAACCTGGATTATACAGGGAAACCTAGCCTCGATCATGTGTTGTTTGTATAAAGGGCTAGCTACTAACCTAATAAGTATAAGTTAATTTTGTGATGATGGCCTCAAAGTTAACTTTACAAACACTGAATGTGTGATAACAAATGAGAAGAATGAGGTCATCATGAAGGGTAGAAGATCAAAAGATAATTGTTACTTATGGAGTTAAGAAGAAGCAGAATGTTTTGCAACATTTCTGAGGGCCAATAAGGCTAGAAAAAGAAGTATGAAACCGAAACAAATGTTGTTTGCCTACAAAGTTGCACATGACGTCAAGACATCATATTATGATGACTTGAGAATAACCAGAGATGGTGATTGCAAAAATCAACACGGTTGGACTAGGTCCATGAATAGTAAGTCACATGGTATGATGGATCAGCCTAAAAAGAAAGATTTGATTTTGGAATCTGCAAACATAGAAACAAATTTATAATGTGAGATGGGGAAATTACTACTATTTATGTGGGCCAAATAGTTTTTCAAATTTTATGAATCCAATGTCTACCTAAGCTCACACTTACAAGGGTTAATCATTTGGCCTCGTAATCTGTATTAAACCTACGGTTCTCTTAAGGTTATTACATTTCCTCCAGATTTGTGGGTGTTCATCTATGTCTTATTTGTGAATTCTCTGCAACAAAAACTGAAGATGTCTCAACATCCTTCATTTGAATTTGTGCATGCAACTTTCGGTGATCATGATGAGGTCAAGCAAATAATAGGGCTAATGATAATAGTCACTTGATCAAACTATCTAACCTTGTTTTAGATATTGCTCTTTTATCCATTATTCCATCCTCTATTGAAGAGGAAGCAAGAAATTTTGCCTCGTCAGAAGTCAAGAATTCAAGTAAGTCTAAGATTGATAAGAATAGGGGAAATATTCACCGAGAAAAAGAATCTAGAAACATAAAATATTTTGGGTCTGTTAAGGCTAAAGATAATAATGATAAGAAACATAGAAGATTTGGGTGCAAGGTATTGAAGGAAGCAAGTATCTTATCAAACGTTCAAACATCTGAAGAAACTAGGAATGACAAGACCTCTGATGAAAAGCCTGGGCATTGTATGTCAGAACAAGTTGCTAGTGAAAGGAGAAACAAGAAGAATGTTGATGTGGTTTTAAATGTTGATGATGATTCTTTTTCCAAACAATTATCTCTTGGAAAAGAAAGTAGGCTTCAGAAAAGGAAAGAAAAGGTTATGTTAACTGAGAATCCTCCTCTTAAAGAAGGGAAAGAGAGGACTGGTGAAATAAGGAGTAGTTTTCAAAATATTTGTATAAGAAAAGTCCCAATTGGTCCTCCAAAGTGTCAAAGTAAAGTAATTATTCCTACTAAGAAGAGGAAAGTTTTCTCTAGTGACTATGAGTATGATGTCAGAGAAGATGTTCAGGACATCAGTGATCATAGGAAATCTGCTCTTAAAAGACGGTTTCTGATCAGAAGTCCTCTTCAATGAACAAAGTATTAATCCAATATGGAAAACTGAAGCATGTTAATCAGAGAATAATAACTCTGGAGAGAGAGGTAGGAAAAGACTTTAAAAAATGTCCTTCTATTGTGAAGCTCATAGAGAATGCTAGACTGATGAAAACTGTTACTAACCTTGGTTCTTATTATGAAAGGTAAGTCAAAGAATTTGTTATGAGCATCCCTGATGAATGCAATGTTGAGAATAGTGAAGAATATGGAAAGGTGGTTGTAATAGGAAAAACTATAAATTTTTCTCCTGAAGTGATCAACAAATTTCTAGGAAGGGGTGAAGTTCCTCAAACTGAGTTAGAAGACTATAATGATCAGATATGCTGTGAGATTACTCGTGGGGGAGTGAAGCACTGGCCAAATAATGGAAAACTGTCACCTGAAAGACTTAGTTTTAAGTATGTTATATTTCATAGGATTTCTACGATCAATTGGGTTCCAATACATCATACTTCCACCATTTCCACTAGACTTTGACGATTCATTTATCCTGTAGTTAAAGAGATAAGGTTGAATTTTGGATCTTATATTTTTGAATAAGTTGTGAAGCAAGGGGCATTAACTGCTGTAAAGATGCCAATATGTTTTCCATCACTCATATGTGGCATAATCTTGGGACAATATCCTGATATTCTATTGAATACAAACTATGTGAAGAAAAAAGAAAATCCTTTATCCTTGAACCATAAACTGTTTGGTAGAATACATGTTCTAGACATTGCTGTAACATCGTTGGAGCCACCTAATCCTAGAACCTCAAATAAGGAACTAATCTGTTACTTGAAAGAAAATCCAGAGAGTTGGAAGACTCTATAATAACTATCACATATAGAAAAGTCAACCTTGAATGGTGGATCAAAATTCTAACAAAGGTGTATGTTGGCAAGTTGAGAATGATGAGAATCACGATATTGACAAGAGTGAGGCAAGTATTGATTCTAACACTAATCATGCAAGTACATCTGATAATACATCTACAAGTAATCAAGCTGGTGAAGATAGTGATGCTTCTGGTTTTCAAGAGGATGGTGGTACTAGTCATGCTACTGCTTGATGACTATAACTTTCTTTTATTTTTTCTTGGATATATCTTATGATCCAGTTTATTTTGGTTTATGATTATGTAAGGGCTAAATGCCCAGGATATTTTTTAATTTTGAACCCTAACTCTTTAACTTTAGGTG
Source organism: Vicia faba (assembly GCA_948472305.1). Lineage (NCBI taxonomy): Eukaryota > Viridiplantae > Streptophyta > Magnoliopsida > Fabales > Fabaceae > Vicia > Vicia faba. Next base: position 897,102,592 of record OX451738.1, read on the forward strand.
CTTCAATTGTTTTGCTAATATAGTCTACTTACCTTTGTCACATTGTAGCTACAAATGGGGAGTAATATGATATTGAAGGTGATGAAGCTGGAACTTGCTGAGGGGGAGAATTTTCTAATTCTCTATTTGTGATAGCAGGTTTTGAGGGGGAGTTCCAGATTGTTTTTGAAGAGATGTTAGATACAATGTCTTGACATCATGGTGGGAGAACTTAAATGTTCTATATTTTTAGTGAAGCTATGTTAGTAGATCAACTAACTACTAACTATGTGCGTGAGCTGCTATTTTCTGTGATGTTAACCTTGTATGTGTGTTTTTTTAGAATTGTACCTCTGATGTGTATGTTTGATTTGTTTTCAAGCATATTCTTTTTTGTGTAAGGGTTATTTAAGTGTTTTCTCCAAAATGTGCCTGTGATACGGTGGGAGAACTGACACGGGTGTTTTACGTTTGATCGCAAATGTTGCGGTTAGCAAGAGTCGCCACCGACTTTTCTTTTATCCAAAAGGAAAGGTGAAAAAGCACAAGAAATATCTTTGAGATTATTTCTTGAGTTCAGGGGGTAAATTATGAAAAGGGAAGGTATTATCACCCTTTTCATCCATGGTTTTCCATGGGCTCTTAGTTACTTGCTAGATCACTTCCTTTTTTTGAAATTGTGCTTTGTGTGGTTTTTGAAAGTATTTTGTAAAGAGGCCATTGTTTAGGAAAACTTTGTAATGATTCTCGTTCATAAGAATGTATACAAAGATGTTAATCTTTTGAAAATGTTTTCAAGTTTGTAAGATGTTTTGAAAGTGTAGGTGTTTGTTTTGAAAATAGCAAGGATGTTTTGTTTTGAAAGTGAGAAAGTAATTAGGAGCATTCTACCTACTCAAAAGTATTTCATGTTCATTTCCTATTTCCTTTGACATTGTTATCTTAACATTGATTTGGTAAGTAACCCTATATTTGGATGTAAACGGGACGGGCGTGGGTCATCGTATAACTATGATTAGCAATGTTGCAAGGTATCTTAGCATTCTCTTTTAGGGACTAAGATCATTTGAAAGGCAACATAGATAATGTCATTGAGGGACTATGATCTTATACTTTTCTTATTTTTGCTAAGATACCTCACATGCGTAATATGGCCATTTTGTAAGGCAACCGAGTGGATTTTACCCTAAGGGTGCTTGTGTGCAAGTTTGTTATTTTTCATGCTTGGTTTTGTCTTTGATTAGGGTTTTCTAATTGATTGGTTTTAGTCTTCCCATACAAACCCTAATTACTAGCATTTGTATATAAAGGGATAAATTGCGGAATTTAAAATTACTACGCTATTAAAATACTTGGGGGAGGGGGGTGTACAAATTACAAATGCGGATTGCTAGAAAATAAACCTTATTATCTATTACAACCATATTGAATTTGTACAAGGATTGAATAAATAATGTACAAAATGAATAAATATACATGAATGTAAATGTAAAGAAAATGGATGTTTATTTGGATTTTTTAGGGAAAATGAGTTTTGTTTTAACATAATTAACTAAAAGAAAAATATTTAATTAAATTAGTAAAAAGTAAAACCAAAATTTACTAGGAAAAGAAATTAAATAAAACCCTAATATATTAATTGATTAAAAGAAATTTATTTTGTGAGAAGAATATTTTTGGTATTTTTGTCTTAAAAATAATTTATAGTATTATAAAAATATTTTTGGTCTTTTTATATTTTAAAATAATATATTTAAATTGTGTAAAAGAAAATAACTAAAACCCTAGTTTTTTAATTAAATTTACAAAATCAATTAGTAAAATAAATAAAGTATGATTAAATAAAATAATTTTTTGTGTAAAAAATAAATAAACTATATCAAAATATAAATATAATATTTTTATATTTTTTTGATTTTTTTTAGTATTAGATAAAATATTTAAGAAAACAAATTAATAAAAATGAAAAAATAAAATAAAACGGGCTAGTGTTTGAATAGCCAACAATGGGGTCAGAAGTGAAAAAAAAAACATAAGGCCCAAGGGGATGAGGCCCAGCGCTGCCAAAAAAGTCAGAATATGTGAAAAATATGAAAAAAATTCCAAAAGTGTACCACTGGGGCTCGAACCCAGGTCCATATAGTCACATGCACGCGCTTCTACCACTGGGGTGGCTATACATCCGTTTATTAATATCAAACCATAAATATATATGGTAAACACGTTCCTGAGGCCAACTTCATCTTCAACCTCCCTCCCAGCCTGAACCTCTGTATCTTATTCAATTCTCAACAAAAATGAAAAATGTAAACAGGAAACTTGTGGCAAATTTCCTCATAATTTCAGAAATACAAAGCAATAAAATTATAGATCAAAGACAAACATGAATTTTAATGGCCCTAATCTGAACCCTAAAAATTTCAGAAACTTCAATCATAAAATTCTCTAAGCTTAAGAAACATAAATGAAAACTATGGACATGGTTAGCTTTAGGGCAATGATATCTACATTTTTCATTCACAAATAAACCATTAATGGTGCTTGTTTGAAGAGTTCAAAAGTCAGAAAACTCACATTGGAAAAGGGTATCGTGTTTGGAGTTTGAGTAGCTTTTAGTGAGTTCCAATGTTGGATTAGCTTCCTCAAGTTCCTAGGAAGCTAATGTGATGCTTAGCTTGAGCTGAAAGTGCCTGAGGAGTTCTAGAGAAGTCAAGGTTTAAGGTTCTGTTTTTGAAAATGGTGGATGATGATGGAGGTGTTACAGTGGTGTTTCAGGTGTTGGAATTGTTTGTGTATGTTATTTAGAAGCTTTTTAAAGTAAAATTCCAAGAAACGCACGAGCAAATTTGGAGATTGAATTCAAAACTCAAAAATGACAAGTTTTGAGGTGTTTTTGGTGATTCTGTTTTCTTGGTGTTTTCAGGGCTCAAGAATGCATGGGATTTGTGGCAAATAACTTGTGTATGTATAAGAAAAAGGTCTTGAGGGCTTTGGAGAGTCAGAAGTACAAATTACAAGCTAATTGATATGTTACTTGCTTTTCAAGAAAAGTGGGAAAACAAGTTTCAAGAGGAAGTACAAGTATGTGCTGAGTGATTGTAAGTGTCTAGATAAACTTCTCTTGAGTTATGGGACTTGTATCATCATAAGAAAACAAGTGCAAGGCTCAAGAACAAGTTTTATGCAAAAAGCTACTTTATCAAAATGACATTATGCACTTTCTTCCCAAAATGGATATAAAGCACGACCTTGTATTAAATGGTTGAATTGAGACCTCTAACAACTGGAAAAGCAATTAATTATGGAGTCTCTAACAAGTTTGAGGCCTTCAAAGTAGAGGTTATGCAGTATAAGTTTGAATTTTGAATCTTGTTCATCACAAAATGACTTGTAATTCAAGTGTGAAAATGCTAACTTCATCTCTTCGATTCACCATACTCAAAAATGATCTCAAGTAGTTCTATGACATTTTGGAAAGCTTGTAATATGATCTACAACCCCTCTTTTAATCACTTTTGAAAATTCCCCTTGGAAGCATATGAAAAAGTGCCATGAAGTTAGGTCAAAATCTTGACCAAATTAGGGCAAAATTTCACTAAGTGTTTTGTTTCATGATCATGTGTTATTAAAATTATAACTTGAGATCCAAGCACTTTTGGAAGGAGTTGTGTAAAGAAATGTTGTACATTTCACGGGGATCTACAACTTTCATGTTGAAAGTTTCTTTTGAATCATCTTGCATCATGGTGAAAATTTTGCTCAAAGTTATGAAAAAATAAGAAATTTCCAACACTTTGAAAAATTTCTAAGTTTAGAAATTTTAACTTTTCAAAGTGAAATCTTGAATTTTTGATTTCTTGATGAATAAGTTTCATATTTTGACATGATTTGATGAATTGTTATCTTTGACATTTGATTTTTACAAAAAAGTCAAAGTTTTCCTTTTTAGTATATAGTTGACTTTTGATTAGTTGACTGAAAATTCATCTGTCAATCCATTGGACTTGAGCAATGTTTTGAGCCCTGTCATTAGGTTAAAATGATTCAATTGGACTCTTTAGATGATTCCCTAAACCAATTTATCATTTTCTAGGTCAAAAATCAGGAATTATCCTTTCCCAATCAAAACCTGATTTTGACCATTTTGCCCTTTTGAAGATTTGATCAAATTTCTTGAGAAATTGTAGTCCAAACTTGATCAAATGATACATATGAGTTTAAAATGTTTTTGTGGATAAAGAATTATGAAGTTTTACTGTAAATTGCCCACACTTGACTTTTTCCCCAATACAACTAATTTTTAGGTCAACTACTCAATCGACTGAGCAAAATTGTGATCCAAAGCTTGAAACTTAACATGAGTAATCTTGAGGGTCCATAATGGTACATGAAAGTCATATGGGGATTTTTAAGTTCAAATATCCTTGTTCAATATCAAACCCTAAATTTGGCCATTAGTTCTTAAGGAGGTGTCTTGAGTTGATCAACCCTAGTACAATCTTGAGCCAAAAGAGATCTTGTGAGAAAATTCTTGATAAATTAGAGGGAAAATTTTGGGGTACAACTACTGCCCCTGTTCAATCTTCTTAAGCTTGAAGAGTTAGATTGGCGAGTTTTTCCATTCGTGACTCGAAGGTGGAAGATGATTCGACATTAGAGTGCCCAGAAATTTGCACTCGGTGATGTGATGGTTGATGGTATAGGGAATGGGCTTAAAGATTCCATTCAAAAATTATTCCTGAGAGCCGAGTCAGAATGAGTATCAGAATGACATCCGTATCTGGAGCATATCTGAACTGTATCTGAAAGTTCAATCTGAATGATTATCAGGATGGCATCCGTATCTGGAGCGTATCTGAACTGTATCTGAAAGTTGAATCTGAATGAGTATCATGATGGAATCCGTATCTGGAGCGTATCTGAAAGTTGAATCTGAATGAGTATCAGGATGGCATCTGTATCTGGAGCGTATCTGAACTGTATCTGAAAGTTGAATCTGAATGAGTATCAGGATGGCATCCGTGTCTGGAGCGTATCTGAACTGTGTCTGAAAGTTGAATCTGAATGAGTATCAGGATGGCATCTGTGTCTGGAGCGTATCTAAACTATATTTGAGAGATGAATCTAAATGAGTATCAAGATGGCATCTGTGTCTGGAGCGTATCTGATTTGCATCTGAAAAGCCTTTGAACATTGTTAATGGTAGCTGTTGATTAACCTTATCCTGAAAAGGGTAAAATGTTAGATAATATGCAATGTCATGTTGTATGAAATGCATGGTATAATGAGATTATGATACATGCATTCGTTTTATCGATGTTTATGATATATGGATGCGATGTATGCGTATGTGAGCTAGTTTGCTGCACTGCTTGTTGGATTGGGGAAAATAAATCACCGACTGCTGTTGAGGATACGGAGTGCAAGTCTTCACGTTTTGAAGTGCTGATGAATTTCCACTTAGATAAATAAACTTTGTTGTAAGGGAAGTACCGTGTACTACTTGTAAAATCCTGTTGGGGAATCCTGAGAAATTTGGCGACTTCTAACAGAGAGTAATAACTGAAAGTTTTGTTCCGCTGGGGATTAAACTGCACACTACAGGGGATTTTATGGAAATAGCTTAGAGAGATTTCCCTATATCTTAAATCCATTAGTGATTATTTTTCTATTTTGTTCATTTGTAAACTGTATTTACGTTTAAATGCATATGTTCAAAAATAAATCATTGGACGTTTTCGTAAACAGAACACAAGAATAAAGAAAAACAGATAGTTTTGCACTTTCAAAGGGATATCTTTGTATTGACTTTGAGTAAGTATTTTAGTACAATGAGACAAACGTTCTAGTAAGAGAATGCCGGCGTAAAAAATATTAAAATTTGATACAAAGAAAGGATAGCTATGTGAAATAATCCAATGGGGTTCCCATTCTGCTATAGCCTTCCTGTCTCTGAGCATCTTATCTATTTGTTGCCTTGTCCGAAGCTGATTGAATTGATCAGAACCGTCGAGTTTGTAGGTTGTCCATAAGGTGATCCAATGAGACAAATTCATACGCTTTAATTCCCTAACTTTTTCCTGGACCGCCTTTTCTGGTTTTCAGTCCACCGGGATACCCTTTTTTGCCCAAGCCGCCCTTTTAGGTTTTCAGCTTGCCAGGTGTACAAATTTTTTTGTTTTATCCCTAATTTTTTCTCGAACCTTTTTGGTTCGCCGGGATTCCCTTGTTTTTCCGAGGTGTGTCAACCTAGCGGGTCTCTTATGCGTAGTATCTTTTAACTATGTCCTCATTCACAGGGTGCGGCACGTCGTCTCCATCCATGGTGGTCAAGATCATTGCTCCACCAAAGAATATACTTTTGATTACAAACGGTCCTTCATATGTAGGAGTCCATTTTCCCCTGGGATCACCTTGTGGAAGTATGATACGTTTGATCACTAGATCCCCGACTTGATACATTTAGCATCTGACCTTTTTGTTGAGAGCATTGATCATCCGTTTTTGATACATTTGACCATGACAGACAGCAATAATTCTTTTCTCATCAATCAAGTTCAATTGATCAAGTCGAGTTTGGATCTAGTCATCTTCATTCAACCCTGCATCCTTCATAATTCTGAGAGAGGGGATCTTGATCTCAATAGGCAAGACAACCTCTATTCCGTATACCAGAGAGTAGGGTGTTGCCCCGGTTGATGTGCATTCTGTGGTACGATAACCATGGAAAGCGAATGGTAGCATCTCATGCCAGTCTTTATATGTGACTGTCATTTTCTGTATAATCTTTTTGATGTAATTATTTGTGGCTTCGACAACACCATTCATCTTTGGCCGGTAAGGAGAAGAATTATGATGCTGGATCTAGAATTGCTCGCACAGGGCGGTGATCATAGTATTGTTTAGATTCTTACCATTGTCTATGATGATCCTCTCCGGGATACCATACCGAAAAATGAGATTCTTGTTAATGAACTGGGCTACAACATTCTTGGTAACGGAAGTGAATGAGGCTGCCTCAACCCACTTCATAAAATAGTCAATGGCCACTAAGATGAAACGGTGTCCATTAGAGGCTGTTGGTTTGATTTCCCCAGTCATATCGATGCCCCACATAGCAAAAGGCCAAGGAGCCGTCAAGAAATTAAGAGGAACCGAAGGTACGTGCACCTTGTCAGCATAGATCTGACACTTGTGGCAGGTTCGAGAATGTTGATAGCAATCTGCTTCCATGGTAGACCAGTAATAACCTGCCCGTAGGATTTTCTTTGCCATCGTATGCCCACTAGAATGGGTGCTAAAAGTTCCCTCATGTAGATCATCCATGATCTTTTCTGCCTCAACCTTGTCTATGCAATGGAGCAAAACAGAGTCATGGTTGCGTTTGTAGAGAATGTCATTACTAAGGAAGAACTTAGCAGAGAATCGCCTTAAGAAATTCTTACCATTCACTGAAGCTCCTTCCGGATATTCTTGAGCCTCGAGATACCTCTTGACTTCGTGAAACCAAGACCGGTCCACTACTTCTTCAGTATTAATCTCGTGACAGTGAGCTGGTTCATCCATTCATTCAATGGTGATCTTAGGAGCCTCGTTATCCCATTTAAGTTTAAACATGGATGACATTGTGGCTAGTGCGTCCGCTAGTTGATTTTCTTCTCGCGGGAAATGCTCGAAGGTAATCTTCTCAAAATGTGGGATCAATGTCAACACATGTTCTTTGTAGGTGATAAGGTTAGGGTGTTCAGTGTCCCATTCCCCTTTGATCTAGCTAATGACCAAAGCTGAATCTCTGAATACATTTATGGATTTGATCCCCAAATCTATGGCAGCTTTGAGACAAAAAATGCACGCTTCGTATTCTGCCATATTATTTGTACAATTGAAGCAGAGTCTTGCCGTAAAGAGAGTATGATATCCTCCAGGAGATATGAGTACAACACCTATACCATTGCCGAGTGCGTTGGACGCCCCATCAAAAACCAGGGTCCATCGGGATCCTTGTTCAGGTCTGTCATATGGTCTGCGTTCTTCACAGTTGTTTACCATCATGATGTCTTCATCTGGGAATTCGAACTTCATGGATTGGTAGTCCTCCATAGCTTGGTGAGCAAGGTGATCGACTAGTACACTTCCCTTTATTGCTTTTTGGGTAGTATACTAGATGTCATATTCTATCAGGATCATCTGCCACCTCGCTAATCTCCCAGAGAGGGAAGGTTTCTCGAAGATGTATTTTATTGGATTTATTTTAGATATCAATAAGGTAGTATGGGTCAGCATATATTGTCTTAGCTGGAGAGCAGCCCATGCCAGAGCGCAACAAGTTTTCTCGAGCAATGAATATATTGTTTCACAGTCGGTAAACTTTTTGCTCAGGTAATAAATAGCATGCTCTTTTCGGCCAGACTCGTCATGCTGCCCCAACACACACCCCATTGAATTTTCTAAAACAGTTAGATACATGATCAAAGTTCTTCCCTCGACTGGTGGCATCAAAATAGGAGGCTCTTGTAAGTACTCTTTGATCTTGTCGAAAGTAGTTTGGCACTCATCATTCCATTTGACTACTTGATCTTTCTTCAGTAATTTGAAGATTGGTTTACAAGTAGCTGTCAGGTGAGAAATGAATTTGGAAATGTAGTTTAACCATCCCAAGAATCCTCTGACTTCCTTCTCGGTACGAGGAGCAGGCATTTCTTGTATTGCTTTCACCTTGGCAGGATATACTTCAATACCTTTACCACTAACGACAAAGCCTAGGAGTTTACCAACACTTACCCCAAATGTGCATTTCTTCAGGTTCAACCTCAGCTTGTACTTCTTTAACCTCTCAAATAATTTCTGCAAATGACCAAGATGTTCCTCTTCGGTTTAAGATCTGGCTATCATGCCGTCCACATAGACCTCTATTTTGTGATGTATCATGTCGTAAAATAAGGCTACCATGGCACGCTGATAGGTTTCCCCAACATTCTTCAGCTCGAATGGTATAACCTTATAGCAGAATGTGCCCCTTTGTGTGAAAAAGGTTGTTTTTCCATGTCCTCAGGCGCCATTTTGATTTGGTTGTAGCCTGAGAAACTGTCCATGAAGGAAAACACTTTATGTTGTGCCGTATTATCAACTAGAATATAAATGTGGGGAAGTGGGAAATCATCCTTATGGCTTTCCCTATTCAAATCTCTGTAGTCCACGCACATTCGTACCTTGCCGTTCTTTTTAGGCACAGAAACAACATTGGAAATCCATTATGGATAGGAAGTGACGACCAAGAATCCGATGTTGAATTGTTTCATGACTTCCGCTTTGATCTTCTCTGACATGTCTGGTCGCATGCGATGGACCTTTTGTTTTACCGGTGGGAAGTCTTCTTTTGTTGGTAGACGATGTACCACGATGTCTGCATCAAGTCCTAGCATGTATTCGTACGACCAGGCAAAGACCTCAACATAATCATGTAGCAACTGAATCAGGCACTCTTTGACACTAGGTTCAAGATTTGCACCCACTTTGACTTCTCTTTTGTCTTCTTCGGTACCTAGGTTAATTGTGTCCACTGGTTCTTCGTGGGGCTGTATGGTCCTCTCTTCTTGTTGTAGTAACCTGGCGAGTTCCCCTGGTACTTCATAATCTTCCTCACCTTCGTCTTTGTCTTGGTAGATTAGATTTTCATAATTACAGAAGGCCATAGAAGAATCTTTACCCATGGAATCCCGAATGGATGTAGATCTGCATTTTGAATGTGAGTGTGTGTAAGAGTATAACTATCTTTGAAAGAAATGAAAATGTAAAAAGAAAAACAACGAGCACAAAGTTTTGTATGCAAAAACGTCCATGAATCATTGATGACATATGAAAATGAGATAATAACCCTTATAAATGGACCATTGAGCCTCGGGTAAGACACAAGGTTTTAAGAGTCTGGATTGTTTAATATTACAGATCCGACAAAACTTAAAGACAAATTACTGTTGGATAAAAGTGATTGGGACAAAATCTCTAGCTTCCCAGTTGCTGAGCCCTCCATTGACATTTGGGAAAATCCAATCCTCCAAGTTATAGTTGTCTTCATCATCCTCCACTGTGTTGACTTCGTGGTTGCTGATCTTCAAGGGTGGTCCTCCGGCACGAGCACGGCGTATAACTTTCTGGGCTCCTGAAGTGAAACCCAAACCAAATTTGTCAGATTTGTATGGGATATCTGGGAGTTGGCCCCAAATAGTGCACCCACCTTCTTCTATCACTGCCTTGGCATCTTTCAAAGATGATATCTTGAGCGGAGGCCTTGTAATCTTTGGGACTTGGGAAACAACCTTGGTTACTACCACAGTTTGCGGGACTTATTTAAAGTGCTGGAATGGAGTTTTAATAAATTCACCATCTAATTCCATATATCTGAAGGAATTTAGATGATTGACCATATACTCTTCTTCTCTATGAAGAATGATGATTTTCCCCTGAATTGGATATTTCATCATTTGATGCAACGTAGAGGTAACAGCGCTAGCATTGTGAATACACGGTCGACCTAATAAACAGGAATATGAAGGGCGAATATCCATTACATAAAAAGTTGAATCAAATGTTTGGGTTCCAACTTTTATGGGGATGTCCACTTCCCCATGCACCATCCTTTTTAAGCCGTCGAAGGCCCTCACTACTATGTTGCTAGGATTCAAGGTCAATCCTTCACAGTCAAGCCTATCAAGAGCCTTTTTAGGCAACACATTCAGAGATGAATCGTTATCAACCAAGACATGAGCCAAAGGCGTGCGCCTGCATTCGACTGAGACATGCAATGCCTCGTTATGCTTCCTCCCCCTTGGCGTTAAATCAGCATCCGAAAAACCTAACCAATCATCTGCGGTCAAGCTGGCTACGCAATCCTAGAATTGATCGGCAGATGTTTCTTGGGGCACATGGGGAGTTTTAAGGTATTTTACCAAGGCCTTTGCATGAGCCTCAGAACATAGCAATAAAGCCAACATGGAAATTTTTGATGGAGTTTACCCCAGTTGTTCGACCATGTTGTAGTCGCTTCTTTTTATGATCCTTAGGATTTTCTCCATTTCTTTTCAGGAGGTCTTAGGGATAGCTACTGATTGTGCCTTCGTCCGGACAGGCTCAACCAAAATACCTTTGCCTCGAGTCTCAGTTGACTCAGCAGTAGGAATGTCAGTAGGGATGATAACAAGGACTGCAACAGTTTTGTCAATAGGAGTATTAGCAGAGATGATTGCAGGACTGGGAATAGCCTTTGGAGGAGCAACAACAACATGAATAATTACAGGTCCAGAAATAGCTTTTGGAGGAGCAATTTCTGGAGAGAATACCCTTCCACTTTGGGTTATCTTGCTAGTCCCTGCGATGTTACTGATATCGGAGTCAACTTTCTCAGAACTTGAATTTTCAGCAACTGGACAATCTTGCTTGATACCGTGATAGTAGACATCACCTCCATAATTCCATGGGACGGTTTTGTCTGACGAATACGAGATTGGTCCAGGAATTGTAATTATCAACGGAGCTACTTTAGGAACTGATGTAATTCTAACGGGTCTTTTGGTGGAGACCTTGGAAGAATTGGCGGAAATGGTCACTATGGAAACATCATTATAAGAAGCAGTTAGAATAGAAGTCTTCTCGAACAAAATATCCTTGTCATCTATTAGGCATTGAACGCCTGCTTTTAAAAAATGACAGCTGGTTGGTGAGGATAAACATAAATGACAGCTTTAATCACAACCTGGGAATAAACCGATATTTAACAAGTTATTTTTGATAGTCAAGAGTGGGGTCACAAGTTCATCAACCAAAGTAACAAACATATCTTCCTCAACGGCATTGACATCACGGCCGTGCTTGGGCATAGGGGCTGTGATGACATTGGGAATTTCTGGCGCATCAAATTCAATCTCTTTGGCTTCAAGAAGGTCTTGTACCTTGTTTTTTCAGAGCCCAACAGTTGTTAGTGTCATGGCCGGGACTCTCAGAATGGTATGCACAACGAGAATTAGGATGATAATGAGGAGAGGTTGTTTTAGAATTCTTTGGAGCATCTTTCAAAGTTACTAGATTGGATCTTAACAAATGTGGAAATACCTGAGATAGTGTCATATTAATTAGGGTGAACTGTTGGACTCGTCTTTCTGTTCTCGGTTGGTTGCTTCTTTTCTAAGCAGGCGCATGTTTAGGAATCATGACATCCCCCACCATTGGATGGCGTTCAACCCTATCTTGATTTATCTGAGGATATACAATAATAACTTCTTTTTTTCCAATGAATGGTTTTCTTACAGCAGCAGAGGATACGTCTTTTTGAATCTTCCCATTCTTTATCCCGGCTTCTACTCTTTCTCCGGTCAATATTAATTCGGTAAAACCTGCCGAGGAACTCCTAATTAAGTGATTAAAGAAAGGACCGGACAAAGTACCCAAAAACATGTCTACTAACTCTCTTTCAGATAGGGGAGGCTGGACTCTTCATGCTAAGTCCCTCCATTTTTGAGCGTAGTCTTTGAAGCCTTCACGTGAAGCCATGGACATACTCTGGAGTTGAGTACGGGTGGGAGCAAGGTCTGTGTTGTATTGTTATTGTTTGTAAAAGTAAGCGGCAAGATCTTCCCAATTATGAACATTGGCTCTTTCTAATTGATAAAACTAATCAAGTTGAGTTTCGGACAGGATGTCTTGAAAGAAGTGTACCCATAAATCCTTGTCAGTAGTGTGAGGCTATATTTTCCTCACATAGGACCTGATATGCATTTTAGGACATGAAACTCCGTCGTATTTGGAGAACACCGGTGCCTTGAATTTTTGAGGAATGAAAATCCCAGACACTAAACCTAACTCCTCATAGTCCAGTCCAGGAACTTTTTAAATTTACATTACACTTAACCGCTCTTCCAAATGCTTATACTTGTCGTCGGATGGAGGGTATTGTTCTTCAGAATAATCTTCTTGTTCCTCTTCCTCTTATGAATCTGTCTGGGCCACTGTTTCCTTGCCTTTCCCATCTTGTTTTTTCTTACCAAATGACGTTGCAAAGTCTAAGGTCCGTCTAGCTTGTCCGTGAAACCTTCTTCCCATATTTAGAACTCCGGTTATTTTCTTTGTTTTCTTTTTCTTCTCTTCAACCAGCAAGGTCTTCAACTCTTCTTGTCCTTTGGCTAGAGTTAAGAACATTTATTGAAACTGAGCATTCTGTGCTTGGAGGTCTTTCACCGTCTGATCGAGATCCATCTTACTAAAATAAACAGTAGAACGATGAGGATACTTGTCGTAAGAAACCTGCTTATGTTATGATGAATGGTAAATTCATATGCAATGATTTCAAGGAACTTAGAGATTTAAAATTGCTTTAGACCAAAAAAGGAACACACGTCATATTAATAAATCAAAGCTTGAGTAAATCATGCCTCTTTTGGGTTTACAAAGAAATACAAAAATTCTAAGATAAAAAGGTAGTACGCATCCTCTTTGGTGTGATGTAGGAATTCAGGCTCCGCTCCTCATGAAGTTGCTTAGGGAGTTCCAAAACCTTCTTCTCACTAGCGTAGAATTGGGCTTCGAAAGCGTCTCGCTCCCCCTTGAGCTGTATCCAATCTCTTTTCAAGTCTTCAAGAGAGGTGGGCATGTCAGGATGCAAGATAGTGTACGGGACATCTCCTTCCGCAACAGGCTCTATGATTACTTGGAGAATGGAGGAGTAAGGCATCATAAGATTTTAAGCACGAGCTCGTACCCATTTTAGGTAAGGCTCAAGAGGGATGGAATTCTTATTCCCCAAAGTCTTTCTATCTACCTTGTTCAACATCCTCCAAGCTCGGATAAATCTCTGGCGATGACCTTGATCGTCATTCTCGTAGTCAAATACCAAACCTTGAATGAGCATCTCATGTGGGCCATCCCTTCGGGCGTAACCAAACTGTCTTAAGGCAAAGCAAGGGTTGTAGGTGATACCTACCCTAATGCCAAGTAAAGGGAAATTAGGGAATTCTCCACAACGGTCGACGATGATAACATTCTCTATAGATCGGGAACACCAATGGATGTCTAAATGTTTGAGCGTCATCAACCTTTGTGACCACCTTGAACCTTGCTCGTTCTTCAATACAGATTAGGGAAGATGCGAAATAAACCATCTTGCCAAAAGAGGAGTACAACACATAAGGATACCCCTTTTCCTCATAGTGAGAGTGTGAAAGGAATGTAGGATGTCCCCTAACAAAGTAGGCACCGGGATACGGGACATGAAGATTTTGATGGTGTTCACATATATGAGTTGGTCAGGATTTGGAAACAAAACCATCCCATAGATGGGGAGAGCTACAATTTCCTCAAAAGCTTGCAAATCCAAAGAGTTCCAACAATTTTGGGCTTTCTCAAACAAGAACTTTGCTAGGAAACCTTTGACACTACTCCTTGTTTCCAAATTAGTTGTGATATCAGATGGTTTCAAGTGTAGAGCTTGAGCAATCTCTTCTGGCTTTGGATCTCTTTCTGTACCGTTGAAAGGTAGTTGATTGAGAATGGGAATCCTCAAGATTTGGGAGAATTCTTCCAAAGTTGGCACAAGTTTATAATCGGCAAATGTGAAGCAATGGTGTAAAGGATCAAAGAACTGAAAGAGCACCTTCATCATGTCTTCATCAGTGTTGGAGGTGACCAAGTTTAGGAGACGACCATGTCTTTAGGTGAATGGAGAATTTTCAGAAATCCTTGATGCTAACTCTTTGAGTTGAGGAGGGATCCTTACAAGATTGACTTGAATAGTTTTCATGCGAATAGAATCCATGTCCTACAAAACAAAACAAAGATAAATCCCAAGATCCTTGAAATGGTTAGTGAGTATGAGTGTGATGTTATGATTTTCATGATGTTATGATGTTATGTACAAGTAAATATACACAGACAAAGCAAACAAGTTCTTAGGTTTAGGCTTGCATGGAGTTTTATAGGTAAGTACCCTCTTGAAGTTTAGTTGGCTCAAACCTGTCCTAGTAATAGTAACCGGGTTCTAAGGAGCTCAATATCACCGATTTGTTTCTTTGGTCATTTTTTCAGCACAAGCCTCTTTAATGATGACCGAAATATCCCAAAAAACCAAACCTCAATGAGTGTAGTATCAAGTATCTACCAACTTTAGACTGCACCAAAGTCGGTCATCTCACTACGTCCTAAAGGCCATGTTGGTCAAGTAAAGGTTCTAAAAGTTTATTAGTGCTTCAGGACATCACTCAGCGGCCCCGTATTCTCCTTAATTAACTCAAAGGCTACCGGTACCCATAAATATGTCACACTAACGCAGCTATTGCTTAGACCATGTTGGTGTACCCATGTTTACCGTGGAAATTGGTAAACAACCGCTGATCTTCCAAAAGGTTACTTATTTGGTGACTCGCAGGATCGATCAGATTGATCCTAAGACATGGTTGATTTTGGGGTTTTGACTAAGTTTAATAATGGTTAAATGACAAGAAAATAAAGAAGCTTTATGTAAATTGCATGAAGAAGAAAACTTGATAGAATAAAAGAAGGCTTGAAATGAAGGCTTCGACTGGAAAAGTAAATGAAGAGCAATAAAGTTCTTGAAAATAAATGACTTTGATTAATTAAAATGGTGTTTCACACATACATTCTCAACAATTCTTTCGCTCACACTGGGTACTTGAATCTATATGAGTGACTTGTATATAATTGTGAACACAAGCGAAAAACTACGTGAACAACTAATATTTATACTAAACACATCTCAAGTAACCGTCGGGAAGTTACGCTGCTTCGAGATGACTCCACTTGGCACGCTCACAGCATTCGACGCTCCAGATCTTGGCACGTTGCACTTGGTAACCACTGGGAACCGTTTTCCCTCCAAACATTTGAATCTCAAACTGTTCCACTCTGAGCGTCGAATACCTCTGTCGAGAAGCACCTTCGACGTTGAAGGCAACAGGATTCTTACTTAGAAGAAATTTTCCAAGTACCTTGCCATCTTCTGATGAGCATTTCGACAGAATCAGCTGATCGAAACTGTCCCTCATGATTAATGGTTTATATTAATAAAAACAAAGGTGTCGAGTTTAGGAGCCAACAAATTGCCCCCCAAGAATGCCTTATTTCGACGCTGAAAAGAAAAAGGCATTCTTTGAGATTCCACTCGACACCTGTCCTTCATTCTTAGCCACAGATTAACCTGTGCGCTTTTTGTCTTCTACCAACCAACTGACAATCCCAAGAAAAAGCCATCATTCCATCTGTACCTAAGACGTCACCTCAGTAAGGCGTTTAGCGTGCCCAATGTCTTTTCACAGATTGTCATCATGACAATTTCCCAAAAACGAGGGCGCACGCTGCACCGTTTCGTTTCTGCAGAACGGCTATGTCAGCGAAGGAGCGCCACGTGTCCCACTATCTTCTGCAACATTAAATGGCCTCGAATTTTGTGATTTCCCAACCACTATAAATAGCGCTAAGTACCCATTGTGGGACTTTTTCACGCCATTCTGCATTCAAACCTTATTGTTAAACAAAACTTCTGCAAACTTGCAAACACTTTGTTCTTCACTCCACCTTCAATCTTAACCCAAAAATGGCTTCAGGTGTCGATGCTCACGTTCGATTGTGTCTCTTTCTAAACCAGAAGATTCTTCCTCTTCTATTTTCAGGAGACCACCGAAAGTTCAGCACCAAAGACTTCAGAGACACTAGACTCTGCTGAACACAGTAGGCCACAAGAGGAGGAATTGGCGAACGATGAAGCCAATGCCGAAGCAGAGGAACAACAACCAAAAGAAACTCAAGTGATCGATCTGTCAGAGGAACAACATGACGAAGGGGATCCCGCTGATGCTGGCACTACAGAACTACATGTCGAAGAGAGTCATGTCGATGCAAACGCTACTCAACAACTTCAACCCCAAGCCAACGCTGCTGTAAGGGTTACCGCCTCGACAAAGCCTAAGTCTAAAGAAGACTTGGCACTCTTGAAGAAAACTGATCCCATTCGCTACCTGAACGCCATTATCGAGAGTAGGGGAAGTTCATTTGACCTTAGTCATGATGCTTCTACTGCATCGGGGAAGTCCACTTCGACTTCTCCTCTTGATGAGGCTTTAATGAAGGTCAAGGCTCAGTTCTTCAAGAAAGATATGATGAAGGCTTTGGAGGGGGATCCTACTGCTCCGTCTTGTTTGGGAGCTGTTTTGAATGCAGTCGACTTGCTTACTGTGACTACAGAGGTTTCGAGCTTTATCTTGGAGTTATACTCCATTATTGATCAAGTCTTAGCAGACTATCGACGTCAGAGGGGCTTCAACAGCCAGCTCGAAGCGTTACATGGCAAAAGTTCTTCTGCCTGGACTGAGGTAGCTGAGACGACTTCTCGAATTGCAGAGTTGTCGAAGCAGAAAGCGTCCAAGCAAGAAGAAATTGACGCCATAGATAGAGACAATGCCTCTATAAAGGCACAAATCGAAGAGCTGGAGGCCAAGATAAATGCCAATACCAAGCGAAAGGAGGAGCTTATCTCGACTGTTTCAGACACAGAGAGCCAAGCTGAAGTTACACGAGGCCTAGAGTTTGCTGAGAAAGCCTAAGCCTTCGATGACCAGATTGCCAAACTTTCCCAGGCGAATGCCTTGTGTAACAAAAGACTGGAGTTGCAGCAGGCCAAGTACCTTAGACTTAGAGATTCTATCCCCTTCTAATTTACTCAGCCATTTATTAACCATGTATTGTAATATTTATTTGACAATGTAACCATTTTGGCTAATTCTTATAAAATTTTCCATTTTGGCTATTTATGGTTAATTTGATCATTACTTGCTATTTATTTTGATCTCTTGGAGCATAGGTTTATACTTTTTCAAATATTTTCCGTTTACTCTCAAGAGTCTTTTATCTTCACCTAACTCTTCGACTTCATAAGCTCCACCAGAAAAAGTTTGGATAATTCTGAATGGTCCTTCCCATTTGGGTGACCATTTTCCCATGCTTCGATCCCTTCGATCCATGGGGAGAATCACCTTCCAAACTAATTCTCTAGGCGAGAATGCCTTAGGTTTCACTTTTTTATTGTAAGAGTCTTCTACTCTTTTCTTCTGAATCCTTAGTAGGTCGAGAGCGTGTAGTCTTTCTTCGTCTAAATCTACTAGTTCGTCTAACATCATATCCCAATAAACTTCAGAGGGGATATCATGATGTCTCTGAACCCTTGCAGATTGAAGACAAATTTCCGCTGGCAACACTGCGTCATGACAAAAGGTTAGCCGATATGGTGTCGTACCTATGGCTTCTTTTGGGGACGTTCGAAGGCCCACAAGATCTGGTCTAACGTCTTATGCCAATTTTTTGGCTTCTTCCCTACATGCTTTTTTATCAAGCCAATCACTATTTTATTCGCTGCTTCAACTTGACCGTTTTCCTGTGCATAATAAGGCGTTGATGTTAGGAGTCTAAAGCCTGTTTCTTGAGCGAATTCCTGCATCTTTCGACCGGTGAAAACTGATCCTTGATCAGTAGTTATAGTTTCAGGGATTCCAAATCTAAAGATAATGTTCTTTTAAATAAATTCAATGACATTTTCTTGGTCTACATTGACTAAAGGAATAGCTTCGATCCACTTAGTGAAATAATCAATGCCTACCAATATATACTTCTGGCTCTTTGATGATGCTGGTCGAATCTCTCCAATAAGGTCCAACGCCCATCCTCTAAAGGGCCAAGGTTTCACTATTGAGTGAAGTTTGCTTGCTGGTACATGCTGGATGCCTGTATGGACTTGACATTCCTGACACCCCTTGGCGAACTCGACACAATCTTTCAAGATGGTGGGCCAGTATAGTCCTTGTCAAAACAACAACCATTTCATCTTATGGCCTACTTGGTGAGCCCCACATGCTCCGACGTGCGTAGTCGAAAGGGCTATGTATGCTTCAGTTTCACTTAAACACTTTAGCAATACCCCTTCAGGCGTCTTTTTAAATAACTCATTACCCATGAGTACGTAACTCAACGCCCTATATTTTATTTTTCGTTCTGGCGAAGCTGCTGGATTTTGTAGATAATCCACAATGGGTTTCCTCCAATCTTGCTCTGACAAATTGTCTATGAACGAAATTTCGAAGTTCCTTTGATCAGCATATCCTAGTCTTGTCGATTTCAAATCTGTTGGTGACAGACAAGTTGCTTTTATTTTCTCCCGGACTTCGATTGCTCTTTGTAATCTCGTTTTTGAAATTTTGTACCCAGATGCAATTTGTGCCAAATCGTTGGCTATTTGATTTTCCAATCTGGGTATGTGTCGAATGTTGACCATTTCGAATTTTTTCAATAAACGATTTGCTATCACAAAGTACATAATAAGATTTTCTCTTATGCACTTATATTCTTTTGTGACTTGCTTAATGACTAACTCTGAGTCTCCCATTATTTCGACTCGAGTTGCCCCCAATTCCAACAATATCTCAAGGCCAGTAATTAGAGCTTCGTACTCAGCCTCATTGTTCGAACAAGTACCTGATATCTTGTACTTGAATGTTGTTGGAATTTTTTCTGGAGAAATAATCAAGACCCCTACTCCTGTTCCATCTTTATGGCTGGAACCATCGAAGTAGAATTTCCAAGGCTCTATCTCCACATAATTGATACTCTCAACCTGAATTGAGTGGTCGACTATAAAGTCTGCCACCACTTGTCCTTTCACTGCCTTAAGAAGCATAAAGGTCAAGAAGTATTCAGTTAACGCTAGCGCCCACTTGCCAATTCGGCTGTACAGGATGGGTTTCGACAACATGTACTTGAAAACATCAAAATGAGACGAAACATACACATCAACTGGTTTTATATATTGTTTGAGCTTTGTACAAGAGAAATAAAGACATAGACATAATTTTTCAACTTCGCTATATCTAGTTTCTGCATCGTTCAAAACTCTACTAAGATAGTAAATGGGTCTTTCGACTCCATTTTCATCTTCTTGGGCTAACATGCTTCCCAAAGTTTTGTCGGATGCAGCTATGTACAATCTCATACTCCTGTTGCTGCAAGGAGGCACCAAAATAGGTGGCTTTGTGAGATACCCTTTGATTTTGTCGAAGGCTTGTTGTTGCTCTTGCCCCCATTCGAATCTTTCTTTGTTCAATCGAAGTAAGGGTGAAAAGGCTTGAGCTTTCCCACTTAGGTTAGATATGAATCTCCTCAAGAAATTTATCTTGCCTAGCAGAGATTGCAGTTCCTTTTTGTTCGCTGGCGCTTTCTCTTCCAGAATTGCCTTCGTCTTGTTCTGGTTGATTTTGATTCCTTTCTTGTGGACAACGAAGCCCAAGAAATCTCCAGCTTTTACACAGAATGCACACTTCAAAGGGTTCATTTTCAGACCATGTTCTCTCATTCTTTCGAATGATTGTCGAAGGTGGTCTATATGGTTCTTCCTGGAAACAGATTTTACAACAATGTCATCAATATATACTTGCATAAAAGTGTTAATAAAATCATTGAAGATAGAGTTCATCGCTCGCTGATATGTTGCCCCAGCGTTCTTTAGGCCAAAAGGCATCACTACCCATTCGTAAGTGCCTAAAGCCCCGAGGCATCGAAAAGCTGTTTTCGACACATCTTCTTCAGCAATGAATATTTGATTATATCCTGAATAACCATCGAGCATACTCAGGTACTCATAGCCAGCGGCTGAATCGACTAGCATTTTCGCCACAGGCATAGGATATTCATCTTTGGGTGTAGCAGCATTCAAATCTCTGAAATCTATGCACACCCTTAATGTACCATTCTTTTTAATCACGGGCACAATGTTTGCAATCCATTCGACATACCTCGTAGCTCGTATGAATTTGCACTTCAGCAGTCTTTCGACTTCCGTTTTGATCTTCGACAGTATTTCTGGAGCGAAGCGTCTTGGACTTTGCTTGACTGGCTTCTTCCCAGGTTTGATTGGCAACTGAAGTTCTACCAATCCTCTGTCGAGACCAGGCATCTCATTGTAATCCCATGTAAAACAGTTCTTGAACTCCTTTAACAAATGGATTACTTCCAACCTGAGTTCTGGGTCTATTTTTGCGCTAATGTAAGTTGGCTTTTTCTCTAACCCTTCGCCCAAGTTGATTTCTTCTAAAGGATCCTGCGCTAGCATCTTGATGTTGTTCGCTAAGGGGTCCTTTTCGAATCCCAAAGGCTCATCATCGTAGATGGCGTCGAGACTTTGTTGCTGCATTCCTTCTGACATGATATCAGGAGGTTCTGGATCGAAATCCTTTCCAGGACCTGCAGAAGGTAACTCTTGATCATTGGCCTGTGTGGCCATATATTTTACTTCGGCTTTGAGAGCCGTTATCAACCTTGTTTTGGCTACGTAAGCCGAAATTCGCTGCAGTGATTGTGACTCAGTCATTGTCACTGAATTCACTTCCCCAACCAGTTGGCTGGATATCAGTTAGCCCACTAAAATCAATGTGGGACAAGTCTTCTCTGTCCCATTGAAAACCATGCTCAGGGTGCAGGTATAAGGAACAAAAAGTATTTGGCGCTGGCGCCAAGTCGAAGTCAGGTGTTGGGCATGGCCCAATGTGAGCCAGATTTTTGTCGAAGTCTACCAATCCTAGGTGATTTACTTCGCCCAAGTAATAGCTTTGATCTGCTTCTATGTTTTCGACCATTCCATCAGGACGCCATAGTATCAACCTTTGGTGCATTGATGATGGTACAGCTCCAACACCATGTATCCATTCACGGCCCAACAAAATATTATAATTTGGTTTGGCCGATATGACCATAAACATAGTTGGTCGAAGGATAGATCCCACCTTGATGTCCAGTTGGATCACACCCATAGTGGTCCCTATGCCGCCTTCATAATTCGACAGGACCATGTTGTGAGGCTTGATGTTCTCATCGCTTTTGCCTATTTTTCTTAGCATAAAGTGAGGGATGATGTTGATGGTTGCCCCACAGTCCACCAAGATCTTATTTACTGTGGTTTCTTCTAGTTTAGCCCTTATAAATAAAGGCTTGAGGTGATTTTTCATCGCCTCTGTAGGAGGTTCGAAGAACCCATTTTGCTCTTCAGTAGCGCCATTATCCATGACGAAATAGCACACTGGCCTATGCTTGTTCAACTTCCCAATCGCTTGTTTCGACCTCCACCTGGCGGTTGAACTCTCTTGGCAAAACTGAGACTATGTTCACCATGATATCTAGGGTGTCATCAGACTCAGAGCCATCTTCGTTATCAACCTCACCCTGGTTAGGCCAGACTAGCCTATTGGTCACTGGTTTTCTTTCCAGAGGCTTCCTCTGCTTTCTCTGAGGAACATTTGAACTTGATTCTGCCTTTGGTTCATTAGCAGCTTCCCTCTCAGCTTTTCGCCGCCTCTGGTATCTTCTCCATTGAGATCGAGACATGGGATTCTTCCCTTTGTAGTTGCTTGATACCTGGGTCACTTTAAGGGTAGCAACCTGAGGTTCTTTCTTATGTGTAAAAGATGAACCTCTTGGCACTTCGAAGGAGTGCCATCTTTCCTCGCTTGGCCTCTTTCGACCTGATGTTTTGTACCATGTATCAACTGGCACATTGGTTAGAGGCCTGAAAGTCAGTGGCCTCTTTTCTTGATATGAACCCTTTTGGTAGGTTCTTCTGGGGTCATGTCGAGTATCAACACTTTCCCTTTTTCTATTTGCTGCTCTTACACCTTGAATATGTTCAACAACTTTTTTGTCGAAAATCGAGCTGCATCGAAGACACAACATCACTTCTGACTTCTTCTTATGGCATCTTTGCAGGAAATCTGCCAGATTTTCATTTTCCCGAGGGAAAGCAGTTTTGTTGGCTTGTTCTTGCCTAATAGCCTCCTCTGATGCTTTTGGTTCAGAGACTTCGACCATGTTGACATTCATGGTGTCTTTGGTGGCAAGAGTCAACTGCTTCATCTGAGTCTCCAAGTCCTCTGTCTGGCCTTGAACTGCAGCCAAGTAGGAACTGGGTTTTGTTCCAGATTTTTGGGCTCCAACTGTCTCCAGCTTCGGGCTTTCGACCGCCTTTTGGACGGCTTCAATTGTTTTTCTAGATAGATTCCCAGAAAAACTGCCAAAGATTGGCATGTTGACATAGTCCTTTGTGACTTCGACCATTGTGATTCCTGGCCTCTTCGCATGGCTTCTGGATGCCTCGATCACGTTCACTTCTGAAGGTTCAGCATAATGGGCTTCAGCCTGCAAAGGGTTAGAGTCCACAGTCATGGGGGTCTTGTCAGCAAACTTCAACCTCCCTTCTTCGATAGCGTCTTGCACGAGATTCCTGAAAAGAAAACATTGATATGTTTTATGGCCCAGAAAATTATGATATTTACAAAAGACCCTCTTTTTTCTTTGATCAAGAGGAGGCACTTTTACCCCTGGGGGTACTATCATTTGGCCATCTTTTACAAGTAAGTCAAAAATTTCATCACATTTTATAATATCAAAACTGTAAGTCTTTTTGGGGAACCTATCGTTGGTCCTTTCCGGACCAGTGGGATTTTTTCCACTTGAGGGGACTAACAGTTTGCAAGAGTATGGTGGCCCTTGTTTCAGTTCCGCTAAATCGACCTCGCTTTCTTCGACGGTTATAGTTTCGTCGAAGGTTTCTGGATCTTCATCATCCATTTCGACATACGTTATCCTCTCTCTTTTATGAGTTTTTGTCGCCTTGGCTTTTTCAGCCTTAAGGCGTTCTACCTGTCAAACTCTATCGGCCAATTGGGCCATGTCTCTCAGGTATTGAGTGTCTAATTTCTTCCTAATGGAATAGTCTAGCCCTCCTGCGGCTATTTCGACTAACTCATGTTCTGGCACTTGCGTAAAGCATCTTGCTTTGAGCAACCTAAACCTATTTAGATATTCGTCTATAGGTTCAGTGAAACGTCTCTTTACACTGGCCAATTCTTTCAGGCTTATCTTGGTTTGTCCCATGTAGAATTACTCATGGAACAATCTCTCCAACTGGGTCCAATGATGGATCGAATTGGGGGGAAGAGTTGTGAACCAAGTAAACGCGTTCTTTGTTAAAGAACTTGGGAAATACTTAATCCTCAGGTTTTCGTTGTTTGAAATATCTCCTGCTTCGATCAAGTATCTCGCCATATGTTTGACAGTAGATTCTGTCGTGTCCCCTGAAAATTTAGTGAACTTAGGGACTTTACATCTAGGAGGTAAGTCTGTTTATAACACATATTCTGACAGTGGGGATGTGAAGTTGGGTCTACGAAAGCCCATATTCATCCCATTTTGCGTCATGATTCTTTCGATCATGGCTGCCAGGTTATTTTCCAAACCCATGTTTTGGTATTGGATGTGCTGAACTACTTCGTCAACATTTTGGTTTCTGTTGACTATCCTTACCTCTGGGGCTATGACCCTAGGTTCTTCGACAGGCTGCTCCAATCGTGCCCTAAGGTTTTCTTCGACAGGCTGTTGGACTTGGTTAATAGTGGTTTCTTCCTCTAAAAGTATACCTTGGTTTCCCCTTATTTGCGCCCTTTGGGGCTGTCGAATAGGTTGGGGTACCCCAAAGAAATCAGCCAGACGCGTCATTTGCATTGTCATCTGCTAATTCGACTGGGTGGTGTTTTGTATTAGAGGATTCAGCATTGTACTTAAAGTTTATGCCAACATTTGAACCATATCATGGTTGCTTTCGTCCATTTGCTGCCTCAAGACTGCTGTCGAGGCATTTGTAAGGCCATGCGCTACTTGGGACGTTCCTCCTAAGAGTTGGGTCCTATTTCTGTTCGCCATACCAAATCCAGAACTTTGGAGTGGCGAAGAGGCACTCACTAAAGGGTCTGAAAAAGTGGACGCAACGTTCGTCAGGCTAGCCAATTCAGACGTTGGCATGCCATAGAGTGGTTCTAGATTTGGACCGCCTATCATAAATCCTGGGGGAACATAAGGCCTAGTTCCTGGATTTCCCCTTGGTGGGGGAGTTCCCAAAGGCGCTCTGGGGCCAGTGAACGGAGGTAATAGCCCCGTTTGTGTGACCGTTACTGCTGGTGTTGAACCAGCAGTTATCGCTTCACTTACGGTTGGGATAACCGTTGTTCCCACATTCGTCTGTGGGATTTCGTTATTGTTTGGCGGATTCGCCATCGCTTCTCTTCTTCTGGCAGTATTGGTATTGTTAGTGTATATTCTACCACTTCTCAATAACATGCAATACTTCTCGAAAAAGATGATATTCTGTGTAAATACGGTTAACCTTCAAAATCAACACAAGGTCCCACCAGGTGTGCCAATTTGTTTACCGTGGAAATTGGTAAACAACCGCTGATCTTCCAAAAGGTTACTTATTTGGTGACTCGCAGGATCGATCAGATTGATCCTAAGACATGGTTGATTTTGGGGTTTTGACTAAGTTTAATAATGGTTAAATGACAAGAAAATAAAGAAGCTTTATGTAAATTGCATGAAGAAGAAAACTTGATAGAATAAAAGAAGGCTTGAAATGAAGGCTTCGACTGGAAAAGTAAATGAAGAGCAATAAAGTTCTGGAAAATAAATGACTTTGATTAATTAAAATGGTGTTTCACACATACATTCTCAATAATTCTTTCGCTCACACTGGGTACTTGAATCTATATGAGTGACTTGTATATAATTGTGAACACACGCGAAAAACTACGTGAACAACTAATATTTATACTAAACACATCTCAAGTAACCGTCGGGCAGTTACGCTGCTTCGAGATGACTCCACTTGGCACGCTCACAGCATTCGACGCTCCAGATCTTGGCACGTTGCACTTGGTAACCGCTGGGAACCGTTTTCCCTCCAAACATTTGAATCTCAAACTGTTCCACTCTGAGCGTCGAATACCTCTGTCGAGAAGCACCTTCGACGTCGAAGGCAACAGGATTCTTACTTAGAAGAAATTTTCCAAGTACCTTGCCATCTTCTGATGAGAATTTCGACAGAATCAGCTGATCGAAACCGTCCCTCATGATTAATGGTTTATATTAATAAAAGCAAAGGTGTCGAGTTTAGGAGCCAACAACCCCACACAGTTTCCACAATGTATTGCTACTTACCTATAAGGTATCCCAAATACGGGTAGAGGATTCAAACCCAAACAAAGAACCATAATGTAAAGAAATACAAGTTAAACAATAAGGTCAAGTAAATGTGATCTATCCCTAAGGTAACCCCACTTTTAGAATATTCCCCAGCAGAGTCGCCAGTTCTGTGATACGGTGGGAGAACTGACTTAGGTGTTTTGCGTTTGATTGCAAATGTTGCAGTTAGCAAGAGTCACCACCGACTTTTATTTTATCCAAAAGGAAAGGTGAAAAAGCACAGGAAAGACCTTTGAGATTATTTCTTGAGTTCGGGGGATAAATTATGAAAAGGGAAGGTATTAGCATCCTTTTCATCCATAGTTTTCCATGGTCTCTTTGTTACTTGCTAGATCACTTGCTTTTGTTTGAAATTGTGCTTTGTGTGGTTTTTGAAATTATTTTGTAAAGAGGCCATTGTTTAGGAAAACTTTGTAATGATTCTCATTTGTAAGAATGTATACAAAGATGTTGATCTTTTGAAAATCTTTTCAAATTTGTAAGATGTTTTGAAAGTGTAGGTGTTTGTTTTGAAAATAGAAAGTATGATTTTTTTTGAAAGTGAGTAAGTAATTAGGAGCATTCTACCTACTCAAAAGTCTTTCATGTTCATTTCCTCTTTCCTTTGACATTGTTATCTTACCACTGATTTGGTAAGTAACCATATCTTTGGATGTAAACGGGACGGGCGTGGGTCATCGTATAACCATGATTAGCAATGTTGCAAGGTATCTTAGCATTCTCTTTTAGGGACTAAGATCATTTGAAAGGTAACATAGATAACATCATAGAGGGACTATGATCTTATATTTTGCTTGTTTTTGCTAAGATACCTCACATGCGTAATATGGCCATTTTGTAAGGAAACCAAGTGGATTTTACCCTAAGGGTGCTTGTGTGCAAGTGTATTATTTTTCATGCTTGGATTTGTATTTGATTAGGGTTTTCTAATTGATTGGTTTTAGTCTTCCCATACAAACACTAATTACTAGCATTTGTATATAAAGCGATAAATAAAAGGAATTTAAAATTACTACGCTATTACAATACTTGTGGGAGGGGGGGTGTACAAATTACAAATGAGGATTGCTAGAAAATAAACCTAATTATCTACTATAACCATATTGAATTTGTACAAGGATTGAATAAGTAATGTACAAAATGAATAAATATACAAGAATGTAAATATAAAGAAAATGGATGTTTATTTGAGTTTTTTAGGAAAAAGAGGTTTTGTTTTAACCTAATTAAGTAAAAGAAAAATAATTAATTAAATTAGTAAAAAGTAAAACCTAAATTTTCTAGGAAATGAAATTAAATAAAACCCTAATCTATTAATTGATTAAAAGAAATTAAGTTTGTGAGAAGAATACTTTTGGTATTCTTGTCTTAAAAATAATTTATAGTATTATAAAAATATTTTTGGTCTTTTAATATTTTAAAATAATATATTTAAATTGTGTAAAAGAAAATAACTAAAACCCTAGTTTTTTAATTAAATTTACAAAATCAATTAGTAAAATAAATAAAGTATGATTAAATAAAATAATTTTTTGTGTAAAAAATAAATAAACTATTTCAAAATATAAATCTAATATTTTTATATTTTTTTGATTTTTTTTAGTATTAGATAAAATATTTAAAAAAACAAATGAATAAAAATAAAAAAAGAAAATAAAATGGGCCAGGGTGTGAATAGCCAGCAAGGGGGTCAGAAGTGAAAAAAAAACATAAGACCCAAGGGGATGAGGCTCAGCGCTGCCAAAAAAGTCAAAATATGTGAAAAATATGAAAAAAAATCCAAAAGGGTACCACTGGGGCTCGAACCCAGGTCCCAATAGTCACATGAGCGCGATTCTACCACTAGGGTGGCTATACATTCGTTTATTAATATCAAACAATAGATATATATATGGTAAACACGTTCTCGAGGCCAACTTCATCTTCAACCTAACGCTCAGCCTAATCCTCTGTATCTTATTCAATTCTCAACAAAAATGAAAAATGTAAACAGGAAACTTGTGGCAAATTTCCTCACGATTTCAGAAATGCAAAGTAATAAAATTATAGATCAAAGACAAACATGAATTTTAATGGCCCTAATCTGAACCCTAAAAATTTCAGAAACTTCAATCATAAAATTCTCTAAGCTTAAGCAACATAAATGAAAACTATAGACATGGTTAGCTTTAGGGCAATGATATCTACACTTTTCATTCACAAATAAACCATTAATGATGCTTATTTGAAGAGTTCAAGAGTCAGAAAACTTACCTTGCAAGAGGGTATCGTGTTTGGAGTTTGAGTAGCTTTTAGTGAGTTCCAATGATTGGATTAGCTTCCTCAAGTTCCCAGGAAGCTAATGTGATGCTTAGCTTGAGCTGAAAGTGCATGAGGAGTTCTGGAGAAGTCAAGGTATAAGGTGCCGTATTTGAAAATGGTGGATGATGATGGAGGTATTACAATGGTGTTGCAGGTGTTTGAATTGTTTGTATATGTTATTTAGAAGCTTTTGAAAGTAAAAGGCCAAGAAACACATGGGAAAATTTGGAGATTGGATTCAAAACTCAAAAATGACAAGTTTTGAGATGTTTTTGGTTATTTTGTGTTCTTGGTGTTTTCAGGGCTCAAGAATGCGTGGGATTTGTGGCAAATAATATGTGTATGTATAAGCAAAAGGTCTTGAGTGCTTTGGAGAGTCAGAAGTACAAGTTACAAGCTAATTGCTATGTTACTTAATTTTCAAGAAAAGTGGGAAAACAAGTTTCAAGAGGAAGTACAAGCATGGGCTGAGTGATTGTAAGTGTCTAGATAAAATTCTCTTGAGTTATGGGACTTGTATCATCAGAAGAAAACAAGTGCAAGGCTCAAGAAAATTTTTTTATGCAAAAAGCTACTTTATCAAAATGGCATTGTGCAATTTCTTCCCAAAATGGATATAAAGCATGGCCTTGCATTGAATGCTTGAATTGAGACTTCTAACAGCTGTGCAAGCAATTAATTATGGAGTTCCTAACAAGTTTGAGGCCTGTAAAGTAGAGGTTATGCAGCATAAGTTTGAATTTTGAATCTTGTTCATCACAAAATGACTTGTAATTCAAGTGTGAAAACTCTAACTTCATCTCTTCGATTATCCCTACTATAAAATGATCTCAAGTAGTTCTTGGACATTTTGGAAAGCTTGTAATGTGATATACAACCCCTATTTGAATCACTTTTAAAAATTCCCCTTGGAAGTATATGAAAAAGTGCCATCAAGTTAGGTCAAAATCCTGACCAAATTAGGGCAAAATTTCACTAAGTGTTTTGTTTCATGACAATGTGCTCTTAAAATTATAACTTGAGATCCAAGAACTTTTGGAAGGAGTTGTGTAAAGCGACGTTGTAGATTTCATGGAGATCTACAACTTTTATGTTAAAAGTTTCTTTTGAATCATCTTGCATCATGGTTAAAATTTTGCTCAAAGTTGTGAAAAAATAAGAAATTTCCAACACTTAGTAAATTTCTAAGTTTAGAAATTTTAACTTTTCAAAATGAAATATTGAATTTTTGATTTCTTGATGAATAAGTTTCATATTTTGACATGCTTTTATGAATTTTGATCTTGGACATTTGATTTTGATCAAAAAGTCAAAGTTTGACTTTTTAGTATACAGTTGACTGAAAATTTATCTATCAATCCATTGGACTTGAGAAATGTTTTGAGCCCTGACATTAGGTAAAAATGATGCAATTGGAGTCTTGAGATAATTCCTTAAACAATTGATCATTTTCTAGGTCAAAAATAAGGAATTATCCTTTCCCAGTCAAAACCCTAATTTTGACCATTTTCCCTTTTGAAGATTTGATCAAATTTCTTGAGGAATTGTAGTCCAAAATTTATCAAATGATACATATGAGTTTAAAATGTTATTGTGGATAAAAAATTATAAAGTTTGACTGTAAATTGACCATAGTTGAATTTTCCCCAATACAGTTGATTTTTAGGTCAACTGCTCAATTGATTCAGCAGAAGTGTGATCCAAAGCTTGAAACTTGACATGAGTAATCTTGAGGGTCCATAATGGTCCATGAAAGTAATATGGGGCATTGGAAGTTCAAATATCCTTGTTCAATCTCAAACCCTAAATTTGGTCATTAGTTCTTAAGGAGGTGTCTTGAGTTGATCAACCCTAGTGCAGTCTTGAGCCAAAGGAGATCTTGTGAGAAAATTCTTGATAAATAAGAGGGAAAATTTTGGGGTACAACAGTGCCAAAGGGGGAGATTGTTATTTATCTAAAATTATGGTTGGCTTACATTTTCGTAAAACCATTTTAGCAACAACATGTTGATCAAAATGTTTCATCGTTTTGTTTCAACATGTCAAGTGAGATGTCCTAAGAAGGAGATAGGACTTTGCGTCTGCAACAAGCTAACAGTGTGAATCAGCTGATTTGTAGCTTATGTGGGCATCCAAGATTGATAATTAAGAATATTCTTTGAATGTTTTTATAATATTTGACTAGTTTCTAAATATGGATATTTATTAGGAAAGTAATGATTGAAGACCTATTTTCTTGGAGGGCTTTTTGCAGACTTTGTACAGCCTCTTTGTTGCGGTTTTGAAGCCTAACCCAGTCTAGAATAAAGTTATAAATAGACTGGTGTATACCTAGTATTAGGTGGAACTTACAGATGTGTTTGTGTTACGGTTTTTAGAATCCTTATTGTTAGGTTGTAAGCATTGAACATATCATGTGTCAATTCTCATAAGCTTTTAAGCATTGAGTCTTGCATGTTTTGGAAGTATAACTTCCAGTTGTTTTTGTTCTCTACTTGTGTTTAGAGTTTGCTCTAATTTCTGAGTGTAATTGAAGAGGGATTTGAGGAGGGCCTGATACCTAGGTGTGTCTTAGGTAGAAATTAAGAAAAGGGTAGTGATTAAGTGCGTAGACTATAAACTAGAGGTTTGTTGTAAGGTCTGCAAAATGATACTATCTAGTTGGTTTTATCTTTGGCATGGTAGCCCACAGAGTAGGAATGTTTTTCCGAATTGGGTAAACATATCATGTGTTATTTACTTTCAGCATTACTATTTTTGTTTATACATCTTGTGGTTGTGTGTGATGTCAGATCTGATATCTCGACATCTCGTAGGTGTAGCGGTAGAAATGTTGAGACTAAGCCATTGGATTGACTTGACTTGCACAGATCAAAATAAAAATCTCCACCGCGCTTTATTGTTTCCAAAGGAATGGGAAAAGAGCGAATAATCCAAAAAGAGGTGGAGAGAATTTAAGTTCGGGGATTGGTTATGCAAAGGGAAGGTATTAGCACCCTAAACATCTACAGTACTCCATAGGAACCTCTTTGTAAATCTATGTATTTTGGCTATAAATGTTATATAAAAAATAGATTGTGGGGATGAGAAAAGAAGTATTTTTTTTAATAATATTTTCACCCGCCGAGGTTGCGAACCATTAGTGCCTACCTACCACCTTCCGTGAAATATGGGATCAGGGTACTCGTAGTTCATCTATTAAAATTTTTAAAACACAATTGTGTTGGTTGATTTTAACATATGAGACATCCCCGTCTTGTCCGAGTGGAAAACATACTTACTACCCACGATTATGAGAAAGGAGAATTTGCATCATCTCAAAGTGGAGGATATGGCTTGGAATTTTAAATCAACAAGGCCTCAATCAACACCCAAGTGGAAAATATCTCACTTTACTACATATCATAGAAGTATAGTAGCTCGCATCATTACAAGGATTGGCAAAAGTCTAATCTTTTGAGAAAATTTTAAAGTAAAAATCCGAAATGGCAAAATGGTTTGAATGAGATTGATTGACTTTTAGCCTTCTCACAAAAATGTCAAAGTTTTATTAAGTTGATTAAAGTTGGATTAAGAAAATGTTTTTAAAATACATGGACATAAGTCCAAATTTATTATAAAAGTGGTTCAAGTGTTGAAACAAGAAGAGTTTTCAAAAGGAAGGAGAAGATTTTTGAAATTAAAGAAGATAGGAAGAGATGAAGGGACTATCCTAAAGCATAAGGAAAAAGCTAGGGAAAAGAACCATCTAACAAACAAGAAGCCAACACTTGACACAATGAGTCAATGTAGAAGTCCCATCCCTTGGATTTGAAACCAAACAAGCAAATACAATAAACGTCTTAAGAAAAACCAAGCTTCAATTGCATTAAGTCCATAGATTTTTTGCAGAGTAACGATTGTATACAGATGAATTCCTGATCACAGACAAAGCTTGTAATCACAATATGCTGCACATAAAGAAAATAAAGAAACAACTCAATGTCTTAGGGTAAACCCCAAGAACTTCAGACAAAATAACAGTTGAGGTTACAAGGTTTCAAAGTAGGTCACAACTTCTAATCCAAAGTCCAAGGAGTCCACAATCTCCATAATGCCAAGGATAGTATCCAAGTAGTCCAAGTAACATTAAATTTTTTTATGGTTCAAGTTGATTATTAGGTATCTTCAAAAAGAAAATAAAAGCTCAAATGAGCAAAATAAAAATGACATAAAAGTAAATGCTCAAATGAGCAAAGATGAAAATAGCATGAAATGTAAATGCCAAAATAAATGTGCTTAAAGTAAAAGCATGAAATAGAAGCATAAAATAAATTCAATTGTTAATGAGTTAGAAATTAGAGGTTAGTTGAATGACCATCTTGAAACTTGTATTTGAAAACTCATTAAAAGATTGATAGAATCAAAGCCTCTCAAAAACAAGTTTCATTTGCTTTTTGTCAAGTATATCATTCAGATTCCATTGTCATCCAATAATAACCTGCCCTAAGCATCCTTTTCGCCATCGAATGTCCATTGGAATGAGTACCAAAGGAACCTTCATGAACTTCATGCATAAACATGTCTTCTTCGTGTTTATCCACGCATCTGAGCAAGACCATGTCATAATTTCTTTTATACATCACATCTTCATTGAGGAAAAACCTACCTACCAACCTTCTCAATATATTTCTATCTTTATTCGATGCACCAGCCGGGTATTCCTGATTCTGGAGAAAATGCTTTATATCATAATACCAAGGCTTTTCATCTGATGTTTCCTCCGCCGTAAACATATGAGCTGGTCTATCCAAACGTTGCATTGTGATACGAGGCACATCATTCCAAGTATTCACTTGATACATAAAAGCTAGAGTTTCCAAAGCATCTACCATCTGATATTCATCTCTGGGAATATGATGGAATTCAACTTTGTTAAAGAAGGGTAATAATCTTATAGCATAATCTTTGTAATGGATCAAGCAAAGGAGACGAGTATCCGATTCTCCTTTAATCTGGTTAACTACCAAAGCTGAATCACCATATACATCTAGAACTTTGATTCTGAGATCAATGGATTCCTCGAGACCCATGATACAAGCCTCATACTCCACCATATTATTGGTACAATCAAATGCCAGCCTTGCAGTAAAAGGAATGTGTGATCGATGTGGAGTGATAATCACGACGCCAATTCCTTTTCCATAAGCGTTCACAGCTCCATCAAATACCATACCCCACCGGGATTCAGGATCAAGACCTTCCCCAAGAAAAGGTTCATCACAATCTTTCGCTTTCAGAGACATAACATCCTCATTAGGGAAATCATATTTAACAAACTGATAATCATATACCGGTTGGTGAGTAAGATAATCCGCCAGCACACTACTTTTTATAGCCTTCTGAGTACGGTATTCAATATCATATTCAGACAACAACATCTTCCAATGGGAAATTCTTCTAGTAAGAGAAAGCTTTTCAAAAATATACTTAATTGGATCCATTTTGGAAATCAACCAAGTAGTATGATTCAACATATATTGCCGCAACTGCTTTGCCTCCCAGGCCAGAGCATAATATGTCTTTTCCAGCATAGAATACCGCGACTCACAGTCAATAAACTTCTTGCTGAGATGATAAATGACATATTCCTTGTTCCCTGCTTCATCTTGTTGTCCCAAAATACAACCCAAAGAATTATCTAACACTGTCAGATACATGATCAATGGTCTTCCATCAACAGGAGGGAGCAAGATAGGAGGTTCAAGCAGATAATCTTTAATACTTTCAAATTCCCTTTGGTAATAATCTGTCCACACCCAACCTTAATCTTTCTTTAATAAATTAAAGACCGGTTCACACGTTGCGGTCATGTGGAAAATGAATCTGGAAATATAATTCAACCGCCTAAGGAAGCCTCTAACTTTCTTTTCAGTTCTTGGCACATGAATTTTTTAAATTTCTTTGACTTTAGCAGGGTCAACTTTAATTCCTTTTTGGATGACAATGAAACCTAGCAATTTCCTTGATCGGACACCGAAGGTTCATTTGTTTGGATTCAAGCGGAGACGATACTTCCTCAATTGCTGAAACCATTTCAATAAATCTTCTATATGCCCTTCTCCGGCCTGTGATTTGGAAATTATGTCATCAACATATACCTCAATTTCTTTGTGCATCAGATCATGGAATAGGGTTGTCATAGCCCCTGGTATGTTGCACCAGCATTATTCAACCCGAAGGGTATCACTATGTAACTGAATGTTCCCCAGGGTCTGATAAACATTATTTTTTCCATGTCCTAAAGAGCCATTCTTATTTGATTATATCCGGAAAATCTGTCCATGAACGAGAATACTTTGAATTTTGTTGTACTATTAACCAATTAATCAATATGCGGCAATGGAAAATCATCTTTTGGACTAGCTTTACTTAAATCTATATGATCAACGCACATGTGAACTTTTCCTTCTTTCTTTGGTACTGGGACCATATTGGAAATTCAATGTGGGTACACTGATGTCACAAGAAAACTGACATTAATCTTTTTTAAAACTTCTTCTTTAATTTTCACTTCCATATCAGGGTGAGTTCTTCGTAATTTCTGCTTGACTGGCGGGTACTATGGCTTCAACGACAAATGATGCTCCACAATATCAGTATCTAGACCAGGCATGTCTTGGTAAGACCAAGCAAAAATTTCCACATACTCTTTCAACAATTCAGTCAACCTGCTCTTCACATCGGGGTGCAGTAATGCTCGAATCTTAACCTTCTTTGGCTCTTCCTCTGAACCAAAATTGATGGTCTACAATGGCTCTTTATACGGTTGAGTGGCACTTTCCTCACGCTCAAGAAACCGTGAAACCTCTTCTGGAATGTCATTATATTCTTCTTCTTCAACCCCATACGCAGGATATTCAAAGTTGGGAGAGGGTGCAAGGTCATTGTATTGAACGAGTTTATTAATTAATCTTCATATATGATTTATGATTGCTTTTAGAAACTGACACATTAATCAAGTAATTATGCTGATTTATTTACAATTATTATTTATTTCAAAAGGTTTTTTCTGATTACCATTTTCCAAGAAAAAGCAGGAAATAAAAACACAATTTGGGAATCAAAGACAACTTTAATTTATAATTTTAATGAGCAAAGCAAACAGATAAGCCCGTGCAATATTAACTTTCACCTTGGGCAGAGTGAAAGCTTTTGAAAAGATAAACAAAAACAAATTACTTTGAGACATGGATGCAAGAGGAAATATCAATATTGACCTAGTTTTGACTCTAACTCCAGGCGTAACATAATTCGGCAATTCCTGCTCTTCTTCATCCTCCATGATAGCATTGATTCCAGAAACAGTTGGATGGAAGTAACCTCCACTATGGAAAAAATATTGATAGTTGATCAAAGTTGACTTTGACATCTAGGTCTCAACATTGCCATTCTTCACTGAGAATCCTAAACCAGCCCTGTTCTGGTTCACCTGCAGATCAACAACCTTCCCCCATACTTTACTAGGGCCATTGCACATAACCTGCTGAGCATCTTTGAATGAAGCCATATAATTCTCATTCTCTCTCACGTTATCAACGGACAAAGCGTGGAACTGCGTTCCAACAACAACTTCTTCTGCTTCTACCATAATGAAAGATGATCGATGAGAAATCAACAATGCTTGATCTCCATTTATAATAACCACTTTACCTTCACACACAAACTTCAGCTTTTGGTGTAGAGTTAAAGTGACATCCCCTACCTCATGTATCCATGGCCGTCCCAGTAA
Source organism: Vicia faba (assembly GCA_948472305.1). NCBI lineage: Eukaryota > Viridiplantae > Streptophyta > Magnoliopsida > Fabales > Fabaceae > Vicia > Vicia faba. The sequence continues at coordinate 897,138,767 of OX451738.1, forward strand.
ACAGCTGTATGCAGGTACAATATCCATGAATTGAAAAGTGATATGGAAAAGGTTTGGGCCTATGTGGATAGGCAGATCCACTTCCCCAATAATTGACTTTCTTGATCCATCGAAAGCTTTTACAATAATACCACTTGGGCGCATGGGAGCCCCTTGATATTTTAACTTCATCAGCGTTCTCTTAGGTATATCATTTAAGGCGGACCCAATATTAATCAACGCATTTGACAATGAATCATTTTTACAGTTCATGGATATGTGGAGAGCTAGATTGTAATTCATCCCTTCGTCAGGAGATTCATCATCGCAAAAACTTAGGTTATTACAAGATGTAATATTACCTACCATACCACTGAATTTATCTAACGGCATATCACACTCCACGAAGGCTTGGTCTAACACCGGTATTAAATATTCTCTATGGGCAGCAGAATTCATCAACAATGCTAGGATAAATATCTTGGAAGGAGTCTACAATAGTTGATCTACAATTATGTAGTCGCTTATTTTGATAATCTTTAAAATGTCATCCACGTCTTTCTCCAGGGTAGCACCACTGGACTCCCCTACATCTTTCTTATTCTCAACACTTTCCACAACTTTCTTACCAGCATTATCATTTCCCCAAACAACTGGTGCAAATACACGACCACTGCCGGTCACCCTATCAGTCTTAGAAATATTCTCAATGCTAGACAACGGCTGGATGGGAACTTCCACACCATCCTCTAAAATAGTAGCATTGTACTTGTACGATACAACTTTGTCTGATTTGTAAGGAACAGGCCCTGGCAAGCAAATCACCACTGGGGAAACAACTGACTTTCTACAGTATTCAATCTCAATGGTGGAAAAATCATTAAAACAAGGTACAATTACGTTCACACCTTCTTCAAAAAATTTGGGCATCAAAGAATCATCGCTGGAGAACATATCCTCATCTGAGGAAAAGAATTCATCCACCGAAGCATATTCATCATCTGATTCATCCTCAGCCAAGGAAACTTAAATCTTGTTAACCTCATGGTAATAATCTCTTTGGCTTGAAACTTTGATAGTTCCATTATCCAATAACAACTTAATACCTCTTCTTATGATGGAACATCTTTGGGAATCGCTGCAGCAAACCCAAAAAGATCCATAGTGGTGCTCTACCTGACCAGTCATATGGAAAAAGGTAGCGTGAAATTGCATGAGATCATCATTCATATGGTCCATATCAATGATCCGGAACTCTCTAGGACATCCAAAGACCATATTCACTTCCTCCTCATATTCTGCCCTAGGTATGATTATATGGATGAGGCCTTCATCCATCATCTCCTGTAAACCAGCCTTTATCTTGTCGCAACCTTGTATATTAGTACTACAGGTACCACAACTAGCATGGTTATGAGTATAGTAACTAAACTCGTAAAGGTATGCATACATCTTTACCAAGTCTCCTCTTACTAAGTTGATATAATAAATCTGGAAGTCCCCTGGACAACCAGCAACCATGTTAACAACATTCGTTCCTCCATGCTTTGGCAGAGGATTATCTTTGACATTAAGACTGGCATCTTTAAAGGACAAAAGGCCAGATCTCACCATTTTCTATACCTCGGACTTCAGAGATAACTGTTTTCCACATTATGCCCTGTTGCACCCTGATGGAAAGCGCACGCCTGAGTTGCCTTGTAGTACCAAGGCAATGGTGATGGTATAGCCGGGGGTGCCCTAGTCTGGACCAACTTTTTCTGAACTAGTATTGGGAGTAACTCTGCATAGCTCATGGGAATAAAGTCCAAATGCTCTCTTCTTTGATTCTTACCTTGATTTCCTTGAGGGGCAGGTTTAGCGGTAGAAATGTAAAGACTAAACCATTGGATTCTCTCGACTTATACAAATCAAAATCAAAATCAAAATCGCGCTTTATTTTTTCCAAAGGAATGGGAAAAGAGCGAATAACCCAAAAGAGAGGGGAAAGATTCAAGGTAAGGGGGTTGGTTATGCAAAGGGAAGGTATTAGCACCCTAAACATCCACGGTACTCCGCAAGAACCTCTTTGAAAAATCTGTATATTTTGGCTATAAAATGTTGTATGTAAAATAGATGGTGGAGGTGAGAAAAGAAGTATATTTTTTTATAATTTTTGCACCCGCCGCAGTTGCGAACCTTTAGTGCCTATGTACCACCTTTCATGCAATAGGGGATCAGGGTACACGTAGTTCACTTTTAAAAAGTTTTTAAACACAAGTATGTTGGTTAATTTTATGTGATAAGACATCATCGTCATTATCCGTGTGGAAGACATACTTACTACCCACAATTCTGAGAAAGGAGAATTTGCATAATCTCAAAGTGGAGGATATGGCTTGGATTTTAAAATCAACAATGCCTCACTCAACACCCAAGTGGAAAATATATCACTTCACTATATATTGTAGAAGTATAGTTGTTTGCATCACTACAAGGATTGACAAGAGTCCAATCTTTTGAGAAAGGTTTTAAAATAAAAGCCAAAGTGGCAAAATGGTTGGAAATGAGATTGGTTGACTTTTAGTCTTCTCACCAAAAATGTCAAGGTAATATTAAGTTGATTGAAGTTTATTTATGAAAATGCTTTGAAAATGCATGGACCTAAGTCCAATTTTATTATGAAAGTGGTTCCAGTTAAAAAAACAAGAAGAGTTTTCAAAAGGAGGGAGAAGATTTTTAAAATTAAAGAAGATGGGAGGAAAAGAAGAGACTATCCTAAAGCATAAGGTAAAATCTAGGAAGAAGAACCATCTAACAAACAAGAAGCCAATACTTGACATTATGAGTCAAGATAGAATTCTCATTCCTTGGATTGAAATCAAACAAGCAAAGATACTAGACCTCTTGAGAGAACCAAACTTCAAGTGTATTAAGTCTTCACAAAAATTGGGCAGAGTAACGGCTGTATACAGGTGAATTCCATATTACAAACAATGAATGCAGTCACAATAACTTGCACACAAAACAAACAAACAACCCAATGTCTTGAGGTAAACCTCAATAACTCCATACAAAATATCAATTAAGGTCCAAGGTCTCCAACATAGGCCAGGGTTTCTAATCCTAAGTCAAAGAAGTCCAATGCTCCATAGTGCTATGGATAGTAACCAAATAGTCCAAGTATCATTAAAGCTTTTTTATGATTCATGTTGATTATTAGGTGTCTTAAAAAGATAAAAGAGAAGCTCAAGTGAGCAAAATAAAAATAACAAGAATATAAATGCTCAAGTGAGCAAAATAAAAATAACATGAAATGTAATGCTTAAAGTAAATGGTACATAAAGCATAAAAATAAAATCATAAAGTAAAGACAATTTAATAATTAGTGGTTAGTTGGATGACCATCTTAAAACTTGTATTTGGAATTCATTAGAGGATTGGTAGAACCAAAGCCTCCACACAATGAATTGCATTTGCTTTATGTCAAGTATATCAACCATTTTGGAATCCTCAGAAGTACCATTTAATGATCAACGATGTTTAAGTGATCCGCGTTGACCAAAAGTGTTGTAGATCCTTTAGAGGATTGGTAGAACCAAAGCCTCCACAAAATGAACCTCAACGTTATTCAATCAAAGATATCAAATTAACATACTTGGGCTTGTAAACATAGGTTTGGGCCACGAATGATCATTGATTCGAATCAGGAAAAATTTAGCGCTATGTTAAGCAATCGTAAGTGGACTTATATAGAAGTCGCACCTATTTTGAGGCCGGTCAATAGCAATCTATGCACTATTTGTTTTGAGACATGATATAGAGATCATGCTCCAATAACATTTAGTGCAATAAGAAAGGGATGAGATGAAGAGGGGTGAGAAAGAATATACAAACCACATTTGAATTAAATTTTAATTAAATTATTATTAAAATCATTCATCCATTATTGTGGAGTTAGACTCAACACCATGGATCCAATGATGTTAATAAAGTTCATGATAAAAAGTTTAACCTAAGACCAGCCAGAAAATAATCACAAAATAACATTACATTTAATATATATATTAAAAAGGGATTTTAGAAATGAATAAAAATGAAAATAAGGGAAAAAATGTCAACTATATTCAAATTGATTCATAAAAAAAATAAGGCCATATAAAAATCAGAAATAAACTCAAATATTTAAAAAATAAAATTTGGTAATTTTTTAAAGTTAGAAACTATTTTTAAAATTAAAAGAAATGAGTAAAATAAACCAAAAATGATAAAAAATAAAAAAAGTCAGAAATAAAAAATAAATGAGGTCACCAATATTTGTCACCATATCATTGGATCATTCCGTAATTTTTTCAGAATTTAAAAATGCATAAAAGTATTTTTAAACATTTAATACAATTCAAATAAAGTGAAAATTTATAAAAAATATCAAAACACAAAATAAAATTGTGAAAAAATAAAAATCAGAAAGAGAAAAATCAAAAATATTTTTCATAATTTTATCATATTTTTTGGACTTAAAATGAATTTTCTATGATTTTTTGAAATTTAAAACAATTAAATATAAAAATCAGAAAAGAAAATAAAAACCAAAAAGATGTGGACCAATGGATGAGAGTCAAAACGTGTCAGTAATCTAATCCAAGAGATCTGGCGCGATGTGCATATCATGGTCATTACTAAATATCGCACTGGATCCAACATTTTTAAAATAAAACAACTTAAAATGTGGCACGTTCGATGGAGTCTGACTCACAAAAGTAATCAGATCCAATGGCTCCTGAGGCACGCGCATGGTAAGCCAAGAATATTGTATCCATTTCAAAAAAATAACGTGGCTTCATGTCATTGGTTGAAGAAGGACATGTCATCGTCTTCAACCTCCAGCCATCCACAAGTTGAATCTTTCAAACAATAAAATTAGCAAACCAGACTGGTACCATTAGATTCATCTCTTCAAGATGAATCTAATGGTACCATCGCACCAAATTTATATAAATTATGCAAGGCTATGTTTGAAGAAATCCAGAAAAAATAGCGAGCACGAAAATCTGGGATATCTCACTCAATTCTCAATGAAATTGAAAACGATAAAGAGCACGGGGATCAGAAGAATACAAGGAGTGGATTAGTCTTTTATTTGAATCAATTTGGACAAGAAAACTACCTGGAAGAAGTAGTGAGAAGTTGCTCTAAAAGTGGACTTCTACAGATCAATATAGGTCACAATTCTTGAAAGTAACCATATGGTTAGCTTCAGAGAAGTTCAATGAAGCTAACTGAATGGAGCTTTTGGTGTTTGAGGGTGAGAATGTAAGAAATCATAATTTCAAATTTAGAGTTCATGTGGGATCTGAGCAGGGGTCAATTGGCTATCCAAAGCTTACCAAAATGAGTGAGGGATGATCCTTATTTATAGTTGATCATGATGCAAGGCTCAAGGGTATGAAATGATGAAGTTTAGAGGGAAATCATGTGAACCTGATACACGAGTAAGGTGTGATCTGTTTTGAATCAAAACTCATCCAATCCTTTCATTTTACGGCTCTAATCCACTTTGGAAACTTTGTTAAACATGTTTAGACCATAAACGTGTGCTAATTTGATGTTTAGAAGCCAAAACATGAATTTCAAATTCTGACTTATGAAGAAACTTCAGTTCCAAGTTACCAAGTTCAATCCAATGGCATTCTTAGCTCAAGGGGTCTTAAGGAATGATTCTTGATGCTTTAGAAAGATAACATTACAAGCTTTTCATTGGGAAACTATTGGAATCAAATGGATGCTTGAGCTGAAAGTTGCAACGAGTCAAAGTTGGGGAAAAAAGTTGACTTTCCATACTTAGAAATATTTCAAATTTTTCGTCAAAAGTGACCTATAATGTTTTGCATCCACCTTCCACTTGGAATTTGCTCTTGAGCAAAAAAGATGGCATGAAATAGACCTCTTGAATGACATTTTGAGACTTCAAAATCTCCAAATATTGAGAGAGTTATGAATTGTTGAAGTTGGAAAAAATCATGAAATGACCTATAATCTTTTGTATCCTTAGGGAATCTTCCATCCATTTTATCACTTTGCACATAAAAATAAGGAATAAAGTTCACATCCTCAAGATCATTGTGGAAAAAGAGTGGGCTCAACGTGATAAAAATTGACCAAGTTATGATCATTTGAAGTCACACATGGGTAATTGGGGGTTTATCTGGAGGACTTGTAATCTTTCTTCATCATCAAGTTTCTTCCATATGAAAACTCCTTGAAAGTTTTGAAGTGATTGATTAATAACCCTTTGACTAGAAGGATGTCTTTGTAATCACTCAAAAATACCAAAATATGAGCAAGATATACTTCTTTGAAGTTCAAAACCCTAGCTCCTAGATCAAGAAAATGCTTTGAGGAACTCTGACAATTTTAAACAACCTTCTTGCACCAACACTTTTACTTTTCAAATAGAAGTAGTTGAGAATGATAATGAGAACTCATAGCCACAAAAACCACTTCCATATATTGAGAATTGAGACAAATATGCACTTATGATCAATGGATACAAAGCCTTGTCTAAACATGACAACTTCTTCAATCAACCCCTTGTACCTTTGAATCAATCTTGATAACTGATCGGGACTTTATGAGTCTGTCGGGATACTAACTACAAGTATACAGTTCAGTCGTTCTAGTTTTAAAAGATTATCGAACCCACAGAGACTGAGGATCAATCGCATACGATCTAATGCTACAGTTTGTCTAACTAAGCGATGAATATTCGATTTTTGGGGGAAACAGTTTAATTAAAAATAATAGTACTAATTATACCGGTATGTGATAATCGGACTTAGGGAATTTGGTGAATCGCTTGGCCTATAAAGTATTTCGGTAAAAGCTAATTGTTTAAAAACCTGAGACATACACTCTCGTGTTTATGAAATAAGTCATGCTACTAAACCTAGTGGATGCACTTTAAATTTAATAACACTTTTTGAAAACAATTTGAATCTAATTAATTTATTAAAACACTCTCGTGTATTTAAAAGTCAATGTTTCGTTACCACTATCTTGGTTGAACCCCAGCTCTCGCATGCAGGTTCTTGCCTTAATTAATTTTCCACTCTCGTGGCAAAATCGTGTTAATTAGCCTCTCACTCTCGTGACAAGGTTAGTTAAATTAATCTTGGAAATTGGAAACCAGAAATTGTTTTATAAATGTTTTTGGCCAAGGTATCACTGAATTCTTTTAGTTCTTACGGTCATATACCGATATTAATAATTTAGACGGACATAATTAACTTGAAATCAATACAATTCAAAATATAATTCATAACAACAATTGGCATAATATAAGAACTGAATAAATATTAATTGCAATAAAAACCTGGAATCAAAGTTGCTATGGTAATCTTGAAGTATTACAATAATCCAATCTTCGAGCCTGATTTGCAGTAAATAATTCGTGTTAATTCTTGAAAGAAGAATTAACACTTAAAACTAAAAACTAAAACTTGGAATGAAAATTACAGGAACGTGAAAACAATATTCCAAAACAAGGAAATGGAAAATAACTGCAAAAGAATAATAATATTTGTTCTGAGGAAAATTCTTCGACCCTTGAACTATGCATTGGTACACATATATATAGCATAGGAAAATCAGCAGTTAAGAATTCTTGATGAAGTCTTCAATGGAGAAAATATAGGAGCACTAATAGTGGTGGCAGGAAAATAGGAGACTCAGCAGAAAAAGGGAGAACGAGTCTGCCCTTAATGTCCACGTCTCAATCCATGTATAACGTCCACCTTCATGCGCGTGACGGTCGTCACAGGTGGGTGACGGTCGTAACGCGCTGAAGTAGTGCATTACGCTCGTCAGTGGTGTGTGACGAGCGTTTCTTCATGTTGGGGGGTGGTACGCCCGTCACAAGGGTGTGACGACCGTCACTGTTCCAAAAATTCCAAACTTTGTATTTTTTTATTCTTTTTCTCTTTGTTTCTTTCCTAGCCTTCTTCATGTTGTCCTTTTCCATCGGTTTGAGTCGACAAATGTTATACCTGTAAAAAGACAAATAATCTCGGAATAATCGGGGGTTAGACGACTTAATGAAATATAAAATCGATAAAAAGCATGGTAATTATATGATATGTTTTCTCGTTATCAAATTCCCCCATACTTAAACCTTTGCTTGTCCTTAAGCAAATAGTCATTCGAAAGGTCGGACAAGTTTTGTCAAGCGCATAAGCATGACATACCTTGGATTTTTAAAGTAGTTTCGGGAAGTCCTCGTTGGTTCGGCCGATACTTGAGTAAAACACTAAAGATACGCTAATGACACAAGCAATAAGCTTAGCCGTAGACTTCCATTTCAAACAAACTATCCAACAGTTCCGTTATAATTCTTCCCGGAGTTCCTCGTATTTATTTCTCCCGGTTTCGTTCTGGCGCAATCACATTAAGCCCTTTTTCTTAGCAAGCACGTAGTGGAGTAACCGGTTAGTGACTTTGATCCTTTTAGCACGGGGTCTGGTACATGAATGTGGCAACCCTACATATGTTATCCAAATTGGAGGTTGTGGGGGATCGGGCCGTAGCACGCCCTACCGAGTTTAGAACCAGATACCTCTGAACCAACCAACACTGGATTCCTTCATTATTTGCTCAGCTCTTATATGTGCCCGTCTATTTTGGTACACAAATTTTCTTTTCTTTTAGCAGCGAGATAGGAAGGATATATTTAGAATCAGGCATAAAACACTTATATTCAATGATTCTCCACGTGGTTTATGTCAAGACGGTGCTGACTACTAGTATAAACTACTAGGGGTTACTTCTAGAACTTGAAACTCCAGATATCCGTATAATGGTTATTGAAACGGATCACGTAAGTAGGAAGTCTACGGTGTCATAACCGTATCGATCTTGTTATATCGCTTTCGGCCTCCTCAACTGGGATTTCATTAAAATAGGTATGTCGGGCGAATGCAAAAATAAAAATTTTTCGGTATGGAAAAATAAAGCGAAGAATTTGAATCGAGACATATCGTAAGAATTTACTAGTTTATAAAATATTGAAAGGTACCTCTCCCACACAAAATCCGACATTGTCCTCAATGTTGCGGCATGTAGGCGGGGAAGTACAATTACAAAAACAAACGGAAAAGAAATGAAACAGAAAAATAATAAATTACATAGAAATTAAAGAAAGACTACTGGTGACCACGTCCTCTGCTGCTGGTGCGAGAGCGTCTGGTAGGAGTGGCTTCAATTTCGGTGTCTTGGAAGCCAAGGGTGCTGACGTCCATCCTTAAGGCGTTAAGCTCTGATAGGGCCTCATCTAACCTCTCGTTCATGTTGCGCTGCCCAGTCAGGATCTGAGCATTTTGAGCGCACAGAGACTCAAATTGCTCGGCTTGCCTCCTTTCAAGCGCCGCATTCATTTGGTTTTTCATATGGAGGGCGCGGAGGATGTCTTCAAGATTAATAGGAGGAGGTGCAGATGAGGATCCTGGAATGTCGTGGACTGGAGGAGCACTATCCAACTTTTCTTGTATTTCATCTGCGGCGGCTGCATGTTGGTCTTCATGGGCAGGTGCACGCTCTGCGGGAATTTCAGGATCGAACAACCAGTTTTCTCGGTTTCTTGGGTCGATTCGGTCCCTGTTCGGCAAAATGATATTCTGATAGAGAGTGTTCCTGATTACAGGGTGGAATCTGCCGTCTTCCTGCTCGTAGATGAGGTGTGCGGCTTTGCAGTGATCCAAGGTTAGCAAAGCCGGTGCCATAGAAGGCAAGGTTGTGAGAGAAGCACCATAGTTCAGACCAATGGCAAGTGAAGTAACCAGCCCTCTGAAATAAAACGGTTTTCCACCTCTAGCACAAATAGAGTGGATGTGAGCAAGTAGGAACGGGGCGGCATTGATCTTTTGCCCAGTGAACACACAATGTAAAAAGAAGAGCTCCTTGGAGTTGAGCTTATGGTTGCTGTCGCGGGCGAAGATTGTGTTGCTAAGAATGCGATGGAAGTAGCGGATGGCCGGATTGTGAATGTGGGTGGCATTGATGTGGTCGTAGGATCCGGCACGGATATTCGTTAAACTGTGCCACAAGTTGAAAGCTTCCTCACCAAAATTATCCGGCACCCGGAGATGAACACCTTCGTCCGAACAAAAGCCCAAAAGTCGCGCGATGTCGGATTGAGGTAACTCGTGCTCAATGCCAAACATGCGGAATTTGGCCAGGCCTGAAAGTTGGTTCGTGACACCTGGCGGAGTGAAGTAAACAAATGAACTCAAGAACTCAAGAGTAAGAGTTTCGTAGATTGGTCTTGGTTCGCGGCACAAGTTCCACAGATCCATGCTTTGCAATAATTGGCGGACACTATCGAGTAGTCCCAAACTCCTCAGGCAGTCGATGTCAACATACCTTGTGGGTTGGAGACCTCGACGTTTAAATTTCTGAAACTTTGCTCGTTGATTTTCTCCTTGTTCACCGATTCGGAAAGTGAGGGCGGGGGCTTGTGGGTTGTTTGCCATGGTGTAGGAAGATTAGGATTTTGGAATATGAAATTGGGATGCTGTGTGGACGGTAATTTGGTGTTGGAAGTTTAGAAGTTAGAAGAAAAATGGAGTGAGTGGGTAGTTTTTCGTGTGATGTGGTAACAATGGAGGAAGTGGGTTTATGAAGGGGATGGTTGAAAGCTGGAACGGTTATCTGTAATAGCCGTTCTGATACACTGTTTGCGTGACGGTCGTCATGAGGGTGTGACGGTCGTCATGAGGCAAAAAGGCGTGTTATGCTCGTCACAAGGGTGTGGCGGTCGTAACGCGTTCAGCGTCATTAATGAGACGACCGTTACAGGACCGTTGGGGTGTTTATATTTTTATATTTTATTAATTTCTTGGAAATAAGGTTTGAAGTATATATATTTTTTTCCAATTTTTGAAATATTTTAATTAATAAGAGTTTTAAATATAGAGGTGATCTAATAATTTAAAGTTTGTAATATTTGTTACGAGTATATAACGAAATAGGAATATTGCATATAAACATAGACCGTAAATAAAAGGAATAAACAGTAAGCTGGAAATGAAAAGAAATGATAATTAAAATTTAAATAATAATTGAAAAAATTCATAAGAAAATGTTTCAAAATAACTAGGAATAAAAAATGATAATGCTGAAATAATAGCTGAAATCCCTCCCACAATAAAACTAAACAGTGTCCTCACTGTATGGAGAAATGCGAGAGAGAAGAAGAGGATAACAATGGCAACTCTAGCCACGGGGAGGCAGAAACATATGCTGATGCATGTACTCCAACTGATCGGTCACCAAATCTATGAAGGTTATGAAGTCCACCCGGAGAGATGTCAGCTCGCCCCGCATGTCAGTAATTGCTTCGTGCAAGGAGTGCAGGGTAACAGTAGGTGGAGGTGGTGTAACCTCAGGAGCCTAGGGCGCGGTCTCAGTGGAAGTAGCCTGCTGTTCCCAAGGATCAGGGAACTCATGGTATCCTAGCAGTGTGGCAGGATCTTCATCAGTTGCAATAGTGTTTGGGACCTCATAAATGTCAACAGTAGATGGTGAGGAGGGCGGTGTAGCAGGATGGTGAAGGTCAAATAGGCAGTTATCTCTGTTGTGCACACTGGTGATAAGGTCCGGAAGCTTAAACTGGTGGACGATATGATGATTAACTAACAGGTCAAATTAATCTGGTCCAAGGTTCCCGATCATGCTAGTGTTGAAACAGAAGGCAATGTCCATCGGCTTTATGCCATAAAGCGGGGCTGACCCGAGCATAGGCCGACGAAGTCCAATGGCATTTGATAGCATGGTAACCAAACCACCCAACAAGATCGGTGCATTTGGAGTCTGGATGATATGCTCCATATTAGCGAGCATATAAGCTGCACCGTTCACCGGACGACTCTGGGATGCATAATACATAATAAACAGCTCATCGCGGGATACATATGTGACATTTTGTTGTTTGCCAAAGATGGTGTGGGCGATGATCTTGTGGAAATACCTGATAGCCGGGTTATGGATGCATTCAGAGTAAATATCAGATGGCTCATGATGGTTATTACCAGCTATGCTTCCCCAGAAATAATCAAGATCAGATTCAGGCAAGAGGTTCTCCTGTGTCATACTGATAACATCGGGTCCAAAAGGGAACCCAAGCAGCTGGCTAAACTCCCGGAGGTTATAAGTGTAATCCATGTTAAACATCCTGAATGTGATCAACCCACGTTTGAATCCCATCCCATGATTTGGAATGAAGCTCAGGGTGCTTAGGAACTCAAGGGTCAGCCTCTTGTAGGTACAGAACCGTCTTCGGATAGGAGCAGTGTCCCAGCCAATCTGATGCAGCAAGTACATGACACTCTCACGAATGCCAAGGGCAGTCATAGCATGATCATCTGCGTAGATAATAGGGCACATCTCCCGTTCAGCCAGGTCCGCAAATTGTCTTCGTTGGTGTCTGCTTCTCAATTTGACATTCATGAAGTTTACACAATCCATAGCGCTAAATATGAAAGCAAAAGAATTACCCCCCTGAAAATATTTAATAAATGTTTGAAAAAAGAGAAATGAAGTAAGTATTTTCGAGTTAAGAAATTGCCAAAGTTAAATTAAAAATAAAAAGAAAGATTAAAAGGAAAAAATAAAAACAGAAAAATAGAAATGAGTAAGAGATGCAATCATGAAAATGTTTTAAAGATTAAGAAAAAGGAAAAGAAAAAAAAACATGTTAAAGCAGTAAAAATAATTAAAGTAAAACATGGATTGCCTCCCACGAAGCGCCTTTATTTTATGTCGACGGCTCGACAGTTAATACCTATTCAGTTAAGTATTTGGGGTAGGCGGCTCACTTAACTGAAGATAAGCCGAATAGTCGATATTTCCGACGTTAAAGTAGTGCTTTAGGCGTTGGCCATTAACTATGAATGGTTCGATAGAACTGCCTTTAATTTCTATCGCACCACTTGGGAAAACTTTGTTAATTTCGAACGGTCCGGACCATCTGGAACTTAATTTTCCCGGGAAAAGTTTCAGTCAAGAGTTGAATAGGAGTACGATGTCTCCTTCCTTAAAGTCTTTCTGCGAGATACGCTTATCGTGCCATTTTTTTGTTCGTTCTTTATAGATTTTAGCATTTTCATAAGCGTCTAAACGCAATTCTTCTAATTCATGGATATCTAACACTCGTTTTTCACCAGCACTCTTGTAATTTAAGTTGAGGGTTTTTATGGCCCAATAAGCTTTATGCTCTAATTCTACTGGAAAATGACAAGATTTTCCCTAAACTAACTTGAACGGCGTTGTTCCGATAAGGGGTTTTAAAAGCTGTCCAATATGCCCAAAGAGCATCGTTTAGCTTGGAGTACCAGTCTTTTCTGGATGTGGCTACGGTTTTCTCAAGTATTTGTTTGATCTCCCTATTTGACACTTCCACTTGTCCGCTCGTTTGAAGATGGTACGGTGTGGCTATGCGATGTTTAACGCGATATTTGGAAAGTAACTTTTCGAAGATTCTAGAGATAAAATGGGAGCCACCATCACTGATCACTAGTCTTGGTACACCAAATCGTGGGAAGATAATATTCTTGAATAGTTTTAGTACCACACGTGTATCGTTTATGGGTGCGGCGATGGCTTCAATCCATTTTGATACGTAGTCGACGGCTACCAAAATATATTTATTTCCAAAAGATGCGGGGAAAGGTCCCATGAAATCAATTCCCCATACATCGAAAACTTCTACTTCGAGGATTCCTTTTTGCGGCATTTCGTCGCGTCTAGATATATTTCCTGTGCGTTGACATCTATCGCAGTTCATAATTGCTACGTGGACGTCTTTCCATAAGGTGGGCCAAAAGAAGCCCGCTTGAAGTATTTTTGCACAGGTTTTTGACGTACTAGCGTGTCCACCATAAGGGGCGGAATGGCATTAGGAAATGACGTCGTGTATTTCATCGTTGGGAACGCAGCGACGGTAGATACCATCGGCGCCTCTTTTAAAGAGTAATGGTTCATCCCAAAAGTAGTGTTTAAGATCATGGAAAAATTTCTTCCGCTGTTGGTACGTTAAATCGGGTGGTAAAACACCGACAACTAAATAGTTGACGAAGTCAGCATACCACGGCAGTGTGGTGTTAGTACAAATGGCTTCTACTACTGCAGTTGTTAAAGGTTCGTTATGTTTATCTAAACTGTCGGTAGGGTTTATCTCTAGCTTAACAATGAGGCGTTCATAAGGGAAGTCTTCGTTTATGGTAGCACTCTCGGTTTGGATTCCATCTAATCTCGATAAATGGTCTGCTACCACGTTTTCAGTTCCTCTCTTGTCTTTTATTTCTAAGTCAAACTCTTGTAGGAGTAAGATCCATCTGAGAATTCGCGGTTTGGCGTCCTTCTTGCTTAGTAAGTATCAGATCGCAGCATGATCCATATAAATAATGATTTTAGCGCCTACTAAGTAGGAATGAAATTTATCCAACGCGAATACCACAACTAAGAGTTCCTTCTCCGTAGTGGCGTAATTCATTTGTGCAAGGTCGAGTGTTCTGCTTGCGTAATAGATAGCGTGAAGCTTCTTTTCTTTGCGTTGTCCTAGGACTGCGCCTACAGCATAATCACTTGCATCGCACATTATTTCAAATGGTAAATTCCAATCAGGAGGTTGCATAATAGGTGTTGAGATTAAGGCCTCTTTAAGTGTCTCGAATGCGTTCAAGCATTTATCGTCGAAAATAAACTCAGCCTCTTTCATTAATAATTTAGTTAGTGGCTTGGTGATTTTAGAAAAATCTTTTATAAAACGTCGGTAAAAACCCGCGTGTCCTAGAAAGCTTCTTATTTCTCTGACTGTTTTGGGTGGTTGAAGGTTTTTGATAATTTCGATCTTTGCTTTGTCGACTTCAATCCCTCTGTTTGATACAATGTGACCCAACACAATTCCTTGTCTCACCATGAAGTGACATTTTTCCCAGTTGAGCACTAGGTTGACATTGACACAGCGTTTCAGTACTAATTCAAGATTTGATAAACATCCTTCAAAACTTTCTCCACAAACAGAGAAATCGTCCATGAATACTTCCATAATTCCGTCTAAAAAGTCTGCGAAAATCGCCATCATGCATCGTTGGAAGGTTGCAGGTGCGTTACATAGTCCAAATGGCATTCTTAGGTATGCAAAGGTACCATAGGGACATGTGAACATGGTTTTCTCTTGATCATCAGGGTGAATGGGAATTTGAAAGAATCCTGAATACCCGTCAAGATAGCAGAAATGGGAATGTTTGGCTAAGCGCTCGAGCATTTGGTCAATGAACGGTAATGGGAAATGGTCCTTGCGCGTAGCTTTGTTTAGTTTTCTATAATCTATACACATTTTCCATCCTGTTTGGGTACGTTGTGCTACCGATTCGCCTTTTGTGTTCGTTATGACCGTAACACCTCCTTTCTTAGGCACCACGTGAACTGGACTTACCCAATTTCTATCTGATATTGGGTATATGATGCCTGCCTCTAGTAGTTTCGGCACTTCCTTCTTAACGACTTCACTTAGGATAGGGTTTATTCGTCTTTGATGTTCTCTAGAAGTCTTGCAGTCCTCCTCCAGCATAATGCGGTGCATACAGAGAGAATGGCTTATTCCTTTGAGATCTGAGATATTATAGCCTAACGCGGTTGGATATTTCCGTAACATACTAAGAAGTTTTTCGGTTTCGACCTCTCCTAATTTGGCATTGACTATAACTGGTCGTTCGAGTTCTTTATCTAAGAATTCATACCTAAGATCTTCAGGTAATGTTTTCAGTTCTATATCAGGTTTCTTATTAGTTTGGTCAGGATCGGGTGTTAAGGATAAACATTCGCTTAGGTTGGCATCTAAGTGTTCTTGTTTCCAATCTTCATTATTGAGGATAGTTGGTGTCTGAATTTTCAGTATCTCAGAATAGGTGTCCTCTTGGCATTCAAGTTCTTTGACACATTCATCAATAATATCTAGGAGACAACATGAGTCATCTATAGCAGGGGCTTTAAAGAATTGGGAAATAATGAATTCTACTTTTTCTTCTCCTACCTCGAAGGTAAGTTTTCCTTTCTTAACGTCTATGATGGCTCCTGCAGTAGCTAAAAATGGTCTTCCTAGTATGATGGGAATGTTTGAATCTTCCTTGATGTCCATTATTATGAAGTCAGTCGGTATGTAAAATTGTCCTATTCGGACGGGAATGTTTTCTAGCATACCAACAGGAAATTTGACTGACCTGTCGGCTAGTTGTAGGGACTTCTTGGTAGGTCTCATGTCGCCTAATTTGAGCTTCTCGCAGATAGATAAGGGCATTAGACTGACACTGGCTCCTAAATTGCATAGAGCTTTGTCTCTGACAGATTTTCCAATTACACATGGTATGGAGAAACTACCAGGATCTTTTAGCTTTGGAGGCATGTTATTTTGAATTATGGCGCTACATTCGGCAGTTAGCATGACGGTTTCGTTATCAACGATTTTTTTTCTTATTATCCAATATTTCTTTTAGGAATTTAGCATATGACGACATTTGGGTTATAGCTTCTGTAAACGGAATAGTAACGTTTAATTGTTTCAGAAGTTCTACAAATTTCTTGAATTGTCCCTCGTTCTTGGATTTTGCAAGTCTTTGGGGGTATGGAATTGGTGGTTTATATGGTGGTGGAGGCACATAAGTGTGATCGGTGGATCTGGAACTGACTGTTTAACGCTGGTTCGCGAAATGTCGCGGTAAGCAAGAGTCGCCACCGTCTTTTATTTTCTCCAATATGGAAAGGACAAAAGCACAGAAAAATTCCTTATGAGATTGTTTCTCGGTTCGGGAGGTAGATTTATAGAAAGGGAAGGTGTTAGCACCCTTTCTATCCATGGTTATCCATGGGCTCTTAGATACTTGCTCATTTGTGTTTTCAAAATGTTTGTTTGCTTTTCAAGGTGAGTGGGTTTGAAAAAGTTTCGTTTAAAATTTCAGTTCGACTCTTGTATCAGTCCTCAAGAGTCTTTGAAAAGTTATTTTTGAAAGCTTTTTGAAAAGTGTCGGTGTGAAAAGAAGTTTTGATTGATTTTGTTTTGAATTAGAGCAAGTATCTACGAGTCATCCACCTACCCTAAGGAATTAGGCTGTGTAGAAGTCCTTAAGGTAGTGCCATCCCACCATTGAGAGGTAGGTAGCACCACCGTTGGAGGTGTTCGGGTCAATTCGTTTTTAGGGACAGTGTGGTCACCAGAGCAATAATAGGACACCTTAGAAGCTACCCTTATGCCATTGATCCTTTTTTTTATTCCGAGGCAACCGTTTCGAGGCAACTTGTTTTGAGGCAACGAGATCAATGGACATAAGGACTTACCAAGACGTCCTATACTCGACGACTACGTTTCGAGGGGCAAGGCAACAGTGTGGTCACCAGAGCAATAGTAAGTCACCTTAGAAGCTACCCTCATGCCATGTTCATGGACATGAGGACTTACTAAAACGTCCTATACTCGACGACCACGTTTCGAGGGGCAAGGCAACAGTGAGGCGTACCCTAAGAGTGGTGTGTGAATTATGTGTCGTTTTCAGTTTATGTTTTATCTTGATCATGCATTGGGTGAGCTACGCTTTGATTTTATTTGGGCCATTCATTCTTTCATGTGATTAGCAGTTTAAAGGTGCGGAAATTAAAATGCGGAAAAATAAATTCCTACACTATTACAAGGCGCGGGTCTATACATCGCCAAATTAACAGAGACCCGTTTTTTTTAATAAAATGCAGAAAGTAAATAAAGTTCCTAATAACTATTACAAGGCTTTGGGGCAATTACATAATATTTGAAATGAAAATAAAGGACAAACGCGCGGAGAGAAATTAGAATCGAACATGCGAGGGCGTTGGACCCTTTAAAGAAATTAAATGAAATTAAGAATTAATTAATTATTTAATAAGAAAAGAAGTTATTTTTTGATGTTTTTTTTGTATTTAATGGAAATAAAGAAAATTCATTGAAATTAGAAATAAAACCCTAGTTCTAAATTATTTTAATTGCTAAAGAAAAATATTTAAGTTTTAACCTAATTTATACTAATTATTTAAATGACATATTTATTTACAAAATTAATTAATGGTTAATAATAATAATAAGAAGAAATTATTTTATTAAGAAAAAGAATAAAAATGCTAAAAACCCTAATTTCTACATTTTTTAGTTATTAAGAAAACATTAAAATTGAAAACCTAAATTAACCTAAATTGATTATTAAAATTTGTTTACAAAATATTAATGAACTAAATATTAAATAAAATATATTTTTATTTTTATGATTTCTGATTTTTTGGGTTATAAAAGTTATTTTGTGAATTAAATAAAAGCAATTAATCAAAATAACAATTAAAAGAATAAAAGGAGAAAATAAATAGAGAAAGAAAAAAAAAATGAAGAGATTAAGCAAACCCTGGGGGTGTCTGGACCCAGTTTGGAGGTTAATTGCAAGGAATTTGGCCCATTGATCCCAAGCCCTTTTTGACTTTCAGCGTTTGCGTATGGCATGGTTGACTAGTGTGCATGATGGACTGCAGGTTCTGGCCATTGGATTGATCTCCTGGGCGCGTGGCAAGCAGGCAGGTGAGAGCACATGATGAACCCTGGGAGAGCATGCTGCATGGAAACGTTTTGAGAA
Source organism: Vicia faba (assembly GCA_948472305.1). Classification (NCBI taxonomy): domain Eukaryota; kingdom Viridiplantae; phylum Streptophyta; class Magnoliopsida; order Fabales; family Fabaceae; genus Vicia; species Vicia faba. The sequence goes on from OX451738.1 coordinate 897,157,417, forward strand.
AAATATTCTTGAAGAAGTGGGGGACCTGGGAATCGAACCCAGGTCCCAATACCTGCATGCCAACACAATAGCCAACCCAACCAACGCGTTACTTTGTTATTATTATGGAACCTGATTAATGTATATGAAAACAAACGCTATTGGTATAAAACAAAAATCAAGCGCGAAGATTTGAATCTCCTAGTCACGTATGGACACGTCCACCTTCTTCTTCGTTTGCCTGAAAATATAGAATAAATAGCGGGGGTTTTAAACCCCCACTAAATGGCACCTACAAAAATAGCGAATAGAGCATATGCAAACATAAAAAGGGCGCGAATAGTGAGATCAATTCGTTTGGATCTCCTGATTTCAATGGTACTGGTCTTATTGTCCAATTTTTCCAGATGCATAAAGCCCTAAATTTGTAGTTTTGAAACCCTAGCAACCATCAATGGCATCTTTTGACACAAGCAGTATTAATCCAATTGGAGAACACCAATAGCTTCAGAATCATCATGTTAGAATAAATCAATCATTAAAAGACATTAATAATGCATGAAAATGCAAACACGAATATGGAAAATTTTATGAACAGGGCAACGTGGTTCTACCAATTCTTGAGGTCAGGGGCTATGTTCTTGATTGCAATCTCTTCCTGGTGGTGTCAGCAAGCTTTTGGAATAGCTTTGAGGCCTTGAAGCAACCTCTATGTATGAAAACAGTTTTCAGTTTTTTTTTGTGAAAAAGTGCAAGTTTGTTCTATGCCTTCTGTGCAGCTTCTTGTGTGTTCTTGGCATTAGGTTTTAATTGTGCATATATGTGTGAATGAATTAGGTTAGAAAGACCAAGCCCAAAGCCTTTGCATTGATGATTTTGAATATTTGATTTTCATGATCTTTTCTTCAAACTTTTCCATACCAATCATTGCCAATCATGGGAGATTCTTTCCTTTTTGGATGATGCAAGAAATATTGAGTACATAAAGAGTGAATATGCTGCATAAAAAGATTTGAAAGGTGTCATTTGATATTTTTTCATATTTAATTTTAATTAAGTGAATTAATAATAATAAAAATTCAAATAATTAATCAAAAATGAGAAAATAACTCCCTTGGATGTCAATGGGTCGTGCATAGCCTTTGGGTAATGATTTATGGAAGAAAATGAGGCCCATTAGCATTTTTGAGTCATTTGAAGCAAAGTTGACTTTTCAAAATTCCCAAAACTTTCCCAATTTCCACAAGGCATATCTTGCTCAATTTTTAAGCTTTGATCATGTTCTTGGACATTTTGGAAAGGCATTGAAGTCCTCTAACCAATGCCTTTGGTCCCATGTCATTTTGATTTACCAATCTCAAGTTATGCTCTTTGACTTAAAGTGCCTTTTTGTTGACTTTTGAAAATGACCTATAATGTTGAGATTGATAACTTTTTGTGAGAGCATTTCTTGGAATTGAAGTGTGAAGATGAGTTGTAGGAAATGTCATTCTCTTCAAAATGAGCTTTGGATGGAATTTTTATGATAAACCATGAAGAAGTTATGCCCTGGTCAATTTGCAGTTTACTTTTTCAGTTGTCCAAAAATAGAAACTTTTGCATCTTGAGACTTTTTGAGCCATGCCTTGAGAATCATGATCAATAATTGATCAAATGATGTTTGTGGCTTCAAAATAAGATGTTGACCAAATTTTTTGACTTTTGACTGTCAAATGACCATTTTGCCCCTATAGTTGACTGTGAAGCAACTAGGGTTTTTGGCTGTGCAATCTGGTGCTGTGAGTCTTGAAACTTGGCATATGGATGCTTGACAATGTATGTAGGCATGTGGGACTTGATTGGACCCTTGGAAACTTCAATTTCTTTGCCATAACCAAAACCCTAATTTTTTACTGTTAGGAGGCAATTGGACTGTGCAACCCTTGAGAGATTTTGAAGCATGATCTTGGCAAATCTTGAAGAATATGGGAGGGAAAATTTTGGGGTACAACAATAAGGTTTTTCTGAGGCCTCTCTATTATCATTCGCGTCTTCCCCTACATTTTCAGATTGATCTTTCGACTTCTCTATTTCTTTTTCAGGTTTTTGATACATGGTCGGGTTTTGGAGTCTAGGATCTACCGGTCCATCAAGGGCTGTCCCACTTCGTAATGTGATAGCATTTGCATGTCCTTTAGGATTGGGTTGTGGCTGTCCAGGAAATGTACCAGCAGGTGCGACAGAACTAGCTTGGTGTTGTTCTACTTGGGAGATTTGGGTTTCTAACATTTTATTGTGAGTAGCTAGGGCATCTACCTTGTTTGCTAATAGCTTCAATTGTTCACCGGTGTGAACGTTTTGATTGAGGAATTCTTTGTTTTGTTGGGCTTGATTAGCGATAAAATTTTCCATTAGGATTTCAAGGTTAGATTTCTTAGGAATGTTAGGAACATTAACAGTGGGTTTTTGATAACCTGGAGGTACAACAGGTGCTTGGCCAGGTGCATATAAAGCGTTATTGCTCTTGTACGAGAAGTTAGGATGGTTCTTCCAACCAGGATTATAGGTATTGGCATAAGGATTTCCTTGAGCGTAATTTACCTGATCAGCTGATATTCCTGCTAAGATTTGACATTCGATTCCAACATGACCAGGAACTCCACAAACTTCGCAGCTTGGGGAAACTGCAGCCACGGTAGCTGCAGGAGGTAAGGTCAAGCTTTCTATCTTTTGGGTAAGAGCATCTACCTTAGCATTAACTTTATCTAGGCTAATAACCTCGTACATCCCACCTTTGGTTTGAGTTTTCTCCACAGATGTTCTTTCTCCTCCCCACTGATAGTGGTTTTGAGCCATGTTTTCAATGAGTTGGTTAGCTTCGTCATAAGGCTTGTCCATCAGTGTACCACCTGCGACGGCATCTATAGATAGTCTTGTGTTGTTCAAGAGTCCATTATAAAATGTGTGGATTATCAGCCATTTTTTTAATCCGTGATGTGGGCACATTCGCATCATATCTTTGTAGCGCTCCCATGCATCGAATAGAGATTCAGTATCCTTCTGCCTAAATCCGTTGATTTGGGCTCTTAGTGCAGCGGTCTTGCTTGGGGGAAAGTATCGTGCCAAGAATATAATCTTCAGTCCTTCCCACGTAGTGACGGAATTTGATGGCAAGGATTGCAACCAAGCCCAAGCTCTATCTCTTAGTGAGAAAGGGAAAAGACGTAATCTTATCGCATCTTTACTAACCCCGTTCGCTATAACTGTGTCGGCAAATTGAACGAATTTTGTAAGATGTTCATTCGGATCCTCAGAAGGATCTCCAGAGAATAGGCGTTGTTGGATAGCTGATATCAATGACGGTTTCAATTCGAAATCGTTTCGGTTTATTGCTGGAGCAGTAATGCTGTTATGGGGTTCTTGTTGTGATGGAGGTGCATACTCCTTTAGTGGACGGGTCCTTTGTTCTTCGGCCATGTCTAATTCTGGATTGGTTTCGGTTTCAGAGGAAGAATTAGAATCAGTTTCAGAATCAATCTTGATTTCTGGTTTGGGTAAAGGAATAGCGTGATTTAAACAGTAATCCCTGACTGCACGTCTTACAGAAAGAATGCGTTCAGGTTCGTTCTTCGATTTGTCAAGTGGTTCTCCTTGTGAGCGAGTCCTTGGCATACAAATCGAAAAAGGGTATCTGTTGCTTAGTCTAAACGCGCAACAGAAAAAATCGTTATTAATTGACTACCAGTCCCCGATAACGGCGCCAAAAACTTGATCGGGACTTTATGAGTCTGTCGGGATACTAACTGCAAGTATACAATTCAGTCGTTCTAGTTTTAAAAGATTATCGAACCCACAGAGACTGATGATCAATCGCATACAATCTAATGCTACAGTTTGTCTAACTAAGAGATGAATATTCGATTTTTGGGGGAAATAGTTTAATTAAAAATAATAGTACTAACTATACCGGTATGTGATAATCAGACTTAGGGAATTCGGTGAATCACTTGGCCTATAAAGTATTTCGGTAAAAGCTAATTGTTTAAAAACCTGAGACATACACTCTCGTGTTTATGAAAAAAGTCATGCTACTAAACCTAGTGGATGCACTTTAAATTTAATAACACTTTTTGAAAACAATTTGAATCTAATTAATTTATTAAAAGACTCTCGTGTATTTAAAAATCAATGTTTCGTTACCACTATCTGGGTTGAACCCCAACTCTCGCATGCAGGTTCTTGCCTTAATTAATTTCCCACTTTCGTGGCAAAATCGTGTTAATTAGCCTCTCACTCTCGTGACAAGGTTAGTTAAATTAATCTTGGAAATTGGAAACCAGAAATTGTTTTATAAATGTTTTTGGCCAAGGTATCACTGAATTCTTTTAGTTCTTACGGTCACATACCGGTATTAATAATTTAGCCAGACATAATTAACTTGAAAGCAATACAATTCAAAATATAATTCATAACAGCAATTGGCATAATATAAGAACTGAATAAATATTAATTGCAATAAAAACCTGGAATCAAAGTTGCTATGGTAATCTTGAAGTATTACAATAATCCAATCTTCGAGCTTGATTTGCAGTAAATAATTTGTTTTAATTCTTGAAAGAAGAATTAACACTTAAAACTAAAAACTAAAACTTGGAATGAAAATTACAGGAACGTTAAAACAATATTCCAAAACAAGGAAATGGAAAATAACTGCAAAAGAATAATAATATTTGTTCTGAGGAAAATTCTTCGACCCTTGAACTATGCACTGGTACACATATATATAGCATAGGAAAATCAGCAGTTAAGAATTCTTGATGAAGTCTTCAATGGAGAAAATATAGGAGCACTAATAGTGGTGGCAGGAAAATAGGAGACTCCGCAGAAAAAGGGAGAACGAGTCTTCCCTTAATGTCCACGTCTCAATCCATGTATAACGTCCACCTTCACGCGCGTGACGGTCGTCACAGGTGAGTGACGGTCGTAACGCGCTGAAGTAGTGCATTACGCTCGTCAGTGGTGTGTGACGAGCATTTCTTCATGTTGGGGGGTGTTACGCCCGACACAAGGGTGTGACGACCGTCACTGTTCCAAAAAATCCAAACTTTGTATTTTTTTATTCTTTTTCTCTTTGTTTATTGTCTAGCCTTCTTCATGTTGTCATTTTCCATCGGTTTGAGTCGACAAATGTTATACCTGTAAAAAGACAAATAATCTCGGAATAATCGGGGGTTAGACGACTTAATGAAATATAAAATCGGTAAAAATCATGGTAATTATATGATATGTTTTATCGTTATCAATAACTTTGAAATATGGTGAACCAAGGTAAACATTGCCATGCCATTTCTTCCAAAATAACTTCAATGGTGAGGTTTAAACTTCTAAAGCTTTATCGACTAGGGCATGAAAATAAACTCATGAACCCATGGATCAACTTGCCTATCCACATTGCTTTTACCTACATTATTAACAAGTAAGACAAACCAACATTGCATTTTATTAGTTAAAAGGAAAGTCAAAACAAAACATCAATGATCATAAAAGAAAAACAAGTCAAGGTTCTTGGTGATTCCTAAAAAATAAAAGCTAAAGATAGGGAGGAGAACCAAAATCCCTAATGTGATCTTGTTGTGATTGAATTAATATGGTATGATGAAGGGATCTTAGGGGCAAAAATTGGGGTACAACAACTGCCCTTATTTAAGTTTCTTCTATCCGGGGATATGAAGGTTAAAAATCTTCGTGTCGACGCGATCGAAGATACTTAAATATAAAACAAACCCTATTTTTGGCCCTAAGATGCCATGCAACTCTTATGAATATGAGTGAACATGAACAACTTCAAAGGGACGCAAAACACCACCGGGGATGTATCAAAGGAAATAAGGATCAAAAGAGAAACCCAACCATGAAAATAAATCACTGGTGGATCAAAAGACCCGACTTATAGAGGATGGTAAAAAGGTCAAAGGATACACCAACTTTTAATGAAGGCGAAACTACAGACGTTCACTAAAGGTAGAAAGAGAAAAGGAAATATCAATACCGACGTTCACTGATGGTGAGCTACCAACGTTCACTGAAGGTAGAGAGAAAAAATCATCGATGTTCACTGACGATGAACTACCAAATTTCATTGAAGGTAGAGAGAAAATATATATATCATAGCACCGCCGCTCACTGATGATGAACTACCAACTTTCACTGAAGGTAGAAGGGATATATCATAGCACCGCCATTCACTGACGATGAACTACCAACATTCACTAAGGGTAGCAAATAGATAATAATCACCAACTTTCACATATGGTGATCTACCAACTTTTTCTGAAGGTAGAAGGAATATATCATAGCACCGCCATTCACTGACCATGAACTACCAACGTTCACTGAGCGTAGAAAAAAGATAACAATCACCAACTTTCACTGATGGTGATCTACCAACTTTCACTGAAGGTAGAAGGAATATATCATATCACCGCCGTTCATTGGCGATGAACTACCAACATTCACTGAGGGTAGCAAAAAGATGATAATCACCAACTTTCATTGATGGTGATATACCAACTTTCACTGAAGGTAGAAGGAATATATCCTAGCATCGTCGTTCACTGATGATGAACTACCAATGTTCACTAAGGGTAGCAAAAAGATAACAATCACCAACTTTCACTGATGGTGATCTACCAACTTTCACTGAAGGTAGAAGGAATATATCATAGCACCGCCATTCACTGGCGAAGAACTACCAACGTTCACTGAGGGTAGAAAAAAGATAATAATCACCAACTTTCACTGATGGTGATCTACCAACTTTCACTGAAGGTAGAAGGAATATATCATAGCACCTCCGTTCTCTGACGATGAACTACCAATGTTCACTGAGGGTAGCAAAAAGATAACAATTACCAACATTCACTGATGTTGATCTACCATCTTTCACTGAAGGTAGAAGGAATATATCATAGCACCTCCATTCACTGACGATGAACTACCAACGTTCACTGAGGGTAGCAAAAAGATAACTATCACCAACTTTCCCTGATGGTGATCTACCAAATTTCATTGAAGGTAGAAGGAAAAGGAATATCATAACATCGCCATTCACTGATGATGAACCACCTGAAGATGTGAAAAACACAAGAAGGGGGGGGGGGTTGAATTGAAAAACTTGGATCAAATAAATACAGCTTTAAGACACAGTATTTTTATCCTGGTTCGTTTGATCTCAAACTACTCCAGTCCACCCGTCAAGGTGATTTCGCCTCTCTCCAACGAGGTCTTAATCCACTATTCTCAAAGAATTACAATAGCTACTTTAACAACTGTTAAAGTCTTCTTGAGTATAACCACAAACCGGTTTATCTCAAGGAAATCTTTTACAAGAAATGAACAAGAGTGTGTTGTTATTTTCTAACAAAACAGTATATTACAACTGTGATAGTTACACAAATTAAGATTGGAATAAAATGAATTTGCTAAAGCTTTTGAATATGCGTGGTTTGGAAGGCTTGGAAAATTGTGTGCGTACATGCGTGCTTCTTTTCTCAAGCAGACTTATTTATATAGGCAAGGCAAAGATATGTTGTCCATAAAGCAAGTTTAATGATAATAACGCACTTTCCTTTTGAAGAAGATCTTGTCTGAAGAAAGTCGTTAGCATTTAATTATGTCTTGAATAATTAATAACGCTTCAGAGTCTTCTTTGCTTTAACTGCTGATAACGCTTCAGAGTGTTGATGACTTGGTAAAGATGTCTTTGGTCAGAGTCAGAGTGTATTTGTTTATGCGCAGATTCTGGTCATCAAGCTTCAGGGTATAACACATATTACTGATCTTCTAATCCTGATTCCAATCTGATGCTGATTCCATCAGAACTTCTGTATGTACAAAACATAATTTTAAGAAGCATATTTGTTCTTTATATATATCTTTGAATTTATTTATTCTTTGTATTTTGTTATCATCAAAACTCTAATCAAGGGTTGTAGAATCAAACTATGTTCTAACAATCTCCCCCTATTTGATGATGACAAAAACCAGATTTTTCTATTAAAAATAAAGAATAAAAAGTATAGAATTTAAGTAGAAAAACTCCCCCTGAGTTTATTAATTCCCTTAAATTCTTTGAGTCCTTGAGCATCAGAATTTGACTATGTCTTTCATCTGAGTTTTGTACCTGTTCAAGTTTTTAAAAAGAAGGAATTTATGTTTGAGACTTATGTCTCAATAATCCGTTATTAAAAATATCTTGTTCTTTCTCCCCCTTTTTGTCAGTTATCAAAAAGAACATATAATCAGAAACAAAAAAGATTTATATTATAATTAGAAGCAACGATAAAAAGTTTAGAACAACAACAATGTAGAAAAGATTACAGATAAACAAAGAAAATCTAAGATGGAGGAGGAAGACGCGTGAATAAAGCTTCCAATAAGCCGTTGATATGGGTGTTGGTTTCCTCTTGTTTGGTTAACAGGCTCTTGATTTCTGAAATTTTGTCATCCTCTTTATCCATCCTTTCCTGCATAATAATGTATGCTCTCTTCAGTTCTTCCAAAGTCTTCCTTTCATAGGAGGAAGCTTGAGGATGTTCAGCAACTGGATGCTTCTCAGAGCATTCTGCAATGTCCTCGTTTTGACCCAGTTGTTCAGCAGGAACTATCTGCTCTGAAGTGGCAGTCAGATTGAGATCTTCTGACTCTAGTTAAACTCTATCTGCTGGACGATGTTCAGACCAGGGAACATTGTCCAGAGGAAGATCTTCTTCCTTAAGTAGCTCGCTCAGAACTTAATCTTCAAAAACTTTTAGCAGGTTGCTGAAGTTCTGTTGAACTGGTCCGTAGCTCTGTTCTTGCATTTTATGGGTTTTAGAAGATACCCATCTTCTGAACCTTGTCCAAAGGTAGTCTGATGCAGCAGGATCAATCAGCTCAAGACTAGCTTGCTTCAGAGAAGTGATCCACTTTTGTACTTCTATTTCAAATATCAATAAGCTAGTACCAACATCTTGAGAGGGTTCAGATGGTTTTGGTTTTGGAATAGCTGTTTTGTGGGTAATGGCATAAAGACGTTCAAAAACCGTTACATCAATGACAGTCTTGGCGTTGTCATCTGGATTGTTCTTTGGTGAGGGAGTGGGAGAGTCTGGAATAATTATTGGACTAGTTGGGGAGTTTGGTGGAGTTGATTCTAGTGAAGAGGGAATTTGGGGAATATCCAGAATGGTTAGGGGCATACGGATGGCCAGAGGTTCAGTGATTCCAGGAATGGGAATGGTATCAGAATCAACAGTTTGGTTGGATTGATCGTTATGAGGTTCTGGTTCACAGGATTCAGAAGGTTGAGCCTCAGAAGTTTGAACTTCTTGTTGAAACAGTTCAGGTTGTGGAGAAGGTGGATGAATTTATGGTTGAGGAGATGGAGGTAGTGGTATTTATGGTTGTGGAGAGAGGGGAATTTCTGGTTGTGGTGCTTCTGTGGTGGTTTTAGAGTTTGGATTTTCTAGCATGGGAGCAAAAATATGTTGGTCAAAGGTTTCTATATCTGATAGAACTTTTGCAAGTTCTTGTTGGGTTGCTTCAATATTTGGATTTGGAGGTAGGGAGTGAGATCCTCTAAGAGTTAAGGTTTCTAAGGGGTCAAATTCAATGTCAAAGTCATCAGGTGTTTGTGGTGTGGGGTTTTCTTCTTGAGTGGGAATTGGTATAGATGTTGATACAGAAATTGAATTTAAAACAGTTACAAAAGAAGGATTACCTCTCTTTTTAGGAGTCCGCTGGGATGATCCTTCTGCTACAACCTTCCTTTTCTTGTTTTTCTTCAGCACAACTTCTGGAGCTTTCTGCTGCAGATCCTAAATGTTTAAATCTAGTGATGTACCATCCGCCTTGCATGCATCCAGATATCTGACTATTATCTCATGTTTAGAATCAATCTCTGAGAACATGGGAAAGTTATCCAGAGGGATTCTTCTGCTGGAGATTGCTGCAAAAGAAGTGACACTAGGTTCCTTCTTGATGTTCTCAATTAACTTCATCTTCTTCAGATTCTTTGCATTCAACTGTTTGCCAACATTAGCTTCCAAAGATCTGATTTCCTAAGCTTCTGTTAGATGATCAATCAGCTTATTCTCTATTAGAATATCTGATATAAGCCTTCCTAGGGGTATCCAGTCCCTTTTTATGCGCTCCTCTTCTCTGGTTTCCTTAACACTAGTCCTTAGATGGTTAAACAACAGATGAGCCAGATTCACCTTAATCTTCTGGGAGATGAAGTAGATCAGAAATTGCTGATCAATATTGATGTAGTCAGTAGAGCTGGTAAGCTTCCTGTGGTTTATGCATCCCAGAATAATCTTGGCCCATATTCTATGGTGGTCTTTTAGATCCCTTATCTTGCTGGAGGGAAGACCCAGAGTGAAGATTTCTCTAGAAATTAGGGCGACATCAGCGTATCTTTCAGCCATGTCAATGCATCGTACACCACCACCATTGTAGCCTATTAATCTTGCAATGAGGTCCTCAGTTATGACTATCTTCTTCCCTATTATGTATGAAGTAACTTGATGGTTGGAAGATGAAGCATGAATCCAAAATTCCTTCACAAGGATTGGGAATGTTGGACCCACCAGTCGGTCAAAATATCTGTCCCAGCCTTGAGCCTTTACTTCTTCAGAGAGATTAAACATGTTCTCTTGAAGACTGTTAAAGTTCACAATCAATTTTGAGAGTACTTCTATATTTTTGATGGGTGTGAGAAGAGTTATGAAGGGTTCTTCATATTGTTTGAAGGAATCTGTTTTCTGAGTACTGGAAGTAGGGTTTCTTGAGGAAGCCATGTTCACACCGAAGGTTTTGAGAAGAAATTGAAAGGGTTTGAGAAAGGATGCAAACTGAAATCAATTAGATTGTAGAGAAAATGAAAGTGAAAGTGAAAAATTGTAAAGAGTGAGAAATGTGTTTAAATAGATTTTGAAAAAGATTTTGAAAACATAAACAGCAAGAGAGAGAAATTATAATGATTATGAGCATTTAATGACAACTGATTTTGGGGGATTCAGAAAGATATTAGAACGGTTACCCATGACATGTGTCCTAATGCATCCAATCAGCGCTTTTGACCTTTCAGAAACGTGAACGCGTGTTCAGCCTCAAAAAGTAGCTGATGACTGGATGACACCTGTTTGCTTGAGTGAACAACACATTTCTATCCTTGAAATGAAGCGCTCAGATCTTCATGGATAGATTCTGATACAATCTGTACTTCTAAAGATCTGAAGGAAGATTGATCAGTAGTTCACAGAAAAATAAACAAAGTTCTGAAGGTTAAGATATGGAATCAAAACAGTTTTATTCTGGGCAGAGCTTCATGCTGAGATGTTTCAGAATGAAGTTGAACCTATCTTCAGAAAGAGGTTTTGTAAATATATCAGGCCATTGATGGTCTGTGTTAATAAATTTTAAATTTAGAATCACTTTCTGAATATAGTCTATAATAAAATGATGTTTTATTTCTATATGCTTAGCCCTAGAATGCAAAATAGGATTTTTACTGAGACGAATAGCAGAAGTATTGTCACAGAGGATAAGGATGTTACTCTCAAATATATTGAAGTCCTCAAGTTGACTTTTCATCCAAAGCATTTGTGTGCTGCATCCAGCTGCTGTTATGTATTCAGCTTCTGCTGTTGACAGAGCTATTGTGGATTGTCTTTTGCTGGACCATGAGATCAGATTTTCTCCCAGAAACTAGAAGCTTCCAGAAGTGCTTTTACGTTCTACTCTATCTCCAGCAAAATCAGCATCACAATATCCTATCAAGCTGTAATCACTTGATTTTCTATAAAACAAACCCAGATTAGTAGTACCTTTCAGATACCTGAAAATTCGCTTAACTGCTGTTAAGTGAGATTCTCTAGGATCTGGTTAGAATCTAGCACAAATGCAAACACTGAATAGAATGTCAGGCCTTGAAGCCTTCAGATAGAGAAGAGAACCAATCATACCTCTGTAGACCTTCTGTTCTACCTTTTTACTTACCTCTTCTCTTTCCAGAATGCACGTGGGATGCATTGGAATCTTTGATGGCTTACATTCTGAGAGATCAAATTTCTTCAGAACTTCTCTGACATATTTGCTCTGATGAATGTAAGTTCCTTCCGGGGTTTCATTAATCTGAATGCCCAGAAAGAATTTCAGTTCCCCCATTAGGCTCATCTCAAATTCTGCCTGCATACCTTTAGCAAAATTTCTTCCCAGAGAGGGTTTAGTGGATCCAAATATGATGTCATCAACATAAATCTGACATACTAAAATGTCATTCTTAATTGTCTTACATAACAAGGTTGTGTCCACTTTCCCTCTAGTGAATTCCTTTTCTAGCAGGAAGTTACTTAGTCATTCATACCAAGCTCTGGGAGCTTGTTTCAGACCATAGAGTGACTTCTTTTGTTTGAAAACATATTCTGGATTTTTGGAACTTTCAAAACCAGGGGGTTGGTGCACATATACCTCTTCTTCTATATAGCCATTTAAGAATGCACTCTTAACATCCATCTAATATAGAGTGATGCCTTTATTAACAGCAAATGAAATTAAGAGTCTGATAGATTCTAACTTGGTGACTGGAGCAAAGGTTTCTGTATAGTCTATCCCTTGTTGCTGACTATAACCTTGTGCTACCAGTCGTGCTTTGTTTCTGATGACTTCACCTTGTTTGTTCAGTTTGTTTCTGAACACCCATTTTGTACCAATGACGTTGAATCCTTTTGGTTTGGGAACTAGATCCCACACGTCATTTCTTGTGAATTGATTTAGCTCCTCTTGCATTGCTAGAATCCAGTCATTATCCAGAAGTGCTTCACCAATTGTTGTTGGTTCAATTAGAGAAACCAGTCCCATGAGGGATTCTTCAGAGTTTTTGAAGGTAGATCTTGTTCTGATTGGATCTTCCTTCCTAAGATTGTTTCTTCTGGGTGATCCATGCTGCTTCTGGATGGTCTTTTCTGGAGTTGATCAACAGAAGGTGCTGGATTGCTTGCAGTGACTCTTTCTGATGTTGAGGGAGTGTCTCTGTTGAGAGCTTCTGATGATTTGTCTTTAGCACCTGTGAGTTCAACTTTCATACCTGCAAGGAATTCATTCTGCTTTGACTTTTGAGAGTCAAGCTTATCATCAAAACAAACACTGATTGACTCCTCCACAATCTGTGTTTCTGTATTGTATACTTTGTAACCTCTTGAGCGTTCAGAATATCCTAACATAATACACTTTTGTGCTTTATTGTCAAACTTAAAATAATTTTTTGTATTCAAAATAAAACATGTACATCCAAATGGGTGAAAATAGGAAATGTTGGGCTTTCTGTTCTTCCACAATTCATATGGAGTCTTTTCCAGAATAGGTCTTATGGAGATTCTATTCTGAATGTAACACGTTGTGTTTATTTCCTCTGCCCAAAAGATCTTAGCAACGTTAGTCTCATTGATCATGGTTATGGCCATTTCTTGCAATGTTCTATTCTTTCGTTCTACAACTCCATTTTCCTGGGGAGTTCTAGGACAAGATAAATCATGCAGAATGCCTTTATCATTAAAGAATAACTCAAAATATTTATTTTCAAATTCTCCACCATGATCACTTCTGACTTTGACAATTCTAAGATCCTTTTCATTCTGAACTTGGTTGCAGAAGGTAACAAACACAGAGTGTGACTCGTCCTTGTGCCTTAAGAACTTTACCCATGTCCATCTGCTATAGTCATCTACGGTTACTAACCCATACTTCTTGCCACTGACTGAAGCAGTTTTAAGTGGTCCAAATAAGTCAATGTGCAGGAGTTCTAATGGCTTGGAGGTGGAAACAATGTTTTTGGATTTTAAAGCTGGTTTTGCAAACTTACCTTTCTGACATGCTTCACGCAGAGCATCTGAATTGAACTTCAGGTTAGGAAGTCCTCTGACCAGATTGAGTTTGTTAATCTGAGATATTCTTCTCATACTAACATGTCCCAATATTTTGTGCCAGATCCATTGCTCGTTGTTAACAGACAGAAGACACTTTACGTTCTGACTTTTCAGTTCAGAAAGTTTGATTTTATGGATGTTGTTTTTCCTCTTTCCATTAAAAAGGATAGTCCCATATTTCTGACTAACAACTTTGCATGAATTTTGATTGAAGATTATATCATAACTGTTATCACTTAATTGACTTATGGATAACAGGTTATGCATTAATCCATCAACTAATAAAACATTACTTATAGAGGGAAGATTTCCATTACCTACTGTTCCAGAGCCAATGATCTTTCCTCTCTGATTGCCTCCAAAGCTTACGTGGTCTCCAGGATTAAGTTCCAGGCTTTGGAACATATGCCTTCTTCCCGTCATGTGTCATGAGCAGCCAGAGTCCAGGTACCATGATTGGGGTCTTTGCTTTGCTGCTAAAGATATCTTCCACATGTATTATTTTATCCTTAGGTACCCATATTTTCTTGGGTCCTAATTTGTTAGTTTTACCAAAACTCTGGTTGAATTTTGGTTTGACAGAGTAATCACTACTTGTATATTTTATGTCATGTGTGTGCCCATATATAAAGTGTGAATCAAGTGGAGTATGTTTTATAACTAAATCCATGGTATTTTTTGGTGTAGGTACCTTACCTTGATATCCTATCCCTTTTCTGCCATTTTTGCTAACTCCATAGATCATTGAAGCCATTTTTCTTCTGTCTATGTTTTTAGCTAGAAACTCCTGAAAGCTGTGATCATACTCCTTGATGATCTCATCAACATTGCTGGGAGTTTCAGGGATTGTTTCCTTCTGAGAGTTTTGCAATTTGTTTTCTAATTTTGAAATTTTATCTTTTAACTCAGAATTCTCCAATTTGAGACTCTCAGTCTTATCAGAGTCAGAAGCAAGATTCCTTTTCAGGTTTCTGAATTTGACTCTGATCTGCTGATATCTTTCCAGAATTTCATTAAGGCTTTCAGCTAGTTCAGCCTTAGTAAAGTTTATAGTGAAGTAAGGGAATACCTCTTCTGTATCTGATTCAGAGTCTGACTCAGAAGCTTCATTGTCTTCAGTTATGTTTGCCATGAGAGCTATGTTTGCTCTTTCATCATCTGATTCTGAGTCAGCTTCAGATGTGTCAGAATCATCCCATGTAGCCATGAGACTTTTCTTCTTTTCCTTGCCAAACTTCTTTTTGTGCTTCTTCTTCTGAAGCTCTGGCCAATCACTTTTGTAGTGCCCTTGCTCGTTACATTCATAACAGATGATGTCTTTGTTGTTTGGCTTTCTGTTTCCTGAAGAACCTTTAGATCTTCTGTGTCTAGAGGAGGATTCTAATCTTCTGTATCTGGAGGAAGATTCATTCTGATTTTCTGATCTTCTGGGATTCCTGAACTTCCTTTGCCTTAGCTTCCACAATTGGTTCACCCTTCTGGAGAGGAGAGACAGTTCATCTTCTTCTGATGAGGACCCATCAGAGGTTTTTTCCACAGCCTGCAAAACTTTGGAGTCAGATTTTCAGTTAGATTTTAAAGCTAATGGCTTACCTTGCTTTTGAGGTTCATCTGCTTCTAGCTCTATCTCGTGACTTCTGAGGGAGCTGACAAGTTCCTCCAGAGAGATTTTGTTGAGATCATTGGCTAGCTTAAGCACTGTGACCATTGGCCTCCACTGTTTTGGTAAGCTTCTGATGATCTTGTTAACGTGATCAGTAGTGGAATACCCTTTGTCAAGAACTTTTAGACCAACAACAAGAATTTGAAATCTTGAAAACATAGTTTCTATTGATTCACTATCTTCCTTCTTGAATGCCTCATACTTCTGAATGAGCGCAAGGGCTTTGGTTTATTTGACTTGAATGTTTCCTTCATGCGTCATTCTCAGAGAGTCAAACATATTCTTGGCAGTTTCTCTATTTGATATTTTCTCATATTCTGAATAAGAGATAGCGCTGAGAAGAATTATTCTGGCCTTGTGATGATTTCTGAACTCACGCTTTTGTTGATCAGACATCATTTTCCTGTCAATCTTCTGACCACGTCCATCCACTGGGTGCGTGTATCCATCAGTCACCATGTCCCACAGATCAATATCATAGGCCAGAAAGAAACTCTCAATTCTGTATTTCCAGTAGTCAAAGTTCTCTCCATCAAAGACTGGAGGTTTGCCACTGAATCTGTCCCTTTCTTCATTGTTGTCATTGCTGATGTTTTGACTTGGTCCTGCCATTGTGTTTTTCTGACGCTGGATCTTGTACTGACATGGTTAAGTGTTATAAGCTCAGAACCAGGCGCTCTGATGCCAATTGAAGATGTGAAAAACACAAGGAGGGGGGGGGGGGGGGGGTAATTGAAAAACTTGGATCAAATAAATATAGATTTAAGACACAGTATTTTTATCCTGGTTCGTTTGATCTCAAACTACTCCAGTCCACCCGTCAAGGTGATTTCGCCTCTCTCCAATGAGCTCTTAATCCACTTTTCTCAAAGAATTACAACAGCTACTTTAACAACTATTAAAGTCTTCTTGAGTATAACCACAAACCGGTTTATCTCAAGGAAATCTTTTACAAGAAATGAACAAGAGTGTGTTATTGTTTTCTAACAAAACAGTATATCACAACTGTGATAGTTACACAAATTAAGCTTGGAATAAAATGAATTTGCTAAAGCTTTTGAATATGCGTGGTTTGGAAGGCTTGGCAAATTGTGTGCGTACATCCGTGCTTCTTTTCTCAAGTAGACTTGTTTATATAGGCAAGGCAAATATATGTTGTCCATAAAGCAAGTTTAATGATAATAACGCACTTTACTTTTGAAGAAGATCTTGTTTGAAGAAAGCTGTTAGCATTTAATTCTGTCTTGAATAATTAATAACGCTTCAGAGTCTTCTTTGCTTTAACTGCTGATAACGCTTCAGAGTGTTGATGACTTGGTAAAGATGTCTTTGGTCAGAGTTAGAGTGTATTTGTTTATGCGCAGATTCTGGTCATCAATCTTCAGCGTATAACACATATTACTGATCTTCTGATGCTAATTCCAATCTGATGCTGATTCCATCAGAACTTCTGTATGTACAAAACATAATTTTAAGAAGCAAATTTGTTTTTTATATATATCTTTGAATTTATTTATTCTTTGTATTTTGTTATCATTCAAACTCTAATCAAGGGTTGTAGAATCAAACTATGTTCTAACACTACCAACGTTCACTGAAGGTAGCAAAAAGATAACAATCATCGACGTTCACTGATGATTACCTACCAACTTTCACTGAAGGTAGAGAGAAAATATATATCATAACATTGTCGTTCACTGACGATGAACTAACAACGTTCACTGAAGGCAGCAAAAAGATAACAAGGTCCCCTAACATTCTGGCGTTTCACCAAGAAAGGGTTTCAACTTCTTCTTTAACCAAGGCACTCCGCCTGGAAAGGGTAGTATATAAGATGTCTCAAATAAAGAGACCTGATACTTGCTGTTATAGGAAGGATTGTAAAAATGATTTTCGGGGAAAGCAGAATGACTTCATGGGGAATGAATCGTGACTTCCCTGGGAGAACAATATGGCTTCCTGGGGAAGGAATCGTGACTTTCTGGGGACATGCCAATATATTCTTGCTGAGGAGATAAAGTCTTCTCGTGAAAAATAAATGCACATTCTCAAACCAAAGCTCGAAGCTTGCAGAAATCCAAAGTAATAATATTGCTGAAGATCAAATATTCAAACCAGAAATACACTGGAGTAAAACAGTCTACCAAAAATACATCCTTTGAGAAATAAACTCAAGAGGGAAAACCAAATCCATATGGACAAGAAACTGTATAGGAAGGCTAAAGCAAAAATCTTCCACGAGGGATAATTCAATGGGAAAATTGAAAGGATATACACTTTCTGCTTAAGGCCAACACTCTATTGGATAGAGGATAACACAACTCTACATAACACGGTAATATGTCAACAAAATGTTAACGAATGTGAATGAGAAATGATTTGATAAATTTAACTATGCATGATGTATGTATGAATGTATGAGTGTTATCATGTATATGTTGACAAAACAAACATATATCACTAGGAATAAACAAAAAAAACCAACTCGGGCACAAACAACAATCGGCTAAATCACATCCAAGATGAACATTCCATAAGAAAATAAGCACCAACTGAGGAAACAAAATCCTATTATATGGCTTAACTTCACTAGGAAGGAACATAATCCAGAAGTAATCAAATCAAAGCAACAAAGAAGTACAGATACATGGATATAACATCCTTCTATAGGCTTCAAGGGGGAATAACACTCAGACTTCAATGGAAAAACAAATGCTTTCACAGTCTGCACTTCTATTGGGTATTGCAATACTGATTTCAAATAAGGAAGACGAGCATCATATCGGCAAAACATCAATTGAGGATTTCGAGCTGACTTCAATGGAGAAATGTAATACAGACTTCACTAGGAGAGATAGTGCCTCCTCATCAACATATCATCGGGGGACCTCGTGCTGACTTCATTGGGGATATACCTACATCACATCAAAAAGAAGAAATCCAAATACATTCTTCACTGGGGAAAACAGGGATACATTCTTCAAATTGAGAGTAAGCATTGCACCAACTTCTCTGGGGAAAACGTATGAAAACTCATGGGGACAAAAACTTGGAGAGTTAAGAAGTCAATCTTTATCGCAAGAAATCAATCTTATTGGGATTTTAAATCAAACCCAACACTTGGCGAGTGAAAACCCAAAAAATTGATAACCAATTCAACACTTCTTAAATCAAACACTGCCCTTGCTTGATTATCAGGAAATCAAACAAAATGCAAGTACTGCTGAAAGGAGATGTTTCACAAATGAGTCAAATCTCAGCATGCACATGGAGAAAAGACTTCTATCAAATAGTGAGGCCTTCACTGGGAAATCTTGGATTGAGTCTTCATATCATGCAAACTTATTCCAACAAAAGATTCCCATGGGATAGCTTTCATGGGGAATCAAGAAGTCAACATATAGAAATAGGTCAAACTCATGAGAATTTTAAATCAAACCCAACACTTGGCGGGTGAAAACCCAAAGGGTTGACAACTGTCTCAACACTTCTTAGAAAATATACCGCCTTGGTCTAGCTGCCTGAGAAATAAATACCAACAATGATGCCAGTACTGCAGAAAGAGCGACATTTTGCAAATAGTTCCATCTCAGCACATCAAGGGAAAAAGACCTTTCCTCATATGAGGGGAGACTTAGCTGGGGAATCCGGAATAGAGACCTCAGACCAAGCAAACCCAAAAATCAGAAAATGAACCAACACTTGACTGGGGACACTGGGATTACAAACCCAATATTGCATCTTACATAATTTGGTATCGTCTTTGTTAGAACATAGTTTGATTCTACAACCCTCAGTTAGAGTTTTGATGATAACAAAATACAAGATTAAATGAATTATGAGATTTATATAAGACATATATGCTACTCAAAATTATATTGTGTATTTACATAAACTCTGATGGAATCAACATCAGAATATTAGTATCAACATCAGCATCAGAAGATATGTCAGCATCAGAAGATCAATACATGTGCTACGCTGAAGCCTGATGAACAGAATCTGCACTCAACATACTCTTACTCTGATCAAGATCCTAACTATGTCATCAGCACTCAGAAGCGCCAGAAAAAGCTAAAGCCAAGAACACTCTGATTAGCATTAACAGAACACTCTGAAGTGTCAATGTTACTATGCATTCAAGGCAGATTAATTACCAACGGTTTTATTCCAAGACAAAGATCTTCTCAAAAAGGAAAGAACGTTATGAGCATTGAAATGGAATTATGGACAGCAACGTATCTATTCCAAAGCTATATAAACAAATCAGTGAGAAAAGAAATGGCTAATTTTCTCCAATACGCACATACGCATAAGCCAGTCATCTTCACGTTCTCACTCATCCAGTTTGCTAAAGTTCTCAAGCGCTTACTCTATAGCTCTAGCAATCTAGTATTATCTAAGCTTCATATTATGTATTATCACAGTTGTGATATATAGTTTTTCTAGAAAACATCAAACACATATTTATTCATTTGTCTGTATAAGAATTACCTTGAGATAAACCGGTCTGTGGTTAGACTCAAGAAGGCTTTGACAGTTGTTAAAGCAGTTGTGTATTCAGTTGAATATAGTGGATTAAGACCGCGTCGGAGAGAGGCAAAATCACCTTGACGGGTGGACTGGAGTAGTTTGAGATCAAACGAACAAGGATAAAAATAACGTGTTGTCTGCTTTTGATTTGAAGTTTTACAATTCAAACCCCTTCTTGTGTTTTTCACTTCTTCAGTCTTTAATATACAAAAATCACATGCATACCAGCGAAAACGACCTCAGAAAACTTTCCAGGGGAAATAAAACTTCTCAAAATTATTGTAGTTTGTCCATTCCTGGGATCACCACTTTTTGTTCTCCTCTAGAATCATAAAATCTAAAGTAAAAGTAAGTTGTAAATTATTTTTGAAAAATAATTTTGTTATTTAATCTTTTTGCTTTGAAAATTATCATCAATAATAAATGGAGTCTTTGTAAGATGAATAAAAATAAGAACTACAAAGAATTGGGTAAAAGCTCAAATTTTATTGATAGAATGGTAGTCTGGGAATGGCGAGACTCCATGGATGATTACAAAGTTTGGAAAATGGTAATATATATAATGGAAAAGATACATTGAGATACAATGACCACTATTCCCTCTAAAAACTTTGAAATCCTGAGCAGCAGCTTCTGTGGAAGTATGGTGAGGATCCAAGAAGATTGTTAGTTCAATGATCAAGTTTTGTCTGATGCAGTTACTTGCCAAGAAAGTCCTTAACTTTTGCCTAAGCTGCCTTTGCACGTTTTCAACTTAATGGGAAAATTTATTCTGTTTATGTCTCTAATTTTTTCCTAGACCTTCTGTTGTACCCCAAAATTTTCCCTCTCATTTCTCAAGGAATCACCCTGGATCCTCAAGTTTGCTTCCATCCAATTCCAAGCCTTGAATTACAAGTTTTTCAAGAAAGTTATCCACAAGGGCAAAATGGTCATTTGCACACCAAAGGAGTCAAACTAAGACTTTTGAATCAAAAATCAAGTTCCAAGAATCATATTTCATAAAAGGCATGAAATTGGTTCATCAAAAATCAAAAGTCAGAAGTTACTTTGAAAATCAATTTTTCTAAACATTTAGAAACTTTTCTAAGTGTCTAGAGAATATGATGCTTCAGAACTTCTGAGCCAGCCTCTATGCAAGTGCAGTCAGAAATTGCAAACACGGTTCAGAACTTGACGCTTCAATCAGAACATGCAGAAGCGATGCTCTTTGGTCAGAACATGATGCTTCAGTCAGAACATTATTCTTCAGCATATGAAGGTTATGTTCAACGCTCCGGTCAGAACATGCCCCTTCAACATTTGGAGGTTACATTTCTGATCTTCTGCAATCAGAACATCACCAAATCCAAAGACCTCATTTAAACAACCTGCTGCACTGCTACAGTACAATACTCTAACCATCAGTTAATCTAGTCCACGCCTGCATTTTGCCAAATCTTGTGTTTGCACCAAATACAAAAAGCTGTGATAAAAAAGGAATGGAACAGTGTGCCAAAAGTTCAAATCCCATCTGTTCCCCCCCCCCCCCCCCCCCCCCCCAAAACCATAACAAATTCATCTATAAATAAGTGGCTCCATCACACTTTCAAGGGGTTGGCTTTTGGAGAGAGAATCGTCAAAAAAGAGAGAAAAGAAAGTTGTGATACCTGCACAAAAAATCCACAATTCCTAACCAGAAAACCAAAACCCTTGTTCTTCCCTTGAAGTAAAAGAACTTGGCATTTCCTCCTTCGTTGCTCTTGCTGATTCTAGAATATCTGAAGGCAGTAGCTCAAGTCCCAAACACACGTTCCAAGTTCAAGGCAAGTCTTTCTGAATCTACATCTTTTCACTCAGAACATCATTAAACATGTAGATATCATAGTATTGATGTTGTCCATATCATTGTGTAAGTAGAAAGACTGAGGATCAGAACTTCCTGATTAAGGCTAGACTCATGACCAGGATCAGAACTTCCATAAACTGTTGTGTTGTTTATCCTTCTGATTTGCTATTTGCTAAAAACTGAATAAGTTATCATTGTGCTGATTGATATAAGGAAAGAGTTGAAATGTAACTCAGAACTTCTGTTTTTCACTCACCATTCTAGCACATAGAACTTCCATGATTCACTCACTATTCTAACACAACAGAGAACTTCTGAGTTCTCCTCACTGATAACACGCTGAATTGTTGATTGTTCACTCTGTTTTAACACTTAGAACTTCTGACTTTCATGTGTTGATAACACGCTGAACCGCTGATTGTTCGTTCACTGTCTTAGCACCATACAAAACTTCTGAGTTATCCCTACTATTTTGACACGCACAAAGATTCTAAGGTTTTCTCACTGTTCTAACATTCAGAAGTTCAGCACATAACAATCCAGAACTTATGTGTTTTCCCTCTAACGTGTCTTGCAGGACTTCAGAGTGTACCAATCCAGAACTTCTGATTCCACTAACGTTCCTCTCTGAGTCATCACACGCCTGGCTTCAAAACTTCTGATCCTTGTTTATTTTTGCTTGCAGTAGCACGTTGTTTCTGTCTTTCATTTATTTTCCTTTTCATCATTTTTTTATATTAACATAAAAAACATAAAAATATTTTCCTTTTAATTTATTTCCTTAAGACAAACATTTTCTAAACAAGTCCATTTCTTTCTTATATTATGTATTTCAATATGGTTGTAATAGATAATTAGGACTTAAATTCCTTGCAATCCCCATTTGTAAATATGTACCCCTATCCCCTAAATATTGTATGTAGCGTAGGACTTTACATTTTCCACATTTTTATTGCTTTCATATATTGTTAGTAACTAGGGTGTGTATGGTAAGACATGAAATTGACAAATAGATCACCCTAAACAAGACTAAAAGGAATGAAATCAAACACACTTGCACACATGCACCCTTAGGGTAATCTCACTCTGTTGCCTATTAGAAAAATAGTCATGTCCCTCGAACATGGGCATTTTAGCAAAAAACCATTGATAAAAGATCATAGTCCCTCGATTACCCTCGATGGTGCCTTCGATAAACAATCTAGTCCCTAAAACGACATTGCTAAAACGTTCCATGGGTTTCCTTCTATGACTATACAAACGTCCCATGCCCGTCCCTTCACATCCAACAAAAGGGGCTTCTTACCAAAACAATGGTAAGATAACAACATCTAAAGGAGGAGGAAAAGCACATCTAAGACCTTTTGAGTAGGTAGGTTCATTCTCAATTACTCGCTTGCTCACAACAAAAACATTTTATGCACCAACACTCTCACTTTGAAACATTTCCAAAAGACAAACACTTTGTACGCGTTCTTATAGAAACGAGAACCATTACAAAGAATACACCTTTTCAAAATACTTTCAAAACACATCTCACAAACACATCTTTGAACTATTTTCGAAACAAACACTTTGTATGCGTTCTTATGGAAACGAGAATCAATCCAAAGTTACATTTTCAAAATACTTTCAAAACCCACACCACAAGCACATTCAAACAAAAGCAAGTAATCTAGCGAGTAACTAAGAGCCCATGGAAAACCATGGATGAAAAGGGTGCTAATACCTTCCCTTTTCATAATCTACCCCCCGAACTCAAGAAAACATCTCTAAAGGTCTTTCATGTGCTTTTTCACCCTTACTTTTGGATAAAAGAAAAGTCGATGGCAACTCTTGCTAAATCGCAACATTTACGAACACAAACGCAAACCTCAAGTCAGTTCTCCCACCATATCACAGAACTGGGGACTATGCTGGAGATATTCTTAAAGTGGGGTTACCTTATGGTTAGATCACATTTATTTGCTTTCATTGTTTGATTTGTATGATTTACATTATGGTTCTCTGTTTGGGCTTGCTTTGATCCTACACCCGGATTTGGGGACACCTTTTAGGTAAGTGGCAATAAACTGTGAGGGAATTGTGCGAGGTATACTGACACGGTTGAAGCAGTAGCTACATTGATGTGGCACTTTGGTTGGTACCAGTAACCCTTGAGTCAATCAAGGAGAGTACGGGGCCTCCGCGTGGTGTTATAAAGAATAAACTGACCTTAGAACCTTTAGATTGCACAACTTGGCCAGTAGGACGTAGCGAGGTGGCCGACCTTGGTGTATTCCCAAGGTCGACAGATACTCGATGCTACACTCATTGAGGTTGGACTCTTGAGCTTTGTTTGGTTGCAAGTCAATTGTCTATTGAACGAAGCTGGGAGAAAGATCAGTGATATTGAGATCCCTTAGAACCCGATTACTATTAACTAGGACATGTTGAGCCAAATAAACTTCAAGATGGTACTCACCTACAAACTCCATGCAAGCCTAAAACTAAGGATTTGTTTACTTTGTGTGAATATGATTATTTGTATATAAACTTGCTTACCTCGCATATTCGTACATAACATCATAACATTATACCATAGCATTTTCAATAGCCGTTTCAAGGATCTCGAGGGCCTATGATGCAGTGTCACCTTGAACCAGATGTCTATCAAGGGGCAAGGGGATTTATTTTCCTCTAACCAAACACTGTCAAAATCAGGTACAACGAACCAGAGTCAAGGGCTATAACCCACTGGATATGGTGAGCTTGACTCTTGAAGAAGGACTCTCAACGACACGAAGTTTCTTCAATCAAGCTGCAATCAAATTCTAACAGTTTCTTGTTTACCCCGCGAGATCCTTGAAAAAATTGCATGCATATCGTACACATCATTACAGGTACCATTACAAGTTTCTCATCTTCTTCGCTGTTTGTTTCAGCAAAAATGTCTTCCGAACAAAGCATCAAGGACCTTCAAGCACAAAACGCCCAGTTCCAGCAAATGATCATAAATCTGGCAAAAGGGCAGGAGGGTCTGAAAACCATCATCCTGAAAGAGAAAAAGAAAAAGAAGAAGGCTGCCGGTATTCTGAATATAGGCAGAAGGTTTAGAGGGACGTTGAAGCAACAAGTCAATCTGACCTCTTCATCTAAGGAAGGGGAGAATCAAGAAGAAGAGACAAGGGAGAAAGATCCCAGTCCTGAAGTTTCTGACAATGTTACCGACTACAATGATGAGCAGTATCCTCCCACTGAGGATAGATAAAGCAGCTGGAAGATTTCTTGAATGCTATGGAGGTCCATAGGATACATGGGTTGGATTTCGAAGAATTGGGATTGGTGTCGGGAGTGGTCATCCCACAGAAGTTCAAAGATCCAGTTTTCACTAAGTATGATGGGGTGTCCTGCCCAAAACTCCATCTCCGCTCTTATGTCAGAAAGATCCATCCCCACACCGCTGATAGAAATCTGTGAGTTCATTTCTTTCAAGATAGTCTGTCAGGGACTCAGCTTTAATGGTTCTATCAACTGGAGAGAGCCAATGTCCGAAACTGGGAAGATCTAGTTGCTGATTTTTACAAGCAATATCAATATAACGCTGACCTTGCTCCGACTCGTACTCAAGTCCAGAGTATGTCCATGAGGGCGAGTGAAGGCTTTAAGGACTATGAATAGAAGTGGATATATCTGGAAGGGAGACTCCAACCGCCTTTTTCTGATAGTGAGTTGGTGGATATGTTCCTTGGTACGCTGTCTGGTCCGTTCTTCAATCACTTGATTGGTAGCTCCTCAACTGGTTTCATAGAGCTGATTCCGACTGGAGAAACAGAAGAAGCTGGGATCCGGAGTGGCAGAAAAATACCTCTTCGAGTACAGAGAAGAAGTCATTTGGTGGAAAGAGGGAAGCCAATGTTGTGCACGGCCAGAAGGGGCGTAGCAAGGCAGACTACCACCAATATGTGGGGGCAGTGCTGATCTCTAATTCTGCACGCGCACAAGGACCACAACAACGAAACAATAAGCCAAGGATGGAAAGACCTCAAAGGCAGTTCACCCAAATCAACATGCCATTGTCACAAGCATTGCGACACATGTTGAATATGAATCTAATTATGGTGATAAACCCTCATCCGAACCCTAAGACTTCTTCTCCTAACTACAACCCGGGTGCAAGGTGTACTTATCATTTTGGTAGCCCAGGGCACGATACTAACGATTGTTGGGCACTGAAATATAAGATTCAGAATATGATTAACGCCAAGGAGATCGAATTCGACCCTCCTGAGACTCCCAACATGATCACTGCTCCCTTGCCAAAACATGGCTAGGATTGAAAGAATTTTTGTTCATTTGAATTCTGGAGTTGTATTTTCTTTGCTTATTCGAACAATTATTTTCATGTCAAACTTTATTATTTCATTAATGCATTACGCATGTCTGTCTTGAATTAATTTGTTTTCATTATTCTTAAATTGATTTATATTTCCTTTTCGTGATACTCAACTCTCGAATAAAAAACTGTAAGCCTTTAGAGGGAGGATGACGAAAATGATACCACAATCTCTACAATATGCTTTTGAACAGACCCCGCTGATGATGTACAGACACTGTTTCAAATCCCAAACAGTCGAGTTATAAGGAAGATAATCCCTAGTCAACCCCTTTGAGCCAAAGAAGTAGGATTTTTCTTTCACACAAATTAAAACCCTTAATCACAACTCGGGGCAGGGTAGTTTTCTCAGTTAATCCAGGTGCACAATGAATGGCATCAAAGACGTCCTTCCAAAATAAAAGACGGTGATGGTTCCCTATAATCGTCAAGACATGCAGTCATTATCTCTCAAAATAAAAGCCCATTAAGTCAAAACCTATGAAGGAGACTTAAGAAAAAAACGGGGGCATCCCGCTGACTGTAATCACAAAAAGAAACAGTTCAAGAAAAAGACGGGGATGATAAAATAAAAAATAAAGAGGTCCTACAAACCCTCAACAAAAATGACTGCCTATTCAAAATAAATTGTCAGTATCCGAACCATCACTGGTATATCAGAGCAAAGACTCAAACGGGATCTAAATGCCTAATTAACTGAGCATTGGACTGAAGGACATCACGATGAACGGGTGGGTACAAATACAATTTAAGCCTTTATCCTTTGTTTCTTAAACCGTGAACCAGGCCATGTTATAACCCTTAAAAGTACTAGCTGAAGCATGGGTTAGTTCGAGAGCATACTGTTACAAAATGTATCCTGACTCCTATAAGGTTTGCTATAAATCCTGAGTTGACATCACACTTTTACAAAATTTGTTTCTAAAAAATGAATTTTCAAACTTCAAGACAGACATAAGCTTTGCATTCTTAAAATAATATTGTTTGCATATGACTATTTGTTCAACAGCAGAGAAATTCACATGAAGAATATCTAGTGAACAAAAAACCTTCTCAATAAAAAGGATCACCTCAAGTGGAAAAACACTTCCAACCAAGGGGAACGGCATGATCATTGTCTATCATCTAGAGCAGTCAAGTCAAGATTCAAGGAATCTCTCAAAGATGCCAAATAGCCAGGGGCAGATCTCCATCTAAATCACTCGGGGAATTGGGCATGAATCCCAGCAATGAATCCTGTACGATCAAGTAAACATCTTCTGGTAGTGTGGCAACACTTACTACTATGGACAGTGACAATTCTCCGTACCCGGTGACCATGGACATAGTCGGAAAATACTACGCATGAATAAAGACCCGCTAGGTTGACTGGCCTAGGCAAAAATAAGGGCATCTCGGCGAACCAAAAATGGTTCCGGCAAAAATTAGGGATAAAAATAAATATGTTCACCCGGCAAGCCGAAAACCTGAAAAGGCGGCTTGAGCATAAAAGGGTATCCCAGTGGACTGAAAACTCGAAAGGGCGGTCCAGGAAAAAGTTAGGGATTAAAGCGTACGACTATGTCCCGTCATCTTATCACTTGTCTATCAGTAGAAGACTTATCATTCCAATTGGAAGTTACCAAGCACCTCATAAGTTGGGATAACACTCAATCCACAAGGTCTCCGCAGGTACTTTCTCCGGCAGGTAGAGGGGAAGAAAAGTCCTGATGCGAAGTCATTATCGTATCCTCAACATACGACCCTGTGACATCTACACTCCCCACAGAATAGAGGAAACCAAAGTTTTGATCTCTGCTTCCCCAAACGGGAGTTACTTTCCCCATCCAAGCTCTTTCGGAGAGCGGGCGTCTATATTCCCCAGCTGAATTTTGTAATCGCAAGCGGTTCATATAGTTTTCTTTCGAGCGGAATTTATTTCTCTGAATGCAGAAGCTTATCCCTAACAGAGTTATCTTCCGAAGAGTTATTATCAAACAAAGTATCTCCCCTGGCAGAGTAGCTGTAAGCAAGGAGAAAATCTCCACCATAGTCATCTCCGTTCACCGTCCCCAGCAGAAGTAGAAGAACCATTATTTCTACAACGATCAGGAATGTAATTCCCAATACTCTCCAACAACAGTCGGGGATTTATTTTCCCAAACTCGGACGTGCCACAATAGCATTTCATGTTCATATATCATGACGTGCGCATACATATTGCATATAACATAATCTCATTTATTTTGAGAACGTCATCATACAATGCATTTCATGCATCATATATGATTAATCATGTGACTTTTCAGGGAAGATGTTTATCATCAACAACTTTCAGAAAGTTCAAGATTAGCTCCTAAAACTAAACAAAGTAATTATCCGCACGATCAAATGCAGCTTTACACGGGTTCGTCATAAAGCAATCTTACACGAATTTCTCCTAAATGCAGCTTCACACGTTTTTATCCTGAAAATTCTTACACGGGTCCTTTCTCAAACATTTTCGAATGAAGTTTTACACGAACTTATCACAAAGTAACCTTACCCAGGTTCCTCCTGAAGTTTTACACGAACTTATCCCGAAGTAACCTTACCCGGGTTCCTTCTGAAGTT
The DNA here is from genome assembly GCA_948472305.1 of Vicia faba. NCBI lineage: Eukaryota > Viridiplantae > Streptophyta > Magnoliopsida > Fabales > Fabaceae > Vicia > Vicia faba. The sequence continues at coordinate 897,186,333 of OX451738.1, forward strand.
TTACACAAACTTATCCCGAAACAACCTTACCCAGGTTCCTTATGAAGTTTCACTCAGATTTATCCTGAAGCAACCTTACCCAGGCTCCCTCTCAGTTTCGGTACAGTTTTACCCAAACTCCTCACAAAGAAACCTTACCTAGGTTCCTTCTCAATTCAGATTCAGTTTTACCCAAACTCCTCATAAAGCAACCTTACCCAGGTTCCTTCTCAGTTCAGATGCAGTTTTACCCAAACTCCTCACAAAGCAACCTTACCCAGGTTCCTTCTCAGTTCAGATGCAGTTTTACCCAAACTCCTCATGAAGCTACCTACGACCCAGGTTCCTTCTCACAACCCTACTACCCAGGCTTTCATTCCGAAGTAACCCTACTATCCAGGTTCCTTCTCACAGCCCTACTATCCAGGCTTTCATTCCGAAGTAACCCTACTATCCAGGTTCCTTCTCACAACCCTACTATCTAGGCTCTCATTCTGAAGTAACCCTACTATCCAGGTTCCTTCTCACAGGCTTTCATTCCGAAGTAACCCTACTATCCAGGTTCCTTCTCACAGACCTACTATCCAGGCTCTCATTCTGAAGTAACCCTACTATCTAGGTTCCTTCTCATAGCCCTACTATCTAGGATTTCATTCTGAAGTAACCCTACTATCCAGGTTCCTTCTCACAGCCGTACTATCCAGGCTTTCATTTCGAAGTAACCCTACTATCCAGGTTCCTTCCCAAAATCCCTACTATCCAGACTCTCATTCCTAAGTAACCCTACTATCCAGGTTCCTTCTCCCTTATCTCCAGACAACAGGTTACAACACTGTAAAGCTTGGACCCGATCAAATACGGCTGATTTCACATTTCCCCAACGAGTTGCTGTATAGCCTGGACCCTGACCAGGTATACAGTCTACTTTCACCTCTTCAATCAAGAGTTAATTCCCCAGTAGAGTAATGGATAACCAAAAGCTCCTAGACTTTACTTCCTAGTGCATAAATCAACATTCCCCGGCAAAAGTCGCCCTTGACAGCAGGTATAGGAATTTTCACCCAGGAATCTCTTATGCAACCAATCTTTTCTGAATGACATCTTTAAGCACATCTCCTATGATTTCTCTTTACCTCTCTAAATGGCATCTTTAAGCCCATTCCATACATAATCAACTAACACATCTTCGAGTCCAAATTTTCTGGGCACTCTAGTGTTCAATCATCTTCCACCTTCAAGTTATGAATGGCAAATTTACCAATATAACTCTTCAGGTGTAAGAAGATTGAACATGGGCAGTTGTTGTACCCCAAACTTTTCCCTCTCATTTCTCAAGGAATCACCCTAGATCCTCAAGTTTGCTTCCATCCAATTCCAAGCCTTGAATTACAAGGTTTTCGAGTATGTCATCCACAAGGGCAAAATGGTCATTTGCACACCAAAGGAGTTAAACTAAGACTTTTGAATAAAAAATCAAGTTCCAAGAATCATATTTCATAAAAGGCATGAAATTGGTTCATCAAAAATCAAAAGTTTGAAGTTACTTTGAAAATCAAATTTTCTAAACATTTAGAAAATTTTCTAAGTGTCTAGAGAATATGATGCTTCAGAAATTCTGAGCCAGCCTCTATGCAAGTGAAATCAGAAGTTGCAAACATGGTTCAGAACTTGACGCTTCAATCATAACATGCAGAAGAGATGCTCTTTGGTCAGAACATGATGCTTTAGTCAAAACATGATTCTTCAGCATATGAACACTATGTTCAACGCTCCGGTCAGAACATGCCCCTTGAACATTTGGAGGTTACGTTTCTGATCTTCTGCAATCAGAACATCACCAAATCCCAAGACCTCGTTTAAATAACCTGCTGCACTGCTAAAATACAATACTCTAACCAGCAGTTAATCCAGTCCACGCCTGCATTTTGCCAAATCTTGTGTTTGTACCAAATGCAAAAAGATGTGATCAAAAAGCAATGGAACAGTGTGCCAAAAGTTCAAATCCCATCTGTTCGCCCCCTCTCCCCCAAACCAAAATAAATTCATCTATAAATAAGTGGCTCCATCACACTTGCAAGGGGTTGGCTTTTTGAGAGAGAATCGTCAAAAAAGAGAGAAAAGAAAGTTGTGATACCTCCACAAAAAATCTAGAATTCCTAAGAAGAAAACCAAAACCCTTGTTCTTCCCTTGAAGTAAAAGAACTTGGCATTTCCTCCTTCGTTGCTCTTGCTGATTCCAAAATATCTGAAGGCAGCAACTTAAGTCCCAAACATACGTTCCAAGTTCAAGGTAAGTCTTTTGACTCTACATCTTTTCACTCAGAACATCATTAAACATGTAGATATCATAGTATTGATGTTATCCATATCAGTGTGTAAGTAGAAAGACCGAGGATCAAAACTTCCTGATTAAGGCTAGACTCGGGACCAGATTCAGAATTTCAATAAACTGTTGTGTTGTTTATCCTTTTGATTTACTGTTTGTTGAAAACGGAAAAAGTTATCATTGTGCTGATTGATATAAGGAAAGAGTTGAAATGTAACACAGAACTTCTGTTTTTCATTCACCATTCTAACACATAGAACTTCCATGACTCACTCAGTGTTCTAACACAACATATAACTTCTGAGTTCTCCTCACTGATAACACGCTGAATTGTTGATTGTTCACTCACTGTTTTAACACTTAGAACTTCTGATTTTCATGCGTTGATAACACGCTGAACTGCTGATTGTTCGTTCGGTGTCTTAGCACCATACATAACTTTTGAGTTATCCCTACTTGTTTGACACGCACAAAGGTTCTATTGTTTTCTCACTGTTCTAACATTCAGAAGTTCAACTCATATCAATCCAGAACTTCTGTGTTTTCCCTGTAACGTGTATTGCAGGACTTCAGAGTGTACCAATCCAGAACTTCTGATTCCACTGACGTTCCTCTCTGAGTTATCACACGCCTGGTTTTAGAACTTCTGATCCTTGTTTATTTTTGCTTGCAGTAGCACGCTGTTTCTGTCTTTCATTTATTTCCCTTTTCATCATTTTTTTTAATTTTAACATAAAAAACATAAAAATATTTTCCTTTTAATTTATTTCCTTAAGACAAAAACATTTTCTAAACAAGTCCATTTCTTTCTTATATTATGTATTTCAATATGGTTGTAATAGATAATTAGGACTTAAATTCCTTGCAATCCCCATTTGTAAATATGTACCCCCGTCCCCTAAATATTGTAATAGCATAGGACTTTACATTTTCCGCACTTTTATTGCTTTCATATATTGTTAGTAACTAGGGTGTGTATGGTAAGACATGAAATTGACAAATAGATCACCCTGATCTAGCGAGTAACTAAGAGCCCATGGAAAACCATGGATGAAAAGGGTGCTAATACCTTCCCTTTTCATAATCTACCCCCCGAAGTCAAGAAAACATCTCTAAAGGTCTTTCCTATGCTTTTTCACCTTTTCCTTTTGGATAAAAGAAAAGTTGGTGGCGACTCTTGCTAAACCGCAACATTTGCAAACACAAACGCAAACCTCAAGTCAGTTCTTCCACCATATCACACCATCCTTTCAGGTTTTCGGCCTACCGAGACAATCTTTTTTGGCCTAAGCCGCCCTTTCGGGTTTTCAACTTAGCGAGTTGTTCTTTTATTCCTTTAGGCGAAGTATTTCTTGACTGCATCAGCATCCATGGGACGTGGGAACTCTTCGCCATCCATAGTTTCAAGAATTAATGCACCGCCAAAGAAGGCTTTCTTGACAACATAAGGGCCTTCAAAATTGGGAGTCCACTTGCCCCTAGAATCAGCGTTAAAAGACATGATCTTCCCGAGCATGAGGTCGCCTTCTCTGAATTCATGAGGTTTGACCTTCTTATCAAAAGCTTTCTTCATTCTCTTATGATATAACTGCCCATGACACAAAGTCGTCATTCTATTCTCCTGGATCAAATTCAATTGGTCAAACCTATTCTGGACCCATTCAACCTCTGACAACTTAATTTCCACTATCACACGCAAAGAGGGAATCTGAACCTCGATTAGGAGCACTGCTTCCATTCTGTACACAAGGGAGAACATGGTTTCTCTTGTTGAAGTACACACAAATGTCCAATATCCATGTAAAGCAAAAGGGAGCATTTCATACAAATCTTTATAAGTATTAACCATCTTCTAAATGATCTTCTTGATATTCTTATTAGAAGCTTCAACAACCCCATCCATATTCGGCCTGTACGGAGATGAGTTGTGATGGACAATCTTGAATTCTTCACAAAGTTTTGTCATCATCTTGTTGTTCAGATTTGAGCCATTGTCGGTGATAATTCTGCTTAGCACACCATACAGACATATGATATTATTCTTAATGAAACGCACAACCACCTGCTTGGTAACATTAGCATATGAAGCAGCTTCCACCCATTTGGTGAAGTAATCAATTGCTACCAAGATAAAACAGTGTCCATTCGAAGCTTTGGGTTCTATTATCCCAATCATGTCAATACCCCACATAGAGAAAGGCCACGGGGAAGAAATAACATTGAGAAGTGTCAGAGGCACATGAATCTTGTCCGCATAAATCTGGCATTTATGGCACTTCTTTGCAAATTTGTAGCAACCAGATTCCATTGTCAGGCAATAGTAACCTTCCCTTAGCATCATTTTAGCCATCGAATATCCATTTGCATGAGTTCCAAATGAAACTTCATGAATCTCATGCATCAACATGTCTGCTTCGTGTCTATCCACACATCTGAGCAAAACCATGTCATAATTTCTCTTGTAAAACACATTTTCACTGAGGAAGAAACTGCCAGCCAATCTTCTCAATGTTTTTCTATCTTTATTCGAAGCACCAATGGGGTATTCCCGAGTCTGAAGAAAATGCTTGATATCATAATACCAAGGTTTCTCATATGCTACCTCTTCTATTGTAAACACATGAGCAAGCCTATCCAGTCACTGAACTATAATTCGAGGTATATCATTCCAAGTATTCACTTGATACATAGAAGCCAGAGTTTCCAGAGCATCTTCCATTTGATTTTCATCTCTGGGGATGTGATGGAATTCAAATTTATTAAAGAAGGGAAACAATCTTCTAGCATAATCTTTGTAAGGGATCAAGCCGGGGGGACGAGTATCCCACTCTCCTTTAATCTGATTTATTACCAAAGCTCAATCGCCATACACATCTAGACTTTTAATTCTAAGATCAAAATCTTCCTCGAGACCCATGATGCAAGCTTCATATTCTACCATATTATTAGTATAATCAAATGTCAACCTTGCAGTAAAAGTAATATGTGATCCATGTGGAGTGAAAATCATAACACCAATTCCTTTACCAGAAGCATTCAAATCTCCATCAAATATCATACCCCGGCGAGATTCAGAATCAAGACCTTCTTCAGGAAAAGGTTTATCACAATCTTTCACTTTCAGAAACATCATATCCTCATCGGGGAAATCATACTTCATAGACTGATAACCATCAAGTGGTTGGTGAGCAAGATAATCAGACAACACACTACTTTTAATAGCTTTTGAGTGCGGTATTTGATATCATGTTCAGATAACAACATCTGCCAGCATGCAATTCTCCCAGTAAGAGCAGGCTTTTCAAAAATGTACTTGATTGGATCCATTTTGGAGATCAACCAAGTAGTGTGATTCAACATATACTGCCGCAAATGTTTTTCTGCCCAGGCCAGAGCACAACATGTCTTTTCAAGCATAGAATACCGCGACTCACAATCAATAAACTTTTTACTGAGATAATAAATGGCACACTCTTTCTTCCCCGTTTCATCTTGTTGTCCCAGAATACAGCCCATGGAATTATCTAACACTGTCAGATACATAATCAATGATCTTCCTTCAACAGGAGGCAGCAAGATAGGAGTTTCAAGCAGATATTCTTTAATATTTTCAAATTCCCTTTGGCAGTCATCTGTACACACAAGCTTGATCTTTCTTAAACAACTTAAAGATGGGTTCACACATTGCAGTCATGTGGGAAATGAATCTGGAGATGTAATACAAACGCCCGAGGAACCCTCTGACTTGTTTTTTAGTTCACGGAGTTGGCATTTCTTGAATTGCTTTGACTTTATCAGGGTACATCTTTAATCCCTCTCTGGCTAACAATGAAACCCAACAATTTCCCTGATCGAACACCGAAGGTACATTTATTTGGATTCAAGCGGAGATGATACTTCCTCAAATGCTGAAACAACTTCAACATATCTTCTATGTGCCCTTCTTCAGTCTGGGATTTAGCAATCATATCATCAACATATACCTCAATTTCCTTGTGCATCAGATCATGGAATAGGGTTGTCATAGCCCTCTGGTACGTTGCACCTACGTTCTTCAACCCGAAGGGCATCACTCTGTAACAGAATGTTCCCTAGGGTGTGATAAACGTTCTTTTTTCCATGTCCTCAGGAGCCATCCTTATTTGATTATATCCGCAAAATCCGTCCATGAACAAGAAAACTTTGAATTTTCCTGTGCTATCCACTAAAATATCAATGTGTAGCAATGGTAAATCATCTTTTGGACTAGCTTTATTTAGATCTATGTAATCTACACACATGTGAACTTTTCCATCTTTATTCAATACTAGGACAATATCGGTAATCCACTTAGGGTACACTGATGTCACAAGAAAGCCGACATTAATCTTCTTTATAACTTCTTCTTTGATCTTCACTTCCATATCTGGGTGACTTCTTTGCAACTTCTGTTTGATTGGAGGGCACTCTGGCTTTAGCGGCGAACGGTGCTCTACAATATCTGTATCTAGACCAGGCATATCTTGGTAAGACCAAGCAAAAATATCTACATACTCTTTCAACATCTCAATCAACCTGCTCTTCACATCAGGATACAACAATGATCCAATCTTGACTTCCTTCGGATCTTGTTCTGAACCCAAGTTGATTACTTAAAAAGGATATTTATATGGCTGAATGGCATTTTCCTCGCGCTCAAGCAACCGTGAGACCTCTTCTGGAATCTCATCATAATCTTTTTCTTCGACCCCATACACAGGACATTCAATGTTGGGAGAAAGTGCAGGGTCATTATATCCAACAGGTTTTTTAATTAATCTGCACATATGATTTATGATTGCTTTTAGAAACTGACACATATAACAAGTGATCATGCAGATTGAGTTTCAGTTATTATTTATTTTGAAAGGTTTTTTTTATTACCATTTTCCAAGAAAAAAGAAAAAAATAAAACACAATTTGGGAAACAAAGACAACTTTTATTATTGATTTTAAAAATCACAGCAAACAGATAAGCCCATATAATATTAATACTTTCACCTTGGGCATAGTGAAAGCTTTTCAAAAAGATTAACAAAACAAATTACTTTGAAACATGTATGCAAGAGGGAACATCAATGGTGATCCAGTTCTGAACCCTAACTCTGTGCGTCACATAATTTAGAATTTATGGCTCTGCTTCATCTTCCATAATGGCATTAATCCCGGAAACAATTGGATGAAGATAACCACCGCTACGAAAGATGTCATGATACTTTCCTGCATCAGACTTCGGCTTCAAGCTCTTGCCTTTATCATTCTTCGCAGAGAACCCCAAGACAGCTATATTCTTGTTTACAGGTGGATCAACAATCTGTCCCCATACTTCGCTATGGCCATTACGCACAACCTGCTACACATCCTTAAATGAAGCCACAATGTTCTCATTTCCTCTTACATTATCAATGGATAAATCTTGGAACTGGGTTCCAACAACAACTTCATCCACCTCCACAATGCTGAAAGAGGACAAATGAGATATCAATAATGCATGTTCTCCATTTATAATTACCACTTTTTCCTCACGCACAAACTTCAACTTCTGGTGTAAAGTCAAAGTGACAACCCCTACCTCTTGTATCCACGGCCGTCCCAGCAAGAAGCTATAAGCGGGTACAATATCCATGACCTGGAAAGTAATCTGAAAAAATGTGGGCCTATATGAATAGGCAAGTCCACTTAACCAATAACAAATTTCCTTGATCCATCAAACGCTTTCACAATAGTTTCACTTGGGCGCATGGGCGTTCCTTGATATTTTAACTTCATAAGAGTTCTCCTTGGAATAGCGTTTAATATGGACCCCATTATCAATCAACACATTGTATAGTGAATCATTCTTGCAGTTCATAGAGATGTGGAGGGCCATATAGTGATTCCCTCCTTCATCGGGTAGTTCATCGTCACAGAAACTCAAGTTATTACATGAGGTAATGTTCCATACTACACTGCTGAATTGGTCTACAGGCATGTCACTTTCCACGAAATCTTTGTCCAATACCCTCATCAAAGATTCTCTGTGAGCGGAGGAGTTCATCTTTAAAGCCAAGATAGATATTTTTGAAGGAGTCTGCAGTAGCTGATCTACAATTCTGTAGTCGCTCATCTTGATTATATTCAAAATATCATCCACCTATTTTCCTAGCGTAGCCCCACTAGATTCACCTACTACATTCTTGGGTTCAACATTATCAACAATTTTCTTTCCAGTACTAACATCTCCACGAACAACTGGTGCAAATACACGACCATTGCAGGTCACTCTGCTAGTCTCAGCAATATTTCCAACATTATGCATAGTGTTGTACCCCAAAATTTTCCCTCCCATATTTCTCAAAACATTTCAAGAAAGATCCCCAAGTTTCTCAAGGAAGTCCAAGGGTTGACCAGACAAGCCCCCTCATAAGGCAGTCTACCTCAAATTAGGGTTTCATGTTACATCCAGATACTTGAGTCCAAGGGATCCCAAATGCTCACCATTGTCTTAATATGTTACCAAGATCATCCATGTCAAGTTTCAAGCCTTGCATAGGAAGTTTGCTCAGTCATTTGCTCAAAGGCCTGAAAATCGACCATGATAGGGAAAAAGTCAACTGTGGCCCACATACAGTCAAACTTCAAGATTTTTAGTCAAAATTCTCATTTTGAAGGATATTTCATAATTTTATCAAGGGTTGATCATGATTCATCAAGGATTGCTCATAATTCATCAAGACTCAAAAGTTGCTAAATTAGGGTTTTGTAGGAAAAGTCAACTCAACTTTGACCAAGCATAACTTTCTCATACTTTATGATAAATGACCCATCCAAAGCTCATTTTAAAGAGGATGCCATTCTCTACGATCCATCTTCAGCTCCGAAGTTCAAAAAATGCACTCACTTGAAATTATGAATTTGGACATTATAGATCATTTTGAAAAGTCAACAAAAACATCATTTTTGTCAAAGCTTCATACTTGAGAATGGAATATAGAATTGATATGTGACTAAAAGGGTTGCTTAGAGGACATCTCAAGCTTTTTAAAAAGTTCAAGAACACCTACAAAGAGTCAAAATTGAGGAAGTTATGCATTAGTGAAGTTGACGTTTTTTACTAAATTGCCAAAAGTCAACTATGCCTAAAACTTCAATTTTTGCAAAATGGGCCCAATCTTTTTCACTTGTTTTGAGTTGGAAACATAGTCCACGAGCTCTAGCCCTTTCCACTTGTCATTATCATGTTTTTATTATTTATTTTGATTTTGATTTGATTTAAATCAATTTTAATCAAAATAATACATGAGAAAATCCAAAATATTGATAACAAAAGATTTTATGCTTGTTTCAGGTTTGAATTATAGCTAGCATCAAATCAAACTCGTGCAAGGCATTAGGGTGGACAAAAAGATTGATTTTAGGCCAATTTTGGAAAGATTTTTAAGGTGTATCAAATTAATATCCAATTCATTGATGGAGGAAGATTGAGATCAGTTATAAACCCTAATCCATTCCTTGATACATATAGAACGAACGCAGACCAAAAACTAGGTCAGAAAGAGGCATGAGAATCAGAACCAAATTGAAAAAAAACATGAAAAAGTGCAAACTCGAATTCGTTATTCCAGGCATCCTCAAGGCATCCTAACTATCTCAATCACTTTCTGAGATTCCCAGCAAGCGAAAGCAATTGAAACCAAGCATTTTCAAGCCCTATATATCACTGTAAGTCAGTCACGATACCTAACATTTCTTGAATTCGAATTCCATGATTTAGGCATTGGTAGCATGACCTAATGGTATATTCTTGATCCTTAAGACATATGAAAGCTTTCTGTATTGTTTAATTGCATTTATATGGCCTATATTGGATATCACCATTGTTAGGGTTTGTAGCTTGAAATTGGGATCTTGGTGTACAGGAGAAATTGGGCCACGATTAGGGTACCATGAAGTTTGTGAGACTGAGATGAATGGATTGGTACCATCACCATTGATTTATTGTGCTTGTACATGATTATTGATATGGCCAGGGTTTTAGCTACGGAGAATGCCCGTTGGTATAGGTCTGTTGTCTAAAACAACAGATCCTTAGAGAAGATGAAGACGTGGCGCCAACCATTCGCGCATTTGAATTTTTGTGCATTTTGAATTCAGTGCTTTGCTTTTCATATATTATTATTATGTATTTTATGTGCAAACAAGAACAGGTGGTGCAGTGGTAGTGAGGGCGTGGAAATTGCCTCAGTACCTGGGTTCGAATCCCAGGTCCCCCTAACTTCTCCATGTTATTTTTCTTTTCAGGATCCAACGCGTTTGTAATCCTAAGGACCATCATGCATCCTCATCATCCAGCCTGCCAGATGGCCAGATGGCCAAATCTAAAGGCCATCAATGAGGGAGTACAATAGGCCATGTTCAATGCATCATAGAGAATTCAACAAGTCAACGTGGACAATTTTACTTTGGGCCTAGAAATCTGATTCTTGCACCCCCCACTTTTCAGGCCCATTCTCTCTTTCTATTTTCTTCTATAATTTGTTTTATCTAATTAATTTTATTTATTTTATTCTACTAACAAATAATTATTTTCTTTTTTATCAAAAATCATAAAAATACTATTCACCAATTAGATTTAGGTACTTTTTATCAATAAATTTATTAATTTAATTAGATTTAATTTTAAGTAAAACTTTAATTATTTTGTAAATAACTTAAAAATAATTAGAACAAATAGGCTTTATTACTAACTTAATTATATTTTATTTTTCCTAAAATAATCAAAAACATAAAAAATAGGTCATGTAATTATTTTTATTAATTAATTTAATTACCAATTAATTTGTACATTTATTTTTAAAACCTAAGTTCTTTTCTTTAAAAAATAATTTTAAAACAACAAAAACATTTTTCTTTTGATTAGGTTAGAAGGGTCAAAACCCTAATTTCTTCCCGATCTTAATTTTCCTCGCGCGCTTTATTTTTATTATTTATCATATTGATGTGACTGTCTACAGTTTGTAATAGTTTAATTAGGAGTTTATTTCCATTTATCGCTTTATTTTCAAAGGGTTTGTTTTTGGCTATGTAAATACTCGAAGCCTTGTAATAGCGTAGTTTAATTTCCGCATTTTAAATTCCGCAAATATTTAACTGTTAGATGTATGATATTAGGATGCATGACAAGAATGTATGTTAAACTTTAAAACAGTTAGATAACCCTAATATGTGCAAAGATAATAAATATGAAAATGAATCACTCGCACATGCGCACTCCTAGGGTACACTCCCACTTGGTTGCCTTCGGTAAACGGTCATTTAGTATAGGATGCTTTAGTGGTCGTCCTTTTGTACAAATATCAAAGTTGCCTCGGAAAGGTTGCCTCAGATATTGTTGCCTCAGATTATTGATCTAAGACATTAGGGTTACTACTAAGACGTCCTAACGTTGCTTTGGTGACCGTACGTCCCTTTCAAATTGACCCTCAAACTCCAACGACGATGCTACCTACTCACTAATAGTGGGATAGTTCTGTCTAAAGGAAACGAACATAGAACGATTCTTTTTTCGAGTAGGTAGATTAGGTCTTAAGTACTTGTTCATTTCAAACAAAAATTTTCACACTTACACTCCTTTACAAATAAAGTTTTCAAAAACACTTCATTACACTCTTGAAGACAAAAGCAAGAGTTAAATCAAAGTCAAAACAAAAGCTTTTCAAATCACACAAACACAAAGAAAACAATTTTGAAAATGATGAGCAAGTACCTAAGAGCCTGTAGATAACTACGGATAGAAAGGGTGCTAATACCTTCCCTTTCTATAATCTACCCCCGTACTCAGAAATATCTCGAAAAAAAGAATGTTTCTGTGCTTTTTTCCTTTCCTTGTTGGATAAAATAAAAGTTGGTGGCGACTCTTACTTACCGCGACAATTTTAAAACACAAACGCAAAACGCAAACCAGCAATTCCTTAAAAAAGGGAAACACGTCTCGGTTCTGGCCACGGTATCACACATAGGGTGGATGGGAACCTCCACACCATCCTCCAAAATTGTAGAATTATATTTATAGGGTACTGCCTTGTCTGATTTGTAGGGGACAAGACCCGACAAACTAATCACCAATAGAGTAATAGGTGGCTTGCTATGATATTTAACTTCAAAAGGGATAGGCGCACCAAAACAAGGAACAATAACATTTACTCCCTCCTCAACACAATCAGTCATTACAGAGTCAACTCTGGAAAACATATCTTCATCTGAGGAGAAGAACTCATTTGAAGAGGCATACTCATCACCCGACTATTCTTCAGCCAAACAAACCTCAATCATATCAAATTCATGGTAATCATCCCTTTGAACTGTAACCTTGATAGTTCCATTATCCAACAACAACTGAACACTTTTTCTTACAATTGAACATCCTCGGGAGTCCCGGCAGCAGATTCGATAAGATCCATAATGATGTTCTACCTGACCAAGCATGTGGCAGAAGATTCTGAACTCTCCATTCATACATTCAGAAACCATTCCACATCAAAGATTCCGAACTCTCCAAGACATCCAGAAACCATGTTTACTTCCTCTTCATACTCTACCCTAGGCCTGATTATATGGATGAGGCCCTCATCCATCATCTCCTGCAAAGCAGCCTTTATCTTGTCACAACCCTGTATATCTGTGCTGCACATAGCACAACCAGTATGGTCATGCGTATAGTAGCTAAATTCCTAGAGGTCGCCTGGACAACCAGCCACCATGTTCACAACATTTGCTCCTCCATGCTTTGGTAGAGGATTATCTTTCACATTAGGGCCAACATCCTTGAAAGATAAGATACAAGACTTCAACAATTTTTGTACTTCAGTTTTCAAAGGATGACCGTTCTCAACATTGTGCCCTGGTGCTCCCTGATAAAAAGCACATGTTTGGTCCGCCTTGTAATACCAAGGCAACAGTGATGGTACATCGGGAGGTGGTCGGGTCTGAACCAACTTCTTCTGAATTAACGTCGGTATTAATTCTGTATAACTCATAGGAATAGGTTCATAACTCTCCCTTCTATGATTATACCCTTGATTCCCCTGATGGGATGGTCTCTGATAAGAAATAGTGGTTGGAGATACACTAACAACTGGAGTAAGTGAGGCGACTTGCTGATGACACTGATAATTTCTTCTAGAAGGATTAACCCTCCTCTCTTGCATAACATCATTTGTATCTCCTTCCTTCTTCTTGGAAAACCCATAAGATGGCTTCTTCACACTTCCAGAACTTTCACTTTTTGTTAAACGACCCTCTCTTACATCCTCTTCTAATTGGATACCAATGCCTACCGTTTCAGTAAAGTTACTTGGCGCACTCGCTACCATCCTTTTATAGTAGAAAGCACCCAGAGTTTTCAAGAAAATATTAGTCATCTCCTTCTCTTCCATGGGAGGAATCACTTGGGTGGTTACCTCATGCCATCTCTGTACATACTCTTTGAATGATTCCTTGTCCTTCTGGACCATGGCCCTGAGTTGATCACGGTCAGGAGCTATGTCCATGTTGTATTTGTATTGTCGGATAAATGATTCGTCCAAGTCATTGAAAGTATGGATATTAACGTTGTCCAAGCTCACATACCACTTCAGTGCAGCATCAGTCAAACTATCCTAAAAAAAGTGAATCAGCAGATGCTGATCATCAGTATGGGTAGATATTCTTCTTACATACATCACAAGATGAGCACGGGGACAAGTGTTAGCCTTGTACTTATCGAACTCCGGGACTTTAAACTTTGAAGGTATCTTGATATTCAGGACCAAGCATAAATCATTCACATTCTGCCCGAACAATTCCTTTCCCCTGAGGGCCTTCATCTCCCTCTACATATTGTCAAACTGCTCTTGAAAATCATCCATTCTATCATAGAGACCCAAGTCTTCACTTAATGGAGGAATAGGACAACACATATCATCATTAACAACTAGAACAATATCCACTGAAGGAGGTGCAGTAGGACCAAGATTGAAACCTTCAGGAACACAGTTCTCTGGCATTCCCCATGGACTACATTGAGGCATGCAGTTCTGAACAATAGCTGGAGTAGCAGACACAGGAACAGTCATAACTTTAGTAGTGACCCTTGTTGGTTGAGGTTGAACACTCGGTGGCTGATTCTAAGTAGCCACCAGAGACTCCATCAGAGCAGTAAGATTGGCCATGTCGGCCTTCAAAGCAGAAACTTCTTTACGCAGCTCATGATTCTCTTGTTCTAAGTTGTTCATCTTCCTTCTGAAATTAGCTCGAGTGTTGTAGTGGTGAGATAGCTTGCTGAAAGAAGTAAAGAAGCTTGGTAAGACACCTGGACATGCATAACAAATGCAAGAAATATGTGCAATATGATGCATGATATGCAATTCACATGATTTATTTTATTAATATTTCAAGAGACTTAAAGATTTATAGACATATTGCAAATATCAAAGTAATAACACATTTTAAATACTGAAACTTTTTATTATGATAACTTCAAAATGGATTACGAGTTTCAATAATCCCAAGTACAAGAGAAAAAGAAAGTCTAAAACCCTAAGAAGTAAAGCTGGTGGAGATCACTGTATACGTTGGTGCTTCCTTGTAAGACTTGCAATCTGAGCCTTCAACCTCTGGTTTTCATCAACATACCTGGTGGCAACCCCCTTCCAATAATCTGAATCCTGAAGTGTGCAACTAGAATCTGACTGAGGCTTAGGAGAAAATAAATCCCCTTGCCTTTCCATGGTCTCTATAGCCCGACTCTCAAGAATCTCTATGGTCTGCTCTATCTGAAATCTATAAAGTTTGGCACTTGTTATTCCAAGCATCTTTTTCCTGCTGCATCCTAACCAAAGCAAGCTGTAGCTCTTCTATATCATCCAATAAAGGAGGAGTGGTATTCACAAACAATTCAGGCATAGGCGTTTCCTGTGAATACGACATCTTCAACTGAATAACTCTCGTTTGGACCCACTAAAGATATGGCTCCAAAGAAACAGATCCCCTAGGTCCCAAGTCTTTCCTACTCTTCCTAAGAATGTGACGCCAGGCCTTCGCAATATGCTCCCTAACTTCCTTGTGGTATTCTCCCTCCTTCATAAAGAAACTACTCAAATGAATATTATTTGGTTTATCCCTCATCAGATAACCAAGCTGTCATCGTGCAAGAACAGGGTTGTAGTAAATTCCTCCCTTTATACCAAGAAGAGGTACATTGGGGAAACTACTACAATCGTCGATAATCTCTACATCCTGGTAAGCTCGATGATACCAATCAATATCCGAGTGAGTAAGTTCCATGATCTTAGGAGCCTAACGGGGTTCCTTCCTGACATCCCAGCAAGCATCAAACTGAGGCATATGAGAAATAAACCATCGGTACAATAGAGGCGTGCAACAAATAATCATCCCCAAATGATTAGAATTCTGAAGATGAATAGAGTAATAAGCATCACCAAACAATGTAGGAACTGGGTTT
This sequence comes from Vicia faba, assembly GCA_948472305.1. Classification (NCBI taxonomy): domain Eukaryota; kingdom Viridiplantae; phylum Streptophyta; class Magnoliopsida; order Fabales; family Fabaceae; genus Vicia; species Vicia faba. Next base: position 897,202,136 of record OX451738.1, read on the forward strand.
CCAATCATGAAGATCCTAATAGCATTATTGTCAACAAACTTGTTCACATTAGGAAATAAAAACAACCCGTAAGAAAGTAGAACAAAGATGGCCTCAAAAGAGACTGTACTCTTCATCCTGGCAAAGTAACACGCTTTCTCCAATAAGAATTGGGCTAGTAATCCTCTAATCTCTCCTTTAGTAGTCATATGGGCTTCAACCTCAGACTTCCCCATATAGATTAAAGCAGCAATCTCGTGTGGTTTTGGCTCACCCTCCAAATCAGTAAAAGGAACACGATCGATAACAGGTAAATCCAACAAATAATAATACTCCTCTAGTGTAGGAATCAATTGATAGTCGGGGAAAGTAAAGTAATGATACATCGGATCATAGAACTGGACCAAGGTCGAGAGAATACCCTCCTTCATCCTAAGCTTCATGATAGGAATGCTGGATCCATACTTCTTCCAAAAATCTGCAGAACACTCAATCTCGGGTATTAGACGGATGAACTCATCTATCTTGGGATCTTTGAAACTGTATTTTCTGGTCTTTCTTTTTCCATAATCCATGGTCAAAAGGTACCTGAGATATTCACAAATGGTCAATTTTTAAGTCGCTTAAAATATAATTTCTTCAAAAGATGCTTTTGAGTGCATGGAAGCATGATGCAACAATCACACACAAGATCACAAACATAAGGTTCATAGGTTCAACGTCACGAGCATGAGGTTGAAGGTACTACCCATAAGGTATGGTCTAAAAGTTATCACCAGTCGAACAAGGTTCTAGAGGTTCCCAGAGTCTACATCCTTCCTTCGGATATTACCAACTTCCCGATTAACTCAGTAATTAGTAATGTTCTCAAGAAAAACTCATCCGAGCGTAGTATCGGGTGACAACTATTTATGGATTACTCTATCATAGCTTCCACACTACACCTAAAAGGCAATGATGGGTTAGGTATTCTACGGTCCTCAGCTTCAGCAGGCTCCCAGGTCGAAAGCAGCACGTCTTCCCGATTACTCGGTAAACGACACTACAGTCAAAGGGGCCTCCACTGAGTGGGGGATCTCATGCCTCCTTTTTTGGGATTACTCCCTCAAAGTTAACATGACTATACCGCCCGTCCTATCTTAAAGTTTGCCCAAGTCCGGGTATAGGACTTATAAGTAATCACCAAGCACCCTGAAAACCAGGAAAATCCAAACAAACATATGTACAACATATAACACATAAACAACAATAGTACATATACATAGATAAATAATAATAGTTTTAACCCAATTAGGGATGGACCAGCAAGAGGTCAATCTTTCCCCAGTGAAGTCGCCGTTTTTTTTGTAGCGTTAGAAATGTTAAGACTAAGCCATTTGATTGACTTGACTTGTACAAATCAAAATAAAAATCGCCACCGCGCTTTATTGTTTCCAAAGGAATGGGAAAAGAGCGAATAACCCAAAATAGGGGGGAAAGATTCAAGGTAAGGGGGTTGGTTATGCAAAGGGAAGGTATTATCACCCTAAACATCCAGGGTACTCCGCAAGAACCTCTTTGAAAAATCTGTATATTTTGGCTATAAAATGTTGTATGTAAAATAGATGGTGGAGGTGAGAAAAGAGGTATTTTTTTAATGATTTTTGCACCCTCCGCGGTTGCGAACCTTTAGTGCCTACGTACCACCTTTCGTGCAACAGGGGATCAGGGTACACGTAGTTCACCTTTTAAAAGGTTTTTAAACACAAGTATGTTGGTTAGTTTTATGGGACAAGACATCATCGTCATTGTCCATGTGGAAAACATACTTACTACCCACAATAATGAGAAAGGAGAATTTGCATCATCTCAAAGTGGAGGATATGGCTTGGATTTTAAAATTAACAATGCCTCACTCAACACACAAGTGGACAATATCTCTCTTCACTATATACTGTAGAAGTATAGTTGTTTGCATCACTACAAGGATTGACAAGAGTCCAATATTTTGAGAATGGTTTTAAAATAAAAGCCAAAATGGCAAAATAGTTTGAAATGAGATTGATTGACTTTTAGTCTTCTCACAAAAAATGTCAAGGTATTATTAAGTTCATTGAAGTTTGTTAATGAAAATGCTTGGGAAGGGCATGAACCTAAGTCCAAGTTTATTATGAGAGTGGTTCAATTTAAAAAAGAAGAAGAGTTTTCAAAAGTATGGAGAAGATTTTTGAAATTAAAGAGGATGGGAGGAGAAGAAGAGACTATCCTAAAGAATAAGGTAAAAGCTGGGGAGAAGAACCATCTAACCAACAAGAAGCAAATACTTGACATTATGAGTAAAGATAGAATTCTCATTCCTTGAATTGCAATCAAACAAGCAAAGATACTAGACATCTTGAGAGAACCAAACTTCAAGTGTATTAAGTCTTCACAAAAATTGGGCAGAGTAACGGCTGTATACGAGTGAATTCCAGATTACAAACAAATAATGCAATCACAATAACCTGCACACGAAACAAACAAACAACCCAATGTCTTCAGGTAAACCTCAAGAACTCAAGACAAAATATCAATTAAGGTCCAAGGTCTCCAATATAGGCCAATGTTTCTAATCCGAAGTCCAAGAAGTCCAATGCTCCATAATGCCAAGGATAGTAATCAAATATTCCAAGTATCATTAAAGCATTTTTATGGTTCATGTTGATTATTAGGGGTTTTAAAAAAAGAAAAGAGAAGCTGAAGTGAGCAAAATAAAAATAACAAGAATATAAATGCTCAAGTGAGCAAAATAAAAATGGCATAAAATATAATGCTTAAAGTAAATGGTACATCTTGAAATGTAATGCATAAAAATAAAAGCATAAAGTAAAGACAATTTAATAATTAGTGGTTAGTTGAATGACCATCTTGAAACTTGCATTTAGAATTCATTAGAGGATTGGTAGAACCGAAGCCTCCACACAATGAATTGCATTTGCTTTATGTCAAGTATATCATCCATTTTGGAATCCTCATAAGTACTATTTAATGATCAACGATGTTTAAGTGATCCACGTTGATCAAAAGTGTTATAGATCCATTAGAGGATTGGTATAACCAAAGCCTCCACACAATGAACCTCAAGGTTATTGGATCAAATAGATCAAATTAACATACTTGGGCTTGCAAACATAGGTTTGGACCACGAATGATCATTTATTCGAATCAGGACAAAATTTAACGCTATGTTAAGCAATCGTAAGTGGACTTATATAGAAGTCGCACCTAATTTGAGGTCGTTCAATAGCAATCTATGCACCATTTGTTTTGAGACATGATATAAAGATCATGCTCCAATAACACTTAGTGCAATAAGAAAGGGATGAGAGGAAGAGGGGTGGGAAAGAATATACAAACCACATTTGAATTAAATTTTAATCAAACTATTATTAAAATCATTCATCCATTTCTGTGGAGTTAGACTCAACACCATTTATCTAAAGATATTAATAAAGTTCATGATAAAAAATTTAACCCAAGATCATTAAGAAAATAATCACAAAATAATATTACATTTAATATATATATTAAAAAGGGATTTTAAAAATGAATATAAATGAAAATAAGTGAAAAAAATATCAACTATATTCAAATTGATTCATAAAAAAGAAATAACGCCATAGAAAACTCAAAAATAAACTCAAATGTTTTTATAAAATGTTTGGTAATTTTTTAAAGTCAGAAACTATTTTTAAAATTAAAAGAGGTCACCAAAAAATGATAAAAAACAACAAAGTAATAAATAAAAAATAAATGAGGTCACCAATATTTGTCGCCATATCATTGGATCATTCCATAATTTTTTCAGAATTTAAAAATGCATAAAAGTATTTTTAAACATTTAAAACAATTCAAATAAAGTGAAAATTTATAAAAAAATATCAAAACACAAAATAAAATTGTGAAAAAATAAAAATCAGAAAGAGAAAAATCAAAAATATTTTTCATAATTTTTTCAGATTTTTTGGACTTAAAATGAATTTTCTATGATTTTTTGAAATTTAAAACAATTAAATATAATAATCAGAAAAGAAAATAAAAACCAAAAAAATGTGGACCAATGGATGAGAGTCAAAACGCATTAGTAATCAAATACAAGTGATGTGGCGCGCTGTGCATATCACGGTCATTACTAAATATCACACGGGATCCAACATTTTAAAAATAAAACAACTTAAAATGTGGCGTGTTAGATGGAGTCTGACTCACAAAAGTAATCAGATCCAAGGGCTCTTGAGGAACGCGCATGGTAAGGCAAGCCTATTGTATCGATTTCAAAAAAATAACGTGGCTTCATGTCATTGGTTGAAGACAGACATGTCATCATCTTCAACCTCCAGCCATTCCCAAATTGAATCTTTCAAACTATAAAATTAGAAAACCAGACCTGTACCATTATATTCGTCTCTTCAAGATGATTCTAATGGTACCATCTCTCCAAATTTATATAAATTGGGCAAGGCCGTGTTTGAAGAAAACCAGAAAAAATAGAGAGCACGAAAATCTGGGATATCTCACTCAATTCTCAATGAAATTGCAAACTATAAAGAGCACAAGGATCAGAAGAATACAAGGAGTGGATTAGTCTTTTATTTGAATCAATTTGGCCAAGAAAACTACCTGAACAAAGTAGTGAGAAGTTTCTCTGAAACTGGACTTCTATAGATCAATATAGGTCATAATTCTTGAAAGTAACCATATGGTTAGCTTCAGAGAAGTTCAATGAAGCTAATTGAATGGAGCTTTTGGTGTTTGAAGGTGAGAATGTAAGAAATCAGAATTTCAAATTCACAGTTCATGTGGGATCTGAACAAGGGTCAATTGGCTATCCAAAGCTTACCAAAATGAGTGCGGGATGATCCTTATTTATAGCTGATCATGATGCAAGGCTCAAGCGTGTGAAATGATGAAGTTTGGAGGGAAATCGTGTGAACCTGATACACGAGTAAGGTGTGATCTCTTTTTCATCAAAACTCATCCAATCCTTGCATTTTAAGGATCTAATCCACTTTGGCAACTTGGTTAAACATCTTTAGACCACAAATGCGTGCTAATTTTATGTTTAGAAGCCAAAACATGAATTTCAAATTCTGACTTATCAAGAAACTCAGTTCCAAGTTACCAAGTTCAATCAAATGGCATTCTCAGCTCAAGGGGTCTTAAGGAATGATTCTTGATGCTTTATAAAGATGATATTACAATCTTTACAATGGGAAAAGAATGGAATCAAATGGATGCTTGAGCTGAAAGTTGCAATGAGTCAAAGTTTGGGAAAAAGGTTGACCTATAATGTTTTGCATCCAAACATGTAATTCCACTTGGAATTTTCTCTTGACCAAAAAATATGGCATGAAATAAACCTCTTGAATGACATTTTGAGACTTAAACTATTCAAAATCTCCAAAAATTGAGAGAGTTATGAATTATTGATGTTGGCAAAAAATCTTGAAATGATCTATAATCTTTTGTATCCTTAGGGAATCTTCCATCCATTTTCTCACTTATCACATAAAATAATTAATAAATTTCACATCCTCAAGATCATTATGGAAAAAGAGTAGTTTCAAGGTGATAAAAAGTGACCAAGTTATGATCATTTGAAGTCACACATGGGAAATTGGAGGTTTATCTCTATGAATTGTAATCTTTCTTCATCATCAAGTTTCTTCCACATGAAAACTCCTTGAAACTTTTGAATTTATTCGTTAATAACCCTTTGAAGAGAAGGATATCTTTGGAATCACTCAAAAATACCAAAACATGAGCAAGATATACTTATTTGAAGTTCAAAACCCTAGCTCCTAGATCAAGAAAATTCTTTGAGGAACTCTGACAATTTTAAACAACCTTATTTTACCAACAATTTTGCTTTGAAATTATAAGTTGTTGAGGATGATAATGAGAAGTCATAGCCACCAAAACCACTTCCATATCTAGAGAATTGAGAGAAATATGCACTTGTGACCAATGGGAACAAAGCCTTGTCTAAACATGACAACTTCTTCAATCAACCCCTTGTACCTTTGAATCAATCTTGATAACTTTGAAATATGGTGAACCAAGGTAAACCTTGCCATGCCATTTCTTCCAACATAACTAAATGGTAAGGTTTGAACTTCTCAAGTTTTATTGACTAGGGCATGGAAATAAACTCATGAACCCATGGATTAACTTACCAAGCCACATTGCCTTTACCTGCATTATTAACAAGTAAGACAAACCAAAATTGCATTTTATTAGTTAAAAGGAAAGTCAAAACAAAACATGAATGATCACAAAAGAAAAACAAGTCAACATGCTTGGTGATTCCTCAAAGAGAAAAGCTAAAGATAGGAAGGAGAACCAAAAGCCCTAATGTGATCTTGTTATGATTGAATCAATATGGTATGATGAAGGGATCTTAGGGAAAAAATTTGGGGTACAATAATAGGTCTTTGATAAGCGATTATAGTCGGAGCCATCTTAGCAACTAGACTTACCGAGGTAACCTGTTGATGGCACTGATGATTTCTTCTAGGAGGATTAACCCTTCATTCTTGAATAACAACATATTGCGTCTGGTTTTTAAATCAAGAATCGCCACTATTAGTTTCTATTCTAAGGAAGGGAATCAATTAGAAGATAATTCAATCAGTAATAACAAAAAATATAATTCATAAAGAAATATTTTTGATAATGAAGAGGTTTTAAGAATAATGTCCTTTTTCTAAAATAGTAATAATGCAAGACCACAAAATGCATTAGTTTTATTAAAAAATCTTAATGGGCCTATAAATTGATAAGCATACCCGCTCTTTACTGTTCCTGACTAAAACAAAAATTGGCCAACATGTATTCTAAGGGATTTCAGATTGCAAATTCACCCCCTTTCTTTTACTAAAACAGTAATACTTGCATGGGCCTTATTTATTGATACACCCCCTATTTACTGTTTAACAACATATAACATTTAAATGGGCTTAACTGTTTTTTTAATTTTAACCTCTTATTTAACTAATAACAACTATTAGCTTAATAAGTATTTGAATAATTTTTCTTTCGAATCGCATGGGCCATTGGCCAACATGCTACGCGAATGGGTTTATGAGTCTTTCTGACTTAGAAAGCCCCATTTTCCCGAGTTAAAGTACACCCCCTAATCGTCTTGAGTAAAGATGGGCCATCATATACTGCTATACCATCTTTTATTACATATTTATTTGATTTAAATCTTAAAAAATAAAATCATCGGGGTAGGGCAAATTTGGGGTACGACAGCTGCCCCTGTTCAATTATCTTCCAGTCGAATAACGTGAGAAAACTCGAGTCTTGCGCATTCTGAATGGAAGTTTATTGAATACTTGAAGTATTCCAAAATTTGTTCGACAAACATAAGGTTACACTGATATAGAATACCCTTACGAGACTCAAGGAAGTAGGCAGAGCTGATGATGTATCGCTTACCAGGGTTTGATAACGAGGCAGGTAGTCTTTGATCTTAAAAGCGTGGTCCCGTATGTCTTGGCTTATTCACCCATTTGGAAGATGAACAACACTTGATGGTGCATGGCTGCTTGAAGACTGAGGCGCTGTTTCGAGTGTGAATACATTGCGGCTCAGAGGCAATGTGTTTTGAGTTTGAAGAAAGCATTGCGACTTAGAGGCAATGTGTTGAGTTTGGATAATACATTGCGGCTTAGAGGCAATGTGTTGATTTTGGATAATACATTGTGGCTTAGAGGCAATGTGTTGAGTTTGGATAATACATTGTGGCTTAGAAGCAATGTGTTGAGTTTGGATAATACATTGTGGCTTAGAAGAAATGTGTTGAGTTTGGATAATACATTGCAGCTTAGAGGCAATGTGTTGAGTTTGGATAATACATTGCGGCTTAGAAGCAATGTGTTGAGCTTGGATAATACCTTGAGACTTAGAAGCAATGTGTTGAGTTTGGATAATACATTGCGGCTTAGAGGAAATGTGTTGAGTTTGGATAATACATTGCGGCTTAGAAGAAAAGTGTTGAGTTTAGATAATAAATTGCGGCTTATAAGCAATATGTTGAGTTTGGATAATAATTTGGGGCTTAGAGGCAATGTGTTGATTTGGAGAGGTACATTGGGGCTTAGAGGCAATGTGCTAATTTTTTTTTGCAAATGCATTGCAGCTTAGAGGCAATGTGTTGACCTAGATAATATATTGCGGCTTAGAGGCAATATGTTGATCCAGAAAGATGCATTGCGCCTTAGGGGAATGCAATGGGTTTTCATGCATGCGTCGCAGCTTAGAGGCAACGTGCGGAGTTGGGAATTCATTGCGGCTTAGAGGCAATGGGTTCGAGTCCGGCGGTATATTGCGGCTTAGAGGCCATATACTAGTCCGGAGAGATACATTGCGGCTAAGAGATAATGTAGTGGGACTTGTAAGGATCTCACCACTACGGGAAGACCTATGTGATGAGTTTAATGCGTCACGGCATAAATAATAAGGTGACGAGTTGAATCATAGGGGATGTATTGCGCTGGTCGATCCTTAGTTAGTTGAATCGAGGATGAAGTCGTTTGTCCGGTTGCTATGTGATACATGTGTATGCATGCATATTGAATGTTGTATGTATGCGAAATGTATGGTGTTTTGATATTAATATGGAACCCTGGATGCATGCAAGGTTGTTGTATGTATGCTTTAGACATGCAAAATGTACGTGTAAGATGCACGTATTCCTTGAAGTGTTAAGAAGACTATTTCCGGCATTCCCTCATTTTAACCATTGCTTTAGAGTTACCAATCCCTGGCGTTGTATGTTGTGTCTTCGTAGCTTTGTTAAATTCGATTTGAATGCGGTGAAAAAGCGTTAGCAAAATTTGAATGTTGATTTTGTATTATGAGCGCAGGTGTAGATATTGACATAGACGTATGTAGAATTGGCAGGAATACATATGTGCATTGACGCGTGCGAACGTCGACCTCGTGTTGCAAGTTATGCATAGGTGCTGACATGGATGCCACCGTCGTGTAGGGACGCGCATATATATGCATAGACTTTGTATTGTCTAATGTAATCATAGGTGCAGGCATGTGTATGGACGTGGGTGTAGATATGCGTAGATACAGGTGTAGATAGATTTTATGTTGCAAGACGTAAGGGTGGCTATGTGTGTGGATGTATACATGGATAGATTTTTCTAACCCAGGTACTTTTTGATATTTTTCAGATGCTTTTATTCTGTTAATTATCCAAAATTATTTCAAGACAATATTCATGAGTAACAATCGTAGTATTCTGTAAGAAAGTTTGAGAAAGTAAGAGCATGATTTGACAGATATAATGAAAACCAATATTTTATTGATATGTCCCAGAGTGGGTGAGAATACAAGGTACAATTCCTACAAAGAGGTAATTACATAAAGTCTTAAAACAGTAAATGGCAATGAAAATGATAATTGCTATTGTTGTTCCCCTATATTCTTTGATGTTCTTATCCCCTTGGCTTATGAGTTGTATGATTTCAATCTATCCTCCCCTTCATGGTTTGTAGTCGTAGCTCCCAGATCGCATTCTTTTTGCCCTTTATTTCTTTATATGAAATCCCTAACTTTTTCCTGGATTGCCCTTTCGGGTTTTCAATCCACCGGGATAAGAATTTTCGTCCGCCCCTAATTTTTGCCTGGATCACCCTTTAAGGTTTTCGATCCACCGAGATGCTCCTGTTTTGCTTAAGTCGTACCTTTTGGAGGTTCGATCTTAGCGAGCTTTTTATACATAGTATTTTTTGACTGCGTCTGTGTTGGTTGGATGCGGTAGTTCTTCCCCATCCATTGTTGTAAGGATGAGACAACCTCCAGAGAATACTATTTTGACTACGAATGGACCTTCGTAGTTAGGTGTCCATTTACCACGTGAATCGAGATGGGGTAGTAATATCTTTTTGAGCACAAGATTCACTTATTTGAATATTCGAGGGCGTACCTTCTTGTCGAAGGCCCTCTTCATTCTCTCCTAATGTAATTGACTATGACACAAAGCCGTTAATCATTTTTCTTCAATGAGGTTGAGCTAATCGAGTCGAACCTGTACCTATTCTGCCTCTTCCAATTTTATTTCCCTCATGACTCGAAGTGATGGTATCTCAACTTTCAACAAGAGTACTGCCTCCATGCCGTACACAAGTGAAAAAGGAGTTGTGCATGTTGATGTGCGTACAGAAGTGAGATAGCCGTGCAGAGCGAAGGGAAGCATTTCGTGCCAATCTCTGTATTTCTTCACCATTTTCTGGATGATTTTCTTAATATTTTTGTTGGCTTCTTCAACGGCTCCGTTCATCTTTGGCCTGTATGGTGAAGAATTGTGATGCTCGATTTTGAAGTCATCGCATAATTCCTTCATCATCTTGCTGTTTAAATTAGACCCGTTATCTGTAATTATCCGGCTTGGGACACCATATCTGCATATGATATTCTGTTTGATAAAGCGTGCAACCACTTGGCTTATTACATTGGCGTAGGATACTGCCTCCACCCACTTGGTGAAGTAGTTGATGGCTAACAATATAAAGAAGTGTATGTTTGATGCTCTCAGCTTGATCATACCAATCATATCAATTCCCCAAATCGAAAATGGCCAAGGGGAGCTCATGACGTTTAAAGGAGTCGGTGGTAGATTTATCTTGTCGGTGTAGATCTGACACTTATGGCATGTCTTTGTGTAGTGATAGCAATCAGCTTTCATTGTTAACCAGTAATACCCCGCTCACAGAATCTTTCTGTCTATGGCGTGCCCGTTTGTATGAGTCCCGAAGGTTCCTTCGTGGATTTCTCTCATGAGTGTATCTGCTTCTTGCTTTTCCATACATCTGAGTAATACCATATCGTAATTTCTTTTGTATACCACTCCATTACTTAGAAAGAACTTGGAAGCTAACCTGTGCAAGGTTTCCTTGTCAATGATATAGGCATTTTCCGGGTATTCCTGCCTTTCTAAGTTCTTCCTGATGTCATATAACCAAAATTTAGTGTTGGGTCCTTCCTCAATAGCGAGGTAATGTGCAGGTTCTTCGAAATTTCTAATCGTAATATGCGGTTTGTGATTTGGCCAAGTCACTTTGAACATAGCTGATAGGGTTGCCAGGGCGTCTGCCATTTGATTTTCTTCTCGTGGAATGTGACTGAAAGTGATTTCTGTAAATTCCACAGCTAACTTTAAAACATGATCCCGATATGGAATCAGTTTAGGGTGTTTAGTATCCCATTCGCCATTAACTTGGTATGTGACTAACGTAGAATCCCCAAACACTTCCAGGTGCTTTATTCTTAAATCGATGGCATCTTCTAGCCCTAGTATACAGGCTTCGTATTCGACAATGTTGTTGGTGCAGTCAAAACATAACCTGGCCGTATAGGGGTGGTGGTGATTCTTGGGAGATGTTAACACTGCCCCTACGCCGTGACCTAGTGCATTTGAAGCCCCGTCGAACAATGTCCAACGTGCCCCTGGCTCGGGCCCTTCATCTGGTCCTGGTATTTTGTAGTCAGCTATAAATATGACATCTTTGTCAGGAAAGTCGAACCTTATGGGCTGATATTCTGATAGCGGTTGGTGAGCTAGATGATCAGCTAGTACACTACCCTTGATGGCTTTCTGTGTGACATATTGGATGTCATATTCTGATAGTAACATCTGCCATCGTGCGTTTCTTCCAGTGAGGGCTGGCTTTTCAAACACGTATTTTAGAGGGTCCATTCTTGCTATTAACCATGTAGTATGGGTTTACATATATTGTCTCAACCTCTTGGTATCCCAAGCCAATGTGCAACAAGTCTTCTCCAGGAGTGAGTATCTGGTCTCGCAATCGGTGAATTTTTTACTGAGGTAATAGATTGCATGCTCCTTTCTACCAGTTTCATCCTGTTGTCCTAACACACAACCCATTGACCCTTCGAGCACTGTCAAGTACATGATGAGTGGCCTTCCGGGAACTTGTGGTATTAAGACCGGTGGCTCTTGGAGATACTGTTTTATTTCTCTAAAGGCGGTCTGGCAATCGTCATTCCATACTACCGTTTGATCCTTCTGCAACAACTTAAATATTGGTTCACACATAGCTGTTAGATGCAATATGAACCTTCAGATGTACTTCAATCGCCCTAAGAAACTACGTACTTCTTTTTCTGTCCTCGGAGCGGGCATTTCTTGTATGGCTTTTACCTTGTCTGGATCCACTTTGATGCTTGTTGGCTTACGATAAAACCTAGCAATTTGCCTGATCTAACGCCGAAGGTGCATTTATTTGGGTTCAACCTTAGTCTGAACTTATGTATCCGCTCAAATAACTTTTGTAGATGTGTGATATGTTCCTCCTCCGTATGGGATTTGGAAATCATATCATCAACGTATACTTCAACCTCTTTGTGGATCATGTCGTGGAATAATGTGACCATTGCCCTCTGATAAGTTGCCCATGCTTTCTTGAGACCGAATGGCATTACTTTGTAACAGAATGTTCCCCATGGTGTCATGAAGGTAGTATTTTCCATGTTCTCAGGCTCCATTTTTATTTGGTTATAGCCCGAGAAACCATCCATAAATGAGAATACTGAGGCTTGAGTTGTATTGTCCACTAAGATATCTATGTGAGGCAACGAAAAATATTCTTTGGGACTTGCCTTGTTTAGGTCCCAGTAATCTACGCACATGCGTACTTTGCCAAACTGTTTGAGAACTGTTTGAGAACCTCTTCCCTGATTTTGCTGGACATATCTGGACGGGTTCTTCAGAGCTTTTACCTGGCTAGAGAACAACCTTCCTTGAGAGGTAATCTATGCAACACGATGTCTGTATCCAAACCTGGCATGTCCCTGTAGGACCAAGTGAATATATCCACATACTCGTGCAACAACTTGATTAGCCTGTCTTTGACCATCTGCTCCAACATTTCCCCTAGCTTGATTTCTTTTGGATCTCCTTCCGTGCCCAGGTTAATGATCTCAATAGGCTCTTAATATGGTTGTATGCTATTAGCCTTTCGCTTTATTTCCCTCGCCATTTCTTCAGAGATTTCAAGATCTTCATCATCTTCCTCTTCGACTTGGTGGATAGGAACATCAAAATCATATCGGGTCGTAGCAGTAGTGTTATCAGTAATTTTGGGCATGGATCTGCACATTTATCATGTTTTAGTGCATATTTTAGCGCTTGGAATTTGAAAAATGTATATGCAAAGAAAGTATTGCCATTTTTATATTTAATAGGTAAATGAAAAAGAAAGACAAGGATCTTAATTGAAAACAAAATATAACTTTATTAATTATAAATATTGTCTGAAATAGGAAACAATGAAAACCCTTACAAGCAACCCCTATGCCTCGAATTCGGCATAGGTTCTTTGAAAACAAGAAAAATTACTTAGAAAAGAAAGATATCTCGGGAATCTCCAAAGAAGTCCATCCTTTAAGCTCTTCTCCTGGGGTGCCCTCTCTGATGAAGTCAGTTGCCCTTCTAGTATTGGTCTTGCTCGATATCATTGCCACGTGTCCGCCATGCTCCGTTCCTTTACTGATGAACGTCTGTCGGATCGAAGGAAAACATGCTTTTCTTCTTTGAGTAGCCTTTTACAATTCGTAACCCAAACCAAATCGATTATTTTTCTCAGGAATTTCTGGGAATTTTCCCCAGTGCTTCGAGGCATCATCCCCCATAGTCATTTGCAGATCTCTCCATGACGTCACTTTAGTTTTGTTACACTTCTGAACTGGTAATGTTACCATCGAAGCAATTTCCAAAGCCTGGAATGGGGTAGCTATGCAATCTTGGTCAGCACTGATATATCTGTACGATTCAATATGGCTTAGAAAAATGTCTTCTTCTCCGTCAATTATGATCAACTTCCCTTCTACTAGGAACTTCAACTTTTGGTGCAGGGTCGAGGTTACTGCCCCTGCCGCATGGATCCAAGGTCTCCCTAGTAAACAAGTGTATGCTGTTTCGATGTCCATGACCTGAAAACTTATATTGATGATGTGTGGCCAATCTTGACTAGAAGGTCCACCTCCCCTAGTACCGAACTTCGAGAACCATCAAATGCCTTTATTATCGTAGAACTTGGTCTTATTGTCATGTCGTCTATTTTTAACTTTACAAGACTTGATTTTGGCAACACATTAAGAGCGGAACAAGTGTCAGTAAGAACCTGGACATATGGGTAGTGCCTATCTACATAGTAATGTGGAGTGCCTTGTTATGGGCCCGGCCCTGTGGAGGTAGTTCATTGTTGCTAAAACCCAGGTAGGATCCAGACGTGAGATTGGCTACGACATTATCAAATTGATTTACCAAAATTTCTTTTGCGATATGAGCTGAACTTAACACCTTCATCAAGGAATCCCAGTGCGCTTTAGAATTAATTAGTAACGAGAGTATGGAGATTTTTTCCGGAGTCTGATGGAGCTGATCCACCACTCTATAGTCACTCTTTTTGATTATTTTGAGAAACTCCTCCGCCTCTTGATCAGTAAAGTTTTTGTTTGGAGATTATGTTTCCTGATTTGTATCTACCAATGTCTTTCCTTTGTCTTTCGTTGGAACCAAATCTATCTTTTTTTATGGTCCGGCCCCGTAGATTCTCCCACTTCGGGTCATACCTCTTGTTCCTGCTATGTTTGAAATTGAAGGTCCTTGACTTGCAGATGGCCTTCTCTCCTGTTTCACTCTATTGATGTATACAGCTGAGTCATAATTCCAAGGTACCGCTTTATCATTTCCGTAAGGGATAGGTGACGGACCCTTAATTACCATCGTAGCTTTTTGAGTAGTAGGTATTAAGAGGGTCTTCTTAGGTACCCCTCTAGTGACCTCTGCTAATTCTTCCCATGGAATTACTATAGTCTTCTTGGCAATGCTTGGAGCTTGGTAAGGGATTACCAGTGGCTTTTTCCCTCCGATTGTGGCTACATATTTTTCTTCAGGTTATAGTCTGAATTGGACTATCCCCTGACCCACCATACTTTCAAAATTCGAACAGATATTCCTTCAACAAGTTGATAGAGGTTTTGGCCTTTATGGTTTCCCCAAAGTCGGTGACCACCTCGATTACATTTATTGTCGGTCCACCATGCAGAGGCATGGAATTTTATTTGATATTAGGCTTGTCGAAGGTGATGTCTTGAGACTCTAGCAAATCCTGAACCTTATGCTTGAAGGCCCAACATTGGTCTATGGTATGCCCTGCAGAATTTGCATGATACTCACACCTAGCGTTGGCATTGTATCTTTGCGGGAGTGGCCCGAACAGAGAAGCTAAATGCTTGATTTCCACGAGGGATGCCTTAACCAAGTGTTGTAATAATTGGCTTGGTGGCATGGGGAGTGGATCAAAATTTCTAGGTGCCCTTTTAAACCTGTCTTGCCTTTGTCCTTGCGGGATCACCAATGGTTGGGTTGTCCTTTATTGTGAGGACACAACGTTGACTTCTCCCTCCTTCTTTCTTGGAAATTTTGAAGCTGGTGTTTTCGAACTGTAAGGGGTGCTTGACGACCCCCCCTGATATCTTTCCGCTCTTCAAACCATTTTCGATTCTTTCAACAATAGTTACTAAGTCTGAAAATCATGACGTGACGCTTCCCACCATTTTATCATAATAAAGCCCTTGTAGGGTTCCCATGAAGATATCTACGAGTTCCTTTTCCAGCAGTGGGGGTTGCACAGGCGATGCCATTTCCCTCCACCTTTGAGCGTACTCTTTGAAGGACTCTTCCTTATTTTGGAACAGGTTTTGGAGTTGTAGGCGTGTAGGCACCATGTCCAAGTTATACTTGTAAGGCTTTAAGAAAGCATTAGCAAGATCCACCCAAGTTCGGATATGTGTTCGTTCCAACTGCATGTACCAGTCCAAAGATGCCCCACTTAGACTGTCTTGGAAATAGTGGATCATCAGTTTCTGATCATGGGCGTGGGCATGCATCTTTCTGTAGTACATATGAAGGTGATTCCTCAGACAAGTGAGCCCTTTATACTTGCTAAAATCGGGTACTTTGAATTTTGGTGGTATCACCATATCAGGGACTAAACCCATTTCTAGAGCGTCTACTTCGAAAGCGTCGAAGCCATCCATAACCTTCAGTCTTTCTTCCAAGGCTTTATACTGATTCATTACCAGTAGGTTTTTCGCATCATGAGCACCCGTTGCTTTCAAAGGTGCCTATGGAGCATCCTCTGGGTCATGGTCTCCGTACTGCAAGTCTAGGTAATTATCAGTGTTATTAGTTGGGATTTGTAGGGTGTGTGATGCCCCTACTTTTGACACTGGTGGGATGAATCCTTCAGTATCGACCTCTTGCTGGGCCATGGCGGACTTTTGGGGTCCTGCTTCGGCTCTTTCCTCAGTTGGTAACCGCTCGATACACCAACGGTTTGGGCTACCTCTTCAAAGGCTACCTTGGGTATTTGATCATGCCTGTCGATAATGTTCTTCAAGGCTAGAAGAACCTAGCTCAAATCTCCTTTCATTGAGCTTATGTGACCCTTCACCTGATCAAGATCCTCTTTGAACACAGCTTGAGTCTCCTCGATCTGTTCCATTATTTTCTGTTGATGGGCCCTTATTTGATATGGGGGCCAAGGAGGGTGAGGTCTTCTTTTACCAATGGCTTAACTAGAGATATTTTCAAAGCGAATGAGTTTTTTCTTTAAAATGACATGCAAGTGTTTTATAAATGCATGCGTGCAGATGAAGATGTATGATTATGAAATGATTTTTATTTTAATTGTCTTATTTATTAGGGTACGTATTTGTATCCACTTATTATTTTATTTGGTGACCTTCTTAAAAATAGATACGCCTTCGAGATAGGAAAAAAACGCCTTTATTAAGAGTAACACAATCCAGATATTGAAAAATATTACAAACTGAAATTGAAACTTGTTTGCGTAAACATAATTAAAAAATAACTAAATCTCCTAGGCGCGCTTGCTGATGTGTGCTCTGAAGCCATCAACCATTGCTCGACAGAGCTGTAGAAAGTCTTCAACGTCCTTCGAAAGAGGAACCATCACATTCTCTACATCCCTTAAACTTCTAGGGATGTCCTCTATGAGATTGTTGGCTAAGAATACTAGCTTTTCATGTTTGTCTTTGTAGTGCCTGTATTCCTGGTAAAGATGTGGGATTATTTTATGGTTATCCCTCCCCGCTTGGGCGATCTTAGTGTACTTCTCATCCCAATACATCTTTTCACCCCTCACTTCTGCGTAAAGTCTCCGTTGGATGAGAAAATCCTTTTGAAGACCCTGCAACTCTAAACATGCATGTTCATATTCTCGAGTCCTCTAAGTTAAAAGTTTCTCTGCTTCTATCCTCTCAAGGTGTGCCTTGACCTCTGATTCGTGGCTGTCTTGGAGTTTGTTGGCGAGATACTTTATTTGCTCCTCTTGATCCAAGGAAGCTTGTGCCAGACTTTGAATTTGGGCTCTCAAACTTTCCACTAGCCCCTTTTTGTCATGTGTCGCCTTTTCATACCACCTGGTTAACTTCCCAATTTCAGCAGGGGCCTCTTTTAACCTTTGGTTGTGGGAATCTAGGTTGAACGTTGCACTTAATAACACTTCAGTTTTACGCTTTACTTTTAGACTTTCATTCTCCAGTCCCTTTTGAGTTTTATCAATTTGCTCATCCTTTGACTTAAGTATAAGCTGCATCTGTTTCTTTTCTTTGGTCAGATTAAGGAGGTCGACTTCCAGTGCTTCTTTCTCTCTTTGAGCTTGCTTTAAGACAATTTTCAGATTTTCGACTTCTTCAAAAGATATAGGTGTTATCTCTGGGACCTCTGACTTGTACTCTGGATCCTTCTCAAATGGCAACTTGATAGTTCATGCCCTATCCTGGACCCATTTGGTGTAGGGTTCTCTCGCTATGGCTTTCTTTCAGCCTTCCTTTTGTTAACTTTATTCTAATCCCGAATAACCTTGTTGAGCAACCCTTGATCTTCTATACCCATACTGTGGATGATAAATGGTCGGAGTTGTTCGTCTGAAGGTTTGTCCTCCAAAGGATACCCTAGTTGTCGTAGGGCTAGAGTAGGGTTGTAGTTAATACAGCCTTGCGATCCAATCAAAGGGACGTTAGGAAAATCCCCACAGCTAATAGTGATTTCACCAATATCCAACTTTCTTGCATACCATAACATTGAATTTGCAGTGAGAGACCTTATTTTTTGTGGCCACTCACATCTGGTCAGTTCTGGGATCATATAGTCTTCCTTGTAGAGGTGGGTCATGAACCAAGTATATAGAAGCGAGATACAACAACTCAACGTACCTCCTCTTTTTTCATACATCATGTGCAAAGTGTAATAAATATCGGCAAGCAAGGTGGGAGTAGGATCCATATTAAAGACTTTCGCTCCCCAAAATATGCTAATGGTTGCAGGGTCAATATAGTCCACAGTCCAAGGAAATAAGATTACACAAAATACCGATAACCCTAAACAGTCAACATAAGATTTCCACTCCTTATAATTAGCAAACTCTAGTGCCTTAGCTTCTAGGTATATCCTTTTTACTCCTTGTATCAGACCTTCTCTTTGGTAATTCTGCATCAACTCAGGATAGGGGATCCCTAGGACTTTTGCCAAAGCTTTGACTTCAATAGTTTGCCCAATACCCACATAGGCCTTTTCTTTGGAGAAATTCAGGATTATGTAAAATTCTTCCAGAGCCGGTGCTAGCTGGAAGTCTTGGAAAGTGAAACATCTTAATGGAGGGTCATAAAACTGAATTAGGGAAGAGAATGCATCCATCTGTACTTCTACTTTATTCAAATATAGGGTATCCCCATAACGGCGAGTGTACATCTTCAGAGCTCTTTCGGACAATTTACCTTTTATCATTTTGATTTCTGAGAGGTCAGGCTTGCAAGCATTGACGCAGACAAGTTGTTTCCCTTTGGCATCCATTTTTAAGACAATCACCAAAAATATTAATTTTGTTATCTTTTATTTTGTACCCTGTGAATAAGACAGATAAAAGGAACAAATGATGAACATGAGATATACATGAATGCAATGAATGTATAGGTGAGTAACGGGATTTTGTGATAAATACCCTTAGAAGGTAGGTTCCTTAATTTTGACATGTGGTTAGCCTACCCTCCCAGAAAGTGGTTTCCTTAAGGGTATCATGAATAATACCAGAGGGACAAGGCACAAGGTCCTCCCTTAGGTAGAGCCTCTTTGCAGACTGAAACTTTCGTCTCAAGGTCGCGAAAGGTCTCGTCATGAGATTTTGGGTTAAGGTCGTTACAAAGAGTCATGGGTGACCTTCCAAAGTCCTACTCTTCAAGAGGATATCTCTTGATAATTATTCCTTTTTCGGAAGTTCACCGACTCTAGGCGAAGTCGTCACATAAACTCGCAGGGATGATATACCCCCTAAGCTAATAGATGAACCTTCTTTTTTAAGGTTTATTGGAAATATATATTTTTTGAGATAAAACCCGCCACATAGCAAATATATAATAATAAATAAAAACAGATAAGAAAATATAAAATGCAAATAAATTAATGCAAATAAATAAACAAAAATGAAAACCCAAAAGAGACCTAAAACCTAGGGTTTAAGGAGAGTCGCCATCTATTGCGACTGGTTTTTAAATCAAGAGTCACCACTATTAGTTTCTATCCTAAGGAAGGGCATCTAATAGGGAACCCTAATTCGCAGACAGAGATTCTAGGTTACGAACTCAATTGGATGAAAGGAAGGTGTTAGGCACCTTTCATCCACCTTGTTAACAAGGATATTAACTCTAGGTTTAGGGTAAATAAGGTTTTAAGTTTTAATTATCAAGACTCGCCACGATTTTAGATCGCGTGCCTACGTATCCTCTTAAGAGGAATCAAAGTCCCAATTCGTAGTTCGTATGGGTTGGTGTTTTTTATGGGTTTACGAACATATTTTGAATCACTTCACACTCGGTCGGGAGTAGTGATTGCGGAAATTTTCACTGAGTACGCAGTAAGCCAAAATTAGTTCGAAACCAATTGCAAAAAAGGAATTGTTAATTAGCTTAATTTGTTCACGAAAATAGTTTGATGTTTGGTTGTGTTTTTTACCATATTAATTGCAAAACGTATTGCTTAATGCATGATTAAAAACTTATTGCGATATCAAAAATATATTCATGAGGTTTAATTAAAATAATTTATATGTCGTGATAAATAATAATGATAATATAAAATAAAATAAAGTATTAAATAAATAATATAAAAAAACTATATTAATAATTATTATAACAATAAATAAATAATATAAAAGAAAATATAAGAAAAACAAAAGAAAAATAGAAAAATAATATGATTTTCTAAAGGGGGTGCAGTTTTAGTTTAATAGCAAAAGCAGGGAGTGTGAAAAAACTGAATGGCTAGGCCCCAAATTAAGTCTGGACAGGGTGGTGCTGATTGTTTTACATTTTAGGAAATATAGACAAAGGGGGTGCGAAAATAATTGGGTCTGGCCTGTTACACGCTAGGAAGGGGCCTGGTAGGATCGTATACGCGAAGGGGGTATGGGGCTTATGGTGGACATGGCCTCTAGGCCGTCCACCAAAATTTATTTATCACGAAGGAAGAGGAAATAATGATAAAACCACAAGGGGATGGATAAGATGGTCTTACGACCAAAAGAAAGGGTAAGGGAGTTGGTTATGCGAGGGGAAGGTATTATCACCCCCCGCATCCGTTGTACTTAACGAGATCCATTTTGTTTGTTTGTCTCTAAGGGAGTTTTATCTACAACTATATTTGCTTAAGGGGAAAGAAATGGTTTTTTATTATTGAGTTCGTGAGGGTGTCGCAACCCTTTGCCTATGTATCCAATGAAGGAATCATAAAACCGTAGTTCCTCTAGAAAATGTTTGGTTTTTTGGTGGGTGATGTTAATGCACACATTCTAGCAATAGGCACGACCAGTATCACGGTAGAACGGAGATAACATGCCATTTGGGGGAGTTTTAATTAGTTTAGTGTTTTTCAAGTTTTAGGATGACTTTAATTCATGGTTAAACGTGTTCTTGGATTTTTGATTTCTGAATGATGAGTTTTAATTACAAACAAATGGTTAAGAGGGAGACTAGAAAAGCCCTAATGTTGCCATGCATGGGTTTCAACCTAAGGTCTAATTAGCTCACATCTTAAATAAGAGGAAACTATCATCCTAAGGGAGCATGCTATAGGTAAAAGTAGGAGGTGTTTGTGATGAGTGATCATGTGTTGTGATCATGGCACAAGTGACAAAATGTGTAGTATTATAAGAGGTGCGAATGGAATGCTTGGTGTAAGGGGATGAATCGGGTTATGATTAACCAAGGGGTGTACTTGATTAATCTCGTGAGAGTAGGTGCTCTTACCCTCAACTATGAGACCCTTTTTTCAGGGAGACACTTGGTATATGGACCAAAGTGGTTGATTCGGGTTATGGTTAACCAAGCGTAAAACTTGATTAACCTCGTGAGAATGGCCATGCCTAAACTCAATTATGAGACCCTTTAAGAAGATGTTTGGTATGTGGACCAAGGAGAGGGAAATTACTTCAATGGATAAGATAAAAAGGCCCATACAAGGTGGCTATATGCATTCTCCTAAAAAGTGGGACTAACGCGGCACTAGTATTCTAAATGACCAATTGAAACAATCGATGGAATAGTTGTCACTGTAGAAAAGCTCAGGACCAAACTATGAAATATGTGCGGTGTGCATTTTGTCAGTGGATACCTGCTCATTGATGATGAGCCCGAGAGGAGGCTAAGTGTTCTACTTTGGACAAAATAATTAGCAATTTAAACATACAGAGAAAAAATAGCAAAAGAACTAAATTTTAAATTATTACAGGCCATATGGGGATGGGGGTACAAGTTTTATGAATAAGGATGAATCAGATCGAAAGTTCGATTAAGAATCTAATTAAGCAATACAACCAAATCGAAAACGAAAAAATAAATTACTTAAATTATCTACAAAAGATTATCTATTCTAAATAAGTAAAAAGAAATCAGTTCAATAAGTTATTTGAAAAGGTAATCAAACTTTTATATTTTATATTTTTACGATTTCTAAATAAGGAAAATACTAAAAGAAAATTAAAATTCATTCTAAACCTATTTTGTGATTTTTAAAGAAAAGAAAATATTAAAAGAAAATTAAAATCTAATTATAAATACTTTTTTATTATTTTCATGTAAAGAAATGTAAACAAGATTTAAAAATTTTCTATTCTAACACATCAAACCAAAGAGAGATTGCAATAATAAAAAGAGTTTGAAGTAGAGATATGGGGGATGGGGCAAGTAAATTCGGAATGGGCTCACCCCACATGCTACAAATAAAAAAAAAGTAAATCAATAAAAAAAAAGATCAAACAAACCAAAAACTATTGGGCCGGACCGAGTCAACGAGGTCCGAACCCAACAAAATTAAAACAACAGCTAAAAAATATGGGTTGAAGAAAACCCTAAATTGGGGAAAGAGGAGCCGCTCATGTCGTCGCCTCTCATGATTATCTCCTCCGCTCATCTTGTCGCCTATTTTCTCTATTCTTCACTTTGTTCATCTTCTTTATCCTCACGCGAATCACCTCACCAACAACACCTCTCTCTGCTAGTCTCTCGCGATTCAAACCCTAACCCAATAGTAACCTTAAACCCCCTATTTTACTATGTTCATGAGAATTTCAAGAAGTTCAATCAATCATGAAAAAATACTGTATCGCAAAATTAGAGCCAAAGTTCTTGAAAAAGGGAAATAATCTGTCAGTTACCGCTAACAATTTTGATTGGAGCCTAGGTACGATTATTGCCCTCTAACTCTTTTGATAGCAATTTCCTTTTCTTCTTTACTGATTCCTACTGAAATTCCATATCAGGGATCCATACTGTGTTATTGAGCAGTCTTCGAATCTCTGACAATTTGATAGGTTGAACGTGTGCAGGGAATATGCGATTTAGAGGAGGCTAGAATAAGTTTTGCCGAGCTTTTTCTCTATTTGGGAGTTTTATGTGATTTCAGTATATTGTGTTTTCCATGGAGTTTTCTCTGTTGCTGTTCCAGAAGGTGTGATGTGGAAATTGATGATTGAGGAAGTTAGGTGTTTGAAAGTTGTTTGAAGGTTGATACAAATGAAGATTGTTGTGATAGTTTAGAGATGTTTGTGGTTTCTGGATGTATGTGCGTAGCTGATATTTTCTGTGAGATTGTTCTATTTGGTTTTTTGTTGGCCTTTATGGTGTAGCTGGTATTTTCTGTATTCTCGGTTTTTTGGCTTGGTAAATCTCTCTATTTTTCTTGTTTTATGGATTTAACTTGGTAAAAATCTCTCTCTCTCTCTCTCTCTCTCTCTCTCTCTCTCTCTCTCTCGCTCTCTCTCGGTTTTCTGGCTGTGTAACATCTCTTGGTTTTTTTTGCCCCCCCTTGTCATTGAAACAGTGGGTGTTATTATAATCAGATAAGGGCAGGAAATGGAGGGAATTGGAAAAGTTTTGAACATTATTATATTGTTGTTTCTATGCTTTTAAAGTGCAAGTTCTGTTTTTAGTCATTTTGGTGTATGAGGGAAAAATTTGATGCAGGTTGGGCAGGCTGTTTGGACTATTTTGTATTAGGTGATATCTCTCTAAACCTGTCTCTTTTCCTCTTTATCTTCCAATGATGTTTCTATTTTGCTTTTTGAAAATTCTAAAAGGTTTGTAATATTTAGGAAAATGATGATATATAGGGCTATATGAGCTAGTGCTAGCTTGTAGTGTTGTTTTGTGTTTTGGATCTTTTGTTGTTGCCTTGTCTTCCTTTGTTGCAGATTTGTTGCGTTGTTTTATGACTTTAGTAGCCTACTGCCTGCGCTGCTGTTTTGCTATTGTCTGTTGTGTACATTGTGTGGCTGCCTTGGGCAGGTTTACTTGTTTTTCCTTGTTTTGCCGCGCTTTTGGCTTGTAGCTTTGTTGTGTTGTTGTTGTTGTTGCTTGCAGCTCTGCTATCTTGGTTGTCCTGGCTATTTTGCTTGTTTGTATTTGTTTTTGGGTTGCTGTTTGTAGTGGGCTACATTGCATATATTTGCTGTTTAGGCTTGTTTTTGTAGTAAGAAAACATTTGCAAACCTGTTTTCCTTTTGTGAATCGAAATCCAAGTTTTGTGATTTACAAAATAGGAGAAGATAACCTATAATTGAAACAAAACCCTTTTTCAATTTTTGATTCCAAGTGCAAATCCTAATGATGAGATATAAATTTATTTTAACCATTAGTTCTTGCTTGGGATTTTCACATGTTGATTATTTGCTAACTTTTTCCTTCTTACTATTTTATGAACATAGTAATTGGACGACCAAAGTGTGGCTGAAAGATGAAGAAAAGTCACGGAGGGAAAGGAGGACGAGTTACTTGGAGACGAAGCAAAGAGACTTGAAGAAGAATAATTTCTTTCTTTTTTTGTAAGCAAACAATTGTAACTTGTGATTCAACTTGTATTTCTCATTGTAATCCCTTTTGTAAATTGTCCAAAAATGTAACTTGAACACAAAACTTGAGTGAATTTTATGAATGCTGAATTTATTGTATGGAAATCAAACAAACTCTTGATTCTTGATTGAAAATAGAAATTCCCACTTGAATGGTTTGAATGATACACATCACTTTGTAACTTGAACTTCATGAAAATTGCACATTACCTTTGTATCTTGTATTTCAAGTAACCATGTGCCTTATCTTTCAATCCTCAATCTTCATATCACGTCTAAACTAAAATTTCACTCTCAACAAGAATTTTAACTTGGATATACGAACCACAAGTAGCTTGTAACTTAAGCAACAAATATTTTCCTTGATCATCGTGAACCTTCAACCTTATTTCTTATGCCCGAACTCCACGTTTATCAATTTAAACTTCAAACTCTTGACTTGGTGACTGAGAGAACTTAAGCAGAAAACTTGAAGTGGGAGGAGATGAAATCCCTAATCAAATGTACTTAACTTTTAGTTATCTTTGAGGCAGGTGAAAGAAACATTTCACAAAACCCTAACATCTTGGCAAACAATAGGGAAATAAACCTTAATCCAGTCTCGTAGGAATTCGAGTGAGAAACAGCCTTGTAACTTGGTGAGAAATAAATCCATGATACCTCAAAACTTCATTCAACGATCCATTAATCGAGAATTAGATGAATTTTCCTTTTACCTAATAAAGAAAACCTCAAACCAAAGTTAAACATAAGTATGGCAAAAACCCAATGTTTTGAGCCAAAGTGCCTGATTCCCTGAGATGCATGTTATGCAAATAGCTTAGTGAAAATGATGCAAATGAGATGCAGAGTTCAAGCCAGAGAAAAGTAAAAAAGGTAGGGAAAATTTGGGGTACGACACCTATCCTATTACTTACACTCTATAATTTCACTCTAATGTTGTGTTTGAGTTCTTTACATCATGTGAGTGCAACTTCAACCTCAATCAAGAGTGAGGTAATATCGTTTCAATTTCTCCTTGAAAGTAAGATTTTCTTTGATATATGTTACTAGATACTTCCAAAAATCCTTGATATTTTCTAAAATTATGAAAACCATGAATGTTCATTTCCATTTTTTTAATTAATAAACATTGTGTGTTCTTAATCCATACACTTATAATGACTTGACGTATTAATTTTTTCACATTTGTAAAAGTTTATTCTTATCATGCGAAAATGTGCTTTTTGTTTATTTCTTTTGCACTTGAGCTTGAATTATTGGTATGCTATATTTTCAAAACATGTTTCCTTTTGTTTTTCTTACATGACATATATACCGTCTTCCTTTTGGTTTTAGTAGAGACATATCGTGTTTCTATGCTAGCCATATGTGTGTGCAGCGTCGGGAGTTCCATTATGGTGCGTTACTTATTCGTGATGCTACAAAAACAACTTGACAATATTGTCATATCATGCTTATTCTGTCTTATGCAATTCAATACATTTGTTGTAATGTTGATTGCTTGTTATTTAGAATTTCGCATCGTCACATATATATGGGGTTATGTGTTTGTTGCTCTTCTATGCAAAATATGTTACTTTTCACGGTTTGCTCTTTCTTTTTTATGTTTTCAAAGGGGTAGAAAAATATGCGAGTTGAAATAGGGAAGCATAATGTCAGAGGGAGACTAAAAAATACAAAGAATGCATCATCACAAGTTTTTCCATCATCAAAAAGAGGGAGTATGCGAGTACAGACTTTGTCGGTAAATGTTTTGAATGCTGTCAAAACTTAGAAAGCTTGCACCTCTGAGTATTGGATAGTAATTGTATGTCTTGTGGAACTCCTCTACATTACAGGTCTGAGGAATCATTAAATAATATTTCAAAACAGATCCAGTTCATTAATAACAGTTTTCTCCATGAGTTTTCATAGCATGTGTCAACACATCCATATTTCTAGTCGACACATGTAATGCATTTTTAAAGCCTGTAGCTTCTGTAAGTCTTAGGCCGACACATACATGTTTCAGATCAACACATACTGAAGCTTTTTAGAAATTGAAGAAAGTCTTATTTTATGTGTCGACACATCCACTTTTCAGGTCGACATATACTGAAGCTTTTCGAAAATTGCAGAAAGTCTTATTTTATGTGTCGACATATCCACTTTCTAGGTCGACACATTTCCTATAATTTTAGAGCCTGTAGCTTCTATAACTTTTTTTTCGACACATGGTTCTTTATCGGTCCACACATTCTGTTTAAAAATCACATATGTGTCGACACATACGATTCTTAGGTCGAAATATACTTCTTTAGTTGGTCAATTTTTTAAATTCTTTTATTCTAAATTTATCCCTCTTTTCCCTAAAAGTTCCAAACTATCTATATTCTTTCATGCATCATTCCAACTTGTTGAAAAACATCAAATTAGCTTATTTGTCTCTTCATCTTCAACCTCCAATCTATGCATACACATTGACATTACATTGTAACGATGTTTTGTTGGGGTTCCATCTAGACTAGGATTTCTAGTGTCCAATTGTGTATTGGGTGGAGTTTTGTAGGGGTTTTTAACCTGGAAAAATGTCAGATTTATCCTCCAAGATCATTGGTTTATTTGGGGGTTTTCGTGCAAGATGTTCGAGAGGTAATTGTCGTAAAGTGAACAACCTTGGAGTGCTTAAAATCTTTGCAAGGAACCTTGGAGTGTTTGAAATCTTTGCAAGGAAGTAACATGAGTACCGGATAGAATCAAAGTCTTGGGTTGCAATAGTTTGAGATTGATGGTGCACTAAATCTTTGGAGATAAAGAATGCAAAGGAGTACAAAGATCCAAATATTCATTTATCATCTATTGTGTCTTGGTATCTCTCAAGATCAAGGAATGAGAAGGGTTGAATCAACAACAAGCTTAGGGTTTGTGGAGTTGCGTTTGAACACTTCTCTTGTATCAACAATTTTGCATAGTAAGAAAGTTCCTAGTTCTATTAGAATTAGGTGCAGACGTACTCACACGTGAGGACAACAGTGGGAAACTCTGAAGACAAATGATGCGGTATTTTTGCAAGTGTACAAATCAAGTCAGATTAATACAAAAGATTATCGTTCCCACAAAAACCAAATGTCAGTCTATCGATTTCTATTGTTACAGTGTTTATCTAAGGCGGATCAAATCAATGATCGAGAGTGCACAATAAAACGAAAATATGAAAAGGTATATAAATTCAGATAAAAAAAGGCTCGAATGTAATTCACATCAGTTAGATAATAATCTGATTGTTTCTAAATAGACCTACTTATGGGGAAATGTTTTTTTACTTTTGAAAATAATCAATTTAGCGGGAACTATCACTTTCACGTATTCAGAACCGATTTTACTCTGTAATTAATTCTTTCTATTGTCACTTATAAAAGGTGCGTATTTGCGTTAAATTAGTAAACCTATTTTTAAGAAATTGGACTCTTGACTTAGTCAAAAAAGTGATTTTGATTTTAAATGTTAACTTAAAGGGGATCCATGGCTTTCGCTCAAGGAACCAGATTTTAAACCTATAAACGCGTCTGAAGATAGTTTCAAAATCGTTTTCCAATAGTGTTAAAAACTCCTAATTAATTGGACAAAGTGCTTTCACCCTCTTTGGACAATTAAAACTAACTAAGTTTAACTTTGAGAATTAGACGACTTTCGATCTTACCCAATGAAATTTAGTACTAAAAACTTGTGTTAAAAATCAAAACAACCCCTAAAGTATTTCTACAGATACAATATATAGATTATTATCATATCAGTGATCCTTACATTATAAACTTAAAAGACTTATCTGGACAAGGAAAAAGAAACAGATATGTTGAAATTGATCATGTTAAAATAGACTATAAAACATAAAAGGTCAGTAAAGTATGGAAGTTAATAAACAAGTAGACAAGGACAAAATAGGAAAGTAAATAAAGTAAGGCAAGTGCAAGAAAATAAACGAAATTAAGCAAATGCAAAGTAAATAAAGATAATGCGAAAAATGAATAAAACCTTCCCCAAATTAGAGACTTTAAACCTGATACAACTGGAAAGTAAACTTTGACTTGTAAAGAAAAAGGAAGCAAGATTAATGTACAAGTGCTCCAACCTAATCACAACTACTGTGCAATAATCCCCTGATGTGACGAACTATCGCTTTTACAAATGGTGAGTTTAGGCTTAGTGTTGTAAACTAAGTTGGATGCTTTGAAATGAAATTAGGAATTCCTATTTATAGAGAAAACGAAATCCTTGGAAATAAAAAACTACCCTCAAACTCCTTTTGTGCGGGACAAAAAAAAACAAAGATGGCGCATGCCATCCCTACCATGGCGCCCACGTGGCCGTTTCTTTCTAGTTACAAATATACACGTCACGACGCCTTCAATGGAAGCCGCCATGTTGAACGCCATGTGCACATTTTCACTTAAAACACTTGATTTCTTAGGATTTTGGCTTTATTTCTTCAAGAACAGCTCTAGGTAAGCAAAGTACCTGAAAATTAGACAAAAATGAAATATTACACAAGAAAATACACTAATACTCTAATAAACATGTGCAATCTGAGTCAAATACGCAGTGTGTTTCAGTGTTATCAAATCCTCGCACACCTAAACTTTTTCTTGTCCTAAAGAAAATCTCTTTATAGTTCATGAATGAAAAACAACATCAAAATGATTTGGGAAAAAAATGGCTTCTAAGTTCAATAAAGGATGTATTGATAGGTACTAACCATTTGAACCAAGGATATCGTGGTGACACTTTTCGCGATTGTGGTCATAAATTTAGTTCTTATACAAACTAATCCATATAAACCCACTATGCCTAGGACTACCTCTTCATCCCTAATAAATCCTTTTCATTTTGGCGCAATCACGTTAAGCATGTTATCCGTACATACTCATAGTAAAGTGACCGGTTAGTGATTCTTATTTCAAGTGCGGGGCTCTGGTACATAAATTGGTGTAACCCATTTATTAACCCAATTGTAGTTATGGGGGATCGAATCGTAATCCGCCCTACCAAGTCCATCACCAGATACCTCTGAACCAACCAACAATGAGCAAAATTATTCTTTTTTTTTTGCAAATTTTACAACAGTTTGGGTTAAATGTCTGTATGAGAGTCACCTAGCTCAGAGTCGCATTTTATATTTTTAATAGCATAACATAGAGAATAATTTAGGATTAGTCACTTATTTTCATTGGTCCCTTACGTAGAGCATGCTTAAGCCGGGGCTAATTGCTAAGATAAACTACTGAAGGGTTTATTTTGAAATGATGATTAAGGCCACAACATATGGGGTGACGGGATCAGTTCCTATAATCGTGAAGCTTATAGTGTTAAAAACGATACCGATTTTTCAAAAAGATTTCCCAAGTCATTTACATCCTATGTTAAACCTGTCTTATAGCCCAAATTTTTAAAGTATACTATTTACTTTGGCAAAAAATTTTGGTAAGGCTCAAGAAGTGCGAAAATAAGGGTACACTACACAAATGACCCATCAATTACATGTAATTTATTGAAAACAAACAAAAAAACTAAAATAAACAAAAAAGGAAATAAACTAAATAAAAGAAAAAGAAAAACGATATAAATCTCCTCCCACACTTAAACTAAACAATGTCCCTAATGTTTTAATAAAAGATGAGGAAGAAGTAACCTGAATGACGCTACTGGTGACAACGGGTACCCTCGCCTCCCTAGTTTAGTGACCACTGGCGACGACTCTTGCTGCGACGATGATCACTCTGGGAAAGCTCAAACCGCTCAAATCTAGCGAATAGCTCAGTATGAGAATCTTGCAGATGGCGAAGGTTACCATGAATAGAGCCTTGAGTGGCTTCCATTAGGGTAAAATGCCTCTGAAAATGGGCTTACTTGCGCTGCTGCACAGAAAGGATGGCTTGTTGAGATTCTATAATGAAGAAAATATAATGATTAGTTTTCTTCTATGATTCATGCATAAAGGCCATGTTGTCCTCCATTTGTTGATTCATGGAGGAAATGAGGCCATCTTGCCTTTCTTCCCGAGCTAGATTCTCTCGCCACATTTCTTCTGTAATATGGAAACCAAAAGTTGAGCCTATAAAAGGGTGAGTAAAAGATGGTGCAGTGTGTGTAGGTGATGCATGGTGTGGGGATACATTATGAGCAGGAGACTAGTCTTGCTAGTCATACTCATCATCGGTCCCATGCTTATCGGCTAAAGGAACATTGGGTGGAATCAGATTGGTAAAAGGTGGAGCTTCCATATCATATGTCTAATTACTATCAAACCGCACATCTGTACGTCGAGAGCAAGGAAAAAATACACTTGTGATAGCTACACCATTGACCATTAGGTTATAACCACCATCTTTCTTCACTTTTCACAATCGCATGTCTTTTAAAATTTTCAAATTTATGATGCGGTGAGGCAGTGGATCTAGTGTAGCTAGCTCAATGTCAAGGTTCAAAGCTCTAGGAATAGAGGTAATTAACCCTCGAAAAGAAATAGTCCCTCCTTTTTTCATACTTGCACTCATATGTGCAAGCATAAAGGGCACAGGGTTAATTTTTTCATTTGTGAGACTACCCTGCAAGAATAGTAATTCTTCATCATTGACTTTATTCAGATTCTCCCGACCAAAATATGTGCAAAGCCAGAAGATAGTAAAAAACACGTACGTTCGAGTTATGGATACTTGAGGCAAGGTTTCCTTCAAAAGAACTAGTATTTAAGTTTGACAATTTGTTCCAAAATGAAAATGCCTCAAGTGACCATTCAAAATCAAAGGGTGCCTCACAAATGACACCTTCCCCATGAGGCATTCCTAACCAACCTGTTAGCTCATCGATAGAGTACTAATATTTGACATTGAAAATTCTAAATCTTACTGAATTAGACGTGCTAGCAGTGTTAGGGATGACATTATACATTAGGGAACTAAAAAATTCCCAAGTTAACCTCTCATAGGTAGCTTCTTTAAGACCAAAAATATCATGCAGTCCTAATTAACCCAACATGTAGAAAACACTATGATAAATTCCTAAAGCATACAGACAATCTTCATCGATATACCTGGTGGAGAAAATTTCTCGTGACTACAACTTGTCGAGTAGCTTCCCTTTCATATCTCTGGATTATCCTCCATAAAGAAGAATGTGTAGCGGTAGAATGTTTAAGACTAAGCCATTGGATTGTCCAGACTTATACATATCAAAATAAAAATAACCACCACGCTTTATTGTTTCCAAAGGGATGGGAAAAGAGTGAGTAACCCAAAAAAGAGGGGGAAAGATCCAAGGTAAGGGGGTTGGTTATGCAAAGGGAAGGTATTAGCACCCTAAACATCTACGATACTCCGTAGGAACCTCTTTGTAAAATCTGTATATTGTGGCTATAAAATGTTTTATAAAAATGGATGGTGGAGGTGAGAAAAAGAAATATATTTTTTATGATTTTTGCACCCTCTGCGGTTGTGAACCTTTAGTGCCTACATACCACCTTTCAGGGTACACGTAGTTCCTATTTTAAAAATTTTAAAACATAAGTATGTTAATTCATTTTTTAAGATAAGACATCATCGTCATTGTCCGTGTGGAAAAACATACTTACTATCCACAATCATGAGAAAGGAGAATTTGCATCATCTCAGAGGTGAGGCTATGGCTTGGATTTTAAAATCAACAATGCCTCACTCAACACCCAAGTGGAAAATATCTCTCTTCACTACATATTATAGAAGTATAGTTGTTTGCATCACTACAAGGATTGTCAAGAGTCTAATCTTTTGAGAAAGGTTTTAAAATAAAAAGCTAAAGTGGCAAAATGGTTTGAAATGAGATTGATTGACTTTTAGTCTTCTCACAAAAAAATGTCAAGGTATTATTAAGTTGATTGAAGTTTATTTATGAAAATGTTTTGAAAATGTATGGACATAAGTCCAAGTTTATTATGGAAATTTTTCAAGTTTCAAAACCAGAAGATTTTTCAAAAGGAGGAAGAAGATTTTTGAAATTAAAGAAGATGGGAGGAAATGAAGAGAATATCCTAAAGCATAAAGTAAAAGCTATGGATAAGAACCATCTAACCAACAAGAAGCCAATACTTGAAATTATGAGTCAAGATAGAATTCTCATTCTTTGGATTGAAACCAAGCAAGCAAAAACACTATACCTCTTGAGAGAACGAAACTTCAAGTGTATTAAGTCTTCTAAAAAATTTGGCAGAGTAACGACTGTATACGGGTTAATTCCAAATTATAGACAAAGAATGTAATCACAATAACCTGCAGACAAAACAAACAAACAACCCAATGTCTTGAGGTAAACCTCAAGAACTCCAGACAAAATATCAATTAAGGTCACAAGGTCTCCAACATAGGCCAAGGTTTCTAATCCTAAGTCCAAGAAGTCCAATGCTCCATAATGCCAAGGATAGTAACCAAATAGTCCTACTATCATTAAAGGTTTTTTATGGTTCATGTTAATTATTAGGTGTCTTAGAAGAGAAAAGAAAAGCTCAAGTGAGTAAAATAAAAATGACATGAAATGTAATGCTTAAAGTAAATTGTACATAAAGCATAAAAATAAAAGCATAAAATACAAATAATTTAATAATTAGTGGTTAGTTGGATGACCATCTTGAAACTTGCATTTTCAACTCATTAGAGGATTGGTAGAACCAAGGCCTCCATACAACAAGTTGCATTTTCTTTTTGTCAAGTATATCATCCATTTGGAATCCTCAAAAGAACCATTTAATGATCAACAACGTTTAAGTGATCCGCGTTGACCAAAAGTGTTGTAGATCTATTAGAGGATTGGTAGAACCAAAGCCTCCACACAATGAATCTCAAGGTTATTGGATCAAAGGGATCAAATTAACATACATGGGCTTGCAAACATAGGTTTGGGCCACGAATGATCATTTATTTGAAACGGGACAAAATTTAGCGCTATGTTAAGCAATCGTAAGTGGACTTATGTAGAAGTCACACCTATTTTGAGTCCGGTCAATAGCAATCTATGCACAATTTGTTTGGAGACATGATATTGAGATCATGTTCCAATAACACTTAGTGCAATAAGAAAGGGATAAGATGAAGAGGGATGGAAAAGAACATACAAACCACATTTGAATTATATTACAATTAAACTATTATTAAAATCATTCATCTATTTTTATAGAGTTAAACTCAACACCATGGATCCAATGATGATAACAAAGTTCATAATAAAAAATTCAACCCAAAATAATATTGCAAAATAATATTGCATTTAGTATATACATCAAAAACAGGTTTTAAAATATTTTAAAATAGAAATAAAAGAGAAAAATGTCAACTATGTTCAAATTAGTAAAGAAATAAAAAGTAAGACCATAGAAAAATTAGAAATGAACTAAAATAATTCTATCAAATTTTTGGTAATTTTTTAAAGTCAAACTATTTCTAAAATTAAAAGAAATGAGTAAAATAAACCAAAAATGATAAAAAAAAATACCAAAGTCAGAAATAAAAAATGAATGAGATCAACAATATTTGTCATAATATCATTGGATCACTCCATAATTTTTTTAGAATTTAAAAATGCATAAAAGTATTTATAAACATTTAAAACAAATCAAATAAAGTGAGAAAAAAATATCAAAACACAAAATAAAATTGTGAAAAAATAAAAATCAGAATCTGAAAAATCAAAAATATTTTTCATAATTTTTTCATATTTTTTGACTAAAAATGAATTTTTTATGATTTTTTGAAATTTAAAACAATTAAATATAAAAATCAGAAAAGAAAAAGAAAGTCAAAGATATGTGGACCATTGGATGAGAGTCAAAACACGTTAGTAATCAAATATGAGGGATTTGGCGCGCTGTACATATCATTGTCATTAGTGAATAAAGCATAGAATCAATAATTAAATCAGATTTTAAAAAAAAAACAGATGGTGCTCCTTCATTGGTTCGAAGATTACATGTTGGTCATCTTTAACCTCCAGCCAAAGGGAATTGCATGTCTCTCAAACTATAAAATCATAAGCTCAGACATATGTCATTCGCTCCGTCTCTTCAAAACAAAGACACCCACACCTTCGCGCCAAATTTATATAAATTGTAGCCCAAGCAATTTGGAAGGAAATTTTTGAAAAGGGATTTAAAATTTCATGGTCAAAACATGTTTCCAAATAAAAGTAAGTGCTGCGACTAGAACCAGGGCAATGAGAGAATCACAATGATATCAAAGTTTTGAAGAATTGAAGGAGAAATCTACCTATTGAAGTTGAGTTGTAGAGCTCTGAAACTAGACTTCTATGGAGCAATATAGGGTACAATTCTTGAAGGTAATTGTATCATTAGCTTCAGGGAAGATCAAGGAAGGTAAATTGAAAGAAAAATTGGATTGAAAAAGGCTTGAACACAGATTTTGAAGTTGCGGAAGTTTAAGTTACGAAACAAGTTTGGCAGGGTCATTCTGGCTATCCAAGCTTGAGAAAATGAATGAGGGATGACCCTCTATTTATAGGGAATCAAATGGAATTTCGAAGCGTGTGAAATGATGAAGTTTGGAGGGAAATCGTGTGAAGTTGCAAACAAGAAAAGTGTGACTTCTAATTTGATGAAAACTCATCTGAAACGCGCGTTTTGCTGTGCTAATCACTTTTGGAAGTTCACTAAACATGTTTAGAGGCAAAAACACGTAGAAACAAAGTGTTTAGAAGCTAAATCAATGATTTCAAATTCTGACTTTTGAAGACACTTCAGTTTCAAGTTACCAAGTTCAAATCAACGCATTCTAGGTCAAGGGGTCTTAGGGCATGATTCTTGATGTATTAGAAAGATGATGTTACAAGCTTTGAAATTGAAAAAGAATGAAATCAGATGGATGCTTGAGCTGAAAGTTGCATTGAGTCAAAGTTATAGAAAAGGGTTGACTTTCTATACTTAGAAATATTTCAAATTTTCTTCAAAAGTGACCTAAATGTTTTGCATTCAAACATGGCCTTCCACTAAGAATTTGTTCTTGAACAAAAAAGATGGAATGAAATAGACCTCTTAAATGACATTTTGAAATTTGAACAATTCAAAATCTCCAAAAATTGAGAGAGTTATGAATTGTTGAATTTGGAAAAATATCATGAAATGACCTATAATATTTTGTATCCTTAGGGCATATTACATCCATTTTATCACTTTGTATATAAAAGAAGGAATAAAGTTGACATCCTCAATATCATTATGGAAAAATAGTTGGCTCAAGGAGATAAAAATTGACCAAGTTATGATCATTTGAAGTCACACATGGGAAATTGGGGGTTCATCTGGAGGACTTGTAATCTTTCTTCATCATCAAGTTTCTTCCACGTGAAAACTCCTGGAAACTTTTGAAGTGATTTGTTAATAACCCTTTGAAGAGAAGGATGTATTTTGAATAACTTAAAAATACCAAAAGAAGAGAAAGATATACTTCTTTGAAGTTCAAAACCCTAGCTCCTAGATCAAGAAAATGCTTTGAGGAACCTTGACAGTTTTGAACCACCTTCTTGTACCAAAATTCTTGCTTTATAAATAGAAGATATTAAGGATGAAAATTAGAATTCATAGTCACCAAAACCACTTCCATATATTGAGAATTTAGAGAAATATGCACTTGTGATCAATGGGAACAAGGCCTTGTACTTCTTCAATCATGACAACTTCTTCAATCAACCCCTTGCAATTTTGAATCAATCTTGATAACTTGGAAATGTAGTGAACCAAAATAACCTTTCCATTCCATCCCTTCCCAAACAACTTCAATGGTGAGTTTTGGATTTCTCAAGATTTATTGACTAGGGCATGGAAATAAACTCATGAACCCATGGAGCAACTTGCTAAGCCTCATTGCCTTTACCTACATTATTAACAGGTAAGACAAACCAACATTGCATTTTATTAATTAAAAGGAGAATCAAGACAAAATATTCATGATCACAAAAGAAAACATGTCAAGGTGCTTAGTGATTCCTCAAAGAGAAAAGCTAAAGATAGGGAGGAGAACCAAAAGCCCTAATGTGATCTTGTTGTGATTGAATCAACATGGAATGATGGAGGGATCTTAGGAGCAAAAATTGGGGTACAACAGCTGCCCTTATTTAAGTTTCTTCTATCCAGAGATACGAAGGTTAAAAATCTTTGTGTCTACGCGATCAAAGATACTTAAATATAAAACAAATCCTATTTTTGGCCCTAAGATGCCATGCAATGCTTATGAGCATGAATGCATATGAACAAAATGAAAGAGACGCAAAACACTATTGGGGATGTAATAAAGGAAATAAAGAAACAATATAGAAATCCGACCAGGAAAATAAATTACTGGTGGATCAAAAGACCTGACTCATATAGGATGATAAAAACTCAAAGGATACACCAACTTCTACTGAAGGCGAAACCACCAACATTCATTGAAGGTAGAAAGTGGAAAGAAATAACAACACCGACGTTTACTAATGGTGAGCTACCAATGTTTACTGAAGGTAGAGAGAAAGAATCATCGACGTTCACTGACGATGAACTACCAACTTTCACTCAAGGTAGAAGGAAAAGAAATTTCATAGCACCGCCGTTCACTGACGATGAACTACCAACATTTACTAAAGGTAGAAAAAAGATAACAATCACCAACTTTCACTGAAGGTGACCTACTAACTTTCACTGAAGGTAGAAAGAGAATATATCATAGCACCGCCATTCAATGACGATGAACTACCAGCGTTCACTGAAGGTAGCAAAAAGATAACAATCACCAACTTTCACTAAAGGTGACCTACCAACTTTCACTGAATGTAGAAAGAGAATATATCATAGCACCATCGTTCATTGACAATGAACTACCAACGTCCACTGAAGATAGCAAAAAGATAAAAATCACCAACTTTCACTGAAGGTGACCTACTAACTTTCACTGATGGTAGAAAGAGAATATATCATAGCACCACTGTTCACTGATGATGAACTACCAACGTTGACTGAAGGTAGCAAAAAGATAACAATCACCAACTTTCACTGAAGTTGACCTACCAACTTTCACTGAAGGTAAAAAGAGAATACATCACAGCACTTCCGTTCACTAACGATGAACTACTAATATTCACTGAAGGTAGCAAAAATATGACAATCACCAACTTTCACTGAAGGTGACCTACCAAATTTCACTGAAGGTAGAAAGAGAATATATCATAGCACCGTCGTTCACTAACGATGAACTACCAACATTCACTGAAGGTAGAAAAAAGATAACAATCACCAACTTTCACTGAAGGTGATCTACCAACTTTCACTAAAGGTAGAAAGAGAATATAAGTTTCCCCAAAATTCTGGCATTTCACCTAGAACGGGTCATAACTTCTTCTTTAACAAAGGCACTCCGCCTGGAAAGGGTAATATGTAAGTTGTCTCAAATAAAGAGACTGCCACTTGCAAAGATTTCACAATGAATCATCTCTGCGATATTGAAAGTCTTTCCATCCACTGGAGTAATTTGACAACAGACTGCAAACTATCCACTCATAGAAAAGATAGTAAAAAAGTTATGGCGACAT
The DNA here is from genome assembly GCA_948472305.1 of Vicia faba. NCBI lineage: Eukaryota > Viridiplantae > Streptophyta > Magnoliopsida > Fabales > Fabaceae > Vicia > Vicia faba. Next base: position 897,240,178 of record OX451738.1, read on the forward strand.
TTAAAGGGAAGTACAAGTTGCTAAAATAAAGAGACTTGTCACTTGTTGTTATAGGAAGGATTGTAAAAAATGATTTTCGGGGAAATCAATATGACTTCCTGGGGAATGAAATATGACCTCCTGGGGAATGAAATATGACCTCCTAGGGAATGCCAATATATTCCTGCTGAGGAGATAAAGGTCTTTTCGTACAAAATAAATGGACATTCTCAAACCAAAACTCGAAGCTTTCAGACGTCCAAAGTAATAATGTTACTGGCAAACAAATATTCAATCCAGAATTAAATTGGAGTAAAACAGTCTACAAAAATACATTCTTTGAGAAATAAACTCAAGAGGGAAACCCAATATATCCAGACAGAGAGTTGTACAGGAAAGCTAAAGCAAAAATCTTCCATGAGGGATTAATTAGTGGGGAAATTGAAAGAATATACACTTTCTGCTTAAGGTTGATACTCTATTGGAGAGAGGATAACACAACTCTGCAAAACATGGTAATATGTCAACAAAATATTAATGAATGTGGATGAGCAATGATTTTCCAAATTTAACTATGCATGATGTATGTATGAATGTATGAGTGTTATATGCTGACAAAACAAACATATAATACTGGGGATAAACAAACAAAACCAACTTTGGCACAAACAACACTAGGTTAAATCACATCCAAGACGATCATTCCATAAGAAAATAAGCACCAACTGAGGAAACAAAGTCCTATTGCATGGCTTAACTTTACTGGGGAGAAACGTAATCCATAAGTAAACAAAACATAGTGACAAAATAGTACAAATATAGAGATATAACATCATTCTCCAGGCTTCACCAGGGAATAGCAATCAGACTTCAATGGGGGAAACAAATGCTTTCAAATGTAACGCTTCTACTGGGGATTGCAAAACTAATTTCAAGTAAAGAAGATGGACACCAATTCATCAAAACATTCACTGGGGAATTCAAGCCCATTTTAAAAGAGGAAAAACATACAAACTTCACTAAGGCATATGATGCCCCATCATCGAGACAATAACTGGGGATTTCGTGCTGACTTCATTGGGGAGGTCAACACCATATTCTCAAAGGGAAACCAATATACGTTCTTTACTGGAGAAACCGGAGACACTTGTTCTTCGAGAGTAATTATTGTACCAGCTTCTCTAGGAAGAAATAACTTCTATCAAAAAAGCGAAACCTTCACTAGAGAAATCTCGGATTGAGTCTTCATATCATGCAAACTCAGAAAAGAAGAAAAATGAACCAAGACTTGACTAGGGACACTGGAGTCACAAACCCAATACAGCGAACACATCCTGAGTAAACCTTCCCGGGGAAAAAAAAAACTTCTCAAAAAAACTGGAGTTCGTCCATTCCTGGGATCACCACTTTTGTTTTTCTCTTGCATCACAAAATCTAAAGTAAAAGCAAATTGTAAATTCTTTTTGAAGATCAACTTTGTTATTTAATATTTTCGCTTTGAAAATTATTATCAATAATAAATGGAGTGTTTGTAAGCTAAATAAAATAAGAAATACAAAGAATTGGGTAAAAGCTCCAATTTCATTAATAGAATGGTAGTCTGCGAATGAAGAGACTCCATGGATGATTACAAAGTTCAGAAAATGGTAATATATAAGGGAAAAGATACATTGAGATACAATGACCACTATCCCTTCTAACAACTTTTGAAATCCTGAGCAGCAGCTTCCGTTGAAGTATGATGAGGATCTGAGAAGATTGTTGCTTCAATGATCAAGTCTTGTCTGATGTAGTTACTTGCCAAGAAAGTCCCTAACTTTGGCCTAAGCTGCCCTTGCGGGTTTTCAATTTAGAGGGAAATTTATTCTTTTTATGTCTCTAATTTTAGCCTAGACCACCCTTTCGGGTTTCTGGCTTACTGAGACGCTCTTTTTTGCCTAAGCCGCCCTTGCGGGTTTTCAACTTAGCAAGCTGTTCTTTTTATTTCTTTTGGTGAAGTATTTCTTGACTGCATCAGCATTCATGGGACGTGGGAACTCCTCGCTATCCATAGTTTCAAGAATTAATGCACCGCCAGAGAAGGCTTACTTGACAACATATGGGCCTTCAAAATTGGGAGTCCACTTGCCCCTAGAATCAAAGTTAAAAGACATGATCTTCCTGAGCACGAGGTCGCCTTCTCTGAATTCACGAGGCTTGACCTTCTTATCAAAATATTTATTTATTCTCTTCTGATATAAATGTTCATAACACAAAGTTGTCATTCTCTTCTCTTCAATCAAATTCAATTAGTCAAACCTGTTCTAGACCCATTAAGCCTCTGATAACTTGGTTTCCATTATCACTCGCAAATAGGGAATCTCAACCTCGATTAGGAGTACCTCCTCCATTCCGTACACAAGATAGAACGTGGTTGCTCCTGTTAAAGTGCAGACAGATGTCTGATACCCATGCAAAGCAAAAGGGAGAATTTTATGCCAATCCTTATAAGTAACATCCATCTTCTGGATAATCTTCTTGATATTCTTATTAGCAGCTTCAACATACCCATTCATCTTCGGCCTGTACGGAGATGAATTGTGATGGACAATCTTGAATTCCTCACAAAATTCTGTCATCATCTTGTTGTTCAGATTCGAACCATTGTCAATGATAATTCTTCTCGGCACACCATACCGACATATGAGATTATTCTTAATGAAGCGCACAACCAACTGCTTAGTAACATTAGCATATGAAGTTGCTTCCACCCATTTGGTGAAGTAATCAATTTCTACCAAGATAAAATGGTGTCCATTCGAAGCTTTGGGTTCTATCATCCCAATCATGTCAATACACCACATAGAGAAAGGCCATGGGGAAGAGATCACATTGAGAAGTGTCAGAGGCACATGAACCTTGTTCACATAGATCTGGCATTTATGACACTTCTTTGCAAATTTGTAACAATCAGATTCCATTGTCAACCAATAGTAACCTGCCCTTAGCATCTTTTTAGCCATCGAATGTCCATTGGCATGAGTGCCAAATGAACCTTCATGAATCTCATACATCAACATGTTTTCTCTTGTACAACAAATTTTCACTGAGGAAGAAACTGCCAGCCAATCTTCTCAATGTCTTTCTATCTTTATTCGAAGCACAAATTTGGTATTCCTGAGTGTGAAGAAAAAGTTTGATATCATAATACCAAGGTTTTTCATCTGCTACCTCCTCTGTTGTAAACACATGAGCGCGCCTATCCATTCGTCGATCTACAATTCGAGGTATATTATTCCAAGAATTTACTTGATACATAGAAGCCAGAGTTTCCAGAGCATCCTCCATTTGATTTTAATCTCTAGGAATATGATGGAATTCAACTTTATTAAAGAAAGGTAACAATATTCTAGCATAATCTTTGTAAGGGATCAAGCTGGGGTAACGAGTATACCATTCCCCTTTACTCTGTTTATTAATAAAGCTGAATCGCCATACACATCTAAAATTTTAATTCTGAGATCAATAGCTTCGTCGAGACCTATGATGCAAGCCTCATATTCTTCCATATTATTAGTACAATCAAATGCCAACCTTGTAGTAAAAGGAATGTGTGATCCATGTGGAATAAAGATCACAACACCAATTCCTTGACCATAAGCATTCACAGCTCCATCAAATATCATACTCCAGCGAGATTCAGGATCAGGACCTTCCTCAGGCAGTGGTTCATCAAAATCTTCCACTTTCAGAAACATCACATCCTCATCGGGGAAATCATACTTCACAGACTGATAATCATCAACTGGTTGGTGAGAAAGATAATATGCCAACATGCTGCTTTTAATATCTTTTTTAGTGCGGTATTTGATATCATATTCAGATAACAACATCTACCAGCGGGAAATTCTCCTAGTATGAGCATGCTTTTCAAAAATGTAATTGATTGGATCCATTTTGGAGATCAACCAAGTAGTGTGATTCAACATATACTGCCGCAAACGTGTTGCCTCCCATTCCAGAGCAAAACATGTCTTTTCCATCATGGAATACCGCGACTCACAATCAGTAAACTTTTTACTGAGATAATAAATGGCAAACTCTTTCTTCCCCGTTTCATCTTGTTTTCCCAGAACACAGCCCATGGAATTATCTAACACTGTTATATACATAATCAATGGTCTTCCTTCAACAGGATGGAGCAAGATAGGAGGTTCAAGCAGATATTCTTTAATACTTTCAAATGCCCTCTGGCAATCATCTGTCCATACAAAATCTTGATCTTTCTTTAACAACTTAAAGATCGGTTCACACGTGGCAGTCATGTGAGAAATGAATCTGAAAATATAATTCAAACGCCCGAGGAACCCTCTGACTTGGTTTTCAGTTCTTGGAGCTTACATCTCTTGAATTGCTTTGACTTTGTTAAGGTCAACTTCATTTCCTTTCTGGCTAACAATGAAACTTAACAATTTTCCTGATCGAACATCGAAGGTACATTTAATTGGATTCAAGCGGAGACGACACTTCCTCAATCGCTGAAACAACTTCAACATATATTCTACATGCCCTTCTTCATTTTGGGATTTAGAAATCATATCATAAACATATACCTCGATTTCCTTGTGCATCAGATCATAGAATAGGGTTGTCATAGCCCTATGGTAGGTTGCACCAGCGTTCTTCAACCCGAAGGGCATCACTCTGTAATAGAATGTTCCCCAGGGTGTCATAAACGTTGTTTTTTCCATGTCCTCTGGAGCCATTCTTATTTGATTATACTCGGAAATTCCGTCCATGAACGAGAAAACTTTGAATTTTGTTGTGCTATCCACTAACATATCAATGTGCGGCAATGAAAAATCATCTTTTGGACTAGCTTTATTTAGATCTCTGTAATCTACGCACATGAAAACTTTTCCATCTTTCTTTGGTAATAGGACAATATTGGCAATCCACTGAGGGTACACTGATGTCACAAGAAAACCGACATTAATCTGCTTTAGAACTTCTTCTTTGATCTTCACTGCCATATCCGAGTGAGTTCTTCGCAACTTCTATTTGATGGGCAGACACTCTGGCTTCAATGGCAAACAGTGCTCTACAACATCTTTATCTAGACCAGGAATATCTTGGTAAGAACAAGCAAAAATGTCCACATACCCCTTCAGTAACTCAATTAACATTCTCTTCACATCAGGATGCAGTAACGCTCCAATCTTGACTTCCTTTGGATCTTCTTCTGAGCCCAAATTGATTACTTCCAATGGCTCTTTATATGGATGAATAGCATTTTCCTTGTGCTCAACAACCGTCAGACCTCTTTCGGAATCTCATCATAGTCTTCTTCTTCGAACCCATACACAGGACATTCAAAGTTGGGAGAGGGTGCAAGGTCATTGTATTCAATGGGTTTTTTAATTAATCTGCACATATGATTTATGATTGTTTTTAGAAACTGACACATATAATAAGTGATCATGCAGATTGAATTTGAGTTATTATTTATTTCGAAAGGTTTTTTCTGATTACAATTTTCCAAGAAAAAGCAAAAAATATAGACACAATTTGGGGAAACAAAGACAACATTTATTATTGATTTTAAAAGTCACAGCAAACAGATATTCCCATACAATATTAATACTTCCACCTTGGGCAGAGTGAAACTTTTTAAAAATATTAACAAGACAAATTACTTTGAAAACATGTATATAAGAGGGAATGTCAAGGGTGATCCAGTTCTGAACCCTAACTCTGTGCGTCACGTAATTTGGCATTTCCTGCATTGATTCATCTTTCACAATGGCATTAATCCCGGAAACAGTTGGATTAAGATAACCCCCACTATGAAAGATATCTTGATACTTTCCTGCAGACTTCGACTTCATGATCTTACCTTTGTCATTCTTCAAAGAGAACCCCAAGCCAGCTCTATTCTTGTTTACAGGTGGATCCACAATCTGTCCCCATACCTCACTATGACCATTACGCACAACTTGTTGTGCATCCTTAAGTGAAACCATGGAATTCTCGTTTCCCCTTATGTTATCAATGGATAAAGCTTGGAACTGGGTTCTGACAGTAGCTTCATCCTCCTCCACACTTCTGAAAGAGGACAAATGTGATATCAATAATTCATTTTCTCCATTTATAATCACCACTTTTCCTTCGCGTACAAACTTCAGCTTTTGGTGTAAAGTTGAAGTGACAGCCCCTGCTTCATGTATCCATGGTCGTCCCAGTGAGCAACTATAAGCGAGTACAATATCCATGACTTGGAAAGTAATCTGAAAAAAATGTAGGCCTATATGAATGGGCAAGTCCACTTCACCAATAACAGATTTCCTTGATCCATCAAACGCTTTCACAATGATGCCACATGGGCGCATGGGCGTTCCTTGATATTTCAACTTCGTAAGTGTACTTCTTAGTATAAAGTTCAAAGTGGATCCATTATCAATCAGCACATTGGATAGTGAATCATTCTTGCAGTTCATAGATAGGTGGAGGGCCAAGTTATAATTCCTTCCTTCATCTGGCAATTCATCGTCGCAGAAACTCAGGTTATTACATGACGTAATGTTCCCTACTACACTTCTGAATTGATCTATAGGTATGTCACTTTCCACAAAAGCTTGGTCCAATACCCTCATCAGAGATTCTCTATGAGCAGAGGAGTTCATTAGTAAAGCCAAGATAGATATTTTTGAAGCAGTCTGCAGTAGATGATCTACAATTCTGTAGCCACTCATCTTGATTATCTTCAAAATATCATCCACTTCTTTCTCTAGCGTAGTTCCACTAGATTCACCCGTAACTTTGTTGGGCTCAACATTCTCAACAATTTTCTTTCCAGCGCTAACATATCCACGAATAACTGGTGCAAATATACGACCGTTGCGGGTCACTCTGCTAGTCTCAGCAATATTTCCAACATCAGGAATTAGCTGGATGGGAACTTCCACACCATTCTCTAAGATTTTAGCGTTATATTTGTAGGGTACATCCTTATCTGACTTGTAGGGGACAGGACCCGGAAAACTAATCACCAATGGAGTAATAGTCGGCTGGCTATGATACTCAACTTCAAAATGGGCGGGTGCACCAAAACAAGGAATAATGACCTTTATCCCTTCTTCAACACAATCAGTCATTATGGATTTATCTCTGGAAAACAAATCTTCATCTAAGGAGAAGAACTCATATGCAGAGGCATACTCATCATCTGACTCCTCTTCAGCCCAACAAAGCTCAATCATATCAACTTCATGGTAATCATCCCTTTGGCATGTTACCTTGATAGTTCCATTATCCTACAACAACAGAACACCTTTCCTCACGATTGAACATCCTCGAGAGTCCCGACAGCAAATTCGGCAAGATCCATACTGATGTTCCACCTGACCAGCCATGTGGTAGAAAGTAGCATGCATTTGTACAAGATCATCATTCATATAATCTACATTAAAAATTATGAACTCTCCAGGACATCCAAAAACCATGTATACTTCCTCTTCATACTCTTTCATAGGCCTGATTATATGGATGAGGCCCTCATCCATCATCTCCTACAAATCAGCTTTTATCTTATCGCAACCCTGGATGTTTGTACTACAAGTAGCGCAATCGGAATGGTCATGCATATAGTAGCTAAATTCACAGAGGTCTGCCTGCATTTTCACCAAATCTCCTTTAACCAGATGAATATCAAAAATACAAACGTCGCTTGGAAAACCGGCCACCATGTTCACAGCATTTTGTCCTCCATGCTTGGGTAGAGGATTATCTTTCATATTAGGGCCCATATCTTTGAAGGATAGAATACCGGACTTCACCAATTTCTACACCTCAGTCTTCAAAGGATAGAAATTCTCAACATTATGCCCTGGTGCTCCCTGATGAAAAGAACATGTTTGGTCTGCTTTGTATTACCAAGGCAACGGTGATGAAACAATGGGAGGTGGTCGGGTCTGAACCAACTTCTTCTGAATTAACGGCGGGAGTAACTCTGTATAACTCATAAGGATAGGGTCATAACTCTCCCTTATCTTGTTATACCCTTGATTCCTCTGCCGGGATGGTCTCTGATAGGCAATAGTGGTTGGAGCTACACGAATAATTGGGGTAACTGAGGCAACTTGATAATGACGCTGATAATTTCTTCTAGGAGGATTAACTCTTCTTTCTTGTATGACAACATTTGTATCTCCTTCCTTATTCTTGGTAAACCCATAAGATGGCTTCTTCTCACTTCCATAACCTTCACTCTTTGTTAAGTGGCCCTCTCTTACAGCCTCTTCTAAACGGATACCCATGCCTACCATTTCAGTAAAGTCACTTGGCGCACTTGCTACCATCCTTTCATAGTAGAAAGCACCCATAGTCTTCAAGAAAATCTTAGTCATCTCCTTCTCATCCATAGGAGGAATTACTTGGGCGGCTACCTCACGCCATCTCTGTGCATATTATTTGAATGATTCCCTGTCTTTCTGAACCATGGCCTTGAGTTGATCACGGTCAGGCGCCATAACCACGTTGTATTTGTATTGTCTGATAAATGCTTCTCCCAAGTCATTGAAAGTATGGATATTTACGCTATCCAAACTCATATACCACTTCAGCGCAACACCGGTCAAACTATCTTGAAAAAGTGAACCAGCAAACGTTGATCATCAGTATGGGTAGACATTCTCCTCACATACATCACAAGATGAGCACGAGGATAGGTGTTTACCTTGTACTTCTCGAACTCCAGGACCTTAAACTTTGCATGTATCTTAACATCCGGGACCAAGCATAAATCATTCACATTCTGCCCGAATAACTCTTTTCCCCTGAGGGCCTTCATTTCCCTCTGTATCTTATCAAACTGCTCTTGAAAATCATCCATTATTTCATAAAGGCCCCGCTCTTCACTTGGTGGAGGAAAAGGTTGACACATATCATCAGTAACAATTGGAACCAAATTTACCAAAGGAGGTGCAGCAGGAGCAGTATGCACCACAGGAGGTGTAGGATTAATAGTAGTTTGAACAACTGGAGCTTCTTGAGGACCAAGATTGAAACATTCAGGTGTAAAATTCTATGGCATTCCCCATGGATAACCTTGAGGCATGCGATTCTGAACAACAACTGGGGTAACAGACACAGGAACAATCGGAGCTTCAGCAGTGGCCCTTGTTGGTTGAGGTTGAACACTCGGTGGCTGATTCTGAGAAGCCACTAGAGATTCCATTAGAGCAGTAAGATTGGCCATGCCGGACTTCAAATAAGAAACCTCCTCGCGCAGCTCGCGATTCTCTTGTTCTAAGTTGTCCATCTTCCTTCTTAAATTAGTCTGAGTGTTGTAGTGGTGAGTCAGCTTGCTGAATGAAGTAAAGAAGCTCGGTAAGACACTTGGATATGCATAATAAATTCAAGAAATATGTGCAATATGATGCATGATATGTGGTGCACATGATTTATTTTTATTATTAATATTTCTAAGGACTTAAAGATTTATAGACACATTGCAAATATCAAAGTAATAACACATTTGAAATACCGAAAATTTTTATTATAATAAATTCAAAATAGGTTACAAGTCTCAATAATCCCAAGTACAAGATGAAAATAAAGTCTGAAAACCCTAAGAAGTAAAGTTGTCAGAGATCACTCTATACGCTTGCTCTTCCCTGTAAGCTAGGTAATCTGAGCCTTCAACCTCTGGTTTTCTTCAGCATATCTGGTGGCCACCTCCTTCCAATCACTTGAATTGGGAAGCGAGCAACTAACATCTGACTAAGGCTCAGGATAAAATAAATCCCCTTGCCTCTCCATGGTCTCTACATCCCGAATCTCAAGAATCTAAATCAAGTCATCTTTCTCCTTCAAGTATGCTCTATAGGAAATCTCTAAAGTTTGGCACTTATTCTTCCTAGCATCATCCAATAGCTCTTCTATATCATCCAATACGGGAGGAGTGGTCTTTGCAAACAAATTAGACATAAGAGTTTCCCGAGAATACGACATCTTCAACTGAACAACTCTCGTTTGGACCCACTGAAGATAAGGTTCCAAAGAAACAACCCCTCTTGGTCCCAAATCTTTCCTACTCTTCTTATGAGTGTGACGCCAGGCCTTTGCAATCTGATCCCTAGCTTCCTTATAGTCTTCTTGCTCCTTCATAAAGAAACCACTCAAATGAATTCTATTTGGTTTATCCCTCAACGGATAACCAAGCTGTCGTCGTGCAAGAACAGGGTTATAGTTAATTCCTCCCTTTGTACCAAGAAGAAGTACATTGGGGAAACTACCACAACTGTCAATAATCTCTACATCCTGGTAAACTCGATGATACCAATTAATATCCGAGTGATTAAGTGCCATGATATTAGGATCCCATCGGGGATCCTTCCTGACATCCCAAAAAGCATCAGAATGAGGCATATGAGAGATAAACCACCGGTACAATAAAGGCGTGCAACAGATAATCATCCCCCCATGATAAGAATTCTTAAAATGAATAGATTAATAAGAATCACCCAACAATATAGGAACTAGGTTTCCAATCATGAAGATCCTGATAGCATTAACATCAACAAACTTATCCACATTAGGAAATAAAAACAACCCGTAAGTAAGTAGAACAAAGATGGCCTCGAAAGAGATTGTACTCTTCATCCTGGAAAAGTAACGAGCTTTCTCCAATAAGAACTGCGCCAGTAATCCTCCAATCCCTCCTTTAGTAGTCATATGGGCTTCCACCTCAGACTTCCCCAGATGGATCAAAGCAGCAATCTCATGTGGTTTTGGCTCACCCTCCAAACCAGTAAAAGGAAAACGATTGGTACCAGGTAAATCCAACAGATAAGAATACTCCTCTAGTGTAGGAATCAACTGATAGTCGGGGAAAGTAAAGCAATGATACATCGGATCATAGAACTGGACCAAGGTCGAGAGAATACCCTCCTTCATCTTAAACTTCATAAGAGTAATGATGGATCCATACTTCTTCCAAAAGTCCGTAGAACACTCAATCTCGAGAATTAGACTGATCAACTCATCTATCTTGGGGTCATTGAAACTGTATTTTTTGGTCTTTCTGTTTCCAGAATCCATGGTAAAAAAGTACCTGAGATATTCGCAAATGGTAAACTTTTAAGTCCCTCTAAATAAAATATCTTCAAAAGATGCTTATGAGTGCATGGATACATGATGCAACAATCACACACAAGATAACACATATAGGGTTCATAGGTTCAACGTCACGAGCATGAGGTCGAAGGTACTAACCATAAGGTGTTGGTCTAAAAGTTATCACCTGCCAAACAAGGTTCTAGAGGTTCCCAGATTCTACATCCTTCCTTCGGATATTACCAACTTCCCGATTAACTCGGTAATTAGTAATATTCTATAGAAAAACTCGTCCGAGCATAGTATCGTGTGACAACTATTTCCAAATTACTCTCTCATAGCTTCTGCACTACACCTAAAAGGCCAAGATGGGTTAGGTATTCTACAGTCCTCAGCTTCAGTACTTCATCCTGATTACTCGGTAAACGACACTACAATCAAAGGGGCCTCCACTGGTTGGGGATCTCATGCCTCCTTTTTTGGGATTAGTCCCTCAAAGTTAACATGACTATACCGCCCGTCCTATCTTAAATTTTGCCAAAGTTCGGGTATAGGACTTATAAGTAATCACCAAGCACCCTGAAAACCAGGAAAATCCAGACAAACATATATACAATATATAACACATAAACAAAAATAACACATATACAGATATAAACAAAGAGGTCAATCTTTCCCTAGTGAAGTCGCTATTTTTTCTGTAGAGGTAGAAATGTTTAAGACTAAGCCATTGGATTGACCATACTTATACAGATCAAAATAAAAATCGTCACTTCGCTTTATTGTTTCCAAAGGAATGGGGAAAGAGTGAGTAACCCAAAAAACAGGGGGAAAGATTCAAGGTAAGGGGGTTGGTTATGCAAAGGGAAGGTATTAGCACCCTAAACATTTACGGTACTCCGTAGGAACCTCTTTGTAAAATCTGTATATTTTGGCTATAAAATGATGTATAAAAATGGATGGTGGAGGTGAGAAAAAGAAATATATTTTTTCTGATTTTTGCACCCACCGCAGTTGCGAACCTTTAGTGCTTAAGTACCATCTTTCGTGAAATAGGGGATCAGGGTACACGTAGTTCCTCCTTTAAAAATTTTAAAACATAAGTATGTTAATTAATTTTATAAGATAAGACATCATCGTTATTGTCTGTGTGGAAAAACATACTTACTACCCACAATCATGAGAAAGGAGAATTTACATCATCTCAAAGTGGAGGATATGGATTGGATTTTAAAATCAACAATGCCTCACTCAGCACCCAAGTGGAACATATCTCTTTCACTACATATTGTAGAAGTATAATTGTTTTCATCACTACAAGGATTGTCAAGAGTTCAATCTTTTGAGAAATGTATTAAAATAAAAATCCAAAGTGGAAAAATGGTTTGAAATGAGATTGATTGACTTTTAGTCTTCTCACAAAAAAATGTCAAGGTATTATTAATTTAATTGAATTTTATTTATGAAAATGTTTTGAAAATGCATGGACATGAGTCCAAGTTTATTATGAAAATGGTTCAAGTTTCAAAACAATAAGAGTTTTCAAAAGGAGGAAGAAGATTTTTGAAATTAAAGAAGATGGGAGGAGATGAAGAGACTATCCTAAAGCATAAAGTAAAAGCTATGGATAAGAATCATCTAACCAACAAGAAGCCAATACTTGACATTATGAGTCAAGATAGAATTACCATTATTTGGATTGAAACCGAGAAAGAAAAAATACTAGACCTCTTGAGAGAATGAAACTTCAAGTGTATTAAGTCTTCACAAAAATTGGACAGAGTAACGGTTGTATATGAGTGAATTCCAAATTACAGACAAAGAATGTAATCATAATAACCTGTACACAAAATAAACAAACAACCCAATGTGTAAACCTTAAGAACTCTAGACAAAATATCAATTAAGGTCACAAGGTCTCCAACATAGGCCAAAGTTTCTAATCCTAAGTCCAAGAAGTCCAATGCTCCATAATGCCAAGGATAGTAACCAAATAGTCCAAGTGTCATTAATGTTTTTTTATGGTTCATGTTAATTATTAGGTGTCTTAGAAGAAAAAAGAAAAACTCAAGTGAGCAAAATAAAAATTACATGAAATGTAATGCTTAAAATAAATGGTACATAAAGCATAAAAAATAAAAGCATAAAGTAAAAATAATTTAATAATTAGTGGTTAGTTGGATGACCATATTGAAACTTGCATTTGGAACTCATTAGAGTATTGGTAGAACTAAAGCCTCCACACAATAAGTTGCATTTGGTTTTTGTCAAGTATATCATCCATTTGGAATCCTCAAAAGTATCATTTAATGATCAACGATGTTTAAGTGATCCGCGTTGACCAAAAGTGTTGTAGATGCATTAGAGGATTGGTAGAACCAAAGCCTCCACACAATGAATCTCAAGGTTATTGGATCAAAGGGATCAAATTAACATACTTAGTCTTGCAAACATAGGTTTGGTCCACAAATGATCATTTATTCGAATCGGGAAAAACTTTAGCGCTATGTTAAGTAATCGTAAGTGGACTTATGTAGAAGTCGCACCTATTTTGAGGTCGGTCAATAGCAATCTATGCACCATTTGTTTTTAGACATGATATAGAGATAATGCTCCAATAACACTTAGTGCAATAAGAAATGCATAAGATGAAGATGGGTGGAAAAGAACATACAAACCACATTTGAATTAAATTTCAATTAAACTATTATTAAAATCATTCATCCATTTTTATGGAGTTAAACTCAAGACCATGGATCCAATGACGTTAACAAAGTTCATAATCAAAAATTCAACCCAAGATCAGCCAGAAAATAATCACAAAATAATATTGCATTTAGTATATACATCAAAAAAGGTTTTAAAATATTTTAAAATAGAAATAAAAGAGAAAAATATCAACTATGTTCAAATTAGTAAAGAAATAAAAATTAAGACCATAGAAAAATTAGAAATGAACTAAAATAGTTCTATAAAAATTTTGGTAATTTTTTAAAGTCAAAAACTATTTTTAAAATTAAAATAAATGTGTAAAATAAACCATAAATGATAAAAAATACCAAAATCAGAAATAAAAAATGAATGAGGTCACCAATATTTGCCGTAATATCATTGGATCATTCCATAATTTTTTTAGAATTTAAAAATGCATAAAAAAATTTCAAACATTCAAAACAAATCAAATAAAGTGAAAATTTATAAAAAATATAAAAACACAAAATAAACTTGTGAAAAAAAAATCAGAATGAGAAAATTCAAAAATATTTTTCATAATTTTTTCAGATTTTTTGGACTTAAAATGAATTTTCTATGATTTTTTGAAATTTAAAACAATTAAATATAAAAATTAGAAAAGAAAAAGAAAGTAAAAAATATGTGGACCATTGGATGAGTGTCAAAACGCGTTAATAATCAAATCCAAGGGATATGAGGCGTTGTGCATATCATAGTCATTAGTGAATAAAGCATAGAATCATTAATTAAATCAGATTTAAAAAAAAACAGATGGCGCAACTTCATTGGTTGGAAGATGACACGTTGGTCATCTTCAACCTCCAGCCAACGTGAATTTCAGGTCTCTCAAACTATAAAATCAGATGCTCATACATATGTCATTCGCTTCGTCTCTTCAAGACGAAGACAACCACACCTTCGCGACAAATTTATATAAACTGTAGCTCAAGTAATTTGGAAGGAATGTTTTGAAAAGGGATTTGAAATTTCAGGGTCAAAATATGTTTCCGAAAAAAATTAAGTGTTGCGACTAGAACCAAGGCAATGAGAGCATCACAATTATATCAAATTTTTGAAGAATTGAGGGAGAAATCTACATATTGAAGTTGAGTTGCAGAGCTCTGAAACTGGACTTCTATGGAGACATATAGGGCACGATTCTTGAAGGTAATTGTATGCTTAACTTCAGGGAAGATCAAGGAAGGTAAATTGATAGAAAAATTAGATTGAAAAAGGCTTGAACTCAGATTTCGAAGTTGCCGAAATTTGAGTTATGGAATAAGTTTGGCAGGGTGATTCTGGCTATCCAAGCTTGAGAAAATGTATGAGGTATGACCCTCTATTTATAGGGAATCAAATGGAATTTCCAAGCGTGTGAAATGATGAAGTTTGGAGGGAAATCGTGTAAAGTTGCAAACAAGAAAAGTGTGACTTCTAATTTGATCAAAACTCATCCAAAACGCGCGTTTTTCTGTACTAATCACTTCCTGAAGTTCAGTAAACATGTTTAGAGGCAAAAACGCGCAGAAACAAAGTGTTTAGAAGCTAAATCAATGATTTTAAATTCTGACTTTTGAAGACACTTCAGTTTCAAGTTACCAAGTTCAAATTAATGGCATTCCCATCTCAATGTGTCTTAGGGCATGATTCTTGATGTATTAGAAAGATGATGTTACAAGCTTTGTAATTGAAAAAGAATGAAATCAAATGGATGCTAGAGCTGAAAGTTCCATTGAGTCAAAGTTGGAGAAAAAGGGTTGCATCTTCAAAAGTGACCTATAATGTTTTGCATCCAAACATGGCATTCCACTTGGAATTTGCTCTTGAACAATAAGATGGCATGAAATAGACTTCTTAAATGACATTTTGAAACTTGAACCATCCAAAATCTCCAAAACTTGAGAGAGTTATGAATTGTTGAAGTTGGCAAAAAATCATTAAATGACCTATAATATTTTGTATCCTTAGGGCATATTCCATCCATTTTCTCACTTTGCATATAAAATAAGGAATAAATTTCACAACCTCAAGATCATTATGGAAAAAGATCTCAAGGAGATAAAAATTTACCAAGTTATGATCATTTGAAGTCACAAATGATAAATTTGGGATTCATCTGGAGGACTTGTAATCATACTTCATCATCAAGTTTCTTCCAGATGAAAACTCCTTGAAACTTTTAAAGTGATTTTTTAATAACCATTTGAAGAGAAGGATGTATTTGGAATCATTCAAAAATACCAAAAGATGAGCAAGATATACTTTGAAGTTTAAAACCCTAGCTCCTAGATCAAGAAAATGCTTTTTGGAACCTTGACAATTTTGAACCACCTTCTTATACCAACACTATTTCTTTGTAAATAGAAGTTATTGAGGATGAAAATGATAATTCATATCCACCAAAACCACTTCCATATCTTGAGAATTTAGAGAAATATGCACTTGTGACCAATGGGAACAAGGCCTTGTCCAACCATGACAACTTCTTCAATCAACCCCTTGTACTTTTGAATCAATCTTGATAACTTGGAAATGTATTGAACAAAAATAACCTTGCAATTCCATCCCTTCCAAAACAACTTTAATGGTGAGGTTTTGACTTCTCAAGCTTTATTGACTAGGGTATGGAAATAAACTCATGAACCCATGAAGCAACTTGCTAAGCCTCATTACCTTTACCTACATTATTAACAAGTAAGACAAACCAACATTGCATTTTATTAATTAAAAGGAGAACCAAGACAAAATATTCATGACCACAAAAGAAAACAAGTCAAGGTGCTTGGTGATTCCTCAAAGAGCAAAGCTAAAGATATGGAGGAGAACCAAAAGCCCTAATGTGATCTTGTTGTGATTGAATCAACATGGTATGATGAAGGGATTTTAGGGGGAAAAAATAGGGTACAACAGAATGTCATTATTACTCCATTGATATTGGTACATGCATTATTACTTCATTATGCCAAAAAATTGTTTTATTTTCTTTGGGCCTTGGATTTGTTTCTTGGGGTGTATATATCATCTTCTACATGTTCTTCTTCCAATGTTGGTACATGCATGATATAGTGAAAATAATAATTAAGTAAATAAAGAAATACAAAAAGACATTATATATATATATATATATATATATATATATATATATATATATATATATATATATATATATATATATATATATATATATATATATATATATATATATATATATATATATATATATATATATATATATATATATATATATATATATATATATATATATATATATATATATATATATATATATATATATATATATATATATATATATATATATATATATATATATATATATATATATATATATATAGTTTTATTTTCTTTGGGCCTTGGATTTATTTTTTGGGGTGTATATATCATCTTCTACATGTTCTTCTTCCAATGTTGGTACATGCATGATATGGTTAAAATAATAATGAAATAATTAAATACAAAAAGAAATTATATATATATATATATATATATATATATATATATATATATATATATATATATATATATATATATATATATATATATATATATATATATATTTATATATATATATATATATATGATATCAACAATAAGCTAAGTACAAGGAGATGCGGGAAAAATAAATCTATGCAAAAATCTAGAATGTAGGAAACAAATAAAGAGAAGACAATAGATAAGACTTCTGAAAGGGAAATAAAAAAAGCGGTAAAAACGACATCTCTCTGTCAAATAGTGGAAATAGAGTCATCAGTGAGCTGGAGGCTCCATAGTGTGTCTGGAACCTCATGCTTCTGCTATCTGACGGCGAAGATCGGAAATTTCAAGGTATAGGCAAAAAATCTCTGTCACATGAGTAACGTCAGACACCTCAAGCTATAACGCAAGATCGGCCACATTCTCGCGAAGTCTGGACATATCTCTGCGTAACTCAACAATTTGTGTGTTGATATCTAATTGCTGCAGACTGAAATTGTTAGAAAGCATTATGGTCCTAGTTGAAGGTGGTAAAGGGTGGTACTCTGGGACTGGAGGAGGTCTTGGCTTGTGAAGTGTCTCTCCCTGGCCCTCTAAAGCAGAGGTCTAATTGACTCTATCATGGACACTAGTCAATGATGGGTCAGGCATGTTAAAGGAATGGATGGTCTCATTATCTTTCAGAAGCTTATACTGGTTTAGGTTAAAGAAGACTCTCCTCATTAGGCCATAATCTAAACAGAAGTTTCTATCCATCTGGGTATAGCCCCGGTAAGAAGTCATGTGAAATAATTTTCTTTTGAGACCTAAGGTAGATGTTATACGTGTCACTTTTCCTCCCACGTGAACAAGTCCTTTAGAGGATAAGGCAGTACGGTGAAGGTTCTCAATTAGAAAATTTCCAGAGGCTACTGGGCACGATTAGGTGGTACAAAACAGAATGAAGATCTCCTCCTCACTAACATGGTTATCAGTGTCACTGTTTCCAAGGAAAGTATCGGCAAGGGTCATCTGGAAGTATCAGAGGACAAGGTTGTGGATTTTGTTAGACATCTGGTTGGAAAGATCAGGGCTTCCTCTACCAGTGATATCACTCAAGAATTTGTCAATCGCATCCTGCATAAAATAGCCTACAAGGAGTTCATGCATATCATCAAAGCCACATTAAAAGCCTAGTAAATCAGCAAAATCCTGATGATTAAAGGTGTACTCAATTCCAAACATTCTGAAGTTTATATGGCCTTTCTGAAAACCTCTACCAATGTATTATTCATAATTGAGTGACCTTAGGAATTGCAGGGTAAGGCTTCTATAGGTGACATTCATGGCATCAACATATTCTTCCCATTTAAGTTGACTACATAGGTCTCTCACACTTGGATCGAGTCCTAAGGTTTCCATGCAATTTCGGTAAGGGTATCAGGTAGGATACATGGCACATTGAGATAGGACCACATATCGCTTTCTTTGCATTTCATCTCTGAAAACAGCGTGCATATCATCGAAACTCTACATCCTGAAAAATACGGTTGGAGGAGAATGCTATCGAGAATGATGGGACCTAAAA